>JAUMIR010000002.1:291577527-293037527 GCA_030847615.1 Gambelia wislizenii
ATAAGAATGAGAATAATACAGTTAATAATAATAATAATAGTAGTAGTAGTAGTAGTGGTGGTAATACAATTACACCATCTATTAAACCTTCCCTCAGAGGCACTGGAGGGAAGGGAAGACTTTTCACCTGCTTCTTCTTGCAAATTTGTGGCTGAAGAGGATTGAACATCAATGCACAGGCCCCTGGGGTCCTGTCATGTGAGCTGAGCAGCCTTCAAGCCTTCGCAGACCCCCTTGTGAGGACATTGCATACCCCTGGGGGTCCCCAGACCACAGGTTAAGAACTGCTCTTATAGATTGCCACAACCATACCCGTGTCCTTGTCTGGTTTCTTACGCTTTATTCAGGTTTACTGTATACAAAAGGCAGAATTGAAGAGGCAGGCACATGATTTAAGTATTAAAGCTAAAGCCTTGTGTAATTAAAAAGGTCCCCTTGAAAATCCTTTTAACTGTAAATTGTCCAAAATAAATAATATAGCTGATGGAGTCACTATTAAAAAAATCTTGCATAAAAGGAGGCAATGAAAATTACTGAGAGTAGCTACTTAAAATTTCTTGACATGAGCTATATTATTGAATCACATGAGTGATTTTCTTCATTGCTGCTGGATAAGGCTGACAAAAGTAGAAACAAAACATTTCCTTTTAAGATTCTGTATAATATTGTCCATGCTGAAGGATGTCCTTTGTAGAAATATGTGTGATATCTCAGTGAATTTCCTAATTTTGTCTAATTACTGTGATATCTCCTCATTCTTCTCCATCAAAACTGTGGCTGTTGATCTCAAGTGTTTTGAGGATAAGCATGTAAAGAATCTAAGTACAATGTACCATCTTTGTGAAGATTGTAATACAACATTGCATCTGCTAATTTTTACTTCTACCATTTTAGTAGCAGTTTTAGTTCAGGTGCAAAAAACATTTTATGTGTTGTTCTTCTGAAATAGGTGGAGTGGACAGAGAGAAAACATTGGAAGGGAGAGGAAAAAGTATTCAGTGAAGAATGAAAAGAAAGGTTGGTGTGACAGGAGTGTAAGGAATTGTATGACAGTGTCTACATGGATTATGGAAAAGCTATACAATTTCTTTAATTGCATACTTGCCAGTTTTCCTGAAGACACACTGCATACTTGTATAAAAATTAGATCACCTTTCAAAAGTTAGTCATCTCTAGGTTAGGTTGGATTTCATACAGGTTGAGATCTGGTTTCCTTCATTTTGAAAAAAAGCCACAGTACCTTGTGTCTGTGTTCTCATGTTTGCCAGTTGAATAGTGGCAGTATGAGTTGTATAGTTCTATAATTTCTACATCTGCATCAGAATTACATATATCTAATGCAATCTATAAACCATTCCTTATATTTTACAGCATTTGTGACCTACCATTTCTTTGGTGTTCTCAGTACTATCATATGTTACACTTTTTCTACTCAGAAAGCACCGCTGGGTAGGAAATGACATAGCGCTAGTCTCCCCTCCAGTTCTTGCTATGCTAGAACTAACTGTGGTTCTGTGTGCTTCTGCACCAGATTATGGGCCATGTAACCATTCCTTTTGCTGGTTCCGTAAATATGGTTCTGCATGTACACAAATCTCTGTACCCGGGAAGGACTTCTAAATCATTAATTTTGGAACACTTGTAAAAACACTGCATGCTAAACATGTAAGCAAAAATATCTATATAGCTGTAAGGAAGAGAAGATATATGGGATGCTATAGGCTGTATCCTAATATATCTAGTATTTTCCCTTCCCTCCTAGGTCACCCTTAGACTTCTTAGGGAGCTGATGCAAGATTTCTCTGCACTGGTTTGAGCAACTTTTGCTATAAGACTCCACCTCATGACAAGGTCCATTCTGTTCAGAAAAGGCCCCAGCACTCTAGAAATATTTGTGGGGAGGGAGAGTTGGAGTAGATAATTGGTTGTATGAGCATCTTTCTGCATACACAACCATTGGATGCAGCCCTATCCTGGAAATTTTACCAAACATTTGTGGTAGTTGTATATTTAAGAACAAATTTTGCTATAGCTTTTTTGTTGTTGTTATACTCTGCATGTATTTTTTAAATTATTCTTGCAAGATTGTACTATCTTCATTTGTGAATGTTTTTTTATCCTGAATAAATGTCTCACAGATGGGTTTATACACGTCATGCTAACTGCCTATCCTGTATGTTTATTTGTATCTAAAGGGGAGGGGCTTTATTTGTACAATAATGTAGAGTGCAACACCAAAACAATCAAATATCGAATAATTTTCTCCAGTGTTATTTAATATGACAGTGGCTGTCAACCTTTTATTTACCAGGGACCCCCTTAAATATCTTTTGTTGCCGTGGACCCCCCAAGACTTAACTCAAGATTTGAAAAGCTAATAATAGTAGTAGTAGTAGTAGTAGTAGTAGTAATAATAATAATACATGATGATAATGACGATGATGATGATAATACAATTACACCATCCATTAAACCTTCCTTCAGAGGCACTAAAGGGGGAGGGAAGACTTTTCTCCTGCTTCTTCCTGCAAGTTTATGGCTGGAGTGGATTGAATGGCAATGTGCAGGCCAAGCCAACCACCCAGCCTTTGCCTTGGCTCCTATCATGTGGCCACTCTGCTGCAGGTAGGAGGTGGGCCAAGCAGTCTTCATGGACACCCTGTGAGGACATCACAGCCCCATGGGGGTCATAGAATCATAGAATTGCAGAGTTGGAAGCGACCACGAGGGCCATCCAGTCCAACCCCCTGCCATGTTGGAAATCATGATCAAAGCATCCCCGACAGATGGCCATCCAGCCTCTGTTTAAAGACCTCCAAGGAAGGAGACCCCACCACGCTCTGAGGGAGTGCGTTCCACTGCCAAACAGCTCTTACTGTCAAAAAGTTCCTCCTAATGTTGAGGTGGAATCTCTGTTCCTGGAGCTTGCATCCATTGCTCCGTGTTCCAATCTCTGGAGCAGCAGAAAACAAGCTTGCTCCATCCTCAACGTGACACCCCTTCAAATACTTAAACAGGGCTATCATATCGCCTCTTAACTGTCTTTTTTCCAGGCTAAACATACCCAGCTCCCTAAGTCTCTCCTCATAAGGCATGGTTTCCAGACCTTTCACCCTGGACCACAGCTTTAGAACCACTGTAATATGATATTCCTCATCAGCTTGACTTATACAGAGAATAAGGAAGAGAGTAAATTAATTAAAGCAAGCTAGCAATCTGAAATAAGACCTGTATTTTATGAAATATTTTCACTTTCCCACCAATACTGCTTTTTCATGAGTAGGTAAAATACACAGCTATCACATCTGGTCCCATGTATATGGATAATGAGTAAAGTTGAGAGTGATGTAATGCTATTTTTTAAATAAATAAATAAAGTTTCCTCCCTAGTAAGCTAGGAAGAGAACGTTAATAAGATTGGTTTTTAAAAAATAAAATAAAAAAAAACAAGGTGATTTTAAATTACTAAGAAGAAAGTAAATTTTAATTTGCTTACTTGTAGCTTAGTTGTTCCTTGAAGAAGCATACTTATAATAGTTGCTATAATAATTAAAGTATATTTGTTTGCAGCTAAATCAAGCCTTAATACAAACTAGGAGTATAATCCAAAACCTGTGAACATACAGTCCATATATGTTTTAAATTAGTGTCCTTGTATGATTTTACAAACACTCATGTTTTCTATAAATACTTATAGGGAATTTGCAAAGTCATACACAGACACTAAACACAATCCCTTTCATGATGACAGTGGCCTAAATCCAATTGTTAGTTGCAGCTTGAGTAGGTCAGTTAAATCAATGGAAGTTACACAAGTGTTGATTTACCAGGTTCCTGTTGTTACAGTGGGACTACCTAAATCCCCAGGATATCCCAGAAGTAAGTGTTGGTAATTAATTAGACAGAAAAGTATTTTCCCAGAAAATTAAAAGTAAGGGCGCAATCCATGAAAGTAAAGCATGTTTTAATTCTTACTGAACTCCACATGTGAGTAAACTATGGGCCTGATTCTCTCCTTTTTGAAGTCACTGACACTTAAAATTGTTTTATATGCCACATCTGTCTGTAGTTCATTCAACAATTACGAATTATTATTTGTTACAGTAACACATGCCACATTTATAATGCACTACTTGAACTCAGAAACAGATACTTTCTTGATGTTTTGTTCTTTTATTTAAAAAGTGTACTATAATTCCACAAGGATTCAGAAATCTGAAAAGTTAGATTTCATTTTAGATCAATTAAGTTTTTTTAAAAAATCTTTTCTCCGTCTGAGAAGTTAATGTATTATCATTAGCTTTATTGCTGATTAATTGTGATTTAATATATACAGATACGTTCTTTTAGCCGTCTTAAGAGAGTTTTCACACAGTTCAAAGAAATGGCTTGATGATATTTAAAAGATTTCTATGTTGCTGCAATTCCTTTCCTAACAGTAGCATTTCAAGGAGGACAACAAATGAGAAGAATATGAGCGAGAACAAGCAACTGTGTCAAAATTACTGTTAAACAAATTCCACAATCCTATCTATAAATAAGATCCCTATGTATCATGAATTATAATGTTTCAAAATGTAATTCTGAGATAACAGTTTCTCCATTTCTGAAGTTATACCATAGCCCACCAAGCTGAAGTTATTAAACAAGCACTATTCCCTAGCTCCTTTCTAGTTGTTTGTTGTTGTTTAATGTAATATCCATCATACTAAGCTTAATGTTTAACATTTTGGTTCTAACAAAGATATTGTCCTATTTATGTTTTGTCCTAATAGACTAGCTTGGCCGTGAATGTTTTGTAAATAAACCAGTTCAGTTCGAAACCATTTTTATCTTGTCATTAGAAACTTATGAACTATGTTTCCAAAGTTCTTTTGCAAGTTCATATTCTGCTGGGGCGGGGAATAGCTAGGTGACTTAACTACGTATCTGTTCTCATAGTAGAACACTTGCAGATGATTGAGTGCTAGTATGCTGAAATTATTTCACCTTCTGCCATCATTCTTAAGGCTATCCCCAGTAAATTTGGTTGCAGTTGTTTTTGTAAATGTCATTTAATAAGATGAGTGGGGTTAGTTCATGCTCCCCCCCCCAAAAAAGAGCTGCCTTGAAGACTTTCTCTCCTAGCTACAACATTTCCTAAGTAAAATTAAGAGAAGTGTTTGCTTGATATACAGAACTTAGTTTAGGTATATGGTGGACAAAAAGGTAAAGCCTGAGTTACAGAAATACTTCACCTTACAGAGGCATATACTTTAGATGTAGCTGTTAACTCTTTCATACCCACATTCAGATCCCCTTTCCCAATTTCTTCCATTTGGTTTATGTTTTTAATCAAAATCACTTAGAAGGAATTAGAAAAGGAAATCTGAATGGGGGTTAGAAATAGTTAACGGCATTCTTCATACAGTTCTCATTTTGTATTTTTCCTTTGATCATATCTAATGTGGATTCCCAGAAGTTCTAATGTTAAGTTAAAGAGTGGTGGGGGACAGCCTATCTGAAATTTAAGATAAGGGTTTTGAGTAACATCAGCTTGTTTTCCAATTAAATGAAAGGACTTACAGTTTATTACTTAATAGTTGGGTCTCTGTCAAGGAGATATGTGAAATAAAAGGAAACAAGTTGTGTTCAAGTATTTTCTTGCACTGAAAGAAGGAAGGAGGATAGGTGGTAAAGAATGACATGTGAGAATGTGATGGCATTAAATTTTTTTCTTCTGCTATTTTTTCCTGTTAGGTTTGGTGGGGTTTTTAAAGAGTGGTGTTATGTTTATGTTGTCTCCTCTTTTTAAATAATAATAATAATAATAATAATGGGAAAGATGTGCCAGAAGTGTTATAAATGAGTAACGTTAGCATAACAGGGTAGCTAGAGGAAAGTTGCTGTTGTAAGATGGATCCTTTGTAATATTTGTTGCCACGTATGGCTTATTGGCTATATTTTTTCTGTTGGCAAAGGAGGTATTAGTTTCTTTTTGTTACAGATTTCCCCTAACATTTGCTAGAATTAAAATACTTTAAGGTTAATTTATTTGAAGTATTGGTTATATAATATGTTTCTTCTGAGTAATTTTCCAAATTATATTTTTAGTTCCCAGGCATTCGGGTTTCTGGAAACCTGAAATACATTTTTAAAACTTAAAAACATGTATCTCTTTTCAAATAAACTCCAATAATTATCAGAGCAGGTTGAAAATACACTAGACTGGTTGTCTTTGTGTGGTAAAAGAGGATATTTTAAATGAATTCCTTCAAATGTTCCAGATCTGTTTCAGTAGAACTGAAGTAGGGAACTGAGGTTTATTCACAAGCCCTTTCCATCTAAGGCTGGAGTAATGGGTGCCTTGTATAGATGTTTATAGTATAGTTTGGACCAAATTTAGTACCCTACTTTCTGGTAGCCAGGTGTTTTTTTGTTTTGTTTTGTTTGTTTGTTTGTTTACTGGATACCTTCTGATTGCACTGGTTTATTGTTGGTTAAATAGTTTTTATGATGGTTTTTGTTCATTAAGATGAAATTGCTCTTGCTGTTGGTCTACAGCCCTATAGCATGCCGTAGGTAATACTGTAGTTGATTGAAACTGACATGATAAGATAAAATAGAAGAAATATACAGTATTAAGTTACTTCCGAATTGATCAGGTTAATTTATTAGAACACAGCTGTTCTAGTCATGTAAGTACATTGGTTTTATTTCTTACTGTTAAAGAAGCAATAATGATACAATTCCCTCAATTACAGTTAACTGTACTGATGGTGTATTGTTACTTTTAATTGAGTAATGAGGCACACAATGACATCAGTGGTTGTGGTGCTACAAGAGGAAAGTGACAATGTATATTTGCCCTAATGTGCCTTCTGTTGACTGAAATATTTATGAATATTAACTTTATAAAAAGTTATTAAGATGTAACACATACAGTGTCATTGCTACTTGAGCTTAGTTTAAATAAGCAAATGGTGTTCAGAGATGTGTTGATAAAACACAAAGGAAAGCTACTATAGGGTGTGTGTAGTACTGGCTGAAAATTTGCATTTTAAAAGTAAAGATGGTTAAATAGCAAGGTGTGTCATTTTTTTGTTGTTGGCAGAAAAATTCTAATGCCATTGAAGGCTACAACAATAGGAGTAAGGATAGGTGGCAAAGAATGATATGTGAGAATGTGGTGGCATTATTTTTTTTCTTCTGCTATTTTTTTTTTTTTACTCTTAGGTTTGCTGGGGGTTTTAAAGAGTGGTGCTATGTTTATATTGTCTCCTCTTTTTATGCGCTTATTAGATTGTGGGAAGCACAACTAGGGCAATCTCTGATGCTGTGGAATTAGGCTGGATTGTGTAACATCTCCAGGATCCACAGTCAGCTGTGTAGCCCAAGAGGTGGGCTCTAGCTTTTTTAAAAAAATAAATATAAGTCAGCTTCGCAGTTCTGATGTATGGTGAATTTTTTTCATTCAAAAACCTCTTGTGGCCTTTCTAGGTCATAGCAGTCTAAATAAAAACATGTGGATTATTAAAGATATGTATTGAGGTGTGTTAATAAAAAGTTAATGCTAGAAATGTGTCAAAATATGCTAAGCTGTAAAGCAGAATCTAAGTTCACAGAAACATTGTCAGTCTTGAAACAAGTTTGTTGTATGTCCATATCATTACCCACTTTTGGTGACCCTATGCTGAATATATATGTAAAGCAGGATTAGACTTAGAAGCGTGAAAATTGGAGGAAGGAACATCAACAATTTAAGATATACAGATGATATCACACTACTAGAAAAAATAGCAAAGATTTGGAATTTTTATTTTTATTTTATTTAGTTATTTATACCCCGCTCTTCAGCCACAAGGCTATCAGAGCGGCTTACAAATTGTTTTAAGCAATAGCTATTTACACATCCACACTGCATTAAGCAGTTTCCAATGTGTGTTAGCTAATTGCCCCCACAAGCTGGGTACTCAATTTACCTATCTACGAAAGGATGGAAGGCTGAGTGAACCTTGGAGCCCTCTGGAATCGAACTTGCAACATGGTGGCTTGCAGTACTAGCATTTAACCACTGGTTATTGGTTACTGAAGAAAGTCAGGAAAGAAAGTGCAAAGGCAAGTTTACAGTAGAACATTAAGAAAACAAAAATAATGCCCACAGATTATTTACATAACTTTAAAGTAGATGGTGAAGACATTGAAATAGTTCAAGATTTTCCATCTCTTGGCTCAGTCATTAATCAGAATGCAGTCAAAAAATCAGAAGAAGGGTAGGACTTGGAAGGGCAGCTATGAAGTAACTGGACAAGATTCTGAAATGTAAAGATATATCGCTGAATGCTAAAGTTAGGATGGTCCATGCCATCATATTTCCAGTTTCTATGTTTGGTTATGAAAACTGAACAGTGAGAAAAGCTGATAGGAAGAAAATAAACTCATTTGAAATGTGCTGGAGGAGAGGTCTACGGATACCATGGACAGCTAAAAAGGCAAAAAAAATGGGTCCTAAAGGAAATCAAGGTTGAACTCTCCCTAGAAGCCAAGATGACTAAACTTGTACTTTGGCCATATCATGAGAAGACATGCCTCACTAGAAAAGACAGTAAGGCTTGGTAAAGTAGAAGGACGTAGGAAAAGATGAAGACTACATTACATTCTAGATGGTAGATTCAATCAAGGAAGCCATGGTCCTGAGTGGAAGACCTGAGCAAGGCTGTAGATAAAATGATTTGTAGGTCTGCCATTTATTTATAGGTTTGCTATAATTTGAAGTTGACTTGACAGCAGTTAACAACAACAAAGGCAAACCTGTTGGTTTTTTTGGGCAAGATTTGCTCAGAGGGAGTTTGCTTTGTCTTCCTCTGAGGCTGAGAGCTTGTGACTTGCCCAAAGTCACCCAATGAGTTTCCATTGCTTAGTGGGGATTCAAATCCTGGTTGCTAAAGTTGTAGTCCAGTGGTCAAACCACAAGTAGAAGTCTTAATTCTTTTTCTTATTGCATTTGAACATTTACCAAATGGAATGTTTTAAATTTAACTCTGAATTGAGGATTTTGAGTATTCACTTGTTCTCATACTTTGGAATGTGTGAAACTTCCCTAAATTATTTTTTGTGCTTTGTCCCCCCCCCCGCCCAGAATGCTACATGTTCAGTTCAGTGTTCTGCCTATAACTAGAGAAACTACAGAACTCAAAACTTATACAGTACTCTTCTTACTTCTGTTGAGCATTATTGAAATAAGCCTTTTTTAAAGAAAAGAAAGAAAAGCATGGGAAATATTTCTGTATTTGAAAGAATGAATTAGTGGTTTTCTTGTTGCAGTTTGTTTATTCATTCCCTGTGATATGCAAATACCACTGCAATTCATTTGGAAGGATATTGGAATTGCAAGTTCTTAGAAGCTGCTTTAGTGTGTTAGTTTATCCAGATGTGGTTGCATCCTCTTTACACTAGCATCGTAAATATACAAGAGATGTTCTGAAACAAAGTAACAAGAATTTGCTTTGTTAATTATTAACACAGTTATTCTGATGAAACTATTACTGTATCCACATAACTTTTGTTATGGGTGAGAAAGAATCATACCTGAAATCCTGGAGAGGTGGTGCTGCCAGTCAGTTTGAGCAAGAAGCTGCTATGTGGACCAGTATGACAGGGCAACCCTAATTCAAAGATGCAGTGGGTTAGGATGAGGTATAAAGCACTTGTGCTGGCTGACCTGGCCCTAAACGAGCTGAACTCCCCTTATGCTGGCATAACCTCCTTGGATCAACTGGCCCAAAGGCTGAGATCAGTTGGCTGAAGAGCCATAAATGAGGTAGAGCAAGGGAGGAGCCAAGTTACACCACATCCAAACCTCACTCAGCCCAGAGACACACAGCTCCTGTGCTGGCACAAAGTTAGGCTGAGGCTAGGGCACATGGAAACCAGTGGAAGCTCCTCCAAAATAAAATTCTTGAGTCCCAATCCATTGGCCAGAGCCACATACCGGTATATCCTGGAAGGATTGAGGTTTGGATTCAGCACAGCTCCAGCCATCTTAATACTGCCTCAGCTAGCTGTTGGCCCTGTTGTTGAGTTAGGATTGTACTGTGCTTTAGTAAAATGCAGTTTCCTTGCATGTCGGTGTCAATAGATGTCATGTCACAAATTAAAGTGTCCTTTGACTTTCCTGGGGTTTTGCGTGTGCTCCATTCAATAGGTTTAAGGGAGTATTTTATTTCAAATATCTTCTGCACTGTGAGGAGTTTGAAAGGGTTAGTAAACTAATTCAGCAAATCAATCTGATCTTGCACTATGAGACTTAATTTTTAAAATTGTGTTGAATTGTAAAACATCAACAAATACATGGTGGGTTATGATCTGATTCCCATGTTTTTGAGGTGAAAAAATCCATAAAGGGTGACTTGAATTCCTCACTTCCAGTGAATATTTTTCTCATTCTCTAATGCATATCAAACATTTCAGACATGAATGGCAGGCTTTTTTATAAGAGACACCTGTATGAATACTTTCTAAAGAGTCAACTTCTCTATATCACTACTTGGACAATAAGTGTCCAATTCTCCACATTTTAGTGGCACGTGGTTTTAACTAATGCTTACTGTACTCCCATTTTAATTACCTTATTGTCATTGTATTTGATTTAATTTTATAATATTTTATGACTGATTTTTTAATTGTTTGCTGCAATTAAAACATGCAACAGACAATAGAAAAACTTTTTTATAAATATGTTCAGTGGAACCTCTGGAGAACAAAGGATTGAGGTTATATATTAGCTCTATTGCACATTGATATTTAGCTGTGAGAAGTGAGGGTTTATTACTTAAAAACAGCCATGACAATCTCTTTTTCTGGTGATTCAAATATGTTTTTGTTTTTGTTATGTAGAAAACAGACTTTTAAAAAGGCTTCTAACATTCTGAATATAGTATATTTTAATGGCAAACAACCTGAGAAAGGTTATTCCTTAAATTCTGATAACATTTGTTTCTGCAGTTGAAATAGTTGGGCTAAGTATGGTGATGGCCAGTATAGAAAGAGCTGCTTGTGCTCATCTGAGAGGCTTACACTATCCCAGATGACTTTTTGACTTTTAATCAGTTCACTAGTTGACCCTCATGCCATACATATCTCAACCCTCAATTTCAAAAGCTGTTTTAGCATGCAAGATTGGGAGTGGTGTTGCTGCTGTAAACAAATAAAAAATATTGATTGAGTCATGAATTAGCGCCACAGTTCTTTTTGATGTTTGTTTTTTGTTTTCTATAAGCTTATGAACTAATGGGTATTATTTTGAATGAGTAATACTGTATAATCAAATAGGACATGGTTTTGGGCATCCCTATATAACTTTTTCTTCCCCACTGCTTGCTTCTACCCTTACCATTTTTGCAGTTATGTCATCGCATAAAGTTCCCCTCTCAGAACTAGAATATTAAAACAGTAGTAGTGAAGGGGGTCGTTCTTGGCCCAATTAAGATGACTTGTGGAACAAAACACCCTTCTTTAGTGAGCCAAGTTGTGGAGGTTATTTCCTGGTTTAAAGGAGGGTCCCATCCCCCCGCTGCCTGATTATAAAACCAGTAACTTTAACATTCTGATCTTACTGCTGTTGCAGATTAGGATCAGATCCTGGTTTACATGGAGCACTTAAACAACAGCAGGACTGGAAAACTGGTAGCCATCCTGACAACATTGGACCACAACTGGCCATGCTGGCTGCATCTCATAATAGTTGGGGATGAGCAACACAGGAGGCTGAGAGGAGTCCCCTCTCTGAACTTGTTTTCTGGTTCAAATGTTAAGAAGTTATGTAGTCACCTTGCACACAAGAGCAAGTGGGGTGGGTCCATAAACCAGATCCCTGTTCATGCTCCAGGAAATGGTTACTTTTTGAAGCAGCCACTTAGGTTTGAACCAGGCCATTTTGTCCTGATTCTTCCATCTCTGAAACAGTTGGGTGATGGTTTTTACAGCTTTAAAACCTCCTAACTTGGTTCTCTTTTCTATAATGCTTTTGAGGGGACTCACTAAGTTGTCTGTAGCTGTTGAAATTCTCAGCTGATTTGTTGTGGCTTAATAATTACTCACTGTTTTACTGTTTTTATGAGAGTTTCCTGGTTGGCCCTAGAGGCCTGGAAAGGAGGTGAATAAATTTAATGGGAGAGGAGGGTTCATGACCTAAAGTGCTACTACTCTGTTACTACTTAGCATGAGTTCTTCTGACTGTTTCCAGGGGTTACTCTTTAGAGTGAGTCTGTTGTAATGTAAAGATTTAGCAAAAGTCAGATACTTGGCAGTGGTAAGGACTATTGCTATCTTGCATCTTTCTCTGTTCTTCCACTTCTTTTTGCCACTTGAAGCTGTTGAGAGCTATAGACAGCCAGTTGCAATGCGTAGAGCTTTGGCCTGACAGGAGAAGCAGCCAGGCTTTCATCTACCAGAACTGCATGCTGTTTGTGTGGGGTTTTTTGGGGAGGGGGGTATTTGAAGAAATCAAAGGAAAAAGTTAGGTGTGTCAAAATCCTAGGGAAAAGTTGTATTTAAAGATCAGATACAGGAAGCATTTGCCTTTTAACCCCTCACTTTTCGACAGTTTGCTTTTTCAACACTTGATAATTAAGGACAAGTTCCACTAATTTGATGATGGGTCTTCTCTTTCATCAGTTCTTCTTACCTATGGAGGCTTGCTTGGGATTGACGGTGTCCATGCTGCATGCAAACTGAGCTGAAGGGGCGGGGAAGCCCCAAACCAACTGAGAGGCTTTACAAGAATCACGCACATGCACAGTTATAACATCATAGAATCATAGAGTTGGAAGAGACTGCAAGGACCATCTAATCCAACCCCTTGCTCTGCAGGAATACATAAAGCTCTCCCAACAGATGGCCATCCAGCCTCTGTTTAAAAAAAAAAAAGGAGTCCACCATGCTCCGAGACAGCAGCGGATGTCACTGCCAAACAGCTCTTACTGTCAGGAAGTTCTCCCTAACGTTCAAGTGGAATCTCTTTTCCTGTCGCTTAAGTCCATTGCTTCATGTCCTAGTCTCTGGAGCAGCAGAAAACAAGCTTGCTCCATCCTCAGTATGACATCCCTTCAAATATTTAAGCAAGGCTATCATGTCACCTCTGAACCTTCTCTTTCCCAGGCTAAATATATCCAGCTCCCTAAATTGCTCCTCAAAGGGCATGGCTTCCAGACCTTTTACCATTTTGGTCACCCTCCTCTGGACATGTTTCAGCTTGTCCATATCCTTCTTGAATTGTGGTGCCTAGAACTGGACACAGTATTCCAGATGAGGTCTGACCAAAGCAGAATAGAGTGGCACTATTATTTCCCTTGATCTAGACACTATACTCCTATTAATGCAGCCAAGAATCGCATTTGCTTTTTTAGCTGCTGCATCATCACATTGCTGACTCATGTTCAGCTTGTGGTCCACGAAGACTCCTAGATTCCTTTTGCATGTACTGCCATCAAGCCAGGTGTCACCCATCCTGTATTTGTGCTTTTCATTTTTACTACTCAAGTGTAGAAATGTCAGGAGGCATGGAGACGCACTATCCACAATGCTGCAGCCTTATTTGAGAACTCACGCCGAACAAGTCTTGAAGAGAAACGACAACACAGAAAGAATCACAACCCGGAAACATCACCAAGGAGACCTTCTGCTGTGCTTTCTGCAACTGGACTTGTTTATCTAGGATTGGCCTTTTTAGTCATCAGCGCGCTTGCAGAAAGAGCGGGATGAGTCCTTCCTGAATCTTCGTTTGCGAAGAAAAGCCAGAGAGAGAGAGAGAGAGACTCAAGTGTATTATCCTACATTTTTCCCTGTTGGAATTAATTTTTGTTAGTTTTGGCCCAGCTCTCCAATCTGTTCAGGTCATTTTGGATTCTGATCCTGTCCTCTGGGGATAAAGATGTTGAATAGCACTGGGCCCAGGACAGAACCCTGTAGCACCCCACTAGTCAGTTCTCTCCATGATGAAGAGGAGCCATTGGTGAGCACCCTTTAGGTCCCAAGCAAATCTCTGTAATTTCCTCATTGTCCCCACATGGGGTCTGCCTTCTTTTTTAAAATCTTTGGCCATTCATACAAAAACAAACTGATGCCCCCTGGGCGTGCAGGTAGAGAGAACATGCACACACACACAAAATGCCCACCTGAGGCAGGGAGTTGGTTAGGGAGGGGGAGCAAGGGTATATATGGGTGGAGGGGGGTGCATCCTTTGTATTATTTCCTGATTGGAGCTCATGATGAGGTTCTGGAGGGCATGAGTGTAGTGGGAGAACCCAGCAGGTCAGCAACTGTAACAGCCCAGGCCCTGCCTCCAATCACCAGCCTCCTTTGTCCTTCTCCACTGCCATGCCTTCTGGTTGGAGAGGGACAGGGGTATGCCAAATCTCTTCCTCTTCTCCCCACTGACCCTATGAGGCCTGTCTCCATGAACCCCTGTAGCTTGCACACACACACGGCTTCCCCCAACCAGCAGCCTTAGGTGGACCCTTGAACCAGGCAGACAGGAAAGCAGGCTGGCCAGCATGGGGGAGAGGCCAGGGTGCACAGGAGGCCACAGCCCTTGCACACCTCCTTTGGCTGTTGTTGCGGCTTGTCGCCCTCCTTATCTCCCCCAGCCTCAGGGAAGGAAGGACTCTTATGGCAGGGGGAGCAGGGGTTGCCTATGCCTTTTCCTCCTGCCTCCAGCGAGGATGGGGTGGTGGCAGGGTGCTGCATCATAGAGCCTAAGGCAGCAGTGGAGAAAGGAGTAGGGCAGCCAGCAGCTGGAGGCAGGGCCTGGGCTGCTGCAGTTGCCGACCTGCTGGCCTCTCCCACCACAAAGACTCCTGATGGCCTGCCTTCTCCTTGCCTTCTCACGGCTGCCAGAACTTTGCCATGAGCCCCCCCCCCATTGGGGAAATAATATGAAGGTGGGACCCCCGTCCACCTATATATACTCTCACTCCCCCTCCCTGGCCATCTCTTTTCCTCAAGCTGGTATTTTGTGTGTGCGTGCACGTGTGCACCCTTCACCTGCACACCAAGGAGATCTTTGTGTTTTTTTGTACAAGTGGCCAAAAATTAAATGAGGTTCTGCTTTTTGACCATTTCTGATTTCTGACAGTGCTGTGGTCCCTAAACCTTCAAATAAGCAGGGCCTTCCTATATTCCTTCAAATAGAAAAGCAGCCCAGCAGGATTACTTCTTTAAATTCTTAGAGTTCAAAAACCAGTTTGGAAATTAGGGGTGAATCCAGAGCAGTACTCTGTGTTTGTCTGTTTCTGTTTAAATTACTCTTAAGGCAAATTACTATTTGAACTTAAAATTTAAACATAGCATTCTGTACATGAGGAGCTGCCTTCTCCCTCTCCTAAGAACTCCATCTATTCCACTGGATTGGTTTCTGCTGTGGTCCATGAAGGCTTACTGGGTCTAAATTCATATGTTTCCCTCCAATGCAAAGCCTCAAGTTGGATTGCAGGGCAAAAATTTACTGTATCTTATAAATTACAGCTTGATTCTCAAGTTTTTCACATTTCTTTATATTTAATAATAAGGATTGTAGGGTATTGAACTTCTGGCATTTTGTGTAACACAAGGATGTACCTGTGTTTTTAGAGTGCATAAACCCTTAATTTTGGTAGCATAGAGCCCAAAAAAGGGTGCAGTTTTTTCTGAAAGCAAGGCTTGCAGGGGACAAATGCCTTGCTTTCAAGCAGAATTGTGCTCAGATTTTGAAGGAAATTTCTGTTCTTTGTGGTCAGTTTGGCAGTAGGATGGTGGCAGGATGTTGTCCCCCATGTTGTGGAGGTCCAAACTAGCCTTCTGGCTTGAGAAATTGCCCACCCCTTGTGTAGAGTAATATAATGAAGACTTTTGCAACTATTAAAAGGTAAAATGTAATTTTGAGCCATATATATAGCTGTATGGCACAGCTGTATGGCACAGCTGTATAGCATAATGTTCAGACTGGAAAACAAGGGTATCTAGGAGCTTTGTTGAAAGTAGTGCAGTTTGTGAAATGGGCGGTTTTGTTTTTGTTTTTTTTAACCATGCACAACAAAGTAGACTGTAGTCACTAGTAAGTAATCTAGCTGCCAGGGTCACCTAGTAAGGTTCATGACTATCGTTTTCTGTGTTGTTTTCCCCTCTTCCTCTTCATCCTTATATTTTTCTCCTCTTAAAAAAATGAAACAAGAAGGGGAAAAAATGTGGCACTGTTAATATAAATTACTCAGGTCCTTCACCTGTCTCAACCCGCTATATTTGAAAATGGATGAAATAGCCTCATGTTACCAGCAGGCCAGATAATTGTAACATATAGGTAAATAACTTGATATAATAACAAAAAATGTGGATTGTATTTGATGTCTGGACTTTTTGCATTTGTTTTTAATAGGCATATTAAAACCATCTCTTAGAGGTGAATGAAAACTTCGATGTGGTTGCATGCTTTTCAGTGCTGCAAGTATTGCATTAACAAGGAAATAAGATCTTGTATATTAGAACTTATGTAGCAGGCCAGAACTTGGCTGTGGTATACATTTACTGGTTGTGAACAGACATGTTGAACTGGAACTCAATCTGGCTGCATCTTTAATAATTCACAAATCTAGAGCTCACCAACATGAAGGTTATTCTTATAGAGACATATTGTGAAGAATGAACAAATGGTAATTCGTTATTCCCTCATAACAAACATGCCTATATTTGTATTCTGTTTGCTTCACGCCTGTTAACGGAATCTTACTCAAAAGTGTGGGGTAGGCATAATAATCCATAGGAGGAAAGGTTAAAGGAGAGATGGGCAGTAAATAAACTACACCCTATTATTGAAGTAATAAAGTAGCGAGACATTTACGTTCTGGTCGTATTTTCATTGGATACGTTTATTGCCCACTTCACATTTACAAAGCATTCCGGAGTGGTAGCCTTTCTAAATGCTGGTTTGAGATATCTACCACTTGTGGGTTTTTATTTATTTTATCACGCTGGCACACAGAGTGAAGATAGTCCGAGTCCCAAGAGACAGCGCCTTTCTCATTCAGTCTTCGACTACGCAGCAGCATCACCAGCCCCATCGCCGCCAATGCGACCATGGGAGATGACATCAAATAGGCAGCCTCCTTCAGCTCGACCGAGCCAACATCACTTCTCAGGGGAACGATGCAACACACCTGCGCGCAACAGAAGGAGGCAAGTATTAGATATTAATTTGTCTTCCTGACTGAACATTGTAGTTACCTAACTATCAAGCTGTTGATTTTTTAAAAAAATACTTCCTGGGGTGTAAAATTTATTATGTTTCAATAATTAAATAGTTGTTTGGAGGAGGTAGTGATGTGTTTACTCTCCAGGTATTCATATTTGAGAATGATATTTTTCTGGAAGTTGTGAGGACTCTGCCAGGAAAGTAGGAGGTTTTGCGTAGAGTTTCTTAAGATTAAAATTTCATTACAGAGGTGAAGAAGACCTGCTTCACAGTACTTTGTACATTCAACTTCATTTTTTCCACCTTCATCCAAATCGCTTGGAACGGAGTGCTCACAGTTTTTCTTTGCACAGTAACCATTTTTCTGCACAACAGTTGTGAGGTGGTTTGGCTGAGAAAATTGTGTCAGCTAGAAAAACAGTAAAATTCTGAAGGCAAGTATCACAGGGCAAGGCTACTTTTGGTAGTAGTACGTTAATGTGACTATTGTGGGAGGCAATAAGTTTCTGTAGCCTAAACCTTTACTATTTATTGGGGGTTCTGGCAGCATGTCAGTCATCTCAGCATTTCTTCTTAAAATACAGTATATTTCTGGCCTTTATGACTGTAGGGGTGAAACGTATCTAATATTTTCTTCACAGTGTTGAGCTAAAAAGACTGATGAAAGTAGACCTTCTGTCTTATCACTTCAGTAATCAAGAGCAAGGGCTTTTCCTTCTACAGACATTCATATATGTGTCCTACCCCTTCTCCAAGGGACTCATTGTCAGTGTTTATTTCTGTTTTATTATCACAGCCAGTGATGTAGGTCAAGTCGAGATGTAATGACTTTGCAAAGGTCACTCAGTTTATGGTTCAGCAAGGCCCTGGCTCCGGTTGTTAACTGCTCTCAAGTCAACTTTGACTCATGGCGACCCCATGAATGAGAAACCTCCAAGACCCCTTGTCCTCCTGCAGGCTCAGGGCTGTGGCCCCCTTGACTAAGTCCTTCCTAGTGTGCAGCCTTCTTCTCTTTCTATTAGCCTCCACCTTACCAAACATTATTGGTATCATGATGTGGCCAAAGTACAACAGTCTCAATTTAGTCATCTTGGCTTCTAGGGAGAGCTCAAGCTTAAATTTGTTCTAGGACCCATTTATTGGTCTTTTTAGCAGACCACAGTATCTGTAGAACTGTTTTCCAGCACCACATCTCAAATGCATTGATTTTCTATCATCTTTCTTCACTGTCCAGCTCTCAGTTCCATACATGGTTATGGGAAATACGATGGCTTGGACAATCCTAACTTTAGTGTTCAGTTCTATATCTTTGCACTTTAGGATTTTGTCTAGTTCTTTCTTAGCTGCCCTTCCCATTCGTAGTCTTCTGATTTCTTGACTGCAATCTCTGTTCTGATCAATGATTTATTCAAAGTATTGGAAATCTTTATTTCAATTTCCTCATTGTCTATATTGAATCTATGTCGATCCTCTGTGGTCATTATTTTTGTTTTCTTTTAATATTCAAGACCATGATCCATTTCCAGGATTATTTCCAGGACAATTCCCAGAAAGCCAAGGTTGCCCCTTCTTATTTCCTTTTGAGGGCTTTGTCTCAGTTTGAAAGGAGCCCATTTTCTACTGGAACTGCTGGTAGGAGCAGAAGGATCAACTTCTTGGCAATCTTCATTGTTGTTGTTGAGTCATGGGTCCACAGGCTACCCAAAAGAAAAAAAAAACCCCTCAAATGCCCGCAAATCTCAATGAACTGAAGCAATGTTGTAAAGAAAAGTGGGCCAAAATTCCTCCATAATGAGGAATTCAGTACAGCCTCAGATGAACAACACATGAGACATTACATCTTGTCATGATTTATTCAACAAAAATAAAGCCAAAATGGAGAAGCCATGTGTGAAAAACTAAGTACACCTTATGATTCAATAGCTTGTAGAACCACTTTTAGGAGCAATAACATGAAGTAATTGTGTAGGCACACTACCTACACTTGCCTAAATCAGAAGTGTGCTGTTTTCTCTTTTACACCACTCTAGTTTGCTTGGTTCCTTGCAGCTGTTCTAAAGACTCATTGGTGTGACCATTTGAACCCATGCAGCTTTAGGTTCTCCCAGATTAACGTTCCCCACACTGTGATAGTCTTAAAAGGATTCATGACATCTAATCTGCATTGAGCTCAGTTCTAGTCCTGTAGCATTGAACAGGCTTCATATGACTTTTAGAGCTCGTAATGATATGGTGACCCCAACTGTGGATACCACAGACTTTGAAGGTTATGTGGAATAGGCCTACAAATCTGAAACTATTCTTGCCTGCCATACTTTTTGTTTCTGTGAGTCCAAACACTGGAAAGCACAGATTTTGTAAGAATCCACATTTTACCTTTAGATTGCAGTGAGGAAATAAAGTGGCAAATTTGACACAGTGGGCACTTTAAAGTTTCCCATTTCGCAGCTGCCATCACAGGGAAACTGAGTTGTCTGGCTTCTGCCCCATGTGCTGAGTTCTGCTTGATCATTGACTCTGCACAGTAATCAGAGTAGGATAGCTTTGCCATTATCATAGAGCTTGAAGTTGCAGATGGCTGCCTAATCCACACTTGGTTACAGCTACCAGGTGATTTTTCTGAGCAGCTACCACATATTTTCCATTCTCCTATTCACACCATAAGCAAATGATGTAAATTTATCCAGAACTTTCTATATGAATTTAGAAACACAAGAATAAAACTTCATGTCTAAAATTCACAAAAGGGAAGATCTGCAGTGCGTGTATCAAAAAATAATAGTAACCCCAAACCTGTCCAAATTATTTGCAGCCCTCCTGTCAGACGTCAGAGAACAAGAAGAGATAGATTGTCTCGACATAATTCCATTAGTCAAGATGAAAACTACCATCTTCCCTATGGACAGCAACAAGCAATAGAAGAACCCCGAGCCTTCCATCCACCGAATGTATCTCCCCGTATGTTGCACCCAGCTGCTCATCCACCACAGCAGAATGCAGTAATGGTTGACATACATGAACAGGTATGCGCAAAGATAGAAGCATGTTTTCCAGGTTTTTTTTATAGCCAAGTGTTACTTTCTCATTTAAAATTCGAGGGTATGCTTCACTGTCACACCCCAAAAATTTATTTTCAAATGCCTAAAAATAAGAATTTCTTGGTTACCCTGGAAGGAGACATCCCATATGATTATGTGTGTGTTGCTAGGAGGCTAGGTAACTTTGTTACTTTACTCTTAGTGCAAACACAGACAAATCAATTGTGCTTCATGCAGAGACATGGCAGGACTACCTAACCTCAATGGAGGATGCTTAGAGGTTAAAGAACTTGCATCCCTGATGCTTCTTACAGTGCTATTAATTTTTTTAAGTATATTTAAAGTTATTGTAGAAAAAGCTTGGCTGAAAAAGTACAGTTGTCCCTCCGTATCCATGGATTTACGTATTCATGGCTTCAAAATATTCTTTAAAAAATAATAATCCAAAAAGCAAACCTTGATTTTACTGTCTTATATAAGGGACATCATTTTGCTATGCCATTGCATATAATGGGACTTGAGTATTCACTGATTTTGGTATAGAAGTGGGGTCCTGGAACCAAACCCAAGCGAATATGAAGGGACAACTGTAATTTCACTGGCATTAGGCTCATCAAAAAAAAAAAAAAATGACAGATAGTCTGATATTTAAGCCATTAGCTTATTCAAGCTGCAAGTTCCTCCATACAGAGTGAATACAAAAATTGTCCTCTAAAAGCCTCTAGTCCCTCTGAAGACTTACATAACACCATAGAGACTCTTCATTGTCTGTATGACAGTTTTAGAACAGTCTTGCTGGGGGTGGAGTCACGCATCACCGGATGTGGCCGTAGAATCCAGCTCTCTCCGATGTGATCTTTGAAACAAAGAAAATACCTTGTTTAAGCAATTAATTAGAGTAAAGAAACTGTTCTCCTATGTCGGAATGCTGTGAGTAAATTCTGCCTTATCTGAAAACTGATAGCTCGGAGTTTGGGGATTTATGAGGGAAGCCGATGTCAAAAGGAGGAAGGGGAGATAAAGAAAAAAAAATTCTTACAAACTCCCTTATGGACAAGATCTAAAAATAAACCCTCTGATAAAACAATCTCAAGACTTGAAAGAGCTGTTTCAGCTGAGAGTTTAACAGCAACAGCAAGCTCAAAAGAAGTGAAGGGAGAAGAACAGACTGAAGCATTTTTTTAAAAAAATGGCAACTGGAGCAGGGGGAGGAAAGAATGGGCAGAAAGCTCCAAGGGGTGTTACAAAAAGTAAAGAAAATCTGTCAGGGCAAGAGGATTTACAATCTTTGCTGGCACAGAATAATGAAAAATTACTTCAAAGTTTTAAAGCTCATACACTTGAGCTACGAAATGAAATTCAGACTTTGAAACAAGAAACAATACAGGAAGTTTCTAAGCAACTACAAAGTGCCATGCAGCAAATTAATCAGGAAATGGCAGAATTGTGTAAAGAAATTTAAAAAGTGGAAAAAATTGCAAATGAGAAGATGGGCTTCAGAGGCATGAAGCAGCAATTTTTGAGATGCAAACACAGATTGTTGCCCAGGAGGACAGGGATAGAAGAACAAATATAAGAATTCGAAATGTTCCACACTTTGAAAGAGAAACTGCATCCCAGCTGAGAATTAAAATAATAAACTAGTTCCAGCAACTGACACCCCAGTTACAGTGGGTGCAAGAAGATTTTGAGAGAATTCATAGAACTGGGTTCAGGAAAACAACTCTCAGCAATGTATTGGTGAAAGTGGCCAATTATTTAAAAAAAGAGACATTTATGAAAGAAATCAGGAAACTGGGTGACCAAATACTCTTTGAATCAACACCAGTGATGATCTTCAATGATTTGTGTGCGAAAACATTGGAATGGAGGAGAGGTATCAAACCCATTATAGCTATACTAAAAAAAAAAAATTAACTACAATTGGGGATACCCAATATTTTTGAAATTCAAATATGCTGTTAAATTCTACAAAGTAAAAACACTGGAAGAAGGATTACAACTGCTGATAACACTGGGATTGAGAGAGGAAGAGCAAGAAGCAGCAAAAGATCAAGCGGAGCTGAAAGGAGCAACAGGAGGAAAGGAGAACTGAAGATATAAAGACAAGGGACTGAAAAAAAAACAGATTAAATGAAAGGTGGCATCGGTGATGGGTGACACCCCCACCCCACCCCTCAAGTTTTGTAGCTATGGCGGGGATAGTAATCCCTGGGATTAGAAGGGGGTGAGGAAATGTGTATGTGGGTGGGGTAGGGAGGAGGGGGGATGGTGGAGGATGGTGCAGGGGGAAATTGTTGTTTATTTGAGTATTGTAATATTTGTGCACTATGGGGGACTAATAGAAGTAGAAATTTATTATACATAATATGGAAGGAAGATTGAGAATATTGACCTGAAATGTTAAAGGGTTAGGAAATGTAATCAAAAGAAAAAGAATAGAATCTTTATTAAATAAATCTAAAGCAGATATAATATTCCTTCAAGAAACACACCAAAATAAAGATGGAGTGAATGAATTGAAGTTGAAATGGGCAACTACATATGAAAAAGCTTTTGGAACATCAAAATCAAGAGGAGTAGCAACTATTTTGTCAAAAGGATGTGGTTTTATTGTTAAGAAAATTAAAAAAGATTTAAAAGGAAGATACATAATTATACAAGGAATTAGGGGTAAGGAACAATTCACTTTGGTTAATCTGTATGCACCAAATGAAGGTCAAATAGAATTTTATGAAGAAGTTATTAAAGCAACAAATGAAATAAGTGAGGGATCTATAATAATGGCGGGAGATTTTAATATGGTAATGGATAAGCAGAAAGATAAATCTAATCCTACTAAAGAGGACAAGAAAATGTATGAAACTGGTTTGAACAAAATTATAAATAGAAATGGATTGCGAGATGTGTGGAGAGAATGGAAAGGAGAAGAAAAGAGATATACTTATTTTTCACCAACACATAAAACCTATTCTAGAATCGATTACATTTTTATATCAAAAAATCTGGTCCCACAAATTGTTAACATAGATATAGGAATTATAAAAATTACAGATCGTGCAGCAGTTACAGCAGATATAAAGATTACAAAAGATTATAAACAAGCAAAAAGATGGAGATTGGATACAAAAATCTTAGGTTATAAAAACATAGTAGAAAAAATACAAGTAGAATTAAAAGAAATATGGAAAATAAATAGAGTAGGACAAAGCAGTCAAGCATTATTGTGGGATTCAATGAAAGCTGTTCAATTCCAGCGGGCTCCAAGGTTCACTCAGCCTTCCATCCTTTCATAGGTCGGTAAAATGAGTACCCAGCTTGTGGGGGCAATTATCTAACACACATTGGAAACTGTTTAATGCAGTGTAGATGTGTAAATAGCTATTGCTTAAAAAACCAATCTGTAAGCCGCTCTGATAACCTTGTGGCTGAAGAGCGGGGTATAAATAAATAGAATAGAATAGAATATAAGCTGTAGGAACAGGAATATTTATTAGGTAAGCACATACATTATGGAAAAAACAGGAAAAAAGTAAGAGGAAACTAGAAGAGGAAATTAAAGGTTTAGAAAAAGAATATTTTAGAAACAGAGATAAACAGATCCATGCATTAATACAAGCAAAGAGAAAAGCGTTAGAAAAGGAAGATATAGAAATAGTAAAAAGAAATATGCTATTTATGAAAAGAGATTTTTTTGAATATAGTAATAAAAATTCTAGAAAGCTAGCAAGGGCCACACAAGCAAAGAAATCTAAAAGTTTGATTGGAGTTATTAAAAATGAAAAAGGGGGAAAAGTAATTTGATGAAAGATAAAGATATTTCAAGAATATTATCAAAAATTATATTCAGCAGGTGATCCACTGAAAGATTTAGAGAAATATATATAGGAAAATTGTAAGGATATAATTAGTGAGGAGGAGAAGGAATTAATGGAACAACCTATAACAGAAGAGGAAATAGAAGATACTATAAACAAATTGAAACTGGGGAAGGTCCCAGGAGAAGATGGTTTGGGAGCTGAATATTATAAAACATTTAAAAGTATATTAATATCTAGAATGAAGGAATTATATAATAACATTTTAAAAGGAGATGAGATCCCACCATTGTGGAAACAATCTTTGATTATATTAATTCCAAAACCAGATAAAGATCTGAAGGATCCAGAATCATATAGACCAATATCATTAATAAATCAAGATGCAAAAATATTAACAGCAATATTGGCGAAAAGGATGAATAAATGTATGCACAAATATATACAAAAAGACCAATGTGGATTTGTAGCAGGAAGACAGATGGCTAATTTAACTGGAAGAGTAATAAATATAATAGATATAATTAGAAGAAAGAAAATTAAAGCAGGGCTTATAGCCATAGATATATTTAAAGCCATTGATTGTGTGGAATGGCCGGCATTAAAAAATACAATGAAAACATTTGGATTTGGAGGAAAAAAAATAGGGGCATGATTGACCAGCTGTATAAAAAAAATAAAGCTACAGTAATAGTAAATGATGGTAATACAGAACAAATAAATTTAACTAGGGGAACAAGATAAGGTTGCCCACTTTCCTCAATAATATTTGCTATGGTAATAGAAATATTAGCTAATGTAATTAGAAAAGATGAAGGGATAGGAAATATTGAAGAGATTAAGCTGAATATGTTCGCAGATGATACTTTAATAACAATACAAGACCCATTGGAAAAAATGCAAGAGATAGAGAAACATTTGGAAATACTTGGGAAGATGACAGGTTTACAAGTAAATTGAAATAAATCAGAAATGATGATATTTAATTATACAGAGGCAGAGCAAAAAAATATATGGAGAGTAAAAAGAAATATATTAAAATAAAGGAGCAAATAAAATATTTAGGAATAAATATTGTGGCAGAATTGGAAAAACTAGAGGAATTTTTTTTACTATTAATAAGGAAAGATATGGAGAAAAAATAGAGAACTATGGGAAAATTAAAATGTCATGGTTTGGAAGAATAGCACTTGTTAAAATGAAAATATTACCAAAAATATTTTTTTTTGTTTAGAATGCTGCCTATTAATGTATCAGAGATGGAATTTAAAAAGTGGTAGAATATGATAAATAATTATTGTAATGGAGGCAAAAGATCAAGAATTAATAAAACTAGATGGTATAAATCCCCCAAAAAAGGAGGTCTAGGCCTACCCAATTTGAAGCTATATTATGTAGCGAATCAATTGAGATATATTATTGATAGTGTTGCGGAAGTAAAAGAAATGGAATGGATGGAAATAAATAAACAAGCGATAGAGTTAAAATTAAGAAATATATTTTTTTGTAAACCAAAAAAGAAATTTAGGGAAATAATACAGTCTGTCTCCTTAAAAAAATATACTAGATATATGGATTAAATACAAAAAAGTATTAGTTCCAGGAATATCTCCATTAACGCCAGTAATATTGTTAGAGGGTTTCCCAGCAAATTTAAAAAATGAAGTGGAAGCAAAACTAGGAGGACAAGAAATAATAAGGTTGAAGGAATTGATGGGGAAAATGAAAAATAAGAATTATATAGAAAAAATATTAAGAGCAAGGATTCTCATGGTTTAAATTGATACAGTTTAGAACGATGGACAAAAAAATGGTTAAAGGAGGGAAGTTGTAGAAAAAATACAAAATTTGAGGAATTGATTATAGAAGCTACTCAAGAGAAAATTAATATAAAAGGTATTACAAGTAAAATATATAAAATGTTAATGGATAAGGAAGAAGTACAAAAGTATCTTAAAGATGTTTGGGAAACAGATGTAGCAACTGTAATAGACAAATCCAAGTGGGGAAAAATATGGAATATGCAGCATTTGAAAACATTATCAGTAAGAATAAAAGAAAATTACTATAAGATTATATGGAGATGGTATTTAACCCTAGTAAGATTGAATCAAATAGATAAAAAGTACTCAGCACAGTGTTGGAGGGGATGCCAAGAATTGGGAACGTATATTCATCATATGTGGTGGAATTGCAAATATGTGCAGAAATTTTGGAAAATAGTAATGAAGGAAATAAGTGAGATATTGGAGATAAATATACCTTTATGCCCTGAAATAGCATTATTATCATATTGTGAAAAAATACAAGAATCTCAAATTGTTAAGGATTTATTAAGAAATCTGCTGACAGCAGCAAGGTTAATAATAGCAAAGAAATGGAAAATACAATGTGAATACCAAATAGAAGAATGGTATAATGAAGTATGGAATATAGCTATAAATGAGAAATTAACAAATATGGTTAAAGAAAAAAAAAGGAGGGCTAAATAAGAATGTTTTTGGTGAAAAATGGAGTAAATTCTTAGAATTTGTATTAATAAAGGGGAGAGGAAGCAAACCTGAGTTGGAAACAATGGCATTTTGGAAAGAGGGATGAATGTAAAGGGAAGTCCCTGGGTGGAGGGAATCACTGTTATATGTGTTTGTTAAGTTGTATGTATAAATTGTATGTTGTTTAATTTTAAAATTAATAAATAAAATAACAACAAAAAAAAGTTGAGAGAGAAAAAAAATAGAACAGTCTTGCTTACTTTGAATCTGTTCCACTAGACAGTTGGAAAACCTGTATTGTGTGTTTAATTCCTGCTTCCTTCTGATTCCTACATTTCTATTCAGCGACCATACAGTTGCACTGTATCGCCAGTGGGAGAAGCTGAGTTTGAAAACTAATTAGGAGAAACTTTACAGAAGTGTTGTGAGGATTTTGTATATTTGTCTAAAGCTCCTGTAGAACTGAGAATCAAAATACCCTTGTTTCTATCAGGGCTATCAGTTGACACAATGCAGTTTTGAAAGGAAGGCACTGTCTTAGACAAAGGCATTCTTCACAGCATGCCTTGCAATAATTGACTACAGTGAGATACATGGCCAGTTGACAATAATTACTGGTAAATTTGAGCAGTGTGCCAGTATGAACATGGGGCATTAGTAGATAACTAGAATTCATTTGTCTCAAAAGCTTTTTTTATGCCCTTAGTTAAAAAAATATTGTCTTTTTGTTTTGAACTTCTGAAAGTTCCTTACTGTCTTTTACCCAGATCCACCAGGGCACAGTGCCTGTTTCGTATACAGTGACCACAGTGGCACCACATGGGATTCCACTTTGCACAGGTCAGCACATACCAGCTTGCAACACACAGCAAGTCCCAGGATGTTCTGTGGTTTTCAGTGGACAGCATCTCCCTGTCTGCAGTGTGCCTCCCCCAGTAAGTAGTTTTGGAACCTTAATTTTGATGAATAAAGACTTAAAATGTCTTTGGAGGTTTACAAAGGCATATCCTTAGAGCTGAATTTTATATGTATTTATTTGAAAATACAGTTGAATGCAAAAGAAGGTATACCCTCTTTGAATTCTATGATTTTACATATCAGGACATAATAACAATCATTAAGCTGTATCACTCAGGAAGATAGGTATCTTGTGACCAAAAATGATCACAGGTTTTGCTCTAGTAGTGATCTTCAACTTCTCCTCCAGTGAATATTTGCCTTCACCAAAGATAGAGCGCTCTCTCTCTCGCTCTCTCTCTCCCCCCTCTCTCTCTAAACTGTCTTTCTTGATTACACAGCAGTTCCTTTGCTATATTATACCTTAAACATTTTCTTACATTTATTCCTTTTCACTTTCACTCTGTAGCTGTTTCTTGTCCTTGATTTGCTCTCTGAACATAGTGCCTTGATGCAGGTGTAATTAGTCTCTTCATCTACTAAGGAAAAAAAGAGAAGGCACATTATAATCCAGTGGAATTCCCAGCGCTGCTTAGTTTACCAAATGCTAGCACCTATTTCAGTAGTGGTAACTGTTCAGTGTCAGGGAGCCATATATATGAGTATATTGAACACTGCAGGATGACATTTAGCACAAAAGACTCCTTGGTTGAAATATGCAGGGTGCCTAATAGGTTACCCATGACACTTTCTTAATACAATACATATACCTCTGCAGAGGCTGCCTTTGGCAGAAGAATTCTGCCAATAGGGTCTGGCCCACCCTGGTTGGAAGATTAGCTTAGATACCACTCATCCTTTTGGATGCCTCTTTGTCAACAAATAAGGAATGGAGGATTCTTTCTGATCTAGTGTGAAGGAGTCATCTGAATTACAACCTCGAAGAAAAAAGTGGAAGATCACTATTTATTTATTTATTTATTGTTATTTGCTATCAAGTTGGCTTTTGCTTTTGGTGACCCTGTGAATGAGGGAACTCCATTATTAACAGTCTTGTTCAGGTTTTACAGATTCAGCGATGTGGAGTCTTTCCACTTGCAGTGCAGTCTTCTTCTCCTGTAGACTTTGACTTTACTGAGCATTACAACTTTTTCCAGAGTCTTGTCATTTCTTAAGCTCAAAGTATGATAGCCTCAGTTTAGTCACTTTGGTGTTTAATGAGAGTTCACACTTGATGAATCCTCAGACACCTTTATTTGTATTTTTGGCAATCCATGGTGTCTGTAGAACTCTGTTCCAGCACGTTTCAAATCACAGTTGTCCCTCCGTATCCACGGATTTAAGTTTTCTCAGGGTGGTGAGAGGAGGAATCCAGACTTCATCCTTACACTTGGGTATGCCCCTCCACCACACAGAGTAGAAGCAGGAGAATTCAAATGATCACATGACCACTGGGACCATTGGTTCCTCCCCCTGGCGTCCTTTGTCAGATCAATTTTTTCTCCTGCCTCACCCAGAGTGGAGCTCATTGGTTCCTCTCTGTGCCTTTCTGGAAAGGATTTCTAGACACCTTTGTTCTTTCATCCTTTCCTTTCTTTCTCTTTTTCCTCTCCTTAAAATAAAAGAACCTTCGTTTCTTTCTCTTCTTCCTTTCTCCTGCGGATGGCACCAAAGAAAGAACTGAAGAAGCGCCTTCCCGAGACGGGAAAGGCAGAAGGGACTTCGCTGCCACTGACGGGCCAGCAGGCAGGCGGAGCATCCCAGGATGGAAAAGTACCCTCGCTGCCAATCCCAGATCCGCAGGCGACCGGGGAAATCACCGGAGCAGACCAGATCCTCCAGCCGATGAACGCAGCTCATTGGATGATGGAGGAGGAGCACACCTCCATGCCAGCCTCTCTGCTCACTGGAGAGCTGGCGCAGGAGCCTGGAAACAGGGAAGTAACTGTGCACCGAGCGGGGGGAGGCAACCAAGCGCGGGGGGTGCGGGAAAGTGAGGCACTTACTGATGAGGCTAAGGGAGACCTGAGCGGCTACGGGTCTGAGTCGGAGGCCTCCGACAGCTAGGAGGAGGTTTCTGGGTCCAACTGCGAGTCCTGGGCAACAAAGGGAGGCGAGGAGTATGGCCGCCATTTTGGCGTGAATCTTGGAACCCGGAGGGAATAGGCCGCACAGGGAGCCTGATTCCCACACTCACCTTAGCAGGGCGAGGTACAAGGCCGTGGAACAGCGGACCATCAGTGCAGCACGGCAGGCGTTCACAGAAGCCTTCGAGGCCTCCATCAAGATGCAACAGCCCCGAAACCCCAGAAAGGGCCATAACCATGAGGCGCGACGGGGACTGGGGGATCTCAGTCCTAAGCCGCTGAATCGAAAGGCCAAGAAAGCCCCCAGACCAAGCAAATCAAGCAAGCCATCCAAGGTTAGCTTGCTGTTATTGGAGGCCATGCGCATCCTGGGGGGAAAAGAGGCGGAAGACCCCCAGTCAGAGGCGGATCAAGGCCAGGTCCCAGTGGAGTCCACCACAGCCGCCAGACAAAACACAAAGCACCCCCATCCCATCACTCATCAGTTTGAGTCTGAAGAGTACTCTGGGGACGATCTTACCGGATGGATCCTGACGAGCCGGATCTGGACCTGGAAGGTGCTGACTCGGGCAAGGAAGAGGGTGAATGGTCTGATACTGAGACTCCCAAGGAAGGACCCTCTGAAAGGCTTTTTCAAATGGAGGATTTCCTTCCTCTCTTGACAAAAGCTACATCCATCCTTGGCCTTTCTAAACAGCAGCCTTGGCCTTTCTAAACAGTGGAGGCGGTCCTTGGTGAGCCTAAGCCCTCAGGTTGGGAGGTCCCATTCCCCTCCATCTTCATGCGCGCAGTGGAGGGAGAATGGGACAACCCCTACAAGGCACGAAAGACTCCCACTTGGCACAAAAAACTAACTCGCCGATACAGAAGGTCCTTGACAAGCTTAACATCCCGGCCATCGACTCACCAGTGGCATCCCTCGTTTCCAGTGCGCTAGCGCCACGGTAAGGGGATGCATATCTCAATGACCCTGAGGAGAAAAGGATGGAAGGAGCCCTAAAAAAGACTCATGAGACAGCAGTATTAGCAATTAGGGCGTCAACAACATGATCTTTGTTTGCAAGAGCCTCGCTCTTGTGGATGGAGGACTTGCTCCAAGACAGAACACTAGACTGGACAGATTATCGCTCAGATGCTCTATGGCAAAGGTTTACGTCGTGATGCAGTTTCTGGCAGATGCAACACTGGTTGCAACAGTCTTTGCAGCCAGGGCTATGGCGGCCAGACGTTTTCTGTGGCTCAGGCACTGGGAGGCTGACACACAGTCGAGATCACGTCTGACCACAGCGCCTTTCAAAGTGGGACGTCTCTTCGGAGAAGAGGCGCTGGCGGACATCCTAGTGGAAACCAAAGAAAAGAAGAAGGCAATGCCAGTCCTATCCAAGAAAGCAGACAGAAGAACTTTTAAGAAGCCTTTTCAGTATTCGTCCTCTTACAGATCCCAGAAGGGAAATCGTCACAGGGAATTTCGGCCCTTTGGTTCATCCTGGGGAAGATCCAGTTTCTTGTCAAGACCATCATCCATAGCCCAGGGTCAATCCGGTCACAGAGGGGCCTCCAACTCGCAGAGAGCGGGAGGCTGTCAACAGTTATGACTTGGCATACCTTCCTGTGGGCGGTTGTCTCCAAGCCTTTCGCAGGCGGTGGGAGACGACCAAGTAGGACAAGTGGGTCGTCGGCACCATAGCCCACAGGTACAAATTACAATTTGACGACCTTCCACTAGGCAGGTTCATTCCTTCACCACTGTCAAAAGACCCACTCAAGAAACATCCAGGCAGAGGTGTTACAGCACCTACTGGATATCAGGGCCATAGAGCTGGTTCCACTATCTCAGAGGTTATCCGGGGTTTATTCTGTCTTTTTCACCGTTCCGAAGAAGGATGGGGACAATCGCTGGATCCCAAGTATATGAACTCGCATCTAGTGTACAAATGCTTCCACATGGAGACGTTGTCTTCCATCTGGGAGGCGCTGCAGGGAGGAGACTACTTGGTGTCCCTGGACCTGGCAGAAGCCTAACTCCACATTTTGATCGCACAGAACAGCAGACGCTTCCTGTGGTTCATTCTGGGCCAGGAGCACTATCAGTTCAGAGCGCTCCCATTCGGATTGGCCTCAGCTCTAAGAGTGTTCACAAAGATTCTAGTGGCAATAGTGGCACACCTCAGATCTCAGGATACATCTGTACGCATACCTCGACGACATTCTCCTGCGTGCTCCATCTGCCCAGCAGGCAGAAAAGGACCTACAGACGATAGATTGCCTACAGGCTCAGAGATTCCTAATAAACTTCAAGAAAAGTTCCTTGACACTGGTCCAATCAGTCACTCACCTGGGGGCAATCCTCGACATGTGTCGAGGAATGATCTTCCTCTCTCATGACAAACAGGTCACACTAAGAGAGGAAGCATCGAGGATCACGAAGCAGCCTAGAGTCACCCTGATGGATCTAGCATGGCTACTGGGTCTGATGGTCTCAGCGATTCGGATCATCCCATGGGCCAGATTTCACACCAGGTCTCTACAGACCTTCCTCCAACCATTCCAAGACCAGATAGCTTCAAGGCGGGCCCTGTTTCTGACCTTACCAAGAGACGTCAGGTCATCTCTTTGATGGTGGACGAAGTCGTTCAACATGGCCAAGAGCTCTCCTTGGCTGCAGAAGTCGGAAATCTCAGTGACATCGAATGCCAGTCTTCAAGGTTGGGGAGCGCACTGCCAGGAACTTTTTGCCCAGGGGATTTGGACTCGCAAGGAGAGGTCGCACAGCATAAATTGGTTGGAACTCGGGGCAATCAGATTGGCGCTCCTCCACTTCGAGGAAATCCTAAAGGGGAAGCATGTCCTGATCCTCACGGACAACACAACAGCGCGTGCTTACGTGATGAATCAAGGGGTTACGAGGTCCTGCTCCCTGCAAAAGGAAGCCAATTTGTTGTTTCAGTGGGCGGAGTCCAAGGTGGCCTCTCTGGCAGCATGCCACATTCAGGGCACAGACAACGTACGAGCAGACTGCCTAAGCAGACACGAGGTTCTACCGGGAGAATGGTCCCTGCATCCTTGCGTGTTTGATCAAATTCAAGATCAGTTCGGGACCATGACAGTGGACATGTTCGCCTCAGCAGAGAACAAGAAACTACCACGCTTCTTTGCCCGGTTCCCAGAGAACGGAACCGAAGGAGTGGACGCCCTACAGAGCAACTGGCCAGAGGGTCTTTCGTTCCTTTTCCCCCCATTCTCCTGATCGCCAAAGTGATCAGAAAGATAAGGGAAGGAAGGGCTCAGGTGATTCTGGTGGTCCCACATTGGCCACGGTGTCTGTGGTTCTCGGACCTACACGAATTGGCATTGGAGCATCCATGGATGCTCCCACAGTTACCAGATCTTCTGTCACAGGGGTCCGTGAGGCACCCAGACCCTAGTTGGCTGCGCCTAGCCACGTGGAGATTGAGCGGAGAGCCCTACGATGTTGCGGGTACGACAAGGTGGTGATAGATACCATACTCTCTTCCAGACGGACGTCTACGATGAAGATATACAAAGCTACGTGGAGGGTCTTCACCAGATGATGTAAGGCCAAGCGGATAGACTTCTTATAGGCTTCAGTCAAGGAAGTTCTGGCCTTCCTCCAGAAGGGTCTATCCCTTGGGCTTAAACCAAACACCTTGAAGTGGCAAGCAGCAGCTCTTTCCTCAGTAATAAGCTTGCCAAGAGTACAGGCACTGACCTCACACCTGCATGTTAGGCGTTTTCTAAAAGGGGCCTCTATCATCTCTCCTCCAGTTCGGCATCATTTTCCCTCATGCTAAACACGCTCACCAAACCTCCATTCGAACCTCTTCGGTCGGTTTCTCTTCGGATGTTGACCTTAAAGGTGGTTTTTCTAGTAGCAATCACCTTGGCCCAAAGGGTTTCAGAGCTATCAGCACTATCGGTAAGGGAGCATCTGTGTTCGTTCAACGAAGATCATGTAATACTCCACACAGACCCGTCCTTTCTTCCTAAGGTGCTGTCATCTTTTCATATCTCACAGGAACTGATCTTCCCAGCCTTCTGTCAGAATGCGACACACCCATGAGACAAGGAATGGCACAAATTAGACGCTAGAAGAGCGCTAAAGATCTACACCAAGTGTACAAGGGAGTTTAGGACATGCAACTCGCTATTTGTGTCCTTTCCCCTGGCCTCAAAAGGGATGAAGGCCTCGAGCTGAACGATTTCCTCATGGCTGAGAGCCTGTATCATGGCGCCCTGTGATGAATCAAAGGTACCAAGGCCAAGGGACATCTCAGCTCACTCTACCAGAGCAGCAGCAACTTCAGCAGTCTTTTCCTCCAATATCCCAGAGGTGGAGATTTGTGAGGCAGCTACCTGGAGTACTACAACTTTTATCCGGCATTACAAGATTGACAAATTCAGAGCTACGGAGGCCACCTTCGGTAGGAGGGTTCTCCAACAGGTCATTCAGATGTAACTACAGGATGGCAGTCTCCCTCCCGAGCATCAGACAGGCTTGGGTAAATCCCAAGTGTAAGGATGAAGTCTGGATTCCTTCTCTCACCACCCCAAGAATGCCACATTGGTACTTACCATGAATGTGCATTCTGGTGGTGGTAGAGAGGAGGAATCCACCCCACCCGACTGCCAAAGGTTTCTCTCTAACTTCTCTGTGTTCGGCTTGCAACTAACTGATCAGACAAAGGACGCTGGGGGCAGGAACCAATGGCCCCAGTGGCCATGTGATCATTTGAATACTCCTGCCTCTACTCTGGGTGGTGGAGGGGCATACCCAAGTGTAAGGATGAAGTCTGGATTCCTCCTCTCTACCACCACCAGAATGCACATTCACGGTAAGTACCAATGTGGCATTCACAGCTTGAAAATATTCTTTAAAAAATAATAATCCAAACAGCAAACCTTGATTTTGCCATCTTATATAAGGAACACCATTTTGCTATGCCATTGCATATAATGGGACTTGAGTATTCACGGATTTTGGTACCCAGGGGGGATACTGGAACTAAACCCCAGCGAATATGAAGGGACAACTGTAGTTGATTTTTCTTTCTGTCAGCTTTCTTTGTTGTACAGCTTTCACATCTATATGTAGAAATTGAAAATGCTATGGCAGGGATGGGCCTAAATACCCTAGTGGCACCAGATGTCTTGAAGCACACACACACACACACATGGCAGGGATGATTCTGACTTGGGTATTGAATGATATATCTCTATACTTGAGGACCATATCTAATTCCTTCAGAGCTGGCCTTCCAAATCTTCCGAATTCTTTATTGCAGTTTCAGTTTTGATTGATGATTAAGCCAAGATATAAATTATCTTTATTTTGTTATCATAATTCACATTTTTAAGTGATGTAAATAATCTGTAGTCATTATTTTTATTTTCTTAATATTCACCTGTAACCCTGCTTTTGTGTCTTCTTAACTTTTCTCAGTAGTCATTCCAAAATTATTGCTGTTTTCTGCTAAGTAATATGGTGTTAATCTGCATATCTTAAATTACTATCTTCCTCCAATTTTCACATCTCCTTTTGAATCTAATCACACTTTTCATATGATAGGTTTTGTGTATAAATTTAACAGATAGTGTGATTTGTCTGGACACACACAGCCTGCCACCTATCGAAACCGATTCTCTTTCTCTATATTCTTGTCCAGACCATAGGTTATGCAAATGTTGTGGCACTTGCATTTCTGAGCACTGCTAGTTGACAACGAAACCCATGGTCATATGACCTATGACTTCCTTGGTAGTAGCAGGACCTAAATGGTGTGTTTTTGTGCACATGCACCTTGACTATTTTTGTGCATTGTGTTCAGCCCCACCCACCACCAGGGTTTGCATCACCAAATAGACAACAACTGTGGCAACATTTCTAGTTCATTTGCATGGAAACAAGATACAAGGGGCCACATGCCTAATTTTTAAAGAGTTTCCTAAAAGCTTCAAGGAAGCATGATTTATCATACAAAGTGTATGCCCCAGCATGCCTTGTTTATGAGTTAAAAAGGTCACAATTTTTGCCACTAAAGCAACAAATTTGGTAGCTGCAAACATAAGCAAGTGCGTGGGGGGGATGCCTTGTTTTTTTGTTTTGAAAAATGTGCTTTTTGAAGGGTTCTTAAAAAGAAGGGCTTTGAAGGGTTCTTAAAAAGAACTGATTATTTTACTGCTGCTGCAGCAGCGGCAGATTTGGTGGTTGGGGTGGTGTGCAAGCTCTAGAAGGTCCAGGAGGTTTGTCTATTGTGCCTGTTCCAACCCTGAAAATTGCTTATCATTGATCTAACCCATCATTCCTAGTGACTCCTTTACATCCAGTCTGAACGAGAACCTAACACGTGTTTTCATAAGTTTACACTGTGATGGTAGGTTAGGTGATACAATAAAATCTGTCACAATTTCATAATTAAATTTTAAAACAGTCCAGTATTTTTATAGTCATAATACTGTACAGTATTTTTATAGTCATAATATAAGGGAAATGAGAACAGTACAAAGCATCATTGATTTATATAGTAACTATTATTCTCTGAGAAGAGATTTGATGTAGCAGAAATTGGAAAGGTTAACAAGAGTATTCAAAATAGTAGCCAGTTAACATTCCTCTTCAGCCGAGTTTCTTAGCTTGTAATTAAAACGTATCATGTGTATTGGAAAGACTGGCATAAACTAAGAAGTGACAATTTTGAAACCTTGAAAAAGAAAAGACTACACTTCTGTTCTTTTTTGTAAAAATTAAAATTATGAGACCAGGTAACCCAAATTATTTTCCAAGCACAGAAGAATTCTTCAGCTTTAATACATTTCCAGTGTTTTCCCCCTTTTACTTTGCATAATTGATTGTGCTTCTGCTAGTCTTAGGGAGTGGCAGGCTCTTCTGTGGTAACAACGCTTGGCTGTTGAAATAAATCATGTTTTGTTCCACTGTCCTTTCCAAATGTTAAGAACATTAAAGTCTTATCTGTTGCATAAGGTTGTGAATATGTCTCTTTCTTTTGCAGATGCTTCAGGCATGTTCTGTTCAACACCTACCTGTTCCATATGCAGCTTTCCCACCCCTTCTTTCTAGTGATCCATTTCTTTTACATCCTCCACATCTCTCTCCACATCATGCTCCACACTTGCCACCTCCAGGCCAGTTTGTTCCCTTTCAAACACAGCAGTCACGGTCGGTAGGTATCTGTAAAAATATTTTCCCACACATATATGGTTAACGCTAAGGAGGTGTTAAATTAAAACAATATGTAGAAGAATATGAATGATAATGTGGTCTGTATTCTTTGGATCATTTAGTGCCTGGTGCATATCCTCTCAATTTTCATGCCATCCAGAAATGATTGTAATTTGTTTGAGGGATTATAATGAAATTTAATGTAGGATAAGATTTCCAGGCTGCCCAAACAACCCAGTCTAGCAAATAACATGATAAGCAGCTAGAATAGCTTTTGAATGGATGTCGCTTTTCAGCCATCTGATTTTACGGTGAGGCCCAGAGCATAAATCCAAAAAATATCCCTCTCTGAAAGTATCATCCTAAGGGTAGGAAAGGTCATTGTATTTCTAAATAGGCAGATACCAGGGTGTCATCACTTATTGATATAAATACTGGAAGAAGTTAATGTTCTTATTTGCTTGCAAAAAAGTTGTGTTATATAGTGCACAAAACAACATCTTACTGACACTGAAATTAGCAACAGACATTTAATTACAGTTAAATGCATGTATTAAGAATCAGGATAGCATTTTTTGAAGTAGGAAAAATAGGGATTTATGCATTTTCCCACATACAAATTGTTTTCACTTTAATTTAATATCTGTGCCTGTTAGACAGTATGGATACATATGTACTGTGTAATATTGTTATCCTAAACACTCGGGGGTCTTAAGGATCCTTTAAATAGCGATATTAATTTGAAGAATTAATATACTCAGCTTGGCGATACAAGAGGGGGGCAACAGATGGAGGGGTTTTTTAACCTATGTATACCGGTAATCAGGAGACATTAAGCTAGATAGTACAATTATTTAATCTTTATTTGACAAAACAGTAATCACAATGTTCATATACACAGTCAGGCTTCAAGCATTCATGCAAGGCTAGTGAACAAAATAGAAAGTTTTGGGATAGAGAAGGGGGTTTGTTTTCGGGTGATACTGTACTAATCTGAGGTCACGGAAGAAACCAGCAGAGTGGGGGTTCTGAAGCCAGGACAGTGACAGAATCTGACGTGGAGTCCTGTGCACACTTGGGTGGGGTTTTGGAGGGGTTTATATAGTCAGTAGTTTCCTTCAGGGGATGGGATTTAGAGTGAAGGACAATGCTTCTCGGATTTGCCCAAGGTAAAACAATAGACACTCTGAATATGCTAATGGCACTTAATGTGTGGATACTTTATGACTGAATAGAGGAAGCATCCTTCTTTGTTTGGGGAAGGTGAGAGATATGAGGGTTCAGCTATGAGTATCCTAGTTTAGGCTGATAGGATTAGCCAAATACTCTGGCCGGATGTTGCCCTGCAAATTATCATTTCTTTGGAATTTGGGCTGGCCCCTCCTTCGTATATTCCTGACTGAGTCTGAACACTAGTCTTTGAGATTCCTGGTTTTGAAATTTTCCCAGCTTTACTGGCTGCACTACGTGGAAGACCACATTTGACCTAATTATTAAATATTGCCAAATTATTATAGATATGGAGCAGTGGGTATCAGGGTAGGTAATAAGATCTATTTGAGAAATCTAACATAGGTTCTTTCTGTTTCTTTGTGTTTGTTTAGTTGTTTTGCAAATACAGTAGTAAATTATATTACCAGTGTTAAACATAGCCTGGTTTGCATTTGTCTTTCTTTAGCCTCTTCAAAGGATAGAAAATGAGGTAGAGTTGCTTGGAGACCATCTTCCTGTTGGAGGTTTTACTTACCCACCTTCAGCCCATCCACCAACACTGCCTCCCTCAACCCCTCTCCAGTTCTTAGCGCATGATCCTTTACACCAAGAGGTGTCCTTTGGAGTAGTAAGTAATGATTTTCAGCATTTTGTGTTGATGTATTGTTCTATTTATTCTTATAAATTCTGCTGCTGTATGCATTCATGTTTATTTCTTTTAAAAAACAATAGGTGATTAAAATGAAATATATTAACATATACAGCTTCTGGGGATGGAAAATAAATCTTGTGTTTCTTACAATTGGGGAAAGTTTATCCAACAGATTTAATTCATCAGTTTCTGAAGGTCAGAAGTTTAGCTGTAGATTTGAGAGATACCATTTGGTGAAAGCTTTTTTGCAATCTAAAAGTCTGACTTTTCAAGTGCCAATTGTATAATACAACTATACATTCTACTAAACTGTCATTCTACTAAAAGACATATTTCCCTGCTTTTTTTAGCCTTATCCACCTTTTATGCCTCGAAGACTCACAGGACGCAGCCGATACCGGTCCCAGCAGCCAATACCACCACCCCCATACCACCCCAGCCTTTTGCCATATGTGCTGTAAGTATGTTTTATTTTTCTAACATAAGTGAAAACATGTGGAGGGTCAGAGGGCCAGTTTTGGGACCTCCTGACCTCATGTAGACAACCCCTCCCCACCATTTCCTGAAACTAAAATTGACATTTTGATAATTTCTGGTAATTTCAAAAAGTGGATTTCCAGTTGTTTGTGGATGGTAGCCCCTCCCCTTGGACCAAACCACACCCTCCCTAATAATTTTAGGGCCAAAAATAGCATTATTTTTGAATTTTTAAAAAACAGCGTTTTTGTATGCAGGAGGTCTGCACGTGCCAAGGGTGCCACATGATTCCTACCCCCTTATAGCCCTTTTCCACAGTTTTACAATGGATTATGTTACTTTATCAAAAAGAGATAAATATGTAGTCCTGCCTTTGAGGCCATGGACTGTTTTGATATAGTGAAGCTTGGGGGAGAGTGTCAGGTCTTGTCATTCAGAATTTCTGTGGCAACTGGGAAAGATAAACATATGTAAAATGGAAGGAGAACTAATCTTATTATATTTGTGAACTGATGAATTGTACGCCTTGCTATTGATTGGGATAGAATTCAAATTCTTGATCAGTTTTAAAAGACTGCAGGCAAAGATCCAAATTAAACAACAGCCCCCCTCTTTTTTGGCTTTTACTAAATCATCATGCTGGCTCACTCTTTCCACAGATCAATGCTTCCAGTGCCACCCGCAGTGGGACCAGCCTTCAGCTTTGAGCTGGATGTAGAAGATGGTGAAGTAGAAAATTATGAGGTTGGTTTATGCTGTGTACATTAGGATCGACAACAGTCTATGAGCCTTTAAGTTTCTTGCCCTCTGCTTCTCCAAAAAAAGTTGGACTTTGTTGTTGAATAGTGGGGGCTTTTGTTGTATGAAGCTGCAGTAAAAGAGGAAATGTGAAGTTGGGTGGAAGGAGTTTGTGCTCATGATTTAGGGCAATTCCACTTCCATTCCAGACCCATATAAAACAGATCCCACAGTTCAGGAAGGCCATCTGACATTCTGGAATGGAATTTTGGAAGTACAGACAGCTGTAAGGGACAGGAGAGGAAGAGGAAAATTGCTTGCATGAGCTACTTTCCACTTACTCTTAGCCATTGGCCACAAACCATTGACACTATAATTTGTTGTGTTTTGTTAACTGCCATCAAGTTGAGTTTGACTTCTGGCAACCCTATGAATGAGAGACCTCCAAGTTGCCTTGTCATCAGGTCTTGCGGACTCAGCACTGTAGCTTCGTTCACTGAGTCTATCCATCTGCAGTGTGGTCTTCCTGCTGTCCTACTGCCTTCTAACTTACCAAATATTATTGTCTTTTCTAGTGAGTTGTGTCTTCTCATGATAGGTCCAAAGTGGAACAGTCTTCGTTTAGTCATCTTGGCTTCTAGGACGAGTTCAGCCATGATTTGCTCTAGGACCCATTTATTTCTCTTTTTAGCAGCCCACTGTATCTCTAGAACTCTTCTCCAGCACCACATTTCAAATGAATTGATTTTTCCCCCCTATCAGCTTTCTTCAATATCCAGCTTTCACAACCATACATAGAAATTGGAAATATGATGGCATGGACAAGCCTAATTTTAGTATTCAAGAATACATCTTGACACTTCAGGATCTTGTCTAGTTCTTTCATAGCTGCCCTTCCAGACCCTAGTCTTCTTCTGATTTCTTGATTGCTGTCTCTATTTTGATTAATGACTGAGCCAAGGTATGGAAAATCTTTAAGTATTTCAATGTCTTCATTTTTTGCTTTAAAATTATGTAGATCATCTGTAGTCATTAGTTTTTGTTTGTTTTAATATTTTTATTAAAGACACAAATTTACATGTATAAAATTACTAAGCAAAACAGAACATGTAAATTTGTGTGTTTAATAAAAATATTAAAACAAACAAACAAACTAATGACTACAGATGATCTACATAATTTTAAAGCAAAAGATGAAGACAATCATACAACAACAAACTACAAAACACAAAATTGTTCATGTGTGATGAACAAACTGTTGTCCTCACAAAATTCAGTCATTTGCTCTCCCACTTCCTTTCTTTATCCTAGACCACATTTTCTTGCAGTTTTTGATTCTGCTCTTTCCGACTTTTGCATTCCAATCATTTATGATTAACAAGAAATCCTGTTTTGGTATGTGGTAAATTTCTTACTGGACTCCTTCATAGAGTTTTTCAATTTCTTCTTCTTTCTCTGTAGTTGGAGCAAAAATTTGGATGATGGTTATATTGATGAGTTTTCCCTGAAGTTTTGTTGATATTTGGTTGCACTTTGCTTTATGTCTCTTTTGACTACTTTTGCTACATCTCTCCTTGCTATTAATGTCACCATATTTCTTCCATGTTCCTATAATAAATGTTGTGTAGCTTTGGACTTTCCTTCTGCTTCTGAGCACATCAAAAGCTGAACGTCCTTTTGGCTTGACTCCAGTTATATCATTAGTGACACAGCACTACTTGTAGATGTCTCTGCTCTACCCCAGTAGCTTGTTGTCTGAGCACAGCAACAGCTGAATGTCCTTTTGCCTTGAGTCCAGTTACATCTTTAGTGACACAACATTACTTGTAGATGTCTCTGCTCTACCCCAGTAGCTTGTTGGAGTATTTTCTGACTAGGAGTGCCATCTTCTGTCTCTTTCTTTTGTTTCATTTTGGATTGTCTCAATATAGGGTTTTCCTGCAGTGTGGGGAGGTAATCCTTATACTGGGTCTTGCTTCTACTGTGCTTCTCCAACAAGGCAGGGCTTAATAACTGCCAGTCAACGTCACCAAAGTGAGAGACTCAGTCCCTCCCCCCAGTTCCATCCTGCGTCACATTGAACAGGGCAGGGTTTTTTTTGTTTGTTTGTTTGTTTTTGTTTTTGGAGAAGTGTTCAGGGGTAAGAAACTTTGTCTCCTCTCAAGCTTTGATACACTAATGGCAACAGCTAGATTATTGGTAGATGGAAAGAACTCACGGCACCAAACTCTCCTCAGATGAGGAGTCAAGGGATGGATGGATGGAGGTGGAGACACCTTCTGAGCAAGGCCAAATGGTGGACTACCCAGACTGGGGGATTGGATCCTGCCTTGCTTGTTTCACGCCGCAGAAGCGGCGGAGGCACATGGCAATGCTGTACGAACCAGGAGTGCCAGTGACCATGGTTTCAGCTGTGTGGGTGAGTGATCCTAACACTCTCGCATCCCTTGTCATTGGATCGTGCTTATTTCACAGCAGACTATTGACACCCGGCAGTCAGGATGGGGATGGTGAAATGGCAGTGGCTTCAGAGGCCTCACAAAATAGTGGGAATGAGTGCATTGGGCGCGAAAAGTGATGCAGGCCCTGTGGCAGTACCTGATGAGCAGAGGCCTGCTAGAGGCAATAAACATAAAAGGCTGTCAAAAAAGCTTGATTCTTCCAATTCCTCTGTCTCCTCCCAAGAGGTGGGGGGAGGGTCCTTTTGCAACACTAAAAGGAAGATGAGGGATTTTTCTCCTGCCACACACTTGGGATTCCATGGCGTCTTGTCTCCCATCCCTTCTGACAGGAGAAGAGTGAGAGTTGTCTCTGGATGAGGGGGATGTTCCTCCCAAGCAGGAATCTGTCGACTTTCTTGATTTGAATGAGTGTCTTATTCTCGGAAAGGTGAAGTCACTGAATTTAACTCCTTCCAGTCAGTTGTCTACTGCTGCAACTGAGGAGGTGCCTGAAATCAGATCTAAGGTAAAACAGGAGTGTTCAATAGCAACATTCCCTGAGGTGATTGCAAATATTATGGAAGCAGAGTGGGCGCACCTGGAAATTTCTAGGCTACTTCAGCTTATGCCAGATGGCTATATTCTCTTCCTCATGAGATTATGGAAAAGTTGAAGCTGTCCTTTATTGATGCCCCTGTGGTTGGATTGGTATTGGGAAGCCTTTTCCCCAGGGATAGGGGTGATATTCTCAAAATCCTGAGGATAAAAAAATTGGAGGTGTTTTTGTGTAGATCTCATGAAGCGGCTGCTCTTACTATCAGAACTGCTTTGGCAACTTCCTTGATTACTAGGATTGCTATCAGGCGGGCTAAGGATTTGCTTCCTTAGATCCCTAAGGAGGAACCAACGCTTAGACAGGAGGTTAATAAATTGGCCAAATGTCTGCTTTTGGCAGATGTTAATCAAGATTCTGTACAATTTGCTTCCAAGGCCATGGTGGCTGATGTGGTTAAAGAACTGAACTGCCAATATCAGTTTAAAACTAATTTGGCTACTTGTCCCTTTAAGGGCTCTAAATGGTTTGGTGACTCCTTGGATGAAATCTTGATCGAGACCAAGGATAAAAAGAAGCCATCTTTGGTTTAAAAAAAAAATCCAAAAAGAAGGTTTTTTGGTCTGTGATTCAGTCCTTTTGGCCCTACTGATCTCAATTCAGACAGTGAGACTTCAGATCTTTCAGAGTTAATTGGAGTTCTCCCAAACCACAGGCTGGATAACAGCAATCATCAGGATTTAGTTTCCACCAAGAAACAGGGAGGGAGATTTGTTGGAGGAATGAGTCTAAAAATAAAAATGTATTAAAAATTCCAGGGATCTGGCCCTTTTAAAAGCAATAAAAAATACCTTCTTTAAAAAGAATTTTAAAATCACTTACTTTCAAATTCATGCAGAGTGGCTTAAGAATGCTGAGACAAGCTCAATTAACATTTAAAAGTGTATTCAGAGGTCTGTGGTCTGATCTGATCACCCAGTGAATTAGACTCATTACAAAAACAAAGGAGTCAGTTTAAAAATGCAAATTAAAAGTTTACTGAAAGTATATAAATCTTAATCTACATACTAAGACAAACTTTAAAAAGAGTGTTCCTAACTAACTAGGAGGATTTAGGGTAGAATGACTCACCCAGCCTTTAGTGGTAGAGGCTGCATGGTGAACATCATGGCATGGCTTCATAGCAGCATGGCTAGATAAGATGGCTACAGCTGCATGGAGACTCTGACTTAAAAGAGAGTCTCACGGAGAACAATAAAATTTAAATTAAGTCATGTGTTGAATGACCCATCTCTCCAGTTGGCTGGAATTGCCCAGTGAAATAAGAGAAAGGGAGTTTGGGAGAACTGAAGCATGCAGGGAAAATCCCTAGACTTATCTTAGGATGTGAATGGGGTACACAAGATTGTTTTACATTACAATAATTATTTCCCCACATACTACAAGATTGAACCAGTCCTTGACTTGGGACAGCTCCTTGTGAGAGCAAACCTCTAGCACTTTGCCTATCATTGTGAGCAGCTGTCTCCTGATGCTTGAGTGTGCAGGACTGTGAGGGAAGGATACACAATAGGCTTCATTCGAAATCCTCTGGATTTTTTTGTTGGATCTTATATGTCCAGGTCTCTGGAAAAACATCAGCAGATACTGCTGGCTATAGATGATGTTCTTCAAATAAAGCATATAGAGCTGGTGCCTCAGCATCAGAGATTTTTGGGGTCCTATTCACTGTTCTTGGTCCCTAAGAAAAACAAGGACTGGAGAGCCATGCTTAACCTTCACAGGGTCAACCAGTTTGTGTTAAAGCAGAAGTTCCACATGGAGACCCGAAGAACTATCTTGGATGGGGTTCAGGAGAGGTTTTATTTGGTGTCTTTTGATCTCCCAGAAGCGTACTTGCACACCCTGGTACACCTAGTGCACAGGAGGTACCTTAGGTTTACTTACCTGGAGAAACATTACCAATACAGAGCCCTCCCATTTGGGCTTTCAGTATCTCCTCCTCACATAAAAGTGTTGGTTGCTTTGGTGGCAAATTTGAAAGTGTGTTGGGTGCATGTCTACCCATATCTGGTTGACCTAGTCTGTTCGCCCTCACTGGTAAGGTCAGGAAGGATGTAGTGTCTGGAGTTTCATGGGTTTGTTATCAATAGGAAAAAAGAGTAATCTGGATCTGATTCAGAGGATTTTTAGTTGCTATTACAGTGGGGCCTCAGTATCCATGGGTGATTGGTTCCAGGACCCCCCCCCCAATAGATACCATAAAGGGCAAATGCTCATGTCCCTATTAAAAATGGTGTAGGGTAGTAGTGAAGGTGGTGGCAAGCCCCTGCTGCCAGTTGTGCCATATGGTACACCACCAAATGCACCTTCTTCAGGCTCCGCAGCCTCTGGGGAACACTCCAGCCACCCGCTTCTGCCTTTGAGACGGCGGGGTTCCTTCACAAGGCAGAAGCAGGTGGCTGGCATGCTCCCTGGAGGTGGAGGAGCACAAAGAATGTGTGCCTGGTAGTGCACCTAGTGGCCAGGGCTTGCCACTGCTTCTGCTGCTGCCCTATACCATTTCTAATAGGGACTTATAAGGGATATCTCCAGTTTTGTTCGAATACTGTGTTGGGGAAAGTACAGTATTGTTTGTTCTGTACATTTGAATCTGGCTTGTGAGCTAGTGGATATGGCAGGCCTGCTGTACTTTCACCTGCAGAGTCTCTTGATTTGAGGGTTCTGTTGGTGTGCAAGGAGGTGTGTTTAGATCCTTTGCTTATTCTTAAGGTGTATTCTACTTTTTATCAATCTCAGGAGATTGTTCTGCCTTCCTCTTGCTCAGATCCTAGGGCAGCACAGGGGGAAAAAATGGCACAGGTTGGATGTTCATGGGGCTCTTAAATTTTATTTGGAGAAAACTAGAGATTTCCAAAAGTCAGTTTATCTTTTTGTTTCCTTTCAGGAGGATACTAAAGGATAGTGGGTATCTTCCTCTACTTTGTCTCACTGGTTGAGTTAGCCTATGTTTACAATTCATTGCTGCTGGTTCCTGAAGGTATTCAGGCACATTCCACTCATAGTGCTGCCACCTCTGCAGCTTTGAGTACAGCATGTCTTTTGTGGAGATTTGTAGTGCGGCTGCTTGGGCTTCCCCATAACCTTTTAATCAGGCATTATCAAGTTGACAAGCATGCTTCTTTACATGCGTCCTTTGGCAGGCATGTCTTGCAGCAGGTTGTGTCCTCATAGCGGTGGTTATGGAAAGCTCCCTGCCCGATGTGTGGTGGTGACCACTTGTTCAGGTCCCAGTATAAGGATTACCTCCCCACACTGCAGTAAAACAGAACATTCATACTTACTGTGAAAGTTTCTTTACTTCAATAGTGGGGAGGGAATCCTTCCCGCCCTTTGTTGGTGGATATTAGTCTTGTTTGATCAGTCGCTGGTGTTCTTTGTGTCTGTCTGGAGCTTGTTATTCCATCATTGGAGGGATAGACTAGCTCTCCTACTTAGGGTAGTAAATGTGATTGACAGTTCTTAAGCCTTGCCTTGGAGATGCATGGAAGGAGCAAGACCCAGTATAAGGATTCCCTCCCCAGTACTGCAGAAACAGAGCCTTCACGGTAAGTACCAACATTCAATTTTCATGGTAAAAGACATTCAAAAGGGGTTTACTGTGCCTCCTTCTGCACAGTACTAACAAGTATTAGCTGTGGTATCACTGCTGTTGTCTCTGAGCGATCCTCCACCAGCGTCACCTCCCACTACTGCTGCTGCCCATTAGTTGTTCGGCACGTTTAGTCTGGCTCCTCAGCAAAAGCCTGTCTGACATGGCAGACCCTACTAGCAGCACTGCTACCAACAGCATAGCTTCTTGTCTCATAGGAACACACAATCCCACCACCATGGAAAGATAGTGCCATGTTGGGACACTATAATTACTCAATTTAAAATACAGTTCCAGAATGAAAAGTAACCGTTGCATTTGTTTCTAATTTTTTTTGGAGAAATTATAGTTACGCTAAGGGTTCTGAAAGATTATTTAGCCCTCACTAGAACTTTATACATTGCTACATGCAAGATCTTGTTGGGATGTGTGTGTGTTTTTGCTGTTGTTGTTGTTGTTGTTGTTGTTGTTATTTCTGACGTGTGGCAACCCTAAGGCAAACCTGTCATGGGGTTTTCTGAGGCTGAGCAATTTAGTTTCTCTTCCAAGAACAGCTAAAATTAATATCATATAAATTATTCCAGTTTGCATAATTTCTTCGTTTGTATAATTTTGACTTGCTGATCATCCTTGATAATTATGTGATTTTTTAAAAAAGGTATGGAAGTTAAATAAATTATGGTTTAAAAGGCTGGCTTTCTTTTGCAGGCACTGCTGAACTTGGCAGAAAGACTGGGAGAGGCCAAACCAAGAGGACTGACAAAAGCAGATATTGAACAACTTCCATCCTATAGGTTTAACCCAAATAACCATCAGTCAGAACAGACTTTGTGAGTACTTCTTCCCCTTGTTGAGGCTTCAGTGTTAAGCCACTCTGCTCTAACTAAAATACAACATTGTTAGCAGCTGTAATGTCCAAACATTTTGTTTGCCTTCTTAAATGTACTTCACAGTTTAGATGTTACTGAACCTGGAAAGTAAGGTTTTTCTAAAACATCAGTATTGGGGATACACTAACAATTGAGCTGAAATCTTAAACACAGATTTTCTAGGTCCTTATTCAGATAAAATAGTCACAACTGAGTGAACTGCACCATTATGGATTGTTTGGGGTGTTACAGAAGTAGTATAGCAGCTGTTCCCTTCTGGTCTCCATGTAATTTTACTAGGATTGCATTGAAACAATAGTGAAGATCTTATTTTTTAACACACACCCTTGCAAAAAAAAAACTTCTTCTGAAATATAGAAGTAATAAACCGCTGTTATGGGATACTACTTTTTGAAGAGAGAAAAGCTCTAGTAAATCCATATGGATAAGAAACGTCTTTGAATTGTAGCCACTATGCACACAAAATCAGGTACTGTATTTAAAATGTGGTGTTTCAAACACTGTTTCCTTTCAAAAAATCTATTGCAAAGTATTGAAGAGAAAAATCTGCATTAAAAAAACACCCTTTGTGATGCAAGTCTCACAAAGATAGGAACTGCATAGTGAGATAAAGTGGCACGAGGGTGAAGAAATTTGGGGTGTGGGCTTTTTTTTTTTTTTTTTTTTTTTTGTCTTTGAATGTTTTTGTCTATTCTGAATGTGGAAGGTGAACGAATGTTTGCCTCAGCTTTACCTGGTGAATTGTTCTGATTTAGATAGGTGGTTCTTAACTTGTGGTCTATGGACCCCCAGGGGGCCATGATGTTCTCACAGGGGGTCCGTTAAGGCTTGAAGTCTAAGCCCATATGACAGGAGCCAAGGCAAAGGCTGGCTTGCTTGGCCTGCGCATTGCTCTTCAATCCGCTCCAGCCACAAATTTGCAGGAAGAAGCAGGAGAAATTCTTCCCCCTCCAATGCCTCTGAGGGAAAGGTTAAAGGATAGTGTAATTGTATTATTACTATTATCAGGTGGTGCTGGTTGTGTTGTTGTTGTTGTTGTTGTTGTAAATCTTGAGTTAAGTCCGTGGCAACAAAGATATTAAATACCGGGGGTCCCCAGTAAAGCAAAGGTTAAGAACCACTGGTTTAGATGATAATTTCAGGGATTGGTTCTGATGTGAATACCACTTCTTATCACTTTGACGATGTGCCCAAAAACATTTCCCACATGGAACTGATAGTGATATTACCACATCTAAAGAACAGGAAGAAACAAAGTGTGGCCTACAAAATAGCATCTCTCCCTTCCTCACTAGCCATAGGAGCCTTCCTTTCTGAAGCCATACAGTTGTCAGAGATATCTGCTGCTTCTTTTTTCTGTTGATAAAACTGTTGTTGGGTTTAAGAGTGTGAATTTTGAGCTGGGAAATCAGCAACTGAAATTTCACTGCATCTATAAACTTATTCAGTGACCTTTGCCAAATCACTGTCTCATCATTGGGTCTTGCCTCACCTACCTTACAAGATGATAAGGATTGCTAAGATAAAATATGTGAAGTGCTTTGACTATTCAGAGCAATAAATCAGTACTCATAATTGCTGTACTACAGAATATTGTATATTGGTACTGTTAATAACTTTATTGCACTGTTTAATAGAACTATGGGCTTTTTAAAAAATAGCAAATCTAATACTGCTGTACCAGTTTTTAAACTTCACTGAAATGTATTTATGTCATATTTTTAAAATCTGCATAGAAAAGGTGGGCATATTCATATTGATTTTTTTTAATGAAGTCATTATTGCTCTTGTCCAATAAGATGTTTCATTTTCTCTCTCCTAGGTGTGTAGTGTGCATGTGCGACTTTGAGTCAAGGCAACTTCTTCGAGTTTTACCATGTAACCATGAGTTCCATGCCAAGTGTGTTGATAAATGGCTTAAGGTAATACTACATTTTAGAGGGGAAAGCTATAATACCCTAACTTCATATTTGTATTGCATGCCATCATTCTCAGTATTTAGGCAAATCAAAAAAGTACACTATACTTTTACAGCAATGTATGATAGTACAGCACCATCAAAACAAATAGATTGTAAAGATAAAGCTGTGTATTAACCATCATACTGCTTATACTTATTTAAGATGATGCTTTTTGTTGTGAAGAAGAAAAGGGGGGTAGTGCACCCTAACTAGGACTCCCCCCCCCCAAAAAAATATGTATGTTCATGAAGGTTATTGAATATGAAGAATTGTATCATTTGTTTTAAGGTTATGGAGGAACCAACAGAAACAAGCAGTATGACAGAACAACAGTATAAACAAAATGCAAACATATAAAATGTAATTGAAGTAGGGAATTAATCTTTAATTTCATTCCAAATTCCATTTTACCACAGCAGTAGCAAATCCCAAAACTTCAAAAGGACGAGAATCCACTAACAGCCTAAACCCAGTGTCGCATTAGATCGCAAATACTAGTGCAGCTAGGCGTTCTTCCCCCTCTTTCTTCCCCCTCCCTTACAGCTATGCAGGCCAAGTTTTATTGTGTGTGCGTGGGGAGGGGGGAATCATCGTAGGATGAAGTGGTTCACCATTGCCACCTTTGCTACAGTACTAACATGAGTTAGTTAAAATCCCAATGCTATTACCTCTGAGAGATCCTCCCAACAGTGTCATACACACCCCTATGTCAGGAGTTAGAGACTGAACTCCATTATAAAATGGCCGAACAACTGCAGAATCATGCTGAGTCATAATGGCTGACTCCATGAACTACCAAGTCATGCCTCGTCTGGCCACTAGAGGGCAATGTCGTGTGTGCGTGTGCGCGCGTGCTAGTCCAAAGCTCACTCTCTTCTTGTGAATGTTGATGCCTGGTGAAGCAGTTTCTCCTTCAGTTGATAAATATTTGTATATATATTGCAACTGTTTGACTTTGAAGATAAAAGTGCCTCCTGCTTATTTGGACCTCAAACATTCTGTGTGTGAGTATTTTTGGAAACGGGCTGCTACTAAGTCTGCTGAGATAGTTTTTGGCTTCTGCCAGGGATTGAGTGTCCTATCATCCCCTGACACCCCACACACTGCTGCTGCTGCCCAGTAGTTTCCTCTTCCTTCCTCACCGTCAGACCTATCAGTTCTCTTCGCAGATGCAGCCATTACTCTCCAAAGAGGATGGATGTATCTTGGTCTGGTGCTTCCACTTAGAGCATTCCATGTTGAGTGACCCTGTTCAGAGTCTAGGTTCTTGAATTAATCTAGCTTTCTAATGGCATTTCTTTCAGCCTCTTTGACATACTCAAATGCCCTCACTATCTTCAGATGTGCATCCAAGAGGGGTTGGGACCCCCAGATTGGAAGACAGTCAACCAGCTGCTGGGGGGAAAAGTCGCAACTAGTGGAAATACTTAAGAACTGTGGTGCTAAGGGGCTGGAGATTCCCTTTCCACACTGCTATGTGCTGTCAAACTGGCTTTAACTTACAGTGATCCTGTGAGTGAAAGACCTCCTGGAGTCCTGATCATAAACAACCTGCTCAGGTCTTGCAGATTCAGGCCATGGTTTCCTTGTTTGAGTCAATACTGGACATAAGGTGTGTTTTCCCCCAGCAGCTGGTTGACTGTCTTCCAATCAGCTACTTAGAGCTGCATAGAAAGAAAAGGTCGCAACGAGTGAAAATACTTAAGAACTGCAGTGCTAAGGGGCCAGAGATTCCCTCTCCATACTGTTATGTGCTGTCAAACTGGCTTTAACTTACAGTGACCCTTTGAGTGAAAGACCTCCTGGAGCCCTGATCATAAACAACCTATTCAGGTCTTGCAGATTCAGGGCCATGGTTTCCTTGATTGAGTATACTGGACATAAGGTGCGTTTTCTTTCTATGCAGCTCCAAGTAGCTGAGAACTACAGTTCTTTTTGGTGGGCGATGGGGAAAGGATTTGATTTTTTTAAACAATTATCATCATCATCATCATCATTTTACTGCTTACTATTTTTTTTTTTTTCTGCAGCATCCTGAACCACTTTGCACACTGTTTGGGGGGTCTACCCCCTCTCAGAAGCAAGTGTTCAGGGAACTTTAGCAGGAATTGAGAATATCCTATTCTCTGAATAGAACTCAGCTCATAGAAGCAAGGAACCAAATGACCACTTTCAGAAGGATTCAGAGACGAAAATGAGTATTTGAGAACTGTAGAAATTCTGATAACATATAGTTTTTGCATACTAAAAGTTCCACGGTAGCCATGTCAGAACACTTAAAGTAGTATCTAATATGGTAAAGCCATTCACCAGAAGACTTCATTATAACAACAACAACAACAAATCGATGAGATCATTGGCCTGGTGTGCTGGATTGATTTCCCATTGTTCAATAATTTGTATATAATGTAGAGTCTGATTAAAACATGAGCATAGAACTGTAATGTTCAAATTTCAAAAGCTATAGAGCAGTGTAAACTAGAACAAAACCCGGGGGGGGGCAGAATCAAGAGGCAAAAAGTGTTTTCATTTTTCCTCCAAGCCTCCCCCCCAAAAATGAATCTTTTGAAAAACAATTTATGGAAGATTTTCTTTTAGAATAATACATAAAATGTTTAAGAAAAGATGTTCATATATTAAACTTCCACAAAATTATAACTGAATTATGCAAAAAGAAGACATTAAGACTTTGCACAGATTTAGATCATTTCAATTGTAGTCTTGGCTTCTTTTTCTCAGGTGTTTTTTTTTTTGTTTTTTGGTTTTTTTTGTATTGAAGAGTGCTTTATGTGTGCTTGACACTATGGAGGAGGAAAAATAAATCTGTCTTGCTATTGTTAATAATTTCTTCTGGTTCTGCCTACAAAACCGGAGGTTCCTTACAGTTTAGAACTGTGTAGATCCATTTATAAGAAAATTTAATTTTTTTTAAAATAAATTCATTGTTTAATTTTTGTTGTTGTTATTAAAAAGTAATGTGTACAATCTGCCATTAGAGAGAATTTCAATTACAGTTGGCCCTCAATTTTCGCAGGGGTTGGGGTGGAGGACACCCACGAAAGTGGTAAACCGAGAATATAGACCCACAAATATTTTTTAGCTGCGAAAACCTTTCTCTAGGCATTTGTAGGTCCTCCAGTGCAATTCTGTTGTCAACATCTGATGGAAGTTTACCATAGAATTGTGCTGAACGACCTACAAATGCCTAGAAAAGTGTTCTAGGTCCTCCAGTGTCTGTGGTCAATGTCCTGTGGATGTGTACCATATAGTTGTCTGGAGGACCTAGAAGATGCCAAACATATTTAATAATCTGTGAATAATCAGATCCACAAATGCTTAACCCACAAATGTGGAGAGATGACTGTAATACCAATGCATAATGTTTGGTGCTGTGTCCTAAGCTGCTGTTTCCTGTGCAGAACTGTTAATTTTCATATGAGCAAAGCGCTGATGGAAGGGACTAGCACACCTGCCTGCATGATAAATTAACAACTCATCAGAGCTTTCATGGACATGAGATCCAGCTAAAGTCAAGTAGTTACGTCTTGTTCATTTCACTGAAATGCCTTTGGGTTTTGCATGCGTTCTTACACCCACCCACCCAGTGCTTGGTGAGGGTATGTGTCTCAGTGTAGTGGCCTTCATTAAAAAAATTAGTACATTTGTTTCTACATTATTTGTATACAGTTTGATTGTAGTTCTGGCAAGTCAGTAAAAACTGCTTTTATTTTCTAGGCAAATCGTACCTGCCCTATCTGCAGAGCTGATGCTTCAGAAGTGCATCGTGATTCAGAATGACCGGTCTAAGAGCACAATTCTACTTTGGGTGTTCCTAGTCACATGTGTATATATATATATGAACTCTCCATTGAACTTAAACCGTGTGGCTTCCAGCCTTCCCTTATACAAAAGGGTCAATGGACCTTTCTTTGCACTGTGTGATTTAATCAACTATAAAGCTTATAATTAGTCTTCACAATTATGGGATTGTTATACTAACTGTGTGATTGGAACTCCAAAGATTTTTTTTTTCTTTTAGCTTAATTTCGTGTGTGCACTAACATTCCCTGGTTTTTGTGTGATCATTCCGAGTGTTGCTGCGAGATTACAGTGGAACGTGATCTTCTAGCATGTGCTTTTATATTAAAAAAGTGGTAGCTCCAAACAATATAGCAATCTACCTTATATAGAGCCTTCAAATACTGTGAGTGGGAATAAACGGTGCGGGTGGGTGCGTTGATCGCAGGGTGTCTGTGTGTATGCGGGTGAGCAAGTGGTTGAACGGTAGTGCGTGAGAGGACTTATATACCAGCATGTACTGAGGATGTATGTGTGTAGTATTAATTATGCTGCAATGTATAATCTTGTGTGTTATTTAAACAGTACGAGTACTGTACACTGGTTTCTTTCCTTGCGTTTGCAGTTGCACACTGAATGCTAAGGGTGCAGCAATTATAGACATTTGATACTTCATTCCCCCACCCCCATGTATTTAATAGTATAAAAGGGCCTTTTTGCTTTTATTCAGACAACTATTATGCTTCCCATTAATTGGAGATCTTATGTCCATCATTATAGAGCGTATTGATTTCTCAGTTATTACAAATAATTACATAGCCTTGTTCTTAGGCCGCTGGAATTTCCATGTTTTTAAAAAATATTTGCAGCTCACTGCTAACTTTATAAGGAGTTGCAGCATTGCACAGCTAGGTAGCAATATTACAAATTCTCAAGTGATTAATTAAAGTGGATGTTGCCCTCTTTTCCTTTTTAAAACTTCTTCCAGCCATTATTGGTTCTTTTCTGTTGAGCTCTGAAACTGGATTTTTATTTGAGATATTAAAGATGCATTTTGTTCCATTTTTGTCCATAAAAAAGAAGAGGATCTTGGAGAGATTTGTGCAAATGCTTCTTGGATTGTTGGCAATACACAATTTTGCGTGCAAAAACTGACACTAACTCACATTTCTTGTCACAAACAAGTAAACATGTACAATTAAAATAACTTTTAAAAGAGACATAGAGAGAAAACCCCTTTTTCTATTTAAAAATCTACAACTTTATACATAAAATTCTTAGCACTTTCTTAAAGATAAAGCATTTGGCTTCCCTCATTCCAGCCGTGGTACCATTTTAATATTTTATTGCCTGACAGAAATGTCACAGGATACAGTTTCAAGCTTGCTGCACCTGATAGCAAGCTTCTATGTGATGCTGAAGCATCCTCAGTGTCTTATGGCTAGTATGAAGAATACTCATGGTCAAGAATGGGCTGTACAGAAATCAAGGGGGGGGGGATAAATGCTGTGAATCCGGAATCCTTTCAGCTGCCTCCTGAATAACAAATTGGGGGGAAATTGACATCACATTATTTCAGACTTAGCGATTATAACTTTTTTTTTCAATACACAACTACAAATGATTATAGTTGCTCTCCAAGAGATGGACATTTCTTTGTGGATTTTTAAAAATGTTTTAAGCACCATAACTTTTGGTTGCAACAGCACAAGCACTGCAGCTAGCAATATTGCTGTAATCTGCTGCCTGTCAGCTTTTATGTTCCTTCCTGTGTCCTTTTCTAAGGCTTTTGTATGCTGCTATATGTTAAGTCTGTTTATTCCTCCACAACAGTGTTTGTTGTGAATCGTCCTTCTTCTGAAGGCTCTGCTGACCAATCGCAGCTTGTGGTTCTGCAAAGTTAAAAAGCACAATTCCGATCCCACCCACCCCCTTCTTTCAGATACTGTTTGCCTCTGTTTAGTAGCTAGACGCCTTAGTCTGTCCATAGTGTCAAGATCTTAAAGCTAATGAAGCTAATGAAACAATTTAACATACTGTGTGTAACATTTGCAAATACTACAGGTTTTCCCTCAGTGTTCTAAGGAATTGTCTCAACATGTCAAAAAGGTTAAATTGCACATAGTAAACTTTATTTTTTTAAGCAAACAAAATCATGGGTTGGGAGGTGGGCAGGGAGGAGCCACACGTGTTTTACAGTACTTTGGGTCTTTTTTATATTGCTGGACAAAAAGATTTTTACCTGTACAAAACTAATCATAACACTACCCCACTCAGTGTCTACTGTCAAATCATAGAAATAAGGCACTTTTTCTAACAAGGTGACATGGCACATAATACCTAATTCTCAGAAGTGACTTCTCAGCCCTGAATTGGATCCATATTGCAATGCAGCAACCTGTCCCTTGCTTTCCAGTTTCAGTTCAGCGAGGCTACTGGTGGTAGGATAGGGCTGCGGTGGAGAATACATTGGTGGTATACCAGAGTTCATTGTTGCACTCCTGTGGCTGATCTCTTCCCTGAACGACTTTTTTGTTTGCATGGGGCTCTTGCAAATGTGTGTGGATCTATTTCCTGTGGTTAAATGTGAGAGACACAAATGCATGGCATTCTGAACTAGCTCAGTCTGGCTACTGTGGGATTCTCAACCCAGTTGCTGTTGACAGAAGGGGGGGGGTCCATGCTCAGCTGTTAACTGCCATGTGTTACGCACATTTGTGTGTCCAGTTCTACAATCCTCATGGATGCCTGACAGTATCAGATTATGTTGGGTAGCCTCCCCCCTCACCTTGTCCCTACCTCTCCCACTAAAGGAAGAAAAAAAAGTTGGCTTTATCATGTTGGCACTGCTGGGGTTTTATTTGCATGAATTGTCAACTTAATTTGATCTTTTCCTGGCTTTTTAAAATATAAACTGGGTATAAAGGCCTTTTGGATATCTCTAAGGTCTTACTTTGTGGCTTTCTTTACAGATTATTTTGTGCAAAGTAACTTTTTTTGTATAGAGTTTTTTGTACAGTCTCCAGAATGTGATTATTTGTTGCAGCTGTTAACATTTCCACCTCTAGTAATATTTGGAACGTATTGATTCCTTTATTTTGCTTTCCAAAAATTCATTACAAACTCAGTTACTGGTAGGCCTGTCTAGGAGAGCTGTGGCTCTTCGTTTTCCTCTACCCCTTTGGTACCTTCAGTTACCTCATTTTGCTATTTTGTGTTGCAGACTTGCTAATGATTATGAAAGCTTATGGGTTTTGTTAGAATCATATTTGTCAAGTGTTTTCTTTAAAATCATACTCCATTGTATCATTTAACATGTAGTTTTAAATGTATTATAAATATCTGTAACCAAATCATTTGAAGGCTTGATAAATTTTTAACAAAATTTGTACATTTTTTATGAGAGTTACTAGTAATGCTTTACTAAGTAGTGCAATGAATTTTTATTTTTAATCCCTGTACCCAATTTTGGAGTTGAGAGGGTTGTTCAGTAATAAATGTATGATGTACACTTATATCTGTGGTACTTCTTTTCACATCTTTAGCTTCTCCGTGATGCTCTTTTTAATCCCCAAGATATTAGTATTCTTTTAACTGATAACAATGCAAACCTTAAAAATGCAAGGTGAATGAAGTCTGCTTGTTCATCCATTTTATGATATAGCTCAAAATTTTGGCTTCTCCATGACAGCAAATGCTGAAATACCAACTGCATTTGCTCCTGGAACATCACTGAAAGTGCAGCATAACTTGAACTATAAAGAGCTCCTGTCATCTTTCAAAATGATTTCCTCTTTATCATTTTGGTTGATCTGTTAATGTACCCTTTCCACTGTTACAACACTTTAAGATGGGGTGACTGAAAATGGGCACAATACTCTTTAAGTGCAGTTGAACAATACATTTGTTGTTGGTAATTATTTATATGCTGTTCCTCAGCAAAACCCTAAGGCAGCTTACAAAATTCAAATACGTAACTTGGTAATTTAGCCTCTAGTGCATAGCAGGAACATTAATGTTCAGAATGGTTTGTGCTATTTACAACATTTTAAACCCACCTAATAACCAAAGTTCTTTGGTGTGCAAATTAAATGCACGGCACTAAAACAAGTCTTAAAATGAATGACAGAAAACAGTAATGATCATTTGCTTAGAAGCCTTTCACTTCGAAATACCAATGGCCTCCCTTTTACATATCCATCTCTGAGCCATTCTGCTGTGCCTCTTCACCAGGATTGCTGAATGGTGGGAGGGTCAACTTCGCCCAGCCCTATCTCAACAAAAGAGTTGTTTTAAGACTTGAAGGTATACCTTTAATGGTATGCTCCCCCATCTGCCTTAAGTCCATGGGTGTTTTTTTGTTTGTTTGAAAACTTGGAATGGCCAGTTGCTTGCGGTTTTGAAAAAAGGAGCCCAGGACTTTCGTGGTGTGCCTTCAAGTAGTTTCTGAGTTATGGTAACCCTGTCACAGGTTTTTCTTGGCAAGATTTGTTAAGAGGGGGTTTGCCTCTACTTTTTTTGCTAAGGTTGAGAGAGTGTGATTTGCCCAAGGTCAACCAGTGGGTTTCGATGGCTGCGTGGGGATTTGAACCTTGGTGTTCACAATCTTACTGATGAAATTGCTACTAGCTTTAATGTGATCTGGGAGGCAACAGTATTGTACAGTGACAGGATACTTGCATCCTGTAGAGGGTGCAATTGGCTCTTCTATAGCAAATATTAGGCATCCATGCCTTTAAAAGAGGAGCAAGTGAATGAACCCTTGATGTGAGTGACACCATTAGGAACTAGCGGAGTTGCAGAGTGGATGTGTTGCAGGCTCTTAGCCGATATCTGTCAACAATACCCTTCTGGATTCACAATAGTCCAAAAGTAGAAATGGGCACAAGTCTTAACTTCAGACATGACAATACTTAAATCAGTTGGGAGAGTTCTGGCTTTACTGATGCTGATCTTGTTTCCAATATTTTTTTATTTATTTACATGAAGACATAAAAGCACTCATCACTTATCATATAACATGTAACAACATTTAACATCACAAAGTATCTACAACTCCTTAGACATTCTCCCCCTCCCCTACCCCCTATCCCCCCTCCCCAAACCTCCCACCCCATGCTACTTATTATGTTTATCATTTATCATTTTAACCATATCGGCTTTCCTTGGATCAACATACTAGCTATTATAAAACATTTATTAACCCTCTTTTTACCATTTTAAAGGAGTGTATATCCCTCTATTTTTTAATATTTACCACTCCTTTAAATTTGATTCTTCTAGCACATGACATCTACTCCAGAATAGTTCATTATCTCCATAGATTTTTAATTTTTAAAACCTTAAAGTCATGTTTTCACCATATTTACATTGCAAATATTCCCATAATTTTTCCCAATCCTTTACAAACTTATTATTTGATTTTCCTTTCAGCATATATAATAATTTATCCATCTAAGCAATTTCCATTATCTTTCCCAGCCATTCCTCTTTCTTCAGTGTTTCACCATTTTTCCAGTATTTCGCTAGAAGAATTCTGGCAGTAGTTATCATAAACCAATATAATCTACCACATTCCTTTTCCCTTTTCTTTCAAATGGGGAAATCCCTAGGAGGAAAAACTACTGATGCTGATCTTGACGTCGCCACTTTAAACAGAGTAAGCCTGTATTGAATTACAATTTATTAAGGTGTTCCAAAGGTATTATTTGGATAGTGTTGAATCAGGACAGTTGGCCCTACTTGTGTTCATCGGCTTCCAAGTGCCAGGATAAGAAGCCAGCATGAAATGGTTTGAGCATTATTTGGACTACAACTCTGGAGACCAGGGTTCAAATCCCCACTCAGCCCTGGAAATCTACTGGGTGACCTTGGGCAAGTCATACTCTCTCAGCCTCAGAGGAAGGCAAAGGCCAACCCCCTCTTGCCAAGAAAACCCGGCGATAGACCCGCCATAAGTCGGGGATGACTTGAAGGCACAAAAGAAGTGCCAGGATCTATGTTATTAGCAACCATTGGGTGAATGGGCAGCGCTACTCGCGTAATTGTCCCTGTCAGTGCTTTCTGCATTTAATCTCTGCTTAGATAGATTCCCACGTACGATGTACCTGAGCACTTCTCCGTGGTGGCATGTGGGGCAGAGACCTTCCTGGCACCTACAATACGGGGGTGGGGAGGTCCCATCTTTCCTGCCACAAGATTGTAATCCTCCGGGGACAGCCTTGTCATTTGCTGGCTGATGCCAAACATGCCCATACAAACCCGAGTGGTGAGATTGGATTCTGGGACACGTAGTCCGCAAAGTAACTTCATTTGTCCCTCCATATCCATGGATTTAAGTATATTCCACTTGAAAATATTCTTAAAAAAAATAATAATCCAGAAAGCAAACCTTGATTTTGCCATGTTATATAAGGGACACCATTTTGCTATGCCATTGCATATAATGGGACTTGAGTATTCACGGATTTGGTATCCTAGGGGGTTTCTGAAACCAAACTTCAGCTAATAGGAAGGGACAACTTTTCCCAGCCCTGCTGCCTCCGGCTCTTGGTCTAGGTTTCTTTTCTCCTCCCTTTGGTCCAGCTGGCGGACAGAGGAGCATCCCAGTTCCAGTCCGGGTCCTGCCCCTCCCAGACAGTGTATTCTGCTGTCAAACAGCTTCACAAGGTTCATCCCTTCTTTCATAGCTCCCTGGTTGCCAGTATTGGCTTTGATGAAGGCAAGAGACTTGAAACTTTTTGTAATAGGAAGTTGTTAAAACATTGAGAAGTGTTCAAGCATATGCTGCCCCCTCCCATTTTGAAATACAGTAGGACCCCAGTATCTATGTGGGATTGGTTCCGGGGGCCCCCACGGATGGCAAATTCTGCGGATAATAGCAAATGCCATCCTGGGGGGCCATCCTGGGGGAGGGGGGCGAGTTCTCTTCTCCACCCCCTTCGCCCCCTCCATGGCCCTGCCAGAGCGGTGATCACAGGGACAAAAGTGGAAGGAGAGGAGGCAGGTTCATTGCCCCCCTCCATGGCCCCATGGCAGCGGTGATTGCAGGAGAAATAGGGGAGGAGGCAAGTTTGCTTCTCCGCCCCCTTTACCCATGGCCCCACTGTGGCAGCGATCTTGAGGGTGAAAGGGGAAGAGGCCAGATCGCTCCTCCCCCATCTCTTTGTTGCCCCTGCAATTGCCACTACGGTGACAGGAGCCCTCCCAGGGGAAGGGACAGGGGAAGTGAGATCCCCTCTCCCCCCGCCATCACCAACCATGGATAATTGAATCTATGGTTGGCGAATCAGTGGATACAGGGGGTGCAATCTTCTGTTTTCCTTTGCATTTTAATTTAAGATGGACAAACAGGTATGAAGTTCAAATTTGGGTTAGTTGTCATTCTAGGCCAGGATGGAAATCCAAGCCATTGGAGCAGTTTCTCCTCATTTAAGAAGTCTACCTTTTAGCAATAGGTATCTATTTTCTGAAGGAATCTTTTCTGAGTAACCTGTTCTGGTTTTCTTGTTTTGTTTGCCAAGATGTTTTTAGTAGCCTGAACAGCACCTTGAAGAAGGAGCCGGGTACCTTGCTGAAAGTGAACTCCTGTGTAGACCGGTCCCTTTTCTTAAAATGTATGTATGTGCTATGTGTGTTGGATGCTGCCTGCCTTGGTTAGAAACTCAGCGTCTGAATGCTTGGCTCAAGATATTTCAAAACAGCAATGGGCAAAATTTAGGTTTATAGAATCTGCTTTATTTTTTTCTACCAGGCTTGCTGGGGATACTGGGGGTTGTAATCCAGAAAGTGATTCTCCCCTCACCCAATCCCCCACAGCTCTGCGGTCTTGTGGCATCCACTTATACAACTCAGCTGTCTCTTCCCTTCTCTGCCCTCTTTCTGCTGTCTGCCCTGGTCCTTGTGTGTGAGTAGGTTGTTAAACATGATCAGGTGGAACACTCTAGAAGCATTTCCCATGATCCCTAAGTGGCTGATCCAGTAGCATGATGGTCTGCCTCACAAAGTTATTGTGAGGATAAAGTAGGCAAGAGGAGAGCCATGTGTAGCCATGGAAAAGTAGGATATAAATGTAACATATAAATAACAAATAAGGAGGGCTTACTTTAATCCCTGAAGCTGGCGCTCCTCTGTTAGCGATTGCTTTACAGCAGGGTATGCAACACACAGCCTGCAGGCAGGTCCTGGTCCATTTTTGTCAGCCCCAGAACCTCCTGCCCAACCCACCTAAAAATTGTTTTGCTCATAAATGAGAACTGTGATTATCTTAAAAGTGAGCAAGAAAGAGAAAGAAAGAAAGCCAGCCTTTATTGCTGAGGAGGAATTAGCTTTACTGCAGCTATTGAAAGTGAGCTTTGGGTCACTTCTGGTTTTGAAAAAATTCAGAAAACTGCATCATATAGGCTGACATCCCTTGGTAGTCAGTTACAATGTTGTAAGTTAGACCTAAGAAATCCTAGCTGCTTTGTATTCTCATTTCTGATCCTGGCACTATTGCCATGACCATGAATGACCCTAAAATGTGCCTTAAAAGGCAGCCAGCAGTCGGGAGCAATGGAAGTCTGTCCTGCTGGTGAGCAGGGTGCTTCACAGAGTGATGTGACCAGCCCCCTCCACCACCTGTGAGTGAGGCTGTGTGGCGCAAAAGTGGGGACCACAGTGGTGACCTGTCACATTTCTTCATCGAAGTGCAGTTTAGTGGTCAGAGGGGGCTGGTTACATCATCCTGCAGCACCCCATTTGATGGCAGCAGAGACCTCCGTTGCTCTGGATGGCTGACGGGTTTTTAAGGTGGGCTTCAGGGGTCAGTTGAGGAGTGAAAGCACAGCTAGAACATTGTGGTTATGTGTTTGATGCAGGATCTCAGCCACAGTTTGTTTTTACTTCAGAGTTACCTTTTTGCTTTTGTCAAGTTTCTCTGGACTTACAGATAGACAGACAGACAGACCTGTCTTTTGTGCTTTAATTTTGATGCCTAATTTTCTCTGTATCACATTACCTGTGTCCTTCCAGTGTCTCAAAGCAACTCTCCGCTGAAATTCAAGCAATCAATTTATTTCCATCACAGTCCAGAGATTCCACTGAAATTAGAGATATAGATAAGATTTAAAAGAACATACGTTAAAAAAAACACACACAACATTGAGTTGCATGTTGGGGTGCAACAGAGATCCTGCAAAGGCTGTAGGCTCCTGCTTCAAAAAATAAGGCCCAACTGAGTGATTGTGTCATCTGCAACTCTCCATTTTCAGAAGCTAATACAAATAAGGTTCTGGATGGTTTTCACTAAAACACTAGCTCTAAAATGGTAGCCTTGCATGTGAAAACAATGATTTCCAGTTTGCAGTGAGCATCTTGCCACTAGGTGGCAGTAGTAGAGGCTTCACAGGTGGAATCAACTATATTTGAGTTAATGTTACAGAAGCAGTGGTTTGTGGGCCTGACAAGATGACTCGGGAGGTGTGTTGTCTCCCTGGGGCAAAGATCCGTGATGTGACGGAGAGGCTGACAAGACTCGTCAAGCCTACGGATCATTACCCCTTCCTTTTAGTCCATGTGGGAACCAATGATACGGCAAGGCACAGCTTTCCCAAGATCAGAAGAGATTATAAGGCCCTGGGGAGGAAGCTGAAAGAAATGGACGCACAGGTTGTCATCTCGTCTCTTCTGCCAGTTGAAGGGCATGGTCCAGGAAGAGAGAGGAAAATAGCCGATGTAAACAACTGGCTCCGTAGATGGTGTCGCCAAGAACAATTTGGATTCTTGGATTATGGACTGCACTTCTATGAGGGGGGACTTCTGGCAAGAGATGGAGTGCATCTTACAACAGTTGGAAGAAATGTTTTTGCCAACAGTCTCAAGAATTTGATCAGGAGGGCTTTAAACTGAGTCATATGGGGGAGGGAGACAGTATTCTGGAAGGCAAAGGGGCTGGAGAAAATAGTAAAACTGGCATAGAGGGAACAAGGCAAACAGCGCAAGGACCCAACAGTGGGAGGCAAAAAAACTTGCACAGGCAGCAAGTAAAGGGAACACATGGTCTTAGATGTCTCTACACTAATGCACAGAGCATGGGAAATAAGCAAGGTGAACTTGAACTCCTAGCACTACAAAACAAATATGATATAATAGGCATTACTGAAACCTGGTGGGATGAGTCTCATGACTGGAATGTAGGAATAGAGGGGTATAACCTTTATAAGAGAAACAGGCCAAACAGGAAAGGAGGAGGGATAGCATTATATGTCAGGGATATTTACACCAATGAAGAGATCCATGACATCAATACTGGAAGCCAGGTGGAGAACATCTGGATAAAAATTAAAGGGGAGGGAAACAACAGGGATGTTATTGTGGGACTCTACTACAGACCCCCAAGTCAGACGAAGGAATTGGATGATGCCTTTCTAGAACAGATGAACACACATGCAGAAAGGAGAGATGTAGTAGTGATGGGTGACTTCAACTATCCCGATATTTGCTGGAAATCTAACTCAACCAAAACTTCAAGGTCTAGCAAATTCCTTACTTGCCTGGAAGACAATTTCATGGTCCAAAACGTGGAAGAGGCAACAAGGGGGTCAGCTATTTTAGATCTGATCCTAACCAACAGAGATGATCTGGTTGATGGGGTGCAAGTGGTGGGATCCTTAGGGGAGAGTGATCATGTTCTCCTGGAGTTTGTTATACAATGGAAAGGAGAAGCCAGGCATTGTCAGACACGCGTTCTTGACTTTAGGAGAGCTGATTTCAATAAACTCAGGGAAATACTGGGGGTGATCCCATGGTCAGGAATACTAAAAGAGAAGAGACCTCAAGACGGATGGGACTTTCTCAAAAGGGAGATACTGAAGGCACAATTTCAAATAGTACCATTGAGGAAGAAAAATGGGAGGTGTCTCAAGAAACCAGGATGGATGACTAAAGAACTTTCAACGGAGCTAAGTTTTAAACGGAACATGTATAGGCAATGGAAAAAGGGGGAAAATCACCAAAGAAGAATTCAAACAGATAGCGAACATGTGTAGGGGTAAAGTCAGAAAAGCTAAAGCGCAGAATGAGCTCAGGCTTGCTAGGGAGGTTAAGAACAATAAAAAGGGGTTTTTTGGGTATGTCCGCAGCAAAAGGAGGAAGAAAGAAATGATAGGGCCACTACGTGGAGAAGATGGCAAAATGCTAACAGGGGACAGAGAGAAGGCAGAATTACTCAACACCTTCTTTGCCTCAGTGTTGTCAGAAAAGGAAAAGGGGGACCAACCTGAGGATAAAGGAACAGAGGACACAATAGGGGAAATCCAGCTCATAATAAGCAAAGAGGTAGTACAGGAATACCTTCTTAACCTAAATGAATTTAAATCTCCAGGACCAGATGAACTACATCCAAGAGTATTAAAAGAGCTGGCAAATGTGATCTCAGAGCCATTGGCAATAATCTTTGAGAATTCCTGGAGAAAAGGAGAAGTCCCAGCAGACTGGAGGAGGGCAAACATTGTCCCCATCTTCAAAAAGGGGGGAAAAGAGGATCCCAACAATTATCGTCCAGTAAGTCTGACATCAATACCAGGGAAGATACTAGAGCAGATAATTAAACAGAAAGTCTGTGAACATTTAGAAGGCAATGCCATAATCACAAAAAGTCAACATGGGTTTCAGAGAAACAAGTCATGCCAGACTAATCTGATCTCTTTTTTGATACAGTTACCAGCTTGGTAGATGAAGGGAACTCTGTGGACATCGCATACCTTGATTTCAGTAAGGCCTTTGACAAGGTTCCCCATGACATTCTTGCAAACAAACTTGTAAAATGTGGGCTAGACAAGTTAACTGTTCAATGGATTTGTAATTGGTTGACCGGCCGAACCCAAAGGGTGCTCAGCAGTGGCTCCCCTTCGTCTTGGAAAGATGTGACCAGTGGAGTGCCACAGGATTCTGTCCTGGGCCCAGTGCTATTCAACATCTTTATCAATGACTTGGATGATGGAATTAGGAGCATACTTATCAAATTTGCAGATGACACCAAATTAGGAGGAGTAGCTAATACCCTAGAGGACAGGAACAAAATTCAGAATGACCTGGATAGACTGGAGAGCTGGACCAAAGCTAACAAAATGAAATTCAACATGGAGAAATGTAAAGTACTGCACTTAGGGCGGAAAAATGAAATGCATAGATATAGGATGGGAGAGACCTGGCTGAATGAGACTACATGTGAAAGGGATCTAGGAGTCCTAGTAGACTACAAGTTGAACATGAGTCAACAGTGTGATGCGGCAGCTAAAAAGGCCAATGTGATTTTGGGCTGTATCAATAGAAGTATAGCATCTAGATCAAGGGAAGTAATAGTGCTGCTCTAATCTGCCTTGGTCAGACCTCACCTAGAATACTGTGTCCAGTTCTGGGCACCACAATTCAAAAAGGATATTGACAAATTGGAGCATGTCCAGAGAAGGGCAACTAAAATGGTGAAAGGTCTGGAAACCATGCCTTATGAGGAGAGACTCAGGGAGCTGGGTATGTTTAGCCTGGAAAAAAGAAGGTTAAGAGGCAATATGATAGCCTTGTTTAAGTATTTGAAGGGGTGTCACGCTGAGGATGGAGCAGGCTTGTTTTCTGCTGCTCCAGAGACTGGAACACGGAGCAATGGATGCAAGCTCCAGGAACAGAGATTCCACCTCAGCATTGGGAAGAACTTTTTGACAGTAAGAGCTGTTCGGCAGTGGAACGCACTCCCTCGGAGCGTAGTGGGGTCTCCTTCCTTGGAAGTCTTTAAACAGAGGCTGGATTGCCATCTGTCAGGGATGCTTTGATCAAGATTTCCTGTGTGGCAGGGAGTTGGACTGGATGGCCCTCGTGGTCTCTTCCAACTCTACAATTCTATGATTCTATGATTCTATGAAAGTTTAAATGGCTGGCATTAGGTTAGTGAAATAAGCCAAGGTAGATTGTGCTATGCATGTGGAGTGATATTTTTTGCTCAGAGTGCAGTGGTTGTATCTGGAGTTGTACACATGGGACTGTTGCACATGCAGTGGCACATTAAAATCCACAGATTATTATATTAAATGTACATTTCCTCTATGCATTGCCTTTGTGCATTGGGTATTGCAATTGCACAATGGATTATCATTTGGACATGGATTATCAGCCATGCTCACTGCCCATTGATCGACATACATTGTGCTGCATAGGTATTCCTTATAGGAATTATGTAATATAACGTGCAATCTAATACTGCTGGTGGATACTTACATTATGTAGAAGCAGTGTAGGATCTTGGCCACTGAATACCTAGCTGACATTGAGTAAATGAACAGTATTAATAGCCATTACATTTATATCATGTTTGAATATGCTCAAAGCACTTCACACGTTTTATCTAGAAACCTGTATGACATATCTGTTACGATGGGGCAGTGTTATTGTTCTCATGCAATTGATGCTGAAAGAACTGTGGCTTGCTAAAGAGACCTGATGAAGGCAGTGCCCCTTTCGATTATTTTCCTTTTGTGTGAACTCAACACATGAGGTGGTAGAACAGCAACAGATATGCTGGCCCTTCCCTCTGTTTCTTTCCTTATTACCTTCCCCACATGGAGGGCAAGTATCTGCAAGGGAGAGCCAGGGCAAACTTGCTTCGAGGGAAATAAACACAGATCTTTGGGAGGGCCTACTCAGTGGTGTCTCCCAGGCTGTGCAACTGAAAACCCACTGAGTGACCATGGGTAAGTCACACACTCTCAGCCTCAGAAAACCCTGTGATAGGTTCACCTTAGGGTCACCATAAGTCAGAACAACTTGAAGGCCCACCACTGCAACAATGTTAAGAAGATAGTCACTTTTAGCAGCACAGTGACTGGCAGGATGTACTATATTAAACAAAACATCACCCGCCAGTCTTGTAATCCCATTTATTTCATTGAATGCAGACATATAGGATAGCATCTGCAGTGCATGGGGAAAACCACCACCGACCTGTGTATCTTCATTTCAGGAACCACAAGCCTGTAATTTTGACCAGGAAGCTTGAGCAACCAGTGGCCAAATATTTTAACTCAGAACATCACAGCCTCTCTGATTTGTCTCTGTTTGGAACTGAGGTGTCATCTCACTCAAGCATTTTAGAAAAATGGAAAATTTCTGGATCCATAGACTCAAGGTGGGAACACTCCATGGTCTCAGCCTAGAACATTCTCTGGGCTGACACGGAGTGTTCTAAACTGCAACCATGGCTACAAAGCTTTTATTTTAAGCAACTGAAGAAGGGAGAAGCTGAAATGGTTTGGTTATTAACTGTTGTGGTTTTTGTTTTAAAAAATCACTCCTATATACATCACACATTGAGTTTCACTATATATTGAAGTGTGGAAATTAAACATAGAGGTGATGTTTCTGGCAGAAGTCTTGTGTCTTGGGTTGTGAGCTGCTGCTGCCATCTTAAAACAGTTATGCTTTGCAGGACTTCAGGAGGGTCTTTATAGCTGATGTGTCACGTCTGAATGTTTCCCTACAGATGCAAGAACCCCCATGCTGGAGATAAATAGTTTGCACCCAGGTTGACCTTGTCTGAGGACCATCTTCCTGTAAGCTACTGCTGGAGGAGGAGGGTTTACCCCTCAAGCCCACAGAGGTTTGACAAGCTCTGGCAACTCTTGAGCAGAGAGTCCTACTTTGCTGGGAGCCATTTTTAGGAGGTGGATTTATTTCAGGCTGAGCAACGATGGTGGATTGGGGCCACTTATCCTTCCAACAGGAGAAAAGGGAACTCTGAACTTTGCTGCCTGGGCTGCAACCATGCATCCTGGTGCATCAAAAGGTTTGACTTTGAATATTGGGCGTTCCATAACGGAGAGAATCCCAATTTGGACAAAGGGCGATCCTGAACGAGTAGGGTGTTTTCTGGATTATGAAGCTGGGTCTTGTCTTTCTACAATGTAACAGATGGAACGGCCCATCTACACACATTTCATGCCAAATTTACTGAGCCAGTATACCCCGCTCTGAGGGTGTGGGAATGGACAGTAACAATATGTAAGATAACTTAAAGGCTGATAACACACACACACACACACACACACACACGCGCGCAACTGAACTCTTGCTTATCAGGATGTAGAAGCAGCACTTCTCTATAGCTATTGCAATAGGTACTTCTGATTTTGGGGGGAGGAGGGGAGAAGAGTAATGATACATCTTTATGTATTGGGATGTTTCCTGCAATTTAGATATGTACAGATTTGTTATTGGGTACAGAAACTTAGTATTTCTAGGAATTTCAACTTTCTTATTTTTTTAAAAAAGAAGCAAGTTCCTAGTCCACATAGCTATACATATTCAGGTACAGCAGGAGCTGTGGTGGGTACAAATTAATATTTCAAGGAGTAACCCTTTTGAGTATTCTGTACAATGGCTTTTAATCTTTGCCATAAAATCAAATGCAAAATAAAAAATTAGGCTCTTTTTTTTAATGTGCTGGTATTTATTAAGTTCTAGTTGTAGGCAACTGCTTCTCTATAAAAGTTAGCCCCAAATGGGAATGTTCATCCTATACTGTATTAAAAGAAACAGCGAGCCCAGGTCTCGGAGGGAAAGAAGAGACAGTATCTGCTGGACCTAATCACTTCCCACACTGTCATCCCCTTTTCCTTCTGTGTCATGTCTTAATTAGATTGTAAGCCTTAGGGCAGGGAATTGTTTTGGTGTTCTTTTACTTGTAAAGCCCCATGTACAGTGATGGTGCTGGATAAAATAAATAAATGATGATGATGAGCCCATTCAATGGGACTTCAAGGAGTGTCGTAATACAAATGGGGACATCTTCCACAGGTATGCTTTGGTATCCTTCTAAGAGCACTTTCCTAATGTGATCTTCCTTAGAGATCAAGACAGTTAGGTGAAGTAATTACTGTAGTTTAATTCTGTTTTAATGTACACTTTTTGTATGTTTTAATTGTGTGTTTTTAAAAAGTGTGAGCTGCTTTGAGACCCAGCCTTGGAGAAAAAGTGGATGATGATGATATGCATGATGTGACCCGTGATCTGTCTAGGTATTCTCTGTATGCAATTTCAGCAACCTGCGTGCAAAACTGTTGTTTTTAGTGCAAAATGCATACAGATGAAATTTTAAAAACAAGTAGAGTCAGAGCAGTTTTACTACTGTCACTTTTTTAGTATGTGAAACATACTCTTAGCAAGTTGCCTTGAAGGCTCCGCATGCTTCACTAGTTCTGGAGCTGGGCCCATGAGATAGCAAGTCTGACCTACAAAGAAGACCTGATGATGGAATCAAGCATTGGCCACTCCACTCTGTGTACCCTGTTTTCTGCAGCTGCACCGTAACTTACAGCCTCCCTCACCCAGTTGTTATGATGGAGGGTAAATGAAGTAACGTGAAGCACTTGCGCTTGAAAAAAGAGCTGGAGCAGTCTTGGACTTGAAGAGGTGTCTTTGGGGGAAGGAAATGTATTTGTCCTCTGCATGTATGTTTGATGTGCCGGAGAAACAGTGGCTCAGTCCTGATGGTAATGGAATTCCTGAGCCAAACAAATGGCAAACATACTAAAGTTGTCCTGAGTGGCTTTGGAAGTGTCTATTCCAGAATATGTTAAGGGAGGAGGAAGCACAAGCTCGATAGAAGGTAACTCTTCCTCTCCCCTCTCCTCAATCTGCTTTGTATAGCCATGCCCAGTTGATTCCTACCTTACTTCTGAGTAGGCCCTTTTTGCATAACAAGATACCAGTCCCTCAGAGACTTCTTTGAGGGAAGTGCTTGCTTTTCTCCCCTCGTTTTACATCTGGGGATTTTGACAAAGTGAGCCTATCAACCCATAGGGTGGTATGGGGAATCTCAGGCCCCATGGGCTTCTCTAGATGGCCGTATCCTCTTTGCATGACACTATCATTTCGTGATTTCCAAGCTTTTTATACAGTCACCCCCTCCCCATTCTAAAGGTCAGCTGTCCCTCCAAAGGCTTAATGCAGTGACAGCAAAAGCTTTAAACTAACTTATGGTGATAGTTTTGGTTCCACCCTTTTTTCTTTGGGTCCTGTCCATCACCAGAATATGCCCCTCCTGGAGAACACCTCTAAAACTGAATTTGGCCTTCTGGTTGATAAAGGGGTGATGTCTCCTTTCCTGGTAATGATTTTAGCCTTTCTGTCCTAAGACAGTTTTCTAGGCTCTGTCCTTGGCAAGCACTGTTGAGTACCGCTTGCCACCATGATGGAAAGGCCAAGAGCATCTCAAACATTAGTTGGGCAATAATGGCCTGGTTGTGGTGACTAGTGAGCTCCAAGTCTGTTAGGATTCTCCTGAGAATTTAGAAGAACCAGAAGCAGAAAAAAACCCATTATTCCCATGAACACCAACTGCAGAAAAGTAAATCTGACAGGTTTTATTGTATTTTCATTTTAAAAAAATCCACGGGTCTTTCATCATTTTCTTAAGGCAAGCATTAATAGAATGGCACAATTGTGATTGATAAGAGAACTGTATGGATATTTAATCAAACACAAAGTTGAGGGATTGGGACTGTGTTTGCTCACTCTCCCTGTAATAACCACACACCATACAACACATCTGCCAACAAGCAGCCCATTAATACATAAGCCCAAGCCAAGCAAGCTGTGTTCTTGGGTTCTGCAATGGAGCTCTTGTACAGTACAGCATAGGCTTTATGTGCATCAATGCAAATATATCCACTGGAGGGGTCCAGGCAGGATACTGGTGAGCTGATATATTCCTGATACCCCAACTAGCTATAGGGCTATGTTTAAAACAAATTTATCACATGTGAAAACAACTGTTTGGACTCCTCTGTTTCAAGCATATGCAAACACTTTCATTGTTCAAAATCAACAAGGCTGAGGCAGGAATATTTAAGCACCATTCAAAATATGGAAAAAGTTCTGGATGCATGATGATCATAAATCTGCTGCACAGGTATTTTTGGTTAGGAAAAATGACATGATGTACAGAGGTTTTACCTTCTACATTACGATCTTAATATTTCCTCAGCATCAAACAGAGGAACTTCCTTCCTAATCAGCATGTTTCTGTTTTCAGATTTAAAGAGAATGTATTTAGCTCCTATGGTAAAGCAAGGGCTGCAAATGTACCAGTAATATCTATTAAACCTTTAACTTCTGCATGAAAGTCTTCCTTTATCATCACTGCACTCTTCGTTTTACAATGGTCTCCCACACTTTGGATAGCTAAAACTGGAGCCGTGCTCCATTATAGTACTTATAAAAATACATACATGATGTGCCAAAATTCATGTCCCCTTGACAATTTATTGTATAAAATTTCAAAATGCCTGCCATTTCCTTCTAAACACTTTACCTCTGATAACGCATGACCTTTGAACGTTCCCAAATCAAGTAATTTTCTCTTATGTTCAGAAATTCTAATATGATGGCCTCCTTGAGATCATCTGTGATGGCTGCCTCTAGATCATTTAAACTGACTATTGGGCATGATTTTTGACACACCTTGTATATGGTTGCCTGGACCAGACCTCTGCAATAACTACAGGTTGAGTCTCACTTATCCAAAATGCTTGGGACCAGAGGTATTTTGGAATACTTACATAACATATACAGGTCAACCCCCGTATCCACGAGATCGGGTATCCATGGTTTCACTTATCCGCATTAAAAAAAGTCCTTTTAAAGCATTTTCAGTGTTCTCCAGTGTGATTCTATGGTGTGCTTCCACCAGAATTCGGCCAAAAGTAATTCATTTCAATAGGGTTTGCTATTATCCAGTTCCACATATCCACAGTAAATCTGGGAATGCACCCCCCATGGATACAGGGGGGCAGGAAAACCTGTACATAATGAGATATCTTGGAGATGGGACTCAAGTCTAAACATGAACTTAATTTATGTTTCATATACACCTTATACACATAGCCTGAAGGTACAGTAATTTCATATGGAATGTTTTAAATTAATTGTGCATGAAACAAAGTTTGTAACAATACCTTTTGGGTTCCTTTTATAGTTACGGGGATGTGGCCTCACTAATGGCAGGGATGGGATATCACATGGTTCAAATGCTGGCCCTTATGCTATCATGTAGGTGCTGAGGTGATGGTAAGGTGGATGGGAGTAGTTGTTTTGTACCACATGCCGGTAACTTGAAACATTCAGATACTGCTTTTTGAAGTAATTAAACATGTTCCTAGGTACAGTTACATTTTAAATAACTGCAACAGTAACTGCATTTCTGGGCCTTGGAACTACAACTGCTTTTTAAAAAAGGAACTTTCCAAGCTTGGGCTGGAGGTACTGCTTGCTTACCACAGCTGGCCAGGTAAGTGGCCTTTTGGTGGTCTGACATTCAGCATGCATGCATTTTACTGTTTTCTCTCTAGCCAAATTTTAATTGAGACAGAGAAAAAGAACTGGAAAACCGAATAGCAGGGATACAGAAGCTTATTCAAAAGAAGCACAGCTCCTGAGATGTTTCCAACTGGCACAAGCAGTCTCTAAGTTTCATCCTGCTTCTCAGCATTATATGAGCTGAACTGAATGGTAGAAACTCAAGAGCACATAATGCCCTATTTAGAGGCATTCACTATTAGCACATCTTTTGTCCCAATACAGGCAGCCTTTGCAAAGTACCACTTTGCTCTTTAGGAGATACCACAGCCTGAGAGACTATGTAAGGTTTTTCATCAATAAAGACAATATGAGGATCCTACAAGAAACACTACCACATCCAATGAAAGTCCCTTGTTCAGAATGACTGAAGTGCTGTATTAGCACTTTTTGCCTGCCAGAAAGAAAAGGCCTAGTGAGGGTCACTTCTCCAAGCCTCTTCTTTGTAACTTAAGAATTTCCATATACTGATTTTCCAGAGTGGCCCCTTTCACAAAAAGTCACATCTAGCATTTCACTTTTTTCACATGATTTTCAATGGCATCTTCAACAATGGTTTCATCTTCATCAATAGTAACTTTGACCTTCTTTCCAACCAAGTCAAAGATGTCTTCTGGTGGGTACCCTTTGGGTTCCCCCACCTTGACCGTCAGCATGTCCAGAGTGAGCATTGTGCCTTCTGGGATCTGGACTTTGGCAACTACAGATTTGCCCAACTAGAGTAAGAGAAGATGAAAAGTTAGGTCACAGGGTGGTAGTGTAGTACAGAGAACATTAGTGGCTGCTTGGAACTGAGACAGACCTGGTTAGGAGCAGAAAAGCCCCTAAGTTCACAATATGGCAAAAGCAGGGATGGGGGAAACATGTGGCCCTCCACCTGTTGCTGTACTCACTTTTCATCTTTGCATCATTTCACTCTTAGCTATTTGGGCTAGGACTAATGCAAGATTCAATCGCAACATCTAGAGGGCCTCATGTGACCCACTACAGGAACAGGGTTGGGCCAGGCCTAAACACCTGGCCCTCCTCCTTGAGCTAAGATGTGGTATTTGTTGCTGTTGTTTTGTTTTTGTTTTGTTTTTGCCTCTCTGGTTAACAACATTAGAGATGAAGACTAGATCTGCTTAACCTGTGGCATAAGGATATTTTCTATTTGGAACTCTGGTTCTGGAATGCCGGCCAAAATACTGACAGTCATTTGACTGAGAGCATTGAATGCACAGAACATCAGGGCTATAAGAAAGAGAAGTGCTTTAAGAACATAAGAGCCCTGCAGGATAATCCCAAGACCTATCTAGTCTGACATCCTATTTCCACCAGTGGCTAACCAGCTGCTTTTGAAAAGCCCACAAGCAGGACCTAAAGGCAACAGCCCTTTCCCAGCAACTAGTACTCAAAGATACACTGCTTCCAAACATAGCAATGTACCCTTGAATCAAACCCTGCTTCTGAACATCAGGGGAATGCTCCATTTTCAAGAGGAGAAGATTTCATTTTGGACAACAGCTCCCATGGACAGAACAATGTTTTAGTGGTGTGACTGGGCATGTTCAAGGCCTGCTGAGCTAAGTAAATTAGGGAGGCTAAATTTGCATGCAGTCACCATGCAGTGGCTCCTACACTGCAACTAAGAACTCTTTTTTCTAGCAACCTCATTATTATGGAGCATTTACTTAGATTTTTTTAACCCCAACCTTAGCAGTCACCAGTGAAGGAAGCTGGTGTGGAGACATCCCATGTGATCATCCAAGATGACACATTCTCACAAGGTTAAAAAGATTACTGTTCCAACACAGATTCCATCATGTTGCAAACGTTTTTTTAGTGGCACCCACAATGCAGTGATAATGTGAAAAGCAGGCTTATGGGTTCATCAGAATGTAAATTTACTTTTCCCACCTGAAACGCAGAACACAGATCCTGTAGCTAAATGAAGTGTCAAAAGCTTGAGCACTTGGAAGAGCAAAAACAAAACCTGGGCTATAGAGTTGTGCTGCCCAGATTTTCTTTATACCCTGCATTTCTTTCCATGAACTCATGGCATATCATATACATGGGGTTTCTTTGTGGCCTTCCACCCAGGCACCGACTACTCTCTCACCTTCTAATCTTTAGCAAGGTACAGGATCAAACCATTCCCTGGGACCAGATACCTAAAATATTAAGATGATTCACCAACTGACTAAAGCTAGCAGCCCTACTACTGACAGGGATACTTAAAAAGGCCGATACAGGCTAGAAAACATATGTTGCCTTATGACATATGCCTATGGATGCTATTGCCATCAGTAAGTGAAATAAGGAGGGACAACCTAATTCATAATAGATGGTCCACAGGAGCACAGTTACCTTTTCATTGCAGGCAACTTCACAGGGCAAGAGCTGCTTGACTGGTGACCCCATAGCCTTCTCTACCATGCGGATGCTTCTCACCAGTTCTGCCAATTCACTGGGTTCCAGCGAAGCCTGATGATCACTTCCTTTCCAGGTCTTGTCCAGCGTAATGTGGCGCTCCAGTACTTTAGCTCCCATCGCAACTGCTGCAATAGAAATGGCTATGCCTGTCTCATGGCCAGAATAGCCAACAGGAATATCTGGGAAGGCTGATCGATATTCCTAGCAAGACAGAAGAGTGGAAGGAGATAAGGATGGCCACCTTACTGACATATGATGTAGAGAACAGCTGTTACAACACAACAAGAAATGGTTCTGCTGTGTTTGCCACTGTCCTGGCTGAGACTCTTGTAAACCCAATGGAGGAAAGAAGAAAAGGAGCCACAGGCTGACCTGAAGACTCTGGCCTGAATAATTTTGGTTCACTTAGATTAGCAGCTGCACTTTTTTCAGGGTCAGGCAAAGGTGATATGCATAAGCAGACCCAATCAGCCAGCTCCATGCAAACTCTTTCTCTGGTACCTTACTTCCTTGATGGTTACTACATTTGTGGCCCTAGTCCTCTTGCTACCAGTACCTCAACAGGATCCCAGCCTATGTTTACAACTACCCCAGCTGCCCTTGATCTGCTACTCTGCTCAATGGAGAGCAGGAGCAAGGTCCTCACCATAAAATAACTGCCACACTGTCCCCCGCCCACCTCACTGACCGTTATGACACGAAGGTTGACATCTTCAGGCTGAAGAGGGTAAGCACTAGTGCACTGAAGAAAACAAAAGTTTGGGTTGATGGGCTTCACCAGATTGTAAACCTGCTGCATTGTGTTCATTGACTGCATCCCACTGGAAATCACCATTGGGCGACCTAGAAGGGAAAGCCAACAGTGTTTTCAGTTTTCGTAAGACAATACAGTCAGCCCTCTATGTCCACAGCTTCAACCAACCACAGCTCGAAATCACTGTATTCTGGAGGAGGGGGATTCCAAAAACCAAACCTTGCTGTTCACCATTTTATAGACTTCCCCTGCTTTCTGACACCTCACTTTCCAATGACTCACTCTTTCAATGCTTGCAAATTACAGACAAGTTTCATTAATTTGACAAGGGTTCCACTCTTTCATCAGTGTTTCTTGCCTACAAGTCTTGCTTGGGACCACTCGTGTGCACACATGTGTATATGTATGTAGTGTGTTAATTTAGTTTTGTACACATTTAAAGTGATATATAGTGTGTTATTTACATGTTTTGATGGCCAAAATGCATTTGTTAGCTTAAAAAAACTGGGTTCCACTTTTCAACCAATTCCACTTTCTGAAAGTCCTCCAGTCCCAAACCCATCAGGTAAATGAGGGCTTCCTGTATAAGCAACACCGTTTTACTATGCCACTGTATATAACAGGCTTGAGCATCCATGGATTTTGGTCTGGAACAAAGCACCAGTGGATACTGAAGGCCTACTGTAATGTCTCATCCATTCACCCTGTACCAATTGTTTCCAAACAACACCCTTCCCCTCGTCACTGGTAGCTGAAGTGATCTGATGCAGGGCATCTGATATTATAATTAAATACTGGTGGGGTAGGCATGGAGCCAGCAGCATTTTCTGTGGTGGCTGTGCCTTCATACTGTCACATCTAATTTGATCTCAATACAGGAAACGGAGAGGTATTGCTTTAAGTAACACAACCTGTGAGTCAGTCCTCTGTAACTAAATTAGTTATCTGTGTCAATCAGAGTTGCAACACTCAGCAATAATCATTCATTCTTCCTTTAAAAGTACCTTTTTTGGCTGTCTTTTTCAAGTATGGGAAATTATTAGTGTCTCCAGATCCTACTTTAAAAAATGGAACATCCAGTTCATGTAGAAATTCTACAGCCATCTGTGAAGAGACATATTTTTTACTAAAATCCCAAATTAACATGCCACTCACCAGTTGCACCCGCAAATGGAATGAATAGGCCTCTCCCCCACAAACAAGTTAACAGAATTAAAGGCTATGGCCATATGTAAGGAACACAAATGGAAGCAAGCAAAGTGCATAGAAAATCCACAGACATACAAAAGAGAGTGACACAGCACAGCAAGAAAGACAAATCTAGATCTCATAGGACTGTTTATGAGTAAAAGCCATGGATTTAAAAAAAAAATCCTGAAAAGGCAAACTCTGTTCTATTGTAACATATCTATTAGTTTGCTCAACCAGTCATTTATTTTTGGAGGATCTTTCAGTTTCCAAATTTTTGCGATTACCAATCTAACTGATTTTATCATATATAATAAGATGTTGGTATACTTCCGGATTTCATCTTCCTTTAAACTTTTGAGCATATTCAAAAGATACATCTCAGGGATAAAGTTTATCTCGATCTGTAAGATTTCTTCTATTACTGAATGAACTTTCAACCAGAATTTTTTAATTTTTCTGCACCCCCACCATATATGCATTAGTGTACCATGGCTATTCCCACATTTCCAACATGTACTGCTTATTGTTTTATCCATCTTATTTAACCTGGCGGGGGTGTAGTACCATCTCTGCAATTATTATCTAGATCCATTTTAGTCTTGTTTCAGGCCTGGTTATGGAATAGAGACAGCTTTGATCACCTTGGTGGATGACCTATGAAGGGAACTGGACAGGGAGAGTGTGTCCCTGGACATCTGAGTAGCTTTCAATACCATCTACCATGGTAACCTTGAGTCTCCTCTCTAGGATGAGACTTGGAGGTACTGTTCTACAGTGGCTCCACTCTTTCCTGGAGGGGCACTCTCAGAAGGTGGTGCTTGACCCCTTGGACATTGGCTTGTGGAGTTCCTCAGGGTTTAGTCTTATCCCCTATGATATTTAACATTATCTGAAACCACTGGGAGAGGCTGCTGGAGTTTTGGGGTCAGGTGTCACCAGTATGCTGAGGATACCCAGCTCTATTACTCCTTTCCACCTAATTCCAAGGAAGCTGTTCCTGTGCTAAACTGGTGCCTGGCAGCTGTAATGGACTGGATGAGAACGAACAAACTGAAGCTTAATCCAGACAAGACAAAGGTGCTCCTGGTCATCTGAAAGACAGATCTGGGAATAGAGATTTAGTCTGTCTTAGATGGGGTTAGACTCCCCCTGAAAACACAAGTTCACAGTTTGGAGGATTTAGTGCTGAGCCTAGAGGCCCAGGTTTCAGCAGTGACCAGGAGTGCATTTGCACAGTTAAAGCTTGTGTGCCAACTGCACGTGTTTCTGAAGAGGTTGGATCTGGCCACAGTAGTACATGCGTTGGTTACACTCTATTTGGATTACTGTAATGCACTCTATGTGGGGCTGCCTTTGAAAAGTGCTCAGAAACTTCAGTTGGCCCAAAGAGCTACAGCCAGATTGTCCCTTGTTGCAACAACTCCCCTGGCTGTTTTTGACTATAAAGCCCTATAAAGCTTGGGTCCAGGTTATCTGAAGGACCCCTTTATGAGCGCATCAGCGCTCTAAAATTATCTAGATAGGCCCCTCTCTCTGTCCCATCAACCTCTCAGGCCTGTTTGGTGGGAATAAAGGAGAGGGCCTTCTTGGTGGCTGCCCCCAGATAGCCAAAATGATCCTGTCCTTGCTCTCTTTCCATCAGCAAGTCAAAACATTGTTATGCCATCAGACTTTCAGAAACTGGTGTGAGGTTTTAATGCCATGCATTGCTGTTTTAAAGGCTTGTACATAGTCTTTTAATGAATGTTAATGTTTTTGATGTTTAATGTTTTAACTTTCTAAATTGTTTAGCTGCTTTTTAAATAACTCTTGTTTTTTATACAGGTTGCCCTCCCCTCTGTATCCACGAAACCAATATCTGCAGTTTCAGTTATCCATGGGATATAAAATAGGGACACATACCATAGAGTCATCCTGGAAAATGCCTGGAGAGGCATCCTCTCTAGACACTTTCTAAGTCCTCCAATGCAACTCTATGGTATGGTTGTACGAGAAGTCCTTTATTTTAATAGGGTTTGCTATTATCTATGGTTTCACCTACACATGCTAACTCCAAGAATGTATCCCCCACAGATATTGGGGGAGGGGCAACCTGTACTTTATATTAATGACTTTATATAGCATTTACCTTGTATTGTTTTTAAATATGTTGTTAGTCATCTTCGGTCCCATTATTGGGAGAAAGTCGGGATATAAATGAATAAGATAAATAATAAATAAATAAATTACACAAATCAGGTAAACCAGGAGTGGGAATCACATACTCCTTAGTTGTTTTTGCAGATGTGAGAGCCCCTACCTCCATTTTTACACCTCCAGATTTGAAAAACAGAAATTGGGAGAGTCATGTCTTCTGGGGTCACAATTCTCTTCTAGGAGAAGCCACAAGCTGCACACATGCTTTGTTTTAGCAGAGAGCCTGTTCCCCACCCCACCCCAAATGAAAGTGATCTTCTGGTCATTTCTGGTTTTACCCTGAGGTGTGAGTGCCATGGAGTACCCTGGAACCACTGCATGCATATCTGCATTCAAGTCATCAGTCTGCTTACGGAGGTCCCAAAAATTCTATAAGGCCTTCTTAGGCAAGGAATACTGAGAGTGGTTTTGCCACAACTAATTTAAAAAGTCCTACACTGTAATAGTCCTATATTGCAAGATATGGGGAGACCATCTTCGTTAGTTCCACCTGACAAACAGATCAAACATTTTTACTCTCCCTGAGTCTCCTTGCCCATATACTCCCAGGTTTCTTAATATTATTCATTGCCTCTACGAACAGTTCTTTAAAGCTTTTTGGTAGCTTGCTACTTTAGGATTTGACATGAGATAGATTATTTTGTTCTAAATCTGTACATCACTCATTGTTAATACTTATAAAAGAGATGTTACTTTATAGAAAGGAATAATCTTAATTAACTGGATTTTAAATTACTCAGTGATCATTTCTAAAGAATTTGAGAGTAACTGCTACTACTGTTTTAAGCCTTGCAAATACATTTTTACCTGAACCAAATGCCCTAAATGCAATCCAACCAAACTCAAATTTATTCACAACCATCGGTAAATTATTTTAGATTCTACTGTTCCTTTCAGCTTTTCATTTATTCTTGCCTCACGTATCTATACAACCAGTCCACCACTGCTATAATTCCTCAATTTAGCTCCCTGTCAGCAGTCAGAACAGGGAGATCAGACACTTTTTTTAAACTGAACTTTCAGCCAATCAGGTTTTCAAAGTTCTCAGACCAATCAGAATGAATCTACGTAGTCCAGCATCTATATCAGAATACTAAAGCAATGACCTATTCCACTTTGTCCAATTTTTTTTTACCTAGACTTGCAACATAGAACATAAATGGAAACATCTACACAGAGCTCATCTCCACAATAGCATTTGTGAGAATATACTGCTACGCAGATTGTGGCCTAAGCCCGATCTGGCCCCATGGATTCACTATCTGGTTCCCTGCATGGATGCTGTGTGCCTTCAAGTCATTTCTGACTTATGGTGGCCCTAAGGCAAATCTATCATGGTGTTTTTTTGGCAAGATTTGTTTGAGGGGGGTTGCCTTCCTTCGAGTCTGAGAGAGTGTGACTTGCCCAAGGTCACCCAATCGGTTTCCATGGCTGAGTGGCAATTCAAACCCTGGTCTCCAGAGTCCTAGTCCAACACTCAAACCACTACATCAAGCCAGCTGTCCCCAGAAGGGTATTTGATGTTTAAAAATCTTAACCTTTTATGCATTACAACGCCCACTATCCCCCAGTCATGCTGGCAGAGGGTTTCTAGGAGCTCAAATATTTAAAAAAAGGATTTTCCCCTCCCGCTGAGCTGTGGCCCAGACACAGAAAAAGGACTTCCTCCTCAGTTAAAATATGAACAGCCACAGAGGGCTTGTTACTGATCTCTCCTTATGCCCCTCCGCTACTCCTATGCATGTGGAAAGACACAGAGAGATGGGGGAATGTAGCTGAAATATATTTGGGAATGGTTCGGGTTCACACTAGGAAGGAAGGACTTCAAACCCTCACTGTCAGTGCATCATATTGGGAAGAGCAGTGACAGAGCAGAATACTTTCTACGGTTTAGAAACAAAATGGGTTGTTTCACAGAATTCGTTTTGTAATGTTAACAGGATAAATTAAATGAACAGGAACTGGATAACTGGGGCAGAGATGATACTAGTCAAATATGACATCAGTGGTTTCCAGATAACTATCCCTTGGAAACATATGTAGCTATGCACACAATTTTTCATGTATACTACAGTTAGCATGGGGGGGGGGAGTCCTATGGTGGAGGTGGAGAACTGAAGGCAAAGATGTGCCATATCCAAAAGAAGGCAGGGAGGGAGTTTATAAGAGAGAGGGTATCTATAGTATATAAATTAATCTTTGCCAGCTCCAAGATTTTTTGTGTATTTACTGTTGTTTTGAGTATGTGTCGTTGTGATGGGAAGGCACTGAATCCCAGAGATGTAAGCCTTCACCATAATCCCGCTAGTGTACAGACAGAATACCCTGTTTCTGCCTCCACCAAAATTAGAGCTCCAGTGTTGGTGACAGAAGAGCTGCAGAAATGTTGATGGTGGCTAAGAGGGGGTTTCCAAAGCCGGATCTTCCCCTCCAAAGGGGACTTCCTCCACCACCCCAAAAGAGGGAGATCAAAACACCTGATGATGCTGGGATGACCTTTAAGTGACCATAGGATCAAAGCCATATTGGTTTTCAATGCCAGTTCCCCACCACCACTTTAAACATAAATAACATAAGGGAAATGTATAGGGCCTAAATACCCTAAAGGCACCAGACCCCATCTGATCCTGCAAGCTAAGAAAGGTCACCACTAGTTAGTACTTGGGTGGAGATCACCAAGGAATACCAGGTGCTGTAGGCTATATTTCAGAAGGAACTGGCAAAACCATCTTGGAGTATTCCTTGCCTAAGAAAACCCTATGAAATTAATGGTGTCACCTTAAATCAAAAGGCAACGTGAAGGCGCATACACACACACACACACAAGGGTAATATATACTATGAAGTATGTTGAAATACTTTTACATATTCCAAGAAAAAAATATTTCCAAGTGAAGCTATCACTATAACATTTAAATTACAAACCCATACCTTATTAATGCCTACCTTCCCCTCCCATATTTCATTTCAACTACTTGCTTTGAAAACTAAAAGTTTTGTTCACTAGATATTACAGTCAAATAACCACGCCAAATCAGATCTCCATTACTTTAAATTACCGTATATTCCGGAGTATAAGACAACTGGGCGCATAAGATGACCCCCCAATTTTAAAGTTAAAATATAGAGTTTGCCCCTCGCCAGCCAGCCACCTGGCTGGAAAGCCTGTCCCCCACCAGCCAGCCAGCTCAGTGGCTATAGATGATGGAATAGTCTGTGAAATTAAAGAACTGAGAACAGCTAAAAAAGCATGGGATACTTTGAAAAATCTCTGTGGTGTTCAATCTTTGGAAAGTAAGGTTGCATTAATACTGTAAGTTGGTTAATATGAAGCTATCAAATCCCAAATTTTTGAATGAGCACATTAATGAATGAGCACATTAATGATTTTAGTGCCACAGTGGTAGACAAGAGAATTTCACCATAAACAAAACTTGATGCAGAATGATAAGTCTGAATCCAGAAATTCTAATTTTAGGCTAACTTGTCCTGAAAAGAAACATCATTTTGACTTTCCTGAGCTAAATGGAGGGCCATTTAACTCTTCAAAGGCAAAGCAGTCATTCTCACAGCAGGAGGAAGGATCTGCTGGGAAAACTGCCCAGGCCATTTTACACTTCAATCATTCTCACAGCAGGGGAGTATGATTACTGGGGTATAAGACCACCCACACACACTTTTGAGGAGATTTTCAAGTGTTAAAAAGTAGTCTTGTATGCAGGAATATACGGTAACAACAAAAACTGGATCCAAGATTTTACAGACAATCCACTGATATATAGACATTCCAAAGTGCAACATTCAGCCCATTTGACTTTGACTGGCAACTCAGAGGGCTTGTCGACACTATGAAAACCCCAATACCCATGCAAATGCACCCAAATCTGCAGCTATCCAGCCACACATTGCATGGCCCAGCATTTGGGGGTATACAGTTGTCCCTTCACATTCGCTGGGGTTTGGTTCCAGAACCTGCCGTGAATACCCAAATCCGTGAATACTCAAGTCCCATTATATTGCAATGGCATAGCAAAATGGTGTCCCTTATATAAGATGGCAAAATCAAGGTTTGCTTTTTGGATTATTATTGTTTTAAGAATATTTTCAAGCCTTGAATAATTAAATCCGCGAATGCCAAATCCATGAATGTGGAGGGACAACTGTATTACCTAGATGCACAGTATGTGGGATTTGGGGGGTTTTCTGTATTTTCGTCCACTACTGTAAGCCGCCACCACCACTACAACCGATTTTAAAGCTCCAGAGGCAGTTCCTGGCCGAAGGGAGAGGTTTTCCCCCTCCCACTGGCTCAGCACATCACTTTCTTCAAGCGCTTTCATCACTTTCTTCAAGTGCCTCTTCCTGCAACGGGTGAGCGGGAGCAAGCAGCGCTGCCGAGCCAGGGGAAGGGAGTAAACCTTTCCTTTTGGCTAGGAACTGCCTTCGGAGCTTCAAAATTGGTCGCAGGGTCAGCGGACAAAACTCTGCAAGAATGGTGAAGACAAGGTACCCCACGTCCCTGTGGAGAATAATAATGTGCAAGGCTTTGGGGGGCGGGAATTCAGTGGCATGCAGGCAAAACTCCATTCAGAGTTTTTGCCCCACATGTAAACAAGCCCTTTGATACAATGTGAGACCCTGGACAGCACAGATGAGTATTAAAACTATGACAAAAAGGCTGCAAAGTACAAGATGCTATTCCAAATACAGATGTGCACAAGCTCATTTTCAGTGTTAACACATTTTTCATTTTGTTGATAATGGGATCAAGGATAGTTCTGAAACATTGGTTTCCATTCTGTCATTTCTGTGAAGTGACATGAGTATCTAAGCCATGCTAAAATGCACTAATATGCTGACACTGACAACAGAGTGAAGTGGTCTGCTTCTCTACTCACACCCACCCTTTGTACAGTTATCTTGAGAGGACTCCCATATGGAGGTTCTCCTTCCATTCCTAGGACATCGGCTGGCAAGTCTTCAGCTTCTCTCCTTATCAGTGTTGTCATTTCAGTACATGAAGAAAAGCAGAAATGACAGCAGCCCCACCACTGAGGAGGTAAATGTTTGCTTTGTTAGGTGTCTACAAGTTGGCGGTGGTGATGGTGGTGGTGGTGAGTATCTGAGGTGTACACAGAAGAATAGCCTGCCCATGAGGCTATTTGTGACATCAAAAGTGGAAGTTTCTTTTAAAAACAAAAACTAAAGCCTAAAGTCTATATCTCACTTACTTCATCCATGCCTGAGGCTGTAAAGAAAATGCCAATCTCCTTTGCATAGCGCTGCAGCTCCCGGTACTGGTCATGACTGAACTCCAGGTGGCGCTTGTGGTCTCCATAGGTTTTCCCCCAGGAGTGTTTGGATGTGTACGGCCTCTCCAACGCTCTCCTATTGAACTTGTGTTCAAGTTCACTTTTTTGGAACTTGGCACAATCCGCTCCACATTCCTGTCAAGATAAAAACACACTGTTAACAATTTCCCAAGGCTACTTCACAGGGCCTGTTGGTCCTGCCACACTGAACCCATTTGAGTATATTACACTAAGGAAAAACAACAGACAGTCCTGTGGTACCTAAAAGACTAACACATTTCTTGTGGAACAAGCTCTACGAACTTGCGCCCACTTTATCAGACGTGTGACCTTGGCTGCACTACCTATATTATATTTGAGAAATAAAGGACAGTTCAACAAGAAGGACCTTTCTCATGGATCTACTGCTGAATCAATTAAAGCAAAGGCGAGCTGTTTGCAGCCCTCCTGATGTTGCTAGATGGCCATTCCCATCAGCCCTAGCCAGTATATCTAATGGTGTTGAATGCTAAGTTACAGTCCAACAACTTCCTAATGCGCATAGGAAGGGAGTCAATCCAATCAACTTTATTACAGTTGTCGATCGCTCATAAAAGGACAAAAGCAGAGCATACCGGAAAATCAAGAGAAAAAAACAGCTCCCAGGTACAAAACTTTCTGTGTGTGTGAGGGAGTGTGTGTGTGAGAGCGAGATTAACAAAGTCTTCTAAAACAATACCAGGTAGCATTCACTAGGGGTTAGCATGAGCCATGATGGGATTTTACCAATTTACTCCTGGTGGAACCATGCTAGTATATAAAACTTTGCAACCTTCATCATAGATTCTTTTGCTTGGGAACTTTTCCAAAATTGACCTTAAACTCAATATCCTTATAATACAGGTAACAAAGCGGAACATGATCCACTGTTTCTTTTTTTCCCCTTTCAAATATTTATTTATTTTTTTCCATGCCTGACTAACAGGGACAGATACACTGTAGGTAAGAGATTTGCAAGTACCTCTCTTCTAGCAGGGACTGAAACAGCCCAAAATAAAAGCTCTGCGGTATTTAGGAAAGCATTCCCAGTTGGCATAAATGTTTTACTTGTTGGGCATGTTACAAAATAGTACAGCAGAGTTGTGGAGTTAAAAAATAGAGCTTTACTCAGCTGAGTGTAAGACAAAAAAAAAAAACCATGCAAAAACAAAGAATATAGCATCATGGCTAGGCACAAAAACAGTACAGCATAACTTCCTGCATACCTGCAGTACTATATCTTCATAGCAAGGAGAAAAACTTACTTCCCAGCAACAGGCTTCTAACCAGCATAGAGAGTAATACACTCTCTATGTCCCAAGCAGACTCCCAATGCAGTTATACACTACTAAGTGGCTATCAAGTCCACCTGGCCTAATTGGCTGACTGCATCATTAATTACTGGAGCTGGCTTATTATCATGGACTCCACCTGCCACTTTGCTATACCTTCATCCAGTCACAACTTAGTATGCAAACTGGCATACCCTGACATTACTTAGAGGTAAATCCCCCGTACTTCAGAGCAACATATACAAAGAAGTGTAATCTTCGTTTCATAGAACAGTATTTAGCCACAATGTTGGATTTAACATCTCTTAACTAGAGAACATCACTTAACTAGACAAAGGAGATTGTGAATTCCAATCCTGCTTTTGTCAGTTTTGTTTTAACAGCCAATCTGGTGCACTGAAGAGCATGGGGGAAGTTGACTGGGAATATCTTCAAATCACTGCTCAGCTATGACCTCGCATATCCCAGTCAAACATCACTTCACAGGGCTATATAGCTCACAGTATCAAAAGGAGATTGTCCTTGAAGGAAGGACAAGAAATGGGATCAATAAAATACAGTAGCACCCCCAAATCTACTTATTCACCAACCGCTAATTCAAATATCCACGGTTGGTGATGGTGGGGGGAGGGAGGGGGAGGAGGGATCTCGCCTGCCCCCTCCCTGCCCGTGGAAGAGCTCTGTTCGCAAAGGGGGGGGGATGATGGTGAAGGGGAAGGGAGGAGGGATCTCGCCTCCCCGCTTCTCCTGGGAGGGCTCCTGTGATGGCAGCAAGGGTGGGAGACATTCACTATTATCTGCGGATTTCACTATCTGCAGCCCCCCCGGAACCAATCCCCTGGGGATATGGGGGTGCTACTGTAATCACATATCACGTTGTGTTGGACTCTAGGTGCTCCGCTCCCCCTTACCTAGACTGTGGCTCGCAGCCCTATTGTTCTCATGTAAAATTATACATTTTGGAGTAGAAAACTGTATAACCACTATCCAGCCAGCTCAGCTCAGGTATTTTTCCTCACCATTACTAATGATGCACCTTACATGTGCAGCAGCCCAAATAGCAAGCTCCTGAACTGGAAAGGCAGGTGGCAGCCTCAGCTCGCACAGGGGTGAACTGACAAGAAAGCAATACCTTTTCTAGCTCCAAATGTGCAGCTGGTGGGAGGATCATTAAGGATGACCATAATGGTTTTTAATAATTACTATGCTACATTATTATTACTAGCACATTATATTATGAGTCACATATTATGGATTAATTATTATTACTATTATACTATGTAACAATAATATCCCACAAGCTATTGTGTCTAAGTCAATATATGAATGGGTCCTAGAGCAAAGCAAGGATGAATTCTCCCTAGAAGCCAAAATAATCAAACCGAGAGAAAAACTGCATGACTGGTAGATGAACTCAGTCAAGGAAGCCACAGTCCTCAGTTTGAAGGACTTGAACAGGGTTGTTAATGAGAAGGTGTTTTGGAGGTCTCCCATTTATAGGGTCACCATAAGTCAAAGCTGACTTGGTCACAACTAAAAACAAACCTATCCTCATGCAACATACACGGTCTGTCTATAAAATAATGAGACTGTACTTCTACCTTTCAGACAAATCAGGGAGAACTGATTGTGAATGCTTGAGTGGTGACCTTGAACATGTCTGAACCTGCATGACAAACATCAACACTCTCGGCCATTTAGATAATTCTCAGTCATCGTTTAAGGCAGCTGTGTTGTCTGTTGTGTGCCGGAAAAATGCTAAGTTTAAAAGTTGACCAATGTGACATTCTGCAGCAACCTGGGGTGGACCCAAACCTTTTTCAAAAAATTGTCACTTGTGATGAAACCTAAATCTTCCAGTAGATCCTGAGACAAAACGACAGTCAATGCACTGAAAAACACCATCATCACTGAGAATGAAAAAAGCACATCAAAGCAAGTCCACATTCAAAGCCATGCTCATTTCCTTTTTTTTTTATATCAAGGGTGTAATTTTGGCAGAATGGGTTCCAGACAACAACAGTGAACCAGCATGATTATAAGGAAGTTTTGACAAAGCTGAGAGAAAGAGTCAGGGGTGGGGGGGAAAGGCCAGAGCTGTGGAAAAATGGTTTCATTCTTCATTAAGACAATGTACCTGCTCACACAGCACTTTCTGTGAAGCAGTTTTTGGCCGATAAATGCATTACTACACTTGAACATCCCCCATATTCACCAGATTTGACACCATGGGACTTTTTCTTTTCCCTAAAGTGAAACTGGTGCTTAAAGGAACACGCTTTGAATCCATTGATGCAGCAAAGAAGAAAATGGCAGATGTATTACCACAGCTGACAGAAACTTATCTGCTCCACATCTTCAACCAGTGGAAAACAAGCCTGCATCGGTGTGTGAGTGTGAACAGGGAGTATATTGAAGGGGAGAAGCATTGGAATTGTAATATATATAAATAAAGATGGGTTATTGTATCAGTCTCGTTATTTAACAAACCTCATACATCTGCAGAACTGAAACTCAAGAGTATTTAGGAAGAAACCATAAACCAATTCAATACTATATATAGTAGGCAATGTACCTCTCTTCCCCCTCTGTTAATTTCTTCTTCTGCTGGGTTAAGCAAGGCCTAAAAGGACCTATTACTGACACCTACTGATGACTATACTAATTCCAGAATTTGAATCTGACTATACAGTACTTTGAATAGTGGAATGTAGCTTGTAAACTCTTAATAAAAATATTATCAAACAAAATAAAACAAACAACAAAACAAAAATGAAAGAAACAGGAAATAAAGCTGTGTTTCATAAGCTACAATCTTGAAGACTAACTCTCAAATCACCAGCAGCAATCGCCAATGTGTAGAAAAAAGTCACCCATTTATTTCTATACTGCAAGCAGTCAGACCAAAGAATATAGTCTTGTAGACAACACACATTACTGAGGACTGTGTCTGCCTGTCCAATGCCAAAAAGATCAGTGCATGCTGCACAGCGTCTCATTAGCACCCTAAAAAGACAGACCTGGCATGCTCGACCTTGCTGGGTAAAAATCTGAAAACACTTCAAGACAGGAGAAGAGCACCCAATCTGCTCTAATTTTGCCATTTCTTAATAATTTCTCTCTGGAGGCAACATTTAACTTCTTTCTGGGCATATAGGCAAAGAAGTATCAATAACAGAGTATTTCAAAGCTTTTTATTTTTGGCAGCTAAATAAACTAATTTACTTCCTGCTTTTCCAAGGTGAACAGGTAGCCAACGGTTCCCTATTGAAGAAAGTTTTGTATTTACAGCTCAAATTTCATTCATCACCTCATTCTTTCAGCCTAATCCTCCAGCTTGAATACCCAGCAATTTTGAATGGGAACTTGAAAATATCAGGGTATTATTTGGGTTCTTTCAAGTTCAATAACATCTGATACATTTTCAGAGTGCTCTCCTCCCAGCCAAAGAAGCCAGCAGTATGCTGACTGTGGGCAAGTCACACACACTCAGCCTCAGAAAACCCTGTATGTAATAGGTTCGTCTTTGGGTTGCAATAAGTCAGAAGGGACTTGGAGACACAACAACAACAACATATTGATACAAGCCCCAGATCCAGCCAAGACAGGCAATCAATGTGAAAATCCAACGAGTAGGCTTTTCATCATTTGGAGCTGAAATTGGTTGGTCCTCCAGAAGTTGTTGGACAGCAACACCCAGTAGCCAGAAGCCAGCCAAAGGTGAGGAATGCTGGGAGCTGCAGTTTAGCTAACTCTGGAAGACTCCATGATTCCCACCCTTGATTTTTATTTTTAAAAATTCAGCATCATCACCACATTTATTTGAAAGTTTCTCACTGCTCTATCAACTGCACCTACTACAAAAAAAGAATTATGAGTCTCCACACAAGGCCCATGCTTTGCCATTAAGGGACAATCCAGTCCTTCCTCATCAAGGGTAAGGCATGAATTATATATATGTTAACAGGATACCAGAAGAAATCAACTAAAAGTACAGTTGTCCCTCCATATCCACAGATTCAGTATCCATGGATTTAAGTAGTCACAGCTTGAAAATATTCTTTAAAAAAGAATAATCCAAAAAGCAAACCTTGATTTTGCCATCTTATATAAAGGACACCATTTTGCTATGCCATTGCATATCATGGGACTTGAGTATTCACGGGGGGGGGGGTGTTCTGGAACCAAACCCCAGCAAATATGAAGGGACAACTTGTATTATCCCCTACAAGGCATTCAAAACCCATTTGATCAACACCCATTTTTCAAGACCCCCAAGTTTCCTGCATTGACACACACACACACACACTCCAAACCCTAATCCACACTACACAAATCATCCAGTTTGAAACCGGATTATTTTCCATGGCTCTATTTCCTATGGAACCCTGGGATTTGTAGTTTGACAAGGCCTTTCCATGGCTCTATTTCCTCTGGAACCCTGGGACTTGTAGTTTGACAAGGCCTTTCCACGGCTCTATTTTCTATGGAACCCTGGGATTTGTAGTTTGACAAGGCCTTTCCATGGCTCTATTTCCTCTGGAACCCTGGGACTTGTAGTTTGACAAGGCCTTTCCACGGCTCTATTTCCTATGGAACCCTGGGACTTGTAGTTTGACAAGGCCTTTCCACGGCTCTATTTCCTATGGAACCATGGGATTTGTAGTTTGACAAGGCCTTTCCATGGCTCTATTTCCTATAGAACCCTGGGATTTGTAGTTTGACAAGGCCTTTCCATGGCTCTATTTCCTATGGAACCCTGGGACTTGTAGTTTGACAAGGCCTTTCCATGGCTCTATTTCCTATGGAACCCTGGGACTTGTAGTTTGACAAGGCCTTCTCTGCCATAAAGTACTGGGGTGCATCACCAAACTACAAACCCCAGGTTTCCATAGGATGAAAGGCGCCCCTGCAAATAACTCGGTTTCAAACTGGCTCATGTGTGTAAGTGTGGATTTGGCCCCAAATCTGCTCACCTTGGCCACGCGGATCATCTGCTTGGCAATCTCGAGGTCCCCCTGATGGTTCTGGCCGATCTCGGCGATGATAAAGCACGGGTGGTCTCCGCCGATGTGCCGACCCGGGCACAGCTCAAACTCCAGCGGCATCGCAGCAACCGGGAAGGGGCGAAGGACGGAGCGCTGCAGCTCTGAGCGAGGCGGGACGCTGCCTTTCTCCCCACTGCGCGTGCGGAGGACACACCTCCGGGCGGCGAGAGAACCAGCGCGCCTCGGCCAATGGCGGAGAAGCAACCCGAAGCCCGCTAAGCCAATCAGTGCTCCGGAGCCTGGGGAAGCTCCTGGCTGCAGCCGGGCGGTGGCGCCCTCCTTGCAGTCGAAAGGTTGCGCTTACGGATACAGTCTTACAGCTAAGTTGCCGCCCAGCCCAGACGTTCCAAAGTATTTCCCTCCGGGCAGCCAAATAGTGCCCGTTCTTTGCTTGCCTTGCCTAAAGCAACGTGGCATTTGTTTCTCTGGGGTTGGAATTTTGGGGGTTAGGATTTTTTAATTTTGGAATAAGATCGTTCTACTGAAAAATACACCCGAGCGGAAAAGGCTGTAACAATAATGTAAAAAAATAAAATAAAAATAAAAATGGTTTTCCTCTTTTCTTACTAATGCAAAAATAAAACTATCTATCCTAACACTCAAAAGTTGTCCGTTCATATTCGCTGGGGTTTGGTTCCAGGAACTGCCCCCCCCCCATGGAAACCAAAATCCGTGAATACTCAAGTCCATTACAGTTGTCCCTTCATATTCACAGATTTGACATTCACGGATTTAAGTATTCACAGCTTGAAAATATTCGTAAAAAAATAATCCAAAAAGCAAACCTTGATTTTGCCATCTTATATAAGGGACACCAGTTTGCTATGCCATTATCACCAGCATTGAGGCCATGATATTGAGAACACAGCTGCGGTGGGCAGGGCACGTTTCTAGGATGGAGGACCATCGCCTCCCAAAAATAGTACTCTATGGTGAACTCACCACGGGTCAGCGTAAGAGAGGCACTCCAAAAAAGCGAAACAAAGACTCCCTGAAACAACATCTCAGACTCAGCCAAATTGATCACCAACAATGGTCCGCCCTGGCCTCACATCGGGAGGCATGGAGACGCACTATCCACAATGCTGCAGCCTTATTTGAGAACTCACGCCGAACAAGTCTTGAAGAGAAACGACAACGCAGAAAGAATCACAACCCAAAAACATTACCCAAGGAGAACTTCTGCTGTGCTTTCTGCAACCGGACTTGTATATCTCGGATTGGCCTTTTTAGTCATCAGCACACTTGCAGAAAGCGCAGGATGAGTCCTTCCTGAATCTTCGTTTGCAAAGAAAAGCCAGAGAGAGAGAGAGAGACAGAGAGCATATAATGGGACTTGAGTATTCACGGATTTGGGTATTCACGGGGGGTCCTGGAACCAAGCCCCAGCGAATGTGAAGGGACAACTGTATATGCAGTGGCATAGCAAAATGGTGTCCCTTATATAAGACGGCAAAATCAAGGTTTGTTTTTTGGATTATTATTTTTTTAAAGAATATTTTCAAGCCATGAATACTTAAATCAATGGATACCAAATCCATGGATATGGAGGGACAACTTGTACATTTTCCCCCTTAATCTAAAGACACTATAATCACTCTTTTTTTCTTTTCCAATGAACATTATATTTACACCTTTGTAATAAAATTAGAAGTTACACATTACAGGTTGCAGCTTTTTGTCTCCCACCCAGACAGTGTGTGTGGAGGGGTTTTCAGAGTATCTCTGCCACCACCACCACCACCCCTTCTGTGCTTTTTAGCCTGCCTGGCAGCAGTGCCATTGCTTTCTGCCTGGCCTCTTTTTTCAAGCTTTGTGCACTGGCCCTGCCTGAAAGAGAGAGAGAGAGAGAGAGAGAGCAGGCAGGCAGGCAGGCAGGCTGCACTGTTACAACGCTACTTTAACTGCTCTGGCTGCCTCCTATGGAGTTCTGGGCTTTGTAGTTTAGTGAGGCCTAAGAGCTCTCTAGCTGAGAATGCTAAATGCCCTTCCCTAAACTGCAAATCCCAGGGTTCTGTCAGTTAAAGTGGAATAATAGCACTATAAGAGTGTAGTGTGATAAAGTAGCTGGGTGGTAGAGCCATGGGCAGAGTGTGCAAGGGAGCAGGACAGAGGAGCTGGGCAAGGCCCTCTGCAAAGAGGGAGCAGCGCAATTCACCATTCTTGCTCGCTCCACTTAATAGACAGGCCAGTACTGAAAGGAGACCAAGAATGTGGTTCTGTACAAACCCTCCTGGTTGCTTGGAAGGAAGGAAGGAAGGAAGGAAGGAAGGAAGATACTGAGCTTGTCCAAAGACCCCCCCCCCTTGGTTGTTTTTTTAAAGGTCTCCCTGGATCCCAGTCGTGCATAGGGAGCTGAGCCAGATCCCTGACTGCTGTGCGTTCAAATGAATGTCCTCTGCACACCTGGCAGGGAGAGGCAGAGACTCATTTCCCTCTCATTTCTTCCTTCTGCTTACTCATTTCTAGACTACTTCAGCTAACAGTGCAACCCAGTGCTAGTTTACTCAGAAGTGAGGCCCATTTTCAATAGAATTTACTCTTAGGTCAGTACAGGGTTACAGTAGCACCCCCATATCCACTGATTCACCATCTGCTGATCCAGTTATCCACGGATGGAGACAACAGGTGGATGGACAGGAAGGGCAGGAGGAGAGATCTTGCCTCCCTTCGCCCCTGGGATTGCTCCCATGGTGGGAATGGCAATGGGGGTGAAGGGAAGGGAGGAGTAGATTTTGCTTCCTTTCTTCCTTTGCCCTAGGAGTGCCCCTCGGAATCACTCCCATGGCGAGAATGGCAACAGAGCAAAGGGAGGGCAGGAGGAGATCACCGCCAGGATCGCTTCTGTGGCAGGAATGGCAAAGTGGGGGTGAGGGAAGGAGATCTCACCTCCCTTCTCTCTTCACCCCTGGGATTGACCCTGAGGATTGCTCCCGTGGTGGGAATGGTGAGAAGGCGTTTGCTATTATCTGCGGATTTCATTATTGGGGGCATGGAACCAATGCCCCACAGATACAGGGGTCCTACTTTACTTGGGGGGGAGCAGGCTATCCCGCTATGTGAGACAGATGGAAAAGAGCCTCTCTCCCCTTCCTTATTACGATGGCCATGGGACCGTTTCTGTCATAGAGTCATAGAGCTGGACGAGACCACAAGGACCATCCAGTCCAACCCTGTGTCCAGATCATACATGTTATTTCCTCTTCTCAAATGGAAAAAATATTGGCTGAGGCAACATAGGGTGTGGAAGTTCACAGCTCCCTCTTTCACATACTTGCATAGGTGGGAAAAGTATAATACTCCAATCCCCCTTTTCTGGCCTCACAAAGGCCACAATCCCCTCCAATTTAATTTTTAGGGAAATGGTTTTCTACCACCCACCCACCCAAATCATTTCACAAATGAAGCAATTTGTATTTCCCAGCAAGCCACTCAATCCTCCACCCATATTTTTGATTGAAAACCAGGCAAAAATGGCAACCAAAAGTGACATGATATACTGTACTCTCTCGCGCTTTTCTTCGCAAACAAAGATTCAGGAAGGACTCATCCCGTGCTTTCTGCAAGTCCGCTGCTGACTAAAAAGGCCAATCTGAGATAAACAAGTCCAGTTGCAGAAAGCACAGCAGAAGGTCTCCTTGGGTGATGTTTCCGGGTTGTGATTCTTTCTGTGTTGTCATTTCTCTTCAAGACTTGTTCAGCGTGAGTTCTCAAATAAGGCTGCAGCATTGTGGATAGTGTGTCTCCATGCCTCCCGGTGTGAGGCCAGGGCGGACCATTGTTGGTGATCAATTTGGCCGAGCCTGAGATGTTGTTTCAGGGAGTCCTTGTATCGCTTTTTTGGAGCGCCCCTCTTACGCTGACCCATGGCGAGTTCACCGTAGAGTACTGTTTTTGGGAGGCAATGGTCCTCCATCCTAGAAATGTGCCCTGCCCACCGCAGCTGTGTTCTCAATATCATGACCTCAATGTTGGTAATCCCTGCTCGCTCAAGGACAGCAACATTCGTCACATAGTCAGTCCAGTGTATATTTAGGATTGTGCATATATAGCACTGATGAAAGCGTTCAAGGAGTCATAAGTGTTGGCAATAGGTGACCCATGTTTCATACCCATAAAGGAGAACAGACAGTACAATGGCTCTATACACACTGATTTTGTGCTTTACCTCAGGTGTTTATTACTCCAGACTCTTTTGTGAAGTCTTCCAAATGCGCTATATGCCTTTGCTAATCTGTGATCGATCTCTTTGTCAATCTTGGCATCTGAGGAGATGATGCTTCCCAGGTAGGTGACCTGCTGAATGGATTTAAGCACAGATTTGCCAACGGCAATGTGGGGATGATGGTGTTCGTCCTGTGGTGAAGGCTGGTAGAGAACTTCCATTTTCTTCAGGTTGACTTCCAGCCCAAACAGCTCTGCAGCTGTTGCGAAGCAGGATGTTAGGTGCTGCAGAGCTGCTTCTGTGTGGGCAACAAGGGCAGCATCATCAGCGAAGAACAGCTCACGGACTAGATAGTTTAGAGTCTTAGTGCAAGCCCTCAGATGGCTTAAGTTAAACAAGCTACCATCAATACTGTAACGTATATAGATGCTGTCTTCTTCGAGCTCTGCCATAGCCCTTTGGAGCATCATGCTGAAGAAGATTGTAAATAAAGTTGGAGCAAGAACACAACCTTGCTTCACTCCATTAGTTATTAGAAAGGGCTCTGAAAGAGCATCGCCATATCTGACTTGACGGTGCTGGCCCTCGTGTAGCAAGATAATCATTTTAAGGAATTTGGGGGGACATCCTAGTCTTTCCAGGATCTGCCACAGACCTTTTCTACTCACAGTGTTGAAGGCTTTGGTGAGGTCAACAAATGTTACATAGAGACCCTTGTTCTGCTGTCTACATTTCTCTTGCAGTTGTCTAAGGGCAAAAAGCATATCTGTAGTATTCCTATTGGCTCTGAAGCCACATTGGCTTTCAGAAAGAAGTTCTTCTGCAATGGCAGATACTAATCTGTTCAGGAGTATCCTTGCAAGGATTTTGCCAGCAATAGAGACATGATATTACTTTCATGTATTATGACATGCTAGTTCTGCCTATCAGGGGCAGGGGTGGAAATTGGTCACCAGTGTCCCCCCACTGCTACTGTGTATATTCACAGTTTTGCTTCTACAAAGCTAAGGCTTTTAAATTTTCTAATTTCATAAGTATGCCAAATAGTACAATTTGGTATCAAAATGGGGGAAGTGTTCCTCCTCCCACAGCTTCAGAATTTCCAGATTTTTAATATCACTGAGCAAGCAGTAGAATGTACATATAAGTGGGAGTGACTGATCATGTACCCCACTTGTACCACAATATTGTTAAAAAGAAAAGATGAGAATTAAGGCAGGGATGGGGAATGCATGGGTATCAATGTTATTGGACTACAACTGCACTCATGTCTCACCACTATTGGGCTGGGTAGGGTTGGCTGGAGCTGTAGTCCAGCAATCTGCTGGGGGGACATGTTGCTCATCTCTGAATTCAAGTTTTGTCCAAAATCATCATCATCATCATCATCATCCAGGAAAGTACTCCACACCTTCTGAAATTCTTCTCATATATCTTTTACAAGCCACCTTTACTCAACTGTGTACTTCCTGTAATGTCCAAGTAAAATCTCTTATTGACTTTTCTTGTCAAGAACACAAGCTGGATATACGTAGCTATATGGCAGAAGAGAAACAAATGCAGGTTAAAAATAGGATTTGAAGTCAAGAAAAACAATGACTGTGGCCAGCTATGTCAACTTCAGATGAATACTAGGTGCCAGACAACCTGTTCAGCTGGCATAGGTGTGGCAGTATTTGAATTATTAACTGCAATTTAACTCTGAAAGGGGCTTTAGGTCTGCAAATCTAATACTTATCTGGAAGTAAATTTAACTGAATTCAGCGGCATTTAATCGTAAGCTACCATTGCTTCAACTGCAACAAACAACTTTTACATTTTGTCAGATTCTTTTAGATGCATTTTATATGTCTTGATGTGTCAATGATTCTATTGCACCTATCATTAAGGAATGCATTGTTCATAGATTTTCCTTGTTTTTTTTCCGGGCTGTGAGGCCGTGTTCTGAAATAGTTTCTTTCTGACGTTTCACCTGCATCTGTGGCTGGCATCTTCAGAGAATGGTTGGGTAGGAGTGTGTGGAGTTTATATATTGTGAACCCCTGTTGGGGAGTATACATGATTACTGTGGCATTGCCTTTGTCTGCTGGGAGAATAATGATTTCTGGGTCTGCATTGAGATCCTTGATGGCTTTTCTTTCTTTTATGGTTATGTTGCTGGGTGGTGGTTTTGCCTTCCTCAGGATCCTAGCTATTGCTCCTCTTATCTCTTCTGCCTCTTCCTCCAGGAGACAGTAGAGGGCAGATTAAACATGGGCGATAATGTCTTCAACTGGGATTCTGGTGGTGGTAACTGCAAAAATGCCTCCTTTGGACAGGATGGATGTTTCTTCTTTTGAAAGTTGCCGTTCTGTTAGGTTGATAATAGTCCACGATCTGTCCAGCTGGGGTTTCTGTTGGTGTTTGTGGCATTTGTCAAATGTTTGTTTCTGCCTTTCAGTGTGAATCACCATATCTGAGCCCCGTTGTAGTATGTGGGGAAATCATTATTGTAATGCAATGCAATCTTGTGTATCCCATGTTAAGTTCAGTTTAGGAATGTTCCCTGCATGCATCAGTTCTTTCACACCCCCTTCTCCTTTCACTAGGCAATTTCAGCCAACTGGAGCAATGGGTCATTCATCACATGACCTAATTTAAATACTATATGACCCTTTGTCTAAGTTCCTTTTAAGTTTTGTCTCCATGTGGCTGGAGCCATCTTAGCAGTGTCTTAGAAGTTTTGAGTCTTTTTAGTCGAGTCACCATGTAGCCCACACCGCTTAAGGCTGGGTGAGTCTTTTCCTACCTTAAATCCTCTTAGTCAGTTAGGGACTTTTAAAGTTTGTTTTAATATGTAGATTAAGATTGATATACCTTCAGTAAACTTTTGATATGCATTTTTAAACTGATGTCTTTGTTGTTTTAATGAGTCTAATTGACTGAGTGATCAGACCACACATTTAAATGTTAATTGAGCTGTGTCTGCATTCCGGATGCTATACTATGCTTGCTTTGAAGGAAAGGTGTTTTTTCTTTTAAAGAAGATATTTTTCTTTTTTAAAGGGCTAGATCCCTAGAATTTTTAATACATTTTTAATTTTAGACTCATACCTCCCTACACCTGTGATAGCAAACTTTTACATGGAACATATTGAAAAGCAAGCCCTGGAAACAGCACCAAAAAAGTCCACAACATTGTTCCAATATGTTGATGACACTTTCACCATTTGGAACCACGGAGAAGATTTGGTCTCATTCCTGAACCACCTGAACAGCATCCACCCAAATATCCAATTCACGATGGAAAAAGAAAAGGAAGGAACACTGCCACTCTTGGATGTCCTAGTCATCCACAAACCAAACCAACGGTTAGGCCACAAGGTATACAGAAAACCCCCACACAGAGACAGATGCCCAGTGGCCTGTTAATCATAACCACTGAACTCAGTAGAACTTCCTTCTAAGTAGAAAAGTGTAAGATTTTATTGACATTGTTTTTGATGTATCCTGACACCTGAGGGCAGGGTTGCCAACCTTCGTCCTCTGCTCTGGCACCTTTTAACAACTGCCTGAGGAGCATCGCCTCCCCAAAATAATACTCTACGGTGAACTCGCCACGGGTCAACATAAGAGGGGTGCTCCAAAAAAGCGATACAAGGACTCCCTGAAACAACATCTCAGGCTCGGCCAAATTGATCACCAACAATGGTCTGTCCTGGCCTCACATTGGGAGGCATGGAGACGTACTATCCACAATGCTGCAGCCTTATTTGAGAACTCACGCCGAACAAGTCTTGAAGAGAAACGACAACGCAGAAAGAATCACAACCTGGAATCATCACCCAAGGAGACCTTCTGCTGTGCTTTTGGCAACTGGACTTGTTTATCTCAGATTGGCCTTTTTAGTCATCAGCACACTTGCAGAAAGCGCGGGATGCGTACTTCCTGAATCTTCGTTTGCGAAGAAAAGCCAGAGGGGGGGGGGTCTTCAGGCATTAACAAATGACTTTGGGCCGGTTTACACAGAAGATTTATTGCGGCAACTTGCGGTTTAATTATTTTCCGCAGCTGTGCCAGTCAGGTTTTTTTTCTAATTATGTCGCTTTGCAGTTCAGACTTGAATAAGTGTGGGGGGTGTGTCTCTGTGTGTCTCTGTAAATCTGCCTGTAAATTAACTCACTCCATAAAGCAGAAGGAGAGTAATCTCTCTGCTAAAAGACCATGCCGTGGATCCTATTTCCCCCTCCCTCCTTCCCCCAAGCAGAGAGAGGGAAAATAGCAGTTCAGCTTGCTACAGCCCTTTGTAAAATGGTTTCTCTCCCTCCCCCGTGCACAGGATAAAAGCTGACGAACGAGCTTTACATACTTTCAAAACAGCAGAGGATTAGAAGGAATGCTCCAGGAATGAAAGAAGTTGGGAATCCTTTTTTTTTTTTTTCAAACTGGCTCGCAAAATAGCAGACAGGATTTTTGCAAGTTTCTTCTCTAACGGCTACTGTCTTTGCCTCCTCCCTGCCCCTCTTTTAAGCCCACCCCTGCATCATCAACCAATCACAATGCAGCTGTGCTTTAATCCTTAGCGGAATGCTAGTTTACACTGCCAATAAAGCACTACATTGCAAATATTCCTGCAAAAATAGCGACATGCCCTGCCACGCTATATTTGGGTGTTTTACCTTCCCCCCTTCTGAATGAGGCGATGCTGTGCTGCGATCCGTGGGAACTATGAGCTATCTTAGCGGTATATTTAGGGGAATATTTGCTCGTGTAAACAACCCCAGAGTTTTCTCTCTGCTATAAAAACCTTCACTTGCTCACCTCTATATATTAAGCTGTGCAGAGTCTATGGTATATATTCCAGTCAGTAGGCAGTTCTGCCTGTGGGTGATCTTAAGAGAATTCTTACTCAGGTTTGATTTTGGAAGTGGTCAGTGGGAATAGTTTAAAAGGAACCATGGAGTGAAAGTTTAGTTCACAGGCAGGCTTGTCTCCAGCTGGGTGAAGTTTGAGATACAGGAAAAGGCAGTTATATTGTCAAAACCTGTCCAAGCCACAGAACAATGAAAGAGTACAGGAAGTTAAAAGTTTATTCTGTGACCCGGAATGTTCTCTTATATCCTGATAAGGCTTGGATTGTGTCAACCATGAAAACAATAGAAAAATATATCTACAATTCTGCATCTTCCCACACTCCCATGTCAATCCAGAAACAAATATTTAGTGAAACGTGTGGAGAGAAGAGACAAATGAGAAATCAAAAAAAGCTAGTTTACCAAAAAGCACCTACACTTTGGCAGAGCCACTGTTTCTTTCCTTTCCCTCACTTTTAATTTTCATTTTAGCTTAGTTCTAGTTTTGTTGGTAGACAGATTTTGCTTTTGGGCACCTTTGGACCTAGCATATCTTTTGTCTTTCTTATGAGAGAAGGAATTTCTTACTCAGAAGGTATTGCACAGAAGATATTGTTTCTGTCAAGATGGTCTGTAAAAGCGACCCTCCTACCAACAAGTTTCAAAATGTAGCAAGTTACTTTTGATCTTTCATGTTTGGACTGCCTGCTGTTTTCACACTCTTTGGAAATGAAACCATTTGGTGGCTGAGAATAGCCATGAGAGTATAGAGTCTGTCTGGTAATGGGCAAAGTGGCCTTGCACCTGTAGATTGTTTTGGGAATTAATATGTGGGAGTTACAACTGGGTGAGAACGAGGTGTGTGGATGCTGGGCAACCAAAGGTTCAAGTTCCTGCCAGATTTTGATTGATTGTGAATACGTTTTATTTTACTGTATTTCCTGTGAGCTTCATTCAAAGCAACAATTTTATAGTCTTGACTCTGTAGCTACTGTCCACTGACTCTGAAGAAGCAGATACATGACAGTTTTGTTACCCTCTATGCTTGGGGGTCTTGAATATCAAAATATCAACATTAATTTGGGGAATTATCATACTCAGCTTGGCAACTCAAGAGGGGGGCAACAGCTAGCGGGATCTTTTAACTTGTGTTTACCGGTACTCAGGAGGAGACACAAGCTACATAGTACCATAATAATCTTTATTTGGAAAGTAATAATAACAGCATTCACACACACGTATTCAGGCATTAAACATTCATACAAGCCTATCGAGTAAAGTAGGAGATATTGGGATAGAGGAATAGTGAGGGAGGTTGTTTTTAGGAGATATGACACCTTTCCTGTAGAGATGAGGTAATGGAAGAAGCCAGCAGAGTGGGGGGGCCCTGATCAGGAGTAGCTACACAATTTGACGTGGAGTCGAAAGGAAGATGAACTGTGTGTGCTTCAGTGGAGTTTTGGAAGGGTTTTTAAGGTCAATATTTACCTTCCGGGGATGAGATTTAGAGTGGAAGACAATGTTTCATGGTGTTGCACAGAGAGCAACAAAGGCATTTTGGATATGTTAGTAACGTCTTAATGTGGAGGCCCCGTTGAGGGCTTGGGCAGGACAGGGGAGGGCTGGGGAGGCATCCACAGGGCCTCGGGAGGGTCTCCGGAGGCCCCGGGAAGGCCTAGGAAGGGAGTGGGGGGGCGGGGGAAAGCAACTATGGGGCCTCCAGAGGCCCCATGGTCGCTATGGCGGGGGAGGGGGGGCAAACCATATTCGCGGATTTTTCACATTCGCGGGGGTCCGTGGAACATAACCCCCGCGAATGTGAAGGGACGACTGTATAAAAAACATTTTTTAAAAAAAATGTTTACCCTTTCATGAGGATCAAACTTTACTATTTCATTTTTAATACACACACAAACCACCACCACCAATCAAGATCTACCTGAGTCAATCTTCCCCAGTTTCATCACACCCACATTTGCCTGTCTCCTCTGCTTGGGATTGTTGTTGGCTCAACTCATGGCAACCCCATGAGAGATCTCAAAGACCCCCTGTCCTCAACCACCCTACTTATGTTCTGCAAGTTCAGGCCTATGTGTTCCTTGACTGAGTCTATCTATCTGGTGTGCGGTCTTCCTCTCTTTCTTTTTCCACATTCCCTAGCGTTACTGACTTTTCTAGTGAGACGTTCCTTCTCATGATGTTTCCAAAGCATGACAGTCTAAATTTGGTCATCTTGGCTTCTAATGAGAGTTCAGGGTTGATCTGTTCTAAGAAACATTTGCTTGTCTTTTTGGCTGTCCACAGTATCCTCAGCACTCTTCCCCAACACATCTAAAATGAATTGATTTTCTTCCTATCAGCTTTTTTCACTGTCCAGCTCTCACATCTTTACATGGTAATGGGAAATACAATGGTTTGAATGATCCTGACTTTAGTGCTCAGTTTTATATCTTTGCATTTTATGATCTTATTCAGTTCTTTCAAGCTGCCCTTCCCAGTCCCCGTCTTCTGATTTCCTGGCTGCAGTCTCTGTTCTGGACTATGACTGATCCAAGGAATGAGAAGTCTGTCACTATTTCAATTTCCTCATTGTGTATTTTGAATTTGTGTAGATTTTCCGTGGACATTATTTTATTTTCTTAAGGTTCAGCATTAAACCTGCTATTGCACTTCCTTCTTTGACTTTCCTTTGTAGTTGCTGGAAGTCTTTTTTGTTTTCTGCTAGTAGGGTAGTGTCATCTTCATATCTTAGACTGTTGATGTTCTTTCTCTGATCTTCACTCCTCCTTCCTCCAAATCTAAGCCTGCTCTATATGTGATATATTCTGTGTACAAGTTGAACAAGTAGGCTGATAGAATGCAGCCTTGTCTGATTCCCTTTCCTATTGGGAACTAGTCTGTTTCTCCATATTCTGTTCTTATGGTGGCCTCCTGTCCTAAGTACAAGTTCCACATAAGGGCAATCAAGTGGTGTGTTGGTACACCCATTTATTTAAGAGTGATCCACAGTTTCTTGTGATCTATGCAGTCAAATGCTTTTCTGTAGTCTACAAAGCACATGTTGGTTTTCTTTTGGAATTTCCTGCTGTGCTTCATTATTCAGCAAATGTTTGCTATGTGATCCCTAGTGCCTATATCTTTTCTGAAACCAGGTTGCACCTCTGGAATTTCTCTCTCCATGTAAAGTAAGAATCTTTGCTGCAGTATTTTGTGTATGATTTTGCTTGTGTGGGAAACCAATGCGATGGTCCTGTAGTTGCTACAATCTTTTGTGTCTCTTTTTTGGGGAATGTGGATGTATACTGATCATTTCCAGTCAGTGGGCCACTGTTTTGTTTTCCATACTTGTTGAAAGCTTAATTAGGACTGCGGCTGATTCCTCTTCTGTGGACTGTAGCAGGTATTGGAATGTTGTCTGATCCTGGTAATTTATCCTATCCAGTTGATTTGAGTGCTGCCTTCACTTTGGTTGGCATCATTTGGGGTACTTCTTCCCAACTGTCTTCCATCTTTCCATCTCTTTTGTAAAGCTCTTCTGTGTATTGCTTCCATCATCTTTTTATTTCAGTTTTGTCACTGGTTTGAACTTCTCTTAGAATTCCCTGATCTTATGGAAGAGGTCTCTTGTTTTTACTTTTTTTTTTTTTTGGTCAGCTTCAGTTTCACTACATTGAGCATTATAGTCATTCTCTTTATCCCTGCACACTAATAGTTGAACCATAGCATTCATGGTTTTAGTTCTGTTCCTGTCTCCCTTTTCTTTTGCTTTAAGTCTTTACTGCTTGAAGCATCTTGTCTGTCATCCATTGTTTTTTTCTCTTTCTGTGAAGAGCTTGTGACTCTACCATTGCCATTTATCGTCTCCTGTATGATTTATTAACATCTTTTGCCTGAAGAAGAAACCAGTAGAGCCTCAAAAGCTTGCAAGATGTATTTTGTGTATTTCAGTGGGCCAATAAATGTATCTTTTGTGGGTTTTGAATGTTGTTGTATTTTGTCAAAGGGCTGTGAAGGTTGTATGCCCAAACTTCTGGAAAGCTAAAGGTTCCACACTATTGCTCTGCATCATATGTTTTATTTATTTGTTTGTTTTTATTTATTGATACCCTGCCTTTCTCCCTATGGTGGGACCCAAGGTGGCTCACAACATTTATAAACAACAATAGCTTAAAAACATAGTAAAATAAAAAAGAATTAATAGAGATTAAACCACTTATATAACTAAAATGCCACATAAATGATAAATATTTTTAAAACCCATTAATTTAAAATAGATTTAAAAAAAACAGGGGCACCAGCAGTCCAACCTTCATTTGTCAGCAAAGGCCTGGTGCCATAAAAATGTTTTAACCTACCACCTCAAGGAGAGTAAAGATGGCACCATTCGAACCTCTCTAGGGAGGGAGTTCCAAAGTCTGAGAACAGAACAGGACCTCTCCCTAGTTCCCACCAAACAAGCCTGAAAAGGTGGTTGGACAGAGAGAAGGATCGTAATGTTCTGCTGGGTTCATATTAATACATGCAACCTCGCCTCCAACAAATGGTAGTTCTTTCTCTTTCTAACAAGTATAGCTACATGAATTCTGTCAGTACAAAAAAGGCAAGCTGAAAAGGCTGTTTTCAATGCAAGTCACAGGTAATTGTGACCTGGCAACTATAACTGATGAGATCACTCCTCTTTGTTCAGAGTGGACTTTTCAACACCTGAGCAAAGAGCCCTCTATGTTTATACCACCTCCCTTTATTCCAGATCAGCTTGGTTCCAAAAAATGAGGATGCAGTTCACAGAAAAGAATCACAACGGTTTTATGATGCAGGCCCTCAACAAGCAACGAAAAAACAAGGAGTTTTGTGATGTGGCCCTCAGGGTGGACCAGAATGTCTTTTATGCTCACCTCAATGTCCTAGCAGCTGTGTCCTCCAATATAAGGAATCTGATATCCAGCAATGATATGAAAGCAGATGACGAACTCTTAATTATCATTGACTCCAAGTTCATGAACTCCTCCTTGGTGGAGGAGTTGCTCAACTACTTCTATACAGGGAAGATTGAGATTTCAAAGAAGAATGTGGAGGAACTGCTGAAAGGAGCCAAGTACTTCAGCTCCGAGACCCTGAAAAGCCACTGCTCTGACTTCCTCCTGAGGTCCCTCAAGAAGGAGAACTGCCTCCACTACCTACTCTTGGCCACTACATATGACCTGAAAGAGGTACGAAATTCTGCCTATGATGGCATCCGAGACAATTTCCATTACTGGGCAGGCCCTAAGGGCATAGGAGAGTTTATGAATTGCCCTGCTTCCACTTTTAGCAAGCTCCTTAAGGATGAAAATCTTCACGTCCAAAATGAGGACCAGACCTTTCTGGCTCTCCTTCAGTGGGTGAAATATAAAAAGGCTGAAAGAGAGAAGCTGTTTAAAAAGTATTTTGGCTACTTACATTTATCTGCCATCTCCACCAAGACGCTGCTTGCTGCCTGCCGTGAAGTGTTGCTCTTTGCTGACCACACTGGCCCACTGGCCCAGATAGAAAGGACCTTGAGTGAGCGTAAGCAGGGCAATCCTCAAAGTCTGACGCTGTACCAGAGAAAAGGGGCACTAATGGACTCTGTGGTGATTCTAGGAGGGCAAAAAGAGCAGGGGCTGTTCAACAGTGGGGTTTTTGCATACATCCTTGGAGAGAACATCTGGTTGAAGTTGACAGAGATGCCTTACAAGGCTGCAGCACTCAGTGCCACTTCATTGGGGAAATACATTTATGTCTCAGGAGGAACAACAGAGCAGATCTCTGGTTTGAAGGCAGCTTGGAAGTACGACATGGATACTAACTCCTGGATTAAGCTCCCGGATCTGCCTGTAGGTTTGGTCTTTCACACCATGGTGACTTGTGGAGGGGTTGTGTACTCCATTGGAGGAAGCACAGCACCAAGAAAATACATTTCAAGTATCTATAAGTACGATGAAATCAAAGAGAAATGGGTTTTTGCTGCGAAGATGAGCATACCTATGGATGCAACTGCAGCAATCATCAAGGGAGACAAGATTATTTATATTGTGACAGGGAGGTGCTTGGTGAATGGGTGCTTCTCCCGAGTGGGTGTGCTGGAATGCTTTGACACCGAAACTCGGAATGTGGTGCAATACATCACATTTCCCATTCAATTCAACCATAAACCCCTGTTGTCTTTTCCACATGAGAACATCTTGAGTGTTCAGAGCCACAAAGAAAGTGTGGAAATAAACCTACAGAAGATTAAAATAAACAAATCCACAAAATTTGTGCCTCTCCTACCAAATAACTATCGCTTGGATCTGTCGCATGCTGTGTGCTCAGTTGGGAATAACAAAGTATTTGTGTGTGGTGGTCTCATTTGTCCAAGTGACAAACGTCCTGAGGAATATTCCATCAATCGGCAAGCGTATATGTTAGACCAAAGCACAGGGGAATGGAGGATTCTGGCTCCACCTCCAGAAGCTCTGGATTGCCCTGCTTGTTGTACAGCTAAGTTGCCATGCAAGGTGCTCCAGAAAAGAGTAGTCAATTAATTTGGGAAGACAAAGACAAGCAGAATTTCTAGCAATAAAGAATGACTAGATCACAGATCACAGGTAAACACAAAGTTGCTTCCCTTTGTGTCTTTATCAAGAACTTTGATATAACAGTGTAACCAGTGCTGGATGACCGGAGTCACTACCCTGGAAACAACTACAGGCAGGAACACAAAATGTGCATCTCTATCAAATACTATACATTTCATAGAATCATAGAATTGGAAGAGACCAAAAGGGCCATATAGTCCAACCCCCTACCATGCAGGAATACCCAATCAAAGCATTCCAACCAGATGGTCATCCTGCCTCTGTTTAAAAACCTCCAGAGAAGGAGACTCTACCACACTCTCAGGCAGTACATTCCACTGTCAAACAACTCTTACCCTCTGGAAGTTGTTCCTAATGTTTAGGTGGAATTTCTTTTCCTGTAGCTTGAGTCCATTGCTTGTGTCCTTGTCTTTGGAGCAGCAGAAAAAACGCTCACTCTATCCTCAGTATGTCTTCCTCCAAATAATTAAACATGGCTATCATGTCACCACTCGACCTTCTCTTCTCCAGGCTAAACATGCCCAGCCCCCTAAGCTGCTCCTCATAGAGCATAGCTTCCAGACTTCCCATCATTTTGGTCCCCTTCCTCTGGATACGTTCCAGCTTGTCCTTATCCTTCTGGAATGTAGTGCCCAGAACTGGACACAGTATTCCAGATGAGGTCTGACCAAAGCAGAATAGTGGCACTATTACTTCCCTTGATCTATAGACTATACTCCTATTGATGCAGCCTAGAATTGCATTGGCTTTTTTAGCTGCTGCATCACATTGCTGACTCATGTTCAACTTGTGGTCCACTAAGACTCCTAGATCCATTTTGCATGTACTGCCATCAAGCCAGGTGTCACCCATCCTATATCTGTGCATTTCATTTTTACTGCCCAAGTGTAGCATCCTACATTTCTCCCTGTTGAAATTCATTTTGTTAGTTTTGGCCCAGCTTTCTATCTTTAAGGTCATTTTGAATTCTGATCCTGTCCTCTGGGGCTACCCCTCCTAATTTGGTGTCATCTGTAAACTTGATAAGCATGCCCTCTATTCCCTCATCCAAGTCATTAATAAAGATGTTGAATAGCACTGGGCCCAGGACAGAACCCTATGGCACCCCACTAGTCACTTCTCTCCAGGATGAAGAGGAGCCATTGGTGACTACCCTTTGGAGTCGGTTTGTCAAACAATTACAAATCCACTTAACAGTCACATTGTCTAACCCACATGTTACTAACTGATTTGCAAGGATATCACGAGAGACCTTGTGAAAGGCCTTACTGAAATCAAGGGAGCCCTGGTGGCACAGTGGTTAAATACTGGTACTGTAAGCCAGAACATTATGAGTTTGATCCTGGAGGGCTCCAAGATTGACTCAGCCTTCCATCCTTCCATAGGTCAGTAAAATGAGTACCCATCTTGTTGGGGGCAATTAGCTAACACACTGTAAACAGCTTAAGGAAGTGCTGTCATGTCTAGGCTGTTAGCTATATTGCTGTTAATTATATTGTTATGTATAGGCAATATTAAGGGAGGCTGGCTGGGCTAGTGTGTGGTGGTTGCAATTTACAAGGGAAACCCAAGGTCGTTCCCCTGGGAATATTTAGGGAGTGAAGCATGGTACAGACAGGCCTAATTAACTAGGCGGCTGAGGGGAAAATGAAACCTAGAAACATATTAATAATGAGCTTTTCATGCCTTTGCCTCAGAACTGTCAATTAATGGATCCTGTGAACCTCTAATGCCTTCCAATAAAGCATTCTGAACTGATGCCTGTAGTTCAAGTGACTGGGGTTTAATGGAGTTCATCACAGATTAATAGGTCTGCCATAGTCCCTGCCATGATCCTTGGTGTGAAATGTCCCAGGGAACCACCAAGCATGTGTCTGACAAAGGGACCGGGGAACTGGTTCCCAAAGACACAGACACCGGAGGCGATGGTGACGATGAAGCCTCCCAGGCCAAAGCTGAATGGAAATGAGTGCACCACAAAACGGGTGTACAGACCCAGTGAGAGGCAGCCAAGGCAGCAGAGGAGATGGTCTCCTCATTCACCTTTATACCAGTAAGAGAGACAGGAGCTACGCCGAAGGATAGCTGGGCATGGTGCCTGGGCCCGGAAGAGTGGGGCCATGAAGGTAGAGCCTCCCAGAGATGGGACATACTGGCGAGTGGGCTGTATGATGGGGCAGGACAAGCCTGCATCAACTTGGAAATGGATATAGAAGACATGAAGATAGAATTGAGAGGGATCCAATCTTGCCTGACCGAGATCCTAGGCCATTCAGGCTGAAAAGACCAACATGAGTTGGGACCCTTGCAGATGCCAAGACAATGGCCACACCAGGTGTGGCCACAGCAACAATAGCAGCTGGTGCGGTGGATGTGGAACTCGCGGAGAGTTCGGAGGAAGAAGGCGAGGCAGAACCTGGGCTGCTGAGACCCGGCCTGGTACCACCCATCCCAGCTGTACCAGGGCAACCTGCTGCTCCCGTTCCAGTGGAACCATGACGGATGCCTCGAGTGCTAGCAACCGAGGGTTGAAGGCCACATTTGACAGTAAGGCTAAGAAGTTTCCCTACTTCCTAACCCAGGTGAGGGTGTTCATGACGCAATGGGTGGGAGCATTCCAGACAGAGGAAGAAAAGGTCCAGTATGTGTCCAGCCAACTCGACGGGGAGACAGTGGAATGGCTCATGGGGCTGTACAACATGACCCCCCCCCCAAGTTGGACAATCTGGACGAATTCATAATGGCCCTATGAGCTCAATTTGAGGACCCGTTCCGACACACCACAAATGTGCCAGGGCAGTTGGCCCATGGCAGAGTATGCAACTGAGTTCTTCCAGCTCGTAAGCCAGATCCCAGACTGGACAGAAGCCTCCGAAGTCCAGTATTTTCAGGATAGTCTCAACGCTGACATCTTGGAGTGGGCCGTAGTGCAGGGGAACCCTGAGACCCTCCTCAGATGGGTTTGTCTTGCTGGAGAGGTGGAAGCACTGCAACAAAGTGTCAATTTAGCGAAGCAACAACAAGGGCAGGCCAGTAAGCCAGGCAGTGGTGCAGCCAAAAAGGCATCATGACCCGCAACCACCCTGACAGAGACAGAGCAAGAGCGACGGATGCGCCTGGGATTGTGTCTACGATGCAACAAGGGTGGCCACCGAATCGCAGAGTGCCCGGAGAAGAATCCCAGCAGCAGGAAGAAAGAGGAACCTCCCAAAAAGGGTGAGGGAAAGTCATCGCCATGGAAATCACCATGAAAAGCCAAGTCTCAGGCGACGGCGCCCACCGTGGCTACAGGCCACACTGCAGGTGAATCATTGTGGGAAATGGATGAGACGGACTTCTCATCATCCAACGGAGAGCCAGTGGGAAATGGACAAAGCCCACCCTAGTGTGTGCTAGAGGGCGGGCTGATCCTGAGGGTGCCCAGAGTCTGTGGTGAGTGGAGTAAAAGCCCCGTTTTTCATAAAAGCCAAAATATGGACAAAAGGGAGAACCCCCCCTGCAAAATAATGGCCATGGTAGATTGTGGGTGTACAAAAGTCCTAATCCATCCAGCCTTAGTTTCAGAACTGGGGTTGGAGACCCTGAAGCTCCCTACCCTGATAAAGTTCACCCAAATGGATGGTGGGCTGGTGAAGCCTGCCCCCCTCCCCCGCCAAACTGCTGACTGAGTCTGTACAACTACAGATGGGAGGCCACCAAGAGAATATTCAATTCATAATTGCCTCAGGCAGCATACAGTCCATGGTAGTTGGATTGAATTGGTTGAAGTTCCACAACCCGAATATAGACTGGATTAAAGAAATTATTACATTCTCATACACGGCTTGTGTGCAAGAACATTTTTTGGGAGACAAATCAGAGATGGGGGAGGGTGCCAGTTCAGTGGCTCATCCCAAGGAAACGCATCCAAAATCAAATGAAAAAATTTGCTCAGTAGCCATGGTCACGGGGGAAGTGAGTGATTTGCTTGTTGAGTATCAAAAGTGGCAGACAGTATTCGAGGAGAAGGAATGTGATGCATTCCCCCCCTCACTGACGCACAGACTGTGCCATAGAGTTGAACTCAGGAGCAAAACTTACCAAATTGAAATTGTACCCCATGATTCCAGCTGAAATGGAGGCATTAAGGGAATACATAGACAAGAATGTGGCTAGAGGATTCATTAGACCCACTACTTCTGCCCTAGGGGTGCTTTTTAGACCGGGGGGGGGGGAAAGGATTCCTCCCTGAGGCTATGTATTGACTATTGCGGCTTGGATGCGGTAAGTGTATTCAATCAATACCCCCTTCCTTTGATGAAGGACATGTTAGCCTACTTGGCTAAAGGCACGACCTTTACAAAGCTGGACTTGTGAGAAGCATACTGTAGAGTTCAAATCAAGGAAGGGGATGAGTGGAAGACAGCCTTTAACTGCCAGTTGGGCACCTTTGAATGTTTGGTCATGCCATTTGTTCTATCCAGGGCCTGGGGGTTTTCATGAATCTGATCAATGGGGTGCTAAGAGAGTTCCTGTACAAAGAGGTATTGGTGTATCTAGATGACATTTTGATTGATTATGAGGACTATACCTTCCATGTATAATTGGTACAGAAGGTACTAAGCAAATTAGCAGAAAACTACTTATATGCCAAACTGTCCAAATATGAATTTCATAAATCCAAGTTGGACTATTTGGGGTACCACATTTCCAGCAAAGAGGTGGAAATGGATCCTGAGAAGGTGAAGGGGGTATTGGCTTGGGAGGCACCCCAAACCCACAGACAGTTGCAGTCCTTCCTGGGATTTGCGAATTTCTATAGATCTTTCATTCCCGATTTTGCAGAAGTGCCGCTGCCACTGACAGATCTATTAAAGACAAAGAACAGGACTAACAAAGGGAAGGAAGGGGCACCCCAGAGCCAGGAAAAAACTACCGAAAAGATTGTATGGACGGAAAAGTGTCAGAAAGCATTTGATTGGCTCAAATAGTTGTTTACTTCAGAGCCTGTGTTAAAACATCCCAATCCCTCGAAGTTGTTTGTGGTACAGGTGGATGCCTCAGATGTAGCCATGGGAGCAGTGTTGTTGGAGAAAAGATGAGGCTGCAGAATTAAGACCATGTGCATACCTGTCTAAAAATTTCAATGAATATGAACGGAATTGGCCGGTGTGGAAGAAGGAGATGGGAGCCATCAAGGTCACCTTACAAGCCTGGCAACACTTACTGGAGGTGTCCACGGAGACTTTTGAGAGTGTGGACTGACCATAGAAACCTTGAGCTACTAAGAACCCGTCGCAAGTTGGGCCCTAAGCAGATCCACTGGGTGGACTTTTTATATAAGTTTAACTTTGTTTTAAAATTCCTCCCAAGCAAGAAAAATGTTCTGGCGGCTGCCTTATCGAGGCTACTGAACATGAGAGTAAGCAAAAGAAAATGGTGGACACGGTGTTCACCCCACTACATTTGGGGCTTGCAGTCCTTACCCGGAGTCAAACCTGAGCCAAGGGAAAGAACGAGACCCCTGCCACCCCCCCTGAAAGAAAAGGAGGAGAACAAATTGCTTCCTGAGGTGAAAGCCGCAGATCAAGTGCTCAAGAAAAACGGGGCTGCGCTAGGACCGGGGTGGAGGGAATTACTGGAGAAAGCACTAAGTCAGGATCCCTGGGTTAAGGAGAACTCAGAGGAGGTGGTCCTAAAGGGAGGTCTAGCTTGGAAAGGGGACAAAATGTATGTACCTGGCGAGCTGAGACCTCAAGTGTTAAATCAATGTCATGACATGAAAAGTGCTGCTCATTTTGGATATGTCAAAACTTTACACCTAGTGCACAGACAATTCTGGTGGCCAAAAATTTGAAAAGATGTCAAAGACTATGTAAAAGGATGTCGTGTGTGTACCACTGCAAAAAGAGAGGTGGGAAAGTCCAAAGGACTGTTGCAACCACTTCCCACCTCAACCAAGCCATGGGAAGTTATAAGCATGGACTTTATAGTAGAGTTACCTGAAAGTAAGAAAAAGACTGTCATTTGGGTGGTGTCTGGCTTGTTTTCTAAGCAAGCCCACTTTATAGCAGCAGCAACAACAACAAATTTATTGATTAGTCAACTGACCATATCAACAGTAGAATACAATGAATACAAAGTATTTGAATATCAAAGTACATACAAAAATGAATTAGATCACGTCTAAAAATCATATATAAAATTAACTAGGAAATTAAACCCTATAATTGGGGATATGAAGAAACACATAAAAGTTAGATAAAATAAAGTACAAGATAAAATAAAATGTCATGTGAAATAGAACAAGCTAAAACGAGGGGGTTAAAGGAGCTCTATAGGAAGATTTAAATAAACTTGTCACCATGGCACAGAGCCCCATTTTGTGTTATAAACTGATCTCTTAGGTGAGCAGCTTTTATGATAAATTTTGCAGTACGTCGCACTAGTTGTAGATTCTCTCCAACAAGGAAATGGGACAATTTAACAGCGAGATCCCAGTTGTTCATTCTAACAAAAAATGGTTGTAAAAAATGGTCCCTCTCGTTATCATAAATACAACAATCGAACAAGATATGTGTAATATCCTCTACAGCAGGAGCACCACAAATACATGTTCTTTCGTGAAAGGGTATTTTTTTGAAACTGTCCTATTCTTACGATGGAATTCAGTTGCTAGCTCTAGTGAAAGCAGTTCTCAACTTCTGAGTTAGGTGTAACCTAAGATATTTTTCTAGGCCAAACACAGTTTTATTTTTAGCTAACCAGAGCAACGATTTACAACCAGCCAAGGAGGCTATGTCAGATTGAGCACTAATGTCCCAAACCCTTTGTATTACAAATCTTTGGGGAAAGGATCAATGTTGAGGAAAGAAAACCAGATATATCATTAACATATACATTGAATAGAATAGGGGCCAAGATGCACTTTATAGTAAGAGGATTCCCACTGCTCAGTAGCTAGCCAAGCTATTTGTGCAACGTATTTATAGACTACATGGTGCTCCAGCTAAGATAATTTCGGATCAGGGCATCCAGTTCACTTCGCAGTTCTCGAAAGCCTTTGCTAAGCTCTTAGGAATCGAATTAGGATCGAGTAGTTCCCATTATCCCCAAAACAATGGGCAAATGGCAAGGATCAATAGAATTTTGGAACAGTACCTAAGATGCTACATTAATTTCCAACAGTCTGACTGGGTAGACCTGTTGCCTTTTGGTGAAGTGGCATAAAACAACACAGTCCACCAGAGCATGGGCCATTCCCCTTTCAAAGTAGTTTATGGACAAGAGTTTAATCCCTTACCCCTAGGGAAGATGGACAAGCATGATCCCATCCCCTTGATTCAATGGAGTGACACCATCAAGGAGCCATGGCCCAAAGTGGTGTCTGCTCTGGATTTTGCTAAGGCTGTGTACAAAAAGCATGCAGACAACAAGAGAGATCCCCATCCTGCTTATACGGTAGGGGACAGAGTATATCTTTCCACTGCGTTTTTGAAAAGTACCCAGCCCTTCAAAAAGTTGGGCCCTAAATACATTGGTCCATTCCAGGTTTCCCGGGTGGTCATGCCGATGGTTATGAACTGGTTCTCCCAAAACTATATCGAAATGTGCATCCTGTCTTTCATTCTAGTCTACTAAAACCTGCTCCTTCTTTAATTTCTGGCACCCCACTCCGGAATAGCCTCCCCCTCTGATGGTGAATGCGAACGAACATTTTGAGATCACTGAAATCCTGAACTTTAGGCAGCGCAAAGGACACTTACAGCATTTTGTTAAGTGGAAACATCTCCCTGTGAGACACGCAGAGTGGGTGAATTGTAAATATATATGCACTCCGCACCTGGTGGCCAAGTTCCACAAGCACTTTCCTGATAATGCAGAATGATTTGTTCTCTTTTCAGCTTGTCATTTGTACTGTTATTTTTGCTTTTCCTATGGCTATTTTCATTGCTGTTGTTGGGAGAGGGGAGTCTTGCTTGGGAGAGCAGTATGTCATGTTTCTGCTGCTAGCTATATTACGGTTAATTATAGTTATGTAAAGGTAGTTGACATCAATGGGTCTGGTAGCAGTTTAGTCCAAGCAAAGACTTGACATGAGCAGAGTGCATTATGGGAGGCTGGGTGGGCTGGTATGTGGTGGTTGTGATTTACAAGGGAAGCCCAAGGTCATTCCCCTGGGACTGTTTAGGGAGTGAAACATGATACAGACAGGCCCAATTAACTAGGTGGATGAGGGGAAAACTAAACCTAAAAAAAAATTAGTAATGAGCTTTTCGAACCTTTGCCTCAGAACTGTCAATGAATGGATCATGTGAACATCTAATGCCTTACAATAAAGCATTCTGAACTGATGCCTGTTCAAGTGGTTGGGGTTTAACGGAGTTCATCACAAGTGCTTTGGCACTGATAAGTGGTATAGAAATATCAATGTTATTGCTATAGCTAAATCAAAATACACTATATCCACAGCATTCCCTTCATCAACCAAGCTTGAAACTTCTATAAAAAAAGATATAAGAGTGTCCTGGACAGACACTTAAAAGAGAATATTTGTCACGTCTTGGATTTAATAGAATATCATGAAAATCATAAGGGACAAAAAACTTGCAGTAATCTTCCTGGACATTGAAAAAAGCCTTTGATAATGTGAATTGGACAACAATATTTGAAATTTTAGAATGTCTACAGGCTGACAATAAGTTTACAGGATGGATCAAGGCCATATACAAAATGCAACAGGCTCAAATTGTTATAAATGGGGAGGAAACAAGCCATATCCAGATACAAAAGGGCACAAGGCAAGACTCCCCACTGTCACCACTATCATTTATAATATTTATTATTTATAATGGTCATAGAAATTCTGAATAGAAACATAAGAGAGAATTCAAATATTAAAGGAGTTAAAGTCAGAGGCTTTGAATACAAACTTAGAGCATATGCCGATGGTTTGCTTATCTCATTGGCAGAGCCTATGGAAGGAATAGCAGCAGTGATTCAGCTGTTGAAGGAGTTTGAATGTATTTCAGGACTCAAAGTCAATAAAGAAAAAACAGTTATTATTATCAAAACTATATCTAAAGAAGAAGAACTGGAATTATTAGTGCAATCTGGATTCAAAATTGACAAAATGCATAAGTACTTAGGGATTGTTATCACCAACAAAAATTCAGAGCTATACAAAAACAACTATAAGAAAATTTGGACTGGTATTCAAAAACGCTTTAAAAATTGGAATAATTTAAGACTCCTTTCTCAGCAAGATAGCAACTATTAAAATGAATATCTTGCCAAAAATGTTATTCCTTTTTCAAACCATTCCAATTTTACATAATGAAAAGCTGGTAAAAGATCGACAAAGAGATATTTCAAAGTTTATCTGGTCCGGTAAGAAACCTCAGGTAAGACTGAAAGTACTACAGGATTCAAAGGAAAGAGGTGGATTAGGAGTTCTGCACCTTGGGTTATATTATGAAGCTTGTGCTCTCTCATGGACAGGGCCGGTTTAAGGAATTTGGGGGGGGGGGCCTGCAATGGTTTGTTTTGTATGTTTATCCCAGTGTCCAAGAAAGCTATATACCAGACCGCCTCCCCATCAGCCACTCTGCATTTTTTTAAAAAATACATTGCTGCTAAATTATTTTCAAGAGGTAAGAAGTACTTCAGAGGAGGACAAAAATTAAGTAACCACAACATGAGAGTGTTTTGCCACTGTAATAATTACATCTCCATGTGTTTCTGATTATCTGAAAATATATTAAATGAGAAATATAATCAAAATGCACTAACTGAGTCTGATGCAATGAAAAGGTGCTGACATGGTAAGAGAAACTGAAACATTTACAGTCGTCCCTTCACATTCGTGGGGGTTACGTTCCACGGACCCCCGCGAATGTGAAAAATCTGCGAATAACTACTGCCTTCCCCCTCCCCCACCATAGCGACCATGGGGCCTCCGGAGGCCCCATAGTCGCTTTCCCCAGCCTCCCCACTCCCTTCCTAGGCCTTCCCGGGGCCTCCGGAGACCCTCCCGAGGCCCCATGGATGCCTCCCCAGCCCTCCCCCCTCCCTCCCAAGCCCTCAACAGGGCCTCCGGAGAGTCTCCGGAGGCCCCGCGGAGGCCTCCCCGGCCCTCCCCACTACACAAAGGCCTTTGCAGGGCCCGGCGGAGGCCTCCCCGGCCCTCCCCGGGCCTTTGTGGGGCCTCCGGAGCGTCTCCGGAGGCCCCATGGAGGCCTCCCTGGCCCTCCCCACCCTCTCCCTGGGCCTTCATGGGGCCTCCGGAGCATCTCCGGAGGCCCCATGGAGGCCTCCCCAGCACTCCCCGCTCCGTCCCCGGGCCTTCATGGGGCCTCCGGAGCGTCTCCGGAGGCCCCATGGAGGCCTCCCTGGCACTCCCCACCCCCTCCCCGGGCCTTCATGGGGCCTCCGGAGCGTCTCCGGAGGCCCCATGAAGCCCTCCCCGGCACTCCCCGCTCCCTCCCCGAGCCTTCATGGGGCGTCCAGACCGTCTCCGGAGGCCCCATGGAGGCCTCTCCCGGCCTTCCCCCCTCGCTCCCTGGGCCTTCGTGGGGCCTAGCCAGGCCCTGTGGAGGCCTCTCCTGGCCCTCCCCCCTCCCTCCCCAGGCCTTCATGGGGCCTAGCCAGGCCCTGCGGAGGCCTCTCCTGGCCCTCCCCCTCCCTCCCCGGGCCCTCCCCCTCCCTCCCCGGGCCTTCCTGGGGCCTAGCCAGGCCCCACAGTGGCCTCTCCTAGGCCTCCTCCTCCCTCCCCGGGCCTTCCTGGGGCCTAGCCAGGCCCCGCGGAGGCCTCTCCCGGCCTTCCCCCTCCCTCCCCGGGCCTTCCTTGGGCCTATCCAGGCCCCGCGTTGGCCTCTCCCGGCCCTCCCCCTTCCTCCCTGGGCCTTCGTGGGGCCTATTCAGGCCCTGCGGAGGCCTCTCCCGTCCCTCCCCGGGCCTTCCTGGGGCCTAGCCAGGCCCCGCGTCGGCCTCTCCTGGCCCTCCCCCCTCCCTCCCTGGGCCTTCGTGGGGCCTAGCCGGGCCCCGCGTCGGCCTCTCCTGGCCCTCCCCCCTCCCTCCCTGGGCCTTCATGTGGCCTCCGGAGCGTCTCCGGGGCCCCCGTTAAGGCCTTCCCGGCCCTCCCCCCTCCTTCCCAAGGCCTTCGCGGGGCCTCCGGAGGGTCTCCGAAGGCCCCGTGGAGGTCTCCCCGGCCCTCCCCACCCCCTCCCCGGGCCTTCATGGGGCCTCCGGAGGCCCCTTGTCGCAGTTTGGGGGGCCGGGGGGGCCTCCCAAAACCACGAATAATCAAAACCGCGAAGGTCAAGTTCGCGAATGTGGAGGGGAGACTGTACAGCCTTTACCTAAAGACTGATGTGTGTGAGTTCTGTGTTCATTTTTCAACTTTGCAAAACAGTTTAGAACATGTCCACTTCGTGCTACAATGCTATATAGTGCAGCTGATTTTGCTTTAGGTTTATGTGCAAGTAACAATACATAAGGTAGCTCATGAATCAAACTAGCCACTGGATAATTAAGCAGAGGAACATACTACTTACGGAGGAATTATATCACCACTACTTCTCAATGAATTTAGTGTCCTGAATAAATACTCACAACTCATTTTTATTTTTGGAGTACATGGGGTTGCCATAAGTCAAAAGGCAACTTGAAAGCACATGTGCACACACACACAAATCCCAGTGAGTTTTATCTCCCATCTCTCATTCTCTGTGTCTCAGAGAAAGTGCGCTCTCTCTCTCTCCCTCTCTCTTTTCGTCCTCCCAGCTCATGCAGGGACCGTTTCCAAACTACAGCATCAGTATTAGCCAGGCACCTTCTCAGTGCTCCCACAACTTAGTCAGTACCAAGCCTCTCTCTGCAAGCAACACTGCAAGGAGAGAAGTCCAGCAGCCACTCAGTCTCTGACTCCATCAACAAGTTAAATAACCACCCCACCGTGCATGGCAGCCCCCCCCCCCAGATACCCCCATCCTCACAGCAATGCAGGGGCCGTCTCCAAATTCCAACTTAGTCAGTAGGAAGAGCAACTCCCTCTCCGTCTCCAACAGCGGTCTCCAGCTCAGTGCTACTGCCAGGCCCCGCCTGAGGAGGGAGTGGGGGGGCTTGCAAAGCAGCGTCTCCTCCTGGCTGTCTCCTTGGTCAGACAAGGAGATAGGAGACAGCAGGAGGTTAGCCCCCCCCTTTGGCCTATTGACCTTGCCCCCCCCCCCGCGGATTTGGCAGACTGGTTAAACCGGCCCTGCTCATGGATCAAAGAATGAACAACATTGGAAAACAAAAGGCTATTAAAATTAGAAGCAGACATGATAAGATATGGATGGCATGCCTATCTATTTTATGGTAAGGAATTCAACAATCATTATATATGTAAAGGACTCTTAAAGACATGGAAGAAATACACATTAAGATTATGTCCCAAAATCCCACTTTTGAATTCACAACATGAGGCCCTGTTCAGCAAAGAAGGCATCCCATCACACAAATGGTTTAGATATAACAATATGTTATTAATAAGGGACGACAAGAACACACTGAAAATGTAAGAAGAATTAGAAAATAGTGGGATAAAATGCCACTGGTATCTCTATAGGCAGATCAGAGAGAGATACCTAGTGGATTTAAAATTAGATGGTAGAGAAATAAGAAAATCGAACAGAGATTATTTTAGAAACTGGAAATAAAAAAAAACTGATAACAAGATTATACAAAATCTTGCTTAAATAGGACATGGAAATAAAAGATAATATGATTAAATAGGCCCAAAATATAGGACACTCAATAGATCTAATCCAGCAGGAAAAGATGAGGAACACCAGAATGAAATATACCTTCTATCAAGATATAAAAGAAAACACTTATAAAATGTTCTTTAGGTGGCACTTATTGTTAAGGTCTATCTGGGATAACAAAGGAAGTCAGGCCCAGGTAAATTCAAACAGATGGCTTTATTTGCCGGCAAACGACACAGGGGGATTGCTCCTGCCAAACTGTGCCAAAGAAACAAAGGCATACACAGTCTTTTTATCACAAGAACATGAAAGTTAAGGTTTGCGCATGTCAACTACACCAACACAATAAACAGGATTCATTTCTTCAGATAACTTGTAAAAGAATTTTAGTTTCTAGCTTGTATCATTTGTTTGAAACAAAAATCATTTTAGCTCTGTGTGTCCAGCTTTTGTATATAATTTTTAGATACAGACCAGACAGCCAAACTGGGCAGTGTGCCCGGGAAAGTGATAAGGCTTTCCAAGCTGAATGACCCATTGTTTATTAAACTTAGCAAGCAGGGAAGACCTTGTCTTTGAAATTAGAAGACAGACCATGTTACTTTTAAGCACAGCTACAACAAGCATTAGTAATCAATCAATATTGGTTATTAATTAATACAAACAGACCCTATCATTCCCCCCTTTTGATACTTCAAGTTCCCTCAAGAACTATGGAGTATCAATATCAGTAGGTATCATTTTATATTCTTTTAATGTCATCAAGTGTAATGCAGTTCGACGGTCAGCCACTTGTTCCATCATTGAGCGCATATTATTGATTAATAGTGGCATTAAACATGGTAGCAAGATACATAACAGTAATAATACAGCGAGAATAGCAATAATCCCTCTCATCCCTCCTAGCCAGCTGAACCAGGAGCCTAGGCCTTCGGCCCATTCAAAGCCTTTCCAAGTCTGGACAGGAACATGTGCCAATTTAACTATTTTGTCAGTGATTTCTTCAATTACCTTGCCATTGTCATCTATGTGCAGACAACAATTGGTCAAATTAAATTTACCACACACACCTCCTTCAGCTGCTAAGAGGTAATCAAGGGCTAGGCGGTTCTGATAAACAGCATTTCTGAGTTGTGTCTGAGTTTTAGAAAGGGCTGTAAGGGCACGGGCAGTCTCATTAGTTATGATTTCAAGAACTGCTTGTAACCTGATTAAACGATTGAGAATATAAATAGGGGTGCGGTACCCATACATGCCATCTTGTGCCCATGTGGCAGGGCCATAATATTGAATTATGCGCTCTGGTGGCCACTCATCATCGTTCCAGTCTCCAATTTTAACAGAAGCTCTTTTTCTTCGGTGGTAAACAGGGTGTCCTAAATGCTCACCATCTATCAAGGGAATCAGGAAAAAGGATGGTCTGATTTCTCCTAAGGTACAAGCTCCCTGCCATGGTTCAGGAAGTTCAGAGTGAGCATACTGACCACAAATCCAGTACAGCCCATCAGGTGCACGCCATGATTGATTATTGTTAATGTTCAGGTTTAATCTCTGTTTCAAGTTATCTGGCCACAAGTTATTAAGTGGGATTACAGACTTGTTAGGCCAACTTGACTGAATAAACCCTGAAGTCTGATTCAGAATGGTCATGGACTCACAGGGAGTCTGTCCTATTTCTGGGGCTGATGGATTGATTCTCTGGACACACCATCTACTGATAATGGGGGTTTTAAGCATCCATTGACTACGGGGGGAAGCAACATCTGTTGTGCTTTTATAAGATTCACTGACATTTAACTCAGCTGCTTCCCAGGGCCATTGATCTCCGATTTGGGTGCCACCACAGACATAACAGTTAGTAACATTCAAGGCTTCAGCTACTGTTTCAGCAAAGGTAACAAACAGATTTCTTGTAATCTCAGGGACAGGAAAGTGTGTTGGTTTTTCTGTCCAGGATTCAGAAAAGACAGTGTGTTGGAGTGTGTGGCCTTCTTCAGTGTATCTAACAATTTTAAGGTAAAACAACCCTAAGGGATCACTGCCCTTTCCATTGATACCAATACCAAACTGAGGCCCATACCACTGAATAAATTGTTGTGGCTTGAAAATAGTGAAATTCACGTAATTACACTGTTTAGCTGCACATGTAGAAGAAACTGGAACTCTGGTCAGGGTAGCAGTTCGACCAGTGAGTGATCTCTTGGGCCAACCGGGATCATAGATCAAAGGCTCCCAAGTGGCCCACAGCACACAACGCCATGTGGGACAGTGGGCATATTGTGAGCTCTGACAACCTGAGCGGTCTGGCGGGGGGCGGCCAGGGCAAATATATTTGTCATTGAGGGCATAGGCCCTTTGCCAATTGAGATCTCCACAAGAGGGCCATATAACCAAGGAACAGGGATCTAAGGTGAGGGTTGTCTTCTGGTTGGGCGAGCTCATTCGAACTCGTGATATCAGAACCCCCTCAGCATGTGTGTGATGTACCTGAAGGTACCACTGGACAGGGTATTCTTCAGGATTATAACAAACAGTAGTTCCTGTCTCCTGGCAGGCCAAATAAGAGATATTTTTAAAGGTGCAAGTTTTCTTGAACCCTTGGCAAGAATTTTTGTGCTGATAAATGAGGGTTTTGCCAATTTTGTTCCCTGCCCTGACCGTTTTGATGCAGCTTATACAGGGATCACTAGTGAGTTTGGTTTTACAGTGCAAGGGGAACAAAAGCAACATTATGATTATACCCAGTAGAAACATTATAAACAAATGGGATATTTGGAGACAAGGCAGGTGAGCCAACTCAGGACAGATTCGTATCTTCGGGCGGTGACCAACTCCTCTTTCCAGGTCGGGAGAGGTAGCAGCGCCCCCCAGACAGATCCTTATCTTCGGGCGGTGACCAACTCCTCTTTCCAGGATGGGAGAGGTTGCAGCGCCCTCCAGAGCTTCGCTCACTCGGTTGCCGGTCCCGAGGAGGCTTCTCCCGTCGCGACCGAGGCCTTCGCTCTCTCGAGTGCCAGGTTCGAGGAGGCTTCGATGGACGGCTGCTGAGGGGACCCTCGCGTCAGGGTCATCCGAAGGCCGTCCTGGCAGGTAACCGACCATGGTACTGGAGTGGCTTCTGCAGCAGGTTTAACACGGCTCCAATGGATCCAGGCAGGGTTCCCTTCGACCTTCAAGGCTGTAGGGGTAGTCAACAGAACAATGAAAGGACCTTCCCAGACTTTTCCCAGAGCATCTTCTTTGTAACTTTTGACCCAAACAGAATCACCAGGGCGAAAGCCATGAGCAGGAGTAGTTAGGCCTAAGGGTGTCTGTTCAGTATACTGGCCAACTTCCAGGATTACATCATTTAGCTCTCTGAGTTGTCGTTTGAGGGAGATTTCCCCCCTTAGTTCAAGAACTTCTCCAATGGCAGGAAGGGGTGGTGGTCTCCCGTACATCAGCTCATAGGGTGTTAGGCCATCTGATCCAGGGGTACATCTCATGTGCAGAAGTACAACAGGCAGCATCACAGTCCATTTGGCACGGGTCTCATAGCACATCTTTCGCAAATGCAGCTTGATAGTTTGGTTGGCACGTTCTACTGCTCCACTACTTTGAGGTCTCCAAGCACAATGGTGTTTCCAGTCTAGACCCAGAGCACAACTTAGTCTGGCTGTGGCCTCTGCAGTAAAAGCCGCTCCATTATCTGTATTGATCTGACGTGGTATGCCGTAGCGGGGCAGAATATCTTCCATCAAGTGTTTGGTCACTTCTTTGGCTCCCTCAGTTTTGGCTGGCCATGCCTCTACCCATCTGGAAAAGGTGCAGACGGCGACCAACAGCAGCTTATATCCACCTGCAGGTGGCATGTGGGTGAAGTCCATCTGTATCACTTGGAATGGTCTTGTTCCTCTCAGAATACGCCCTGGGCCAGGAGTCGGTCCCTTTCTGGGGTTAGATCGGGCACAGGTAACACACGTTCGGGACACTTCTTTACACAGGGAGGACAACTTATTGACATAGAGAGTTTTCTCTATCAGGTGTCTTAAGGCTTCCTTGCCCAAGTGACATTGGCCATGCATGTGCTGTACCACAGAGAGTCCTAAGGATACAGGAATCCATACACGATCATCTGGGAAAATATACCATCCATGGTGTTTGCGATAGCCCTGACGAGAAGCTTCTTCGTGTTCATCCCAGGAATATTCAGGATTGATATAATCAGGTACAGCTACAACCATCAGGGATTCAGGTTCAGGTGGTACAGGTTGGGACTGTTGAGCTGCTTCCTTAGCGGCCCTGTCAGCTCGGGCATTTCCTCGGGCAATAGGATTTGACTTTCCTGTGTGGGCTCGACAGTGGATGATGGCAACTTTCTTGGGTTTCCAAATCTCTTGCAATAACAGTTTAATTTCTTTGGCATGAGCTACTTCTTTTCCTTCTGCAGTCAGGAACCCACGCTCCTTGTATAGGGCTCCATGAACTTGCACAGTCAGGAAGGCGTATTTAGAATCCGTGTAGATGGTGACTTTTTTCCCTTGGCTCCACTGCAGGGCCTTAATCAGTGCAATTAATTCTGCTTTCTGAGCTGAGGTTCCCACTGGTAGGGGTTCGGCCATCAGAACTTCATCTTCAGTGACAACAGCATAGCCTGCTTGGCGTTGTCCATTAATGACAGAACTGCTGCCATCAGTAAACAGTATGATTCCTCCAGGGATGGGCACATCTTTTAAATCAGGTCGTGCTGAGTGAACAGTTGTCATGATTTCTTCACAGTCATGGAAAGGAGCTTCTGGAACAGGCATGAGAGTAGCAGGATTTAAAGTAGTCCTGTCCTTTAACATGACATTAGGATTCTCGCACAATTGAGCCCTGTATTTCACTAGTCTGGAGTTCGCCATCCATTTGGGGCCTTGGGTCTCTAATAATGTCTGTATAGAGTGAGAAGCAGTGACTTCAATATTTTGACCATATGTAAGTTTGGTAGCCTCTTCCAACAGCAGAGAAGCAGCAGCAATGCTTCGCAAGCAACCAGGCCATCCTCTGCTCACAGGATCCATATTTTTACTGAGGTAAGCCACAGGTCTGTTCCAAGTTCCAAGTTTCTGGGTCAGGACTCCAACCGCTGTTCCTCGTCGGTCATCTACGAACAACTGGAAGGGTTTAGTGATGTCTGGTAAACCCAAGGCTGGTGGACTGGTCAAGGCTTGTTTTAACTGTCTTAAGGCTTGTTTCTCAACCCCTGTCCATTCTAGGGGGTATGACTCTGGTAACCGGCCTCGAAGTAAATTGTAAAGGGGCTGAGCCATTGAAGCAAAGTCTAAAATCCAAATTCTGCAGTATCCAGCCATGCCCAGAAAGACTCTCAAATCCTTTTTTGTTTCTGGCTGTGGCATACTACAAATGGCTTGGGTACGGCTGGCGCCCAAAACTCTAGTGTCCTTTTTAATGATGAATCCAAGATAAGTGACTTCCTGTGAACACAATTGGGCCTTGGCTTTACTGGCTCGGTATCCACAATCTTCCAGCCACTTGAGCAACAAAATAGTGTCCTGTCTACATTGTTTTTGACTCTGACGGGGTAGAAGTAGGTCATCCACATATTGCAAAACTAGGCCTACAGTATCTTGAAACTGTTGGAGATCTCTGGCCAACTGTTGTCCAAAAAGAGTAGGTGAGTTCTTAAATCCTTGTGGTAAGCGGGCCCAACGGAGCTGACCCCGTCGTCCAGTAAGTGGGTGTTCCCAGGTAAAGGCGAAGATGTTCTGAGAATCTGGATGCAATGGAATGGTAAAGAAAGCATCTTTCAAGTCAACCACAGAGTACCATTGGCTTCCTCCTGGGATGAGCCCAATGAGAGAGTAAGGATTGGCGACCACGGCAACTATGTCTTCCACTTGCTGGTTGACTAGTCGAAGGTCCTGGACAGGTCGGTAGTTCAAACCAGGGCCAGGTTTCTTTACTGGTAGCAGAGGTGTATTCCATGGGGAGACAGTAGGAACAAGGATTTTCAGGTGAATCAGCTTGTCAATGTGTGTCTGCATTGAAGCTCTAGCAACTGCTGGGATGGGATACTGGGGTTGATTCACCACATGTCCAGTAGGTTTTAGTTGAATACGGATAGGTTCAGCATTTCGTGCCAAGCCTCCAGGATTATCTTCAGACCACACACCAGGTACTTCCTTGATGATTTGTAAGGCTTCAGGAGAGTGTTGAACTAACAAGGGGGCGCAGAGACCCAGATCAGGGCTGAGCCTCCAGGCTTCTTGTACAGGACAGGTAAGAGTCAAAGGCTGGCTCCCAGCAGTAGCAGTCACTGATCCATCAGGATGAAAGGACAAGGTAGCACGCACTTTACACAGGAGGTCTCTCCCAATCAAGGGGATCGGGCAGGAGGGCAGGAAGATGAATTCATGCTGAACTTTGGTCTCTCCAATGCGTGTGGCTAAGGGCTTGAATCTTGGGGCTTGGAGAATCTGGCCACCGGCTCCAACAATGGCTACTGTTCCTGACTTTTCTACAGGGGCAGACATAGGAGTATTAAGAACTGAGCGTTGAGCTCCAGAGTCTAGTAGACCTTGAATTTTCTGGCCTCCCACTGTAATTTCCAACACGGGGTCGGGAGGCAACATCCCCCGCTGACTCCTTCAGTCGGATCCTTCATGCTCCTGCAAAGCCATGGCTTGGGCAGTCAGGTCAGGTTGGAATGCTGGTGTCTGAGAATTGAATGGTGGTTGAAATGCTGGTGCTTGAGGGTTAAATGGTGGCTTTGAGGGGAAGATTCCTGGTCCTGGAGAAAAGGGGACGACTCCTCGGCCCCTTCCACGTCCACGGCCTCGAAAACCTCCTTGTCCTCTTCCACGAAACCCTTCAGTGGTAGGCTGTTTCTCAGGACACTGATACTTCCAGTGGCCTTCTTGCTTGCAGTAAGCACATTGGTTCCGTCCCAATGGGGGTCTGTTGTAGGAATCAGTAGAAACCCCAGGATGTTGAGGTGGTTGTTGTTGAGGTTGCTGTTGTAAGGCTGCAGCCAGCAGACTGGCCTTTTCCTTCATCCGCTTGTTGTCTTCACGTTTTTCTTCAGCTTCTCTATTGAGGTAAACCTTATCTGCTAAAGCTTTCAGTTGGGCCAGGGACATTCCTTCAAACCCCTCAGTCTTCTGCAATTTCTTTCTGATGTCAGGGGTGGACTGCGACACATAGGTAAGGACTACAGTCTGCCTGTTCTTCTCATCCTCTGGATCCAGGGGTGTGTAACGGCGGTAAGCTTTCATCAGTCTTTCCAGGAACATTCCAGGGCTTTCATCTTTTTCTTGCAATACATCATGGATCTTCTTCATATTCATCATCCGCTTTCTTCCCTTTCTCACTGCTTCTAAAAAGGCCTGTTGGTATTCTTTCATCTGCTTACGACCTGCTGAACTCTGGATATTCCAATCAGGGTTGACAGTGGGGGCAAGGTCTGGCAGGTAGATGTTTGGATCACGGGCACCATCATCACGGGCAGCCTTTCTGGCATTTTCTTCTAAATTTGCCTGTATCTGCATTCTTTGTTCACTAGTCATCAAGTAGGCCATTAGTTGTTGGATATCTCCCCAGGTAGGATTCTGAGCAGCAATTATGCCAGACACCATGTCCAAAAATTTCTCTGGTTCCTCTTCATAAGAGGGCCCATGTGTCTTCCAATTTAACAGGTCAGATGTACTGAAGGGGACATATGTGTAGGTATTAATAGTGGAGTAGCGGGTGTGGCCTTGCAAATCAGGAGAGCCTGGGACCATGGCTGGTACTTCTCTAACAGGCAATAATTTGGAGGGTGATGGCTTTGAGCCATCCAGATGGATGTCACCCTCATCCTCACTGAGTCTAGCTTCATTCAGCTGTTGTTTCTCCAGTAGACGGCTGGATCTCCGGATACTTTGTGCTGCTTTCTCAAACCTCTCTACAAGTTCCTGTCCCTTAGGAGACAAAAGGGCTTCTTTGTCTACAGCCTGCTCCAGGGATGGATATACTGACTTCTCTGGTTCCCTGGGGGTAGTAGGGGTGTTTGCTGGCACCAACAAGGGTGCAGATGGTAATTGCCCCGGGGAACGAACATAAGGTGGTGGCAACTCTTCCTCTGGGCTGGGCAGGATTTCTTTCTTCAGGACAGGGTAACAGATAGACTGTGTTCTGGTAGGTGAACAATCAGATTTCTTGAGGCCCTTTCGCTGCACCCTTTTAACTTGAGTTAACATGATGAGGGCTGCATTCTCTACCATTTTCTTGGCCCAAGGGGGTGGATCATCAGAAACCTTTCTCCACCCTGCAGCATATGGTATATCTTCAGGGTTCCCAGGATTGCCTTCAACAATTATTACATTCCAGAGGCGTGTTATGGTAGGTTCATAAAAGGTTCCCTCAGGCGGCCAATCGACCAGTGGGCCAAGGCGGGGCCAGTCTAGGGTGCATTTAGTCTTCATGTCAGTGATGTTGCATTGGGAGGTGTCAAAAACTTCAGAAAAATGTTTTGCCATGAGGCTTAAAGGTGTTGAAGAACCTCCCCCCATCCCAGCCTACCTATCCTAACTGACTTCTAAAAGGATAGTAGACAGACAAGAAGGGAGGGGAGACCGGGGGACAGACCAGTTGAGGAGATTGGGGCTGGTCTGCACACAAAAGGAGATCACTCGCCCCGACTGACCCAGTCGCCCGGAGATCAGAACTGCGAGGCCACACATTCAGCATTCACACACGACAGGAAACCCCCCTTTCCCCCTTCCCGACAGAGAAACAGAAATGAAAAAGTGATCAGCTTTTTCCTTCAACCCAAATGGGGTTGGGCAGCTGGCAGAACAGTCAGAGACAGACCCTTTTATACTCGCCTGAAACAGGTAACCCTCCAGCGCTGATGAGAAAGCGATCTGTGTGAAACCTCTAGACCCGTGTTGGTCCTGCGCCGGCCCCCGACGACTCCCGCAGCCAACCGGGCATCAGCCAAAATGCTGAAGGCGCGCTCCCGTCTGGGGTGATGAAGCGATCCGGGGAACCGCCGAGGATCAAGTGGTGGGCAGGGGGAAAATTCCCCTGACCTGAGCTTCCCGGCCAATGCACCAAAATGTTAAGGTCTATCTGGGATAACAAAGGAAGTCAGGCCCAGGTAAATTCAAACAGATGGCTTTATTTGCCGGCAAACGACACAGGGGGATTGCTCCTGCCAAACTGTGCCAAAGAAACAAAGGCATACACAGTCTTTTTATCACAAGAACATGAAAGTTAAGGTTTGCGCATGTCAACTACACCAACACAATAAACAGGATTCATTTCTTCAGATAACTTGTAAAAGAATTTTAGTTTCTAGCTTGTATCATTTGTTTGAAACAAAAATCATTTTAGCTCTGTGTGTCCAGCTTTTGTATATAATTTTTAGATACAGACCAGACAGCCAAACTGGGCAGTGTGCCCGGGAAAGTGATAAGGCTTTCCAAGCTGAATGACCCATTGTTTATTAAACTTAGCAAGCAGGGAAGACCTTGTCTTTGAAATTAGAAGACAGACCATGTTACTTTTAAGCACAGCTACAACAAGCATTAGTAATCAATCAATATTGGTTATTAATTAATACAAACAGACCCTATCATAATCACCACAGGAATTAGCTAAAATGTATAAAGGATCAAAAAGCTATTCTCGGAGGTGTAATTATGAACAGGGATCTTATTTTTGCATGTGGTGGTCTTGCAACACTGCTCAAAAATATTGGAAAATGATTCATAAAACAATGGTGGAAATTTTGCAAGTTAACATTTGTTTCTGTCCAGAAGCATTATTGTTAGGCATGTTAGATATACATACGGGGGGGGGGGAGGGAAAATTATATTTTATATGTTGTCAGCAGCAAGAATTCTGTCTGCAAAATTGTGGGAAAATGTGCAGACACCATCTCTAGAAGACTGGTTATTGAGAGTGTATGACATGGTACAAACTGACACCTCCCTGTTGAAAGGTAAAACTTCAGAGGCATTGCAGCAGGAATGGGAAAAACTGTCAGTTTATTTGGAAAAATGTTTGGGGACAATCTGCTGTTATTAGCTTTAAAGAGTGAAAAGCAACAATGACACCATAAGATAAGGAAAAGTCATAATACAAATTTATTTATATAACAATCATATGACACAACACAAAACATCATAATAATTACAGAGAAAGTGCATATGATGTACAGTGTAACTCTTCAAGAGATACAATTAAGTTGTCTATGGTAAATAATATTGTAAACAAATATGTAAGTTAACAATAGACTATTATTGAGGATGTCAATGATATACTCAGGCAACTAATAGTGGTATGATGGGTAAATAAGAATATATAGTAGAATAAGCATAGAAATTATAATCATTATAGAGACCGGACATTACTTTACAATATAGAACACAGTTGGAAGTTGAATGTTAGAGTATGGATGGGACGTTGAAAGATGGGAAAGAAATTATAGAAAGAAGTATGTGAGAAGGTATGCAAATGTGTTTAAATGTTTAAGATAAGGAAAAGTGAGAGAAAGTTTTTAGAGTATAAGAGAAAAGAAGAAGAAATGTAGAAGATTTGGAAGGTACAGATCATGGTTTATAATGGACAATTATAAGAATGTAAGAATGATGTTGAGGAAATGTGAGAAAAATGTGTATGTGAAAAGAAATTGTAGGAAAATAATTGGTTTATGTAATTCTGTGGGAATACTTGGAATAGTATAAGATTACTTTAAAAAAAGAGATGATTCATCTGGCATGACTTGTTTTTGAGAAACCCATGTTGGCTTATAGTGATCATGGCATTCCTTTCTAAGTGCTTACAGACTGTCTAATGATCTGCTCTATAATCTTGCCTAGTATTGATGTTAGGCTGACAGGGTGGTAATTATTTGGATCTTCTTTCCCCTGCTTTTAAAGATGGAGATAACATTTGCCCTCCTCCAGTCTGCTGGCACCTATCCTGTTCTCCAGGAATTCTCAAAAAATATTGACAGTTCTTTTAATACCCTTGGATGTAGTTCATCTGGCCCTGGAGACTTTAAACTCATTTATACTGGCCAGGTATTCCCGAATTACCTCATTAGCTATTCTATGCTGCATTTTCCCTACTGCATCATCTGATCCATTTTCCCCAGATTTAATTTATAATTAAATGTTCAAGTATGTGATGTTTTCCTTTCAATGCAGAACACTCAAGCGTATTTTCAAAACTGTAGTTTGAGGTATGCAACATACACACCAACACTCCACTGCCCATCTATTTCTGTGGCCCCTGATCTGCTGCCACTGCTGCCATGTCAAAATAATGGTGACACCAAAAATTGGCAGCCCCAACCATTTTCCTGCCTCTTTTCTACTTCCTCTTCCTTCGAGAGAGAGAAAATGAAGGCACTCTAGTGTATAGGAGACAATGAAGTGTTCAAGGGTGCTCTGGCACCTTCCTGCACCCTACAGTAGATACCACAACTGCTATCAAATTTTGTTGGCAGCTATGATGGTGCCAGAATCCCAGTACCATCCCCAATGGGTTGGAGGGATTCAGTGCACACCCCTGTCCTTTGGAAGTTGCCCAGAATACTCATTCCGCCAGTAAGCCTGGCAGAGTGCCATCACTGCTGCTTTGTATTAGTCCATGTGGCTGGCACATTAGGCCACAGCAATGGCACATCAAGCTACTGTAATGCTGGTGGTTGGGGAGGAAAAACGCAGACTGGTATCAGTGGCCAGCAGCAATCAGCAGGTTTGTTGTGCAACAGTTTCTGGGGGAAATACTCATCTTAGCAGTAAGACTTTGGAATTGCTGCTGCAGCAGCTGCTAAAGTCCACAACATTCTTAGCTATCATGCTTCTGAATTTTTAAGGGGTGGAGGCAGAGGCTTCCTCAGGCCTAGAAAAGCTATGTCTCAAGAGCCCTGTGCTCCATGTGTAACCGGGTTCCTTACTCTTTCTACCCTTTTTCCAAAAGATCTTGAAAGTGCCTAGGATTCTAAAGAAGAACATACAGTATATCAATTTCACTAGATCCTCTGGTCTTGTAACTCCACAGCAAATATGCTCACCAAACCCCAAGAATGCTTTTCTTAGTTAAGAGCTAAGCCATGCATTTGATTACCTCTTAGTTGCCAGGGAGAAAGTGTTTCTTAAAAAAACGCATAACTATCCTATGGCAGTTCTCTTTCTATAGCAACTTCTTCTGCTGTACACCAGGGAAATGTTTGGTTTTCAAAGTGTTGTTAGATTGCAGCTACTAGTATCCCTGATCAGCATCTATGTTGATTCACAGTTGCAGTCCAACAACTAGAGAAACATATAGTTGTCCCTCCACATTCGTGGGGATTAGGGTCTTGAGACCCCTGCGAATGTGGAAAAACCGCAAATAAAAAAGGCTCCTCCTGCGACCCCTCTCCCCGCGGAGGGAGGCGGTGGGAGTCTGGCCAGCCTGGGTGGGCTCTCCCTGACCTTCCTTAGGGGACTCCAGGCCTTAGAAGCCCTGAAACCCCCTCTGGAAGGCCGGGGAAGGCAGCGGGTGGGTGGGAGTGAAGCTGCCCGGCCTCTCCCTGGCCTTCCTGAGGGGACTCTGGGCCTTAGAAGCCCCAGAGCCCCCTCTGGACCTTACAAGCCCCGGAGCCCTCTCTGGAAGGCCGTGGAAGGCAGTGGGTGGGAGTGAGGGAAGCTGCCCAGCCTCTCCCCGGCCTTCCTGAGGGGACTCCGGGTCTTAGAAGCCCCGGAGCTGCCTGGGGACGGTGCGGGCGGGAGGTTGCCCTGCCTCTCGCTGGCCTTCCCGAGGGGGCTCTGGGCTAAACCACAAATAATCAAAACCACGAGTGTGAAAGCTGCAAATGTGGAGGGGCAACTGTACATAGTGATAAGTTTTAAAGGGTCAACATTAAGTCCTCCCTCTTTTCTTTTTATACTGGCTATCATTTTAGAAAATCCCCGCCCTGTTAAAAGTGTTCCCTATAGAATTAGTGGAAACAAAACAGCTGTATCTGTACCACAAACCTGAACTGGTTTGTCATTCTCTCCCTGACAGGGCCCCTGATCAGGACTTGGGCGATCCCATTTGCAGTGGAAAGGAAGGAAGTTGCTATCAGTGCCAATAGCCATTTCCTTTCCCAGGGCAAATACAGACTTGGGGGGGGGATATATGCAAGATTTTCATTATGACTGTGGCATGAAAGGAGATTAAAATTATATCTACCGTGCAGCCAAGACTTGGCTTTTTTGTTGGGGGCTGCAGATGATTTACTTTTCTTATTTTAACACAGATGCTGTGAGAAATCACACATTTACATTTAGTTTGGCACTGGACTGTTATTAAAAAGAACAGCAGCATAGAAGGTTTGAAGAAAGAATATTATTTCCACCTACAGTACAAACCAAAAGCGGTCTCAAAGGCTGCCATCTTGAATCAAGTACAGGCATACCTCGGTTAACAAAGCCTCTGAGAGAGTGAATTCCTTTTACAAAGGCCCTGTCCTCATTTTTCATCTCATTCTTTGTCTAGGTAGAAGTTTCTTAGCCTAGGCATTAGGAAGAGAGTGGAGGAGGACTGAAGGAACACAGGCTGTCAGTGTCAGGTGGAAGCAGCGTGTTTGCAGTAAACAGTGCAATAAACCAAGCTTGAGCTGGGAAAGAGTGGGATTCTTGCTCTAGCCAAACCTACTGAGTTGTGTGTGTCTGCCTACAACAGCCTACGTAAACAGGAACTGTTTTGCTATTCACAAATTGCTGAACATTTATGTTAGCATCTCCTACTATTCCTGTTTGTGAGATTCCATAACTGGACATATTGGACACTTTTTGGCATCACTTTTGCTGGGAGGTTATGCAGACTGGAGGTCAGTCTAAGGTCACAATGATCTCAGATGTGTCTAGAAACATAATGGTGGGAAAGCCCACATTAAGATTGTGCAGAAAGCCCTGCAGTAATTGGTTATGCCAATGACCCAGTCATTAAGGCATATGTGTTAATCTTTCCTGCTTTCCTTTGGCATTTAAAGCAATAATTCAATTATGCAAACAAGTAACCATTCCTCATTCCATACCTTACCGAAATCTCTCTTCGCACCCGCTCCTGTCCAACCTTGCAAGGTTGTCGCTAAACCATTAATAATTTTTTTAAATTAAAGCAATCAGTTGAGTTTCAGTTCCTTTTCTCTATCTGGTGAGAAAGCTATCCAGGCTTTGTCATAACCAGAGTACCCCTTCAAGATATGAAATAGGTAATAAACATTAGGGCCCAGACCCCAGCCAGGTGTGCCACAGACAGACCCTGTCACTCTACCGGATTCTCTGTGCCACCCTCAGACACCAATATGAGTACCTTTGCTGCACGGAACTCTCCTCCTCGAGAATGGTAACTATCACCCTATCTTTCTGGACTTCTCTCCATCTAACGTTTCTGCCTTACTCTGCTATAGCCTTGTATGGTTCTTAAGAGTGTATGTTTTTGTATGTTAGTGTATCCCAGTGTTATTTCAAGTAAAATACCTTGTTTTACTTTAACTAGAGTGCTCTCTACAGTTAGTAGGGGTATACATAGGTGAAAAGATCCCCAAAGTATTCCTCCCTAACATAGGCCTTCTGTTTGAGCTAATAATCCCTGCCAAAAAAAAAAAATATTAAAAGAGATTTTGGCATCATGGGTTGGACTCTCTACCTCTTCATGTAACATCTGTAAACTTTTAGGGTAACATTTGCAAACAGCAAAACAGAGATAAAAGCAGAGAGATAAGCTTGCCTCCTAAGCATGTTAAAAAGCAAACAAATCCATAGATCCATAAGTCTGACCACAACACTGGAAATCCTAATAAAAGTGGAAGCTGGTGAAAGAAAAGTCATCCCTGGAGGAAGCCTTGAAGTGGTCTCTAGAAGGTTCAAAACATTTTTATTTTACTTATCCAAGGCTTTCCTGACCCAGTAGTTTCATTTCACATGTGTGTGCTGATAGTTTTGAATAAGACACTTGCTGAAACATGTTGAACCACTCTTGGTTTTTTGTGGTGTAAGGACATATCTCTATTCTTTCCATGTTATTTCTGCTTCTGGTACCAAATTTTCTGTTCAGGGAGTAATGCCTAGCAACATCTCTACTTTGTTAATTGAGACATACTTTCCAAGGAGAGGAGAGTTTATTTCCTTCCCCTCCAGTATTTTTTTAATGCTTGAGGTCCCCTTCTAGTTGTAGAAAAATATCCACTGAAAATCCCTGTCTAGCTTCTTGGGCAGGAAGCAATATATATATATTCATTTTTCTGACTTCTACATGGCTGCAGGCCCTTCAACCCTCTCTCAGTTTTCTACCTCTGAGAAATGACACTTATTTCATATAAGCATGTTTTAAGATGGCTGCAGCATCCAAGGGTTAACTTGCCCTTGTTTTCTCTCTTGATTGGTTTATTTCAAGCTAGGGATATTTCAGCTGCCTATTCTGTTCTTAATCCTTTGTCTCTCACAACACTCTCATGGGGGTTAGGTTAGCTTTTTCTCTTATATGTAGTGAGCAAATTGTGGCAAAATGTGAAGTGCAGACACTCATCACAACTGTCCACATGGCCATACTGCTAGAGGTTGAAAAATGTTGAATTGTGCTCCTCCGTATGAACAAAGTGTTTGAGCAGTTTTCTTATACAGTATAAAGCCAGTTCCTCCCCTTCGAGGCCAAACTGCCCCATATTATTTTGCATTGCAACAGAGATAAATCACAATATAGTGTGGATAGGAAAAATCTATCCCCCTCCCAACTATTTACTGTGAGGCTTACTGCTAAGGAACAATTAGAGAGCAAGTCAGCAGTGATTATTGAGCTGAACAGGCAAATAATTAGATACAGAAGCTGCAAGTACAAAATGTCTAATTAAAGGCGCAAAAGGCCTGCCCTTTCTGCTACAATTTCAAGTTTTTGTTTGCTTTTCAATGCCACAAATCTGATGTGAAATTAAGGCAGCAGGATAACACATAAAATGCTGGCATGCAATGGGATGGCAATGATGTTGTCTAGCTCATTCCCAAGAAGTGAATGAAAATGCTAAATTCAGTCTGAATGGCTGATGGAGAAACAACTTACACATGTGTGTCAGGCTGCTGTTAAAGGTGCAGGAGCAAGGGCAAAAACTCAAAAACCTCCAACTCAAGTTACTTTTACACTAAGTTGATACTATACCATTACATGAGAAGAAAGAACTCCTTCATGGCTCAGGTTACACGTGAAGACAGTCTATGGTGACCTAGGGCAAGAGAAGAGGAATTCTGCTTCCAGCATAGCCTGGACACTATTAACAAACAGGACACACAATATATTAATAGGGAAATGGCATGAAGGCACACAACAATAACAACATAAGTACATCTCATGTTTTCTTTCAGTTTCTAATAGACATGTTTTCAAGGTAGCAGATGAAAATCCACCTAGCAGCTTGCTCAAAAGGCCTGATACGTGCGTGTTGTAAGCCAGGTACAAATACCGTTGTTGCTTATCTTGGCCTCCTTATCTGCACTTTGCTGACAGATGAAGACATTTATTTACTACAGTTGTCCTAATTATTAATGTTGTCGCTGTTCTTTTGATACATTTTAACTGAACTGTTGTGTCTTGTGTTTCTCCACAGGAAATTTTTTAGGTACTTTAAGCATTTTCCTAATATTTTGAAAAGTTGCTCTGCACCTTTCTTTGAACAGAGAAGCAGCTTATAAATGAATAAGGGAAATAATAATAAATACTTTCAGACAAAGGGAAGTGTTTTCAGCATTTTTTTTTTCAGGAAAGCAGGTAAATTTGAATTCTATGCAAGTCAGAGGGAGCCAGGTAGGCATGTTTAGAAACCAGAAACTGAACACTTCTGAACAAAATCTGGACCTGATAGGGTTGCAAAGGTGAAAGAGACATGTGGAGAGAAATGGACTTTGGCTCACTAATTCCTCCTACTCACTGAGGTTTCCCCCTCGCCCCCCAAAAAAGCTTGCTGTTGGCTAAGATGACGCCAGCAGCATAGGAAGGCTTTGGAAATAAATAACCTAAAAGTTCTTTTTGTGGACTGCATAATCTAGCAGAAAGCAGAACCAGCAGTCCTTTAGAATGGAGGGGAAATGAGAAATAGGAAAGCTTGTCACCAAAACTGGTAATAGAGAAGTTCTTCCAGGCTCTGACACAAGCTCTGTGCAAATCTTATGTGTCTCTTTTTTGGGAATGGGGATTTATACTGATTGTTTCCAGTTGGTGGGCCATTGTTTTGTTTTCCATATTTGTTGACAGATTGCTGTTAAGACTCTGGTCGATTCCTCTTCTGTGGACTGTACCTGGTATTGGAATGTTGCCTGATTCTGATGACTTATTCCAATTATTTCCAATTGATTTGAGTGCTGCCTTCACTTTGCTTGCCATCATTTGGGAAGATAAATTCTTCCCAACTGTCTTCCATCCTTCCATCTCTTTTGTAAAGCTCTTTTGTGTATTGCTTCCATCATCTTTTTATTTCAGTTCGGTCATGTATTATGTTCCTCTGCTGATCAAACTGCATCCCCACTTTTGAACTTCCCTTTGAATTCCCAGATGTTCTGGAAGAGGTCTCTTGTTCTTACTTTTTTGTTGTCAGCTTCAAATTTTTTTAGGGTTTTTAAATTTTTTTGTTTTAATAAAGTGAAAACCAAGCTTAAGTAGTCAACAATTTGTTACAGAGCTCTTTCTATAACTGCAGTAACATAAATAAATAAAAAACAAAATATAACAAATAATCAGAGAAGGGACAAGAGTTGGACTTGTTATGAAATCATAGTACTTCAGTCCAAACGTATGGAATCAAAGGGAGGAGACAGAAAAGACATTGTTCCACATTTTGCTGTGACGTGCCAGAAATTTAGATTCAGTTTCTGAAAGATATGTGACTATAGGAAACCAGCGTTCAATGAAGGTTTCAGTGTCTGCTTCAGTATTTGATACCCGCATAGTAGCCAAATGAACCAAATGTCCCAGAATTTATCCCATGAAATGCTCATGTTAGGGATTTCTTCCCCCCCCCCCAGTTTTTAGTGACCACTATTCGGGAGATAGCGAGTAGGAAAACAATTTTTTTTTATGCTTTAAGCTTTTATTAGAATTGGTGAACAAAGACAGCAACAACAATTCTGGAGAGGGGCTTATGACCTGACTAGTAATTTTGCTAGCGATGTCCAGCGTAGAGGTCCAAAGCCTCCAAACACTCAGGCATTCCAGCCACATGTGTAGAAACGTACCTAATTGGGTACATCCCCTCCAGCACACAGGAGAAGCAGTTTTAGTCATCCTGGTCAGTTGTATTGGTGTGAGATACCACTTACAAAGCAACTTCAACAATGTGAAACAGGGCGATTGAGCGGAGTTTAAAAGTCAGTGATGTCCAGAGTTTTAGCCAATCTGTCTTATGAATGGAAACATTCAGTTCGCTTTCCCAAGTTGCTTTATAAGATACATTACTCCCAAAAGTGTCATGTATTAATCATCTGTATATCTGAACCGCCCGGTCTCTTGCTGGTATGGTGGGTGACATACAGCTGTGTTCAAATATTGTAGGAGGGTGCAGGATAAACCCAGAGACACTGTTAAGTCTAGTTAAGAATGTATAGATCTGAAATTTGAAACCAATTGGGAACATATAGGTCCTGGAGAAGCTCATTCACAGTTTTTGGCTTACCGTGGATAAAAGGTCTTGCAAAGCATGTGCTTCCCATCCCAAGAATTGGTTTAATTTATCTGGGTCAAAAAAAGAGGGATGCAGGACAAATAGTTGAATGGGCGATGGGGGAGGCGCGAGGACACGTATCCACTTACGCCAAATTAAAAGAGACATGCGTAAAAATGGATTGTCAAGGCTGTTCACCTGTTGGGTGGTGGTTTTGGAAAAGAAATATCAAAGGGCCAATGGGTGCTGTAAATCGAATACAAGCATAACCCATCTTGCTGTTATGCTTCTTTGGAGGAGTGGGATAATTTGAGAGAGTTGGAAAGCTGCAAAACAAATCTCCGAATCAGGAACACCAAGACCTCCACATGTGGGATTGGAGTACCTAACTCGCTGCAGGAATCGGGGCCGCATCCCATCAAATATATATTCAGAGAGAAGTGTTTTTCATGTCTTAAAATAGGAATGTGGGGGAGAGAGGGGAATGCTTTGAAACAAGAAAAGTAAGCAAGGAAAGACAAACATTTTAGTCAGCATTATTCTGCCTAATAAAGATAGTCAAAAAGTCTTCCAGAGTTTGAGGCAAGCTCTCAGCCACCGCATCAGGGGTTTATAGTTCTGTGGAATCAACTGCTTAAGATCTTTCATAATTAAGACTCCAAGGTACTTAAAACTGGAGGGGTGTAGACTAAGTTGAGTAGCTCTTTGCCATTTCAATTGGGAAGACAGTGGGACATTAAGGTAAAACAGCGCTGACTTAGCCAGATTGACTCTGAAACCTGCATAGCTGTCAAAATCCTTTAGAAGCTGCTGCAGCACTGGAAACAACCTGTCAAAATCCCTCAGGTACAGCAACACATTGTCTGCATATCGAGAGAGCTTCTGTTCCATAAATTAAAGGACCCTTAACATTAGGACTCCGTCTGATTAGCTCAGCAAGAGGCTTGACAGCCAACACAAATAAGATGGGGGATAGAGGGCACCCCTGCTTAGTCCCCCGCTGCAGAGGGATAGGTGCGGAGTCCATCCTGTTAACATGAATTACAGCACTAAAACCTGAATACATTCCCTGTAAATAGCCAATGAACTATGTCCAAAACCCATTCCAGTCAGGATATCAAATAAAAAGGGCCAATCCAAATGGTCAAAGGCTTTAAGAGCATCCAGAGAGACCAAAAAGGTCGGTTGGAGGGAGAGTTTACTGTGGTGAATGATATTTAGTGTTCTCCTAAGTGCATCAATCACTTTGCGGTCAGGGACAAATCCCATTTGGTCCAGATTTATGTATGAGGAAATAAATGAGTTAACCCTATTTACCATAATGGTGGACATAATTTTAAAATCCTGATTTATCGATGATATTGGCCTAATTGCTGATGTAGTAGGGCTGATGTGTGTGGTTTTGGGGATGGGTATGATTCGAGAATGTCTCCATGAATCTAGGGGAAGAGAGTTATTCAAGGCTTCATTATACAAGGCAACCATATAGGGGATTAGGTCTTCTTTGAAGATCTTATAAAATTCTGATTTAAAGCCATCTGGACCTGGAGTTCTTCCAGGATGCAATTTGTGCAGGACTTGATGGACTTCCTTCAGAGTAATCTGATTATTGAGGACTGATGTGTGTTCTGGGGTCAATTGTTTCAGAGGGAGGGAGTTTATGAATGCATATCTGTCAGGTATGGGTCGGTCTGCAGAATATAAGTCAGCATAGAAAGACTCGAACTCTCCCAAAATGTCTTTTAAGAGAGATATTACCTTACCATTTTTAGCAGTAATGCTAGAAATTAATTTTTTTTCCAGTTCTTTTCTAAACTAATCTAGCCAGCAGTTTGGAATTTTTGTTATTTACGCTCAAAATAATATGCCTTGGTAAAATGGAGAGCCGTTTGGATTTGAGAGGTGTCCAATTCCTGAAGTTCAGACCTCTTCTTATTGAGTATCTGTCAGGTATGTGTCTTTCTGTGACCTTTGGTGAATTTTGGACAATTCGTCAATTGCGAGTAACAATGAGGTCCTTTTGCCAGATCTGAGATTTTTCTGCTTCGCTCCCTCCTGTACAAAGAGGCCGTGAAGCACTGCTTTCATAGTGTCCCATAATAGAGCCTCAGAAGTAGTTTGGGATCTGTTTTCCTCAGGTTCTTTAGAACGTTAGCTCTAAATCGGCCATCTAGTAATAGTCTAGGATTGAATCTCCAGATTCTAGTAGGGTAAGCATCTGGATCTAGTGTCCACATCAAGAGAATAGGAGCATGGTCAGAATGGAGGATGTTTTCAATAGAGACATCTGTAATCTGGGACAGGACTGACTTATTTATAAAAAAGTGATCGATTCTAGAATAAGACCGGTAGACCGAGGAGAAGAAAGTGTAAAGTCTCTCCATCAGATTGAGTGTTTGCCAAGGGTTGACCAGTCCTATTTCTGGAATTAGAGGCAGCGGGGAAGAATTTTTGTTAATTCTAGGGGACCTGTCCAGGACAGGGTCCAAAATTGCATTGGAATCTCCACCTGTAATTATTATGCCTTTTGCAAAAAGGGCTAGTTCATGAAAAAAGGATTCCAGGAAGTCTCTTTGGTAGATTCAGTGTATAATATGTAGCCAGGGTGACCAAGCGGTTGCAAAGCAAATCTTGTACCATTATATAGCTACCTTTCCTGTCTCTTTTTAAGTCATAGAGTTGGAAAGGGGTACCTTTATCCAGTATAATTGCCACCCCTCGTGACTTGCACGAGCCATCAGCCACAAATTGGTTTCCGAATTTGGAACTGGGGAGTACCGGTTTTTCAGTTCTATTGTGCATTTCTTGGAGAAGCAGAACATTAGGTTTGTGGGGAGAGATTTCTCTCAAGATCTTTTGATGTTTTAGTTGTGATCTGAGCCCTCTAACATTAAAAGATAAGATCCAGACCTCACTCATGGCAGGTTGTGAGAGGAGAGGCTAACTGTGCCGTTTCCAGCAACATTAGGCTATCAAACTTCCACATTAGAGAACACCAAGTGTGGGTATTAGTTTTTTCCACAGTGCAAAGATATGCATAAATGAAGTTTTGCGTATTCCTTCTCAAAACAGAACAAGAAAAACAAACATAAATCAACAATAAACACCAAGATAACCAGAAGGAGGGAGGGCATCTGGGCAATCACCTCCTGATCAGAATCCAGGGTCGTTCCAATCCCCTTCGGAGTGCCCATCCAGGCTATGGGGTGGTGGTGGTGTATGTTCAGACTACAACCTCTGTCCTCATGAAAAAGCAAGTAAGATATGCTGTGAAAAGGAGTAAGAAGTATGAACTGGTCAAAATGCATCTGATCACCTAATAGTTCTAGAATGTTAAATGTTTTAATGTTAAAATGTTATATGGCTCGGAACATAATAAACTTTAACTGGTTTGGGATATAGAAGTTGTAGATGGAAAAAACATACGTTTAAAATATATATTGTTTATTTATAGCAATCTTAAAATGATTATCTAGATCTATATACGGTACTATCTTGTCCCTTTTCTATTGTTTCTATATTTTTCACATCTTTTACATTTTTTTCTGCTCTCACATCTTACCATTGAGTTTGCAACTTTTCAGCCTCTCATTTAATTAATCTTACAAATTTATTTTTTGATTCTCATCCTGTTTGTTTGCCACGCCTAGCATACTAGAGTAAAAGCAATAAAACTAAAATAGATCTTTATTACAAAAACAAAAAGGCCCATATGTCAAATAGTAAAATCTCCAGTATGACTAGCTCCTCCTTTTCACTTTAATGCCAATACAAACACTATTATTAATTGTCCCCCCATTTATATGTGTGAACTACAAAGCTGCAAACTCACCGGATCAACCAATTTAGCAATAAATAATGTAAACTATGCAGCACTTGTGCGGAAGGACAGGAAGCCGGAATTTTGCACACTTTATTCTGCAGTGTAACTGACCCCCTGGAGGGTGAGTCAGCCCCTACAGCAGTCACTCATCCTCCTACAGCATTCTAGTTTAACCTACAGGGACTCAAGAAACTGAAACACTGCCTGAATTATATTGCCTGCTAATTTATGTTTTGTGGGGAAAGGGCAGGAGATGATGGGAGTCATGGAGCAGCCATTCTAGTAGCACAGGGCAGAGGAAGATATGGTAAAAGAGGACAGGTTATGGGTGAAGAATCCAAAATAAGGTGTTGCTTCCTAAACTGTCTGCTATTCCAAATAGTCTGGGCACTTTGCAGATGAAATCACTCAGATCTGTTCTGACTTGGATGCTACAATTAATAAAAATCCTGTAGATGCAAATGACCCTTTTGTCCATTGTTAGAGGATAGTTTTCAACTTGTGCAGCCTGAAGATATGGACAGGAACCTTGTAGAAGTGAGAGCCACCACATGTATGCTAGATCCTTGCCCTTCCTGGCTTTTCAAAGAGGCCAGAGTAGGGGTGGCTAGATTGGTAAAGGGAGCATGCAATGCTGTCGCCAGGAAGGCATGGTCCCAACCAGGCTAAAGGAGGCAGTGGGAAGGCCCTTATTTTTTAAAAAAGGCTCCCTGGACCCCAGCCCATCTGATAATTATGGGCGAGTGCCCAATACCCCATTTTGGGGGCAACTTTCTGGAGCATGTGGTGGCCTCCCAGCTCCAGGGGTTTCTGGATGAGACTGATATCAATCAGGATACACGTTAGTCTGGCTGTAGGCCTGGTTATGGGACGGACACAGCTTTCATCATCCTGGTGAATGATCTACACTGGGAACTATACAGGAGGAGTGTATCCTGTTGGTTCTGCTGGATCTCTCAGTGGCATTCAATACCATTGACCATTGTATCCTGCTAGGATGGCACTTGGAGCACTGTTTTGTAGTGTATCTGCACAGTTAAAGCTCGTGTGCCAGCTGCACTCGTTCCTTGGGATCTCTGACATGGCCGTGGTGATGCATGCCTTAGTTACATCTCATTACTGTAATATACTCAACATGGGGCGGTCTTTGAGGAGTGTTCAGAAACATTAGCTGGTCCAAAGAGCTGCTGCTAGAGTGCTGATAGGTGCTGGTTACAGGAGGCATGCAACTCTCTTGTTGCAACAGCTCCATGGGCTGCTGGGCCTGTTTCTGGGCACAATTCGAAGTGCTGGTTTGGACCTATAAAGCCCTATAGGGTTCAGACCCAGGCGATTTGAAGAACCATATCTTTCCATATGAGCCTGCCTCTGCTTTAAGATCTGCAGAGGAGGCACTTCTCTCTATCTCACCACCTTCAAGCAAAGATTCCCTCTCAAGGCCAGTGATGTTTGTGTTCCTAATGGAACTGAGATGTTTTTACCTGTCTTTTATGGCCCTTTGGTTTCCCATATGGCCACAGTGTGGAGTGGCTTTTGCCCGCATCGCGATTCCTTCAGAACAATTGAACTACAACAGAAACAACATCTGATACAAAACATAGGCCTGTGACTCTACCATTGCCATTTATCTTCTGTATGATTTATTAACATCTTTTGCCTGAAGAAGAAACCAGTAGAATTTTGAAAGCATGATGTATTTTGTGTATTTCAGTGGACCAATAAATGTATCACTCTTTTGTGGGTTTTGAATGTTGTTGTATTTTGCCAAAGGGCTGTGAAGGTTGTAGGCCCAAACTTCTGGAAAGCTAAAGGTTCCACACTATTGCTCTGCATCATATGTTTTATTTATTTGTTTTTATTTATTGATACCCTGCCTTTCTCCCTATGGTGGGGCCCAAGGTGGCTCACAACATTTAAAAACAACAATAGCTTAAAAACATAGTAAAATAAAAAAGAATTAATAGAGATTAAACCACTTATATAACTAAAATGCCACATAAATGATAAAATATTTTTTAAAATCCATAAAATTTAAATATTTTTAAAACAACAACAGGGGCACCCGCAGTTCAACCTACGTTTGTCAGCAAAGGCCTGGTGCCATAAAAATGTTTTAACCTACCACCTCAAGGAGAGTAAAGATGGCACCATTCGAACCTCTCTAGGGAGGGAGTTCCAAAGTCTGAGAACAGAACAGGACCTCTCCCTAGTTCCCACCAAACAAGCCTGAAAAGGTGGTTGGACAGAGAGAAGGATCGTAATGTTCTGCTGGGTTCATATTAATACATGCAACCTCGCCTCCAACAAATGGTAGTTCTTTCTCTTTCTAACAAGTATAGCTACATGAATTCTGTCAGTACAAAAAAGGCAAGCTGAAAAGGCTGTTTTCAATGCAAGTCACAGGTAATTGTGACCTGGCGAGTATAACTGATGAGATCACTCCTCTTTTCCCAGACTGGGCTTTTCAACACCTGAGCAAGGAGCCCTCTATGTTTATACCACCTCCTTTTATTCCAGATCAGTTTGGTTCCAAAAATGAGGCTGCAGTTCACAAAAAAGAATTACGACAGTTTTATGATGCAGGCCCTCAAAAACCAACGAAAAAACAAGGAGTTTTGTGATGTGGCCCTCAGGGTGGACCAGAATGTCTTTTATGCTCACCTCAATGTCCTAGCAGCTGTGTCTTCCAATATAAGGAATCTGATATCCAGCAATGATATGAAAGCAGATGACGAACTCTTAATTATCATTGATTCCAAGTTCCTGAGCTCTTCCTTGGTGGAGGAGTTGCTCAACTACTTTTATACAGGGAAGATTGAGATTTCAGAGAAGAATGTGGAGGAGCTGCTGAAAGGAGCCAAGTACTTCAGCTCCGAGACCCTGAAAAGCCACTGCTCTGACTTCCTCCTGAGGTCCCTCAAGAAGGAGAACTGCCTTCACTACCTACTCTTGGCCACTACATATGACCTGAAAGAGGTAGGAAATTCTGCCTATGATGGCATCCGAGACAATTTCCATTACTGGGCAGGCCCTAAGGGCATAGGAGAGTTTATGAATTGCCCTGCTTCCACTTTTAGCAAGCTCCTTAAGGATGAAAATCTTCACGTGCAAAATGAGGACCAGACCTTTCTGGCTCTCCTTCAGTGGGTGAAATATAAAAAGGCTGAAAGAGAGAAGCTGTTTAAAAAGTATTTTGGCTACTTACATTTATCTGCCATCTCCACCAAGACGCTGCTTGCTGCCTGCCTTGAAGTGTTGCCCTTTGCTGACCACACTGGCCCACTGACCCAGATAGAAAGCATTTTGAGTGAGCGTAAGCCAGGCAATCCTCAAAATCTGACGCTGTACCAGAGAAAAGGGGCACTAATGGACTCTGTGGTGATTCTAGGAGGGCAAAAAGAGCAGGGGCTGTTCAACAGTGGGGTTTTTGCATACATTCTTGGAGAGAACATCTGGTTGAAGTTGACAGAGATGCCTTACAAGGCTGCAGCACTCAGTGCCACTTCATTGGGGAAATACATTTATGTCTCAGGAGGAATAACAGAGCAGATCTCTGGTTTGAAGACAGCTTGGAAGTACGACATGGATACTAACTCCTGGATTAAGCTCCCGGATCTGCCTGTAGGTTTGGTCTTTCACACCATGGTGACTTGTGGAGGGGCTGTGTACTCCATTGGAGGAAGCACAGCACCAAGAAAATACATTTCAAATATCTATAAGTACGATGAAATCAAAGAGAAATGGGTTCTTGCTGGGAAGATGAGCATACCTATGGATGCAACTGCAGCAATCATCAAGGGAGACAAGACTATTTATATTGTGACAGGGAGGTGCTTGATGAATGGGTGCTTCTCCCGAGTGGGTGTGCTGGAATGCTTTGACACCGAAACTCGGAATGTGGTGCAATACATCACATTTCCCATTCAATTCAACCATAAACCCCTGTTGTCTTTTCCACATGAGAACATCTTGAGTGTTCAGAGCCACAAAGAAAGTGTGGAAATAAACCTACAGAAGATTAAAATAAACAAATCCACAAAATTTGTGCCTCTCTTACCAAATAACTATCGCTTGGATCTGTCCCAAGCCATGTGCTCAGTTGGGAATAACAAAGTATTTGTGTGTGGTGGTCTCATTTGTCCAAGTGACAAACGTCCTGAGGAATATTTCATCAATCGGCAAGCATATATGCTAGACCAAAGCACAGGGGAATGGAGGATTCTGGCTCCACCTCCAGAAGCTCTGGATTGCCCTGCTTGTTGTACAGCTAAGTTGCCATGCAAGGTGCTCCAGAAAAGAGTAGTCAATTAATTTGGGAAGACAAAGACAAGCAGAATTTCTAGCAATAAAGAATGACTAGATCACAGATCACAGGTAAACACAAAGTTGCTTCCCTTTGTCTCTTTATCAAGAACGTTATATAATAGTGTAACCAGTGTTGGATGACCCTGGGAAACTACAGGTGGGGACACAAAATGAGCATCTTGAGCAAATTATATTTATAAGTCAATGTTCAATTATGTGATGCTTTCCTTTCTATGAAGAATACTGAAGTATATTTTCAAAATTGTAACTTGAGGTGTGCAATATACACTCCAACCCACCACTGCCCATCTGTTTCTGTGGCCTCTGATAGCCTGATCTGGTGCTAATGTTGCCATTGTCAAAATAATGGCGACATCAAAAATTGGCAGCCCCAACTATTTTCTTGCCTGTTTCCTAGTTCCCTTCCTTTGAGAAAGGAAATGAAGGCACTTTGGTGTATAGGAGACAATGAAGTGTTCAAGGGTGCTCTGGCACCTTCCTGCACCCTACAGTAGATACCACAACTGCTATCAAATTTTGTTGGCAGCTATGAGGATGCCAGAATCCCAGTACCATCCCCAATGGGTTGGAGGGATTCAGTGCACACCCCTGTCCTTTGGAAGTTGCCCAGAATACTCATTCCGCCAGTAAGCCTGGCAGAGTGCCATCACTGCTGCTTTGTATTAGTCCATGATGCTGGCACATCAGGCCACAGCAATGGCACATCAAGCTATTGTAATGCTGGTGGTTGGGCAGGGAAAAAACAGACTGGTATCAGTGGCCAGCAGCAATCAGCAGGTTTGTTGTGCAACAGTTTCTCGGGGAAATACTCATCTTAGCAGTAAAACTTTGGAATTGGTGCTGCAGCAGCTGCTAAAGTCCACAACATTCTTAGCTATCATGCTTCTGAATTTTTAAGGGGTGGAGGCAGAGGCTTCCTCAGGCCTAGAAAAGCTACGTCTCAGATTTAGCTGGCTCTGCAACACTGAAGAGCCCTATGCTCCATCTGTAACCAGGTTCCTTTCTCGTTCTACCCCTTATCCTAAAGACTTTGATAGTGCCTAATCTTCTAAAGTAGAATGCACAGTATCTATACCATTCCTTTAATCTTATTATTTCTTGTCCTCTCAGCTTTATTTCCACTACTTTTTAAAAATTTGCTGGAAAACCCTCCAGCAATGGCACTGGAGTTAATGGAGATATTCCCGGAATCAATACCTTTATATATTTTATCCAAATATCTAATATATTTTTAAAAGAGACCGACTGTACTCTTTCCCTAACTTTCTTTCCAGGTTTACAAAAAAGTATATTTCTTGATTTTAAATCTCTTTCTTGTTTATTTATTTCCAACCACTCAATTTCTTTTAATTCTACAACACTATCAAAAATATTTCTGAATTGATTCGCTACATAGTATAACTTCAAATTAGGTAAACCTAAATCTCCTTTTTGGGGGGCTTTATATCATCTATTTTTATTAATTCTTGATCTTTTACTTCCATCATAATAATTATTTATCATGTTTTGCCATTTTTTCAATTCCATCTCTGATATTTGAATAAGTAGCATTATAAATAATAAAAAATATTTTTGGTAAATTTTTCATTTTGATAAGTGCTATTTTACCAAACCATGACAATTTAATTTTCCCATAATTCTCTATTTTTTTCCTCCATATTTTTCCTTAATATAGTAAAAAAAAATCTTCTAATTTCTCTAATTCTGTTATATTTATTCCTAAGTATTTTATTTGCTTCTTTATTTTAACATATTTTTACTCATATTTTTTTTGTTCTGCATTTGTATAGTTAAATATCATCATTTCTGATTTATTCCAATTTATTTGCAAACCTGTCATTTTTCCACACTCATCCAAATGCTTCTCTACCTTCTCTATTTTTTTTAACGGATCTTGTATCATTATTAAAGTATCATCTGCAAACATGTTCAACTTAATCTTTTCAATATTTCCTATCCTCTTAATGCTATTGTCCCCTCTAATTACATTAGCTAATATTTCTCTCACCATAGCAAATAATATTGGAGAGAGTGGACAACCTTGTTGTGTTCCCCTAATTTATTTGTTTTGTCTTACCATCATTAACAATTACTATTGCTGTATTTTTTGCATATAGTTGGTCAATTACGCCCCTAATTTTTTTTCCAAACCCAAGAGTTTTCATTATGTTTTTAAATGCTGGCCATTCCATACCATCAAAGGCTTTGAATACATCCAGGGCTATAAACCCTGCTTTAATTTCCCCCCCTTCTAATTATACCTATTATGTTTATTACTCTTCCAGTTAAGTTAGCCATCTGCCTTCCTGCTATAAATACACAATTATGTTTTGTATATATTTATGCGGAATTTATATTTATGCATAAATTGTTTCCACGATGGTGGGATCTCATCTCCTTTTAAAATATTGTTATATAATCATTCTAGGTATTTATATTCTTTTAAATGTTTTATAATATTCAGATCCCAAACCATCCTCCTCTGGGACTTTTTCTAGTTTCAGTTTGTTAATAATTTCCTCTATTTCTTCTTCTGTTATAGTCTGTTCTATTAATTCCTTATCCTCCTTTCCAATAGTAACTTTACAATTTTCCTGTATATACTCCTCCAGTTCTTTTTGTGGTTCTCCTGCAGAGTATAATTTTTGATAATATTCCTGAAATATTTTAAATTTATCCTTCATTAAATTGCTTCCCCCCGTTTTTCATTTTTAATAAATCCGATTAAACTTTTAAACATTCAGCTTTCTTTGCTTGTGTGGCCCTTGCTAGTATTCTAGAATTTTTATTGCTATATTCAAAAAATTCTCTTTTCATAAACAAGAGGTGTGTTTTTTAAAACTTTTTTCTATATCTTCCTTTTCTAATTCTTTTCTCTTTGCTTGTAATAGTGTGTGTGGAGCTGTTTATCCCTATTTCTAAAATATTCCTTTTCTAAAACTTTAATTTCTTCTTCTAATTTCCCCCTACTTTTTTCCTGCTTTTTCCATAATGGATGCACTTTCCTAATAAACACTCCCCTTGCCACAGCTTTCATTGAGTGCCACAACACACTTGAGTGCTTTGTCCTACTCAAAGTTTATTTCCCATATTTCTTTTAATTCTGCCTCCATTTTTTTCAACAATATTTTTATGATTGAATATTTTTGTATCTAATCTCCATCTCTTTGCTTGTTTGTAATCTTTTATAGTTCTAATATCTGCAGTAACTATAGCATGATCTGTAACTTTTATAACTCCTATTTCTGTATTTACTATTTGTGGGACCAAAGTTTTTGATATAAAAATATAATCTATTCTGGAGTAAGTTTTATGTATAGGTGAATAAAAAGTATATCTCTTTTCTTCACCTTTCCATTCTTTCTACACATCTCAAAACCCATTCCTATTTATAATTTTGCTTAAACCTGTTTCATACTTTTTCCTTTCCTCCTTAGTAGGGTTGGATTTATCTTTCTGTTTATCCATCACCATATTAAAATCTGCTGCCATAATTATAAATCCCTCACTTATTTCATTTGTTGTTTTAATAACTTCTTCATAAACTTTTATCTGACCTTCATTTGGGCCATAAAGGTTGATCAGCATATATTCCTCTTTACCCATTGTTCCTTGTATAATCATGTATCTCCCTTTTGGATCTTTTAAAACTTTCTTAACATTAAAACCACACCCTTTACACAAAATGGTTGCAACTCCTCTTGATTTTGATGTTCCAAAAGCTTTTTCATATGTAGTTGCCCATTTCAACTTAAGTTCATTCAATCCATCTTTAGTCTGGTGGGTTTCTTGAAGAAATATTATATCTCCTTTAGATTTATTTAACAAAGACTCCACTCTTCTACATTTGATCAATGTTCCTAATACTTTGACATTTAGGGTTAATATTCTTATTTTACTATCCATGGATTACATATTATATTTCTATTGGTCCCCTTTAGTATACTAAAATAACTACACATAAATAAACATTAACTCCCCCGTGTCCCCCTCACCTTTCACCCATCTTTCTCCTCAGAATTCCATACCCCCTCCTAATCCCAGGGATTGCAATCCCTGCCATAATTTACAAAAACCTTGAGGGGGGAGGAGGTGTCACCCATCACCGATGCCACCATTTGACCACATCTCTTTCAGTTTTTCCCCAGTCCCTTGTCTTTGTTTCTTCAATTCTCCTTTCCTCCTGTTGTGCCTTTCAACTCAGTTTGATCTTTTGGTGTCTCTTGCCCTTCCTCTTTCAATCCCAGCATTGTCAGCAGTTGTAATCCTTCTTCGAGCATTTTTATTTTGTAGTATTTCCCAGCATGCTTAAATTTCAAAAATATTGGGTATCCCCAATTATAGTTAATATTACTTTTTCAGTATAACTATGTTATGCTTGATGCCTTTCCTCCATTCCAGCGTTTTGGTACATAAATCATTGAAGATTAACACTGGCGTTGAGTCAAAATGGATTTGTTTGCTCAGTTTCCTGATTTCTTTCATAAATGTTTCTTTTTTATAATAATTGGCCACTTTCATCAATACACCACTTGGTAAAGTTTTTCTAAACCCAGTCCAGTGTATTCTCTCAAAATCTTCTTGCACCTACTGTAGTTTAGGTGTCAATTGCTGGAACCAGTTTATTATTTTATTTCTCAGCTGGTCTGGTATTTCACTTTCCAAATGTGGGGTATTTCTGATATGGATATTTGAACGTCTATATCTTACTGGGCAATTAATTGTTCTTGTATCTCAGTAATTATTGTTTGTTGATGTTGGATCGTATTCTGGTTTTACTTTGCCATCGCTTCTACTTTTTAAATTTCTTTGCACATTCCTGCCATCTCCTGGTTAATTTGCTGCATGGCACTTTGAAGTTGTTGAGTACCTTGATCTATTGTTTGCTTTTTAAAATCCAAGATCTCATTCCATAGCTCAAGAATATGAGCTTTAAATCTTTGAAGTACTTTTTCATTATTCAACGCCAACAGAGATTGTAAATCCTCTTGCCCTGACAGACTCCCTTCTTCACTCTTTGGAATAGCCCCTGATTTAAGTCCTTCATCCTGGACTTTCTGACCATTTTTCTTTCTATCAGCTCCAGTTGCCATTTTTTAATGTGTGTCAGTCTGTAGTTTTTCCTTCCCCTCTCTTGGGACTTTAATCTTCTCAGTTGTTATTATTGTCTCAGCTGAGACTGCTCTTTCAAGTCTCAAAATTGTTTTATCAGAGGGTTTAGTTTTAGATCGGGTCCACAAGGGGGGTTGAAGGGATTTTTTTCCTTCCCTGCCACCTCTAGACATTAGCTTCCCCTCATAAATCACTTAGACTTGGAGCTATCTCTTTTTAGATAAGAATAAGTGTACTCACTGCATTCCAGCAAAGGAAAAGTGTTTCTTTGTTTTAATTAGATGCTTCAACAAGGTATTTTTCTTATTTCAAAGATATCACATCAGAGAGAGGCAAGATTTGCAGCTATATCCAGTGGTGTGTGGCTCTGCCCCCCTTTTCAACTTTTTAACTGTTTCCTGTAGTCTTTGGTTTTCTTCCTCAAGGGATACGATTTTAGATTATTTGTGTCATGTCTGTTGTTACTTTGCTGACTGTCCAATTTCTTTCAATTGTGTCTTTATATATATCTTAATTTCATCTCTCATCTGTTTCGACTCCTGTTTCATTTCTTGTTTCTCCTCCTTCATTTCCTGCCTTAGTTTTCTTATTTCATTCAGTACAGTCAAGTTTGGATGTGATGGTTTTTGTTGCTCAAAAGATCCCTTTCTTTGTGTCATTTGAACTTTTGCCTTTTAGGTTCTTGTCTCTGTAGCCTTCTCTCTATTTTGCTATTAGCTTATTTATTCAATGAATTCTGTATTTATTTATAGATGTCTATATTAATTTTAAAACAGTCTTAAATAGCCACTAAGCTTTGACAGTTTTTCAGTGTTAATATTTCTTTTATACAGGAAGGAGAAAACCTCAATGTATCATAGACTTAGTCTTCATCTCTCTCTATACACACACACACACGCGCACACACACACAATTCTTTTAAATAATCAAGTCACATGAGTTATTACATTTCACTAATATAATGAAAATGAAATTAATTTACTCTATAAAGTGTTCTATATACAGGTATTATATGTCTACTCAGTCTCTCATATCTGTAATACTATATCATGAATAGTACCTTAATGATAGCAACAACAACACAAATGTACAAGAACTCAAAAAGATCCCCCTTTTAAGTATATATACTCAAAAATGTAATTTACTTATTTCTTTTTCTTCTCAATAAATCTGCAGTCTTTCTTCCTTCTTTCCTGTACCCCCATCTCAAGAACAAAGTCTTCTTTTTCTTTACACTGCCTCATTCCTCCCCTTCCTTTCCAACCTACCCTTACCCTTCGCTACTTTCTTTACCCTTCGAATTTCCCTCCTTACTCCCCCAAAATTTGTCCCCACCAAATACATTGTTTTCTTATTTATTATATCTATATATCTTTTACAGTCCTAAAGTTTATATCTTCAACATTCTGTTCCATTTTCCACCTTTAGCTTTTCCACCAAAAAAATCAGCTTACTCCGTTCCATTCTTCAAACCTTCCCGATCCCCTGCAAATCCAATCCCAACCATTCCAATGTTAATGCCTCCGTAACTGAGAGGGGAGACTAGCAGAAAGGATAAGAAAAAAAAAGAAAAATATATATGTGATTACGGTCTCTTCCATTCTTCCTTCTTCCATCTATACAAATTAGCTCTATGTTCCTTCTGTATTTGGTTGAAAATCACACCATTTCCGGTTTGAGCTTCTCGGCAGTTTGTGGGGTCTTTGTGTATAGCTTTATTTTTCTGAGTCCCTCCATGTACATGCATGCATTAGGGAGGATGTTACTTCTGATTTCCTGTTCCTAGGCAGTCCATGTGCGTTCTTATTTATAGCCTCCTCCCCTTACTATGTCCTTGAAAACACTGAGGGTGCTGGCAGAGGCAGGCAAAAAATGGATTTAAAAAAGGATTAGCACTTTTGATACCAGAGTACAGAACTCAAAATTCTTTATCTCTATCTTGTTCAACAGCTTCTCTCTTATAAATTAAATATGTTTGAGTCTATATAAATAGTTCCAATGAAATTAAATTTAAGTATATTTTATCATTTGCTCTGTTGCTTTCTTAACAGTCCGATCAGTTTTCTTTGTATTTAAAATGCCAAATTCCAAATCCAACTTGGGTTACTTACTTACTTTTAAGACCATAGATTTCTAGACTTGTAGACTTTCCTTGACACTTCTATGCAAGTGTTTTCCCTCTTAGGTTTTCTTCCCAGCAAGCTTTTATAAGTGTCCCACCATTTTTAAAGTTAGTCCTTTAAATTATTTTGGAATAACTATTTTGAAACAGCAGAGTCTTTAGTGCTCAAAGTCCATTGTTCCACCTCAGAAAGAAACTCTAAACTCAAAATTCCAGCTTTCCAGTAATTCTTCTACAAATAAGATTGATTGGTAGCCTGTTAAGCCATCCCAAGATGGCAACTCCAAATGCAGTTGTGGCTAGCTCTGCAGTCCTCCCAACTCTTCCGTGAACAGTTTGGTAGCTGGAATCAGTGCATTCCTAAACATCCAGAGCGGGTCACGGACCTCTGTAGAGCCTCTCTGAACCCCTGTGCCAAGGGAGCTAGTTCTGACTATCTGGTATCTAGCTGGTGGTCCTTCAGTGATTGTCAGAATCCCACCTGGACAGGTGCCATGTGAACTCCGGAGGTCCCCAGCCTTGGGTGTTTCAAGCAACAATTCAATCATGCAAACAAGTGACCATTCCTCATTCCATACACACCAAAATCTCTCCTCACACCCCCTCCTGTCCAACCTTACAAAGTTGTCACAAAACCATCAATGTTTTAATTAAACAATCAGTTGGGTTTCAGTTCCTTTTCTCTATCTGGCGAGAAAGCCATCCAGGCTTTGTCATAACCAGAGTACCCCTTGAGGATAGGAAACAGCGTATAGATGTTAGTGCCCAGACCCTAGCCAGGTGTGCCACAGACAGACCCTGTCACTCTACCTGATTCTCTGTACCACCCTCAGCACCAATATGAGTATCTTTGCTGCACGGAACCCTCCTCCTTGAGAATGGTAACTATCACCCTACCTTTCTGGACCTTTCTCTGCCCGACCTTTCTGTCTTAATCTGCTATAGCCTTGTATGGTTCTTAAGATTGTATGATTTGTATGTTCGTGTATCCCCATGTTATTTCAAGTAAAATACTTTGGTTTACTTTAACTGAAGTGCTCTCTACAGTTAGTACTGGAATACATATGTGAAAGGATCCCCAAAGTTACCCTCTCGCAGGCCTCCTGTTTGAGCTAATAATCCTCCCCCACCAAATATTAAAGGGGATTTTGGCATCATGGGTGAGAGTCTAATGCACCCACAACATTTTAGGGTAACTTTTTAAACAGCAAAACAGAAAGAAAAGCAGAGAGCAGATTAGTATACCTCCCCAGCAAGTTAAAAACAACAACAACCCTATAATTCTGACCACAACAATGGAAATCTTAAGAAAAGCAGAAGCTGGTGAAAGACAAAAGCTATCCATAGATGCATTTTGGAGGAAGCCTTCAAGTGGTCCCTAGAAGGTTCAAAACATTTTTGTTTACTAATTCAAGGATTACCTAATCTGGTTTTTTGATTTCACATGTGTGTGCTGATAGTTTTGAATAAGACACTTGCTGAAACATGTTGAACTGCTTGTGTTTTTTTGTGGTGTTAGAGACATATCCCTATTTTCTCTGTTATTTCTGCCTCTGGTACCAAATTTTCTGTTCAGGGAGTAATGCCTAGCAACATCTCTACTTTGTTAATTGAGGCATACTTTCCAAGGAGAGGAGAGTTTATTTCCTTCCCCTCCAGTATTTTTTTAATGCTTGAGGTCCCCTTCTAGTTGTAGAAAAATATCCACTGAAAATCCCTGGCTAGCTTCTTGGGCAGGAAGCAATATATATATATTCATTTTTCTGACTTCTACATGGCTGCAGGCCCTTCAACCCTCTCTCAGTTTTCTACCTCTGAGAAATGACACTTATTTCATATAAGCATGTTTTAAGATGGCTGCAGCATCCAAGGGTTAACTTGCCCTTGTTTTCCCTCTTGATTGGTTTATTTCAAGCTAGGGATATTTCAGCTGCCTATTCTGTTCTTAATCCTTTGTCTCTCACAACACTCTCATGGGGGTTAGGTTAGCTTTTTCTCTTATATGTAGGGAACAAATTGTGGCAAAATATGAAGTGCAGACACTCATCATAACTGTCCACATGGCCATACTGCTAGAGGTTGAAAAATGTTGAATTGTGCTCCTCCATATGAACAAAGTGTTTGAGCAGCTTTCTTATACAGTATAAAGCCAGTTCCTCCCCTTTGAGGCCAAACTGCCCCAAATTATTTTGCATTGCAACAGAGATAAATCACAATATAGTGTGGATAGGAAAAATCTATCCCCCTCCCAACTACCGTATTTACTGTGAGGCTTACTGCTAAGGAACAATTAGAGAGCAAGTCAGCAGTGATTATTGAGCTGAACAGGCAAATAATTAGATACAGAAGCTGCAAGTACAAAATGTCTAATTAAAGGCGTAAAATGCCTGCCCTTTCTGCTACAATTTCAAGTTTTTGTTTGCTTTTCAATGCCACAAATCTGATGTGAAATTAAGGCAGCAGGATAACACATAAAATGCTGGCATGCAATGGGATGGCAATGATGTTGTCTAGCTCATTCCCAAGAAGTGAATGAAAATGCTAAATTCAGTTTGAATGGCTGATGGAGAAACAACTTACACATGTGTGTCAGGCTGCTGTTAAAGGTGCAGGAGCAAGGGCAAAAACTCAAAAACCTCCAACTCAAGTTACTTTTACACTAAGTTGATACTATACCATTACATGAGAAGAAAGAACTCCTTCATGGCTCACGTTACATGTGAAGGCAGTCTATGGTGACCTAGGGCAAGAGAAAAGGAATTCCGCCTCCAGCATAGCCTGGACACTATTAACAAAGAGGACACATAATATATTAATAGGGAAATGACATGAAGGCACACAACAATAACAACATAAGAACCTCTTATGTTTTCTTTCAGTTTGTAATAGGCATGTTTTCAAGGTAGCAGGTGAAAATCCACCTAGCAGCTTGCTCAAAAGGCCTAATATGTGCCTGTTGTAAGCCACGTAAAAGGATTTTTTTTAGGTACTTTAAGCATTTTCCTAATATTTTGCAAAGTTGCTCTGTATGTTTCTTTAAAGAGAGAAGCAACTTATAAATTAACAAGGGAAATAATAAATACTTTCAGACATAAGGGAAATGTTTTCAGCAAAAAAAAAAATTCAGGAAAGCAGGTAAATGTGAATTCTATGTAAGTCAGAGGCAGCCAGGTAAGCATGTTTAGGAAGGAGAAACTGAACACTTCTGAACAAAATCTGGACCTGATAGGGTTGCAAAGGTGAAAGAGAGATGTAGAGGGAGATGGACTTTCAGGCCAGCCACTAGTTCCTCCTACTCACTGAAGTTTCCAAAAGAAGAAGAAGAAGAAGAAAACTAGCTGTTGGCTAAGATGATGCCAGCAGCATAAGAAGGCTGGATATCAAGCAACTAAAAGTTTGTGTGTGTGTGTGTGTGGATTGCATAATAATTTCCAGAGAAATCTAGTAGAATGCGGAACCAGCAGTCCTTTAGAATGGAGGGGAAATGAGAAACAGGAAAGCTTGTGACCAAAACTGGCTACAGAGAAGTTCTTCCAGGCTCTGACACAAGCTCTGTGCAAATCTAGCAGCGTATCACTGCTTCAGGAAATGTAGGACTGGCATCTTTTTCTGGCTTGGGTCTTGTGTTTTTAGTAGCTGGTCAGTCTTTTACAAAGCTCACTGTCATGCCAGAATAAGCCGCATTTCCTGAATATCTGTATATCTGGTAATTGTAAACAACACAGCAAACAAACACTCTTGACAGAGTGGAAACTGAAGGGTATGGGATAATGAGATGGCTTTAAACCTATGAGCAAGTCTCACTGACTGAAGTATAAACCTTTGAGCATTTATACAGATGTAAATCCCACTGTACAGGCATATCTCACTCAACAAAGCCTCTGACAAAGAAGTTTCTTTTTTCTGCCCACCCAGCCCCTCTTTTCTTCGTTGTCCTGTATCTAGTTGAAAGCTTTTTTAACAGCATAGGCATTCAGGGAGTGGTGAAGAACTAGAGAAACACAGATGTTCAGTTGCTTGTTGTTTGCAGTAGCATGTCTAAAGTAAACATGCAATAAAGCTGATCTGGAAAAGAATGGGATACCTCTCAACTGATCCTACTCTAGTTGTGTGAGTCTGCCTATAATAGGTAAAGTAACAGCAGCATCCCCTAGAATCCCTTGCTGAGCATGTGTGAACAGTGAAACAGAGAGAAGGGGAGAAAATGAATTAGTCCACTTCACCTGCTACCCCCAGCATGTTAAAAAAAATCCACATCAGTTTGTAAGTTTGAGCACAAAAACGAGAATTGTAACAAAAGCCGATGCTGGTGAAAGAAAAATTCATGTCTGGATGCATTTTGGAAGAAGCTTTCAAATGGTCTCTGGAAGGTTCAAAATATTTTTCATTACTTATCCTAGGCTTACTTGACCTGGTTGTTTGATATCACATCTGCATAGTGTCACTTCTGAATAAAGAGTCCGATGAAACTCGGTCAAGCTGCTCTTTTTTGTGTGCTATAGGAACCAATTCCTCTTCTTTCCATGTTAGTTTTTCCCCTGGTACCAAATATTCTGTTAAAGAAGTAATGTCCAGGAACATACTTCCTTCCTTAATTGAGGTATACCTGTACTCAACAAATCCCAGAATTCCACGGGAGGCAGCCATAACAGTTAAAGTGGAATAATAGCACTATAACAGTGTAGTGTGATAAAGTCATTATGAGTCATTATCACACTACACTGTTAAAGTGCTATTATTCCACTTTAACTGTTATGGCAGCCTCCTGTGGAATTCTGGGGTTTGTAGTTTAGTGAGGCCTAAGAATTCTCTGGCTGAGAATGCTAAATGTCCCTCCCTAAGCTGCAAATCCCAGGATTCCAAAGGAAGCAGCTAGAGCAGTTAAAGTGGAATAATAGTGCTATAACAGTGTAGTGTGATAAAAATGTCTGCAATCAAGCAGATACTTTACTGGGAGTAAGCTCCACTAAACTCAGTGGTGGTACTTCTGAGTAGTACCACATAGAATTGCCCAGTTAGTGTGTGTAGAGGTACAGCCTAAGTGGAATGCATGCATAATGCAATCCTGTGCAAAGTGCCTAGGATTACTGTTTTGTATATCCAAGTTGCTACTTCCAAAGGACATGAGCAAGTAAGCATGATAAAGTAACAATCCAATAAAGCCAACATAAAATATTTATTCTCAACTACTTTATACTGCACTGGATTAATAGGACCCTATACTGATCGTTAAAAGTCACTCAGAAATCTTATTAAAGTTGTCATCTTAAATAAAACAATCACCACCAACTGCATGTTCAATATGCAAGAATAATGATAATTAAAAAGACCATAAAATTTAAGTAATAAGATGAATGTCAGTTTCATTAAAACTATATGAAGAATTCAAGTGCAGTCAGAATGTGAAAACTCTACAATATTGTCTCCAAGTCTCTCTGTTGATTAAAATATCATTTGGATCTACATATAAAACTGAATAACTGAATGAGATGGCAAAACTGTGAACTATGCCATCTAATCCTATATACAAAGACATCTTGCAAGTTAGAAAAGTAGCACATAAATGGGGGGAAGGTTGATGTACTAACTTTTAGCAGGAAAAGGTCTTTTTCTTTCATGCAAATCAGCAGTCAAAAATGGTTACCAATCATCTACCGCCTAAAATGGTAGAATTTATCCAAGGGATGGAAAATCTTTATCTATCAGATATTTTGGAGTATAACTCATATAATTCCCTATCACTGGTCATGCTGGCTAGAGCTTCTGGGAGTTGAAATCCCAAACATCTGGAACACTTAAAGGTCCCAAGCCCTTACCTTGGGCCCCTCTACATGAGGGGAAAAAATCCAAAGTATCTTGTAGTATTGGCATCTTGCAGCAGCAGTGACATGTCTAGATGTTTTTTCTGGCCTTGGAAGCCTCCATAAGCCTCACATTCCTGATGGCAGCTGTGAATTATTTACTCACGTTAGTTCTTCATCGCCACCATTTTTGTTTTTCTAAAAATTGTCCAAGGTGCGCTGGTGCATAGAGCGATTTTCCAATTTTATAGGACAGTAAAAGAAAAACTAGTCATCCTGTTTTATCGCCTTAGCAAGCAATCACACAGGCAAAAATCCAACATGGCGGTAGCGGGTGCTTGCCTTGCTAGCAAGCCCCACCCCCACTCTCTCCTGGCCAATCAGCGTTGTGCTTCCTTTCTAATTTTTTGTTGTTCGATAATCCAAACAAGCAGGAATGCACCCCCCCCTTCGCAGTTTTTTAAAAAGTATGGGGAAATCTGCGAAGGCTTTTATCCGGTTGTTTTAGACATTTTGGGGCCCCTTCCTTCCGAATAGTGTGGATTGGTGCTGAATCCTATTTAGACAGGTAGGATTACCAGCGAATTCCATAAGGGGTATTTTCACCGTTTAGGCGGGCCCCTTATCACTTGGAAGACCTTATCTCTTCATTAAACTGTAGTTACAGATCTAATCTAAGCAGAGAGAGCTTCTTTTGTTGTGTACCTTCAAGTTGTTTCCAACTTATGGTGACCCTAAAATGAACCTATCACAGGGGTTTCTTGGCAAGCTTTGTTCAGAAGGGGTTTATCCTTCCCTTCCTCTGAGGCTGAGAGTGTGTGACTTGCCAAGGTCACCCAGTGAGTTTCCATGGACAAATGGGGATTCAAACCTTGGTCCAAAGTCATAGTCCAATGCTCAGACCATTATGCCATGCTGACTGTCTTGTTTTGGTGTACAGATGCATATTTCAAAATTTTAATCTCTGTTTAGCAGAGAACTCCATTATATTGACAGTTATTGCCCTCTTAGTCTAGAAAATAGAGGGAAGGTATCTTTCTAGACCAGCTTCTGTTGATACAAGATTACAACTCTGAAGACATTTGAGTAGAATTATCCCCACACATTCCACACCATCACAACAACCAAATAAAGGGCTTTCTGAGTGTCAGAGGGAGTCAGTCTAGCATATAATGCAAAGAGGGGGACTTGCCCATCCAATATAAACCAAGCAGACAAAAATGTAATTGATAAATGAATGCAGAGAATCTTAAAAAACAAACAAACAAACACCCACAGTACTCATCAAAGAACCTGGCTTTGAAACCTTTTCCTCTCATCCTCATTCTACTATGCGTGCTTTCTCTGTTCTCTTCCACTAGGAATTGTTTTTCTTTTATGCTCATTTTTCTGGCCATCCCACCAGTACTCATTCAGACTAGATTTATCCTCCTACATGTGTGAGGTGGAAAAATTTCCCAAGCAGACAATTTTATGGAAAATGTTTCAATGCTATATTTTTCCACATAAAACTTTCCACACCATATATACCCACACTTATCCACAGTTTTCTGGGCTACTGTACTGCAATCAATCATGTCAGATGAGCTAAATATAGGATGTGAACGTCTAGTTATTCTTTTAAGGAGACAAGCACTGACAAAAAACTTAGCGGTCGGAGGAAGAGACTAACGAATGTCTTGCTAAACTTGTTTCTATTCTTGCTTCTCAATGAATCACAAGTATAAATTGTGCTAGGTTGCTGGTGATCACAGACTCACACCCATCAATGGAAATACAACTAAGTGTACCAAATCAGTTTTTTTCCCCTCAATATGAAGTGGTTGGATGAGATATTGTCCCTACAGGAAAGAGAGGGGTTAAGAGAGGAAGTTAGCTGCAGTCTTGAGTCAGCTTTATTCCTATCAGTCATGGTTAGTACATTATTTGGATGGGAGATTGCCAATGAATACCAGTGCAGCAGCCATATTTCAGAGGAAGGACCTAGCAAAACCATCTGTGACTGAGTATTCCTTGCTAAGAAAACCCTATAGAATTCATGGAGCCACCATAAGTCAATAGGTGACTTGAAAGCACATACACTTTCTCAATCCGAGTCGTGCCTGGGATAACAGTTCCCACCTCCTAACATTATCTGGCCCAATATAAGAGGGAGGAATCTGGACCATGGAACCAGTTCAATTCCCGCTCCTGCTCTATATGCTTACCTAAAAGGAAGAGCCACTCTGGGCACACAAATACCTATTTCCTGGTTGAGTCCCTCACAACCACAGCCGGGCTGGAAACAGTTGTAGTGGGTGCTTTGTATGTAAAATATACCCAGTTCAATCCTTGGCATTTCCAAAGAAAAGGATCAGCTAGTGGATAGTGGAAAAGAAAACTCCTGGGATGTCAGAGCACCGTTACCAGTCAGAGCAGACAACACTGGGCTAGACCAATTAATCCTCCAATTCTGTTTAATCCAGCTTCGTGTGTTGCTAAACTTATCCCCTTGTCTGTTTATAGGGCACTTGCAAGGGGAACCAAAGTCTACTTTGCAATGGGGAGGGGAGTTGTTCTTAAGGAACACACTATGCAGTTCCATACTTCTCTACTCATAGAATCTTAGAGCCGGAAGGGACCCCAAGGGCCATCTAGTCCAACCCCCTGCCATTCAGAAATATACAACTAAAGCACTTCTAAGAAATGGCCATCCACATTGTTGAAGTCCTCCAATGAAGCAGAAATCTACAACCTTTCGAGGCAGGCCATTTCTCTATTGAACATCTTTTATCATTGGGATCCAAAGGGCTTCCTCTCAGATAAGTGGGCAGAGGAGTTGCAGGCAGCCTGGGTTTAAGGATTGGAAAGCATCTGGTTTTTATTATGACAGATGAAACTCGGCTCCTTTCCCTCACAATTTGCCTTCTTTTGCATTTACTTCACCGGCAACTCAGCCTGAGGCCTGTTTACTACTCATCAGGAGTAGGCGGATGGGACTCCCTGCCAAGCAAGCGTGGGCAGGAATGGATCCCTAATCGAGTTGCTTTAAAAAAAAAAAAAAGCCCACAACCCAGCACTTGCCTGTCTGGAGAAGCGCCCCAGACCAGTGGTTCTTAACATGTGCTCCAGGGATTCCCAGGGGGCTGCAATATTCTCACTGGGGGTCCACCAAGGCTTGAAGGCCCACCTCCATCCTGCATTGGAATGACAACGTGCTAATAATAGTGGATGTTGTTAAGATTTAACTGTGCTCAAGAACAGTAGTTCTTAACCTATGGTCTGCAGACCCTCAGGGGGCCGCAATGTGTTCACAGGGGGGTCCATGAAGGCTTGAAGGCAGTGAAATTGAAATCTTTCACAGCCAGCATCCATAGGTATTGTGCGTTTTTTTTCCCCAGGCTGTGAGGCCTTGTTCTAGAAGAGTTTACTCCTTTTTTTAAAAAAAATAAAATTAATTTTATAATCATACATTATCAAGAGGATTTGTCCTTCGAGCCTGTGCAATGGATTTTTCTGGTGGAGCGCAGCGTGCACAGAACTGGCCTCACCCTTTAAACCAGAGGTTCATCTGCCATGGCCTTGCAAGCATGGACGTAGCAGCGAGGTCCTTGGGCCGTAGGTTTGATTAGAGTTTCCTTCTCTTAGATGGTTGACCTTACAGGGTTGGACGAGCACCATCTGCCCGGGGTTTGGGATTAGAGTTTTCCTTCTCCTAGGACAGTTGCCATAAGGCTAGAGAGCCCATCCTGCCCTTTGACGCTCTTTGTCAGACCCTTCGGTTTTGACCTGGGAGACCCTACCGGTGGCTATTATGCCACCGCCAGCATAGCTCAAAACATCATCAGGGTACGCAAGCCTCTCTCCCCACGACAAGGGGGCATCAATGGAGAGGAATCATACATTATAAAATCCAATTAATACTTATTTACTAAAGCACATAATATTACCATAAACATAACACTATTTCTATTAACTAATTTCAAAAGTTAGTCTTTTCAAGAATATTAATTCCCCTACCCCCTCTAGAAACAAATTCCTGATGTTTCGCCTGCATCTGTGGTCAGCATCTTCAGAACCCACATGACAGGAGCCAAGGCAAAGGCTGGCTGGCTTGGCCTGCACAATGCCATTCAATCCTCTCCAGCCACAAACTTGCAGGAAGAAGTTTGTGGCTGAAAAAGCAGAAGAAGAAGCCATTAGCTAACACACATTGGAAACCGCTTAATGCAGTGTAGATGTGTAAATTGCTATTGCTTAAAACAAATTGTAAGCCACTCTGATAGCCTTTGTGGGTGAAGAGGGGGGGGGGTATAAATAAAAATAAACAAATAAACCTTCCCTCCCCCTCCAGTGCCTCTGAGGGAAGGTTTAATGGATGGTGTAATTGTATTAGTATTATTGTGGTTGCTATTATGGTTTTAAATCTTGAGTTAAGTCTTGTTGGGACCAGGGCAACAAAAGATATTTAAAGGTGGGGGGGAATTCCTGTCAAAGAAAAGACTTAAGAGCCACGGTTCCTTCTCAAGCCAGGCCTCCCTGGCAGCCAAGCGCGTAGGCGAGAGGCAGGAAGAGACCGCCCCTGAGGCGCCCCAGCCAGGGAAATAAAGGAATGCGTGCAGATTGGCCACGCCGCCTCTCCAGCTGGCGCTGAGGAGAGAGAGCGAGGGGAGGGGGGGAATAGAGCGGGAAGGGTCACGTGACGGGGGGGAACTCTCAATCCCGGCACGCTGATTGGTTGACGCCCTGCCCGTTTTCCTTCGCTGATTGGCGGAGTTGCGGCATCACTCGAAGAGCTTTCCGGGTAAAGAGGAGAGGCCGAGGAAGAGCTGAGAGACTAGGAGTGCTTCGCCGCTGAGGAGGAGGCCGGAAGTTGCTGCGGCTGCTCTCGAGCCCGCTCAACGGCTGGAGGTGGTCGTGAGCGCGGGCGGTTGTTCCTCGACCCTCGAGACCGCTGCGTCCGTTGGCTCCTCCCCCTCCTCCTCCCTCCCTCCTCCCCCCCTCATGGCTGAGTTCGACATCTTCGGCGCCTCGCCACCACCACCGACGGCGGGAAACGGGGTGCTGGGCGGCAACGAGGAGGACCCGGCCGCTGCTTTCCTGGCCCAGCAGGAGAACGAGATCGCGGGCATCGAGAACGATGAGGGCTACAACATCCTCGAGAACGGGGAGGTGCCGGCCGGGATGCAAGGCCAAGAAGGGTTGGCGGCGGGTAAGGAGGAGGGAGGGGGCTTGCTAGGGCGCACGTGGAGGCTTTTCACGTGACAAGTGGCACGTGGGAACGGGCGCTCCCTCGACGCCCTTTCTTCGCTTCTGGCTTCCACGCGCGTCTGTAGGTCCACTTGCTCGTTATCAAGAGGGGAAAAACAACTTCATTGTACAATCTTCATATTTGCTGGGGTTTGGTTCCAGGACCTCCCGTGGATACCAAAACCCGTGAATATTCAAGTCCCATTATATACAGTGGCATAGCAAAATGGTGCCCCTTATATATAACATGGCAAAATCAAGGTTTGCTTTTGGAGTATTATTTTTTAAAGAATATTTTCAAGCCGTGGATACTTAAATCCGTGGATACCAGATCCGTGGATATGGAGGGACAACTGTAGTGCATTACTAAATTCTCCAAAGTCCTGAGGTGGCTGTGTCCCACCCTTGCCACGAATTTTTATTTATTTATTAGATTTATACCCCACCTTTCCTCCAAGACAGGACTCAAGGCGGCTTACAATAATTAAAACAAATCTCTTTCTCTCTGGCTTTTCTTGGCAAACGAAGATTCAGGAAGACTCATCCTGTGCTTTCTGCAAGCGCGCTGATGACTAAAAAGGCCAATCCGAGATAAACAAGTCCGGTTGCAGAAAGCACAGCAACTACAGCTAAAATACCACAATTTGCAAAAAAAAAAAAAATTTATTATTTTAAAAAAAGCATTACATTAATTTCTGCATAATTAAAAACAGAAGATGAATTAGAAACATAAAATCAGTAACAAAAATACAAAATAACAGAGTGTACGCTTGAGGGCAGGGAACTGTTTTGTTGTGTTTTTTCTTGTAAAGTGTCCTGTACGTTGAGGGCTCCATAGAAATAAAAGATGCTAATAATAGTAAAGCAAACCCTCAACGAATGGACCCATGCAACAGTTAGAAGGGTTTGATACTGCTTTACTTCTGTGGCTCTGTCTTGGGGAATCCTGGGATTTGTGGTTTGGTGGTGATGGACCAAGAGTCCTCTGTGAGAGAGGCCTAGTTCATGGGGTTGGAACTAGACCATTGTAAGGCTACAAACCTGTAGGCTTCAGCCATGGTACTTAAAGTGGTAGCAAACTGCTGTAGCTTGTGTAGGAAGGATGTACCCTAGACCAAAGCTTTTTAAACTCTGGGTTGCAACCCCATATGGGGTTGTGTAACAATATGGGGGTCTCAAAAATTTTGGCAACAGTAAAAGGTTATCAAACAAGTATTTTATGTACCTATATACCTGGGGTCGCGTAAAAATTTCTCTGGTGAAAAGGGGTTGCGAGTGGAAAAAGTTTAAGAAGTCCTAAATCAGTGGCTCTTAACCTTTTCTTTACCAGGGACCCCCTTTAAATATCTTTTGTTGCCACGGACCCCCAAGACTGAACTCAAAATTTAAAGCAATAATAATAATAATAATTCCTGATAATACAGTAATAATACAATTACACCATCAATTAAACTTTCCTCAGAGGCACTGGAAGGGGAGGGAAGACTTTTCTCCTGCTTCTCCTGGACCCCAGGTTAAGAACCATTGAGTTAGAAGGACCAAGAGTCCACTATTTAGAGAGGTCTAGTTCATGGGGATGGAAGTAGACCATTGTAACGTCCCTACCAAACTACAGACCTTAGAGTCCCTATAGGCTGGAACCATGGTACTTAAAGTGGTATCAAGCTGCTATAACTTGTGTAGTGAGGATGTACCTTAGACTAGTCTTAAGGGATTCTCCGTCTCTCAGCCCATCTACAGTGTGGGGGATGTGAGGGAGCCCAGAGGTGGGTCAAGGCATTAGTTTTGCCTGAGACCAGAAAAGCAGAGCTCTACCCCCCCCCCCACACACACCTCCCTGCTTGGTAAGAACACTGGATAACAATAGTTTGATTCCTTTTAATCATTCCTCAAGCTTCTGTAGAGGCAAGGCCACTAATGGCGTGGCTGGGGAGAACAAAGGAATGGTCATTAAGTGACATTAAGGCTTTGGAAAGGAGCAGCAAAACTGGATTCAAACCTCCCCCTTTCCCAGTAATCTTTATGGTCCTATCTTGACTCTTAAAATCCCTGTTGTTTGTTGCCCCTTCCCCCACTCCTCCTAACTTTCTAACAGGAGTTGCATCCATTTAAAAGATTTCCTTCCTATGTAAAAGATTTCCACTATGGATCATACCCATGTCGTATGGATCCTTGGCCAGGCGGGAGGCTTAATAAGCAGGCATGATGATGGCTTTCCCTTATGTGTCCCTTGTATGAGCCAGTCCGCTGTGTTGCTTCTAAACATGCAAGTTCTAATTGAATGTCACCAATAAACCCTGTTCATATAAGACATCTTAAAAATTTCAAAGTAGCACACTATATTTTCTGTTAAGTTTGCACAGCAGCCCTGCATAGTAACCTAGCCTGCCTGAGACAGTGTGTATATGAAGCATTCTGACATTAGTCTATGTTGTGGAGAGGTAGGACTTAAGATACAGGACTAGGTACTCTCCCTCAGGTTGAGGGTCTTATAATGCGTAACCAGAGCGCTCTCTCTCTCTCTCTCTCTCTCTCTCTCTCACACACACACACACACACACACATGCACCTAGAGAGAACATCTTGCTCCACATCACCCCTCACTGCAGATCTTTGGGGTGTGATGGAGGCTTTAAGAGGCCTAGTCTTAACCTCACCATCATTGTAGCCATTCCCCAAGGGAAACGAAGGTGTGAGGATCTGCCCCAAGTGGCTTCTTTTGCTGCAGCATTGAGTCACTGCCAGCACACCAGTTGGGTGGTTAGACAGAACCCCCAATCCTCCAGAACGGGGCTTCTGGTGATGATGGCAATGAAGGAAGATGCCTAAATGTCACCGAGAGCTGCATGTAAGTCAAGTAATGCCACACCTGTTTTTGGAGTTTTGCTGAAGGTTACGTAGTGAGTTGATGGGTATGAATTTGGGCTTAGCTTATGCTTAAGCCATACGTAACATTAGCTCAGTGGTGCTGTTCTGGGTTACAGTTTTCACCTCCTAAGGCCTATTCCACAGTCTGCTCCCTTCCAGGGTCCTCAAAACACAGATTTCAGATTTGTGTAACATTATTTCTTCAGCTATTCAGTACAGGAAGCCCTTGTTTATCCTGCAGGTTAGGGATTGCAGCAGTGTCAGAAACTGGAGTTGGTTGAAAACTCATGTAGCAAACATGAGGGAATTATGGTGGCTCACTTGGGTCTGCCTGCGCTCGCCCCAGCACACACCACTTGCAAAGTCTCTCACCTCAGCTCGCTTTGCAAGCAGCACACATGTGCATGGTCAGTTCCAAGCAAGCCTCCATAGACAGAAACTGTCAAAAGAGTGGATTCCTTGTTGAATGAATGGAACTTGTTCTCAATTTTTCAGGTGTTGAAAGAGCGAGTTGTCAGATAATAAGCTGTCAAAAGGTGGGAGCTTCCTGTATAGTCAAGCCCTTTAGTTTTAACTTGTCTTCTGCTTATCTTCCTTCTCTGCCTTTCTCAGAGCAGAGAATTTGTCCTTTTGTTACCTGTTTGCTATCCTTGGCCACTGCATCCACACAACCAGATTATTACTTATAGAAGCATGCAGACTGAGCAGATCTTGGCTGAGTTGTGCTTCACATTGGAGTGATCATGTGTCCTCTTTGCTGCAAGTACAACAGTGTTCTGTGCGCTTCTGAATTATTTCTGACAGGCTGCCAGTTGTGTGTTAAATTATGAGCTGTGATCATCTGAGTAACTGCAAACAGTTTTGACTCCAAAGCAATTTTAAAATGTTACTTATTAAATTGCTATTTATTCCTCACAAAGAGTTAGAGTATACATTTTTTTTTTAAAAAATAAACAGTTGAGTGTGAAACACAGCTAAGCCCACTCAGTTTTCAACTGACCTTGTGGCTCTTGCTAGTATCATCAGGCAAGAGCAATCACTCCTTTTCCTGGTAGCTGGAAGGGAGAATGAGAGGAGAGAAGTAAGTTAGGTACAGTTATACCCCGCTCTTCAGCCACAAGGCTATCAGAGCGGCTTGCAAATTATTTTAAGCAACAGCAATTTACACATCTACACTGCATTAAGCAGTTTCCAATGTGTGTTAGCTGATTGCCCCCACAAGCTGGGTACTCATTTTACTGACCTACGAAAGGATGGAAGGCTGAGTGAACCTTGGAGCCCACTGGAATTGAACTTGCAACGTGTTGACTCGCAGTACTGGCATTTAAGCACTGCGCCACCAGGGCCCCTCCAGAAGGTTGCTGATGTTGGGAGGGAAGAAGAACTGATCAACCCTTCTCTTGGCTCTTCCCCTAGCTGGTTTTGGTCCATGCCTGTGGAAAGGTGGTCAGTGATAGAGAAGTTCCTACCTTGCCCCTTATTTGGAAGGAGGGGGACAATCTTTTCCTGAAGTTTTAAAAATAATGTGTGGACCATCAATTCAGGACACTGCACATTCTTGGAGAGGAGCAGAATTGGACAGCGGATTGGTCGGACGTGCATGGGGTGGGGAGTTGCTGGCAAGGAAGTGGCTGGAAGTGCCATTTTGGATTTTTGCATTGCCAATTGTGTGCTGTTTTGTTACTCCGAGGCGGCCAAGTGTCTTTTTTAAGCAGAAGGTTGCACTTGTGCACCTTTGCTTTAAAGTTAAAAATAATACTGTGCAACGGCAACAACATGTGAAGAAAGATAATACAGTTGCCCCTCCACATTTGCGGTTTTGATTATTTGCGGAAGGCTGCTCCCACCCCAAAGGACTCAAAGTACCTTGCAAATATTAAAATGAATCTAGATAAAAGCACATACAAAGACATAAGAAAAAATATACAGAAAGTTATTGTTAAAATGCAGGTAAAGTATCCATAGAATTAAAATCTTGCCTTACAGCCCTGCTTATGATTGGCATGTGTTTCAGTTTCAAACACAATAAAAGATCTGCAGTAGCTTGTGGTTCTAGCCTGAAAGTACTTTAGCCATCATATCGCTTATCATACATCTTTAGACTTTGGATGCCTAAACTACAAATGCTAGTTAACTTGTCTTCCACCAGTGCAGGAAAGTGCTGAGTCTTTCTAACTTTGAATGTATTTTAGTCTCAGCTATTGGGAAAGCAGATGGTATTGTGAAATGGAACCACGTTGGAAAATGTGTAAAAATCCACACTAACTGTTATGTTACTTGACAAGTCTCCATGATATACCTAAGATCAGTAGTGATGTAAAGTTTTACAAAAGGCAGCCTAAGTTCTGAAAGTTCTAGGGTTCAGGATGAAATCTGAAAAGGTGCATGAGAGAAACACATTCTTTTTCTGCCCTGACCTGCTGTGGTTTTCTATTCATGAAATATTGGCGTTTTCATTCTCTCAGATTGGTAGTGGCTGTTTGCCCACCCCCTACAAAGATGTGCATCAGTAGGATAATGTTGGCCAGGCTTTCAGTTGCATTCCAGATTTATGCTCAGCAACAGTGAAGACCTAGGAGGCCTGGATCATGTCCTATGTGACTGCTGAGTCCATGAGAACATGTCCAGAATCTCTTGCAGCAGGACACTAGTGCTGGTGGTAGATGTGCTAGGATTCCACAACATAGAGCTGGATTTCTGAATGTGAACATAGAAAAAACTGTTGCCATTCTCTCTTATTGGGAGTTACAGAGATTATGTTAGACATAACATTGCCTGTTGCCTTTAAAACCCTAAATGGCTTAGGACCAGAGTATTTACGGGATTGCTGCCTCCAGTATGATCCTTCCTATCCTATAAGTCAGGGATGCAACATACAGCCTGTTTTTGTGGTTTCTTTAGCCACTGACAAAACATGCCATTGGGAATCAGCAGTAACACCACCAAAAACTGTCCTAGAGAGAAAGCAGATGGTCTGCTACACACAGTCACAAGTTTTATAGCAAGGGTGGGCAACTATGGGCCTCCAGATGTCATTGATTTACAGCTCCCAGCAGCCTTAGCCAGTCTACCCAATAGTGAGGTATGTGAGAATTGTAGTCCAGAAGGATCTAAAGAGCTGCAGTTCCTCATTCTTCCTTTACAGTATAAGAAGGCACGCTATCATTCTCCTGCACCGCGAAGAGTGCCACCAAAGCTGCTGCTGGTTTTCAGCAATTTTGTTGCCTTCAGTGAATTCCATGAAGTCTACTGTGAGCCCACTCCTGCTTTAAGATAAGCCAGGGAGGTCCCTCTAATGCTGCACCTCTACCTAATGTGCATGGCTGTGCACAGAAGGGCCTTCCCTGTTGTGGCACCCTTGATTGTGAACAGTTCTCTGCTCAGTGAAAGCCATCTTGCTGTCCACCTCATTAAAGCAACTTCTTTTCTTGTAGACTTTATTGTTCTAGCAGGCAGTCAGCATAACAGAGTGTACAGTGGATTCTCAGTATCGGTGGGGGGATTGGTTTTAAAAAAACCATGAATGCTCAAGTCACTTTAAAAAATGGTGTAGGGCAGCAGCAGAGGTGGTGGCAAACTCCAGACTCATGTACATTCTTGAGGCTCCCCCACCTCTGAGGAGCTTGCCAGCTTCTTGCTTCTGCCTTTCAGGTAGTGGAGTTCCTTTGCAAGGCAGAAGCGGGCAGCTGGCAGGCTCCCTGAAGTCAATGGAACACAAAGAATGTGTGTCTGGCAACGTGCCCAGCAGTCATGGTTTGCTGCCACTTCCACTGCTGTCCTGGGAGCATCTCTTGGCTTGGTTGCCCTATGTCTTGGGGTTTTGGTTTTCGTATTTCTGCATTTTCAGTATGTGGTTGGTTAAATCTGTAGATATGGAGCCTGTGAATATGGTGGGCCCACTGTACTACAGATTTACTGTGAAATTTGTCTTGCGTTTATCTCTTATAATCTGATCCCCGTATCCATGGGGGTTCAGTTCCCAGACTTAGCACAGATACCAGAAACTGCAGATAACGGAACCCTATTAAAATAAAGGACTTCCACTTAAAACATACCATGGAGTTGCCTTGGAAGGCCTAGAGAAGATGCCTCTCTGGGCATTTTCCAGGCCAGTGCTATAGTATGTGTCCTGCAGATAACTGAAACCGTGGATATTGGTTGTGTAAATATAGGAGTCCAATTGTATTTGGGAGTACCTTACCAAATCTTTGAAAACTGGGCTGACTTAAAATACAGAGATTCTCATTCATGATCTTTTTCTATAGTGAATGGGGTGCATTTTAACAACAAAACTACTGTCCTATACATGCATACCTGGGAATATTTCCTACTGAGCTTCTGAGTAAACATGGATAGGATTATTTGTAAGTGTTCTCTTTTAAAAGAAATGCTCAAAGCTTATATGACAGTTTTTCCTGTATATATAATAAAGCCAGACCTATTTAATCTGCTGGTTAATTTTAATCATATACATTGTAATATAATCTGACCATCTGAAAGGCTGGATTTATTTTTACATATATAGATTGCCTTTCTGTGCAACTGTCCAAGCTGATTTAAAAATGGATGGGTGGGGAATACAGTGGAACTAGTTAAATCTTATCATAGGCCCCATGCTCAATGTATGTTTTGCATCCTTCCTCTCCTGTATTAAGCCCCTTATTTAATTTTTGATGTACATATAACTTTTAATATGACAACAAAAAGATTTGGAACTGTGTCTTCCAACTATTTTATACAGAGCTGTATTACTTTCAAAGGAAAATTAACTAGCTGTATGCAGACAAACTGCTTTTTTGCACCCTTGTTAATTTTAAGCACTTAAGCAGGGAGAGCAGCTGGGGATTTGTGGATTTACTTTTTATAACTCTAAACCATCTTATTCAATTTGGTGCTCTTGAAATGCATCGCTTGTGCCAAGCTGTACCCCTCCCTGGAAGGCAATCTAGTATTCTGGCACTAGTTGTGGCAATGCAAGTGTCTTCCTGGAGCTGACTCCAATGTGTGTAAGATTGTGTAGTAAAAATGACTGGTTTAGGAGTGGGAATCCATGACAAGATGCCTTGGAGTATCCTTAACGAGTGGATGACTCACTCTCAGTAGCTTAGATGAATTATTCCGAAATATTAATGTGGAGATGACTTGGTGAAAGGCAGCATGTCCCAAGTCTGGCTCCCTCTAGATGAGTTTGACTACAGCTCCCAACATCCTTATACAGCGATGCCAGACATTCTTGCTGGAGATGGGAATTGTAGTCTAACATCTGGAGGGTACCACCTTGGGGAATGTCGATATAATAGCGTGAAGAGAAATTAACATTTCTAGAACTAGGTGTCCCAAGCAACTTGAAATGACAAGAAAGTATTAAAATAATTGTGTACTGTAATTACAAACTTCAGCATGGTTGTCCTTTTTTAAAGCAAGCAGTCATTCTTAAATCTGTACAGTAGCTACTGAGATGATAGCTATTAAAAAGTCACCACTAGGGCCTTGTTAACGCTTGTACCTGGGCAATGATGCCCTCGACAAATTTGTTCAGGATGAACAAGCTTGAATAAAATCACATATTGTCTGCTGCAAACACACACACCCCTGCCCAAATTATGAAGCTTACAGTAGATTACTTCCATGTTTTCATGTCTCATCCCTCTTCAGTGGAGCCTAACAGCATATTTGGATCTGTCTGATATGTTGGGCAGCCATGTTTGGCTTATCCAAGATAAACTTGTGAGATTCATAGTTCAGTGGATTATGAACACTGCCTCACAATAACCTTGACTCCCTTGAAAAACTAATTTTGTGTTCAGAAAATAGATGTATGGAGATGAGAGAATTAGATTGTAGCCACAGTAGTCATACCAGCAGAGTGAGGGGGAAAAAACCCAAATATCTTAGACTAGTGTTTCCCAAACTCTGGTTTTCCAGGTGTTTTTTGACTTTAGCTCCCAGAATTCCTGATCATTGGCCAAGGTGGTTGAAGGTTCTGGTAACAAGTCCAAAACACCTGGAAGACTAGAGTTTGGGAATCACTGTTTTAGACCATCTTCTTTCAATTCCTTTTTTTACAGCCTTTTTAGATCCAGGTATTGGCTTGGAAATGGACATCAGCTTTGTTGTCCTGTTCAGTCTTTTTCTGTTGTCAGGGCTAGTGGTTCCAAGTGTTTTTTAAAAAAGATTTCCAAAGTACTCTCTCTGAGCTGGTGTCTAGCTGCAGGGCTCTGCTTTGGTTTGTATTAAAATATGGTAGCATGCTGGTCCATACATAATGTGCCCCACCTTCCAAAAAAAATTTTCCTTACTTTTAAATGTCTTTGTTCTACTTTTCTGAATTGTTTGCAAGGTTTGGAGCTAGCTTAACACTTCTTGGAGGTTTTTTTTTTTTTTAATAAGGTTTTGGTTTTTCTTTTCTTGGTATCTCACCATTTTCCCAGAGCTGGGATCAGAGGTGGTTTATTAAGATGTCTACTCCAATAGGTTGCCTGGTCAGTCTGTGCGGCTAGAACAAAACTTTTATGACTGAGTACGCTCTTAGGTCAGGGATGGGGAACAAATTTTGGTGGGCTGCAGCTGCCACCATCCCTCACTGTTGTCTCTGCTGGCTAGAACAGATTGGAATTACAGCCCAGCATTGTCTGGAGAAGCCTAAATATCTGACAGGCACCAGATCCTGTCTGATCTTGGAAGCTAAGCAGGGTCAGATCTGATTAGTATTGAGGGGGAGGAATCACCAAGGAACGCCAGGTGCTGTAGGCTGTGTTTCAGAGGAAGGCAATGACAAACCACCTCTTAAGTGTTCCTTGCCTATGAAAACCCTATGAAATTCATGAGGTCGCTGTAAGTTGACAAGCAGCTTTTGAAGGTATGTATGCAGACACACAGTGTCTGGAGAGGCACAAGTTTGCTCACCTCCGTTATAAATCTGTCCTTTGTACCATGTGTGTGTGTATATACACGTGCGTGCGCGCACCTACCCTTTCAAATCACCTATCAGTTTATGGCAGCAGATGAACCCCAGACAGCTTTTTTGCTGTAATTTACCACAGGCTTCTTATAGGACTGGGATGCTCCATTTTGCTTACTGGATCACAATTGGTCCAATCTCCATTTTCATCTTCCAGATCTAGTAATATTTCCCATAACTGAAAGGTTAGATGACTTTGGATATTGGCATTTCAGAAGAGTAGTGTCTGGAAGAAACTGCTTGTTCCCTTTGGCTACTCTGGCAGCTGTTGGCTTGTGTTTGCTCTTAGCTGATGGCAATGAATTAGGCAGACAAATCTATATTTAACACATATTTTCCCTGGAAGAAAGGAAATGCGATATTCCTTCTGGAGCACAGTCTCCCTTCTGGGTCTGACTTCATGGCAAGTTAGAAACATTGTCAGCCATTGTTAGACTTGCATTGCTAAATTATGTAGGCACTAAGCCTGCACTCTTGAAATATATATGATGCCAAGCATTTTGTCGCTACTATTTTGTTTTAGCAGTACAATTCCTAGTGTCAAATACACTTTTTCTTGGCCTGTAATCATGCATTTGAGGCCTACAGAGTGGGTATTGTTTTTAGTTTGGTTAATAATATTTATATACTGCTTCATTTTTTTTAAAGTTACAGAGTATATAGCAAGATACAGAATTATTTATTGGCTTATGTGGTTCTGTTTTCTAAACCACATGTGTGCTCTTGATCTCTCCAAATGAAAGAATGCACTTATGCTGAAATGTAGCTATCTGATTTTTCATTCATTCTCAGTGTATTACATTTTACCACATCCTGCGACATCTCACAGCTGGCGAAGCTCTTTGACTTTGGGATTATTGCTCAGTGTGTAATAACTGAAATGAGTCCTAGTGCTAAACTACTCATGGGGCTTTTGCTGTCATGATGATTTTAACAGCTGACAACTTGTGGCCCACCAGATCTTGCTGGACTCTAGTTCTGATGGGACCCAGTCATCCTGGCTGTGATGAAAGATGATGGGAGCTGTAGTTCAACAAGTTCTGGAGGAGCACACCTACCCTGTCCTTCCTTTTAGGATTCTTGTAATTGCTGTATTGCACATGAGGTACGTTTGAGAAATAGTCACTTCACTAAAACCATAAAGTGAGTTCTTGGTTGAGGTGAACATTGAAAATGGGACTTTCTGTATCATGCTGTTTGCCACTTGCTTGTATCATCTTTCACCTCTCCATTGAGGAGAGCTGAAACCAACATACAAACAGGCTAGCAAAACTTCCATCATTCAGTTTCCTTCTTGCATATGCTTTGACTCATACACTATCTATAGAAATGCATTTTTGCTGAAAGAGCTAATACAGATCCATTCTTCTTCTACAGACCCAATTGATGGAGTGACGAACGGTGATGTCTACCAGGTAAATGGAAGAGAAGTGAACGCTGCAGTAATAATTAAGTAGAATTGGTCATTGAATGGAATGCCAGGCAATCCCAAGTGCGTTGTCCTCCTCTCTTTTCTTCATCCAACTTGCTGTATTTTCTGAAGGAATGGTATTGCCACATATGCTGAAATCACAACTGATTTTCAGAGCACCAACCCTCCCTTTTTTTTTTAGCCCCAAGCCTCTCCTTTTTATTCCCCCCGCCATGTGAAAAGCACTCTAATATGTCCCTAAACACCCCTGGAATGGTACTTTGATTTCCAAAACCTGATTTTTTTAAAAAAACTCCAAATCCTGAGGTGTGTTTTACCACTAGAGTAAAAATTGACTCTTGCCAAAGTGGCCAGCGCCTGTGCTGATGGCTGGTCTCTAGAGGGAGAAGCCCCCAGTGGAAATTAGACTGGGCACCTGTAGTTGCTGGTAAACATATATCCTATTCTATGAAGTTGTGGTTGCCTCATGGCCCACAGTCCTGTGTTTATAAACATCTCTGTAATGTCGGTTGCCTGGTATCTGTCACAGCTGAGTCTGAATCAGTTCTTGGCAATTAGGCTAAATAGCAAAGTTATATAAGCCCACTCCTTAACCAAGAGTGATTGTTTATAAGATCAAACTTTTGATGACAGCAGGACAAAATCCCATGCGATTGAGGGAAATGACTTCTATATCATTCTTTAGGTGCCTGTATATTACATCAGAAGAGTTATTTACCTTGACATGTTGCATTTTACAAAACATTTTATTATGTGCTGAACTGGCTTGCTGTAAACTATGTGATGAGTAAACACTACATTTGCAGCAAAGTTTAAAAACCAAAGGCATTTTGAATGACTTTAAGAGGAATAGCATTCAAAAGTGGTGCGGGATAGGGTGGTATTCTAAGTGAACTGGGTAACAAACCAAGAGGCGTATGAATAATCTAATTGTGGTGTCTTTCAGCAGTCAGAAAATGCCTGTCACATAATGATGTGTATATGTATAGAAAGTATTTTATTTTGTTATATGAATACTTCTATTGATTTCTCTCCTTCACAAGACATTTTAATGTGAAGGTTTTTTTTTTAACTAAAATCTTTGAACCCCGAAAAATATCCTTCCTGGAAGGTGGAAAAAAAGGGCGAATCCAGCGGTTTGCAATGGCTGCCCCCCTTCCCTCCGTCTTCATTCCCTTCAAAAGGGAACAAACACATAGGAGATCGAGCTTCTTCTACTTCCTGCCGCCCACAGTTGCCTCACCTTTGTGGGCCAGAATAGAGGCCTCGGTGTCAGGTGCGGCTGCTGCTGCTGTGCCGGGCGAGGCTCCACGGTGGCTGGGGGCACTTCGCTTCAACAACCAGGCGCTGCGGGCTCTGCTGCTGGACCCGAGTGAGGAGAATGTGCCTCGGCCCGTGGCGGGCGCCTGTTTCTCGCAGGTGCGGCCGATGCTGGTGGCGAGCCTGCAGCTGGTGGCGTTCTCCCTGCCGGTGCTCTTGCTGCTGGGCCTGAAGGAGCCCTGGGAGCCGGAGGAGGAGGCCGACGCCGAGGTGACACTACTTCAGCAGCAACCGGCTCCTGTCTGGAGTGTAGCCCGCCGCCCACTGCTACTGCGGCCACCAGTTTTGGCAGCTTCGCCTGGCAGCTGGGTGACGGCACCGCCATCTACCTGGGCGAGGTGCTGAACCCGTGGGGCGAGCACTGGGAGATCCAGCTCAAGGGCGCCGGACTCACCCCTTTCTCTCGGTAAAAAGAGCCACCCCCGCTGCTGCCTCTTGTCTCTTTGCCCGCCGGGGGCCAGGAGTCGTCCGGGGCTTGCTTTTGCCTGCTGCAAGACTTGGCCCTGGCAAGTAAGACGTGCCTTTAAATTTATCACACTACACTGTTATAGTGCTATTATTCCACTGTAGCTGTAGCTGCCTCCTGTGGGATTCTGGGGTTTGTAGTTTGTAGTTTAGTGAGGCCTAAGAGCTCTCTGGCTGAGGATGCTAAATGCCCCTCCCTAAACTGCAAATCCCAGGATGCAACAGGAGGCAGCCAGAGCAGTTAAAGTGGAATAATAGCACTATAATAGTGTAAGTATGATAATCTCAGAAGTAAACCGAGCTGGTAGACTTGTGGCCATATCTGCAAGGCGGCCAAGGCAAACCTGGAAGGTGAAAGAAGGGGGCGAATCCAGAGGGAAGGGGGGGCGGATGAGGCAACCCGGGTATATTTGCCCCTTTTCCCCACCTCCGAGTTAAGTTTGACTCGAAGGTGGAAGAGAGGGGCGAATGCCACGGTTTGCCTTGGTGGCTGCCCATTCCCCCCGTTTTTCTTCCTTTTGCAGCCGCTGAGGCAAACCGGGTATGTTTGCTCCTTTCTTCCACCTTCGAGTCAAGGGTGACTGGAGGGTGGAAGAGAGGGGCGAATGCCGCGGTTTGCTAAGGACGCCGCCCGTCCCCTCCGTCTTCATTCCCTTCGCAAAGGGAACGAAGGCGTAGGTAATGGGCGGTGGCTGAGGCAAACCGGGTTCATTCGGCACCCTCCTTTGCCTTCAGCCCCTTTGGGGAGCAACTGCAGGTGGAAGAGAGGGGCAAATGTAGCGGCTGGCTGGCTGGGAGAGCCCTGCCAGGTGATCCTGTTTGCTTTCCCAACTCACGAGGAGATCCTCATGAGTTGGGAAACAAAGAGAATCAGCTGGCAAGGCTCCCCCAGCCAGCCAGCCAAATTGGGGGGTGGTCTTATATGGCAAATATATGCCAAGCTCTATATTTTTAGTTGAAAATGGGGGGGGGCGTCTTATACGCCCAGTCGTCTTATACGCCAGAATATACGGGTACTTAGTGTGGCTGCATGTTAGCCCTGTTACTGTTATTAATTTTATATGTATCCTGCCTCCCCCCCCCCAAATTGGGACTTTATAAGGCAACTTATAAATAAAAGCAAGTAGGATATAGTTAAAACATACAAAACAGCAACGTTAAAATGTGATAAACTATTAACACTAAAAACAGTTCCAAACATACAATTAAAATGTTCAAAAGACGTTTTAAAAAACAATACCACAGTACAGCCAGCGTTTGGCTGGCTCCTGTGGGTTCTGCATAAAACCAAGCAGTGTATGAATAAGACGTTAAGGGCTTATAGGTTTGAGTTCTGCCATGTGGAAGACTTTATCTTCGTGGTTTTGGGAGAGTTGTTTTCTCTTGTCCTAGAGCAATAAATCCAATTCAGAGATGAATGCTCTGAGTATACTGATCAAGTTTCCTTAGGTAAAATGTTAGTCTGTAAAAGATTATGGCATCCACTTCAACATTGCCATATTGTGCTTTCCTCAGTTGTCAAGGTTGTATGAGGTCTGTCTATTAAATAATGAGACTGATACAATAACCCATCTTTATTTATATGTATTACAATTCTGATGCTTGTCCCCTTCAACATACTCCCTATTCACACTCACACACTGATGCATTCTTGTTTTCCACTGGTCGAAGGTGTGGAACAGATAATTTTCTGTCAGCTGTTTCAACACATCTGCTGTTTTCTTCTTTACTGCACCAATTGACTCAAACCATGTTCCTTTAAGCACCAGTTTCACTTTAGGGAAAAGAAAAAAAGTGCATGGTGCCAAATCTGGCGAATATGGAGGATGTTCAAGTGTAGTAATACGTTTATCGGCCAAAAACTGCTTCTCAGAAAGTGCTGTGTGAGCAGGTGCATTGTCTTGATGAAGAATGAAACCATTTCCCCATAGTTCTGGCCTTTCTTTTCTGACTTTTGCTCTCAGCTTTGTCAAAACTTCCTTATAATAATGCTTGTTCACTGTTCTGCCTTCTGGAACCTATTCTGCCAAAATTACGCCCTTGATATATATAAAAAAATGACAGTGGCTTTGAATGTGTACTTGTTTTAATGTGCTTTTTTCATTCTTGGTGATAATGGTGTTTTCCAATGCATTGACTGTCATTTTGTCTCAGGATCATACTGGAGGATCCAGGTTTCATCACAAGTGATGATTTTTTGAAAAAGGTTTGGGTCCACCCCAGGTTGCTGCAGAATGTCACATTGCTCGACTTTTAAACTTAGCATTTTTCTGGCCCACAAGAGACAGCACAGCTGCTTTAAGTGATGACTGACAATCAACTGAAAGGTCGAGAGTGTTGATGTTTGTCATGCAGGTTCAGACATGTTCAAGGTCACCACTTAAGTGTTCACAATCTGTTTTCCCTGATGTGTCTGAAAGGTAGAAACACAGTCTCATTTTTTAATAGACAGAGCTCATATATTGGGCTGTTACCAATTTCAGGAGTGCTGTGATAGTCAGGGAGAGACTTGCTGTTATTCCAAACTAACAGATTAGTCGGGATGCTTTTCTCCTCTCCCCACTTTGTACAGATGATTAACTGCTGCAGTGGTAAGTCCAGGTACCCCCTAGCTAATCAGCTCCATCACAGGTGACATGGAGCTGATTCTGATCTGTTAAATGGGAGAGGAGACAGGGTATCATTTATTTGCTTCTTCAGTATGTGGACGAGCACTTCAGTTGGGTGCTCAGATACTTTAAAAAGGGAAGACTATCCAGATGCCCTGCTTTCTCCACTCAGTTTTTTTCGGGGGGCAGGGTTGGAGGTAGCCGTCGTATGGGAGCCACTGTATGCTAGTATAACCCTGTTTGATCAAGTCCTGTCCACCAGATCTTGAACTCCAGTATCCTCCTTATGTTTAAATTTCTCTGATGAAAGTACAGTCCCTTCACATTCGGGGGGGTTAGGTTCCACAGACCCCCGCGAATGTGAAAATTCCGCAAATAACGACTGCCCTCCCTCTCCCCTGTCAAAGCAACCACGGGGCCTCCGGAGACCCCATAGTCGCTTCCCCACGCCTCCCCCTCCCTCCCAAGGCCTTCATGGGGCCTCCGGAGGCCCTGTGGTCGCCTCCCCAGCCCTCCCCACTCCCTCCGGAGGCCCCATGGTCGCCTCCCCAGCCCTCCCCCATCCCTCCCAAGGCCCCCTCGCCGCCTCTCCCACCCCCCACCCGGCCTAAGGTGGTGAGGGGGCCTCGGAAGGCTCTTTCCCCACCTCTCACACCCCTTCAGCCTGCTTCTCTCCCCCCCCAGAAGCGGCCACAGGGCTTCTAAAGCCCAGTCGCTGCTTTTGGGAGGGCGGGGGGAGGCCCTCTCAAAACCGTGAATACTCAAAATCCCGAATGCTAAATTCGCGAATGTGGAGGGGCAACTATACTTTCAAACCGTGTGTTATTCAGCGAAGCTTGCTAAAATGCCAGCATCTTTTGTCTCCCTGCTTCAGGAGAGCAACGGTCCAACAGACTGCTATGCTGCTATTTCACAAGCCGATCGTCTGCAGACAGAACCAGAAAGCATCCGTAAATGGAGAGAAGAACAACGGGAGCGCCTAGAAGTACTTGGTAAGATCCTGGGCTTGTATGTCCTTTAGCCGCAGTTAATAGAGACAGTATTTTGTATCAGTCAAGGCTAGATGGGATAGTGACTTTCAAGTCACAGGGCAGGGCTCCTTTGCTCCTTTCTTCAGTGGGAATAGCACCATTGGATGGAATCTACCTCCGTTGTCTCTTGCCTCCCTTTTGATGTGTCTTCTCTCACACATGAGACTGAGCTGTTTGTAAGAGCTTCTATTGCTGTTTATACTGAGGAGGAGGAAATTCAAGAACTTTCTGCTTGGGACTCTCATGAGAGACTTTGGCTGCATCTACACTGTAGAAATGATGCAGCTTGACACCACTTTTAACTACTATAGCTCCATCTTCTACAGAATCCTGGGATTTGTAGTTTTTTGAGGCACAAGCTTTCTTTGGCAGGGAAGGCTTAAAGACTACAAATTCGAGGATTCCCTAGGATAGCGCTGCAACACTTAAAGTGGTGCTAAACTGCCTTATTAATACAATGTAGATGCACCCTTTGTCTTAAACATCCTTTGAATTGGATGTTATTCTAGGGACCAGAAGGAAAATATCTTCAACCTGTTTTGGTCTCCAGGCTCTCAGCTGATTGTCTGTTAGCAGTGCATTATCCCTTCAGTGTACTCAGTGTACTTTGTGTCAGGTTCAAGGGAACTTGAAGAATCCCCCCACCCCGCAATGGCAGGGCCTAGTGGCAGCAGGGTTTGATAATACAGCTCCAGTGGTGGTGCCATGGGAGGACAATGGCATTGCTTAAGTGGTAAAGGGCCTGTTGTACAGCTTCCCACAGGCAGGTCTCATTTGAAGCACAGAATATACAATGTCACAATTTCTGGCAGGATATAATGAATGAGGACTTCGAGAAATACAAATCTTTATGATTGCACCTATTTTGTATAATTTTCCTCCTGGAAGTGATGTTTTGAGAGTGAGAAACAGGCATTCAGTGCCCTGAATATCTAATCCAGGAAGATCTTCATGAGCAGCACCTCTGGCCTCTGAGATTTCATTAAGAGTACAGTAGGACCCGCGTATACACGGGGGATTGGTTCCAGGCCCCCCCATGGATGAAAAAATCTGCAAATAATAGCGAATCCCCTCCCCCCCTGGTCGCCATTCCTGCCACAGGAGCAATCCCTGGGGACAATCTCAACAGAGAAGGGAGGTGAGATTTCCTCCTTCACCCCATCGCCATTCTCACTACAGGGGTGATCCCGAAGGAGAAGGGAGATGAGATCTCTCCTCCCCTCCCTCCTGCCCCCCCAGTGTCGCCATCTGTGGATAATTGAATCAGCGGAATCAGTGGATACGGAGGTGCTACTGTATCTTCATTTAGAAACATCTTTATACATGTGAAGGCCAGTGGCCATAACTTAAAACAAACTGAGATTCTTAGTAAATGAAATTAGATCACCAGTATCTCATTCTATGGAATCCGCTGTTGTGCTGGCCACCAAAAAAATAACAAAGACTTTGAAAGAAGGGGAGAACGGGTGTTGTGCTACTTCCTGAGCTTCTGTCACTAAGGCTGATCTATAGGGTCAGACCTTATATGTTCTTGTGTTTAACGCTGTTTCCTCCACACAGGTAGAGCTTCAGTTGGGAGCTGGCTGGCTTCTCTTTCCTCTGGTGCTTTCTTGCCCTCTTGACAGCTCTGTGGCTTCGAAAGCCTGTCGCAGGGAATCTTAGCTATACCAAAAGCAAATGTTAGTATATAAGCCACATTCTTGTGTCTGTGCCTTTTTAAAGATGCAAACTCTCGAAAGCAAGAAGCAGAATGGAAAGAGAAAGCAATAAAGGAGCTGGAGGAATGGTATGCAAGGCAAGATGAACAGCTACAGAAAACAAAAGCCAACAATAGGTAAGAATGATTTGCAGTGTTTTTTTTATTCTGCTCAGGAAGAATGAAACTTCTGCAGATAAGCTGCTGCTTTCTTTGGTTTCTCTTTGGTTTTTACAACGCTGCCATAATTTTACTTCCCTGCAAATCACAAGTAACAAATGGGGAGCCAACTTCAGGAGTCCTAGCTCTTCCCCCCCACACACACCTATGATGGAAATTCTCACCCCTACTTTGTCTCCTTCACTTGTCAGCTTTAATTTTGGAATAGCACAACATCTGCATAGATGACAAGCATAGTCAAGGCTGAAGAAATGCTTCCCTCCATTAACCCTGGCTTTTTTGGAGAAGGAATTTGCTGTCCGTCTGTGATAGATGCAGTACTGAATCATGGATAAGACCAATGTGGGAAGCAAGGGGAGAGCTATCTGAGAGAGAGAGGAAGAGATGGGGTGAGCTAGTCATGCATTCCCAAGGTTGGCTCCTAAGTTGCAGAGAGACAGCATTATCTGTGCACTGGTTCTATACGATGACGAAGCTACCTCTTGCCAGAATCAGGCAAATTGTTCCAAGCTCTAGTATCTGTAGGTGGAATCAATGCAAAATAAGAATTTAGGAGATTTTCAGTGAAGTAGCAGCAACATGTACAACACACAACACAACCAGTCATGGCTTTAGTCCAGTTCAAAGTTAAGGCCACTGATTTCATTGGTCTTAAGTCTACTGTAATGGATTGTGATTAGAAAGTTTGTTTGGCCAGTGAATATTCTATACAGCTATTTAGCTGTTTTGTTTAGGTATTTAAGCTTTGGGGGATTGGGCATGGGCTCTAGAGAGGAGGAAGTGATTTCATAGTACATGAATCATAAGGTATGAAACTGCATCTTTTCCATGTTTGTTACACTGAGTGCTATTTTTAAACAAAAAGACAAGATAAAAATAATAAATAAAACTGCATCAGATAGTAATAGTATAAAACAGCAGCATCTACTTTTTACACTGCCCTGATCTTTGGTTCTATCTTTTCTTCGTTCCCTAGTTCTAATTGACATTGGTTTTATGAATCATATTTAGTGAAAGGAGAAATAGGTGCTTTCCTCTATGAAAAGTACAGTTGCCCCTCCACATTCGTGACTTTCACATTCGCGGTTTTGATTATTCGTGGAAGGCTGCTTCCCCCCCGCTGCTCAACACACCCTCCCTTCCCAAGGCAGCAAAGGGCTTAACCCATTGCTGCCTTCAGAAGGAGGGGTGGGGAGTAGCTGGCGCGCTGCCTCTGCGCCCCACTCCCTTCCCGAGGCAGCAAAGGGCTTCTGAGGAAGCCCTTCGGTGCCTTGGGAAGGGGAGGGGTGGGAAGCAGCTGGCACGCTGCCTCTGCGCCCCACTCCCTTCCTGAGGAAGCCCTTTGGTGCCTTGGAAAGGAGGGGTGGGAAGCAGCTGGGGCGCTGCCTCTTTGGAAGGGGGGTGGGAAGAAGCTGGCCCGCAGGCTCATATCTTATTCGTGTTTTTTTCACATTCGTGGGGGTTGTCTGCCCCTAACCCCCGCAAATGTGAAGGGATGACTGTATAAACATGCAGGGGTATATGTAACCATCATGGAACCTGCTAGATGTTATTGGACTGCAAGACCAAGCAATTTTAGGCAGCATACCAGTGTTGAAGAATGATAGATTTCACAGTTCAGCATTTGGAGGGCTATATGATTCCTACCCCAACTAAAGGGGAAAAGCAATTGTTATCCTTTCTTCAAGGAGTTCATGATAGTTTACATAAATATACTTTAGCTGTCCTCACAACATCATCAATTTCTATACAGTTGTCCCTTCATATTAGCTGGGGTTAGGGACAGAACACCACCACAAAAGTGGGGGAAAAAAGCAAATAAATTAAGCCCTGCCCCCAACATGCATACTATACTACAGTATTGTAGACTCCTCTCCTGCCAACAGGGCTGCCAATACCTGCCACCACACAACTCCAGCTTGCTTTCTCATGTTGCACCAAAACAGTGCTGCCCGTTTAAAACATTAAGGTTTAAAGTAACAGGCAGTGATGTTTTAGTGCAAAGTACGAAAGCAAGCTGGAGTTGTTTTGTTGCCAGGAGAGGGGAGGAGGATGGGGTCTTGGAGTTTGAGCTAGTTGAGCAGCAGCTACAAACCGGAAATATGCAAAACCGTGAATGTGAAAACCATGAATATGAAGGGGCAACTGTATTGGTTTCTATATCTAATGAAATCTTGAGGGATTATTTGGAAAATGGTCAAAAACAAGTTTCTTAGGTGTCAGGAGATCTGATGAGTAGATTCACAGATGGGCGAGAGTCAGGGCTTAACTTTGCATGTGGGATTTTGCACAGAAAATGGCTATTTCTATGCAGAAGATACATTTCTGTACAGAAAATGCTGTTTTCTGTACACACAAAAAATATGCCTTTTTTAAACCCACAGAAGAAGTTTCGAATTGCAGTCTTTGAAAACAAGTTTTCAACAATTTTCTTACAGCAAGGAGAAAAATTGTGAAATTATTATTTCTTGCCTGTACAAACAAAATTTTTAAAATTTACATCCCTACATGTAGCAGAGTACTGTAGAAAGTAAAAAAAAAGACAGTGATTTGTCCAAGGGTGTCCTATTATATTGGCGGCCAAACCGAGATTTGGGTTCAGGTGATCCTAGTCCTCCATGTCTAATTTACTGCTCTTTCCTATAGAGGAAGATGGGATCTGTGATAATACTGGTTTATGTGCTCTGTTCTTTCTCCCTTCCCATAACCGTAAGAGCAGCTGGGTCACTAAACTGAAAAGGTTTAATATCTACTGCCTGCCTACTTGGCATTCCTGAATGAAGTAGTCCAGCAATTCTCTACTGTTTGGACAGTTAACTTTATGGCCAACACAAGAGATAAGGATTACAGTTGGCCCTCCACATTCACTGCGGTTAGGGCACAGGACTCCCGTGAAAGTGGAAAAACCATGAATATCTAGTCCCCCCCAACCCCCCCCCCCATATTTAACACACAATAAGTATATTCTTTGGATTCAACCCACCACAGATGCCTTCAGGGTGCAGGGGTTCCTTTGCAAGGGAGAAGCACATGGTTGAAAGGTCTTGCCACCGCATCCACTGCTGCCCTATGCCATGTTTACTAGGGACTTACAAGCCTCACCATGTATTTACAGGCTCAGTCTTGAGCCTGTAGTCCATATTAAAAATGGTATAGGGCAGCAGTGGAGGTGGTAGCAAATCATCCTCGAATAATCAAATCTACAAAAGTTAAACCCACAAACAGAGGGCTTACTGTACCTTTTTCTGCAAATGTCACCACCTCAGCCCTTCAGACTGGAAATGGAAACTGTTCCTTGCCTAGCTAATTTCCATTGCCATTATGAACCTTGTGAGAAATGTGAACTGCAGAAAAAGAGGGCATAACGAGCAGAGAATTGCTTCCTCTCAGCCTGCCTAGCTCACATACAGGCCTGTTGCAGACATAACAACTCCTTAACAACCGTAGTTTTCTAAACAGTAGTCAGCTTCAGCTGATGGTGCTTTCGGGACCAGTTGCCTCCTTTCTTGGGAACCCTGCACTACCACAGTGATTGGTTTAGGGTTGATGTCCGTGTAATTTAAAACATAAAGCATGTAAGTGATGGAGGAGGGCTAATTTCAGGAGTCTGGCTTGAGCTGCAAATCATGATGTGAAGGATGCCAGTGTTATAGCTGCACTGGGTCAGCGTGTTCCTGAGCTATGTAGCTCAGTGCTTAGTTTGTTTTTCTTAACGGTTTCTCCGCTTCCCCTCATTATATGGCAAGTTCTTAGTATTTCTAGAGTCAAACTAATATGTTGCATGTTTAACATATTAAATACTACTTCAGCTGTATTTTCTTCTGCTTATTCTTCGCTTTTTCTCTCCTTCCTGCTTGCCTCTTCTGTGGACCACTTGCCACCCAGGGTGGCAGATGAAGCTTTCTACAAACAACCCTTCGCTGACGTGATTGGTTATGTGTATGTTGCCTAACTACTGGTTATTTGTCTGCTCCATCATCCATCCGTTTCAATTAACACTTCTAATCTGTGATGTTTGTTGTGGCCAAAGTATCCCAAAACAAACCACCCTTAGCAGGGAGGTGTGTTCTGTGGTAGATCAGGTTGGAAGAAAATTGTCTTGAAATCTCCAGGGTACAGCTGGGAAGAGGAGTCTCATCCATAATGTGGAAAGGCATGTGATTATAAATTAGGAAGGAATACAGGAATTTGGGGATAGCCAGCTATAATCTTAGCAGACCCATCCAGTCAGTTAAGCAATTAATGTGTGTCTCAGTGGCCTGCTGACTTTAAATCAGAGGTATGTTGAGAGACGACAAGCAAAATGGAAAGATTTCAAAAGGCTGGGTGAGAAGTTGTTATAGCTCCTGTTTGGATTTTGAATACAGTCATTGTGGTTAGCCTAAGATTGGTTGTAGCATGCAAACCTGTGGTGGATAATGGGTTGTGCAGTACAATATTCTTAATTCTAAACGTAAGGAGTAGCCCAGAGAACAAGATAGTTTCAGGGAATATTGAGGCTGACCATAACTGAAATATTGAGGTAGAAGTGTAAATTGCTTGCTTCCAAGTCATTGCTGGGCTATGGCATTCTCCAAAAGGAAGTAGCTGGAAGTATGTTGAAAACTAAACACTTGAAGTGCAGTTCTGGTCCCCCCCCCCCTTTAATTGTTCCAGTTGAGATACTCAGTTCTTTCCAATCTCAATTAGTGCTGCCCTCTTGTGCTGTGTAGAAAAATAGTTATTTAGAGTGCAAGGAGCATGTAAAACTGTAATAGAGCGTCATGCATAATGCTCTGTAACTGTAATACTTTTTAAAAAGCTGTCCTTCTGAACAGCAAAGAGGTGGGCTTAATCTTTTTGCAAATTCCTGCCACGAGTTAAATCCACAGGACTGAAGGAACCTTCTGAGTGCAGAAGCCTTGGTGATATGATTCAGATAAAATTACTTATCAGTAAAGAAACTCAGTAAGTGATTTACTAATATCCTTTAGTATCAATGTGGTCCAAAATGCTCCAGGATTCCTACAGTGTACAAATAAGTGGTCCATATTTGTCTCACACTTCTTATCATACAAAACAATTCCAGTCTTCTGGAAGTGTATATTCTTTTCCACTAAGATTAGATTAGTTCAGTCGGTTTGCCTGCTCTCTTCTATAAACATGGCCATTTTCATATGAAAGGTGCTTTCACCTTTGATATTGGATTGTTGGTACTCTGAATTAGAAAGTCACCTCCATCTATCCCAGTGATCATGGTGATCCCCATGCCACTTGGTTCTAGTTGAAATGAATTCGTAAGATCATTGTAGTGACTTGTCACTAAGCAGTGAGAAGGAAGTGAGGTGGGAATACATTGCAACAGCCACTTCCTTCACGAACCTCTTACTTAAGTGGCAAGATCAGGAAACAGGGAAATGGCTCTGGCAGGCCCTACTTTACTTGACATGGTACCACCCAAACGGTCACTATTTGGGAAGAGGCAGTACTGATCAAACTGTATTAGGACTGGAGCCCTCTGCTCTGACCCTATCGGGTATTTCCAGTTTCATGGCCTGTTTGGGCCACCAGCACAAACTGGTGTGTGCATAGCAGCACCTGAGGAGATAGTTCTCTTATGCATGTGTCTGTTCTTGGCCTGGTATTAAAGATCATTGAGTGGGAGCATGAATAAATGACCTAGAATAATCCCAGACTTGTGAAACGCTGGACTTAAATTGTGTTCACCATTGGAATTGATGTGGAAAGACTATTTCCGATAGCTGGGGTGGGGGGAAGAGGAAACCTGCAGGGCAGGTGCTGAAGAATAAAACTGGCAGGATGTTTCCCGACTGTCAACGGTGCTACAAAGTGCATGTCTGGCCAGCTTTACTTATCATCTGCATTATGCTCATTTTCATTTTCTATATCTGACTTAAACTCTCCTTTTTTGTTGTTGTTTCTCTTCACCTTTAAGCACAAACATAAACCATCCTTGCTACAGCCTAGAACAGTTAAGTAAACTCTTCACTGCCCTTTAAGTGTCTTGTCCCATGAAATAGCAGTGTTGTAGTGACCCTTGTCATTAGTGGTGTCTGTACAATTCAATCACCCTTGTGATCTGTGCTGAACCTCATGGGCTCATCCTCATTGCTTTTTTCCCCATGCTGCTTGTTGGAATAGTTGAGGGTTCTGCCCTTGCCCCCCACCCCAAAAATTTGGGAAGGGGACCCATTCCTCTTGCCTCTGTGTGGGTGCCAGGACTTCATTATTTTCATAATTAGCTACTAAAAATGGAATTCCTTTTGTGTTCAAGCAATATAGCAGCATACCAGTATTTAAAAGATTGTTTATTCTTAATGTTTATTGCGCACATGTGTGTATGGATGAAATGAACAGGCATGTATCCTCTGAACTGGCTTTTCATTGATATCCTCTGCTGCAGCCTGTATCATCAAATCCATAGCACATACAATCATGAGAGCTATGACCTTTGTTTTGCAATCTCCTCTGCATCTCTTTATAGAGTTGGGAATGTAGAATTGTCATGTAGCCTTTTATGCTGTGTCTTACGAATTTTGGAAGTGGCTTCAAAAATTAAAGGATAATTTAACACCCATCCCTAGCACATCTTTCCCCCCTGGAAAGTTAGCTTTTGCTGTGTCAAACTAACTCAAGCCACATGCAGAACTTGAGTGTCATATGTGGCAAGGAGGTTGGGTCTTCTCTTCCCATCCCAGCTCTATATATTGGCTGTTATGTTTGCATACAAATCTGTGTTTGTAGCACAGTGTAACAGACAGCTGCAAGCTGTGTTATCTATATTTTTGATCTGGTGAAAACAAACTCACTGTGGCTACACGTAATCCTCTATCTGCATAGGGCACTTGATAGTGCTTTTAAAGCACTCTGAGGTAACTTTGAACCCAAAATCTTTTATTCACACAGTTTGAGACTGCACTCCTCTGTTAAACCAACATTAACAGAGGAGTGCAGTCTCAAACTATCTGACTACTGTTCCTTCTCTGTCTGGAAGTTCTGAGGTAGAGGGAGTGGGACATCCTCAAGATGTTACAATGTTTTCCCCCTCCCAATGAAATTGGAAATAAAAGGAAAGCAGGCAGCTCAAGGGAGAGAGGATGGGAAATGTGCATGTTGGGGTTAAACATGGTGTTGCCTTGCTTCTAGGGCAGCTGAAGAAGCCTTTGTGAATGATGTTGATGAATCGTGCCCTGGCACCGAATGGGAACGTGTGGCTCGGCTCTGTGACTTTAACCCCAAGTCGAGTAAGCAGGCGAAGGATGTGTCCCGCATGCGTTCAGTGCTGATTTCACTCAAGCAGGCTCCGCTGGTTCGCTGAAGGGAAGGCATACATGACACTATAAATGCAATATCTTTTAACTTTACTCAGAGAAGCTGTGTTTGCAGTAATTGGATTAATTATGTTTAAATGTTTTTTTTTGGGGGGGACCAAACCTCATGAAGTATTTAGAGTTTGATCATTGTTTTGTGATTGCATGTTCTTCCCTCATTTGAGTCCTCCAGGTGTCCAAACTGGGAGGTAACTTCCAAAATTGTAGTCTCTGTGCTCCCATGCACTGAGATTTCACTTTCAACTTACTGATATTAAAGGTCTGTTTAAACAGCACTCTTGTGTGAGGACTTAATAACCCAAACTGATTTCTTTACTGCATCAAAAAATATCTGACATACTAATCTTGTGACCTATCTAAAATAGTTTTGAACAGTGAAGATCTTGTAGCTCCAAAAATACAAAGCAAAAAACAAAAACAAAAAACCCTCTTTCCTGTAAAACACAGTACAGTCATCTCTCTGTATCCATGGGTTCTGCATCCACAGATTCAACCAACCACAGCTTGAAATGGGGCAGGAGTGAAGAATCCAAAAATCAAACCTTGCTGTTCGCCATTTTATATAATGGACACAATGTTACTAACCACTGTATATAATGGGACCTGAGCATCCACAGATTTTGGTATCCATGGGTGAGTGGGGGGGCTAGAAGCAAACCCCAGTGGATACCGAGGCCCCACTGTATCTTCCTTTTTGATTGTCATCTGCTAAGTTTAGGAAAAACTGGTTTTGTTGTTTGCTGCTCTTAGCCATTGTAAGAGGAGAAGAGTGGTAGTGGGTGAGAGAAGTTTTTAACAGATGTGGTCTATAATCTGTATTTGTGGGAATTGTGAAGTTTCCTTAATGAGTAGGATTTTGAGATCTAGAAGGCTCTTAAATCTAGAAGGCTCTTAAATCTTTGAAGTGGCAGGAGGGGGAAAGTAGCAGAAGGTATCTCTGAAATAAGACCACCAACAACAACAAAAAAAAAATAGGTAGGTGGCAACCTTCTGCTTAGCTCCTAAGAAAACAATATTCCTTCAGGCTGGACAGCCTGCTTTTGACAGATGGCATTAGTTGCTGGCCAGGCAGTTACACTGCACTTTCAATAGAGGGTATCCTAAGTTGAGTAACTTCTCTTCTTGGGCTCCCTTGTTTCCTATATCCTGGCCTCAACTTTATCTGCAGCTTCCACTGATCAAACAAGCTTCCAGTTCAACACTAAACAAACAAGTTGTCTTTTTATACTCATGATTTAGAGAAGTGAATCGCATGCTATCTCATGTGAGGGACCCAATTTGTTTGTTTCAGTGTGGTGAGAGCTGGTACCATATTTGTGTACATTTCTTTCCTGGAAACTCACCAGGGACCAGCAGCCAATGGTTTGTCAACTAGCACTGCTGTAGACCAGCACTTTGAGTAGCGCTCATTTAGAAAGCAAAGGGGGTAAAGGAGAAAAAGCAGTAGTTTACGATCTGTGGGAAAGTTAAAGTACAATCCCAAGTCCCAGGAATGCTTCCTAGCCTCCTCTAGGCTGTGGTATGGAAGCCTGTTTGAAGTCTATTCACCTCTCACAGCAATTTCAGAACCTGCCTGTAAAAGTAATCCATACTATGTACTCTGGCTGATCAGAGGGAGAACCTGCCTGGATGTGGTCGAGCAATAATGTCACAGCATATTTCAGAGAGCATAAACTGCCAGCGTGTTGCTAATGAAGAAACTCTGGTGTTCTTATGATAGGTACCAGAATGCATCCTAATGGTAAGCACTGGCATCATGTTAGAGACTCCATAAAATTTAGAGACTAAGGAAACTCCCAAAGGAGTTCAAAAGGAAATCCTTCTCTAAAACAAAGTAGCTGGCAAAAAGGAAATTGAAAGGAAATCTCTCCATGGTGCTTGGGGCCTACTCAAAATGATATTAATAAGGGCTCAGACAGAATACATATCGCAGGTCATAAAGGAAAGTATGAGGTCCTAGGGGTCACCAATAGGGATAATGAGCAGTGTGAATGAAGCTATTAGCAAAAAGTTTCCTTCTGAAACAAGAACTCTGCCTAACTGAAGTGAGCTTAACACAAAATTTGCACAGAGGAAATAGCGGCAGAAAATCGGGAATGCAAAAATGGATTTTGAGGAATATATATTGCTGTTTGTAACAAGAAGTATAGTAAAATCAGGAGCAGGAAGCCTGCTAGGCCACTTGATAACAATGAAGAACATGAATTAAAATGTGCAACTAATTGCCACGAGGTAGCTATTGCCAACTTTAATGGCTTTAAAAGAACTGGCTGAATTCATAGAGGATGGAGCCATCAATGGCTACTAGTCATATATTTTTGGATGCAGGTAAGTGAAACAATGGGTATCCGTGCCACAGATACGGGGAGGGGGCTGTCGTACTGTAGTGGTAATACCTCTGAGAGCTGGAAAACTATCCCTCCTCCCTGACATCTCCTTACATCCCAAAACATGGATCCTTTCCTTGGCCTTCATGTTCAGTTCCTTCCTTCCCACTCCCCCACCAAAGTAATGGAGCATTTGAGAGTGGGCTAAGATATAACATAAGAATTTTAGCTACTGGTGTCTGGAAACAAGTTAATTGTGGAAACTTGGTGTGTATATATATGTGTGTGTGTGTGTGTTTCACTTTTTTTATTTCTGTCTTCAGTATTCAGATTAACACTTCAGACAGACCTATTATCTTTCAAAATTCAGCTGAAGAATAGAACTGTATAAAAATTACAAGAAGCAGACTAGATAGCAGTAAAGAGGAAAATAGAAAAATGGCAAGGAAAACTGATCAAGAATTTGATTTAGTCTGTCTTTTAAGCATAACTATTATATCAAAGCAGAGTGACACTTTTTATTACTACATCAAACAAAAAAGAATATTGCAGAAGTCATGCTAAGCTTAATAGGACTTCAACAGAATGGATTTGATTCAGCCACTGAAGTAACAAACATTAAGGTTGATATCCAGTTGTCTTTCAAAACGCCTTGGTGTCATTTTAGCACTAAAACTGGAGAAAAATAATTACTAACATTTGACTGTGGTAGAAAAAGGAATTTTTATGTTCATATTAGCATCCCTCAAACTGGATAGCAATACAGTATACATCTTCATGCTTTATAAATCTGGCCAGCAATCCTAAAAATCTAGAACCATCTTAAAAGGGGAAACTACTATTGAAGATACTTGAATATGTTGATTTATTTGAATGGAACTATATTATTGTCCTCAGATTAGTCCATTTGTCTCTGCTACTCAGCTGTAATTCAGGCATAGTGTGCTATAAATAATTGATAAGGATGGTTGATGATCTGTTGAAGACTGTCAGAGGGGCTACTTACTCAGCTTGTAGATTGAAATAGCAAATGCTGTCTGTATGAGGGAAAAGGGGAAGGGAATACAGCAAGTTGCTGAATTTGGCACCTTTCAACCTAGGGATCCCCACCCTTCTATTATACAGTACTGCATTGCAAACATTCCTGGTAACATTTTACAGGTGTAGGACTCTGTAAGTACAGTAATAGTGGAGCCCTGGTGGTGCAGTGGTTAAATGCCAGTACTGCAAGCCACCACGTTGCAAGTTCGATTCCAGCAGGCTCCAAGGTTAACTCAGCCTTCCATCCTTTCATAGGTGGGTAAATTGAGTACCCAGCTTGTGGGGGCAATTAGCTAACACACATTGGAAACTGTTTAATGCAGTGTAGATGTGTAAATAGCTATTGCTTAAAACAATTTGTAAGCCGCTCTGATAGCCTTGTGGCTAAGAACGGGGTATAAATAACTAAATAAATACAATAAATAAAAATAGACATGTAGCCCACTTCAGTAGTTTGGATTGGGGTTACAGTAACAAACCAACCACATACTTCTGAATAATCTTGGCAGGTACTGCACCTAATTCTGGAATACAGATTTATCATTCTGTTTGTAGACAAAGAACAGACACTTAACTAAGGTACCCATATAGCACCCTCTGTATCAAATAAACATGATAGCATTGACTTTTCCTATCAGGTTAACATATAGTGAAGTCCTGAAAGATAGCAGCATGAGCCAATGCTTCAAAAATGCTAAATCCAGAGGATTTCCAGTTTGCTCGCTAGCCTTTTGAGACAAGAAGCACTGCAAGTCTCCCCAGGCCTATCGCAAAGTGACAGGCCTACCTACTTATTACGTAATTATCAACCCCAGTATGAAACTAGGATGTGCCTGCAGCTATCAATTTGGAAGCAAGATGGGGACACACTGCAACATTCTCTTATACATCTTCACTCTTTCATCCAGTAGTGAACTTAAAGAGCCTATGCTCATTAATTTTGCAAACAGAGTCACCTACAATATAACTTTTTGCATATTGGCTAGAAGGCATAAACAAATAGTTTATGTTTAAACAAAAACCCAAACAGCTTGATGGAGGACTAAGAGCTACATCATGGCAGTCCGACTATATTTTATCTTACTTAAAGGTGGACCATTTTCTAGAAGTAGTGGCTAATATTTAAACTCAATATAACATTTAAAGTAAATACACAGTAACTTTTTAATTGGTGCACACTGCTAGCTAAAACAAATTGGCAGAATGGTGTGGCATCTTAAAGACTAACAGCCTGAGCTTTTATTGACATTGACACTTCTCAGCAGTCTTGGGGCTTCAGAAAGGTATATAGTACACAGAGTTGCACCCCCAGTCATAAGAACATTGTGTATCTATCTATATGCCTCAAGCTGCCAAATATGTGAGGAAATGGACCGTGAAAGTTCATGTTATTAAGGTATGTTAGCCTTAGAGATTCTATACAACTCCTTATTTTGATTTGTTTAACATGGCTACCCCTTTGAAAATGAAAACAATTCCTGATCTTTGAGGACCTTCAAACATCTCATCCCATTTGTGGCAATGATACTTTATCATGTTGCATTTTAACATGCCTTTAAAATGGAATTAACTGAAAGTTTTTCCCTATTACATGTGTCTGCTCAAAAGCAAATCCCTCTGAATTCAATAGATCACAGTTGATTAACAGTGCATAAAATGCTGTAAATACATTAGTATTTGTTGGAGTAACCATGTGAAGAAGGGTATAGCATCCTCAAGCATACCAGGCACATAGCCCCCACGGCTTCCCAGTGAGTCTTCGCCTTGAGGACATGAGCTCTCCGCCTCCCCATGTCAACTGCAAACATAATTCCAATATTGGTACAGGCACAGTGATGTAAAAAGAAGCAGTTCTTCCTTTTAAGAAAGCACACATAGGCTTGTAGCTTCAAAAGAACCATTTAAGTGAAGCTATTTGTGGCTGCGTCATAAAGCAGTCTAGCAAAAAAGGTATCAAGAAACAGAGAGAAATAAAGTATGTAGGAACACAGAAACATTTGTGCTGCTAAAATTGTGTGACACCTCTGAAATCCAGTTTATAGGATTTACTTTGCAAACAAGCACAGGCAGATATTTGCATATCAATATGTCCCCCCCCTCACAATATTCCCAAGGCAGATGCCTACTCATCTGGATGATTGAGTAAAAGCAGCCTGTAGCACTGATTGAGTGATTCCCTAAACGACATGACAGATCTGAATGAAAAGCAAGACCAGAAACAGTCTTTAATATCAATATTGCACAGATTGGCTGCATTTTTCCAAAAGAGCGCCACTGCCACAACAGCTTGCGACAAAGCTAGTATTTTGGATCACTTTCTTCATTCTTGTGTGGTATAAACACACTCTCAGAAGCTTCCTTGTAAGTACATCATACATCAGTCAATTACTCTTCCCAACAAAATTTTTTTAATATTAATTTAACAAATAAATACATATATGATAGCTGAATATTCTAGAATGATTGGTTGCAGTCTCATCAAACAGAATGTGGCTATTATTTTAGTCTCTGCAGAGGAAAGAACCGTTACATAAATCTGTATGGGAAAATTATTTCCTTTTGTAATGACTTCCCAATGTTTGGCTATTGAAATGACTATGCACTGGCTAACCCAACTGGAAAATCTATAAGCAGGAAGAAGTAAGAAAATTCAGATTGTTCATCTTTATGCAGCCTCTGGAATTGTTTTGTTTTATAAAGGTTTGTAAGAAGATCTTGTCTGTGAATCACCTTTCTAGTATCCCCTGATCTTCCAGCTTACAAATGGAAAAACCCATGTAACAAGAAGGAAAAAAATATTTAGGCATAAAGACAGTGTCAATGATTTCCTACCCTACCTAAAAAAAGAGAATTGGTACCAGTAAAAAATCTTTCCAAAGAGCCACTATAAACTGCTGAAATCCATTTCTACTTCTTTGACCTATATTTAGTATATCCTACGTGTTGTATAATCCAGAACCATGCTAGCAGCTCCAAGTAGGGCAGGATCTGCCAGGTCCGAGACAACCACATCCACTGTCTGTACAGAGAACAAGGCCCGCTGTTGGATCACCTCTTTGACAACATTGACATAATGGCTTGCCAAGACACCAGAAAGTATGACGAGGGAAGGATTAATAGTATGCAGAATATTCACAACTCCAAGGCCCAGTGCTTGTCCAGCTGTGAGGGGTGGGGGGAAACAAGTGAGAGAGAATACTGGTTTTAGTTAAGAGATGAAAAATACAACGAGAAAGGAAGTACTATTCTTGACATACACCCACACTTCTTTTGCCTCGTCATTTCTGATTTTACAGGTTTCTTAAACCACCTCAGAGGCAACAATAACAGAATGAACATAAACACCATGTGGAACTACACCTTTCTCACATCAGTTTCTACTATCCAGAATAAAGCTAATCTCTGTTTTATTTAAGAACAGACCTAACTGAGATGTGACAGGTTGACATTATGAATCCTACCTAATGCTATGGTTTTAAAAAAGAAAATTTTGTTTCATGTGACAAAGTGACTCAGAAAACAACATTCCCTGCTAGGTATCATTCCATCTCTACAGAAAGTCTTCTATATAGTTAGTAGTACCCTAGAACAGGGAAGGGAAAAGTCAGGATCTACAACACACACACAGAGTAGAATCCTAATAGCCACTAACCAGAAAGGAGTGCAAAAGATAAGCGACTGAAGAATAAACCCAGGACTGAGCTCACAGTTATTCCAAATAAATACACTCCTGGTTGCCCCAAGTTTTCTTAACTTCAACAATATATTTGTGTGGGGAGTATCAGTTTGTTGTGCTATTGCTAAACAGCTAGGGCTCAGAAATCCTTTCCAATCTACAGCATATTACTCTGGTTCTTTTGTTTGTAGATTTCAATAAAGTCATAATAAAAACATGGTAGAAACAGTCCTTGGATACAAAAACTAATGAAGATCGGAAGTTTTCCAAATGGGACATTTCTGAATTATTTTTGCTTAGCACAATAATTATTTTTGCTTAGCACAAAGTGGGGTGGGGAGAACCGTTTTTAGTTTCATGATAAAGTGGGTTTTTTTATTTGAGATACAGCTTGTGAACTGGTTAATGCATTTTATTTAAGTTTCATTAACATTCACTCAAGCAGTCCAGCTGTATGTGCACAGTTGAGCTGGCAGGAGCATATTTCTGTATCCCTCTCCTTACAGAAGCTGTACCAACTGCCTGAAAATGTTACACCAGAATCAGGAAAGTGCTGAATGGAGTGATCTGTGGTGCAGAGAGTAAGGACGATCCACCAAAATCACAGGGCATCTTCTGGAAGCCAAATCTTTCCAGTGGCACTGACAAGGATGGATGTTGGGCTTCAGTTCCCAGAAGCCCCAACCAACACAGCTAATGGTCAGGGCTTCTGGGAGCAAAAGTCCATCATCAAGAGGAGACCCAGGTTTGGGAATCACTGTAAGTGGGCCCTCAGTATCTGCTGGGGAAACAAGGTTACCGCATCACTTTTTTTTTTTTAATCACCAGCCAGGAGTCCACAAAAGATGTCTCGCTTGCATTTGCATTCTTACCTGTTCTAACAATATTGTCAGCTTTTGGATTTCCCAGTTTAGCTGCCTGGATGAGGTGTGCAGCAGTTACTATCTCTTCCTTCTTTACAGACATCCCTCCAACTAACAATGAATCCTCTGCATAGCCCAAAAAGATGGATAGAAAAAAGACAATAATGATTGAGAAATGAGAACAGTCTGGTGGTTATAATTCACCAGTCTGATGTGGGCAGTAAACCACACAAGTCTAATCATCACTCTAAGAAAGATGTGGAAAATGTAGCTCTGCACATGCTGCTGAATTGGAATTCCCATCAACCCTAGCCAAGACAGCCAGTGGTGGGGAGCTGCAGTCCATCAACATCTGGAGAGCCACACTGTCCCCATCTTTGCTGTAATGGAACATCATTAATTTTGTTGTTTGTTTTTTGCTTTAAAGTTGTATTGTTCTGTTGAGATCCCCTGTTAGCTTGCATTTCACGTACAAATGCATTAAGGAAGTGTGGGTTCAACCCAGCCAGTTTCTTCCAGAAAGGTGGGTATGCATGATCCTACACCATATTCTCAATGAAACTACCATCAGCCAAATACTATGCTTGTCAGTATTGAAATATGTTGCTATTAGGCAGCACCAGGTGGTCACTAAATTTTTATACATTCTCCGTAAACAGAAGAACTCTTTTCTGACAGCCAGAAACAGAAGCAGCACAAAGTGGTGCAATGGAACGGCACAGCTTGATGGACATGCATGCCTGACCGTGCTTTACTTGGCCCTGAATGACCATTTGAAAAGAGGCAGCAAAAAATGAACATGGCAGACCTCAAGAATACTACTGTGCTTAAAAATTTACACTGCAGGCTATTTTACTTTTACACTGTACAGTAACCAAACCTCCCAAAGCCAGGCTCTACTGCAAAATGTGAAATTTGGAATCAGAAAAGCATTGTTAATTACAGAAAGTATACACAAAGGCTGCAAAAATTTCAGAAAAAGGCTGAATGTGGTCCCATTAAGGTGGGTAAGCATGTGATCTGTAAGCTGCAGGGCAAGAGGCATCCTACATATACCTGCCATATGCAGTCAGCTTGGAACAGCTTCCCTGTGGCATCTTATATAATACAGATGGGTATGTAATTCTCCTGAATCACACAAAGAATTTTCAGATCAATGAGATACATTCCTAAAATGGTTAAGAAACACATGCTGACTTGCCTTTAAAAGTGCTTCACTATCTTGACTTGGCCATTGGGAGCAAAATTAAATCAGAATAAACTGCTCCTGAAAAATCTGGCACTCCTAGTTTAAGAACACAGCATTAGGTTGCATTTTGACATTGTGATGACTTTAAACAGGGATTAAGAACATGTGGCCCTTCAGCTATTGTTCAGCTCCCACCAGCCCTAACTAATACAGCCTAAAACGACAGGCGGGAGCAGTAGTCCAATAACACCTGGGTTATTGGTCAAGGCCAAGGGTTCTCCATCACTAACTTCAGTGAGTATACTGGAGGTGAACATTTTTAGGCCACATGCGCATCAGATAAAAAAACATGGAAAAAAAAAGTTGAACAATATTCCTACCATCATGCAATTTTTTAGCTTCTCTTTGCAAGGCTATTCCAGAAGCATAGGCTTCTATACATCCATGGCTCCCGCACAGGCACTCTGGTCCATCCAGAGCTACCACAATATGCCCAAGTTCAGCAGCACAAAAAGAGCTCCCGTGAATCAATTCATTTTGATGAATGATTCCACCACCAATACCTGAAATTTAAAGACAGCAAAAGAACTCCATTCAAACTGCAGAGCCTGAAGATATGTACAAAATGTGTAACTTGTATATGCTTTACCAGTTGTACCTTAAAAAAAACCGGGGGGGGGGCAACATCCTCTTTGCTACTTAATGCAGAAACAAAAAGCAATGTGCAATTTTAATTCTGGGCAGCATGATAAAATGACAACCAAGTAGTACAGCCATCTGTTTCTATCAGTCACCACATTCCAGCTTTTGGACACAACAGTTTCAGAAATTTTCTGTTCCCAAATCTTATGTTTATGCTATTTCTGCCATATTGCTATTTTAATATATGAGACTGAACACAATGTTAGGAAATAATCCAGACATCTTCTGCAACTAGCATCTGTAAACATGTATTCTACTTTGAGATGTGACACATGCAGTTTTCCTTTTCCATTTTTAGAATAAGAATATGGTGTGGCTCCTAAGAACTATGCGTAAAAGGATGTATATGGAAGGGGGATATTTAGTATTTTATTCTTAAACCTACTGCAATGTGGTCTTCATCATAATTATTTACACTACAAGCCTAAACGAGAAAGTAGTTCTGGATTTTTTCCAAAGTGAGGCTTGGTGCTTGGTGCATCAGAAGACAACTCTTCCTAAATTTCAAAATATTTTCTTTCAGGCCTTTTAACTTCTTTAAAAGATTTGAAAACATCAATGATTGCTAGCCTGAAATTAAATAAAGAACTGTACTCTTGAATTACTCTTAACCTTCTAGTCTGAGCCTCTTAGGCTAGTTTCCTCTGATTATTCAAAACACTGTCACCAAGGAAGTCAGTGCCAACTCAAAACTTGTCAGAGGAGATTACTTGAACTTGAATGGACTCACAAAGCCAAACCTCAGTAGCTAAGGGGTTGGGCTAGCTGGAGACTAGACCAGCAGATGAGAGGATGTAAAAGATTTTTTTTTTTTAAATTAAGCTCTCTAGAAATGTAATTTGTGCTATACGGGATCGTAATATACTAGTGTTTTAAACCTTGGTGGAAAATGAAGGAGTGTTTTCATCTCACTGGAGCAATAATCACTTTAATAATTACATGCAGTGAAAAAAGAACCCCAATTTTCTTTCCCCCAATTTACACTTGAAATTGCTTTATTAATTCTCAGCTTCTGATTTGCCTATATAAAGTCTGCTACTCCATTTTTTTCTAGGGCAAGAAACACTAAATGTATGGGAAGATAAGTAGGAAGTCTTCATCTATTTAAAATGTCATATAACCTGTTTGTCCAGTGCTCAAGGCAGCTTATACCGTATTAAAACAGTCTGAAACTAATAACTTGATGTGACACACAAGAGAAACGCGGAGCTATTTAACCTACTTTTACACAGACAAATGACAAATTATTAAAAGAAGTATTTTAATCGTAGCAGCTTTTGTGTTCGATTTGTCTGAACTCAAAAGTACCTGTCCCAGTGATGAGAGTTACAAAGTTTTCCACTCCTTTTCCATGCCCAAATTTTCTCTCTGCAAGAGCCGCACAATTGCCATCGTTGTCTACCCACACTGGCAAATGCAGAGCATCTGATATGGGAGTCCGTAGGTCAACAGAATTCCATTCCTGAATAAGTTTTGTGGAATGAAGAACAACACCTTCTCGAGGATTTACTCTTCCACCTGTGGAAATGCCTGAGCCCCAAAGCACATGTCAAAAAAAGAGAAAAATATCAAACAGATGCTTTAATTTGGGGGGGGGGGAGTTTAAATAAGCATCAACTGTCAGCTTGTCATACAGAAACAAAACAAACAACCTCTCCCCACCATTGAGGTCTTCTTACATTTTAAAAAAGCACATATCTGTAACTCCCCCTGTCACCAACAAGCAAAGAACTATTAATATTTGGTAACTTACTCAAGGAGCCAGCATACTGTGGAGGTTTAAGTGTTGGAATAGGACTCTAGGAGACCAAGGTTCAAGCCCTTGCTTGGCCATGGAAAACCACTGGGTGACCTTGGGTAAGTCACATTCTCTTAGCCTCGGGAGACAATGGCAAACCTCCTCTGGACAAATCTTGCCAAGATAACCCCACAATAGGTTTGCCTTAGGGTCGCCCTACGTCAGAAGTGACTTGAAGGCACACAGCAACAACAAAACTCACTAAAGAATATATATTCAAATTTGCATATTATAAGGAATTTTCTTAGAAAGTGTCCACACCACTGTCTGGATGCACATTTTGATCCACTTTTCATTGTTTCTTCCCCATAAATAGTGGTTACACTGAAAAGATCAGTAAAAAATAAAAAAAGAAAGACTGAGAAGCTGATGCAATACTATGTCTCATCTCAGTCTTAACTCTTGGTACTGAAAAGAATGTGTGACTTTCTATAGCTATACTCACAGTTTGTCACTTTAAAAGACAGAATTATATTATATCTAAAATGTTTAGTACAGTAATATATAAAGTTCTCATTTTATGAGGAAGAAAATGTGTCATTTGTTTAAAACTTACCCACACCCAGAATTCGACAATTCAGATTTACTGCTTCTGACGCAGCCTCTACACACATCTTAAGGATCAGTTCTATTCTGTCCTCATAGGTTTTAGGGTTCAGCTGAGTATATTTCTTAACAATTTCACCCTTAATGGAAGGAAAATCCAATAAACTTCTTGTATTTTTCAGCTTATTTTTCACCTATATTAAAAGTGGCTTTTCTACATGTTCTCAAATATACATTATTATGTATGACATGCAAATTGTCACATGAGAAGAGTGAAGTGTTTATGTGTGTACAAGAACCTCCTTGGGATTGGATGTGTTCCTTCCATCTCCCATTTCCTCAAGTCACAGGCCCAAGCTCAGCCCCTGCCTACTCGCTTGCCTATTATCCACTGTACTGCAGAGGAAAGAAAAACAGTTAGGCCAATGGCCTTCACACTAGAAAAGAAACAATGCAGCTTTGCTAACTGACTGGTGGCTTAAATAAGCTTTAATTGATCAATTCAAATTTAATTTTTTTACTATGATCAAACCAATAAAAAGCCACACTGTTTATAGATGGGGTATGTATATGTGGCAGCAGGTGCCATCTTAGCAGAGCATCCCTGTTCCACAGGAGCCTCTCTAAGATGATGCCTGTCACCTGCAGCCTTTTGTAAGTGTCTATATTCAAGTTAGTATTTCAATTAGCAAATAAACATTTAATCAATTAACATTTAATTAATTTTTCAAGCATGGATTAATATGAAATTATTTTTAACTAATAGACGGTTGCAACCTTGATGGCTAGTATGGAAGACCAAAACAGTGTCATGTCCTAAGCAGTCCCTATTTTGAACCCATTTTGGGAAGAAGTTCAGGTTTTTAAAGTTCAGATTAAAATCCGAATTGGAATCACCATCCCACAGGCATGCCCTTCTGAACATCTAATTTCACATCAATAGAGCCGCTTCCAACATTTGCTATATGTACCTGAATGAAAGAATGAATATGCATATTATGTGAACTTTTAAATAGATAATCGCTGATATTCTACGTTGGTTACTTAGTTACATATACATAACTAAGTGCTATCTCCTGGCTTGACCCCCGACCCCATCTTGTCAGCCAGCAGACACATCTATATATATAATTCTCTTGGGTATGTTGCTTTTCCCAGTGTGCTGATTGGCTGCTCAGGAAACACACCCAATCCACACTCAACCAATCATCACCCACATGCAAATTCCCTTTCCACATCACAATCCACTCAATCTGCATCACTGCCACACAAGAGCCCCTCCCTCCTCTCACTCCCTCAGCCACACTCATCAGTCACGGGCTGCGATGGGATCCAGGCAGTCAACTGGTAGTGGTGGCAGGATGCTGCTGCTTACACTGGGTCGGAGCCAGGCAGTCAACTGGTGGTGGCTGCGGCAGGGTAACAGAGTGAGTCACCCTCAGCAATTCTGGGAAAACTGTGGAATGCTGATAAGGGGGAGGAGGAATTTAAATCCACCAGCCTACCTTACAGGGTTGTAATGAGGTCTACTGGCAGTGTTTTCGGGAGTTTTTTAATGGCGTATGGTACGCCAGGTCCAGCTAGTCGGGTGGAATAGGTCCATTCTGGTGCAACTGGACTGCAAGGAGCATGATGTTTCTGTCCTCCTCCTCCCAGTGAGTGAGGCTACAATAAGGAATTGCAACAGAAGGCCTGCTTTTGATTGTCACAGCCTCACTAACTGGTAGGAGGGAGCTGGAAACATCATTCTCTTTGCATCCTGATAGGCAGCCAAACAGATCTTCTTTCCCTAATACAGCTGCTGGCCATTAAGGCTTGGGGGGTGGGTGTGACGGTATTCATGTAGATTTTCACATGGGGCCCAAATGCCCCGTTCCTGCCCCACCACCTCCTCTCCTGTTCCTGCCATGGAATAACGTAAATCTTTCACACACTTACCTTAATTCCACGGCAGAAATGGGCTCCCCCTCCCCTCGCTGGCCAGCCATAAATGCAGCCGTCATAAGGCTGCTTTTACGACTGGCCGTCTGAAACATTATCACATTATCGCATAACGGCCGGACGGTAAATTTAAAAAATAAAACTCCCCCAAACATAAAATCAGTTCACCAAGCACAAAACACACTTTAAATCACACAATCAAAACAGGGAGGGTAAAATAAAGGGGGCCACTTACCTGGATGTCCAGATCGTACCAGGAAATGCTAGGAACGGACCTCCCCTCTGTGGCTGTCATTTCGGACAGGAACGGGGCTCCTGTTCGCACACCTGTGATTGCGTGATAGCGACAGAACGGGAGGTCTATTCACGATGAAAAATCGTGATTACATTGTTCCAGAACAGTCACGGGAACAGGATGGATACAGGACAGAACGGGGTCAACATCATCCGAAAGGGAAAACCTTTCCTGACCCTGTTCTGTTCCTGCCACGGGATATATAGCCCGTGTGAAAATCTCCTAAGACTACATAGCCTTACTGGATATGGAGAAGTTATGGATCCGTAACTATAGGTTACAGATCTGTAAATGCACTACAGAATGCCAGCCGTGGTTTTTAATGTGTTTTAAAATGAGTTTGTTTAAAATTGGCTACGTGAACCTCAGACACACTTCCACCCCCTGTGCTATAGTTTATGTTTACCTTCATGCTGACGATTGCTACCCGGAGGTTTGTTCCACCTAGATCCACCGCCAGTGCACTCTGGGTTTCTAGGATATGGTCAATATCTTGAGAGATGTTTTCCTTTACAGGAGGGAAGCAGAACTTCTTCTGAAGGGGTTCTTGGAGGTCAATAGATTTAAGGAACTTCAAAATTCTTGGAACAGCATTCCCATCCCCATATATTTTTGAACTATTACATCAGAAAAAAGCAATAGGAATACATAAAGCAAGAACAATAACACACCTTACAATCCAAGCTAAAGCATTCTAGATCACAGTAGGATAAAGATAAAAATACTACTGCATCAGGAAATAAGTCACATTTTTGGTAGCTGGGCTTTTGAGAAAATAGGATTTTTACAAATAATAGGTAACTTGAAATGTTTACTGCAGTTCAGTCCAACTTAAGCTCATTTAAATCTTGCCTGTTTCAACAGAAAAGGTTAGATTTAAGAAGACCTAAAATAAAATCTTTTTATATCTGCATGACTGTTTACTAAAGCATTTACTAGCTGCTTTTTGCTTAGCGAGCAACAATATAGGCACATTTTTCATGTTATTTCTACAGTACAGGTACTATGTTTCTATGAACTAGGCACTGTGCACAAAGACCAAAGTAAGTTTGCAATTTGACACTGCACTACAGTTATAGCGTTTATTTTTCCTGTTATAAAATGTTTGTTTGTTTTCCTATTATAAAATGTTTCCTATTATAAAATGATTTTTTTTTAAATGGAAATATTACAGATAGTGATGTTTTTATACCTTAGGTCACTGTGATTTGCCCCTTTTTTGGGTCAAATGGAATGTACATGGAAAAACCAGTTTGCCAGTGAGACTGAGTGCAGTGCCTTATCTAGGATGACCATGCCCGAGGGGAGGGGTGAACTGAAGAATCAGCAGTTCTCTGCTCATACTCTTAGCTACTACCTTGTGCTAGCTTAATTCACAGCAGTTATTTACTTATGCCTAAGGTCAGAACACTTCTATGTTGCAGTGATGCTAAGGGTAAAGAGTATTTACCCAAGTGCTTTAATATCTCTTGCAACCACTTACATGACTATACTTACCAAGGATACTGTTTTCCAAACTGAAGATGCAGAGCTTGCAGTATTTTGTCCTGGGTGTCAGCATCACGAACATGAAGGACATTTTCACCTTGATTTTAAAGAAGTCACAAAAATAATATCATAACAAGAAACTGAATCTGAAACACAGAGTGCTTGCTTTTGAATGCCACCAATTATTCCCAGCAAGTGAATGCCTAGTACAGGAAAGACCTGCACCAATCCAGTTACAAATACTGACGCTGAAGTTGAACTGAAGTGAAATTACAGCTGCATTGCAGACAAGCAAACCAGTACGATTATTTGGAATAATTATGCTGAAGTTTTAATTTTCGTTGGCAATGGCAATATGTGCCTATCTGAACTAAGATCAAGCATAGGGCTAAATATGTAAAGGAGTACATTTTCTTGAAAGAATGATAAAAGCTTGTTTTACTATCCCTAAAGTAGTATGACTAAGTATGTCCATATGATATTTATGACATTTTTCAGGAATATGAGTCTTAAGTTCAACTGGTGCCAATGTAGATGGCCCTCTCCAGGAGAACTACTGTAGTTATAAACAGAAACTCAAAACCCTGATATGTCCTGATATGTGTTCCTTAATACCAAAGAATTAAAGTAAAAGTGGTAAGGTAAAGTGGAAGGCAGAAGAAAAAAGGTGAAGGCCACATTACAGATGGACTGACTCAATGAAAGAAGGTACAGCCCTGATTTTGCAAGATCTGAGCAGGGCTGCTGATGACTGGTGCTCTTGGAGGTCTCTCATTCATAGGTTCTATAAAGCTGACTTGATGGCAACAGCAAGGGCAACGTGTATTAGTTTTAGTTATAGTAGATGACACGTAGGTCATGAAGTTTAAATACATCAGGGGCAAACAGCTTTGCACACTATAGTGGGTCCTCAGTATCCACTGAGGTTTGATTCCAGGACGCCCTGTGGATATCAAAAACTGGATGTTCAAGTCCCACTATATACAATGCTATAGTAAAATGGCATGCTTTATATAAAATGAAAAATGGCAAGATTTTCTTTCTGGATTCCCCTCCCCCCCGAATATTTTCAAGCAGTGGTTGGCTAAATCCGTAGATGCAGAATCGATGGATATGGAGGACCAACAGTACTTTCGCAACCGTTTTGCCCCTAAGTCCCTTGTCCATTCAGCTTTTCTGGAATAATAAAATGTGCTAGACAAATAGGGTAATACAATGAAAATACACACATACAAGCTGTCATGGCTGATCTTTTCAATCAAGAGAAGAGATTATAGTTTTAAAAACAAACAATACTGAAACAGGTTTTTAACAAGCTAAAGTAGTTCCCCTGGTATGGAGGAACCCTCTCAGTTTGCACACAGCACACCCACTTTATTATTATGGAGAGGAACTGGATTTAACTCATGCAGATAAAAAAGGGGGAAAGACTTTTCCAACCACATAATACATGGAGTAGAAACAAGACAACAATGGTGGGTTTTTTCATGCCTATCAAAAAGAGAACACAACAGGACTCTGGCCAAGATAGTCAACCATTAGCAGCATTATTTATGTGCTGCACCAGCTTTGCAGGATTTATTACTATCTTTACATGTATAAAGATACCGAAGGAACTCACAAAGGCATAATTGTAGCCTCCTAGACAGTGCCCCCCCCCCAGTTTCTGCTGGGGGTTGTCGGATGGAGACATGTGCTAGGATTTAGATCATTCCACACTGTGAAGCTAGAAGACCTATAAAGAATCCATTCGGTTGGCTATATGGAATGTTTCTCCAAACAAGGATTTACAACATGATTAATAGGACCTTTTGATGGTCCCTGCTGAACAGAGAAAGAACTCCCCCACACCTGGTTGGAGATTTATTATGGACGAATTAGTACAAATAATCTACTGTACATTGTAAATATTTGAAGTCCACCCACCATTTTTAAATCACTTGCAAATCAAAACTTTCTCTGAGAGATACAGTCATCATGTATTGTTCTGCTCAAAAGAACTGCAAGTTAAATTAAGTGTCAATTTAGGATTGAGAATAAGAATTAAATCCAATTTCTTTAAGATTTAAACAACCTCATAAAAGCCAAAAGAGGGAAATGACTGTTTCTGATGATGGAATGAAAGTACTAAGTATTTTATAACACACCATAAAATGGTGGCCACAAAATCATCAAGATTGCCAATCAGATTAGATCTGAATGAACACTTGGCAGATACTTGTCTGAACTTAGAACAGAAGACAGAACAGAAACTGGATGGATTAAGTTCAGACATTCCAGCAGAATTACATCATTTTCAGGAGGCTACTGAGAGACAGTTTAAAAAAATTAATGCCTCTGTTCAGAACATTATAGTCACTACAAATAAACATGAGGAGGAGATCCCTGAAAATACTAAGGGAATTGTAAATTTACAGCAAGATTTTGAAAACACACAGGAAAGAGTTATCTTGATTGACTTAAAATTAAAGCAAACACAGCTCAGATTGAGAGTAGTCTCTGAGGAGCTGACTGATTTAAAACAAAAAGAATTTTACAACTTTTGGCAATTCTGATAAATAGCTCTTCAGAGGATCTGGACAAGCAGAATGAAGCAATATACAGTACAGACAAAACTTTGCTTATGGGCAGAGGAAAAAGCTACCAAGAGATGTAATAATTTGTTTCACACAGAAAAGTGTCTGAGATGAAATATTGAGAGCACACTTTAGAAAAGGTTTTAAATAAATGGGAATGAAATAATAATGTTCACAGAAATCTGAGAAAGAATGCTCAGAAAACACAGATATTACAATTTTTTAATGGAGCTGCTCAGGAAAAAAGGCATAGCCTTTTGCTGGGTAGTTCCAGAGGGCCTGATAACCACCTATGCAGGCAATAAATATACAATAAATTCTCTGGAGAGAGTGAGCAACCTGTTTAAAAAACTGAAAGATGAGGCCTCAGAAGGGGACATTCAAGAAACAAAGTTCTTAGGAAGAAATAAAATTAATACTAAAGTAAGATTAAAAATAAACAAAATGAATCTGAAAATAATTTCATGGAGTGTAAATGGACTAAATTTGCCCTGAAAAGGGGGGGGGTTGCACTTTTTAACGAATCCCAAATACCAAGTTATTTGTTTTCAAGAGACTCATATAAGAAAGATTTCACACTTTTGCAGAATAGAAATCTGGGTCTGGATATTGTGTCTGCAAAGAAGAATTCAGTTATGACCCCTGTATCCATGGAACCCATACCTGCTGATTCATTTAATAATGTTCAAAAGAAGAGGGGAGGGGTCTCTTTAGGCATCTTCTAGGCCCTCCAGAACAATTCCATAGTATGCTTTCTCTGGAAACTGACCATAGAGTTGCGCTGGAGGACCTAGAAGATGCCTAGAAAGGTGTTATCTTTAGCAATCTCTACATCTTCCAGCGTGGCTCTATAGTATGCTTGGGCCAGAAGTCATTCATTTTAATAGGGTTTGCTATTATCCACCATTTGCTATTATCCGCGGTTTCCAGTATCCATGGTAAGTCCAGGAGCATATCCCCTACAGATACAGGGGTCATACTGTAAAAGAAATGGAGCAATCTTCTTTATAAATCAATAGCTTCAACTTAAATTGATATATCAAGATGAACACGGAAGATGCTTAATAGTGGAAATTAATTTGAATGGCAAGATAATACATTTAATGGGCATTTCTGCCCTCAATAATAAGAAACTATCATTCTATAAAAGTTTATGAAGAAGGATATCAGAACTGGATTTACAAAATTTGATTTGTATGGGAGATTGGAATGGAGTGGTGGATGTGAATTTATATAAATATTCTAATAAAAGAATTAAGGAAGATCAAGCGTGACTGCCCAGAACTTTTTTTAAAATACATATGGCACTCTGGGTTAATAAATGGCTGGAGATACCTCTATCCAAATTCCAGAGACTATGCTTTTTTCCAAATCATTATAAATCTTTCTCTAGAACTGATGGTTTAAATTTCTAAGAACATGGCCAATTTACTAAAGCAGATGGACATTTTGCCAAAAGACTTTTCAGACCATAATCCCATCACAATGGCTTTGGAAACAGAGCAAGTGCAGTTTAGTTGAAGACATAAGATGGAAATGTTTGTACACACAGTAAAAGCAGAGTAAATTGAGCTTGTATGCTACTGGCAGCCCTTAATTCATCTGAGTGATCCATAACTCAGTGGTGGGAAAAGAAAAGCCTCACTTATCTCTGTTTCTCTCTATTACGCCCATTGGGATGTCCTGAGAGAAGAACCGAAGTGGTTGGGAACCTAATAGCTGTGTCAACTCCAAACAACACACAAAAACTCTAAGGAACCCCTGTTTATGCTGCTTGGCAGGATCTGTTCTGGGAAGAAGAGAAGAAATCATCCCTCTAGTTCCTGTTTCAAAATTTCTGTCCTGCCTAGAAACATTAACCAGTGTTCAATGCATTAGCAACATCAATGTTCAGTTTCCAATTCAGTTGATAATTTGCCCAATTGATTTAATTCAGATTGTAGACATAAGTGCTACTTTATGGTTCTCCTATACCTAAGTTACAGGTGTCAGGTGTATTGTCCTCAATCTTATTGAGGAGTTTGAACAACTGCAAAGGATGCTACTCTATAACAACAAGGAAAAATTAAAATTGCCCATTATCCTTTCCAACTATTAAGACAGCTAGGCTCACTTTAAAAAGCTAACACAAGAAGACAGCTTTATGAGCACACCCATCTGCTACACATGTTAAAAAAAAAAAAGATACAATACCTGTTTCTCTTCCTATCTGCCGTGTTCCAAGATTGATCACTGGAGTACCAAAAGCCCCAACTTCTCGCACACCACAGCTGCTGTTCCCAATCATACAACCAGCATGAGCAACTAACTGAATGAACTGGTCAAACGGAACATGTTTTACTGCTCGGAAATTTGGGTGGTGTTCAACACCTTTCTTCCTCATTACCCGAACCATTTCTTTGCTCCCTGTAGTAAAAAGCAACCATACATTTAACTATATTTTAATAGAATGACTATTAGTACCAACACTGTTATTACAAGCAGCATTACCTAACCACATAAACAGCAAATCTACAACATCCAAAGCCCTGTCATAACTGAGTATGGATGATCTTGTATCAGTCCCATGGAGTACTAACAGGATTCAGTTACCTTGATCTTTGTTATTAAGTTTCAAAAAATCTCCACTGTTGAAGCAAAACAATCCAACAGACACAATGATCTATCACACAGAGCTAGGCTTTGCAATACTATTTAATTACTGTCTCCTACAACAGTTGTGTTTTCAACATTAACAACCTCAACCAAAGACCACCACAAATTAAGCACCTGGAAAGTGAAACAAACTGGATTTGAAAGCACCTAACTTTGATAGATCATGATACCTCCTTTTCTAAAAAGAAGCTGTGAATCAATTTAAGCCCTGGCTGCTTATACGAGCTCAACAATTCATTATATGCAGTACAAAGATATGGCAAGAAAGGAGATGTAATGATTCCAAGTTTTAAGCTCATTCAATAAAAAAGCATCACACTCACCTGCATCAATATTTGGGAATAAAACCAATGTCCTCTTGTTAAAAGAGATGAGGGCATCCAAAGTCAATTCAAACATCTTTATGGAATGTTTAATGTCTGTGGTCACTGGGTGCTGTAAAGCTATTATATAATCCTTCGGTTTTACATCCTCACCTGTGAAAGCCAAGTAAAAATAAAACACACAGCATAAAAGAAAAGCCAGAACTACTCTTGGACTGGAAAAGGAACAATAATAATAATAACACCAATGCTGAAAATATTTCATTCAGGGAAATTACCCGAAGTTTCTTCCACCATGTGGTCTGAAGAATTCAGGTCAATTAAATTGATACTATGATTTTCTATTGCAAGTGGGTTCACAGCATGTTCTGCCATACAAGGCACCAATGGTAAAGGTGGAGCACAATTCTCAAATACTCTCACCAGAGGTACTTCCACCATGAAGTAAAGCAATTTCGCTTCCAAAATTATTAATCACCCAGACCATTTCTTGCCTTATCAACCCACACACAAGAAAGATATAATCAAGTTTTAATAGGGTGGTTAATGAGGCCATCATTTATTTTTAGTACTGTACACTCATTTATCTGTTCACATTCCTGACAAGTCATGGCCTAAAGAAACTAAGGTGTCCTTGTTCACTTTTTAAGGCAGACATTTGATTGTCCTGTTCATCTATGGTACAATGGGCAGGAAAGGAAGAAAAAGACATGCTTTAATTTATCCTAAAAATAAAATTAAAATTAAAGCTACCAAGTAGTTTGCTCCCTAAATACACAAGATTTCAAATTTAAAAACATTTCCTGTCAAATACCAAAGAAATTCCTGTGATATGTGCTGCCACATTTTTATTACATAGGAAACAGTGTGCTGCTTTATATTCGCTGTACTGTGTGTAAAATATGTAATATCCCATGTACACTCTCCCAAATACTAATAGGCTTCACCTCCCACTCCCTCCTGTCTACTTCTCTAATCTGCATAAAAGACCAGCACCCATTTGTAATACATAATCTAAAAGCAAAGCCTGCACCAAGGCTCACCAAATCAAATGCAACCTGTCAGCCATGATAGCAAATTCATTATGGGCTATACAAACAACTTTTTGCTGACTGCGAATGATCAAATATTTGCCAAGAAACCATATAAAAGTTGGTGGACTGCACTCAGTTTGGTAAGTCACACATTGGATCATTGTACATACATGCAACACACCTACCTAACCACATGCGGATAATGCTCATGTAGTCTTTCTTTTTGGCAGACAGCAATTTGTCATAGGAAGGGCAGCCTGCCAGGAGGATCCTGTCATGATCTTCACACATAGATATCAAATGCTGCTCTGCACTTCTTGTGCAACACACGTGGTAATGAGCCAACTTGGTTATGGCATGCCTGATGGAGTCATCTATGGTCCCACTGACTTCTCCACCTTCAATGTGAAGAATTCGAATGTTCATTAAGGCTGCAGAGGTTGCCAGTGCAAGGGCATCAAACCTGTCTCCATGGACGATCATTATGTCAGGCTTCAGGCGATTGAGGACATCCGGTAGCTTGACCAAGGCAAGGCCAACTGACTCCACCATGGCTGCCTCATCCTCTCCTCTCACTATTGTGTGTAACCTGGTATGGATGTCAAAGTCATCCTGCTCAATCATACGGTAAGTGTTACTATAAAGAAGAAGAGGAAATTGTTTTTAGACTGTAATACCACATACCTTCAGATCAAGAGGTTGGACCAGGACTTAGTCATACCCAGAGCAGATCCACTGAAATCATAGGGACTTAAACTATACTCCAGAAAAAGGCAAAAACTTGTTTCAAGGGTTCTCCACTACTGTAAAGATGGGAAGCAGCTCTGTTATAGACAGCTAACATGTTAGAGATGTTAATCTTTCCTTATTAACAGAACTGAAGTAGCTGGAAAAAGTATTCATCCTTTAAACAACTCTAAATGAATGAATAATGACAATAAATGGTCTGGGGGGATTTAATACAAAACTGTTTGTGAAGCTCAGTAGATGTGGGCCTCACCCTGTTGACCTGAGGCATGGAGGGGGAACTACTGAGAGCTCTATGTAATCTATCCAAACCTTTGGTGAGGACAACGCTCTTATGTACCATGTAAACTAATAGGATTTAACAGTTTCTGGACTGCACACATGAAGTCTGAACTGCACTAACATATGTTTCAACTACCCTAAGGATTAGTAACTATTGAATCAATCTGGAATAAAGAGAATGCTCTTGAGAATTCCCTCCTTCACCCAATTCAGTACAACAGGGAAAAAAACACAAGTATACCTCTTACCCATAGTCATCAATCAGATGGGATCCAAGAACCACCACATCAAGCTCAAAGAACTGTGGTTCTGCTTTAATGCCAAACATGATCGGTGCCAATTTGGAATAATCAGCTCGGTTACAAGTAGCAACGCAAACCCGAAGTTTCCGGTTGTTCCCATTCTTTTCCATTGTTTGCTTTTGCTTCTGCTTAGACAGGTTCTTAAAATATAGTTCCTGTAATAATACAAGATAGGATATAACTGAAACATTATCACACACGGTTCTGGTGTGGTATACTGAAAAGATTCATTGGACTCAGCATTGGGAAGTTCACTCAGTTATTCTGGGCCAATCACCCACTCTCAGGCAACATTGCCTCAAGGGCTATTGTAATAAGATCAGGAGAGGGCTCTTTGTTCCTGCTCTGAGCTCCTTGGAGGAAGTTTGGAAAATGATGGTGACAGACTCTTTGCAGAGCTGGCAAGCAAGAGGGCTTCTCTCATAACCAAGGCATTAGCTTTGTGCTTCTTCATGCATGGATAATGTACCAAAATGAATATACAGGAACAATTAGCTATGTGAAACAGCCTGTTTATGTTCTCTATATGCAATCTGATTTTCTTATGCAGAGTTCTTGCACAATTTGTGAAATAAAATACTCATTCCATGTGCCAAGCAGATTCTTAATAACCTAAGTTTGTTAGGTTGTTATACGGGCCCCCTGTTAGATAAAGTATGAACTACTCATAATACCATTTTGTAATAGAATTCTGCATGCTGCCAACATGATTCAGAGGATGGATATATTTTTTGGGTTAAAGTTATTTTACACAAGCACACATATACATATACCTCTGGTAGAAAAGCGCTCATCTCTTTCCACTAAGGATCTGAGTAAGAATTTTTTTCCTCCAGGTTACAGAAAATGAAAACTAGATCAACTGGAGTTTTCAAAAAGAACTGTAAACTGAACAGGCTCTGTACTTTTAATTACCATTTGCAGTGAATGAATGCAGCTATTATAACAAGTTGGAATTAAATTAAAACCAACCAAGTACTTGACTAAAAAGCCAGCATGATATAGTGATTTGAGCATTGGACTAGGACTTCAGGAGACCAGAGTTCAGATCCCCGCTCAGCCGTGGAAACCACTGGATGACCCTGGGTAAGTCATAGTCTCTCAGCCACAGAGGAAGGTAAAGGCAAGCCCCCTCTGAACAAATCTTGCCAGCAAAACCCTGTGATAGCTTCCTATAGGGTCACTATAAGTCAGAAGTGGAGGCACATAAGAACAATAACAACACTTGATTAAACAAGGTGGTAGACTGGGCTGCAGAGAATACTATTAAAGGAAGAGACAAGGTGGGTATTCAGAAATCTATATATATATATATAATTCTCTTGGGTATGTTGCCTTTTCCAGTGTACTGATTGGCTGCTTAGGAAACACACCCAACCCACACCCAATCAATCACCAGCCACATACAAATTCCCTCTACACCTCACAATGCACTCCTGTCACTCAATCTATGGCTCCGGTTGGGACCCAGGCAGTCAACTGGCGGTGGCAGTGGGACAATGTTGCTGCTGCTGCAACAGAACACAGGCAGTCAACTGGTGGTGGCAGAGGCGACAGGGGCAGGACAACAGAGCCAGTCACTCGCAGCAATTCTGGGTAAAGTGTGGAATGCTGAGAAGGGAAAGGAAGAGTTCAAATCCACTGGCTTACCTTACAGGGTAGTGAGGTCTACCGGGCATTTTTTGGGGAGTTTTAAACAGTGTATGGTACACAGAGTCCAGCTAGTTATATATATTTACTGAATGGGGATTTTTTCAGTACTTCAGAACAGGCACTCACAAAACACCAGTAGAAAAATTAATCACTTATATAGTTGGCTGAAAACTCTGGCCTAAACAGATGCAGGAGCCCCCCTACTAGCTGACAAGATTATGGGCCGGTCTAGACAAGGAAGTAAAATGTGGGTTGGTGCGCACTTACTGCCCTAAGGGCCCCAGATCCTGTCTGATCTTGAAAGCTAAGCAGGGTCAGCACTGGTTAGTACTTGGATGGGAGACCACCAATGAATACCAGGTGCTGTGGGCTATAATTCAGAGGAAGGAACTGGCAAATCCACCTGTGAGTATTCCTTGCCTAAGAAAACTCTGTGAAATTCATGGGGTCACCATAAGTCAACAAGTGACTTGAAGACACACATACACGCATTCCTTTCTGAGCATAAACACCTGTAATTACTTTTGTAGCATATGGGGAACAAGATAAGCCATGGAAGCATATTATCCAATTGCCTCATTGTTTTCAGGATTCACAGTCATACCCTTTTCTTTCTTATTACCTTACAATTGTATTACAGCTAACTGCCCCACCTCCACAACAACTAAATTTCTCCATATATTTGGAAAGTCAAATACCAGCAATCCAACTGCATTTGGAGAGGGGAAGCATCAAAATGGTCTAGTAGGATATTTGCCCATGATGCTTCATTTGCGCCTAAATAATACTCAATATGCAGTTTCCAAATTTTTCTTTTGGGGCAGGGGCTTTGATAATGAGACCAGCAGAAATTCAACATTTGAGGAATGAATTATTCATTGTATTGATAAACATATGTTCCCAAATCTGTGAACAATTACAACAGAGGATCAATGAGGTCAGGGAAGAGTTCCATCCACCCTGGGACTGAGCATTTTCCAGGTATAAAGTTGAAGTGAAGCAAAAAACAAAACAAAACCCTCTTCTGCAACATTCTTACAGAAATGCTGATAATCACCATTTTTTTGAATGTTTGAAAATTCAAGATGTGCTGTGATATATTATCTCTAGTATTGTTGTTGTGTGCCCGCAAGTACTTTCTGAATTATGGTGCCCCTAAGGTGAAGCTATCAGAGGGTTTTCTTGGTAAGATTTGTTCAGAGGGGTTTTGCTAATGCCTTCCTCTGTGGCTGAGTGTGTGACCTGCCCAAGGTCACCAATGGGTTTCCATGACTGAGTAGGGATTTGACTCCTTGTCTCCAGAATCATAGTCCAACTCTCAAACCACTACACCATGCTGGCTCTTGTCTTTATCATATTAACATTCGATTTTGCACATATATAAATTTTCAGACATTCAGAATTTTACTTCAATATTTGCTTATTGAGGAGCATTTACTATGTTATACAAACAAAGCTTGCAAAACACACACACACACACGACTTCTTGATCACAACAAAAAGGCATGGATAACCTGTTCTGACATTTTTGTTTAAATGATTTGGAAATATTTCCAACAGAATGTCCATTTCTGAAACGTCAAAAAAAGCAAGGGACAACTTCCAAATGTACATCCTGAAAACGTTGTGGCCTCAGTTTGAAACACACTGTATGAAGACTATCATATATTTTTAATCCTGTTGTAAAACACTGTTAGTATACATAATATCACTTGCATCATGTTCCTGGGAATTCTCTCTGTCCTAAGCATTTCAAGGACTTTGACTCCCTTAACTCTCACTGTCCATTGTGAAATCTAAACATCTATGTTACTAATAACTGCAAAGGCTGAAACATCTAACAGAACAAGTTCATGCTTATCTTGGTTTGGACTCTCAGTCATTTCCCATGCATTATTGTTTAAATTAGTTTGATGGCATTTTGTTTTGTAAACCACCTTGAGGGATCTTGTTTGGGCTGACAGGCAGTATAGAAATGTCTGTATAAAGCTATACAAGTATTCTTTATTTATGACATTTAACCGTAGCCTCATAAACAAATATTTACTGGGTGGCATTCAATAAAAATGTAAATCTAAAACCACATTTAAAAATGAAACATTAAGGCCAGGATCCTGCTGGGGCATTATGCTACCATAAAACCACTGGAAACACAGTTGAGCTTTCGCAGAGATTACACAAGGGCAGTCCCTAACAGCTAGTCATTCCAGAAACACACAACACACTGTCCTGTCTCTCATTTTTGACTTGGTGGCAGGGGTGCTAATCAAAAAGGCCATGGTGCCTGCTATGCAAATGGTTGTGCAATGATGGGATCTGGTATACAGTAGGACCCCCATATCCACTGATTCATTATCCACTGAGTCAATTATCCACGGGACACAAAACAGCACACATACCATAGAGTCTTCCTAGAAAATGTGTCATCTCTAGCCATTTTATAGGTCCTCCAAGGCAACTCTATGGCATTTTAAACCAGAAGTCCCATTATTTTTAATGGTGTTCACTATTATCCATGGATTATTAGCCTGGAACTAATCCCCTGTGGATACGGGGGTCCTACTGTAATTGTTATATATTTACACTATGCTAAAAAGTGCATAACAGTCTAAATACCCTAAAGGCACTAAGATCCTGTCTGATCTTGGAAGCTAAACAGGGTCAGTTCTGGTTAGTACTTGGATGGGAGACCACCAACAAATACCAGGTGCTGTAGACTATATTTCAGAGGGAGGAAATGGCAAAAACCACTTCTGAGTACAGGCTGATCCCAGTATCCACGGATTCAGTATCCACAGTTTCACTTATCCACGTCTTGGGGAAAAAATCCTCTCTAGGCAGAGGGCTTCAGGTATCCACAGGGGGGTCTTGGAACACATACCCCATGGATATGGGGGTTGATCTGTATTCCTTGCCTAAGAAAACCCTATGAAATTCATGGGGTCACCATAAGTTGACAGACAACTTAAAGGCACACACACACACGTACACGTGCTTAGGATCTAGCCTTAATAAATCTAATGGAAAAGGCACCCAAAAACATACTAGTTTGTGATTTTTTTCAAAGAAAAGAAGCTCTTCAATAAATTAAGGATTACTTTTTTTAAAAGGTGTGGGGAAATTGGCCTGATCAAACTCTTAATACCAAACAGAACTGACAGCCCATGGTCTGGGGTGGAGGGGAGAGCTCATCCCACAGGAGCAAGATGAGGCCCTACCTGTGGCTCATGGAGATGGTGATTTGGGGGTAGTATCCTGGGAAAGGTGATTTTGAGTTAGGATGGTGATGCACCTGACGAGCTGCACATCCCCTACACACACAATCCATGTTGTGATAACCTTGTAAGGTTGTAGCATAATTGAAGCTACAAAAGCATATGGAGAGAAGAAGGTGCTACTCATTAGGAATTAAGGGAGGAAAAAAAATATTTAAAGATTTATGGCAGTGGACTTTCTAACAGCATCCAGAAACATATGATCTATGCTTGCAAAATATAAGCTTCACTTATATTTATATATACATAGTACTGTGCATATTTTACATACTGACATACTAGTTCATATTGATGTCTTAACTGATTTCGATATTAAATTGGGATTGATTGAGTTTTCTGGCACCCATCTTTGATAAAACACTACCCCCACTTTGCCTATTGGAGAAATGTTAGGAATGCTTCTGAAAACATTTTGGTGTGTACAAAACCAAAAAAGTCTTAAGGCATTTAAACACAACCAAATTTTATTTGCTACAAGTTTCCACAGACTGCAGCCCACTTCATCAAATGTCTGAAAAACTATGCAATTATTTAACCAGCACGTATCCACATGCATTCTCTTTTTCTCTAAGTCTTAGGGCTTCTCACCCTTAGCCATGGCCCCTACAAGGTGGGAAGGGGGGCTGACAGGGCTCTAGCCTGGGTGGCCAGGATTAGGAGGGGCCCCCCCATGTGATATTATTGTAAGTTTTTATTATGTAAATCCATTTAGTTTTTTTTTAAATAGTATAAATACTACATACTTTGGCATCATAATTTAAACTGACTTATTTTAATTTTTATCCTAAATCCTGTAGAGCATCTCACTGCCTTTAACCTTAGCAGTAGGTAGGGGGCCCAACAAAGATCCTGGCGTAGGGGTCTACTTCAGGACATGGAGGCCATGCCCTTAGCACATATGGACCCAAAATGCCAACTAACAACTCCACGTACACACCCGCCACAACTGTTTATTCTGACAGCAACTGTCAAAAGTGTTGGATTTGCATCTATTACCTGCATTCCTAGATTAAACACCAAGAACTATTTACAGCTGTCCCTTCATATTTGCTGGGGTTTGGTTCCAGGACACACACACACACACACACACACGGATACCAAAATCTGTGAATACTCAAGTCCCATTATATGCAGTGGCATAGCAAAATGGTGTCCCTTATATAAGATAGCAAAATCAAGGTTTGCTTTTTGGATTATTATTTTTTAAAGAATATTTTCCAGCCGTGAATACTTAAATCCATGGATACCAAATCCGTGGATATGGAGGGACAACTGTAGTCTGGGAAGGAAAGGAGTAGTACTGTTGCAAGTAACAGAAGCCAGGCTTTTGCAGAGTCAACAAATGACTCCACCTTTACAGCAGGTGAAAAACAGCCTAGGGCCATGCCGAACAGGAAGGCTGGCTTGATGAAGCAGCAACAATGTGATGTCAGCCAGTCCCCACATGCGTAGGATGACACCTCCCATCATCCCTGACCCTGCTGCGGTTGGCAAAGTGTTGCACCACACACATACCTGGCAGGCACAATGTTGGAAAAGGCTGATCCGTAGCACCCCCACGGCTGGCTGCCTTTTCAACGAAAAGGTTGCAGCCTAAGATGTACAGTTATGTACAAGTTGTCCCTTCATATTCGCTAGGGTTTGGTTCCAGGACTGCCGTGGCTACCAAAATCCATGAATACTCAAGTCCCATTATCTGCAATGACATAGCAAAACGGTGTCCCTTTATATAAGATGGCAAAATCAAGGTTTGCTTTTTGGATTATTATTTTTTAAAGAATATTTTCAAGCCGTGGATACTTAAAATCCGTGGATATGGAGGGACAACGGTATACCCCCGATGCTAAAAATTCACTGCGTGGTGTCCATCGCAGACAACTGGGAGTGGGGGTGGGGAGAAAGAGAAACCAATGTTGCAGCTAAACGCGTGGCTTCCTCTCTGGGCGTTACGGGAGGGGGGAACGACTACAGCGGATGCGAGAAGAAGGCGCTGGCCGGGCATAATCCTCTTTCCTGGCACCCCGGTGAGGCCTCGGCGGCATAAGCCCCCAAACGAAGGGGAAACACTCCTGGCAACTGCGCGCCCGAGGGATGCTGCCTGGCTCCCACGCCCCAGGCAACGAAGGGGTCTCGGCACGGCCTCGGAGGGGAAGGGAAGGGAAGGGGAAGGGAGGGATGGCTGGTGGTTCATTTCCTCCTCCCCACCCCCAACCCCGGGCCTCCTAAAATGGACGGAGGCCGGCACCACCAGGTCCCTCCAAGGCGCCCCTCCGTCCCTTTTTTTTACCTTGGCTGGTTGGTTTCTCTGCGGCTCAGCTGGCCGGGAGGAAGGTGAAGGTGAAGGCGAAGGCGCCACAGCGCCAGGCGCCCGGGAGCGAGCGAGCAACCAAGCGCGCCACCCTCCCTAAGGCCGCGCCGAGGTGGACGGGGCTCCGCGGCAAGAGCAGGGCGCTTTCCTCCTCCACCCGGCCGGCCCGACAGACCGCCGCCTCGCCCGCTTTGAGCCCCTTTCAGCGCCGCCTGCTCGACGAATGGAGAGAAGAAGGACAAGCGCCCCTGGCGCGCCCCCAGGAAAAGCCTGCCGCCTCTTTCCCCTCACCAGCCGCTGGCTTCTAGCCCACACCTTCCCCAAATAGCGGCCGCCTTTCGCGCTGGGCCAGCTCTGCCTGGGGAGCAGGTTGGCGGGAAGCGAGGAGCTCTTTCTAGGCGGGAGAATTAATTGGGGAAAATAGCGCGTTACCCTCACAGGGCATCATTCACAAGCTCACTGGCATGGGAAGCTATGGAGTTCACACAGGCAGAGCAGAGCATGCCTTCACTGAGAAAGGTCAGGAGTGAAAGAACTGTTGTCCCTCCGTATCCACGGATTCCAGTATTCAGGACTTGAAAATCTCCTCTCTCTCTGGCTTTTCTTCGCAAACGAAATAGTCTTTAAATAATCATAATCATAATAATCCAAAAAGCAAACCTTCATTTTGCCATCTTAGATATAGGGCACCATTTTGCTATGCCATTGCATATAATGGCACTTGAGTATTTATGGATTTGGGTATCCACAGGGAGGGTCTTCCAGGACCCAAACCCCAGCAAATATGAAGGGACAACTGTACCTGCATTATTATTCCCTCAAAGCTCCCTCCATTTTACCCCCCCCTTTTTTTTTTACCTTGGGGTTGTCCAAACAAGGGGAAAAAAACAACACCCAATGGAATGCCAGGAGAATCCTACTTGTCCTAATGGCATCCCATGTGATTTTGCCACATTGTGAAGAAAGAGGGCAAAAAAGGGCAAAAACCTCACTAGAAAAGCCTCCACGGCTTTCCCCGTCTTTTTAAAAAACAATGATCGATTGATCTGATTCACTTGCCCAAACTAGAGGAAGAGCACATCTGATTGGTCCGACGAGCGCAGGGGGCAGGGTTTGCTAGCAAAGCAAGTGCCCACTGCCACCATGTTGGGTTTTCACCTTAGCGGACAAGCGCTAAGGCGAGACAACAAGGTCTTGGGTTGTTTTTGTTTGTTTGTTTTGTTTTGTTTTGTTCAAGTGAAAAATCGCTCAATTGCACCTTGGACATCTTTTTTTTTAAAAAAAATAAAAATAAGGTCAGCAGTGGCAAATTGAGGTAAGTGCAAACACAATTAAATCACTTGCGACCGCCATGTTTACTAGCAGGCAAAAAAAACATTAGGACAGGTCACAGCTGCTGCGAAATATTACTCATAGAGACAAGCCCCTTGTTAAATGAGAGACGTGGAAGAGGCATCTTATGCTTAAAAACCTTTTTCTTTGCTTGAAAATAGCACACGATCGCTTCTGTGAACGAACAATACTGGCGGCTTCGGCCACTCTGTCACCGACAAGCTCACTGCTGCGCACATCTAACCAATCACGTTTTGACTTCCGGGATGTGTCCCAATTCAAATTGGTTGTTCAAATGGGCTGTAAAGTGCATTTTCACATATATTTTTTTAAAAAGATCATGAGAAACAGCAAAAGCTATTATCGCAAAGTACTTGTAGTGTTTGTCCCTGCTCCTTCCAACTATGGTGAATCCCAGCAGGATTTGATCTGGAAAAAAGGTATTCCGCCTGCATTCCTTGAGGATTTTTTTCACCATCTCGACAACACCTATGTATTCTGCACTGCACTTCTTCTGGAGAAGGGTAGATTTTGGAGAGGGGGCCAACCATTTGGGGAAAAGAAAGCGTTAAAAAGGTGTTTCTTTGTGGCTCAAAATGCAAAGTTCTTCATTGGCTACATCTGATAAAAGGTGCCCCAGTCTGTGAAAGTGTATGCTACAAACTTCACTCTCATTCTCAGGGTACAACAAGATCCCTTTGCATATTGATCCAGACTAACATGGCTATGTCTTTGAAAACTACTACTTAGGAGTGAGGCACAAAGCGTGTTTTAAAAATTGCTATGTACTAGGTACTAGGTATAACCCTAGCATGTCTGAAAGCTGGGGGAGCAAAGGGGAATGAGGAATTGGGGGGGGGTTATGGCCCAGTTTTCATCCAATGCTACTGGTCAGTCTTAAACTCAGAGAGGCTTACTCCATGTAAGTGGACACAGGATACCAAGATAAACTGTTCAGAGGAGACAGACCCACTACTGTCTTAAAAAGTCAAATTATTTTATAGCTGGCATTGGGGGTGGGCCCTATTGAACGGATATGGTGACTTGGAAATGTGTCCCACTCATTTAGACTAGATTTACTTAGTGGGCACTGGATTGCTACTGGTGCGGTATTGTGTGTACTTGCTCAGCCCCACATACTGCTGAATGAACCTGCATGACTGACAAGCCTTTTCGCATTGCACAACTATAGCACTATGATTCCGTCCTATGGAATCTTAGAATCTGTAGTCTGGTGAGGCATGTGAGCTCTCTGGCTGAGAATTTTAACACACGCGCACACACACATCCCAAGATTCCATAGGAAGGAACTGTGATAGTTAAAATGGGGTCACAGTGCTATACAGTAGGCCCCCCTGTATCCGCTGATTCATTATTCACTGATTCAGTTATCCACAGTTTCAGTTTCAGCACAGCTACCATAGAGACTTCCTAGAAAATGCATCCTCTCTAGCCATTTTCTAGGTCCTCCAAGGGAAGGAACTCTATGGTATTTTAAACCAGAAGTCCCATTATTTTCAATGGCATTTGCTGTTATCCACAGTTTCCAGTATCCACGGGCCCCCCGGGAACCACTCCCCCGTAGATAAGGGGATCCTACTGTAATTGTGTATTGTGAATGGCCCCATTGGCTTCATTGCCATTTCACTCCACACACACACACACACACACATATATATATATCATGAAACTCCATTTCTGGAATAAATAACCTTCCCAAGTGTCTGTCAATGGGTTTGTGGGCTGGGTAGTATGAACTGATGGCAAAGTTGACAGCAAAGGACTGGTACCCTGTGGGAAGCGAAGCATAATATTTGGGATGACTGGAAGTTAGACTTCACTCACAATACACTGGAGCTGCAAATGTTGCAGGAAGTATAACTATCTTGGAACAAGAGAAATAGGGCACTTCAGAGTTTATCCCTTGAGAAATTTCTTTCTTTGAAAAAACACTTTCCCATCGTTTGTCAACAATGCAGATTTCATATAGATTTAATCATTCTCAAACAAAGCTGGAGAGGCCCCAAATGTCAAAGGTGGATTTTGCACATGGAACCTAACAGCAACAGAGATGGGTAGATGTGCTTGTATAGAAAGCAAAAATATTTTTTAAAGTTTTTGTCAGGTTTATAAACCAGCATTGCTACCCTATATCTGCTAGCTACGCTCATAAAATGAGAAATCCAGGAAAGTGCTATATCATGGGACTTTGATTAACACCATCTACCTTGGCTTTTTTATTGTACAGTTTGGTATCTGAGTTGCTTAAAGAGCCTTGACTACTTAGAAAGGGAAAGATCTTGGTAAATATTAACTCAAGGTATTTGTGCACAAGTATAAATAAATTGCACAATTGACACGTAGTCAAAAGGTCATATAGTGACCCCCCTCAAAGTACCATATATACTTGTGTATAAGTAAAAAAAAAATTATGCCCCAAAAATGACCCCCCCCCAAAACCCAGATCCACCTATATATGTGTCAGTACAACACCTCTGTCTGTCTTGTACCATTTCTGGCCCTTTGTAATGCCCGCTCCAAAAAAAAAAAAAAAAAATGGCGGTGGCAGCTCTTTTAGGGCTTCCCCAGCACAGCAGTTAGAGCAGAGGAGGTGGGTGCTTCCCTTAGGCTTTCTTGGCATGGACCAAGAGTCCAAAAAATTAGTCCATGTTGGGAGAGCAATCCCCTTTGTCACTTTGGTGGCTCTTTGGGGGATTCACTAGCAAGGTGGAGAGAGCAAATATGGTGGGATTTTCCTTCAGGCTTTCTCAACGTGGGCCAAGCTCCAAGAGTCTTCGGAGTATAGTCCATACCAGGAAAGCATGAAGGAAGCAACACCCCCTCATCTCTTTGGCTGGACTTTGGGGGATTTCCCAGCACAGCAGAGACAGCAAAAGGGGTGGATTTTTCCTTCAGGCTCTCTTGGCATGGACAGGCTCCTCTTTGTCACTGGAGCACCCAGCCTCAGATGTCTGCAGCTGACCCGCTTGTCTCCTCAGAGAAGGTGGAGAGAAGGAAGAGGAGACAACCAAGTGCGGCCTTTTGGACAACAAGTGCGGCCTCTTTGTCCAGTGACAAAGAGGAGCCAAAGGAGGTAGGCAAAAAACTAGAAACCTCAGCTGGCCTGCTTATCTCCTCAAAAACAACTGAGGGCAGTTGGCCGGGAGGCAAAGAGGAGCTGGAGAAGGCAGACAAAAGATGAGAAATCAGCCACAGTCGAGGGATCCAAAGAGGGTGACAACTGGGGCGGAGCTGGCTTTCAGCCTGATCTACTGGCAAGGTAGGAAGGCTGGTTGAGAGCAAAAGGGAGCAGCTCCACTGCGGCTGGTTTTTCATATTTTGCCTGTCATTTCAGGCTCCTCTTTGCCACCTGGCTGCCTGTCCTCAGTTGTCTGCTGCCAGCCTGATTGTCTCCTTAGACAAGGTGGACAGGAGGAGGAGACAAGCAGGACATCTGCATACAAATGAGGGCACGTGGGTGGGCAGCAAGAAGTCCATCTGGGAAGAACCTACAGGAAAAGAGGCACCGACCCCCTTTCCTTTTCCCGCCAAGGCAGGGTAGCACCAAAGAGCTGCTGCCACTGCTGCCATTTTTTCAAGCAGGGATTACAAAAGGCCAGAAGTGGTGCTATGGCGGGGTTCAGTGTTGCTTTTAGGTTCTCCCAAGACAGACCAAGCTCTTGCCTTTCACCACTCCACTCAGAGAAGGGGATGGTTCCTTTTTTGATAAGAGTTAATACTGTGGTCTTGTCTGTATGGTGGGGGGGGGGAGTATGAACACATTCAGAAAGGCAGGAGTTTGCAATTATGCAACCTGTCTACATGTCTAAAAGACTCCCCTAACTCTGCATGACCCCCAGCCAGATGGCCACCACAAGTGATTTACTCACGGTTTTAAATCTGCCTCCAATTTTTAAAAAACTGTTTCCCAGGGTAAGCACAAGCAACACATCATATTTACAAATAAAGAAATAAATAAAAAAAAGTGAGGTTGCCATTTGATTGACTCATCGGACCCTCACTTAGCCAAAAATCCAACATGACAGCCACAGCCACTTTCCTTCTTTGTTAGTCCCACTGCCTGTGCTCGTCCATCCAATCAGATTGCACTGCCTGTTCATATCTGTGCAAACATGAGTGTTCAAATGGTTGCACATTCAGAAGTGGTACGGAGCTTTTCAGAAAATCCACACAAAGCCCCGGACACGGCACACACAAACTTTGTGGTAGATTTGGCTGCCCCCCTTCTGAATGACATGTATTTGTGTGAATAGACATTTGAACGGATTGCCGATCTTTCACATTGCATACATATTATTTTGAGTGTATAGACAGGACTTGTATATTAACTTTTGCCAGAAAAGGATCATCCCCTTCTCTGAGTAGAGTGATGAATGGCCTTTTTGATTGTCTGGGTGGGAAAATGGTGGTGGCAGCAGCATTTTCTAACCCTCTGACATGGTGCTGGCACTTTCCCCTCTCTGCAGAATGGATCCGAGGAGTCCCATGCTGAGCCCCAAAGTTTTACCTTTGACTTATCCATGGGCCATATCCTAAGCCATAATTTTGGCCCCCAAATCTGCCCTCAACTTGTACATGAGGTCGACTTATATATGATACATACATCCAAACAGCAACTACACACCCTGAAAGAATGTTTTCCAGGGGAATACAGTTATGTATAGCCTCATTAGCTGCTATTGGATTCTGCTTGCTTGCAACTTTTTGAAAATTATAGCCCCAGGGATACCTGTGGCTATAAAAATGTAAAATTTACTTTTACATATATTTCCAATTATGTATAATTTAGACATTAAATTCTCTTAATGGCAAAACCATTCAAAAATATACTATATGTATCTGCAGTCCAAAGCCAGACTGCTTATGTTCCTTGGGGAGAAGTCAATTCTGTACATTTCTCCTCCTCAGAGATATCTTGGCATTAAATAAGGGCATCTCAATATTACATACTGAACCATAAAATGTCTCTCCTGGTGGTCCAGGAGCATTCACCCTTTTTCTTTGACTTGATTGTCACACTCTCCTCCTAGGCCTCCGTACTCTTTGGCTTGCTGCCTCATTATCTGATCTATGATTTTAATGCCACAACGGTTCCACGTCACCCTTTGTGATACTGGAGGGCTCAGAGTCTCTGGCTGCCGTTGGCTTAGTTGCTCTCATGTCACAAATGTAAAGCCAGGCAGCAATGGCAGAAAAGAGACAGGGAGAAGTTGGATGAGGGATGTGAAAAAATCCTACCACGTCTGAGATGCTTCTTGAGAATATGCACCATGACACGGCATGACAATTAAGGATTCTCCATTCCCTTCAAGAGATCTTTCCTCCAAGCTCAGGACTAAGCTGCACACAACACTACACTATTATACTGTAGTGTTATATTCCACTTTAACTGCCATGGCAACATCCTATGGAATCCTGAGATTTGCAGTTGAGGGAGGGGCATATAGAACTCCCAGCCAGAGAGCTCTTGGGTCTCAGTAAACTACAAACCCCAGAATTCCAATGGACGTTGTTAAAGTGGAATATAGTGCTATAACAGTGTAGTGTGATAAAGCAGCAGTCATTGTTGCTCAGTTTGTACCAAAAAACTCCTGTCTGCTCAAAATTAGCTTCTTTCCCCCCGTGTGATCTAAGTGCATGTGCGTGCATGCACACAGTAAGCGCAACAAGACAGAATGATTGATCACAAAGACACAAAAATCCTATACAATGCTAGTTTTCACCACAAATTAGCATTTACTGTATTTTCCAATACTCAGCTTACAAAAATGCACACAATGTTTTTTACAGTGTTTATATGACTTCAGACTCAGATTACATGGAACAATTTTTGGATTGTGTAATGCATTTGCTAATGCATTTTAAGACACTAAGCAATGTTAATCTGTACTTTTGTTTTAAGGTTATTCATTTGGGAGATTTTTTTTAAACACTGGAAGCACTGAACAAATTAGCAAATTATTATTCGAGCTTTTTACTGAAATTAATTAATAATGTTTTATTTGTGTTCTGCAAACCAAGGTTGACCATACATAGAAAAGGAAAGACACCTGGCAGACTGAAACCTTCTCTTGGTAATATCATTTCTAAAAATACACATGATGGAAGTGAGAAATGGACCTCAGGCCCCAGAACTGAAGGGTATGGGTAGAAACTCAAGCTCTGTTTAAGACTAGGCTAGGAGGAGCTGAACCTAGAAGGGTATTAAATAATCAAGCACAAACAGAAAAAAAGACAGACAATACTCATACTTGAGCCTTTGAAAGAGTAACTACATTTGCATTTACTCTATCCTATGTATATTTTCATGAGAGTACATATACTACACTGAACACATGGAGGGGACTCCTAAGCAGACTTCGTACTTGTAAGAGGGTTCACACTCAATGCTGTCAGAATGATAATAAAATGGAAAAAAAATAATCCTGTCACACATCACAGCAGGAGAAATATCTATACACTTTAAGAAATCTGACAAGCCTGAGAAATAAAACAGTTTGTTGCTGATTTATTTCTCTGGCTCATTGGATGATGAATTCTGGGCCTGGACATCATAACAAGCATGCCAAGGATAGAACATGTGTGGTTTATACTGTTAGTTTGTTTAGGCATCCTTAGTTGAAGTAGGAGCAATCAGGCAACGCACGTCAGCAGCAACTGCAATGTACAAGACAAGATCGCCCCAAAAGTTCATGACAAACAAACCCAGCCATTGTCAGTGTAAGGCTTTTCAGATATATCATCACACCATGGTCATTTAGGAAATGAACAGGGACAAGCCTTGGTCTCACCCACTTCAAAATGACACATTTCTGGTCCTAGTTTGGAGCCCACATAACCTACCATTTCATCCAAACCAGAATTCTGAACTAAGGTTTCAACTTGATTTGCTATCCTGATTTGTGTAAATGCTAGTTTGCCAAAACTGAATGAAATGGCACATTATTATTTGCCAGAAGCTGTGAGCACATGTGTTTAATGTTGTCATAGAAGACCTAGGGGCCGGGGGCCGGTTCCACGACAGGAAAAAGTTCGCAAGATTCCGGATTACCGTTCTTTCGCATGAGAAGAGCATAAATCACACGACTCCCCAGCATTTCGAAAGATGAGGAATTCTGCTTTCCGTATAGTACACACAGGCAAAGGTGGGGGGGGGGGATCGCCTCCAGATGATTAAAGCCAGTCAGGAGGCGGGGAGGGAGCAAGGAGGGGGTCATGGAGACCATAAATAATGAGAGGAAAGAAAATAACAAACAAACAAAAGATCGAAAGAGCGATTTGTCAACTTCCCCCATCTTCCCCAGCCCCGAAAGGCTTCTATAAAGAAAGGAGTGAATGAAAAGACGAACAAGCAAAAGCATGCTGGAGCAGACTGCTTCCCTTCCCTTCATGCACACACACACACCACAGAAGCTTGCCTCATTCCTGATTGTTTGAAGCCTTGAATGCAGGCAAGTGAATGGAAGCACAGACAAACAAAAGGACGAACATGCGATAGTCTGTTTCGCTCGCATAGACGAATGCACAAACACACACACTCTCACAGCAGCGAAACATGGGGTCCTCCTCCCGATCATTTTCCCAACCCCCAAAGCCTGTGTTTGAAACAAACAGGAAGGGCTCAGAGCAAATTTGTAAGCAGAAGGAGGGTTAATTTTTTTCTCTCCAACCCCTCTATTCGGATAAAGCACAATGGTCACTCCAACCAATCAGGATTCAGCTCTGCTCACAGTAATTTGAAAAGGTATATGATAATTAGTTCCCATGACAAATTATGCGCATTTTTGCGAACTTAATCAAAAAAGTTCAGAAAACTAGCGAAAGCTGATACTGCGGGACTTATGGGTTTTTTGCACCCCCTCCTTCTGAAAAGGGCACTGTTGCTTCGAAATGCGCGGGAACTATCAGGTTTCTTGTCGCATTGTTTGAGGATTTATTTTGCCGTGGAAACGACCCCCAGGAGAGAGGTTGTGAACCTGATGCTTGTGTTTGCTTGCCTGTTTAACCTCAAGCCATATTTATTTATTTAATTTATATCCTGTATTTCTCCTAGCATGGGATTCAAGGCATCGTACAGTGTTTTAAAGAACACAATATAGTTGTCCCTTCATATTCACTGGGGTTTGGTTCCAGGACCCCCCCGTGGATACCAAAATCTGTGAATACGCAAGTCCCATTATATGCAATGGCATAGCAAAATGATGTTCCTTATATAAGATGGCAAAATCAAGGTTTGCTTTTTGGATTATTATTTTTTAAGAAATATTTTCAAGCCATGAATACTTAAATCTGTGGATACCAAATCCGTGGATACGAAGGGACAAGTGTATAGTTAAAAATCCTAGTACAAATGTTAAAATACCATTAATCAAAACTTTGATTTTAAAAACACAAGTTAAACACAGCATGCTTTGCTATTTTGTCTGAACAGTTTCTGGAAATGCAATGCTAAGTATAGTTTATGCTGAAAAGAGAAGGCAGGGAGCCTGCACGAAATGTAGAATCCTTGCATTGTGTTCATGGATTTCAGCAAAGCCATAGGATTCTGCCTTGGAGAATACCAGTAAGTGCTATACAGAATTCAATTAAGTAGTGCAGCAGAACCACATTTCAAATAAGGGGAATTGGAGTAGAATTACACATGACAGTCAATGACAGACTAGATCCCTGGTAAACACATTGGAAGGTTGAAGTAAGTGTGTGTGTGTGTGTGTGTGAGAGAGAGAGAGAGAGAGAGAGAAAGAGAGAGAGAGGGAGGGAGGGAGGGAGAGAGAGAAATAGAAAAGGTAATTAGCCACCTAACTGGATTTCCCTCCCTCCCCTTACCTAACCACCTAACCTAACCATTTAGTCTCATAATTTGGCTGGGGGAAAGACAGCTAGAGGAAAGGGAGCAAAATGGATGAAAGGTTCATCTTTACTCAGTGGTGGCTGGTGGCTTTTGTGTCAGTGGGGCAGGGAATCCATTTTGGGTTTTAGGATGAACTTTAAAGGAACTACTCCCAAAGTAGGTTTGATTTCTTCTTTTAAAGTTTGGATAAAACCCAGAGTGGATTCACCACTTCACTGACATGGGAGCCATTGGCTGCTGCTAACTCCACTTTCCAACTTGAAGTTACATTGTGTTGTTGTGTGCCTTCAAGTTGTTTCTGACTTAACGGTGACCCTAAGGTGAACCCATAATGGGGTTTTCTTGGAGAGATTTGTTCAAAGGAGGTTTGCCTTTGACTTCCTCTGAGGCTGAGAGAGTGTGACTTGCCCAAGATCACCCAGTGGGTTTCCATGGCCAACCGGCAATTTGAACCATGGTCTCCAGAGTCATAGTCCAGCACTCAAACCACTACACCACACTGGCTCCATGAAGTTACATACATGTGTTCTTACTATACATTTGGCAGTGACACATGCATAGAAATGCATCATTTGCCATTCCACTCCAACAATGTAAACACATCAGAAACCCTTGATTCAGCTCAGATTAACATTTTTATAAAATGGTGGCAAAACATTTTGTAGCATTTACAATCTTTCTGAAAAACGCAATTTGCTTCCCCAAAATGGAGTGATCATCCGTTTAGCTTTAGCACAGAATTAGACAAATTCATGGAGGAAAAGACTTCTAATCATAAGGACTATATGCTACATGTGGGATCACAGGCAGCCTCCTTCTGAATGCCAGTTGCTGGAGATTTGGGGAAAAGAGGGCTAATGAATATTGCCCTCACATAGTGCTTGTGGGATTTCCAGAAGCACCTGGGTGGTCATTGTGGCATACAGGTTGTTGCCACAGTGAGATCACCTCTGAGTTTATGGTGGCATAATCAACAGAACTGAGATAGGGAAGGCAGTGTACATTCTAAGTAATTCTCTTGATTTCTTACTTAGCTAAAAGGAAGAAAGCAGTATGCCTGTGCTAAACAGCAATGCAATACTAAATAAGAAGTAGAATAACAATGTATAGATACTGAGAATCCTGTCAGAACCACACATATGATTCAGTTGTGATAAAGACTTCAGATCTGCATATCTGTAAATTTCACTGTACGGTTGTCCCTCCGTATCCACGGACTTGGTATCCATGGATTTAAATATTCATGGCTTGAACATATTCTTAAAAAAATAATAATCCAAAAAGCAAGCCTTGATTTTGCCATCGTATGTAAGGGACACCATTTTGCTATGCCACTGCATATAATGGGACTTGAGTATTCATGGATTTTGGTATCCACGGGGGGCGGGTGTGTGTGTGTCCTGGAACCAAACCCCAGCGAATATGAAGGGACAACCATATTTTAATTTTACTTTTTACACATCTTTGCCTGACCCTAAGAAGTAAAATTAGCTTGAGATCAGAGAAAGCAATTTCTGTATCTAGAGATGTAACAAAATAAATGGTCAAGGATTAATTTGTGCCAGGACTCATGAAAGCTCAGCCACAGAATATGTCACATTACTTAAGAAGAAAATGCTTCTAAATAAAGTGCCTCTCTTTCACAAATGAGCAGCTACAGAAAACTTGTAGGCAGCTACACTTTGGGATAAGGAATTTTAGGTTTGAGAATATGATTTATGGATATCCTTGCTCTCCAACACTTTTCAAAAGTGTACATCATGTTCTTGGAGGGAGAAAATGGGACATAATGCAATGAATCTTTATTCAGAAGAAAGTCTCATTATGCATAAATGATTTGGGGTCACTGCAAAATATAGTTTTCTATACACATATTTGCCACTTATAATTACATTACAGGAATCTTGCTAATCAGTCTTTGTCCTGGACCCTATGCTGCTCATGCCACTTACAGTTCTGTGAATAAGTGTATGCTGTCTGTACTCATACAAGGAGGCATCCCAGCCCTCCTTGTGCAAGTGATTTTCCCTGTTGGGCAGAAGCCAGAATGCACAACAGGGTCAGTTGATATTAGGTACTTGAGCACAGCTCCACCTGCTCCATGAGCCATTCTCAGATGCTGGCATTGCCCACCATGGTGGTCAGATGCCTCCTCCCTCCTTTTCTGCCTAGATTCCATGGTGGGGCTTTTTGGTCTGCCAGCACTGAACTGGATTTGAGCCTCTCTTATACACAGATGACATGAGAAGGTGTGTTGACATACTGTATATTAAACATGCATTTTAACACATGGGTGCATGCATGTTCTTGGCCTGAGGAGACAAGTGAATTCTCACACCCATTGTTCATCCCACATGCAGCTTGACTTGCAGGCATGCAGCCCTGTTATAAACCTTTTGCCTCAGGTTCTGACTCTGAGAAGCTAAAACCGACACCACTCAGATTCTTCTAGCACGCTTGACATCAACTTTTCAGGAGGCCTGGAAGTATTGTAATCATCTTTGGGCACCTGCAGAATCCCCTTTTGAAAAGAAGAACCATGAACACATTATGCTAGCAACTGGGGTGTCTTGGGCTATACTTATACCCAATTTCAGGGTGCTTGCTTAACAAAAAGTGTCCTGACAATTTTGATACTCCCAACAGTCAGCGAAGTAATGTTTGGCCAGTTCCTTTGTTTCATCATACTCCACTATGTTCAAGAAAATAGTGTCCTGGAAAGGACACTATACCCTTGGGGTCCATTCACACTACACAATGATAGCACTATGATTCCACTTTTAATGCCATGGCAACATTATCGTCCAGAATTTCATTGTCCAGAAGGTGGAAGAGGCAACAAGGAGACCAGCTATTTTAGATCTGATCCTATCCAATGGGGATGACCTGGTTAATGGAGTGGAAGTGGCAGGATCCTTAGGGGGGAGTGATCATGTTCTCCTGGAGTTTGTTATACAGAGGAAAAGGGGAAGCCAAGCATAGTCAGACATGCATTCTAGACTTTAATGATTTCAGAAAACTTAGGGAATTACTGGGGGTGATTCCATGGTCAGGAATACTAAAAGAGAAGGGAGTTCACGAGGGATGGGAGTTTCTTAAAAGTGAGATATTGAAGGCACAACTTCAAACAGTTCCAATGCAGAGGAAACATGGCAGGTGTCTAAAGAAACCAGGATGGATGTCAAAAGAACTCTCAACTGAGCTAAAACTTTAAAAGGGGATGTACAAGAAATGGAAAAAGGGAGAAATCACCAAAGAAGAATTCAAACAAATAGCCAGCTCATGTACGGGGAAAGTCAGAAAATCTAAAGCACAGATGGAGCTCAGGTTTACTAGAGAGGTTAAAAATAATAAAAAGGGGTTTTTTTGGTTATGTCTGTAGCCAAAGGAAAAACAAGGAAATGGTAGGGCCGCTGCATGGAGAAGGTGGTGAAAGGCTAACAGGGGACAGAGAAAAGGCAGAACTACTTAACACCTTCTTTGCTTCAGTCTTCTCCCAAAGGGGGAAACAGTGCTCAACTTGGGGGAAATGGAGTAGGGGAAATACAGCACAGAATTGGTAAAGAGGTAGTTCAGGAATACCTGGCCAGACAGTCTGTAAGCACTTAGAAAGGAATGCCGTGATAACTAAAAGTCAACATGGATTTCTCAAAAACAAGTCATGCCAGACTAATCTTATCTCTCTTTTTTGATAGTTACAAACTTGATAGATGAAGGGAATGCTGTGGATGTAGTTTATTTTGATTTCAGTAAGGCTTTTGACAAAGTCCCCCATGATATTCTTACAAAAAAGCTAGTAACCTGTGGGCTAGACAATGCAACTGTTAGGTGGATTTGAAATTGGTTGACTGACTGAACCCAAAGGGTAGTCACCAATGACTCCTCTTCATCCTGGAGAAAAGTGACCAGTGGGGTGCCACAGGGTTCTATCCTGGGCTCAGTGCTATTCAACATCTTTATCAATGACTTGGATGAGGGAATAGAGGGTATGCTTATCAAGTTTGCAGATGACACCAAATCAGGAGGGGTAGCTAATATCTCAGAGGACAGGATCAGAATCCAAAATGACCTCAACAAATTAGAAAGCTGAGCCAAAACTAACAAAATGAATTTCAACAGGGAGAAATGTACGATACTACACTGAAGCAATAAAAATGAAATGCACAGATATAGGGTGGGTGACACCTGGCTTGATGGCAGTACATGCAAAAGGGACCTAGGAATCTTAGTGGACCACAAGCTGAACATGAGTCAGCAGTGTGATGCAGCAGCTAAAAAAGCCAATGCGATTCTAGGCTGCATTAATAGGAGTATAGTGTCTAGATCAAGGGAAGTAATAGTGCCACTATATTCTGCTTTGGTCAGACCTCAGCTGGAATACTGTGTCCAGTTCTGGGCACCACAATTTAGAAAGGATATTGAGAAACTGGAACGTGTCCAGAGGAGGGCAACCAGAATGGTGGGAGGTCTGGAAGCCATGCCCTATGAGAAGCAGCTTAGGGAGCTGGGCATGTTTAGTCTGGAGAAGAGAAGGTTGAGAGGTGACATGATAGCCATGTTTAAATATTGGAAGGAATGTCACACTGAAGATGGGGCAAGCTTGTTTTCTGCTGCTCCAGAGACTAGGACACGGAGCAATGGGTTCAAATTACAGGGAAAGAGATTCCACCTAAACATTAGGAAGAACTTCTTGACAGTAAGAGCTGTTCAGAAGTGGAATACACTGCCTCATAGTGTGGTGGAGTCTCCTTCTTTGGAGGTTTTTAAACAGAGGCTGGATGGCCGTCTGCCGGGAATGATTTGATTGTGTATTCCTGCATGGCATGGGGTTGGATTGGATGGCCCTTGTGGTCTCTTCCAACTCTATGATTCTATGATCTTATACAATCCTGGGACTTGCTGTTTAGGGAGGGACACTCAGAATTCTTAACCAGACAGCTCATCTCGTGCCTCTGACTAAAGTACAAATCCCAGGATTCCATAGGCAGCAGCCATGGCAGTTATAATGGAATCATAGTGCTATAATTATATAGTTGGAACAATTCCCTAACAGGTGGAGTGATGGGCAAGCAGGAGGGGATTGTGCCCCAAATCATTTTCAGAACACTCTTCCAAATATCTCACTGCCAGGGATCCTCTAGGTTCCTGTGACAAAAGGAAGGGTTATTACTGTGAAGCACTATTAATGCATGACGTTTTAATGTTTCTGTGTTGTGGTGCTCTTTTTGGTAACACTGTTGTTACCATTCACTGTGCAACATTGCCATCACATGTTGTGTCTCAAGAAGGTGTAAGTGGACTCAGCAGAATTAATTAGTTGCAATAGGTGTTTACTGCAAGAACCCCTGCCTGCATTTGCCATATTCAATTGCACCCCTGTGGTGAATTGGAAACACTCTTCTCCTTTTAAGCAAGCAGCCCAACTCACAGTGTTGCAATGGAATATACACTGCCTTTGTGTGTGTGTGTGTGTGAGGGGGATGTCCTTGCAACAGACAAGCTTCCTCCTCCACATTCCACCTATCCTAATGGCAGCTATCTCACTCATTTCAGATTCACAGTACAGTACAACCTGAATCCAATTCAAGCTGCCTTGAATCCCTATATTCGGAGAAAGGCAGGATATAAATACATACAATAAATATTAAAAATAATAATAACTAAAATAGACACAGGGAATCAATGGAATTTATATAAGTGTTGACTCACCATTCAACAATGGATTCAATGGATCTACTTTAGGTAGAGCTATCAATTTGTTATTTGAATGGGAGCCCCCCCCCCCCGGTGTATGCATCCAAGTACTATTCCAGCCTTTATGCTGAGCTCTGTTAGGCTGGGAGCAGGAGGAGAAGTACAGACATAATTTTGGGGGGAGGGGGAGTACAAATAGCAGGAATCTGGCCTTCCAGATTTGGGGGGATACAAATCCCATTAGCCCCAGTCCACATGGCCAATGGTAGGGGATCATGGGAACAAAATTGTGTAGCCTGGAGAACTATGCATTCTTCATCTCTGCACTCCAGACTCTAACTCTCTACAGTTTGCTGGGACTTTCTTCCAAGTCAGCTGGGGATATCTGACTTCTGGGTAAGCAGACACAGGGCGGGACTCTGTATCAGGCTAAACATGCAAATTATTTCCAAGGAAGGGTCAAAAACTGTCAAAGGAAAGTTCTTGTCATAAATTCACAGGCAGTTTCCCCAGCATTTCCTGCTTTCCAGGATCTACCATGTCAGTATAAAACTACAAACTAGGCCCCAAGTATCTGGCACCAAAAATTCCAGGCGGTTACAGTAAAGTCTTGGACACATCTATATGCCAATGGTGCCATCAGGGCAGGACGCTGAGGGCAGAACTCCAGCTCCTCCACCCCGCCCTCAGCTGAATGAGCAGAAGTGTCCAACAAGGTTGCTTTCCCACAGTTTGGAGTACAGTAAATGCAATAAAACAGTGGTTCTTAATCTGTGCTCTGGGGAGTTCCAGGGGTCCATGATGTCCTCAGAGTGGGTCCACAAAGGCTTGAAAGCTACTTGGCCCTCCTCCTCCCTGCAGTAGAGTGGCTACATGACAGGAGCCAGGGCAAAGGCTGGCTTGGCCTGTGCATTGCCATTCAACCCACTCCAGCCACAAACTTTTAGGAAGAAGAAGAACAGTCTTCCCTCCCCCTACAGTGCGTCTTAGGGAAGATTTAATGGATGGTGTAATTGTATTATTATTATCAGGTATTATTAGGGTTTTATATCTTGAGTTAAATCTTGGGGGGCCACAGCAACAGAAGATATTTAAAGGGGATCCCTAGTAAAGGAAAGGTTAAGAACCACTGCAATAATACAATAACTCATAGCTATGACAGATACACATAGAGGAAACAAATACAGTAACAATGAAAGATGCCTAGCCTAAAGAAATAGTGGGAAATGTATCCCTTCCCACCCTTGTCTGAATAAAGACAGTAAAAAAAAAAAAAAAAAAAGGAAGAAAGCATCTTAATGAATCAAAAAGGAATGAAATTCTGGCTCACTTTTAGTTTTGCCCCCCAGTGAATTGAGAAAAAGTTGACTGGCATCACCCAAGAATAGGCAGGGACCAGCTGGTCCTGAATCTAATCCCCTGAGGACCTAGTCAAAGTTCACAAGGGAGTCATAGAGTTGGAAGAGACCTCAAGGGCCATCTAGTCCAACCCCCTGCCATTCAGGAATAGGCAATTCAAGCATTCCGGACAGATGGCCATCCAGCCTCTGTTTAAAAACCCCCAAAGAAGGAGACTCCACCACACTCCAAGGCAGCGTATTCCACTTCCGAACAGCTCTTACCCTCAGGAAGTTCTTCCTAATGTTTAGGTGGAATCTTTGTTCCCGTAGTTTGAAGGAACTGGGCATGAGGGGACCCTTTCTACTTGCAAGGCACCCAGTTGACCAGCGAGGCGCAATTATGAATCAGCCTTGCCCTCCGTTTTCACTGCCCGCCAAAAAAGACAAGAGCGCTCCTGAGCAAGCGCAGAGGGCTTCCTTTTCCTCAGCTGTTGAGAGGGCGCAGAGGAGTTGCCTAGGGTGGGGAAGCGGGATGGGAAAGGGTTTCCAGACATGACTGGGGTCACCGCCGGGCGTCTCTCCCTCGCCCTCTTGTCTGGAAAAAACAAGTCAATCAAAACACCCTCCAGTCATAACAATTCCCCCATTTGTCGTCGCCTGAGAGGAAGAAAAAAAAAAGGGAGCGAGGGGGGGACCGCGACAGAGAGAGGGATGTGGCGGGCAAAATGGGGAAGCCCCCAGCAAGTTGGAAACTCACTCTTTGTGTTAGAGAGGAGACAGGGTGGGAGAGCAGGTGTGTGATTGTGCCTCCCCACAAAGCAAAGCGTAGCCTCGGAGCTTTTCAATGGGGACAGCCCACCACAAGGGCGGAGGGGGGCATAATGTGGGGATTGGCGACACAACAAGCGAGGCCAGGAGGGAACAAACTGGCGCCCCTTCCCCATGCCACGGACCCAGGGCTGGTTTAAGGAATTTTGGGGCCCCCTGCAATGCTTTATTTTGGGGGGCCCATATGTTTATCTCAGGTCAATGTAACCTAACCTATTCACAGTACAGGATGTTCAGATTACAGTAGGACCCCCGTATCCATGGATTCATTATCCAGGGGACACAAAACAGCACACCTACCACAGAGTCTTCCTAGAAAATGTGTCCTCCCTAGCCATTTTTCTCAGTAATATTACTCCATTTTTTTATTTATGTTCTTTATATTCTTCTGTTAAAAGAGCTAGAGTGTTGTAGCAGTTTCAGCATTGCCCTATGACTGTGAAGATCAGGGTTTGAATCCTTATTCAGTCATGAATACCCACTGGGTGACCTTGGGCAAGTCACACTGTCTCAGCCTCAAAAGTTGCCAAAGGCACACCCCCTTTGAACAAACCTTGCCTAGAAAACCTCATGGTAGGTTCTTCATGCCTTAGCTTGAAATGATTTGAAGGTGCATAGGCAAACACACACAAATTTCTTTTGCAGGCTGAACACAGTTGGCAGCAAGGGGAGGAAGCTGAAGAAGACCAAGGGGGAAAGGGAGGGGAGAGAAAACAGGCGCGTTTAGAGCAGGTGGAAAGATGGATGGAGGGGATCTATGTGGAAGGAAGGAAGGAAGGAAAGGAAGGAAGGAAGGAGAGAGAGAGAACAAGTCAGAAAGAAAGAAAGAAAGAAGGAAGGAAGGGAGAAGGGGGATAAAAAGTGAGAAAGAAGGGAGAGAGAGAGAAAGAAGCCCTTTCTGAAGAGGGAGGAAAGAGATGCCTACCCCCCCCCCTCACACACACACTCACCCCTCTCCTGGCTGGCTGGCCTTTTGACAACGATTCTGGCAGGAGGGGGCGAGTGAGCACAAACTCCCTCCAGAATCAGCCCCACAAAGAAAGCTCCGTCTTTCTCTTTCTATTTGGGAGACTTTTTTTTTTAAGCCAGCAGGACATTTTTGCAGGAGGAGAGTGAGGACCGGGGTGGGGGCCCCTGGCTGGGTGGCCCCCTCCCAGTAAATGCTGATTTGGCAGCCTGGTTAAGCCGGCCCTGCACGGACCCCCACCCCCGCCGCCGCCTCTCCCTTTCCCGTCGTCCCTCAGCCTCCATTGCCTTTCCAGGGCTCCTCGCCCTCCCTCCCTCCCTCCCATTTTGGAAACAAAAGCCTCCCCCACCCGCCTGCCTCTCTCTCTTTTGGGAGACCCATGGCTTACGTGAGGACCGCGGGGGCTCGGGTGCGGCTCCCGCTCCCAGCGGCGAAGGGGCCTGGCGGGGCTCCCCATCCTCTCCACCCGGCGGGGCTCCTGTTTCCTCCTCCTCGCCTCCTCAGCTTGAAATGCAGCCAGCAACTCTAAGCTCGGTGGAGCGGAGGCGCTTCCATGGGCACCTGAGTACCATTCTCCACGCGAAGCCCTGCCCCCTCCGAAAGTCATTTTTACAAAGAGAGAAGTGAAAGAAAGGAGAGGAAGACCTGACGGTGGTCCCCTGCCCAGCAACCGGGGTGGCAACTCAATCGGTTAATACAGAGCCCAGGGCATGGCTTGTCTAGTATGTCTAAACCAGTGGCTCTTAACCTTTTCTTTACCAGGGACACCCCCCCCCCTTTAAATATCTTTTCTTAGCGTGCCCTCCCTAAGACTCACCTCAAGATTTAAAACCCTAACAACAACCACCACCACCTAATTAATACCTGATAATAACACATCATCATCATTATTTAGCAGTGGTTAAATGCCAGTACTGCAGCACACACGCACACACACCGATTCAAGATTGCTTCTGAATCCTCATGCTATTTTCCTCCCTCAACTCGGATTTTACAATATGTGGTTTAGCACAGGAAAAGTAAAAGGACTTTTACACAATATGCAGGCTCCAAGGTTCACTAAGCCTTCCATCCTTTCGTAGGTCGGTAAAATGAGTACCCAGCTTGTGGGGGCAATTAGCTAACACACATTGGAAACTGCTTAAGGCAGTGTAGATGTGTAAATTCTTATTGCTTAAAAAACAATGTGTAAGCCGCTCTGATAGCCTTGTGGCTGAAGAGCGGGGTATAAATAAATAAATAAATAAACAATATAACGTTGGCAGCAACAACCCTGCAAGGTAGGTGATGCTGCTGTTGCTGATCCATCCATATATTAGGTGCATGTGTTTGCCACGCATGGTTCTTGGCTGGAGCAAGAATCAAAGCCAAAACTTCCTCAGAAGACTCAGTGTAGGAGCACGGCTCTGCACCTTGCATCTTAAAATGGTATGGATGATTTTAGCATAGCACAACACTTTCTTTAAAATAAAAATGTTTAAAAAGGTGCAATACCATTTCCTGCTCTACTTCAGGCAGCAAAGTGGCTTAGATGGGCCCCAAGCCTACTTACTTTTAAGAAAGTGCTCTATTGTTTTAATTGTACTGTTTTTAAATTGTTTTTAATTTTTGGTTGTATGCTTTAAATTATTTTTAATGTGATTAATTTTACTTTAATGTTCATCTTTTGTATGTTTTAAGTGTATTGTATTTATTTGAATTTGTAAGCCTCAATTTAGGGGGGAAAGGCAGGTTATAAATAAAGTTAATAACAACAACAACAGCAACAATAGTACTGCAAGCCACAATGTTGCAATTTCAATCCCAAGGGCTTCAAGGTTGACTCAGCCTTCCATCCTTTCATAGGTTAATAAAATGAGTACCCAGCTTATGGGGGCAATTAGCTAACACACATTGGAAACTGCTTAATGTAGTATAGATGTGTACAGTGCTATTGCTTAAACAATTTGTAAGCTGCTCTGAGAGACTCTGTGGCTGAAGAGCAGGTATAAATACGTAAATAAATAAAGTTATTTTTTTTTTTAGTTATTTATACCCCGCTCTTAGCCACAAGGCTATCAGAGCGGCTTACAAATTGTTTTAAGCAATAGCTATTTACACATCTACACTGCATTAAGCAGTTTCCAATGTGTGTTAGCTAATTGCCCCCACAAGCTGGGTACTCATTTTACCGACCTACGAAAGGATGGAAGGCTGAGTGAACCTTGGAGCCCGCGGGAATTGAACTTGCAATGTGGTGACTTGCAGTACTGGCATTTAACCACTGCGCCACCAGGGCTAAATAAATAACAACAGTATGAAGGATAAGAAGAAGATGCCACACCACCAGGCTCTTGGTTGTACCTTTCTAGAGATGACCTTTCAAAGCCACTGCTAAGAAAGCCCTCTCCTTCATAAGCACATCGGACATACATTTCTGGAGTAAGGCCCTAGCAGAAGAGCTTAACATTTTTCATATGCCACAGATGATATGTATGGGCAGATGGGCTTGTTAAAATTTCCAATTGGGCATTATTCCCTAATGATGAATAATGTTGAAGGTGCTTACATTCCCAGTCACGTGTGGTTAGCATCTTGTACGGCAGAGTAGCACAGTAGCACCATCATAGTGTGTTGTGCATTAGTGCACTAGTGCCAGCTCCAGATTCAGCTTGCTCTATGCCCTATCTATTTGGTAATGCTTGGAATCTCTCATTATTGCCCACAGGCCACTACGACTACATTCAGAAAACTTGTCACCAGTCAGGTACAGTATTGGTGTATTCCTGTAACATTCCCAGTCTTGATCTTCCTTGAGGATGCTACAGTTCTTATGATGAAGTGTTTCCTAAGCTGTATGCCTACAAGGACTACAATGCTACAAGGAAAAAAAATTATCCTAATATGTTCCCACCTAGCCATGCATGGAGGCCATGGGACATTCATTTGAAAGCTGCTGTTCTACAGACTGACCCTCTATGAATCTACGCTGACTCCACCGCTGGTTTGCATATCCATTGTACACATCATTCTGGATTTGGTAAATATTTTGTGCTTATGACAATTTGGGGAAATTGTTTGGGATGAATTCTGAAATAAACATGTACAAATAAAGTCTCTATGAGATTGCCATATAATGACCCAGTTTTCTTTAAGTGTTGAAACTTGTCCAGTCTGCGAGTTCTTAATGATGTGCAGAAACTCATTGGAAGGGAATTTTGTTTGCTTACAATCAACAGATTCGGGGAGATTACTGTTCCTACCACCACCACCCCACCCACTAACTGTAGGAACCTTGTTAAGAGAGGCTGATCACCAGTTGCCATGTGATACATGTCATATGAGACATTCCTAAGACCCAATTGGGCTAGAACCCCCGAAATGAAATTCCTCCAACCCAAGCACCCTGATTTGAAACAGACACTTCTTCTCCCCTGGAAATTCTTAGACTTCTCCTTTTCTGGGGACCTCTCTCCCTTTATCATCTATAGATGTGGATTTGCCCTGCTTGGTTTAATAAGAGGAGGGGCAGTTTATACATTCATAAAACCAGAGTTGGAGTGGGTGTTGTAGCACATCTAGTCCATCTTCCTCCTGTCTTCTGAGACACATCCTAGGAGGCAAGAGAGGGAGATGATCTCATCACACTTGTGTTCTTTGATGCCTTTCCTTCTCTGTATTTATCCATAAAATTGCCTATTTGATTCAAGGACTATAGATCAGTGCATAGTATATTCTAAGTTCAAATCCTCCATATGTACCTAAACCCTATGTGGGCAATAGTGAAGGGAATGGGGCACTGTCTCCCCTTCTCTGTGATTTCCCCATGGGTTGTACTGTTGTTCCCAATGTGATTAGAAGTGACATTTGGTTCTGGAAGCTAGCTAAAATATGACCAATGTTTAGTTTTTTTTCTGAGATTGGGTTTGGATTATTGTGGAAGGCTGTGAAAGCCTACCATGTTTTTGTGGTGCTTTTTGGACAAGTTTTCAGCCCCCAAAAATTAAATTTCCAGGGAGGGGGTCTGTTGGGAAGTTGGGTGGGCTGCGCTTTCCTCACCGCTTTCCTAATGCTTTCTACATTACTGATCCAAGAGGAATAAATAGAAGGATGCCTAAAAGGACCCTTTCACTCAAGGAGACTATGGGGTGGGGGAGTAATTGGCACTGTCTTATAAAAATACCCTTCTCTTCAACCTCCATCACGATGCCCTCTGTTCATAAATTTTTGAGTTGACTTTAGTGCATTTTCAACAAGGTAAAATGCATAACAAAATAAGTTGCTTAAAAATACTTTAAAACACATATTTTAACTAAATACTGTATAAACCACATGGGATTTTCCGATCTTCCCTTCCTTGTTCTCTTTCTGGAGGATGGGGATGTGACCTCGCAACATTCTTTGGCCTTTGGGCTGGTGACGCAAGGCCAGGAAATCTTTCCTCTTGTGTCTGCGGGCGCAACCCAAACTGAATTAATATTTGCAAAATGACCAGTTATTTCCCTTTCTGGAAGACTTGGTAATGCTATTCTACTCCTGGGAGGAGGAGGAGGAGGGAGGGAGAGAAGGAAGGAAGGAAGGAAGGAGAAGGGCAAATAAGAAGGGCAGGCATATTTCTTCTTTCTTTCTCTTATATTCTCTCTCTCAAATGAAGTAAATACTTCAGTTTATCTTCTGCTGGCCTCTGATACCAAATGATCAGCATGAATTGCAGCTGTTAGTTTATACGTGTATGTAAAGTGGGACAGCATAGGAGAAGCAGATGATATGACTTTTTGAAAAGTTGTGCTTTTTATATTAGCCTTGGCTCTGAGTCAAGGAGAGAGTAAAAGAACAAGGAAGGAAGGAGAGAAAAATCCTTTCCTCCCTTTTCATGCCCAGGGCTCTTCTGATGTGACAATTTTGTGATCCGTGACTTGAAAAATGAAGAGATTTGCTGCTGAAACGTCAAACCAGTAAGGCAGAAAACTGTGTGTGACCTTTTGACTTCCTTTACAGTCTGATATAGATCACTTTGCTAGGTGGAAAGAGCACATCTTTTTCCTTAATGGGATCAGAAAGGGTGTCACATGGCTCCATTGACTTGGACAGAACTTGGAACACTAGTTTTTCTTGTTTGCAGTTTTACTCCTTTTGTTCCTTCTTTCTCATCTAACATTGCTTGCCAGATTTCTCCCTTGGAGACTCTGTGTCCACCCATTTTAACCCACTGAAGCCCAGAAGCCATTTGCAATAGATGAACCATGCAGTTTGGGGGAAGTGTTCAGACCTCAGAGGACAAAGGGTTCCAAGGAGACTGCTTGAAGTATGGTATGTTCAGATGAGCCGTATGAGGGTTTCCAGTCTTAGGGAGCTCTGCAACCATGCTCAGCTTCAGTTACAACTTATTTGCAGACCTTTCACATCAACAGGGAAGCTTGGGAGCACAGGAGGAGGGGCTGAAACTCTGGCTCCCACTATGCACTTTGTTGTGTGCCCTCAAAGTCATTTCTGACTTATGGTGACTAAGACAAACCTATCACAGGGTTTTCTTGGCAAGATTTGTTCAGAGGGGGTTTGCCTTCGCTTTCCTCTGAAGCTGACAGTGTTTGACTTGCCCAAGGTCATCAAGTGAGTTTCCACGGCTGAGAGGGGATTCAAACCTTGGTCTCCAGAGTCATAGTCCGATGCGCAAACAAAAACAATTACCCCTGAATAGGGATGTAGTGATTTTCAGTACAATATAGCTATTGTTTGACTCACGAACAACACTTCTCCTTTGTGTTTATGGCATGGACAGTTGCAACCAAGAGTCTGGCCAGGTCTGAGTGGAAGTGTAGTTTTATTCAGTCCAGTGTCCCAGGGTGGAGAACCTCTTTCAGGGTGTTCTCAGGGGAGACACATTGCTGTGATGAGTGGAGCCAAAGGCAGAAGGAATGGGCCAAAACCACAATCCCTTTTCAATTAAAGAGAAACCAGTACAAAAAAAGGGGAAAGGGTGCCATGATATGTAACATGGGGAATTGGAAGCTGCCCTCGCAGGACTGCCAGAGGACTGGACTGGAAACCCGTAAGCACCGGGTTTGGGTCCACCCTAGAATCCCCAAACTCATAAAAGACAAGTTAGTACAACTCCAGCACTAATGGACATTAATGGACTTTGGAAGAGGAGGATAGCAGTGAATGGAAGGGAAGGTGGAAGTCATACCCAGCAGACTGTACGTTTTCTACTTAACATGGTAGAAAGTAAAATGAGGTGGGGAACTAAAAATGAGATATTCTCTGCCCATTTTGTGTTTCCCCCCATCTCTGTAACATGGCACTTGAGACCATTTCAAAATTGGGAGTCATACCTCTGACTGAAAAGATTGCCCACCTTTGATCTACTGGATTGTACCGGTGGCAGCTGATGAATCTTATATCAGTGGGGTGGTGAATCCACTCCAGGTTTTGAATAGGCCTGAAGGTGGTGTCCAAGGTGCTGGATCTGTTTGAGGAACAGAGTTCAGCACCTTGGATGGATTCTTTTGACTCTCAGCTGAAACCTGGAGCAGATTTATTTGCTGCCACTGGATTGTACCATTTGAGATTTACATTTGTTCAGCCTCCCCTCTTCATCCCACAGAAGTGCTTCAGCATCACCTTTGACTTGTGAAAGCTTCATTTGGAAAGAAAGAGAAGCCTTACGACAGCATGGAAGCACTTCTCTGAGCTGGTGCCTCCCTCTAGACAGATATCACCTGTTAGGACTGATAGGTTTTCCTCTTCCTCTAGAACATTGCCGTGGGTTGTTAAATTAAAGGCCAGTGGCCTAAATCAAACTGCTAGTCCCAATTAGAATAGATGTCCTGATTCAATTGCTGAATAGTGTGGTGTAATGATATGAGCACTGGACTACAACTCTGGAGACCAGGGTTGTAGAAATCTCTGAAGACTCCCAACTCTGGAGATGAGGGCTCAGCCATGGAAACCCACTGGGTGACCGTAGGCAAGTCACACTCTTTCAGCCTCTGAGGGTGGCAAAGGCAAACCCCTGTCTGAACAAATCATGCCAAGAAAACATTGTGATAGGTTTGCCTTATGGTCACTATAAGTTGGAAGTGATTTGAAGGCATACAACAACAACAAAGTGGACATTTAGGCAAATTCCATTGCTTCAGTGGTTCTACTTTAGTTGGGATCAGTGACTGGATTTAGGCCACTGTTTTTCAACCCACCAGCTCTCTATTCCCCCCCCCCCTCAATGTGACCAAAAAACTAAAAGATATCTATATCTATATCTATATCTATATCTATATCTATATCTATATCTATATCTATATCTATCTTTTATATATGGCTTTTCTTTGCAAACAAAGATTCAGGAAGGACTCATCCCGCGCTTTCTGCAAGTGCGCTGATGACTAAAAAGGCCAATCCGAGACCAACAAGTCCGGTTGCAGAAAGCACAGCAGAAGGTCTCCTTGGGTGATGTTTCCGGGTTGTGAGTCTTTCTGCATTGTCGTTTCTCTTCAAGACTTGTTCGTGAGTTCTCAAATAAGGCTGCAGCATTGTGGATAGTGCATCTCCATGCCTCCCGATGTGAGGCCAGGGCAGACCATTGTTGGTGATCAATTTGGCCGAGCCTGAGATGTTGTTTCAGGGAGTCCTTGTACCGCTTTTTTGGAGTGCCCCTCTTACGCTGACCCATGGTGAGTTCGCTGTAGAGTTCGCTATTTTTGAGAGGCGATGGTCCTCCATCCTAGAAATGTTCCCTGCCCAGCACAGCTGTTTTCTCAATATCATGGCCTCAATGCTGGTGATCCCTGCTTGCTCAAGGACAGCAACATTCGTCACATAGTCAGTCCAGTGTATATTTAGGATTGTGCGTAAACAGCGCTGATGAAAGCGTTCGAGGAGTCGTAAGTGGTGGCGATAGGTGACCCATGTTTCAGACCCATAAAGGAGAGTAGACAGTACAATGTGTCGGGAAGCCAACTTAATAGCTGATAAGGAGCCCGGCTTGGCAACAACCCAGTTGAAAAGCACAGTACCTGGTGTTGTCAGTAGCAGTCCTATAGGGTCAGAAGTACATGGAGAGAGAGTGAAGCATGAAGAGACAGTCCAAGGTCAAAAGGGTTCCAGCAGGTGGGTCAACGAAGGCAGTCCAAGGTCAAGATATCCAGTCTCAAGATAGCAAGGTTCAGGAGAGTCACAGGCAGAGGCTTCCTCCAGGAAATGCAGACTGCTTGCAACAAGGAACTCAGCATCCCACAGCTGCTTATGTTGGCCCAGCTCCCACTCCCAGCTGCGGGGTGATTGATGACCTTCTATCTCTTAATTTCTGAGAACGACGAAGCCACGCCTTCTCTGCTCTCCTTTGGCTAAAGGTAGGTACCTGCTCTTCTACCTCTTGCTCTTGCTCCACTATGTCTCCCAGGCTTGGACCCTGTGCTGGGGGAGGGCTAGGCTGCTGAGCCCTGGGGTCTTCAGGGCTAGACTCAGACTCAGCCAGCTCTTCTGCCACTGGCTCAGCCTCCTCGCCTTCTGAGTCCTCAGAGTTCTGGCTGACCATGACACAATGGCTCTATACACACTGATTTTTGTCTTTTGCCTCAGGTGTTTATTACTCCAGACTCTTTTGTGAAGTCTTCCAAATGCGCTATATGCCTTTACTAATCTGTGATCAATCTCTTTGTCAATCTTGGCATCTGAGGAGATGATGCTTCCCAGGTAAGTGAACTGCTGAACGGACTTGAGCACAGATTTGCCGACAGCAGTGTGGGGATGGTGGTGTTTGTCCTGTGGTGCAGGCTGGTAAAGAACTTCTGTTTTCTTCAGGTTGACTTCCAGCCCAAACAGCTCTGCAGCTGTTGCAAAGCAGGATGTTTATGTATATATATGTATACATGTGTGTATATATGTGTGTGTGTGTGTGTGTGTGTGTGTGTATATATATAAAAGCAGGATGTGTATGTATATATATGTATATAGACATAGACATAGATATAGATATAGAAGATTTTCAGATGGGGCTTTTTCTGCAGGGCAGGCATGGAACAGGGTTGATAAAGGTGCTGTCATTCAGACAACTTTGACCCCTTCCGTCCTGCTCCTGTCCTGCTCCCATCCTGCTCCCAGGATATTCTGTTCATGACAAAACATCGTGAATAGAACACCCCTTCCATGCCTGTCACGGAATCAGAGAAATGGGAAACGGAGCCCCGTCCCTGTTCCGCAATGACAGGTATGGGGGAGGAGCTCCGTGGCAGGCAATTCCTGCTATGATCTGGACAGGCAGGTAAGTACCACCCTTCTTCCCCCCTCCCCAGGTTCCTTGTTTTGTTGTAATTTTTTTTTCCTGTCTTTGACAGCTGGGGGAGGTTACTTTGAATTTCCCTCCCACTCGTTCTCTCACGAGAATGAGTGAGATTTCCCCTGGCCAGTCGTAAAAGCAGCCTTGCGACAGCTGTATTTACGGCTGACTGGAAAGGAGGGAGGATGCCCATTCCTGGAGCGGAATGGAAGTAAGTGTATGAATATTTACCTCCATTTCGTTGCAGGAACGGGATAGGAGGTGGTGGGGCAGCAACGGGGCATTTGGGCCCCATCTGAAAATCTCCATAGATATATAGATATAGATATAGATATAGATATAGATATAGATATAGATATAACACCATTTCCCTATGTGGGCTGCAGCAAAGCTTACATCATTATAATCAGCAGACATTTGCGTCAAGTGAAAATCTACATTCATTCATATGTAATGGACTGGATTAGGAAATGCTCTTTCAACTCAGGTTATTTGAGGCTCATTTGCAGGAGCTGATTGTGCCTATGTGTAACACACTGCACTGGCATTTATTAGAGCGCATTCTGTTAATCCCGCACATTGCTGACAAGAGGACTGATGAAAACTGCTCAGCTAATTGGGAAAAATCTTTGGGCAACATCTGAATCAGTGATATACTTGGAAATATCTGACACAATGGAGTTTAAGGCAGTTCATAAATATAAGAACATTTTTTACAATGCCTTTTTTTACAACAATTTTTTACAATTTTTTAAACAGTGATTTTCCTTCCCCCACCACAATGAATTACTTCCTCTTGGCTGGAATTCAAAGCCCACAACAAACAGAGGGACAATCGAGAGGTTTGCCCAACTACCATGATGAAGGTGAAAGGCTTGTGGAGTGGTTGGGTATAGAAATTATTTTCATTGTGAGGGACACATTCATTTTTAGGACATCAAGCTTTAATTGGTAGATCAGCCAACCAAAGATTTAAGCCTCGAGACAGCATTCATCTTGTATGACTTGCCACATGTAACGGTTAGTGTGCTGAGATGGAGAGATGTATCTCCATCGAACTCAAAAGGTGCATTGAACTGTTTTCATGGGGTCTGGATGAACATCACAAGGAAGATGTTAGGGAGCATACGTACATGTGAGGAACTTCATTTGGCTTGTCTGTCTCCTTTGCTAGAAGGGGTATCAGTTGGTTACTCACTATAGGTAAATTGTAATCACCCTTAAGGGCGAAGGGCATACTTTTTCCAGCCTATTTTTCATGTTTATTCTTTTAAAAAACTATTTAGGATTTTTTGCCCTATTGTGATATGGAAATAGGGACTAAACAAGGAAACGTTGACTATGACATTTCTTATTTACAGGATGGTAGCTTTTTTCCAGAATTGTAATAATTTTGCACTTTCATAATCACAACATTTTGATAATATAATAATAAACATGCATGTAATGCTTGTTGAGTTTTGTTGGATGATTCATACATACTATCCTAATTGGCACAACAGCCCTATAAGGTAGGGCAGTATTATATTGCTTACACCAGCAGAAAAAAACAGGGGAGGGGCAGTGGTTTTCCTAAGGCCACCCAGGCCAGAAGCTAGTCGAGTGATTTATAAGTGGAATCAAAAGGGGTGACAAGCCAGCTCTTCTTGTAGGCTGTCATAGGCTGAGAGTCAGGGGAAATATCTGTAGCAGGTTTGTAGGCAGTATGGAGGATGGGAGGAAGGAAAATTATGATGTGGTATCATTTAGTTGCCAAGTCAAGATTATCCTAGAGCCAAAACTGAGACCTAAGAATAGCCCCTGGGATTGTCATGGGAGTGGTTCCTTGTGATGTTATTAAGCATGGTACATTAAACATCATACATAAAGCATCCACCATAGTGGCTTAGAACATGCTGTTCTATATAAAGCACACAAAATTATTTGTTTGGAAAGCTCTGCACTGAACAGGGGAAAAAAAATCAGTTTCCCCTTCCTGTTTTGTTTTTAACCACTTTGCAAGCACTGCTGTTATGAACACGTGGCGACTGTACTCCAGACAATTTTCCCCCCCAGGTTCTGTTTTGAACAGAAACCCCCAAACTTTTTTCCAGCTCTGTTATTAATACTTTTGCACACACCGCTTTTAACAACACATGAGAGTTGTAGTCTAGCAACATAAAGTTTTGTACTCTCTTCTTTGAACAGAAAAACACAAACTTTCACCAACTCTGTTTTAGTACTTTTGAAAACACACATTTTAACACATCGAAGTTGTAATCCAGTCAAAGAAATGTTTCCAAGCCCTCCCCTCCCTCCATTTTGCAAACTTTACTTTTAATGCATTGCTCTTAGGATTGACATATTCTAGTTCTTGGAATCCAGGTATTTAATTTCCATCATATGCTAATTTGTATATTCTGCTTTGCATATTATACAAATGAAATTATTGTTGTTTTCTATCAGTATGTTTCAGCCTTTGTGTCCTTTTTTATAGTACCCATTGGCTTAAAAGATGCAATGCAGAGTAACATTTAAAGTGCTGGCTTGAAAGGGGAGCGTCCCAAGTTCAAATTGCTGCTTGGTCAAGAAAGTTACCAAGTGACCGTGCCGTTCCTGTCTCTCAGCAAACCAACCTTACTACGGTAGATTTTTTCTAACCATCTTGAATACAATTGCCTCACATGCTTCTCCTTGAAGACATATAGGAAAGCTTTCAGGGCAGACTGGTGTGCATTTCTAGACCTAATTTACAAGTACATGTACAGATGGAATCATAGAATTATAGAGCTGGGAAAAACCACAAAGGCCGAAATGGTATACTCAAGATTATTCCTGTACAATCTTAAACCTGATGGTTGGCTGTAGCTGATTTCTCCTGCATTATTTATTCACTTGTTACTTTTATGTCCATCATGGAATCCAAAGCAGCATATATCATTCTGCCTACTTCATCCTCATAACAATCCTGAGAGGGAGGTGAGGCTAGGAGATAATGATTGATCCATGATCATGCTGTGAGCTTCATTATTGAGTGAGGATTGGATCATGGGCTGCCTCACAATTAGACCAACACTCTAACTACCACAATGCACTACATGCTGAATCCAAGCCATTCAGAGGAGCAATCACTACCACCCTGGAAGAAGTGCAGAAATCAATAATCAGGAATATAATGTATTTCTTTTGGAATACAGACTAGTGTTTTGCACAAACTGGATTTTTTAAACTGTCACTGACAGATCTACATGAAATTACATTGCATAGAAAATGTCCTAGAAGTTACAAAAGCGTGAACAACAATTACATCTGCATCTGTGAGAATCCTGCCCCCCCCCAAAACATATTACAGTATCCAGATATCACAACATATTGGCTTACATCCAACTGTTAGTACAAACTAGAGTAGATCAATTGCATCCAGGGGAACTTGGTATGTTAACAGGGTAAGTTCTACTGTTTCAACTCTAGTTGGGATAAGTAAGGGACTCTAGGCTCTTGTGCCCAATATGTACTTTTAGTTAAATGTAATGTACTCATTATTTAATCACTCTAGAGGCTGCTGACGATTCAGTTAGAAGGGCCCTTTTGCTGCTGGAGAGCCATACTTGCTTGGGTTTGGCAGGAACAACTTTTATGAGAATGCCTTTGAGGAAGTCAGTCTCCATGAAAGAGAAACAAACTGAAAACCAATCATGCCAAATATGAAGAAATGGAAATGGGGAACATATGGGGTGAATAGTGAAGATATGAGACAAAGAGAAAATAACTTCTGTGTCTGACCAGCATGTGACTAGATGCCTATAGCACGAGGTCTTTGTATGATGGCCTGCTTGCAGGAAACTAGGCATGACACAGAATTCTCTGTTTCTTTCTCCTGTGCCCCTCTCCTTTAACAAACGAAAAAGAAAAACAGCCTTGGGATATGATAATCTTGAATGGAAAAGACTGCTTAACCCCTTTCCCTCCTGCTGTCTGTGCAAATACAACATCTCTTGGAAACCCTGGGCCCATCTACACAAGGGGGAAAAAACCCAAAATACCTCATAGTATTGGCATCTTGCAGCAGCAGTGACACGTCCAAACAGTTTTTCTGGCCTCGGAAGCCCCCATAAGCCTTGCATTCCTGATGACCGCCACGAGTGATTTACTCATGTTAGTTCTTCACCACTGCAGGTATTTTTTAAAAGGTGTCCCAAGGTGTGTTGGTGCGATAGAGCAATTTTCCAACTTTACAAGAAAGCAAAACAGAAAATATTGATCCTTTTTATTATTGCCTTAGTGAGTGATCGCTAAGGTGAAAATCCAACATGGTGGCAGCGGGTGCTTGCCCTCCTAGCAAGCCCCACCCCTGCTTTCACCCAGCCAATCAGTTTTGTGCTTCCCTTCGAAGTTTTTATTGTTCAATAGTCCAAACGAGCAAAAATGCGCACCTGCCTCACAGTTTTTGGAAAAGTATGGGGAAATCTGTGAAGGCTTTTATCCCGTTGTTTTTGCTGTTTTGGGCCCCCTCCTTCCGAATAGTGTGGATTGGCATTGAATCATGTTTAGACAGGTAGGATTCCCAGCAAATTCCATGAGGGGTATTTTCACCATTAAGACGGCCCCATTTTCTCTACCCTAGTGGTAAGAAAAACAGGGCAGTATGGGTGTTTTTCAGCAGAGAAATGCCAAGATAGGCCCACAGGGATCTCCTCACATCCACTGATGTGTGCAAATTTCAAGCTGCATTTGCTACCTGCAATGCTTTTTGGTTTGTTATGGATTAACATCCCACTATTCTCCCAAGGAATGGCTCTCAAGGAGAGCTGATCATTTTAAAAAATCAATTAAAATACAATTAAAACATTGCAAAGATTTAGAAAGCACAATTGTAACTCCACCATTTTCATTCTCTCAGGCAATCTGGATTAGACGTTTCCCTTAATATTCAGGGGTATGGCGGGTAAAGATCACTGGTGAGCACTGAGGCAGGAAATTTCACAAACAGAGAGTGACTCCCCACAACCAGAGGAAGACTCCATAATAATGCAGAGGAATATGGGGTGCTGTTTTATGTGGTACAAGGTCTACTCAGTTCATAGGCACTGATAGTCAAGAAGATGGTGTCCATCAGCTGGTTGGCCCCTTTGTGGCTTTGTACCATGGAAGCTGCCCAGCCTGTCTGATAGTATTGGCTGAAGACATTTTGCTGCATGGGTAAAGGGAGTCAGAGACATGATACCCCTGCTTCTATGTATAGACGATAATTGGACCCACAGTTGAATCTTACTTCAGCATTGGCAAAAGGACAGAATCCTCACTAGATCTGAAAGAAAGCAGCTTATGGGATATGGTTTATGTAGCACGGAGTATGCAGTGATGTGGGAGAATGTTGGGGCAACAGCTACAGGGCTGCCCATGCTGCCTCCTAACATTTGCCACCTGAGGTGGTTGCATCACTCTTTCTAACGGGAGGTTCAGCTTTGTCCTGAAACCTTTAGAACAACCCATCATACATTTTTTTTACTTTAAAAATAAATAAATTGGTTCTTCATAAAGATAAGACAGATGATAGTGGAGCTAATATAGAGTATTCAGAGAAGGGAAGAGAAATGCAGGACAAATGGATCTGAGAGTGTTTTATTGTTTTCCCTTTGGTAGCCTTTCCCTCCTCTTTCCTCTCCTCCACCTGATTCCCTGGTTAATGGAATCATGTTTTCCATAATAATCCCAATCAGCATACCAGTACAAGCTGTTCTTCATTGCAGGATAGAATTAACAACAGTGGGAAACCTCTGTAATCTTCAGCTGTGAATACAACACAGTACGGAAGAAAGAAGTGAAGGTCAAGATGCCAGCTGACAAGGAAACACACACACAGCATGGGCAAAATAGAAATGCATTGCTGTTGTATGAAAATCACATTAAAAGAAGACAAGAAGAAGGTGGTGGTGGAAGAAATTAAAAAGTGACAAGATTTAATTAAAATGAACAAACCGGCAGATAACAAACTGAAAATAAAGTAACAAGAAACTATCTGGATATAAACATCAAGCAAAGATTACCAAATATCTTTGAAATAGGTGTCCTTGCAAAGCCAATGACTTCTTGACATATATTAAAATGTGCCCAGTTTGTTTTGTTTGCTTTTGCTTTCCCTGGTTACCAAGACAAACTGACATGGCAAGCCCATCTTCTCAAGTCAGTTTCTTCCTTAAAAAAAGTTTTATTTTGGGGGTGAATACCGTATATTCCGGCGTATAAGACAACTTTTGAGCACTCAAAAGTGCCCTCCAAAATCGACAGTCGTCTTATACGCCGGATATACTTTGCTTCGCCTGCCTGCCTGCCTATCTCCTGCCTCTTCGCAAACGGAGCGAAGAGGCAGGAGATGGGGCAGGGGGATGAAGCAAAGTGTTTTGCAGTTCATTCGCCCCCCTCCTCTGCCTTCTCCCCCTTTGGGGAGCAACGTAAGACAGAGTAGGGGGGTGAATGTTGTGGTTTGCCGCAACCGAGGCAAACCGCTAGATCCGCCCTTTCCCCCCAACTTCCTTGAAGGTGGAGGAAAAGGGCGAAAATGCCCCGTTTTGCTCCGTGGCCCCGATCCCTCCTTCTGGGCTCCCTTCCGAAGGGAGCCCAGAAGGAGGATGCGGGGCCGTGGAGCCAAACCCCGGGAATCGCCCCCTCTCCCCACCTTCCTTGAAGGTGGGGAGAAGGGGCGAACGTGCTCCGTTTGGCTGCACAGCCTCCGCATCATCCTCCTGGGCTCCCTCCTGGAAGGGAGCCCAGGAAGGGGATGTGGAGCCTGTGCTGCCAAACCCGGGATTTGCCCCCTCTCCGAGAAGGGGCGAACATGCCCCGTTTGGCTGCAAAGCCTCCGGATCCTCCTTCTGGGCTCCCTCCTGGAAGGGAGCCCAGGAGGAGGATGCGGAGGCTGTGCTGCCAAACCCGGGATTTGCCCCCTCTCCCCACCTTCCTTGAAGGTGGGGAGAAGGGGCGAATGTGCTCCGTTTGGCTGCACAGCCTCCGCATCTTCCTCTGTGGAGGCTGTGCATCCAAACCCAGGATTTGCCCCCTCTCCCCACCTTCAAGGAAGGTGGGGAGAAGGGGCGAACATGCCCCGTTTGGCTGCACAGCCTCCACATCTTCCTCCTGGGTTCCCTTCCACCCTCCCCGAGGCCCCCTCCCTCCAGCGTCCTCCCTCAAGCCACTCCCCCTCCCCAAAGCCGCGATCCAACTCGAGATTGCGGCTTTGGGGAGGGGGTGGGTGGCTGCGAAGCCCCTTCCCTCCAACCACCCTTCCACCCTCCCCAAAGCCCCCTCCCTCCAGCGTCCTCCCTCCAGACACTCCCCCTCCCCAAAGCCGTGATCCCACTCGAGATCGCGGCTTCGGGGAGGGGGTGGGTGGTTGCAAAGCCCCCCTTCCAGCCACCCTTCCATTCTCCCCAAAGCCCCCTCCCTCCAGCCCCCCTGCCAGCTGGCCATCCCACATTCCCCAACCCACCAGGAGGCTGGGCAGCCTCCTTGTGGGTTGGGGAATCATGGGAGGAGAGAGAAACCCCCCCCCCAGCCAGCTGGCCATCCCGCATTCCCCAACCCACGAGGAGGCTGGGCAGCCTCCTGTGGGTTGGGGAATCGCGGGAGGAGGGAGCCCAGAAGGAGGGATCGGGGCTGTGGAGTTAAACCCCTAGATTCACTCCCTCTTCCTTGAAGGTGGGGAGAGGGGGCGAATCCCAGGGTTTGGCTCCATGGTCCTGCGTGGAGGGAAGCCCAGAAGGAGGGATCAGGGCTGTGGAGCCAAACAGGGCATGTTCACCCCTTCTCCCCACCTTCCTTGAGAATCTAGGAGATAGATTTGTGTACTTGGCCTCCCTTCCCCTGGGCATGGAGCCTCAGGTCACCCCCTGAGTGCAATATTTGGTGCCATACTGACAGCAGTATAGCTATGGGTGGGGGGAGGGGGAGGAAAATGAAACCATTGCCCTCACATAAGAATTCTGCCCCCTCATGAAATCTGTGGATACTGAACTTGCAGATATGAAGGGCCCACTGTACTTGACTGAATTTTTCAATTATGGTAGTGCTAGAAATTTGGGGAATGAGGAAATAATTTCTAGCATTGCCGTAATTGAAAAATTCAGTCGACTACAGTGGGCCCTTCATATCTGCGGGTTCAATATCCATGGATTTAAGCATGCACGGATCCTCACTGCATACCTAAAATGGTGGCACTTATAACTAAAATGGTACCACCGCATACCTAAAATGGTGATGCCCATACTTAAAATGGCCATTCCTGTTAATTAATATGAGACTGAACCATCTGCGGTGTTTGCCATCCATGGGGGCATTCTGGAACCAAACCCCCATGAATATGAAGGTCCCACTGTATTTCAAAGTACAGTTTAGGCATCCAAAGAAAGGGGGCAGGCAAAATTACCAAGGGAATGTGAACACAGTAATATAAGAGTTTATTCTACAGGTGAATGATTTTCAGTGTCTCACTTGCTGCAATGCTAGAAATATGGGGAATGAAAGAAAATTTCATTTGGGAGGGCAGAATTCTTGCAGGAGGGCAAGGGCCCCATTTTGCTCCTTCGTCTCATAGCTACATCACTGTGCACTAACAGAATTCAGTGTCAGAAGTAGGTTTAAGCCAGATTTTTTTTTTTTTTTGCTTAAGCAAACTACTGTATCTCAACCATTGTTACCAGCTCACTGTTGTTATCCACATTGTCACCCCATTACCTACTAATCATTATTTGTACCTGCCCTTCCCTGGGAAGGCCCATACCATCTATCTCACTTTAAGAGCTGTCCCCACAAAATGCCTGCCCGCACAAAATGACTTTCATAAAGCTAGCCAGACACAAATATCTACTTCCTCAGATGCTTCCAGGCATTTAGGGGCTTGGGTAACTCTGAAAAGCTAGACCTTCTGAAATAATCATGGTAACGGGGGCTTTGGTGAGTGGGGTCACCAACACATTTTCCTGTTCTTGCCACTCCACCTCATGGAAGGGCTGAGCTTGGCAGTAAGATGGAGGCTAAAGGGCTTCCTGAGGGCTGGGTCAGTCTGCCAATTGTTGCTAGTTTACAAGCTTTGCTGGATGAGGGCAATGTGCACCTGCCATTCCCTGCCCTACCCGTCTTGGTATGTCTTATAGCAGTGATGGATGGTGGATCCCATGCCAGTGAGGTGAGGAAACCAGGTTAAAGTTCAGACTAAAACCCATAGTGATTTTTCCCCTTCTCTGATGTGAGAGCCACCAGCCATTATTAGCCTTCAGCAGTGCAAAGAAGTCCAAGGCTGGGCGTGTAATTCCGGATTTGTATCCTCGATGCCACCATATCGTTTCCTTTGGGGCATAATTGCCATTAAACAAAGCACTGGGATGTTTGCTTAGTGAAAAGCCAGTCAGCTATGGATGAGGTGCTATTTGCCTCTCCTCAATAGGACAGAAAGTAGAGATAAGGAAAAGGTATTTAAGCAAAACCACAAATGTTAGATCATTCAATAAATTTTACCTTTATGATATGTTGCCATTGCAAAGTACACATTTCTGTTTCCCTGAAAGATAGCTAACCTTCACACTCCACTGCCTGTCTCTATATAGCTCAGACACCTGTGGGTAAAATTATAACAAAAAGAGAACTGCAAACTGAACCTTGAACAGTTTCTGTACTCTGCAGTTGTAAAATAAGGATCTTTTGTAATGGAGGAGTGTCTCTTCAAAGGACAGACCAAGGTCCAGATCAATTGCAACCATGAACCCTCCTGGGATGCCCTAGGCTGGTAGTCATGTGTCCTGCTTTACAAAGCACGGTCCTCTATTTGAAGGGCTGTCAGTCAGGCCTCTGCTTGAGGGCATATGAGGGGCTGCTCAGTCCCTGTTTGGTTTAAAGATAAAGAACCAGAAGAATGGTGAGCAACTGCGATCCTGATGTCAGTAGCAGCTGGTGGATCCTATGGCATTAGAGTGGTGAATCTGCTCCAAGCTTTAGACTGAACTTTAAAGAGTCTATCCAAAGTGTAAAACCTATTTGGGGGCTAGGGTTCAGTACTGTGGAGAGCTTCTTTAAAGTTTGGACTAAAACCCATAGCAGATTCATCGCTCAACTGACATGGAAGGCCTCAGCAACCACGGCTTGATGTTCCCTATCAGCAGTGAGTATCTAGAGAGTAGATTGAGCAGCAGGTCAATAGGTAACCTAGGGCTTGTTTAGATGGACAAAATACCCCATCTTGCCCAGGTCTCAGAGCCTTGCAGTCCATATAACACAAGACATTTGCCCTGTTCTGCTCCCAGGCAGTCCTCACCACCCCGGCGCAGATATGGGGCTGAGAGGGGGGAGAAGGTGCGGTTAGGGCCCAATACAACATTTTTTTAAAAAATACCCAGTTTACTGTGTTACTGCTGGCAAAAAAAATGGATTGGGCCCGATGTGTCTGCAGGAATCCATTCCTGCAGGTTGTCCCTTGCTGCTGCTGCAGTCTCCCTAGCTCTCCCAGCAGGAAGGAGTCCCACAATATATGAACAAGGCTGGTCACATGCAGGGGGACTTGGTCACATGATGCGGGGCCCCTTTCTGCCTTCTGCGTCAGTGAGGAAAATGGCAGCAGCGGAGGTTGCAGTGATGGACCAGTGTGCCAGTCTGGACTTCTTCCTGTTTGTGGAGGGAACAGGGGAACAACAGCCAGATCCATGTCCGGCATACGTCAGCAGGTGTATCCTGGCTCATGTAGATGAGCCCCTAGTCAGATACTTTCCCACTATATCACAACGTACTGTATTTCCATTGAATTGAGAACAATTTTTTCTAGATTCATTGTACACATATTGACTAGCCTATGCCTATTTTATGCACACTGCTGTCCTTTCAGTCCCTTTCTCAGTGATGCATTCCCTCTTTTTTGGCAATGCCTGAGCATCTACTCTAGAATGCCCTTTGGCAAGTCACTGGCTCACAGTCTTGCTATTATATTCCCACCCGTCCTTGTGCCTTAATAGCCCTTGATACCTAGAAGTAGAGATCGAGATGTGATGGGAAAACTGCCTGCTTTATTTTTGGGAAACTGTGAAAAGCATGGGGACATCACATTCTTCCTAAAGCTGGCAATGCACCTGTGTCTCAACCTCAGTTTTTAAATTTTAAAAATGGGATAAAATAAATAATTTCCCTAGTGTTGCCACCTTTTAATGAGCTGGGTTGGTTTGCTGTGTCTTTTAACAGTGGCATAGCAGATGAAGAATTTGCTTGTAGGTTTTTCCTGTCTTAACATATCCAGAAAAATATTTACCTCTGGAGACTGACTGACTGACTGACTGACTGACTGACTTCCTTCCTTCCTTCCTTCCTTCCTTCCTTCCTTCCTTCCTTCCCTGTTTCTTATGGAACAGCCAAAGGTAAAGGAGCCCTGGCAGAACAAATGAAGTGTGGCAACCTGTACCCAGTGTACAGGATTTAATGGGATTGTCATATTAAATGTTCAAGTGCCCTACCGTTTTAAAAGAGAGAGAATATTTTATCTGAAAAGGAGATGAGCACTGAACAGTTACCAGGCGACAGTCACACAGATAACCTCTTTGTACACATCCCTCCCCCCTCCCCACAAAGAATGGAAGTATTATGTTCATAGTCACCAGATGGCACTGTTAACACATCATTTTAGAAAAAAAGTATTTTTCTTAACATACACATTGGCATTCAAAGATGAAAGTGACAAATGGTTTAGCTCAGTGTTTCTTAACCTTTTCTTTACCAGGGACCCCCTTTAAATATCTTTTGTTGTCACAGACCCACAACACTTAATTCAAGATTTAAAACTACTACTACTACTAATAATAATACAATTACACCATCCATGAAACCTTCCCTCAGAGGCACTGGAGGCAGAGGGAAGACTTTTCTTCAGCTTCTTCCAGCAAGTTTTTGAAAGGTAGTGCACAGGGCAAGCCTGCCAGCCAGCCTTTGCCTTGGCTCCTTTCATGTAGCCACTCCCTGCAGAGAGGAGGTGAAATGAAATAAATCTTTATTGCTAAAAGCTATAAGCCGTAGCAATGCAATTACTTTAAATAAGTTAAAACACATATGCACAAACAAATTACAAAGCCATACAGTTTAGCACATATGCGAATAATAAGACCACAAATATCCAGAATATAAAAGTTTGAGGAATTAAAACATTTTCATAGCTGCACAGTAACATTTTTATTGATAGTTTTGATGTCTGGTTCTTATCTTATTAGTGGCCAAAGCAAATTTTGCCACTATATCAGTGTAATACCCATTGTTGTCAGCTAACAGGACACAAATTTGTTCAAGAGGAAAACGATTAACCAGGGAATGAAGAATGTAACCTAAACACCTTTGTCTTGGAAGTATGTATAGAGGGCATTTCAACAAATAATGTTGTAGGTCCTTCACTTCCCCTGTCTTGCATATACAAAACATTTAAGTTACTGGGGTATTATTGTATCTTCCTTTCAAATAAACAGACAGCATACTCAAGCATAGTGCCATATATGCTTTTCTTAATGGAGGCAATGGAAGGTCAAAAAAATAATCTCTCCATTCCAAAAGATGTTTTATACATTGAGTACCATAATGAAAATGCAGTTTGAGAAAACTTATATAAATCTCCCCACTTAGAAGCAAGATAGATTTTCCCCTTGACCAGTTGTTTAATTTTGTTAGAAGGATAAATTTGTAAGGCCTCTGGATTGATTTTGTAAGAGAGGAGTATTGCCTTAACTGACTTCAGGACAGGTTTAAGGAATTTGGCCCCCCCTGCAATGGTTTGTTTTGGGGGGCCCCTATGTTTATTCCAGTGTCCAGGAAAGCTATATACCAGACTCCTCCCCCTCAGACTCTGCATTTTTTAAAAAATAAATTGCTGCTAAATTATTTTCAGGAGGTAAGAAGTACTTCAGAGGAAAGATATGCTCCTCTTTTAGCCAGGTTGCAGGAAGGGTGTGACGTTGTTCCTTCTGCAAACTGCAAACCTGCCCTTTTATAAATAAATGGGCCCCTCTGCACCTTAATAATTATTGCATGGCAAATGCACACACGCACAAGCAGAATGAGGTTTTAGTGTCATTTAGAAACTCAAGGCACCCACAGCACCCATAGCCACAAAGGGCCCCTGTTGTGCTTGTCTTTGGGTTTCCTAGATGAGTAATTTCCCAGGTTTTTATTAATGGCCACACTGCATGTAAGGTGACATGTTGACCAAATTATTAAATATTGCCAATTATTACTATAGATGTTACTATAGATATGGGGCTGGGGGTAACAGGGTAGGTAACAAAACTGAACAACAAATTGACTTATCATTAGATCAAGGGAAGTAACAGTGCCATTGTATTCTGCTTTGGTCAGACCTCACCTGGAATACTGTGTCCAGTTCTGGGCACCACAATTACAGAAGGATATCGAGAAGCTGGAACGTGTCCAGAGGATGACGACCAGGATGGTGGGAGGACTGGAAGCCATGATGCCCTATGAGGAGTGGCTTAGGGAGCTAAGCATGTTTAGTCTGGAGAAGAGAAGGTTGAGAGGGGACATGATGGCCATGTTTAAATATTTGAAGGGATGTCATACTGAAGAGGGGCAAGCTTGTTTCCTGCTGCTCCAGAGTCTAGGACACAGAGCAATGGGTTCAAACTCCAGGGAAAGAGATTCCACCTAAACATTATGAGGAACTTCCTGACAGTAAGAGCTTCTTCAGAAGTGGAATGTGCTGCTGCCTGGGAGTGTGGTGGAGTCTCCTTCTGTGGAAGTTTTTAAACAGAGGCTGGATGGTCATCTCTTGTGAATGATTTGATTGCGTATTCCTGCAGGGCAGGGTGTTGGACTAGATGGCTCTTGAGGTCTCTTCCAACTCTATGATTCTATGATTAAGATAGGATGGAAAGGATGAGGAGGACAAAAATTAAGTAACCACAACATGAGAGTGTTTTGCCATGGTAATAATTACATCTCCATGTGTGCAGAGAAAAAATGTTTTTGATTATCTGAACATATATTAAATGAGAAATATAATCAAATGCACTAACTGAGTCTGATGCAATGAAAAGGTGCTGACATGGTAAGAGAAACTGAAACATTTACAGCCTTTACCTAAAGACTATGATGTGTGTGAATTCTGTGTTTATTTTCAACTTTGCAAAACAGTCTAGAACATGTCCACTTCATGCTACAGTGCTATATAGTGCAGCTGATTTTGCTTTAGGTTTATGCTGCAAGTAACAATACATATGGTAGCTCATGAAGCAAACTAGCCACTGGCTAATTAAGCAGAGGAACATACCGCTTATGGAGGAATTATATCACCACTACTCAATTAATTTAGTGTCCTGAATAAACACCCACAACTCATTTTTTATTTTTCGAGTACATGGGGTTGCCATAAGTCAAAAGACAACTTGAAAGCACATGTGCACACACACACAAATCCCAGTGAGTTTTATCTCCCATCTCTCATTCTCTGGTGCCAGTTACATGACAGAAATTGTCGCGGTGCTTACTGTGATTTTGTGATCACGAATCCGTCCCTCGCTGTTTATACGATTTATGTCACTGATCTGGATATCCCGGGTGGTCCGGTGACTGATATTTACACGTCCAAAGTTCCATGATTTTTTAAGGTTTTATTTATTTATTTTTTTGGCTGTCAATCAAGGATGCGATTACTCATGTTTTCACAACCTCGGTGACGCACTTCCTTTAGAGTTCCGTGCCACGAGCGATGCTATTGGCTGGCTGGGGAAGGGGGGGAGAGGGGGGGAGCAGAGGTTTGTTATTCCCCTTGCTTCTTAAAAATGTTAACCCTTTAAGAAGAGGCAGAAAGCATTTTCAAAGATCCAGACTGAGATCTTTCGCTCAGACGCAGGAACGAACGAGTGCTTTCCATTTGAAATCAAGCCGAGTGAGGGGGGGAGGCTTCGAATTCCCCTTGCCTCTTTTAAATGTTAACCCTTACAGCAGAGTTAGCTGCAGAGTTCAGGTTTCAAGCCAGCTACAGACAGGCGTTTTGAAATACACAGACACAGAGAGGGGGAATTTAAGGGGTGTTCATTCGCTCAGAGGCTGGAATATTTTACTGTGCCCATTCAGATCCAGGGAGGTGACCAAGGCAGGGGATGAATGGGCAATCCTCTGCCCACCACGATCTCTCTGTAGCATGCAGTGTAGAAATCCATTTAAAAAGGTGATTGAGTACACGCGTGCACGCACACACACATCAACCTTCGTGCAGCTGGAAGGGATGCCTTTGTTTTTGGCTGGTGAGGCTGGATCTGTTGAACGGGTGGCTGACTCCTCTTTTTCTGGTTGCTGATCTCTAAGCCCGCCCCCAGTCACCATTTCCGATCATCCCTAGTACCGAGATATTTCGTCCCAGGCTGTTTACATTTCTGATTTTCCGAATCCTCCAGTGACTTTTTTAAAAACCGGCACAAACCGCGGGACTGGAAGTCTTGCAGGTTGAGGGATAATAGGTGCCCCCCTTCCGAAAATCACGTACCCGACCCAATGTACGTGTAAACTGCCAGGGATCGACACAAATTCTTCCCACTACATTTTCATCATGTAAACGGCACCTCTGTGTCTCAGAGAAAGTGCGCTCTCTCTCTCTTCTTCTCTCTTTTCCTCCTCCCAGCTCATGCAGGGACCGTCTCCAAACTACAGCATCAGTACTAGCCAGGTGCCTTCTCAGTGTTCCCCCAACTTAAGTCAGTACCAAGCCTCTCTCTGCAAGCAACACTGCAGGGAGAGAAGTCCAGCAGCCACTCAGTCTCTGACTCCAGCAACAAGTTAAATAACCACCCCACCATGCATGGCAGCCCCCCCCCCAAGATACCCCCATCCTCACAGCAATGCAGGGCCCATCTCCAAATTCCAACTTAGTCAGTAGGAAGAGCAACTCCCTCTCCGTTTCCAACAGCAGCCTCTAGCGCAGTGCTACTGCCAGGCCCTCACCTGAGGAGGGAGTGGGGTGGGGCTTGCAAAGCAGCGTCTCCTCCTGGCTGTCTCCTTCCTCAGACAAGGAGATAGGAGACAGCAGGAGGTTAGGAGCCCCCCCCTTTGGCCCATTGATCTTGCCCCCTCCACCAATGTGGATTTGGCACAATGGTTAAACCAGCCCTGACTGACTTTGCCCACAAGCTTTGATCAGAAGATTGTAGTTGTTCTATAAAGCATTTTTGGGGGAGATGAGAATCACTCATTCCAGCCAGCTTTATCAAATATAGAGCTAGTGCCACATGAACACCAGTTTGCAAAGAGACTAGCCCTGTTTCAGCTCTTAAAAAGGGGGCGGGAGTTCCTTTTGGCACAACCAGCAAAGATTTCAGAAAGGCATCTTGTACAGGTTCAAGAGGAAAAACATGATTATGTCCCCAGATCTCAGCACCATATAATAATTGTGGGATGAGCTTTTTCTGAAAGACCTCAACAGAGGGAGCTACCAAGTTTCCCCCTTGAGCTCTATGGAACCTCAACAGGGCACTGATAAGGCCGGAAGATTTTAGCGTAACTGCTTGGAAGTGTACCTTCCAAGATAGATTTGATTTGAACGCTACACCCAGGTATTTGAAACAAGATTGTTGTTCTATAGATTATGTATTCAGACTCCATCTATGAGGTTTTCTCTTCTTCCCCAAAACTACCACTTTAGTTTTAGTGTGGTTACCATACTAATTAGTTGTTCCTTGAGCAGAAAACATTTAGCTTATTTAATAGTCTCCTCATCCCAACCATGGTGGTAGAAATCAAAACAATATTGGTGTATAAAAGTACTGAGAATTTAGTTTCTAGAATGGAAAATGGAAAATATTCTGAACCACATTTCTCTCTAGTGATATCATCTATATAAAAATTAAATAAAAAGGGGGCAAAAAAGTATCCCTGCTGTACTCTTCTTACTGTGAGTATATTATTTGACAATAATCCATTGTGCCCTAGTCTAACTTTAAGGGATGTATTAGAAAGTAATTTATGAATTAAGAAGAGTAACCTTCTATCTATGTTGGTTAATGCTAACTTTTGCCATAGGCGCTCTGCAAAGAGGAGGTGGGCTGAACAGCCTTCAAGCCTTTGTGGACCCCCCTGTGGGGGTCCAGGGACCTCAGTTTAAGAACCACTGGTTTAGCTGATATATTCATTGCTATCTGTCGTCTATCTATAGTACATACATACATGCGCGTGCGCGCACACACACACAGTTGTGTAGGGTTTCACAAGCAGTGCTGCCATCCTGCAGTTGGATGAGCAGGAAGTGCCCCAAACATAGTGGAGTTTATCACATTGCTGACCACACTTTGAAGAATGTGAAATAAGATATATTGGTTTTCTTAGAGGTTGTAGGTTGAGAGACCATTAGTTACACAACTCCATCAGTGATAGCTGCTTTTCAGTGAATGGCTGAGCTGGAAACCAAATAACACACTATGTTAACTACAATTTTGTGAGTGCTCTACAATTTATTTAATAGGGATTTCTACTTCCTTCATTGAAATAACACATACCGTATATTCCGGCGTATAAGACGACCCGGCGTATAAGACGACCCCCCCAATTTTTAAAGTAAAATGCAGAGTTTGTGATATATTCGCCCTATAAGACGACCCCCCTCTTCCAACGCATAGCCCCCGCATGCCCCTCCTGGGCTCACTTCCAGGAGGTAGCGCAGGAAGAGGATGCGGAGGCTGTGCGCCCAAAAGGGGCACGTTCGCCCCTTCTCCCCACCTTCCAGGAAGGTGGGAAGAAGGGGCGAATCGCGGTTTGGCCACGCAGCCTCCGCATGCCCCTCCTGCGCTCCCTTCCAGGAGGGAGCGCAGGAGGGGGATCCGCAGGCTGTGCGGCCAAACGGGGCTTTGGGGAAGGGGGGAGGCTGGGCGGAGGGTGGCAGGGGGGAAGGGGCTTCGCAGCCACCCCCCCTCTCCAAAGCGAGCCTTTGGGGAAGGGGGGTGGCTGGGTGGAGGGTGGGAGGGTGGCAGGGAGTAGGGGGCTTCTAAGCCCCCCACCCTTTCGGGAGGGGGGTGGATGCGCGGGGGATGGGTGGGGGGAAGGGAGGAGGGGGCTTCTCCGCCACCCCCCTCCCTGAAAGCGCGTTTCTGCGGCTTTCAGGGAGGGGGGTGGATGCATGGGGAGTGGGCAGCCGGAAGAGAGGAGGGGGCTTCTCCGCCACCCCCCCTCCCTGAAAGCGCGTTTCTGCGGCTTTCAGGGAGGGGGGTGGATGCATGGGGAGTGGGCGGGGGGAAGGGAGGAGGGGGCTTCTCCGCCCCCCCACTCCCTGAAAGCAGCGGTTCCGCTGCTTTCAGGGACGGGGGTGGATGAGCGGGGGGTGGGCGGGGGGAAGGGAGGAGGGGGATTCTCTGCCCCCCCACTCCCTGAAAGCAGCGGATCCGCTGCTTTCAGGGACGGGGTGGATGAACGGGGGGTGGGCGGGGGGAAGGGAGGAGGGGGATTCTCCGCCCCCCCACTCCCTGAAAGCAGCGGATCCGCTGCTTTCAGGGACGGGGTGGATGAACGGGGGGGGGTGGGGGGAAGGGAGGAGGGGGCTTCTCCGCCCCCCCACTCCCTGAAAGCAGCAGTTCCGCTGCTTTCAGGGACGGGGGTGGATGAGCGGGGGGTGGGCGGGGGGAAGGGAGGAGGGGGCTTCTCCGCCCCCCCACTCCCTGAAAGCAGCGGTTCCGCTGCTTTCAGGGACGGGGGTGGATGAGCGGGGGGGGTGGGGGGAAGGGAGGAGGGGGATTCTCCGCCCCCCCACTCCCTGAAAGCAGCGGATCCGCTGCTTTCAGGGACGGGGTGGATGAACGGGGGGTGGGCGGGGGGAAGGGAGGAGGGGGATTCTCCGCCCCCCCACTCCCTGAAAGCAGCGGTGCCGCTGCTTTCAGGGACGGGGTGGATGAACGGGGGGTGGGCGGGGGGAAGGGAGGAGGGGGATTCTCTGCCCCCCCCACTCCCTGAAAGCAGCGGTGCCGCTGCTTTCAGGGACGGGGTGGATGAACGGGGGGTGGGCGGGGGGAAGGGAGGAGGGGGATTCTCCGCCCCCCCACTCCCTGAAAGCAGCGGTTCCGCTGCTTTCAGGGACGGGGTGGATGAACGGGGGGTGGGCGGGGGGAAGGGAGGAGGGGGATTCTCCGCCCCCCCACTCCCTGAAAGCAGCGGTGCCGCTGCTTTCAGGGAGGGGGTTGGATGCACGGGGAGTGGGCAGGGGAAAGGAGGAGGGGGCTTCCTAGCCACCCCCCCAAAGCCGCGGTTCCGCGACTTTCGGGAGGGAGGGTGGAAGCGCGGGGGGGGGCGGGTGGCAGGGAGGAGCACTTTGCTTCACCCCCTGCCCGATCTCCTGCCTCTTCGCTCCGTTTGCGAAGAGGCAGGAGATAGGCAGGCAGGTGAAGCAAAGTGTATCCGGCGTATAAGACGACTGTCAATTTTGGAGGGCACTTTTGAGTGCTCAAAAGTCGTCTTATACGCCGGAATATACGGTATCTTAGGCCTGGTTTTCATTAACAGGCCAGAGAGCCTCCTTGTAAGATGGAAGAATGGAGCACATTCCCCTTTCCTTTAGGATATAAAATGATGGGGCAATTGAAATGGGTGTTCTTATGTATGAAAAAGTGGGGTATTTATGAGTCCTTTCATGATTTTACTTATGCATTATATTGTGGGTGTATAATGGGCACTATGTGGAAGTGTCATTATATAATATATGGTTTGGTCACTAGATGGCATGGGATATAGTTGAATTCGGGTGGAGTCAGAAGGTTCCTATATCTGTTTGTTCTTGTTTAAGCAAGGCATTACATTTTTCTCAGCCTTCCTGAGTGGGGTGTCTTCTGAGCATTTTATGACAGACCCAAACCTACTTTTTCATCATGAAGAAAAGCTTGCAAATTTAGTAAGTCAATCAATCTTTATGGCATTTCGCTAAAGGCCATTACAATTTAGTAGCAGTATAACAAAAATAATCCACAGTAGGGTAAAATAGAATACAGTCTAGTTCTGAACCACTGCAACTGTGAAAAAAGTGTTCAGAAGTAACAAGTAAATGTTACTCCTTATACAAAACGCGTCACCGTTACCTCATTCTCATTAAAACAACATTGCCTCTTGATACTAAAATAACATAATTCAGTGTTAGTTTTAATTAATTTACTTTTGATACTTGGGAATTTTGGCTAAGTAACACAGAAGAATATATGCTAAAATTTTCTCCTTTATAAAAGGAACTAAATAAAGTACATGTTCTTCAAAGTAACTGCAGCCAATGATATATTGGTCTTCTTAACCTAAGTTCTGATGAGACTATACAAAATCAAGAGGTAGTGTTTCTTGGAGTGGTTTTTTCTTAGATGCAACATATGTGTGTGTATGTGTGCCTTCAAGTTACTTGTAGACTTATGGCAACCACATTAATATCATAGGGTTTTCTTAGGCAAGGAATATTCAGAGGTGATTTTGCCATATCCTTCCTCTGAAATATAGCCTAGAACACCTGGTATTAGTTGGCAGTTTCCCATCCAAGTACAGTACGTACTAACGAGGGCTGATCTTGCTTAACTTCGAAGATAAGATTGGATTTCATTTATAATTACCCTCTCTCTCCTGGCATCTTGGTCAAAATGCTTACTTCAGTAATGGTATGAATGGTATGAAGAGTATGAACTGCTTCAAGTTGCACTTCCTCTGTATTGATCATTTTTGCTAGAGAATAGATATGGTAGCTAGTTGAGCCTGTGGTGCTGAGTAAGATCTGGATAAACTTTGTAGGTATATGTTTTGGAGGGCTGAATCACTCAGATTACCACCTTATGCCAAGTGTCAAGAAGAAGAGAACACCACAAATTGGGACAAACCAACTTGTACACCCGCACTCAGAGCTAATACACTCACACTCAGAGCTAAGACTCGGTTGTCCTCCCTGAGCTGTAATCATTTTTTTTTTTAAAAAAACTATTGTATGTTTTAATATTTTTCTAATTTATATATTTTTAATTTACTGTATGTTTTTAATCTTTTATAGTTTAATATTGTTTTAAGGGGGGGTGGGCTAGGGTACTGGGACTATGGAGTTTTTATATTGTAAGCCGCCCCGATTGCGTTGCAGAGGGGCGGGATAGAAATAAAATTTTATTATTATTTATTATTATTATTATTATTCAAAAAGAGCTCATTCAATCTTTTCATGGGGCTGTACCATCTCAATAACTTGTGTGGGGGATTGCTTGCACACACCCTCATCAAAATTCCTCTGCCTGTGGAATAATAGAAGCAGACAGATGAAGGAGCTAGCAACTTACTTCCCCACACTCTGGGAGACTTTGGTATGGTATGGCACCAGGTGGCTTCCATGTTGGATTTCAGTGAATTTGCTCTGGGTTTTATTTCAGCTTTTAAAGGAGCTACCTAAGGTGCGAATCCTATTGTTCAATTGCTCCCTCTCTTTATTTATATCCCACCTTTCCCACAAAACTGGGACTCAAGGCAACTTACAGATTACAAGTTGACCCCCCCCCATCCACAGATTTGGTATCCATGTTTCACTTATCCATGTCTGAAAAAAGTATGTTCTCTCTAGGCATTTCTAGGTCCTCCAACGTGATTCTATGGTTAACATCTGGCATTTGTCTCATTGAAAATAATAGGGCTCCCAATTATCCATGGTTTCAGGTATCCACAGGGGGTCTTGGAACATATCTGCATGGATACAGGCGTCAACCTGTAAAATGGGCAAAATATACCTAAAAACATACAAAAGATCAATATAAAAATGGAATTACGCTATTAATCGTATTAAAACAATATAAAGCATACAACTGAAAATACAGTTGTCCCTACATATTCACTGAGGTTTGGATCCAGGACCCCCTGTGGATACCAAAATCTGTAAATACTCAAATCCCATTATATGCAATGGCATAGCAAAAGGGTGTCCCTAATATAAGATGGCAAAATCAAGGTTTGCCTTTTTGGATTATTATTTTTTAAAGAATATTTTAAAGCCATGAATACTTAAATTTCCTGCCAGAGAGAAGAAGGAGAGCAGCTTCTGGGCAGCCATTTTGAGTGGGTGAGTTTGATTTTTTTAAAAACTCTTGAGAGAGTGTGCTTGTTGTTGAGGGGATGGAGCTTCTGTGAGTCACATCTGTGAGTCACTAGGGGGTGGAGCTGGGAGCCTAGCTTTATATAACTCCTTCCAGAGGCTTTCCAGGCCAGTTTCCTGCCAGGGAGAAGAAGGAGAGCAGCTTCTGGGCAGCCATTTTGAGTGGGAATTTTATCAACCAAGCAAAAGTACAGCATAAGCAGCACTGATTACCTAAGACATCTCAGCATGGACACCGAGGGAACTGCTGCAGTCACCTGCAACACCTGTGGGATGTTTGTTTTCTTGTCTACAGACGTGGGGAGCTTCATATGTACCAAGTGCAAGCTGGTAGCCCTCTTGGAGGAGAAAGTCCAGCAGCTGGAGACACGGGTAGCTACACTTCAAAAGATTCACGAGCAAGAGATTTTCCTGGACAGAACAGAACAAACAGTATTGGACAGGGACCACACAGAGGAAGTTGCTGCAGAGGAGAGGGTCACTTCACATGCACAGGAGGTAGACAGCTGGAGGAATGTCACACACAGAAGTAGAAAAACCAGGGATTGTTCTGGCAGCTTGCAGCTACAGAATTGATTTGAAGCTCTCTCCCTTATCAAGGACAATGAGGAAAAACAGCATGGACAGACTTCAGGGGCAGAGCAGGGGACTCTGAGAGCCTCGGCGGAGGCGTGTGGTGGTGGTGGTGGGACTCCTTGCTGAGGGGTACGGAAGCAGTCATTTGTGGGCCTGACAAGATGTCATGGGAGGTGTGTTGTCTCCCTGGGACAAAGATCCGTGATGTGACAGAGAGGCTGACAAGACCATTACCCCTTCCTTTTGGTCCATGTGGGAACCAATGATACTGCAAGGCACAGCTTTCCCAAGATCAGAAGAGATTATGAGGCTCTGGGGAGGAAGCTGAAAGAAATGGATGCACAGGTTGTCATCTCGTCTCTTCTGCCAGTTGAAGGGCATGGTCCAGGAAGGGAGAGGAAAATAGCTGACGTAAGCAACTGGCTCCATAAATGGTATCACCGAGAACTATTTGGATTCTTGGATCATGGGCTGCGGTTCCATGAGGGGGGACTTCTGGCAAGGGATGGGGTGCATCTCATGACAGTTGGCAGAAACATTTTTGCCAACAGTCTCAAGAATTTGATCAGGAGGGCTTTAAACTGAGTCATACGGGGGAGGGAGACAGTATTCTGGAAGGCAAAAGGGCTGGAGAAAATAGTCAAACTGTCATAGAGGGAACAAGGCAAACAGTGCAAGGACCCAACAGTGGGAGGCAAAAAAAAAATAAATCTTGCACAGGCAGCAGGTAAAGGGAACACATGGTCTTCAATGTCTCTGTACTAATGCTCAGAACATGGGAAATAAGCAAGATGAACTTGAAATCCTAGCACAACAAAACAAATATGATATAATAGGCATTACTGAAACCTGGTGGGATGAGTCTCATGATTGGAATGTAGGAATAGAGGGGTATAACCTTTATAAGAGACACAGGCCAAACAGGAAAGGAGGAGGAATAGCATTATATATCAGGGATATTTACACCAGTGAAGAGATCCATGATATCAATACTGGAAGACAGCTGGAGAGCATCTGGATAAAAATTAAAGGGGAGGAAAACAACAGGGATGTTATTGTGAGACTCTACTACAGACCCCCAAGTCAGACGGAGGAATTGGATGATACCTTTCTAGAACAGATGACCACACACGCAGAAAGAAAAGATGTAGTAGAGATGGGTGACTTCAACTATCCTGATATTTGCTGGAAATCTAACTCAACCAAAACTTCAAGGTCTAGCAAATTCCTTACTTGCCTGGAAGACAATTTCATTGTCTAAAAGGTGTAAGAGGCAACAAGGGGGTCAGCTATTTTAGATCTGATCCTACCAACAGCTGGTTAATGGGGTGCCAGTGGTAGAATCCTTAGGTGAGAGTGATCATGTTCTCCTGGAGTTTGTTATACAATGGAAAGGAGAAGCCAGGCATAGTCAGACATGCATTCTAGACTTTAGGAGAGCTGATTTCAATAAACTCAGGGAAATACTGGAGGTGATCCCATGGTCAGGAATACTAAAACAGAAGGGACTTCAAGACAGATGGGACTTTCTCAAAAGGGAGATACTGAAGGTACAATTTCAAACAGTACCAACGAGGAAGAAAAATGGGAGGTGTCTCAAGAAACCAGGATGGATGACTAAAGAAATTTCAATGGAACTAAGTTTTAAATGGAACATGTATAGGAAATGGAAAAAGGGAGAAATCACCAAAGAAGAATTCAAACAGATAGCGAACACGTGTAGGAGTAAAGTCAGAAAAGCTAAAGTGCAGAATGAGCTCAGGCTCACTAGAGAGGTTAAGAACAGTAAAAAGAGGTTTTTGGGTTATGTCTGCAGCAAAAGGAAGAAGAAGGAAATGGTAGGGCCACTACATGCAGAAGATGACAAAATGCTAACAGGAGACAAAGAGAAGGCAGAATTACTCAACACCTTCTTTCCCTCAATGTTTTCAGAAAAGGAAAAGGATGATCAACCTGGGGATAAAGGTACAGAAGACACAACAGGGGAAATCCAGCACAGAATAAGTAAAGAGGTAGCAGAGGAATACCTTCTAAATCTCAATGAATTTAAATCTCCAGGACCAGATGACTACATCCAAGGGTATTAAAAGAGCTGGCAAATGTAATCTCAGAGCCATTGGCAATAATCTTTGAGAACTCCTGGAGAACAAGAGAAGTCCCAACAGACTGGAGGAGGGCAAACATTGTCCCCATCTTCAAAAAGGGGAAAAAAGAGGATCCCAACAATTATCGCCCAGTTAGTCTGACATCAATACCAGGGAAGATTCTGGAGCAGATCATTAAACAGAGAGTCTGTGAACATTTAGAAGGCAATGCCATAATCACAAAAAGTCAGCCTGGGTTTCAGAGAAACAAGTCATGCCAGACTAATCTGATCTTTTCCTTTTTCTTTTTCTTTTTTCTTTTTGATAAAATTACCAGCTTGATAGATGAAGGGAACACTGTGGATATCGCATACCTTGATTTCAGTAAGGCCTTTGACAAGGTTCCTCATGACATTCTTGCAAACAAGTTTGTAAAATGTGGGCAAGACAAGTTAACCGTTCAATGGATTTGTAATTGGTTGACCGGCCGAACCCAAGTAAGTTGCCGGACTTACCGGCAGCCCCTCTTTTGCGGCCGGAGGCGCTCCTCTCGGCCCCGGACCGCTGCCGCGTGGCCAGCATGGTCGCCGCCATGCTGGCCTCTGGAGTCTCCCAGCATGCCTCGGCACGCTGGGAGAGGGATACTGGACGGGCCAATCAGGGCTCGGCCTCCGAGCCCTGATTGGCCGGTCGCGCTTTCAGGCGACCAATCAGGACAGCCGCTCTGCGCGGCTCCTGATTGGTCAGGAGGCGGGGCCTGTCTTCTACAGGGTCCGGAGGCCGGGTATTTATTCCCGGCCAGCTCCCGGACCCTGCCAGGGACACCTCAACTTCGCCTGCAGGGTGGTGGCCCCCGGGAGGGCCTTTTGTAACAGGCTAGGGAAGATCACCGCTGGGGTCAGGTCCCCCCACCACCGCATCCGGCTCTCAAAAGGGGTTAAGGAGGACCTGGGGGTGTGGCTTCGCTTCTTGGAGGGATACAATGGGGTCACTTTCTGGCAAAGGGAGGAGGCATTAGGGGACGGCCTTCAGGTTCACTCTGACGCAGCAGGAGGGGGTGGGTTTGGAGTTTATTTTAACGGGCATTGGTGTGCGCAGCCTTGGCCTTCTGCCTGGAGGGAATCTGGCTTAGCTCGTGACCTCACCTTCCTAGAATTCTTTCCCATTCTGGTAGCAGTTCACCTGTGGAAGGACGAGTTCCGGAACAAGCGGGTTCGCTTCTGGTGCGACAACCAGGCGGTGGTCCAGATCATTAACAAGCAATCTTCCAAGTCTGACAGGGTCATGCGACTCGTCAGAGAGTTTGTGTTAGTTTGCCTTGCAGCTAACATCACTTTCTCAGCGCGACACATCCCGGGCATGGATAATGAAATCGCGGATGCGTTGTCTCGGTTCCAGGAGAACAGATTCCGGGATTTGGCTCCAGACGCAGACCCAACGCCTACGCCGGTCCCTGCGGAGCTCTGGCTCCTTGGGAAAGAACGGTGCTCCGGGGGGTGGTCAACTCCCTGGCGCCTTCTACCCGGGCCAGTTACTCCAGGGCCATCCAGCAGTTCTTCTCCTTCAGGCATCGGCACGGATACGGGGAGGCTTGGCCATCCAAGGAGCGAGAAGTCCTTCACTTCATTGGGACATTAAGAGAAAAAGGCTTGGCTCCCAGAACCATATCCATCTATCTGGCGGCCATTTCCTTCTTTAGCAAGCTGGCCGGCCACGCAGACCCATGCTCCACTTTTCGGGTGAGGAAGGCGGTCAAGGGGTGGCGGCGCCTGGAAGGCAACACCAAGGACTCGCGTCGTCCAGTCTCCTACGACCTCTTGCGCCAGCTGATCTCAGCTCTAGCGGCGGTCTGCCGTTCCAGGTACGAAACTCTCCTTTTTCGCTCCACCTTCTCTTTGGCCTTCTTTGCAGCTCTGCGCATCGGGGAGCTTGTCTGCAGCTCCAAGTCCAGCCATCCCGGGTACGCGCTGCAACGGAAAGACGTGGCGCTCATGGACGATGCTCTTCAGCTGCGTATCCGCAGATCCAAGGCTGATCAACGAGGAAAGGGAGCCTGCATTCTTCTTCGCAAGCTTGAGGATCCCTTGGCCTGCCCCGTGCACCTACTGCAACGCTACCTGTGTAAGAGGCCGGACATTCCCGGCCCCCTGTTCCTGCATAAGGACTCTTGCCCTGTGTCGCGTTTCCAGTTTACCAGCATTCTCCGAGCAGCACTGGATCATCTGGGCTACCCAGCAGCCGAATTCAGTAGCCACTCTTTTCGCATCGGCGCAGCCACCACTGCTGCAGCAGAAGGCTTCTCTGCAGCAGACATTCAGCTCATCGGGAGGTGGCGATCCAAGGCCTACTCTGCATACATCCGTCCAGAACTCGATCTGGTCCCAGGATAGGCTGCACGGGTTTCCCTCCAGGCAGAAGGTATTTCTTTCTGATTGGTGATAGCCTCAGGGTTGGCGGAAGCCGTGCTCGGCTGAGCCCGGCTTTTTTGGCGGTGGGCATGGGTTTGGGTATCACCCGGGGGAGGACTGGGGTCCCTCTGGTCAGCCAGGATCGCCAGTCTGGGCCTTGCTCTTCCAGAGGGACTCCACCCTTGGGTGAGGAAATGGTCACGTGTGGGTGGCCACGTGATCCCTCACGTGTCCTGGCAGGCACCTTTTCGGTAACGGTCACGTGATCTATCACGTGATTCAGTCATGCGGCTGGTCATGTGATGGGTCACGTGCCTGGGCTGTCACGTGACCTGGCACTGGTTTACGCCAGCCGGCTGGCTGACGGAACCGGCCTGTTGAGCTAGGGTCCGGCTGGCTCCTGCTCGTCCTCAACCCATGCCCAGACCAACCACTGCAACTATCACCAAATCAGAAAGTTGTGGCCTTTATTCTGCCATTATTACTCTCTTATATTAAATTCTTGTTGGTTCTGTATAACTTGTGTCCTCATTGTGTCTGGCGGGATCGGGGACCGGGGAGGAGGTCTGCCTCTCGGACCGCAAAAGGTGCTCAGCAGTGGCTCCTCTTCATCTTGGAAAGATGTGACCGGTGGGGTGCCACAGGGTTCTGTCCTGGGCTCAGTGCTATTCAAAATCTTTATCAATGACTTGGATGAGGAAATTAGGGGCATACTTATCAAATTTGCAGATGACACCAAATTAGGAGGAGTAGCTAATACCCTGGAGGACAGGATCAAAATTCAAAATAACCTGGATAGACTGAAGAGCTGGGCCAAAGCTAACAAAATGAAATTCAATACAGAGAAATGTAAGGTACTGCAGTTAGGATGGAAAAACAAAATGCATAGATACAGGATGGGGGAGACCTGGCTGAACGAGACTACGTGCGAAAGGGATCTAGGAGTCCTAGTAGATCCCAAGTTGAACATGAGTCTACAGTGTGATGCAGCAGCAAAAAAGGCCAATGCGATTTTGGGCTGCATCAATAGAAGTATAATGTCTAGATCAAGGGAAGTAATAGTGCCACTCTATTCTGCCTTGGTCAGGCCTCACCTAGAATACTGTGTCCAGTTCTGGGCACCACAATTCAAAAAGGATATTGACAAATTGGAGCATGTCCAGAGGAGGGCAACTAAAATGGTGAAAGGTCTGGAAACCATGCCTTATGAGGAAAGACTTAGGGAACTGGGTATGTTTAGCCTGGAAAAAAGACAGTTAAGGGGCAATATGATAGCCCTGTTTAAGTATTTGAAAGGGTGTCACATTGAAGATGGAACAAGCTTGTTTTCTGCTGCTCCAGAGACTAGAACACGGAGCAATGGATACAAGCTCCAGCAATAGAGATTCCACCTCAACATTAGGAGGAGCTTTCTGACAGTATGAGCTGTTTGGCAGTGGAACACACTCCCTCGGAGCGTGGTGGGGTCTCCTTCCTTGGAGGTCTTTAAACAGAGGCTGGATGGCCATCTGTCAGGGATGCTTTGATTGTGATTCCTGCATGGCAGGGGGTTGGACTGGATGACCCTTGTGGTCTCTTCCAACTCTATAATTCCATGATTCTATGATTCTATGAAATCCGTGGACACCAAATCCGTGGATATAGAGGGAGAACTGTAGTAAAAGCAGTTTTAAAAACAGACAATTAAACCAATACAGCACTTTCTTAAAAGCCCTTTCTTTAATAACGTTCAGCTCTAAAAGCCTGTTGGAATATCAAAAACAAACAAAAAAAACAAACAAAAATCTTTGCTGTTTGAAGGAAAACAAGGAGAGGGCCATTCTGGCCTACCTGAGAAATGAGTTCTAGAGCCAAAAGGCAGTCACTGAGAAGGCCCTAACACAGGACCCCACCACCCATGTGGAGCTGAGAGAAGCACCTCTCCTAAGTATTTCAGAGGCTCTAGTATGTTCGTATGGGGAAATAATTTGGATAGCTCCTTTGCAACCTGGAATATTGCTCTCATCCATATGGAAGCCACCAGCTGCCACTGGCATTGTGTCATTTCCAAAGATTTCTTTGCAATCTTCTCTTTCTTATGAGAAGACTGTACCATGCCTCCAGTATTACATGCCTGGATTGATTCTTTGTGTACACAATGCAAGCAGCAGCTGTATATATAGATAACTGGTTCAGCCTGCCAGCATTTCAAATCAACAGTTTTGTGCCAATATTTGCTTTATAGATAACCTATCATTTTCAGGGGTTGGTGGTTCACCATGAATATGAATACTCCAACAACTATGAATATGTGCAAATATAAATTTACAGTGGGTAGGCTTATTTCATGCTTTTAAATAACCTCTTGTCTATCTGCAGCAAATAAGAATAATTTCTAGACCACTAAATATTAACAGATGATTCTTTCCTTTTTGGTTACCAAATGACTAACATAGGCAGGTGGACTAAAACAAGCTGGTTAATGTTTGTAACTTTTTGTGGATTTCTCTGCACAAGTGTCTTATCTGTATGGAATATTGTAAAACAGAAAAATAGAAATACAGCTTAAGTCTCCCTTATCCAGAATTCCAAAATCCAAAATATTCCAAAACCCAAAATTGTCCACATGGGTAGCTAAGAGAGTGACACCTTTGCTTTCTGGTAGTTCATGCACATTTTTTTTTAAAAAAATATTGTGTATAAAATCACCTTCATTCTATGTGTATAAGGTTATATGAAACAAATTAATTTCTTATTTAGACTTGGGTCCCATCTCCAAGATATCTCATTATGTATATGCAAGTATTCTAAAATCTGAAATGTTCCAAAATCCCAAATACCTCTGGTCCCAAGCATTTCAGCTCTTTTAATTTTGGTTACATTCTGCTTGATTGTTATAAAGCCTGGTGAATATATAGATAGCTGTCTTCTCACATACTTTGCCAGGCTCAGATATTGACATTTCCGTGGAGCACCTGCCTTCCCTTTAAACTGAGCTCCCACTGCCACCATCATATTTATTGAGATTGGGGGCACTTTGAGGCTACCAGCTAAGTAGGATGCAGGTAAGGCTGCCAGGTGAAAAACAGAACAGGGTTCCTGTACCTTTAATAGTTGTGTGGAAGAGGGGATTTCTGCTTGTGTGAGAAACAGCTTTTGCTGAAATTCCCTCTTTTATACAACTATTAAAGGTACAGGATCCCTGTCCTGTTTTGTTTTGTTTTTAACCTGGCAACCCTAGCAAGAGTTGAAGCTTTTTTACTGCTGCAAAGGTAACTAACAGGAAAACATTCATTTGCTAACTCTTGTGTATCACAGTTGCTGCTAAAGGCTCATGAGCAAGGCTGGTAAAAAGGGGGTCAATCATGTGAAGTAGAAGGCTTTCAAGGCTGGCATCCATAGATTTTCTTTTTGAAACATCAGAAAGAAGCTATTCCAGAACATGGCCTCACAGCCCGGAAACCCCCCCCCCCCGAAAATCTATAGGGGTCAATCATGTATGTCCAAGATGAAGGGAATCAATCTAGATGATGGGGACCCTTTTGCTGACAAGTCTCATGAAGTTGTCAGTGTTATGATAAGGGTGATAATGCCAGAAAATACAACATATGGTCTTAACTATTGTGTTTGTTCAGTCAACACAACTTCTTTTTCATGAATTGTATACTACACATACAATTTCTGTTGGTGTTCATGATGCCTCTGCCTTGTGTGTGTCTGTGTGTGTACCTTCAAGTTGCCTGTTGACTTATGGCAACCCCATTAATTTCATGGTGTTTTCTTATGCAAGGAATACTCAGAGCTGGTTTTGCCAGTTCCTTCCTCTGAAATATAGCCTACAGAACCTGCTGTTCATTGGTGGTCTCCCATCCAAGTAGTAATTAAAGCTGACCTTGCTTAGCTTTCCAGATCAGATGGGATCTGATGCCTTTAGGGTGTTTAGGCCCTCCTCTTCATTAGTGCTGTCAAATTCTAAGTTCTGGGGATTTTCCTCTAAATATTGTAGGTTGGTGAATGTCAGTGAATGTGATGCTTAGTTGGCTTTGCCATCCTTCCCCATGTTGGAAAAAATTCTCCAGACAACCTTGGTGACAATATTAGTTTGATAGGTAGAGGCTTTTAACAGCACACTTTCCTCATTTCCTGTTAAAAGTACATAAGATTCAAAGGTCGATGAATTGATGTGATCATGTTCTGCTGACGGAATAGAACTATGCAACTTTCTAAAAAGGTTAGTCTTCGTCAGCCTGTGGAAGAAGTCATGTCTGTGCTGCTTGGCAAAAAAAATGTATTTTTTTTTTTTAAAAAAAAGGTGTTGTAAAAATATCACTGATCTAGGCCCATGACCTTTACGATTCTGGCAAGGCCTGTATATTTTGGCACCAGGAGACAAATATGAATGAATGAGCTGGTTTGTTGGAAGGATGCCATTTAGTCTGTGTGGGGACTTCATTAACAATGACAGGGTGTGTAAACGTGTCACTGCTTTCCAAAGACTGGAGCAAGTGCAGAGCAATAAGAACATCATATGAAAAGGGTTCCAAAGAGTGTGATTTGAATCCCTGCCAATCTGGATTGTAAACAAAGGATTAGTATGGGATTCTGGTATTAGGCTATCTCCTGGCAGCTGTTTTCAGTGCCAGAAAATCCTAGAATTTATGATGGGAGAATTTATTATGGTGTCTCAAAATGCTGGCCACACTGTCTTATTCCTGCAGCCACCTGCGGACCAAGGAGATTTTCAGACAGGCAAAAATCGCTCTTTGCCGCGCGAGCAGCCTCCCGAAACTGCTGCGCGGCAAGGGTCTTCTTCGGACGACGCTGTGCCTCTGGCGAAACCGTCCGTGTCACTTCCGTGAAGCTTGGGACGGCTCCGCGTCATATTTCAAGCACGGAGGCTGCCCGTGATTGAAATATGACGCGGAGCCGTCCCAAGCTTCACGGAAGTGACACGGACGGTTTCGCCAGAGGCACAGCGTCGTCCGAAGAAGACCCTTGCCACGCAGCAGTTTCGGGAGGCTGCTCGCACGGCAAAGAGCGATTTTTGCCTGTCTGAAAATCTCCTAAGTGTGCCTCTACACTATAGAAACAATGCAGTTTGACACCACTTTAAGTGCTATAGCTGCACCCTGTGGAATCCTGGGTTATGTAGTTTTACAAGGTCTTTAGTCTTCTCTGCCAAAGAGTGCTGGTGCCTCACAAAACTACAAATCCCAGGATTCTGTAGGATGGAGCCATAGCAATTAAAGTGGTCTCAAACTGCATAATTTCTACAGTGCAGATGTACCCCAAGCTGGAGCTTGGCAGCAACTCTATATAATAAGTAGTTAATTTTAATTAATTCCTTTTTGCAATAATCAAGGTGCGACACTGCAATTTTAAAATGACTACAGATAATGAAGTCTCTTGACATTTAAAAAAACAAAACAAAACAAATCAAACCTAAAAGTTTCAATTATAGTCACTTTTGAATAGGATAAAAGCAAAGAGTTAGACCAGTACTCTACTGCTGGTGTGTGCGCTTGGAACTATAATAATAAGTATTTTGTCTTGAAAAGTAACTTTTCTAGCTCTAGGCCAGACTATATCCAATGTTAAACTTGTTGTTTGACATTCTATCATTTTATTAGAGACAGTAAACAGCCTACCTTAGATAGAAGATTATCGGCTGTGTAATTATTGTGGCCTCAGTCCACCTGTTAGTCCCAAGTAGGGTAAACCTACTGAATTCACATAAGTATTGACTTTATAAGGTCACATTGTTTCAATAGATCTGCTCTACTTAGGAATATCAACATAATTAATCTGTATTTTTACAACGAAGGGAGTGATACTTATGGGATTTTCAGCCTTGGACATCAGAATACCTTGGCTTGCTATACTAGGCATCTTGGCCTGGATGCTGTGATAATGGGACAGACAGAAGACCGCCTCCCCACCTGTATCACAGATGCTCTGAGGGAGCCACGTTCTGTTCTCTAGCCCCCATTGTACCTGACCTAATGCTAATAGCAATTAGAGTCCCAGGGCTTATCTACACTAGCCAGGATTGGGCAACTCCCCGCTGGCCTATCCTGGCTGTGGAGGTGGACCATTTTGCCCTTGTTACCTGAAGAAAATCGGCCGGAGTCCACACAGGAATGCCAGCCTGTTGCTGCAGCTACTGTCTCTCCATTCTCTCTGCTCTGCCAGGTCCAGATAGCTGACTGCACCATGTGGCAAGCCCCCTGCATGTGACCAGCCTTGGTCTCATGCTGCAGGCCTGGTGTCTGGACTTGGCAGAGCAAGGGCAACCAGCAGCACCAGCGATGAAAGGTGTCCTGGGATGGGCTCCTGCAGTCAAGCAATGCCCAGTCCAGTGGTACTGGATCAAACCGGGTATTATCTTATATCATTGTAAAGGACTCTATTCCAGCTTGCCCCCGTTCCATCCCCGTATCTGCACTGGGGGTTGTTTGGACTGCCCAGGGGCAGATTGGGGTAAATGTCCTGTATCATTTGGACTGCAAGGCTCTAGAATGGGTGCAAGCCAGGATATTTGGCCCATGTAGATAAACCTCCAGTCAGAGTTTTTCCCTTTGGTACCTCAACTGCTGACCAAAATGGTGGGAGGTCTGGAAGCCATGCCCTATGAGGAGTGGCTTAGGCAGCTGGAGAAGGAAGATTTAGAGGTAACAGGAGAGCCATGTTTAAATATTTGAAGGGATATCACACTGAAGATGGGGCAAGCTTGTTTTCTGCTGCTCCAGAGACTAGGACACAGAGCAATGGAATCAAGCTACAGCAAAAGAGATTCCACCTAAATATTAGGAAGAACTTCCTGACAACAAGAGCTGTTTAGCAGTGGAATGTGCTGTCTCAGAGTGTGATGGAGTCTCCTTTTTTGGAGGTTTTTTAATTTTTTTTTGCAGAGACTGGATGGCCATCTGTTGAGGGTGCTTTGATTTGATATTCCTGCATGACAGGGGTTGAACTAGATGGCTGTTGTGGTCTCTTCCAACTCCATGATTATATGATTCTCTGTAAATGAGCACATAGTTTAATGAAGCTGAGCAGATAAATGACTTAAAGAAAGAACTTTGGCAGGGCCTCTGTGGCCAGAAGTATGACTGAAAGAGTCCTTTCCCCACCCTACCCCCCATATCCAGTTTTCTTCTCTAGTGCCACCAAACCAAATTGGACTATGGAGGGAGAATTGTTGTTTAGCTCCTTTTCTATGGTGTCTTATGGTGTACCTTCAAGAAGGCCCAGTAAGTTCAAAAGGACTGTGTGGATAGGATTGCAGGCAACCACTGCAATATTCTGTGCAAATCAACTTGGGGCAAGTCTCACTGAGAGTCTGTCTACCCTGCAAAAATACAGCAGCTTAACACAACTTTAGCCACTATAGTTCTACCCTATGGAATCCTGGTATTTGTAGTTTGGTGAGACACTGGAGTTCTCTGACAGAAAAGGATAAATACCTCACAAAACTACAAATACCAGGATTCCATAGAATAGAACTATGGTGTCAAACTGCTGTATTTCTGCAGTGTAGACAGGCCCCATGTTTAATGGGGCTTACTCCTAGTTAAGTGGATATAGGAGATTTTCTCGCGGGCTATATATCCCGTGGCAGGAACAGAACAGGTTCGGGAAAGGTTTTCCCTTTGGGACGACGTTGACCCCATTCTGTCCTGCATCCATTCTGCTCCTGTGACTGTTCTGGAACAATGTAATCACAATTTTTCATCATGAATAGACCTCCCGTTCTGTCGCTATCATGCAATCACAGGTGTGCAAACAGAAGCCCCGTTCCTGTTTCTAAATGACAGCCACGGAGAGAAGGTCCGTTCTGAGCACTTCTTGGTACGATCTGGACATCCAGGTAAGTGGCACCCTTTATTTTACCCTCCCTGTTTTGATTGTGTGATTTAAAGTGTGTTTTTGTGCTTGGTGAACTGATTTTATATTTGGGGGAGTTTTATTTTTTAAATTTACCGCCCAGCTGTTATCATCATGTCATAATGTGATTATGTTTCAGATGGCCGGTCGTAAAAGCAGCCTTACGATGGCTGCATTTATGGCCGGCCAGCAAGGGGAGGGGGAGCCCATTCCTGCTGCGGAATTAAGGTAAGTGTGTGAAAGATTTACGTTATTCCGTGGGAGGAACAGGAGAGGAGGTGGCGGGGCAATAATGGGGCATTTTGGCCCCGTGTGAAAATCTCCACAGTCTTGTAACCCCAATTGAGATCCGATCTCATTGTCCTTTTTTCTCTTCCTTCCTTTCCTTGGATTCCTTCTTCTATCATCTTTGACCCTATGTGTTTGCTTCTTCCAGTGCCTAGAATTCTCCCTTGGTACATTTCTTCCCTTTCCCTCATCAAAAGACTTCAAAAGAATTACCTGTTTTTTTTTCCCCTCCCTGATTGTTCTTCATGTATTTTTAAAAAGCTAAACTGATTTTTATTGGAAACAACACTATCAATTTACATCACTTTTACGATGGCACGATCCCTGTTTTCTCAGACTTCTCAAACAGCATGACATACGTATTTTTACCTGATTGAAACTAGAAGCTCTCATATTCCAAAAGGCTTACTTTCAGACTCAGGTGATTAGGCATAACATAGCAGTTTCCCTGCATGCCACTAACACTTCTAACTGGGAGGGTCAGTGGTACACATGGAGAATTGTCCCAAGAAGCTGATTGGGAGGTGGCAGGGGGTGGGGATAAAGACAGAGCAGTGACGTAGTGGCCTGCCGATGGAGTCAGCAGGGTGTAGTGGTTTGACTGTTGGATTAGGACTCCAACAGCGGACCATGGCCTAAATCTCTGCTCAGCCACAAAAACCCATTGTATGACCTTTTGCAAGTCACACTCTCAGCCTAAGAGGAAGGCAAAGGCAAATCCCCGCTGAATAAATATTGCAAAATTGTGATGGAGATAAGAAACCTCTCATAAGTCAGAGTCGATTTTAAGGCACATAATAACAACAACAGTGGGCAGCCCCCCTCCATGGCTGGTAGGTATCCTGGGTTCACAATAAGCTTTAATAGTTTAATTACTAGTCTACCCGAGCATACCGAATATGAAGACAGTGTGGCAATACTGCTTTTAATGCCCAAGTTCTAGCATTCATGCCTCCTCCCCCTGTACCTTACCATCTCTTCTGCCACTTGTTCTATTTTGATTGTGAGCCTTCAGGCAAGGATTTATCATTTGTTCTTAATTTACCATGAAGTGCTTAGTAAATTTTAAGTGCTCTACAAATTAATCCTAATAACAATGATAATGTCAGGAACGGCAGAGGCTACAGCCATTTTCCTGGCTGTTCTAACTATCTTTTGTGACTGCCACACCATGGCAGCTTGCAAAATGTTAGCTGTGGATGTTCCTTTAGGCACAGCTGGGAACCAGTAGGACTTGAAAGCACTGTTGACGTCAATAATAGAAATCAATAAAGCTCTTATCTTAGCATAGGTTGGGCTGGCCAAGGAGCCATCTGGTGCCAATGACCTTTTAAAAAATGCATGGGTGTGACACACACACACACACACACACACACACAGAGAGAGTGGGAGGGAGGGAGGGAGGGAGATCAAGGAAATGATTTCACATTCATCTGTACCAGTTTCAAAGAGAGGGTTTATTGAGTTGATCAACTAAGGTGCAAAAGGATCCCTTCCAAACCACATCCTGCTTCCTGTGAGAATGAGCCCAAATATAAACAAGGGACAAGTGTGGAAAGAATCCAGCTTTGAGGAAGGGGTAGCACTCTCCAAATTGTTCTTTTCAAAGCATATTCTGAGATATCTGATATACAGATTGAAACTTTTGAACTGGGAGGATGATGCACAGCTGTGTGTGAGCACAACTTTAGCAGTGGCACAGGGGTTATTCTGTAGATCTAGAATAGGAATGGAAATCATGCATTTCTGCAGATCCAAATCCTGAACGTGTTATATTATCAAGCTATCTTAACATATTGCCTCAGTCCGATTGTTATTCTCACCCAGAGGAGACTTATTGAGTCAACTTAAACTTGGTGTGGAAACACTTGTGTAAGTTCCATTGATCCAATGGATCTACTCTAGTTGGAACTAATGATTGGATTTTAGCATCTCTAGATCAGTTATATACAGAATGGGTGATAGGATGTCAGTGGTGTGGCAAATCTACTTCAGGTTTTACTCTAAACTGTAGAGGATCTCCCCAAGATATTGAACCTATTTTGAAGATAGGGTTCAGAACCCAGGGCTGCTCCTTCAAAGTTCTGAGTAAAACCAGAGTCAATTCATTGCCCCACTGACATCAGAACCACAACCTATGACTGATGTACATACAAAGATACAGCACTTTTTGCATCAATTTAAGCCAAGACTTGCATGACAGATGATCCCACAAACCAGAGCTTGTTTTCCTATTTCTGATTTATTTCTATCCCACCCCTTCTGTTTCAAGGGAAACAAGCTAGGGGCAAGCCATGGTGATGGATTCAAACATCACAACACAGCATGGTTTACAGAGTACCTAAGTCAACAACAAATCATGGATTCAGCTTGTTGAGGCATATGAACACAGCCATTAAATTGATGAAGGCAGAAAGTTAAAGATAAAAACATAGTGCTGATTTCCAAAGGGGTAGCATATTAATCTGTTGTTGCAAAAGCAGTAAAGAGTTCAGTGTCATGAAAATTTGTCAATGACAGATGTCCTTCTTCAAATGCATGAAGTGTTATCTAATGTTTCACGTGTATATATAGTACACATGGTTGGGGTGTGATTGTAGATAAAGAAACCAGAGTGAAATTAAATGCAGAAAGTAGTGACAGAATTACATTATCAACTTTGGCCATTCACCATACTGTGGCTGTTAATACAAACTTCCTGGCACTGGGTCAGCTAAGGAATCCATGTACCTTTGGCTTAAAATTAGCTCTTTGAAGTATATGCTAAAGTATCAGTTGAAATTGTTGGAAGTGAAGAAGCATCAATGATTGTTTACATCTCTCTGTGTGTCTCTGACCTGTGTTTACTTCCTGCTTGCATGCAGAGGTCACTCCCCCCCCCTTTGCTCCAAAAAGTTTTAGTGTTTTACAACCCTTTGTCTCAGAAGCAAGAAGCTAGCAACCATTATGCATGCATGAGAGTCAGCCTTAGGGACACTTTTACCCAAAGTCAGATAACTATCTCCTATCTATTTTTCCTATCTAAGATGTATTCTCTGCCATAATAAACATAAGTTCTGCTTTATAACTTCAGTGGAGCATCCTGCATATTTTATGTCCTGTTTTGTACCAGAAGCTCATGTTGCACTGGAGCTATGCTGCAATCCGCTCAATATAAATAACAAAATATCCTACAGAAATAGAATGGCTGTGTGTGTGTGTGTGTGTGTGTGTGTGTTTAAATCTTCAAACCCTTCAACTGGGAGATTTTCATCACAATCACAGCATGGTGTATATGAAGATGTATATGTGGCTTTCTTCCACCACCATAGTGAAGAAAAAAATGAGACTCCTTGTGTGACACTGTGTAACTCAGAAGGAAAGCTTCTATAGGGGCCTAAACCAGCCAAACCCCACTCCTTCCCTTGACTAATCATGGCTCTCTCTGGTGCCATCCAAAGACCAAGTATTTGTAAAATGTCTAATTGGCAACTGTAGTAAAAGAATAGATTGTTTTCTCTCCTTCTGGAAATTCTGGAAAGCTTCCCAGCCCTGTCACTCCCACCCAAGAAAAATAATAGTTTGGACATTGTTTGTATGTTCCTCAAAGCAACACACTGAACATTACTTACAGAATAATGTGTTACTTTTTAGTGACTTTTTATTTCCTCCCCCCAAAAAATACACCTAAAAAGAGAAAAATGGCCCTGAAAGAACACCTCCAAAATATTTGAGAAGAAATGAGTACACCTGACACCTAAAAAGCAACACTATTACCAGTAGATAAATTATTTTGCAAAAGGACAACTATTACTGTATTTCCTCATTCCTCTTCTGCCCATAATGGGTTACTTTGTAATGACTTCCATCATCAGCTCCCACCCACACTGTACAATTATACTACTTTGATACCATTTTAATTGCCATGGCTACATGCTGTGGGATGCTGGGATTTGTAGTTTGATGAGGCTGTAGAGCTCTCTGGCTGAGCATTCTAAATACTCTTCTCTAAACTGCAAATCCCAGGATTCTATATGAGGTAGCCATGGCAGTTAAAGTGCAATCAAAGTGCTCTAACTGTGCAGTGCAAAAGGGCTCTTAGCCTGTCTCTCCCAGAAAGAGCCATACAAGCATCACTGCTTTTGAAGAACGGTGCTGACACCAAGTGGCTATTAGGATAGTTTGCAATGTATTTTTTTTCCTAATACAGTACTCTTAAAAAACATACAAGGCATCTCTGGATGGATAATTCCTAGGAGTTACCTTGGAGCTGGCCCTCCATGGGGCACAAGTTTTGGGGTTCCATGAAGGGACAGCAGAATGTTAATTATTTAATTTTTATAGAATCACAGAGTTGGAAGAGTCCACAAGGGCCATCTAGTCCAACGCCCTGCCCTGCAGGAATACACAATCAAAGCACCCCCGACAGATGGCCATTCAGCCTCTGTTTAAAAACCTCCAAAATATTATGATAATATTTTTATTGCCAGAGCAGAGGTGCTGGGGGGCTTTTCTCCCTCAAAATAACATGGTTGTCTTTGGATACTTCTACCTTGACATGGGTGGGTGGGGAATATGCTGTTCTGCTTCAAGTAACAAAATATCTTAGGATGATCCTCAGTTACTTTGACCCTGTTCCTGGACCCTGGGGGGTCTTTTGAAGTTTCCCACTTCTCAAAGAACTAATATATTCCAGAGTGGCAATACAGAGTGATTTTCTCAGAAGCAGAGAGAAGGTCTAAAGTAGACACTTGTATTTTCTAATATATATTTATTTAGAACTGCAACATGTTGGAAAGGCAGTAAGCAAACATGTCCATTTATTTAGAACTGCCTGTAAGCAAGCAGGAGATGCTGCCTTGAAGTTGCGTCAGCCCCCACTAAAATCTGGCACTCAAGATTCTTAGGACTTTTTCGGACAATGTAAAAATAACGCTAGCAGCGTTGCCAGGTTGCGACGCTGCAGTGCAAGAGGGTGTCAGTTTCGTACGACGTTCCTTCCCAGCGGTACTGTTGCAGTACCGCTGGGACATTTGACCGTGATATTTTTTCTTCTACCGTCACGATCGTTGAGTAAACGGTCAAATGTCCCAGCAGTACTGCAACAGTACCGCTGGGAAGGAGCGTCGTACGAAACTGACGCCCTCTTGCGCTGCAGCATCGCAACCTGGCGATGCTGCTAGCGTTATTTTTACATTGTCCGAAAAAGTCCTTAAAAACAAATTCTTATATCCAGAAGAACCACAAAGCAGCAAAACCCCAACCAAGTCTACATATTCTCTGAGGAAGTTTAGAGTGCACTAAAATAAGTGTTGTTTTTTTTTACCTGCAGCCATGTTGATTTTAAAAAAAACAACCAAACAAGCACATTGCATTTTATTACCAGTTTATGTTAGTGATCTATCAGCCACCTTATATGTAAGCTTGGCAGGGTGAAAAGAATTTAAATAAACAAAACACATCATGGTTTCCTTGCAAGAATCCTGGGAAATGTAGTTTGGGAGAGGGCATTTGATGATGCTGTGAAGAGATCTCTAGTACAGTTGTCCCTCTGTATCCACGGATTTGGTATCTATGGATTTAAGTATTCATGGCTTGAAAATATTCTTTAAAAAAAAGAAATCCAAAAAGCAGACCCTGATTTTGCCATCTTATATAAGGGGCACTATTTTGCTATGCCATTGCATATAATGGAACTTGAATATTCATGGATTTTGGTATCCACGGGGGTCCTGGAACCAAACCCCAGCGAATATGAAGGGACAACTGTAGTATTGCCCCACACAGAGCAACAGTTATCAGGGAACTCTGGGGAAGCAGAGGGAGAGGTGGGGAGGGACAGGAGAGGGAATTACTATTGAAGAACATGATCCTCCTCACATGGTAAATAGCTGCTATTTTTATGGGGAAAATGGGTGGAGAAAATTAACCAAAAAGCAGGCATCTTTCTGCATTTGTATCTTGATAACAATGTTAGAGAATCATAGGTCTCCCATGTAATCTCAGATCTCCATGCAATCTGAGATTTCCCTTACTGTATATTATCTAGTTTGGCCTTTAGCTTGTAATGAGGGACTTTAGCAGACGCAGCAAAAATCACATGATTATGACATTACAGTAGTGCAAATGGTTTCCGCTATTGCATGACGTTGTCATCTTTGGGTAGTCAATCTGTGCTCAAGCCGTGAAGAAGACATTGCTTTTAATTGGTGGGACAAGCCCTCAATAGCCCTCAATATTGCTCTTTTCAGGGTATTGAAGAGCATGCAAAAACGTGTCCCGCTGTAATCATTAGATTACAGTGTGAATGGGCAGTTCTTTTTCCCTCCTCCCCATTCTGCTCGAGAAAACTTCCCGGTGAGAATGTGAAAACTATCCACAGGACACTCTTTTTATGAACTGTCCTGGTTTGTTCGCATATATTTAGGTTTGTTTAAGTGTTTGTGTGTTCGTTTACTTTGCAAATTAAGGAGGCTTTGGTGTTTTTAAACGTGCTTGCGTCTTCTCGTGAGAACCACCAAAATCTCGTCCATGCTAAATCACAGAAGTAAAGTCCCATTTGTTAGTGCTCTCTCTCTCTCTCTCTCTCTCTCTCTCTCTGGCTTTTCTTTGCAAGCGAAGATTCAGGAAGGACTCACCCTGTGCTTTCTGCAAGTGCGCTGATGACTGAAAAGGCCAATCCGAGATAAACAAATCCGGTTGCAGAAAGCACAGCAGAAGGTCTCCTTGGGTGATATTTCTGGGTTGTGATTCTTTCTGCGTTGTCGTTTCTCTTCAAGACTTGTTCGGCATGAGTTCTCAAATAAGGCTGCAGCATTGTGGATAGTGCGTCTCCATGCCTCCTGATGTGAGGCCAGGGCGGACCATTGCTGGTGATCAATTTGGCCGAGCCTGAGATGTTGTTTGAGGGAGTCCTTGTATTGTTTTTTTGGAGCACCCCTCTTACGTTGACCCATGGCGAGTTCACTGTAGAGTACTATTTTTGGGAGGTGATGGTCCTCCATCCTAGAAATGTGCCCTGCCCAGCGCAGCTGTGTTCTCAATATCATGGCCTCAATGCTGGTGATCCCTGCTTGCTCAAGGACAGCAACATTCGTCACATAGTCAGTCCAGTGTATATTTTGGATTGTGCATGTACAGCGCTGATGAAAGTATTCGAGGAGTCGTAGGTGGTGGCGATAGGTGACCCATGTTTCAGATCCATAAAGGAGAATAGACAGTACAATGGCTCTATACACACTGATTTTTGTGCTTCGCCTCAGGTGTTTATTACTCCAGACTCTTGTGAAGTCTTCCAAATGTGCTATATGCCTTTGCTAATCTGTGATCGATCTTTTTGTCAATCTTGGCATGTGAGGAGATGATGCTTCCAAGGTAGGTGAACTGCTGAATGGACTTGAGCACAGATTTGCCGACGGTAATGTGAGGATGGTGGTGTTCATCCTGTGGTGCAGGCTGGTAAAGAACTTCCGTTTTCTTCAGGTTGACTTCAAGCTGTTGTGACTCTGCAGCTGTTGCGAAGCAGGATGTTAGGTGCTGCAGAGCTGCTTCTGTGTAGGCAACAAGGGCAGCAGCATCAGCAAAGAGCAGCTCATGGACTAGATAGTTTAGAGTCTTAGTGTGAGCCCTCAGACGGCTTAAGTTAAACAAGCTACCATCTGTACAGTAACGTATATAGATGCCGTCTTCTTCTTCGAGCTCTGCCGTAGCCCTTTGGAGCATCATGCTGAAGAAGATTGTAAATAAAGTTGGAGCAAGAACACAACCTTGCTTCACTCCATTAATTATTAGAAAGGGCTCTGAAAGAGCATCGCCATATCTGACTTGACCGTGCTGGCCCTCATGTAGCAAGAGAATCATTTTAAGGAATTTGGGGGGACATCCTAGTCTTTCCAGGATCTGCCACAGACCTTTTCTACTCACAGTGTCGAAGGCTTTGGTGAGGTCAACAAATGTTACATAGAGACCCTTGTTCTGCTCCCTACATTTTTCTTGCAATTGTCTAACGGCAAATACCATATCTGTAGTGCTCCTATTGGCTCTGAAGCCACATTGGCTTTCAGGAAGAAGTTCTTCTGCAACAGCAGGAACTAATCTGTTCAGGAATATCCTTGCAAGGATTTTTCCACCAATAGAGAGCAGTGTTATGCCTCGATAGTTTGAGCAATTGGATTTTGCTCCTTTTTTCGTGTACAGGGTGATGATGACTGCATCCCGGAGATCTGATGACAGTTCCCCTTTTCCCCAGCAATTCACATGGAGTTTTTGGAATTTATTGTGTAGTGTTAGTGGTGATCATGTGATAATTTCGTGGTGGTTCTTTTGTGCGACTACAGTGACATTTGATAATAGGTGCAATAATGCCACTATGTTTCTGCTTTCCTCATTTGCAGAATTACAGTGTTTTTAGATGCTAGTCTGATAAAGTCCTTAGACCAGAATTTAGCGAGACCATTTTGGATAATAGGTCCCCAGCATTCCTTTTAGCATCAGGGGGTCAACCCAGAACATGCAAAGTTCAATATTAATTTTTGGGCTAAAGCTTAAAAGCCTCCCAGTCTTTATGAGCACCCCTTCTTTTCAGCAACAGTGATTCCTATTCTACTGGAAACAGAGTGTACCAAGAGGCTGCTCCCTTCCTTATGTGACACTTTGTAATACTGTATATGCCTTCTCTGCCTGACAGCCAATTTGTGCCTTCAAAAAAATGTTCTATAGCCCTGATGGGACTATATAACCTCAAGCTGCACCTGAAGGATTCCCTCTTGGCAAAGACTGAGGTACTGGAGACAGAAACCTCACACTCCTTAAGAATCTGCCACTAAAAGTAGACTTCTCTATGCAGCTTCACAGTAAAGCCAGTGAAAAACCTAAAGGAAGCCTTCTGTGCAATTCTAAATGTTGGAGAGCATTTATTTGTTTGCTTATTTATTTATAAGAAAACATAAGGACCATTTACATGGGAAAACTTAAACCCCACTTAAAGCAGCTAATGGCTGTTAAAACCAATTACAAAATTCAATAAAATTCCAAAACAGCAGGAATGTAATAATAAAAAAAAGCCAGACAGATAGAGTGGAGGAAAAGCATTTAAAGTCTAAATGGACCAGTGAAGAGCCTATCTAATTGTCTTTATATCTCATTCTAGGAGGGATGCTAGCATGGTTACCATAATTATGTCATTTCTATATTCTTTGCAAGCCTGTCAGACATACACACAAACAAAAATTGTCTGAATTTGGACTTAGATGCTTTTATTCTAGTTAAGAATGTGCTCTGGCATGGGATAAATCCCAAATCTAGAACTGACTCAGAAGGACTCATGTAATGTCTGAAGCAGCCCAAACGACACTTCTGAAACCACACACACACACACACACACACACCCCTCCCCAAATCTTTCATATAAGGAAAACACAAGGGTGAAGAGGGACAGCAGGGGATGTAATTTTGTGATTAGATCACTAGCCTCTAATTTCTATGAACAGTTGTACCAGGATGCCATATTTTCATAACCTGCTTTAATTCAAGATGAAGATGAAGAGGCTAGATTTTCTTTAGATGCTTCTTTAGGTGCTACCAAACTGTTATGCAGTACAGGTTGGGTATTTATTTATTTTGATAAATCAATCCATTGATTAAATTTCTATCCATCCTTTTTCCCCATATGGGCCCAAGGCAGATTTTTCAATCCCATTGCTTTGAAGTAGGCATATTTAAGTAATATACTGAAGGACTGATCCAGTACATTCAGTTCTCTTTGCTCATATAAATAATAATAATAATAATAATAATAATAATAATAAAATATTATTTCTATCCTGCCCCTCATCTTCATTCACTCCTAGGGGCAGGAAAGTAAAAATTCAAAAAATAGTCTGTGGACCTGGGAACAAGACTGAGGGCTCGTCTGTACAATCCAATAAAATGTGGATTGATGCGCAGTAACACCAATTCGTGGCAGCTTTAATTTGTCTCCACATTTTTTTCAAGATCGCCGGCATGTGAAGCTATACTCATCTGTTCTTCAAATGGGCATGTCTGCAAATCAAGATGGTGAGCACAAGTGAATTACTCATGTTTTTATTGTCACCAATTGCTGCTGCTGATCAGTATTTTTTTTAAAAAAAGCAAATACAAGGTGTGGAAGTACAATCTTCTGTTTAAATAAACATTAAAAAATGGTGGGGGAAGGCTGTTTCATCACCTCACAGATTATCACTATGGCGAAACTCCAACATGGCAGTTCCGGGTGCTGCCTTGCCAGCAAGTTCCACCCCCTACACACATCCAACCAATCAGCTGTCTACACTGAGAATCTGCAGTGATGCAACTTGGTTGTCCTAGTGAGCGATGGTGTGCATTTCCACATGTTATTTCTTTTTAAAAATACAGGAAAATATCAGACCAGGCAAATATGGCATCATAACAATGCCCAATGAACACGAAAGGGTGCGCATATCAAATGACATCATTCTTTCGCGATCATGTCATATCCAAAACCTGTTCCTTTTTATTGACGGGCCAAGCTGATCTCCCGTGGTGCTTTGTTGCTGGCATTGCTGGCATTTGAAACTTTGTGCCATTGTGCTCACGGGAATACAGTGTTAATGACAGAACACTTCTGGGTGAGATTGTGACAGCCAGGTAGGGGGCGCTCTTTTTATGGGACTTTTAAAGTGTGTTTCTGTGCTTGTGTGTATGTTTCGTGTCTTGATTTTGCTTTAATTTTTTAATTTACCGCACCTACATTTTCTTGTGAGAATCAGCGAGATTTGGAACCTGGAAGTAAATGGAGCTCTGTTATTGTCGGGGCTGCCTTTCTGACACTGCTACAGGTAGGTCTGGTAAAGGGGGTTCTTTTGCTGGCATAAAAATGTTTCATAATATGCTAGCAAAAGAATGTTTCAAGAGGGTGGTTTGATAAAGTCCTTAAACTGTTTTTTTTTTAAAAAAACTGATCATACACCCCTAGCCCTTGCATAGATTTCTGAATGCCACAGCCTTTTGGCTGAGGAATCTTTCTATGGCATATACCATTGTCATACAAATGGCCATATCTCAGGGGGGGGGGGGAAACGCATAAGTGGAAGAAAATCACTTCTCACCCCACTTCACAATGTTGTATGCTTCCATTCCAGGAAAAAAATAATAGTGCACCTATATTTTGGAAATTTAGCAGGTTTCTTAGGTGGAGCCATTGTTATGCTGTAAGTCATTTTTGTAGCAAATACCCATACAAACAGAGGGGGATAAGCACATGCTTTTTGGAAAAAGCCCGAACTGCTTTTTGGCCAAAATACTACTTTTGCACAAAAGTCGCTGCGTATGTTCACCTGAAAGGGGACAGGCTTGATCATTTCAGAAGGGACAACTGACTCTGAAAATTTTATCCAGTTCTGCTTGGAAAATAATGTCATTGGCAGTTCCTTTTAAAGTTGTGTAGTACAAAAACGTCTTATATCTATTTGTTTGACATTTGACAGGTGTAAATTCCCTCTTAAAATGTGATGTCTGCAAATATCAGCAGATTCTGTCAAACATCAAAAAAGTTATAGTGTTTATTGATTACCAGCAATAATCAATGAGAAACATAAATCTAGACCTAAATTCACATTCAGACCTGAGTCAAATTGGATAGTTTTGGAGTAAGTCTTTAGTCAAATTAGGCTGATTTGTGATTTGACAAATTAAGGTTCAAACCAAATCTTGTGATTGGTGTACCACCCCTAATTTGGATTTACTGTGCTTGCCATTCTAAGAGAAATTTGAAAAACAACACCCAGCCTGAAGTCTTACTTGAGCTCCTAATCTGGGTTTGTTTCCCCTCCTCCTGCAACTGTTACAGCAAATGAGTAAATAAAGCATGAACTTTGTACTATGCTATTTGCAACCCAAGATCACTCTTGTTATTTATAAAACTACAGAGAAACTTTAGCAGTGTAGGCTGGGCTGGAAGTCATCCCCAAGAGTAAATTACTGTCTTTAATTAGAGCTATGCAGGGAAATAGCTCAAGCCTGCCCTAAAATTAACTTGTGGAAAGAGCTTCTGTCTACTTCTATGGAGAGAATGGACACCCATCACTTTTGTGGTTTGATCTTAGGATTTCTCCTCCCGTGTGTCATGCCCATCTTCTTTCGCTGGGAGCTGACACTGCCACCTTTACAAGATGATGGTGATGACAATGCTGATGATAATCACCATCACCTCCAACAACAACATTATTTATATAGCACCATCACTGTACATGGAACTTTACAAGTAAAAGACCAACAAAGTTCCCTGCCTCAGGCATACAATCTAATTAAGACATGGCACAAAAGGAAAAGGGGATAGCAGTGTGGGAGGGGATTAAGTCCAGCAGATATGGTCTCTTCTTCTCTTCTGGCAGTTGGGATGGAGGGAGGGCCTTTCATCTGCATCTGGGCCTAGGCATGATGGAGCTGTGCCTGCCTTCTTCTCTCCCTCTGAAGCCACAGCAGTGGCAGTTGGGATGGAGGTAAGCAGTTTTAAATGTTCTTTTCTCAGAATTCTTTCACATGGTTCAGCTACAGGCTATTATTTTAGGAAAAAATATTGCATTGTTTTACATGTGGGTGGTGAGTGGCTGAGGGAGTGAGAGGAATGAGGGAGAGGCCCTTGTGAGGCTGGGGGTGTAGATGAAGAGTGAATGGCAGGAATGGACTGTGAGATGGAAAGGGAATTTGCATGTGGGTGGTGATTGGCTGAGGGAGTGAGAGGAGGGAGGGGATTGTTTGCTAAGCAGCAAATCAGCACAGTGGGAAAGGAAACATACTCAAGCGTTTTATATAGAGAGATAGGTTTAAAAGCAGTTTAAATGTACAAAGAGTCTATTATAATTGGAACTAGCAATAGGATTCATATGACTCTTTGCTGCACTGCTATCCCAGCTCCTGGTAACAGGGCTGCATTTGACTTGGTGGGTCACAACCAGTTGTTCAGGCCTGCCTTGCTTGGCACCTCAATGCCTTGTGAGGAGAGTTTGAGTGGTGAGATATGGATAGAATGGGTATCTGAGGTCAGAATGGCTATACCCTACCCCCTGTGAAAAGCTGCAGAGGACAAGGGGAAAAAATCCTGCTAGAAGGTCCATCTAATCTTAGCATCCTGTTCCCTCACTGGCAAGGCCAACCCTACCATTAGGCAGAGTGAGGAACGTGCCTGATGCAGAAGCAAGGTGTTGTGGCACAGCTATGTGTGTCACAGGGCCTATATTGCACTCCCATAACTGGCCTATTGCCTTCAGGTGGCAGTAGAGGAAGCTCTTCTGTTGCCAGTGTTGAAGAAAGATTCAACAACCAGTCTAGCTGGATTTGGTCATGGAATGGGCACAGATGCAGCTTGTTCTTGCCTCAGGCAGCACAGTGTCTTTGGCTGGCCCAGCAGAGTGGCCAACTAGATGCCTCTGGTAAACCCATGAGAGGGACATGAGGACAGCAGCCCTCTTTTTTGTTGTGTCCCCCCACCCTGAAAAAAAGGGTCACTCTTGAGAAGATTTTGGAACAAACTCTTCCAGCTTGACCACTCCTCCTGAATTTATAGCAACTTCCTTAGGCAACACCAGCCATCTGTTTAACATCTGAGCGCATGAGGACCTTTGCAAGAAGCCAGGTAATTATTATCCTTATCCATTTATTTTAAAAACAAGTACATACCAGTTGTCTGCCACAAATAAATACCCAGAACAAAACAAAATTCAGAATAAACCCTAGGGCTATGGATTAGGATGAGGCTAGGCTGCTGGCAACAGTGCTGCTGGTAGGGTCTCCCATGTCAGACAGGCTTTTGCTGAGGAGCCAGACTAGATGGCCAAACAGCTAATGGGCAGCAGTAGTAGCAGAGGGTGACACTGGTGGAGGATGTCTCAAAGACAACGGCAGTGGCACCATAGCTAACACTTGTTAGTACTGCACAGAAGGAGGCACAGTAAACTCCCTTTGAATGTCCTTTACCATGAAAACCCAATGATGAGACAATCCAAAATGAAACAAGAGATGGTGTCAGAAGATGAGACTCCCAGATCAGATGGCACTGAGTGAGCAGAGGACAACTATGAGTAGCGTGGTGACTAATAACTCAGCTGGACTCAAGTCAAACGGACATTCAGCTGTTGACATGCTCAGAGGTGAAAGCAAGGTCTGAAGCTGCACAATACATATTATAGGAACATGGAATGTGAGAAGTATGAATCAGGAGAAGCCGGATGTTGTAAAGCAAGAAATGGAACATATAAACATTGTGAGCGAAAGTGGACAGGAATGAGAGATTTTGAGTCAGATACTTAGACTGTGTTTTACTCAGGAAATGAAAATCTAAGAAGAAATGGGTGGGATTAATAGTGAGGAGAGATGTACAGTAAGAAAAGGTGTCAAAGGATATAATGCGAAGTCTGACTGAATAATATCAATAAGACTTCAGTGACAACCCATCAATACAGTTGCCCCTCCACATTCACGACTTTCACATTCGCGGTTTTGATTATTCACGGAAAGCCGCCTGCCACCCCTCCACCCTGTCCCTTCCCAAGTCAGCAAAGGGTTTCTCATTAAGCCCGTCACTGTCTTGGGAAGGGGGGTTGGAAAGCCTCCCTCCCTCCCTCCTGCTCTCCATCCCTGTCCCTTCCCAAGGCAGTGAGGGGAGTGATTGGCGATAGGGGCTTCTGAAGCCCCCATCACCACTGTGGAAAAGGCAGGGTGGGTGGGAGTGAGTGGCAATGGGGGTTTCTGAAGCCCCCATCACCACTGTGGAAAGGGCAGGGGTGGGAGTGAATGGCGACGGGGGCTTCTGAAACCCCTGTCACCACTGTGGAAAGGGCAGGGGGGTTGGGAGCGAATGGCGATGGGGGCTTCCGAAGCCCCCTTCACCACTGTGGAAAGGGTGGGGTGTGTGGGATCAAGTGGCAATGGGGGCTTCTGAAGCCCCCATCACCACTGTGGAAAGGGAGGGGTGGGTGGGAGAGAGTGGTGACTGTATAACCATAATCCAAATTTATGCTCTAAGTGCAGAAGTGGAAGAAGAAAAAAAATTGAAGGATTCTGTGCTGGAGTCCAGGAAGAAACTGATCACACACCAAAACAGGACTTCTTGTTAATCATTGGTGACTGGAATGCAAAAGTAGGAAACAGAGCAGAATCAAAGAGCTCATCTATGTGAGGGGAAAAAATCCCAAATATCTCATACTATTGGCATCTCACAGCAGCAGCGACCAGACGAAATGGTTTTTCTGGCCTCAGAAACCCCCATAAGCCTTGCATTCCTGATGGCTGCAGTGAGTGATTTACTTATGTTAGTTCTTCAATGCTGCCAGGTTTTTTAATTGTCCCAAGGTGCGCTGGTGTGATAGAGCGATTCTCCAAAGCAAAACAGAAAATATTGATCCTTTTAAAAATCACCTTAGTGAGCTATCGCTAAGGCAAAAATCCAACAAGGCAGCAGCAGGTGCTTGCCCTCCTGGCAAGCCCTGCCTCCGCTCTTGCCTGGCGAACCAGCTTTGTGCTTCCTTTTGCATTTTTTATTGTTCAGTAGTCCAAAAGAGCAAAAATGCACAGCAGCCTCACAGTTTGTGAAAAAGTACGGGGAAATCTGTGAAGGCTTTTACCCCGTTGTTTTTTGCTGTTTTGGGCCCCCCTCCTTCCGAATAGTGTGGATTGGTACTGGACCCTGTTTAGACTGGTAGGATTCCCAGCAAATTCACCATTATTTTCACCAAAGTATTTTCACCATTAAGACAGGCCAAATATTGTAGCAAAATTTGGCCAAGATCAAGAAATGAAGCAGAAGAGTAACTGCTTGAATTTTGTGAGACAAGCAATTTTTTCATTGCAAACGCATTCTTCAAGCAACCAAAGAAGTGATTGTATACATGGACATCATCAGATGACCACTATAGAAATCAAACAGACTACATAATTGGAAGCAGAAGATGGAGAAGCTCCATTCTCTGCAAAAATAAGACCTGGAGCAGATTGTGGCACAGATCATGAACTCCTAATATCGAAAATTGGAACATTAAAAGAACACTAAACCAACCATTGTGCCAAAATACAGCCTGAAGAACATCCCTGCAGAATTTAATGACAATGTAAAAAGTAGATTTGCACTATTAAGCCTAATTGACCGGGAGCCAGAAGAATTCTGGATTGAAGCCCAGGACATTGTCAGGGAGGAATGCAAAAAGACACCATCTGTAGCCAAAAAGAAAGAGAAGCTTCAATGGATGAAAGACGCAACTCTTCAAGCAGTTAAGGACAGACAAGAACCAAAGTAAAAGGGGAGAAAAATAGAGTCAGAACCCTGAATGCACTTGTTCAATGACTTGTGCACAGGGAAAAGGAGAACTACTATAATAATCAATGCAGAGAAATAGAATGTGACAACAAGAAAGAAAGAACAAGAGCCTCTTCCACAAGATCCCAGAAATCAAAGGGAAATTTAAACCAAGACTGGGGATGCTCTATGACCAGCAGGGGAACACATGACCAAGTAGAAATAAAAAGATGATAGAAACAATACACTGAAGAACTATATAAAAGAGATGAAAGGATGACAGATAAATTCAAGGAAGAACCATTTGAAGATGAACCCAAAATTTTAGAAACTCATGTGGAAGCTACACTCAGAGCACTTGGGAGAAATAAATCACCAGGAACAGATGGCATACTAATAGTTGCTTAAGGCTACAGAGACAGAATCTACTCTAGTTCTAGTTCAACAAAGATTGAAAACAAAACCATGGCCCACAGATTGGAAATGTTCAATATACATCCCAGTTCCCAAGAAAGGGGGAACCAGGGGCTGCAGTAACGACAAGACCATTGCATTAATTTCCCATGCAAGCAAAGTGATGCTCAAAATTCTGCAACAAAGACTTTTACCATATATGTAACAAGAAATGCCAGATGTCCAACCTGGATTCAGGAAAGGAAGAGGCACTAGGGATCATATCGCAAACATACGTTGGATAATGGAGTGCACCAGAAAATTTCATATGAAAATCAGCCTGTGCTTTATAGATTATAGCAAAGCCTTTGATTGTATAGATCATGAAAAACTATGGATCACTCTTAAAGAAATGGATGTGCCACAATATTTGATTATCTTAATGCATAACCTGTACTTAGAACAAGAGGCTACTGTAAGGACAGAATATAGAGGAATGGATCAGGCAAGACCGCATTTTATCTGCCGATCTGTTTTATTTCTACACTGGATGTGTCATATGTAAAGCAGGATTAGACTTGGAGGAAGGAGGCATGAAAATTGGAGGAAGGAATAGCAACAATTTAAGATGTATATATATAATTCTCTTGGGTATGTTGCCATTTCCAGTGTGCTGATTGGCTGCTTAGGAAACTGCCCAACCAATCACAGCTTGGTTGGCCAGCCAATCAGTACACTGGGGGCAGGAACATGTGGACTTTTATGTCCAGTGTAAACATGGCTGCCAGCAAGGAGTGAGTAGCAGGGTGTGTGTGGCATGGTGTGTGTGTGTGTGTCAGGGAGGGTGTCAGGGGGCAGGGAGTGCTGCAGTGCGGGGTGGGGGTGAGGTGCTGTGTGTGGGAGGAGGGAAGTGGTGGGGAGGGCCGCGGTGGCACAGTGGGGGGGAAGGTGTCACATGGGGGGAAAGGAGGTGGCAGGGGGTGGGGAGGCAGCAGCATGTGTGTTTGTGCAGGGGGGCTCGGGGAGGGTGTCAGGGGGCAGTGAGGGCTGTGGTGGGGGGGCAGGTGTGCGAGGTGGGGGAGGGAGGTGGCAGGGAGGGGTGTGGAAGGAGTGGCATGTGTGTGTGTGTGTGTGTGTGTGTGTAGTGCATGGGGGGAAGGAACGGTGTATGCTACACTGGGTATATAGCTAGTATGCAGATAATACCATACTAATAACAGAAAATAGCAAAGACTTGGAATGATTACTGAAGAAAGTCAAGGTAGAAAGTGGAAAGACAGGCTGACAGTTGAACATTAAGAAAACAAAAATAATGACCACAGATGATTTACATCACTTTAAAGCAGATGATGAAGACATTGTAATCGTTCAAGATTTTCCATGCCTTGGCTCAGTAATTAATCAGAATGGAGACCGGAGTCAAGAAATCAGAAAAAGACTAGGACTGGGAAGGGCAGCTGTGAAGGAACTAGACAAGATCCTGAAGCATAAAGATATATAACTGAATACTAAAGTTAGGATTATGTCCATGCCATAATGTTTCCCATTTCTAAACTGGACAGTGAAGAAATCTGATAGGAAGAAAATCAACTCATTTGAAATGTGGTGCTGGAGAAGACTTGTATGGATACCATGAACTGCTAAAAAGACAAATCAATGGGTCCTTGAGCAAATCAAGCCTGAACTCTCCCAGGAAGCCAAGATGGTTAAACTGAGACGGTTCTACTTTGGCCATATTACAAGAAGAAATGACTCACTAGAAAAGACAATAATGCTTGGGAAGGTAGAAGGCAGTAGGAAAAGAGGAAGAGCGCATTCCAGATGGATAGACTCAATCAAGGAAGCCACAGCCCTAAGTCTGCAAGACTTGAGAAGGGCTGTTGATGATGGGATGATTTGAAGGTCTCTTATTCATAGAATCATAGAATTGTAGAATTGGAAGAGACCATGAGGGCCATCCAGTCCAACCCCCTGCCATGCAGGAATACACAATCAAAGCATCCCTGACAGATGGCCATCCAGCCTCTGTTTAAAGACCTCCAAGGAAGGAGACCCCACCACGCTCTGAGGGAGTGTGTTCCACTGCTGAATAGGGTCAACATAAGTTGAAGTCGACTTGATGGGCATTTAACACCAACAAATAATAATAGAGTTTTACAAGCAGCATGAGGCCTTCTCTGGACAACATGCTTCAGACTCAGGATGGGTGGCCACAGAGGAATGGTGAAAATGAGACAGAATAAGGTTGCCCCCACCCCAGGCCAAGGAAGAACTGGCTGCTTGGAACTGTGAGTGAAGGCTGAAGGACCCACTGTGATTTTCTGGAGTTATGTAATTTTGTTTCTGTGTTTATTAGAGAAATTAAGGTAAAGTATAGCTAGGAATGAAATGAATAGTATATATAATAAGGTAAGGCTCTGTTGCAATGGGGTGAGATAATGGAATGCTAGTGATGACTGGTGATTAGCTGAATGGCTGAATGGGATTTTAAACCGTCACATAATCATAGAGTTGGAAGAGACCACGAGGGCCATCTAGTCCAACCACCTGCCATGCAGAATATCCAATCAAAGCACCCCCGACAGATGGCCATCTGCTTAAAAACCTTCAAAGAAGGAGACTTCACCATACTCTAAGGCATTCCACTATAGTGAAGTGAAGGAATTTGTTTTTTGGGTCAGTTAGGCAAAGACATTTTTATGCAATCAAGCTTTTAATATGTAGCTGGGCTTTGGAAGCTTTTATTGGGGCGTGTCTTTGTTTTTATTTTTATCTTGTTTATTTTAAATCTTTTAACTTTGAGATATTGACTTAATTTTAGATTTTGTATATTGTGATTTTTGAAATGGTTTTTAAACTGCATTTTATATGATGTTTTGTGAGCTGCCTTGGGTCCCTTCTGGGAGAAAGGTGGCATATAAAATAAATAAATAAATAAACAAACAAATAAACAAGAACAGTTACTGTATATTCTGGCGTATAAGACAACTGGGCACATAAGACGACCCCGCAATTTTGAACTAAAAATCTAGGGTTTGGCATATATTCACCATATAAGACCCCCCCCCCCAATTTGGCTGTCTGTCTGACTGGCTGGGGGAGCCTTACCAGCTGATCCTCTTTGTTTCCCAACTCACGATGATCTCCTTGTGAGTTGGGAAAGCGAACAGGATCAGCTGGCAGGGCAGCCACAACATTCACCCCTCTCTTCCACCTTCGGTTGCTCCCCAAAGGGGGTGAAGGCAGAGGAGGGGGCTGAATGACTCTGGTTTGCCTCGACCACTGCCCATTCCCTCCGTCTTCATTTCCTTTGCAAAGGGAATGAAGACGGAGGGGATGGGCGGGTGGCTGGAGGGGGGCTTCCCAGGCACCCACCCTCTCCCCGAAGCTGTGATCGGGAGCCCGATTGTGGCTTTGGGGAGGGTGGAAGGGTGGCTGGAGGGAGGGGGTTTCCCAGCCACCCACCCCCTCCCTGAAGCCATGATCGGGAGCCCAATCGCAGCTTTGGGGAGGGTGTGGGTGGCTGGAAGGGGGGGCTGGAGGGGAGGGCTTTGAGGAGGGTGGAAGGGTGGCTGGAAGGGGGGGCTTCCCAACCACCCACCCCCTCCCCGAAGCTGCGATTGGGCAGATCGTGGCTTTGGGGAGGGTGGAAGGGTGGCTGGATGGGGCTTTCCAGCAACATTCGCCCCCCTCCTCTGTCTTTGGTTGCTCCCCAAAGGGGGAGAAGGCAGATGAGGGGGGCGAATGAACCGTACGCACTTTGCCTCACCCCCCCGCCCGATCTCCTGCCTCTTCGCTCCATTTGCGAAGGGAGCGAAGAGGCAGGAGTTCAGACGGCGGGGTGAAGCAAAGTGTATCCAGCGTATAAGATGACCCCTGATTTTGGAGTCTATTTTTCAGGGCTCAAAGGTCGTCTTATATGCCGGAATATATGGTAGGTTCTGCTAGGATTAAGAAGAGTTTGGGAATGAGTTAGTGAGATGTCTTAGAGGCAATTAGAAATTAGATGCATTAAATAAGTAACAATAATAACTGAAATTCTGTAGCCAAGTAATCTTTAATTGTATTTTGAACTTCTGGTTCATAAATTATTCTTCTAACACACACAAATGCCTCTGGAATGCTACAGTAGTGCTGTCAGAGTGGTTGAGTTCAGGCTATGCAGTGGCAGCAATGGTTCGAGAGTGCCATATTGGCAGGAAAAGTGGAGGTTCTCACATTTGATGCCACAGGAACAAGAAGAGGTCCTTAAAGGCACCTCTATCTATTTGGGAGGAGGGACTCTGTGGGAGAGAGTGATGGCATGCTCGGCTGTGCTCGATGGCTCAAAGAGGCTAGAATGCAGTCAACCCAACAGAACTCTGGAAGCCGTTGTGAACAAAGCCAGCTTTCATTTGTAGGTACCCATTCCACTACTCCCTCAGGCATTCTGAGCGCCTGGAAACAACCAGTTACAAATATCCTGTCCCTTACCCCAGTAAGGGCAATATAAGTGGATTACAGTCGGCCCTCTATATCCACAGATTCTTTATCCATGGATCCAACGAACCACGACTTCACAATTTTTTTTTAAAAAAATCCCAACCCTCCCCCCCAAAAAACCCTTGCTGTTCATTATTTAGTACAAGGGACACCATTTTACTATGCCATTGTATATAATGGGACTTGAGCATCCATGGATTTTGGTGTCCACAGGGAGTCCTAGAACCAAACCCCAGCAGATACCAAAGGTCCACTGTACATTGTAGTTGTAACTTAACAAAGAGTTACCGGTACTTCACTGCTTTTGTGAGGTAACTAACCTTCTAGTTACTTTTATACTCTCAAGGTGTGGGGCCTCACTAAATGGTGGTGGAGGAGGAACATCACGTGGTTCTATTAGTGTGCCTTGTCTGGCCATCTTCTCTTGTAGATGTTGAGACAAGTATGAGGAGGTGGATAGAAAGAAAATGTATTTAATACTTCTGGGCCAGCTGCTGGTAGCATTCAGATTTTTATTTAAGTTCAGTTACTTTTGAGAAACATGGAAGTAAAGAGTTAGTTTAAAAATGTGTAACCTTGCTAGGGTGGGGGTAGCTTGGAACAATAATGGCAGCTAATTATTTTAAAAAGTAACTTCCTAGGTTCTGTCCATTCTCTCCTCATGTGATTACAGTCACATCCAAAGAAACTGAAGGTCATGTTCACTCATTCTGTTCATGCTATCACCTTCTCCCTGTTTTCAACCTCATTCTATGCTGCCACCTCTACTGCCCATATATCAGGGCAAGGTCTGAAGCAGGGACCCTACTATAGCCATTGTCAGCTCCATGCATGATTTAAAGGTTGCCACCAATGTGCTGTTGGCAGGAGGCAAAATGGGACTGGGGCCAGAGAGCACTGTTTAACTGCATGAAGGAAAAATGCACCATGAACATCCATATGTGATGGAATCTTGAGCATTTAAGATGTGAGAGAGAAAGAGAGAGGATAGTTGGGGAAGAGAGCCAGCATAGGGTAGTGGTTTGACTGTTGGTCCAGGACTATGGGAGACTAGGGTTTGAATCCCTACTCAGCCATGGAAACCCACTGGATGATGCCGGGTGAATTACACTCTCTCTGGGGCACAGTGGTGTGCTTACACTAATTTTGATTCTATGGAATCTACGCAGACAAAATTTCTGAGATCCATTATGGCTCCTCCAAGTTGTATGCCTAATGCAATTTTACATTTGGAGACAGGTCAAATGTCAGTTGAATCGCGGGCGTGGATACTTAAGTTTAATTTTTGGCTCAGAATGCTGTTCAATCCAGTAGGGCTAGCTCCTTTGATATTGTTTGATGGGTTTCCATCTAGATGGAGCAAGACTCTAAATGAGAAGCTAGGTAAACTGGGTTTTTCACAAACTATCATTTTGGCAATGGGTCATGAGAAAGCAAAACAGGAAATACACCAACAGATTATAGATAATGCGATGCAACAACATCTAAAAGCAGCCTCTGTATCTCCTGATTTTAGAGATAATGGTAATGCCTTTAAGCTAGCTAACCATCTGAGTCTTCTAATCCTTCCAAAACACAGGATAGCATTCACATTAGCAAAATTTAATGTTCTACCCTCAGCCCTATTGGAAGGGAGATACAACAGTATCCCCTATGCTGCACACACTTGTCCTTGTGGAACTGGCACAGTGGAGACTATAGGTCATGTGTTGTTATACTGTCCTTTCTACAATGGTTATCATCAAATTTTTATCTATCCAATTCTTAAACATTTTCTTGGAAGAACAGATGAGTTTTATGTATCTTATTTATTAGCGGACCATTGCCCACCAATAACAACAAGGGTAGCCAGCTTTTGTGCAGCGGCAATGCCCTGCTGGCGTAAGATGATATCTTACATTTTAATTTTAATACGTCTTTTAGTTTGTGTGAATGATTTCTATAATATAATTTATACTTTACAATGAATTTATATTCATTTATTTATATTTATATTGTTAAAATTTACCTTTTGTAATATAATTTTCTAACCGAATTTCTAATTAATATCACATACTTTTACAATTTGATGAGCTACTATGATGTTTATGTTTATGTTTATGATGTGTATTTGTGTGTTACTATGATAGTTGATTGTTGTTTATTTGATCTCTGATCGGTCAATCGTAATACACACACACACACACACACACTCACCCTCAGAAGGAGGCAAAGGCAACCCCACTGAACAAATCTTGCCAAGAAGGCCCCATGATGGGTTCACCTCAGGGTTGCCTTAAGTCAGAGAGGACCTGAAGGCACACAACAACAAAGTTGGGGAACCAGCCGTTACACACATAAACACAGACACAAATACACTCTTTGTAGTCCTTATGTTTGTCCCTTGATTTTATTCATGAGCCTATTTTTTTCATAGGTTTATTGTAGTACATTTTAGTTCACTTTCCCTGATATCTGTGTAGTCTGAGAACTGTAGAGAGCAGGCTTTTGTTCCATTTCCCCAGTATGCTCCCTTACTTGATGGGCATTCTTTCCCACAAATCAGTTCCTTTTCTTTTTTTAAAAATGAGATCTTGTGTTCTCCAATCCCCTTCAGTAATAGAGACCAAAACTTTACTCGATGAATGAGAAATGACAGGCCCTAAGGCATAGCCAGTCAGCTTCATGTATTGAACCTATTCTGGCCTCTTATGTCATCTTGATTAATGATAGCGTCAGGCAGACAGCACTTTTATCATGGGAGTCTTGACAGGATAGACAATATGTCATTAAAGATGTGCCTCAAGCCATGTGGGCAGGTTTGCGGCCACAGACAAAGCCAGTCCCTCAGGGACCTCTGTTGTCACAGGCTTTTCAGCTTCTACTTGGACAGGCAAGGAGAGAAAGAATTGTTGTGGCGGCTACCACCAGCTGCTGTTGTGCTGTTGTCCAAATTACTTTCTCTAGCCTCTGAGAATATTTGTACCCTTCTGGTGGCCAGTTCACGTAAGGACTCAGCATAAGGACTCAACATAGGGGAGAGTAAACCCCCCTTCATTCCTCTCCTAAAGGTTTGGTCAGAGAGATCAACTAGTCTGTTAGGGTCTGCCCATGTATTATGGAATCAGAGTGGATTCTGCAGCCCATTCCAGTAATGCTCCAAGAAGTATCTTAGGCTTAATCCACACTACACAAATAATCCAGTTTTAAACTGGATTCTTTGTCATGGCTCCATCCTATGGAATCCTGGGATTTTTAGTTTTACAAAGTCTTTAGCCTTGTCTGCCAAAGAGTGCTGGTGCCTCACCAAACTACAAATCCCAGGATTCCATAGAAAGGAGCCATGGCAAAAATCCAGTTTTAAATTGGGTTATTTGTGTAGTGTGGATGGACCCTTAGAATCATAGAATCTTGGAAGGGACCACAACGGCCATCTAGTCCAACACCCTGCCAGGCAGGAACACACAAGCACTCCTGACAGAGTATTTTACATATGCCTAAATTCTTCTACAGAGGCAGTTAGACATTTTTGTCTAACATCTGCGTTCAGTTCAAGATTGTGAAGCAGAGTTGTGCATGTAGATGCACATTGCACAAGAAAGCATATTGCAATTTGCACATGGATGTACAGTAAACATTTGGTTGTGCATTGGTTGCAGATTTGGCATTGTGGTTCAGTTGCACAGCATTGCCATTCAACACAAGAGATTTGTAATATGCACATGAGATGCATATGAGGTGTGTATGCACATGACATGCACATTTGGTTGCACATTCAAGGATGCATTCAGTTGTGCAAGGTTGTCATTCAAGGCAAAAGTATACAGCACAATCAATGTGTAATACAGGGACTTATGTTATGCAACCCCAATGCTGAATCTCAGCTAAAAACTTCCAGCTCGGAGAAGCCTGTTTCTCCAATGCCTTCTGTCCATCTTGGTTGTTGCACCTGGTCCCTTTCCCCACTTGCTGGCACTACCTAGCCCAATGTAGAACACCAACAGGATTTTGGACACAGAGTTTTTTGCTTGCAAAATGTGGGTGTCAGTGCTCTCCTAGCAGAGTTGAACTTTAGACATTGAATGCTGCTGACAATGTGATAAAATTCTCTGACCCCCATGCATGTTCCACACACATGGAGGCCAATGGGATGAGAGAGATTCATTGCTCCCATGACATTAGAGTTTTCCAGACATATGAGTCCCACTTAACCCACAGATGAAATCACTGCCCTCTTGAAGGCCATCCTAGATGTGGCTTGTGCCTCTTCTATTCCCATCTCAATCTGCCTTAGACCTTAGATCCTCCACCAAAGGTATGATTTCCATGTCAATGGGATGGTGAATCCACCCTATGTTTTAGTGCAAACAAAACAGATTTCACTTTCCAGATCTGGCAGCAACTCAGAAAATCTGCATTTAAAGCATACACCTTTGTCTTTCTTGACATGGCTTGTTTAGCAAATTTTGAAGGCAACCTTGAAAAACCCTATTTAAAGAAATGCTTTAAAGCAAAATGTTTATTTTGAACCAGGCTTTTTGTGGCCTGATCTGCTATTGAGTACAGTGGCTGGTGGTGGGTTCCACATCATGGAACAATGAATCTGATTCAGATTTTAGTCAGAACTTTAAAAATCTATCAAAGATTTTAGGCCCTATCCCAAAACAGGTTCTGGGCTACCCTCTCAAAGGCAATCAGATCTGGTTTGTGCCTTTTCACTCCCCTTATCAATCTGGCTGAGACTTGCGACCCTCTGCCAAAGCCAGTGGGGGCTGGTAACTTCCATGTTGCACACTTGCATGGGTGTGTGTGCAGTTAATCCAAAATTTTAAGGAGCTATTCAAGGTGCTGAACTTAATTTTTTTGTGGAGGGGAGGATAGGATTCAGCACCCTGGAGAGCTTCCTTATAATTTGCACTGAAACTCATAGCGGATTCACCACCTGACTCCCATAGAAGCCACCAACTGCTACTGGCCACAGTCACCTTTAAGGTGCCTCTTGTATCAGAGGTACAGAATCCAGCCTCAAGAAAGAGAAGGCTTACACAATTTAACACAGGCTTAAGCTAATCATACATTTAGCAAAACAGAAATGCAAACTGCACAGGGATTATGTTGTTTGAAAGCTGTAAGATGAGCACACATGAGATTTGGTAAGACTGATGGTTTAAGGGAGTTAACACTATCTTCATTAATCTCTCTCTGGCTTTTCTTCACAAACGAAGATTCAGGAAGGACTCATCCTGCACTTTCTGCAAGCGCGCTGATGACTAAAAAGGCCAATCCAAGATAAACAAGTCCGGTTGCAGAAAGCACAGCAGAAGGTCTCCTTGGGTGATATTTGTCAGGGATGATGGGAGTTGTAGCTCTTCACCTCTGGCTCAAACTCACCACCTTGTTGTGCAGCAGAGCCGACCAGCTTAGATCAGTGGTTAATGCTTTCCTTCAAAGCAGCAGAGTTTCAGAGAATAGGCTGAAGATCCTGACAAACTCTCCAAGCCTTCTCACTCTTCTCCAGGTGTCTCCAAAACGTCTCCAGGATTCACTCAGGCAACTCAGTAGTTTTATATAAAACCTACTTTATTCTTCTATATAAATATACTATATGGTCAACAAATCACAATCTCTACACACTACTCCACAATATCTCCAAACTACTCCACCTCTACTCAACAACAATACATTGGCAAACATTGCAATTTTATAGCCATTGTTTATCACCACCCACTAGTTAGTTTCCACCCAGTGGGTGTGTACTTCCATTCTGATTGGTCCATGTAGTTCCACCCATACTTAAGACCAACCCATGCATTTCAACATTTCACCTTGTACACTTAATGATTCTCAGGTGTTTCCATTCTGCATTCAGTACCTCTGTCCTTGGCTCTCAGGACTTCTAGATTACATTAGCAGTTTCACCTGTGTAGCTTCATAATTGCTCTTGCTTAGTCATTGTGACTTCCACATATATATTTTATTTCTTTCACTGTATGTCCCATGTTGCATTTTCCTTAACAATCCCCTCCAAAATAAAATATTGTATGTGTCTTACAATGTCATTCCAACCATTTGTGTCAGCCTTTCATGTTTTTCTACTGTCAATGCTTTTGTGAACAAATCTGCTATGTTGTGTTGTGTTTCTATATATCTCAATTCTATTTCACCCTTCTGAACCATGTCTCGCACATTTTGATATCTTACACCAACATATTTTGTTCTGTTCTTCAAACTTTCAGTTTCAGCCATCGCCATGCATGACTGTGAATCTTCCAGAATTTCCACTGGTATCTTGTAACTTTCATTTAAATCATTTAGCAATTGCTTAATCCACTGTACCTCATTTACTATCTCATTCAAAGCAGCGAATTCTGCTTCCGTTGTGCTTAACACTACATTAGTTTGTTTTCTACTTCTCCAAACTATTGGACTTTCACTATATTTAATTATCATTCCTGTAACTGACTTCTTGTCTCCTAATTCTGATGCAAATGAACTGTCTACATAACAATCTAGATCTGAACTACTGCTTCTTATAATTAATTTCCTATCTAAGGTTCCTTTCAAATATCTCAATAAATGTTTTACCGCTGTTCAGTCTTCAATTTTTGGATCATTTACCCTTCTAGACAATACATTGACAGCATAAGAAATGTCTGGTCTGGTGTGGCAAGATATGAATTGTAAAGATCCTATTATACTTCTGAAGAGAATCTTGTCCTCAAATGCTCTAGTTGTTTCCTCAGACACAAAACCAGTTGTCATTGGAGCTCTTACTATTTTTGCTTCTGTAATCCACACTTTTCAATCAGTTTTTCAATTTTATTTCTCTGACTTAATAAACAATGTCCTTCTTCTGTCCATTCAACGCAAATACCTAAATAAGACTTCAATACACCTAAGTCCTTCAAAACAAACTTCTCAGACAATTCTCTTTTTACTGACTCAATTTCCTGTTTTGACTTTGCTGCTACGCACAAATCATCTACATAAATCACTAATACTATGTCTCCTTTTGTATAAACACAAGCATCTGCAACGCTCCTCTTGTAACCTAGCTTAACTAGCTCATCATTGATGCACAGATTCCACGCTCTGGCGCTTTGTTTTAAACCATACAATGCTTTCTTTAATTTATATACTCTCTGACTACCATTTTCTTCGAAACCTTGTGGCTGTTCCATAAAAATTTCTTCATCCAAAACCGCATTCAAGTAAGCTGTCTCAAAATCAAAATGTTCTACAACTAAATTCCTTTTTACTGCTACAGCTAGAACCATTCTCAGACTTTCTGGCTTTGCAGTTGGAGGATATGTCTTATCATAGTTCTCATACTGTTGTTGTGCAAAACCCTTAGCCACTAACCTAGCTTTATATTTGATACTTCCATCTGGCATTTCTTTCCTTTTGTATACCCATTTACAACCAATTACTTTCTTGTCTTTGGGTCTGTCAACAATTTTAAAAACATCTTTATTTACCAGGCAACCAAACTCATTATCCATTGCATCAAACCATCTTTCCTGTTCTTCACTAGAATAACTTTCCAATTCTTCAAAACTTTCAGGCTCTTCTACTGCTAAACAAGCTCTTGCCTTTGTCACAACAAACCTATCTGGAGGCTTTCTAACTCTATGACTACGCCTGGGAATAAAATCTGCTGTTCTGTCTCTTTCATCCTCACTTTCTCTACTAGGAGTTGTAGTTCTATGACTAAATCTCTTGTCTTCAGTCATTCGAGTAGTAGTAGGCCTAGATGCTATCTCATCATCGGAAGAACTACCACTGCTGCTAGGTGATGCTTCCTGCTTAACTGAAACCCCTCCGTTTCCTGAGGTTGGTTCAGTTTGTGCTTCTGGCTCATTTGAACTCCCTAATCTCAAAAACACTTCTTTATTGGCATGCAGTTTGTCCCAACCAGCATGTATCTCGAAATTTGCAGACCTAGAATACTGCACTTGTTTTCCATCCAAATGAAACTTGTAGCTATTTCCAGAATACCCCAAAAACCTAAGCCTTTTGCTTTTGGGTTCTCCTTTCCTCCTGAAACAAGCAGGTGTGTAAACATGAGCAAATTGTCCAAAAACCCTTAAGTACTTGTAATTTGGCATTCTCCCATACAAAACCCTGTAGGGAATGTCTTCATTTTCTGAATGATACAATCTGTTACTGATATGTATTGCAGTCAAAGTTGCTTCTGCCCAAAAACTATCTTTCACCCCTGCATCTGCCATCATACAAGCAGTAATTCTTTTTATATCTTGTATTTTCTTCTCTGCTAACCCATCCTCACTAGGACAAGCAGGGTTTGTAGTTTCATGCCTTATTCCCACCTTTTGAAACCAGTTAAACAATTGATTATTTAAAAATTCTCCTCCTCTATCAGTAATGATGGTGCCTACTCTGCTATCAAATTGTCTTTCCACCATTCTTACCCATGCTTTTAAACTTTGCCCAGCGTCAGATTTGTTTTTCATTATTCTCACAAATGCAAACCTTGTATACCTATCAACAATTACTAGGAAATACTTGCTTCCCCCTAAGGACAAGCAATTAGCTTGGGCGACATCTGCATGTACATACTGAAATGGTCTTTGAGCAATTCTTTTTGTTTTCTTAGCTACCGGAAAAGCTCTGACCTTTACCTGTTGACATACCGTACAATCTAAGTAGTTTTTGCATTCAGTAACTTTTAAATCTGGACACATACTGATTAAATTCTTTAAACATTTGAAGCTCGCATGGCCGAATTTTCTGTGAAGCTCGTGTATGCAGTCTTTGTGGATTGGAATATTTTCTATGTTATTAGCTTCTTCAACCCTGTAGCTATCAATATTGTCCTCCAAATAATAAAGTTTGTCCTTTTTCAAACCTATGCCACGCAATTTCCCATTCAGTTTTATCTTACACATGTTCTTTTCAAAGATGACTGTGTAGTCTCTTTCTGTTAATCTGCTTACTGATAACAAATTATTTTCTAACTCCTTTACATGTAAGACATCATTAAAATTCTCTTTTAGCCCTGGAATGTACACAGTACCCATTTGATTTACAGTACTTAGCTCTTTTCCGTCAGCCAAAACTACAGCATTTACATTAGCTGATTTTCTATTACTTATTAAATTTATATCATTACACATCGAAGATGTGGCTCCTGAATCAACTAGCCATTTAGAATTTGCATTTTGTTTTTCCTTAATCATGGTTGCAAACCCCTTTTTATTACCACTGTCCCTCAAAAATGGAGGTCTGGACTGTTTTTGATACTGCCGCGGCTGCCCTCTGCTCTCTGCTTGCTTGCGTCTCTCAGCTGCAAAATGTTTACAATGTCTCTGCAGATGACCAATCTTCTTACAATAAAAGCACCTCCGTTGCTCCCTTGTAGAGGCTGCTTCCTCCTGCGTTCGCCAGTCAGGAGTTGTTTGTTGTTTTGGCACAGTCTTTAAGCTTGCTGAGTCACCCTGCTCAGACATTCTTCTCTGGTTCTCTTCCAGTATTCTGGCCACAATTAAGTCTCTATTAAGCTCAGCTTCTGGCAAGTTCTGCAAGCTGTTCGTTATGTTGTCCCACGAAGAGTCTAGCGATTATACTAAAATGTAGCATTGCTGTTCTTTGCTAATTTGCACTCCCCTCAGTTCAGCTTGCACAAATAAATCTTGCATTATTTTTAAACGTTCTATCACACACTGCCCTTTAGCCATCTTTTGCCTGTATATTCTTTTAGACCATAGCATTTTTGCAAAAGCAGTTGAAGGAGTGTGTAATCTCTGCAAGGTATCCCACACATCCTTGGCGGACGCTTTATCTCTGACGTCATTAATTAAGTCTTCTTCAAGCATGAGATAAAGACAGGCTTTTGCTTTACTATCTCTCTCTTGAGTGGCTTCATCAGCATCGGCTGCCAGCCCTGTTTCAACTGTTGACCACAGACCTTCCTTTACTAGTAGAGATTGGGCATAAATCTTCCAGGTAGAGTAGTTGTTTCTATTTAATTTACTAAACTTTAGAATTTCCATCTTGATTTGTGCAGTGACTCAATTTGACACAGTCCTTCTGAGTATGCACAGCCGACCCGTCTGGGCTTAAGCAAAACACAAAATGATTTACTTCCGAGGCTTATCAGTGCAGCACAAACAGCTTGCTCTGATCTATCGTCCACAAAACTTTCTTCCACTCTCTGGAACTTTCAGCTTCTGTGGATGCTGGGTGCTCTAGTAACTGGGCCCATAACCCTTGTCAGGGATGATGGGAGTTGTAGCTCTTCACCTCTGGCTCAAACTCACCACCTTGTTGTGCAGCAGAGCCGACCAGCTTAGATCAGTGGTTAATGCTTTCCTTCAAAGCAGCAGAGTTTCAGAGAATAGGCTGAAGATCCTGACAAACTCTCCAAGCCTTCTCACTCTTCTCCAGGTGTCTCCAAAACATCTCCAGGATTCACTCAGGCAACTCAGTAGTTTTATATAAAACCTACTTTATTCTTCTATATAAATATACTATATGGTCAACAAATCACAATCTCTACACACTACTCCACAATATCTCCAAACTACTCCACCTCTACTCAACAACAATACATTGGCAAACATTGCAATTTTATAGCCATTGTTTATCACCACCCACTAGTTAGTTTCCACCCAGTGGGTGTGTACTTCCATTCTGATTGGTCCACGTAGTTCCACCCATACTTAAGACCAACCCATGTATTTCAACATTTCACCTTGTACACTTAATGATTCTCAGGTGTTTCCATTCTGCATTCAGTACCTCTGTCCTTGGCTCTCAGGACTTCTAGATTACATTAGCAGTTTCACCTGTGTAGCTTCATAATTGCTCTTGCTTAGTCATTGTGACTTCCACATACATATTTTATTTCTTTCACTGTATGTCCCATGTTGCATTTTCCTTAACAATATTTCTGGGTTGTGATTCTTTCTGCGTTGTCGTTTCTCTTCAAGACTTGTTCGGCATGAGTTCTCAAATAAGGCTGCAGCATTGTGGATAGTGTGTCTCCATGCCTCCTGATGTGAGGCCAGGGTGGATCATTGTTGGTGATCAATTTGGCTGAGCCTGAGATGCTGTTTCAGGGAGTCCTTGTATCAGTTTTTTGGAGCGCCCCTCTTACGCTGACCCGTGGCGAGTTTACCGTAGAGTACTATTTTTGGGAGGCGATGGTCCTCCATCCTAGAAATGTGCCCTGCCCAGCACAGCTGTATTCTCAATATCATGGCCTCAATGCTGGTGATCCCTGCTTGCTCAAGGACAGCAACATTTGTCACATAGTCAGTCCAGTGTATATTTAGGATTGTGCGTAAACATTAATAATTCACCAGAATTAGTGAGGAAGATTCTGGTTTTTAAAATTCCAGATTAGAGCATTCATATTAAATCAGTTCCATCTTAGAAAGTTCATAATAACACTTAAAAAAGAAAAGAAAAGGAAGAGAAGACTTTTTCAGCTGTGGTGCCCCAGCTATGGAACATCTTTCCTTGACAAGTCTGTATGATGCCATCATTACAGTCTTTTCAGTGCTTAGGAAAATCAAGTGTTTCATTTCATTGGAAGTTAATTCTGATGGATGTTATTCACTGTTTTATTATTTTTTTAATGGTTGTACACTGTCCCAAAATCATAAAAGGATGAAGGGAGGAAGAGATAGACAGACAGACAGTGCTGTGCCCACTGCTTACTCTTTTATGGTGGCATCTGGTGTCTTCCATATCAGTAAAATGTGAGAAGTTGAAGGCTTTCACAGCCGGCATCCATAGATTTTCCTTGGTTTTTTTTCTGGGCTGTGAGGCCATGTTCTGGAAGAGTTTATTTCTGATGTTTCGCCTGCATCTGTGGCTGGCATCTTCAGAGAATGGTTGGGTAGAAGTGGGTGTGGGGTTTATATATTGTGAACCCCCGTTGGGGAGGATATGTATTTGAATGGCTTTGAATGCATTTGAATGGCTAATTTCTGTGTGGAGATGTGCAAGGAGGATTAGTGGTCCAGAATTTCGGTGTTTTAAAATAACGTTTTGTGCCCAGGTTGGTTTATAACCTGTTCTGCTACTGCTGATTTTTCTGGCTGGCCCATTCTGCAGTCTCTCTCATGTTCTTTGATTCGTCTTTGCACACTACGTTTAGTGGTCCCTAGGTAAACTTGTCCACAGCTGCATGGTATGCAGTAAACTCCTGCAGCTGTGCAACCATTAGCCAACAGACACTAATCCTCCTTGCATATCTCCACCCAGAAATGAGGCATTCAAATACACAAATTTACATATCCTCCCCACACAGTATATAACCCCCCCACACTCCTACCCAATCACTCTTTGAAGATGCCAGCCACAGATGCAGGTGAAACGTCAGAAATAAACACTTCCAGAACACGGCCTCACAGCCCAGAAAAAAACCAAGGAAAATCTATAGTAAAATGTGACTTTTCTCCAAGCTTTAGTCCAAGTAAGAAGGAGCTATCCAAAGTACTGAATCCTCTTGTGAAAATAGGTCCAGCAACTTAAATGTCTGAACTAAAACCTAGAGAGGATTCCCTGCCCAACTGATATAGAACCCACCAGCTGCTGCTATTGGCTATATGATGAACTGATGAAGCTGTAGGAGCCTGCATTCTGCCTGTGCTGCCATTCACCTGGAATGTTACCATGAATTAATTTAGCTACCTTGGTCTAAATCCTGCAAGATCTATCATAGAATCATAGAGTTGGAAGAATCCACAACAGACATCCAGTCCAACCCCTGCCATGCAGGAACACATAATCAAAGCACAGCTGACAGATGGCCATCCAGCCTCTGTTTAAAAACCTCCGAAGAAGGAGACTCCACCACACTCTGAGGCAGTGTATTCCATCGTTGAACAGCTCTTACTGCCAGGAAGTTCTTCCTAATGTTTAGGTGGAATTTCTTTTCCTGTAGTTTGAGTCCATTGCTCCATGTCCTAGATTCTGGAGCAGCAGAAAACAAGCTTGCTTCATCCTCAGTATGACATCCCTTCAAATATTTAAACATGGCTATCAAGTCACCTCAGCCTTCTCTTCTCCAGGCTAAACATACCTAGCTCCCTAAGCTGCTTCTCATAGGACATTATTTCCAGACCGTGCACTGTTTTGGTGACCCTCCTCTGGACATGCTCCAACTTGTTTACCTCCTTCTTGAATTGTGCTGCCCAGAACTAGACACAGTGTTCCAAGTAAGGTCTGACCAAAGCATAATAGAGTGGCACTATTACTTCCCTTGATCTAGACACTATACTCCTACTGATGCAGCCTAGAATCACATTGGCGTTTCTGGCTGCTGCATCACATTGCTGACTCATGTTCAGCTTGTGGTTCACTAAGACTCCTAGATCCCTTTCACATGCACTACTATCAAGCCAAATGTCACCCACCCTATATCTGCTTTTCATTTTTTCTGCCTGGCTAGTACTCCAAATTTCTCTCTTTGAGAAATTTCTTTCTCAAGAAATTGAGAAATTAATTTCTCTCTGAAATTAATTTTGTTAGTTTTGGCCAGGGTTTCTAATCTCTTGAGGTCATTTTGAATTATATTCCTGTCCTCTGGGGTATTAGCTACCCCTTCTAATTTGGTGCCATCTGCAAATTTGATAAACAATTTGAGAAGATGTGTTTCTAGTCTTTCTACAAACCAGGGATGAGGACTCTATGGCTCTCGAGATGTTGTTGGACTTTAATTCCCATCATGTTTGATCACTGGCCACACTGGCTGCAGTTGATGGGATAGGAAATGTAACAAGATACTGGAGAGTAACAGGTTCTCCCGCCCTCCTGTAATCCTTTCACCCAGATGTGACATTTCTGCTAAAAATGTGGCTCATGTATTCTCTCCAAAGATAATGGCTGCCTTCTTAGGCAATCTCTTCAATGCCAAATAAATCACAATTCTTTCCCATAGAACCCACCTGCTTATTCTGTTGGTTCTTGAAAGTGTATAATGTGCACAAATGTTATTATTTTGATTTAAGGCTAATAGAGATGTCTGAATATTTTTGTTCCTTGGGCTGTGCAACAAAAGAAAATTGTTTTTCAGGGAGCTGGTGCTCCCAGGAGATGGAAATCTGCTGTATGGATCACAATGAAGGGATTTACTTGTTTGGAGATGGCAATTGATGGTAAAGCTAGGCTATTTAAGCTGCTGTGATGAATTCATTCCACAACTCCAAGTATGTCTGTCACTTTGGAAAGCTATTAAAATGGTTTCATTTCTCCCCCTGTCTTTGCAAAGTATTTAGTTTATCTTCCATGCTGTTTTCTCAAGGATTTGCAAGTGCCCAGTGTGATGAAAATTTGCTATGACAACCATCACACTCCATTGTTCATTTATATATAAAACAGAAGTGATAACAATAAACTCCATTCTGTTACAGCCATATAGTTGTTGTTTTTTCATCCTAGGTCCCTGGTACTCCAAGTAGTCTAGGGTAAATTCACAGATCTAATTCTAGTCTCAGAAGAGCACAGATTAAAACAGGCTGCTATCTCTGCCCATACATAGATTGTCTTTTCAAAATTTGAAATCAGAATGTAAGGTAAATCACAAGAGGCTATAGCTGTTAGTGAGGGCAGGGCTGAATCACATACTGCAGGGTCCCTGATCTGCTATTTCACAAAGTCAGACTCAATGCCACTGACTGAAATAGACAGAGTAATGTATAGCTTCATCTTCTTACCTGCCTTACACATCCTGGAGAATTTTGGGAACAACATATGTGTCCTAGGGGACTTTGGAGTGTAGCCCTCTCAAATATTTTATAGCAGGTATTGGATGAAAGACTGCCAAAGAATACCAGATGCTGTAGGCTATATTTCAGAGGAAATAACTGGGAAAAACACTTCTGAATATTCCTTGCCTAAGAAAACCCTATGAAATTAATGGGGTCACCATAAGTTGACAAGCAACCTGAAGGCATCTACACGCACATGGGAAGAAAGTAGGTCAAAGTCCACTGATGGACCACTCAGGGCCAGCATCAAGACTGGCATAGCCAAGCAGCTGCTAAGTCCACACATCATTAGAAGTCCACACACAAGAACCCCACCCGATGACCTTTTCTTTCTCTTTACCACTGTGGCCCACTTTCTCTGGCCTAGAAGGAAGAAGGCAACAATCAAGGACAAAGCTGTGGTGACAAAGGGTGGTAGTAGCTGCCACTGTTGACTTGCTCACTGGCTGTGTATTTGACAAATAAGCAGATGGTAAAAAGGATTGGGAAGAAGAGGAAGAGCAGCCTGCAACCATAGTGGGGAGGGGCAATAGGATGTCTTGCCCAGGCACACCACCCCACAAAATTCATGAAGTGAAACTGGGACTACTGGCTAATTTGGGGTAGAATTGTTGTGTGCCTTCAAGTCATTTCTGACTTCAAAGGCAACACTATCACTGGGTTTTCCTGGCATGATTTGTTCAGAGGGGGGTTGCCCTTACCTTTCTCTGAAGCTTAGAGAGTATGACTTGTCCAAGGCCTCCCAGCGGGCTTCTATGGCTGAGTGGGGATTCAAAGCCTGGTCTCCAGCATCCTAGTCCAACAACCTCTATACCATGCTGGCTTTTCTTGGGGTTAAATACCTGCAGGGTTTTTGAATTCTGGTAAAGAATTCTTGATTAGTGGGCATTCATCAGGCCCAAACTTATTGGAAGTATGGGTAAGAAAAAGCTAAGAGATTCAGGCGCACAGTTGAAGGCCACTTCAATAATTTTGGCAATGTTGCCAAGAATCTCTTGTGACTGAAATTAAAAACAAACGCCCTGTATTGAATAGGAAATAGTTGTAAACTCTTGGAAAGTTGAAACTTATTCCAGCAACATGCATGCTCTTTTCTTAGCTGGAAGGCTGGAGAGGAGGCTAAGTCCCTGCATGTAAAAAGTTAATTAATTTAAATTTTAAAGGTTAATAGCAGGATGCTAAATGGAATTTATGGTCTTTCTCAATAGCAGATCAGCAATGGGGCATCCCTGACTTCACTTAGATATAATTAATTCCACTACCACTTAGTGGCTAAACTGTGTGATGACATTATCTACATAAGAGTGATGCTAACTGAGATTTTTTTGTGATGCAATGTTAATGGTTTTGGGGTGCTTCCTTCTTTCTTTCAGAAATTTACATTTCTATCAGGTAATGTTAGACCACGTGGTAGATACAGAAAATGTCTAGTAAGAAACACTAGGGCACATGTTAAATGGGGAGAGTAGAGGGCAGAATAAATTACCTGGAAAGAGTTTCCGGGAAAGTAATTAACTGCTGCTTAGATGAAGGTGGTATACAAGTGGAACCATTGCCCTGTAGGGATAGAGAAAGTAAGCTCCCTGCTTCTTGAAACATCTGGGGTCAGATGACCTAGGAATAACCCAAATGCTAGGTGTAGTGGCCAAACAGGATGGACTCATGATAGAAATTAAAATGTACCTTGGGTTTCAAGTGGTTTGTGTTTTCTTGACACAATTCAGATACTTATAGATCTCACTTAAACTGGAATAATGTTGCATTCCAATATTAAACTGGAATAATGAAACTTGTTGCCTTCCAATATTCTTGGTCTAGAATTCCTATCAACTTTATGCAGTGGTGAGAGATGATGGGAGTTGTTGTTCAACAGCTTCTGGAAGACCTTATGTTCCCTAGTTCTCTTATGAAATTTAAATCAATTAACACCAAGTAAACTCAAAAAACCTGTTTGCTTCTAATGAAGCCAAACAGTATTGACCCAAACAGTATTATCTGATTTAAATATTAAATATTGATTTATCAATCAAAATAAAATAATATTTACATGACTTAAAATTATGTCTTCATTGTAAATGCAGAGATCAAAGAGAAAGATAAGTCAAAAAAGATATCTAAATGAATACAAAACAAATAAATCCAATGCATGCTATGAAAGTTTCTTTCCAGAGTCATCACTATAAAAGGCTGGATAATCCAGAGAGAAAGAGGAAAACAGTATACCATACATTTTCACTAGTGTCTTGGCTTGAGGTAATTACAGTGTTTACAGCCAAATTTTATTGTGGGATTCAGACAACTAGGTTACATTCAAGCTGCTAAACACTTTCCTGTTAGGCTTGACATTTATCTGAGGACTACTGGATGTGTAGAAAATGGCCCCCAAGCTCTTGAGATGGCACTATCCCATTCTTCTTGCACACACGAACCCCCCTAGTTCTCTGTATTTAAACCAGAGAAGCTGAAAGTTTTTAGAAATTTTCAGGCAAACTCTCAGGAAAACCATTTACCCCTCACTTCTTTTTTTTAAAAAATAATTTTTATTCAGTTTTTTCAGCATGCATACAATAAAAAAACACTCATATCCCTCTTCTACATTATACATTATTGGTTATACATTATCTCTCTCTGGCTTTTCTTTGCAAACAAGATTCAGGAAGGACTCATCCCGCACTTTCTGCAAGCGCGCTGATGACTAAAAAGGCCAATTCGAGATAAACAAGTCCGGTTGCAAAAAGCACCGGTCTCCTTGGGTGGTGTTTCCGGGTTGTGATTCTTTCTGCGTTGTCATTTCTCTTCAAGACTTGTTTGGCGTGAGTTCTCAAATAAGGCTGCAGCATTGTGGATAGCGCGTCTCCATGCCTCCCAATGTGAGGCCAGGGCGGACCATTGTTGGTGATCAATTTGGCTGAGCCTGAAATGTTTCAGGGAGTCTTTGTATCGCTTTTTTGGAGTGCTCCTCTTATGCTGACCCGTGGCGAGTTCACCGTAGAGTACTATTTTGGGGAGGTGATGGTCTTCCAGCCTAGAAACGTTCCCTGCCCAGCGCAGCTGTGTTCTCAATATCATGGCCTCAATGCTGGTGATCCCTGCTTGCTCAAGGACAGCAACATTCGTCACATACTCAGTCCAGTGTATATTTAAGATTGTGCATATACAGCGCTGATGAAAGTGTTTGAGGAGTCATAGGTGGTGGCGATAGGTGACCCGTGTTTCAGATCCATAAAGGAGAATAGACAGTACAATGGCTCTATACACACTGATTTTTGTGTGATTTTTATACATTATACATTAAGACATTTTCACATTTATCCGTTGACCATCCATCTCACTTTACATCCTATTTACCACCCTCTACTCAAAACTCTCGTCCCTTACTCTTCCTTTCATTCATTTGGCTTCCTTGTTCTTTTTCTTTCCATTTTGATACCTACATGTTTTATATCCTTCTCAACTTTATTACTTCTATCTTAATTCTGTTTTTCTTTTCTTTTTAATTTTCCTTATATTTGCTATTTATCAATCTAATTCTATTAGTAGTTCTTCCTCCCATTTTTCTTTCCATGTGGGATTTAAAATCTCCCATTCTTTTAAGTCTTTAAATGTTTTTCTCTTGTCTAACATGATTGTCAATTTATCCATTTCACACATATCTTGTAATTTAAATAGCCATTCGTCTATTGAAGGTAGTTTTGGTAACTTCCAATATTTTGCGTAAAGAACTCTTGCCGCTGTCAGCATGTACATTAGGACCCACTAGTATTTCCTTTGGGTCTCCTTATCAATTTTATAAAACATATTTAGTAAGTAGATCTCCGGTTCTACCTCATGGTTCGTACTAAAATTTTTATTTATCACTGTGTTTATTTTCTTCCAATATTTTACTGCCTTCTCGCACTTCCACCATACATGGTAGAAGGTGCAGGATGCTTTTTTACATTTCCAGCAATGGTCTGTCATACTTTTGTTAATCTTTGCTAGTCTTGATGGTGTTAAATACCATCTTATTTACCCCTCACATCAACTGCATTTATGACAGATAGATTTCCCCCTCTCCTTCCCTCATAATATTAGATTCAGTGTTACACAGTTAATATGTAAGGGAAGCCCTATAGTTAGGAAAAGCGAGGAAGCCACCTCAGTCAGCACATTTTGGTTGTTGTGCAAGAACAGCAGACTACTAGTTGTTCAATTTGTTATTGTATGTTTGGTATCAGACAACAGCAGAGGTTCTTGAGGGATGTTCTGCCTCCTGTGCAAAAATAATCCAGCTAGCTTTGTGTGGTCTGCAACTTACTTGCTTAGATGCAGTTGTCACTCTGCCTCAGATACCCAAAGATCTTGGACTGGCCCTGTGAATACGGTTCGTAATAAATGTAAGAAAGAAAAAGGAAGTATTTTTTCATGTACTATGTCAATCCATTTATAGATGAGACAAAATCCTGGAGGACAAAATGCTAGAGGAGGACTGTGAGAGGGGAACAGCAGGGCCGTGCCCTCAGGTATTTTCTCTTTGGCCCTCAGACCTTCTTCCTGTTGGTTCCCCCACACTGTATACTTATGAGGATACATCTAAAGAGGAGAGCCTATGTATCCTTCCCTATAGACATGCATCTTCAACACATGGGCAATGGGGATAGACCTGAAGACACCAAAAAGTTAGGGTTGTCCCTTACCATGTATTGGCCACAAGAACAGAGTGGAAACTCCTGTCATGCCACTGAACCAATTTGTGGGAAACAAGGAGGGGAAGTTGCCTTCATGTTCTCCTAGTCCGCCTCAGATGAAGAGGCGCCATCTGATAACAGCTCTTTTTCATGGTCACCCATGTGAAAATTCCACCCTCTTGGTCCTATTCCTTGGAAAGAACCATATGAGATTGGCCTAATGGGAACTACCTATTAAACCTTACCTCATGATCCACTTAAGAAGAGAGGCTTCTCACCCAATGGTATTTTAGCGAAAACCTATTGTGTAATTATGAAATCATAATCACATAATAGGTTTTCAAGTGATTGTCATCCCTAAACTGTACCTCAGCTCTGCTGAGGCCTTGATTCAGGTGATGTGATGTTGAACACTAGGCTTTGGGTGGTGTGTGTGTGTGTGTGTGTATGACCATCCAATGTGACTGATGGTACTCAGTTACTGGAGGACAGACTACAACTTCCTGCCCATAGAGCCATTCCCTGTCTGAGGTGAAAGATGAAGGTGGGGCAGAAAAATGGCCAACTGGTTTGACAGGCTGAAGTTGGTCCTACTGATACGAGTCACAATGGTGCACAGCTTTCCCATGCCACAGTCAGTAAAACAGGTTACTACCAACCAACAAACAACACTATTATAAAATGAGTCTGCAAAATAGCAGAATATAGAGGCTGATGACTTTATCAGACACATCAAATATGGCATCATAATGATGCCACATAACTGCGAAAGGCGTGCATATCAGACAATGTCGTCCTTTTATGGTTATGTCCCTGCCCAAACCTGTAGTTTTTAATTGATGGCTTAAGCTGTCAATTGATCCCCCCTGCTGTTTTTTTGCCAGCATAGCTGGCATGTGAAACCTCATGTCTTTTCCTCCTCGTACTTACCCTGTCAGTGGCCAGTCTGGTGCAAACACTTCTGGGTGAGATCATGACATGCAGGTAAGTGAAGCACTTTTTATGACCCTCCCTGGGGTTACTCATAAGTTTTAAAGTGTGTTTTTGTGCTTTTAAAAACTTTTAAAGTGTTATTTTAAGTGTTATTTTTTGTTTTTTAAAATTTCCTACGCAATGAAGTCTCACAATATTTTGCAGGATTTCAAAGGAGGAAGTGAATGGACTGACTTCCATTCACTTCCTCTTTCATTGTTGGAGCTGCCTTTGCTGGGATTAGAGGTAAATGCGGGGTGGGGGGTGAGCATTCTTTTGTTGGCATAAAAATGGACTTTTTTATGCCAGCAAAAGAACATTTTAAGGGGCTTGTTTGATAAAGTCCTGAAATACTACTAGGGATTATGTACAGGCAGGCCCCACATACTCATGCGGCATGTGAGACAGACATGGCAGTAAAGTATGTGTGGTAGAGTTTGTCCCCCTGATTGAAGCAGCTGCCTTTTTCAGGTTGGTTACTGCTGTTTGCCTGTGTCTTGGTGTACATATGGCAGTGAACAGATGAGGACAGAAGGTGAGAGAAACAGGGTTGGCTTCGGATTCGAAGCCTAGGAAGTCCGCTGGAAGCCCAGGAAGTCCTATTCTGAAGCTACAAGTGTCAGAGGGCCCGTCTATATGAGGGAATAAAATGTGGCTTGGTGCACAGTAAGATTTATACGATCTGAAGAGAAACTTTTTTTGTTTTAATTAATTTTTTGTAATTCTTTTTTAACACGAACCATTCAGGGGGTAGAGTATGCAGATTCTGCTCTCTATATTGTTGATATTGCATTATTAAAGATTTTTTCATGGTGATGCATTCATGGTCAAACCATCGCTTGGAATTTTTCCTATAGACTTTTGATACATTTGATGGTTTCAAGCTAGTTTGCAGGTTTGAAATTAATTCATTGAATATAGAAAAAACTATTTCCGGAGAATCTGAAGTCAACAAAGCTTCACGTTGGCTTCGAATGGTATCAGAATGTAATAATGTTATTGTCTTTTGGCATACTGTGTTTGACCATTTCAACCTTGTAAATCTTTTTTCAGCGTCAAGGTTTAGCATCTCAGTGCACTTTATAAAAGTACTCTGGTTAACAATGTTAAGTTTTAATACTAGAGGAAAATGGTCACTCTCTAATCGTTTAGTCACATGGTAACTGGATATAGTATTTAGCAGACTGTATGAGGTTATACAATAGTCTATGGTGGAAGCTCCTGTTCCAGATAGAAAAGTGTATTCTCCAGGTGTGTCATCTGGTGCACAGTAATGCCAGTTCACAGCAGCTTTCATTTGTCTCCACTGTTTTTTGGCAAGATCAAAAACTATCTGTGTTTGCTGTTCACATGGAATCAGGATGGTGGGCGTGAGTGAATTACTCATAGTTTTATTCTCCCCTACTTATCCCTGCCAAACAGTTAAAAAAAAAAAACAACCTAAATCCAAGGTGCAAAAGAACAATCTTCCACTTAAATAAAAAAGAAAGAAAGAAAAAAGAAAGGCTGTTTCATCATCTCAGTGCACAATTACTACTGTGAAAATTCAACATAACAGTTCTGGGCACTGCTTTGTTAGCAAGCTCCTCCCTCTGCATATGGCTGACCAATCAGCTATCCACTTCAGGAATGTGCTGTGATGCGATTTGGTTGCCCTAATGAGCAGGGGTATGCATTTTCCCTGCAGTTTTTAAAAAACTTGGGGAAAGCTGCCAAGGCTTTTCCTGCATAGTTTCCCCAAATTTGGTCCCCCTCCCTCTGAAAACGATGGATCACTATGGGATCCAGTTTGGAAACATGGGATTCCCCCCAGATTCTAAGAGGATTTATTTCACCATCTAGACTGGCCCAGAAATACATATGTTTGCAAGAGGGGTCAGGGCAGGCATCAGTGGTGGACCCTTGTGAGATGTTGGGGCCACCAGCAGCTGCTCAAGGGTTCTTCATGCTGATGCTGAGCCGCCAGAGAACTCTGACAGAGTGTCTGTTGCTGCCCACAGTTTAGGAGATGAGGTTAAACAACCAGCTTCCTGTGTCACCATTGAAACAGGAGAAAGAGACTGAGGAGCAAAACCAGGGTTTGGAAAAGTGACTCTTCTGAATTACAACTTCAAGAACTGGAACTATAGGCCACTTTTCTAAATTTTGGGCAAAATAGGAAGGGCATGGCATCTGAGGTTATGCTGGGATGAGCCCAGATTGGGAGACCTGAGGTGGTAGATTGAATTCCTGGTCTACTGGCTGCCTACTACTAACACTGAAGAGACACTGCTCTAGATAGGAAATCAGCCTCTGGTACAGCATAAATACCTTTTAAAAAGAATAATCCAGTGCTTTTGTTTACTTGCACTCTTTACTGAATGCTTTTAAAAAGCTGAGTCAGAATGAGAGCACAAATTTTCAAAACAGGGCGATGGAAATGAGAGTGTTTTGCTAATATACTCCACACTTGAGAATTCAAAATAGATTTGAATTCAGGAAGATCATTAGAGCATAGGATGAGGGATCAGTAAACTTGACCATTTGCATATCCTTTTGTGTGTGTACAACCCTTGGTATCACAGGAGACAGCTCTGAGCCTTAACCCCCTGCCAGTAGAATGTTGGTAATGACATGGCAAAAACTCCCATGATTGCAGACTCAGTTATCTAGAAAGGCAACTGATCCATATCCAACATTTTGCCTTTAATAGTCCTCCATATAAACAGACCTTTTAGATTAATGGACTAAATGACTCATTCACAGGTTGCAGGAATGTAATAGCATTCCCCCATGAACCAGAAATCTGAAATTTGCACCACTTTTGTTTCAAGAGGCTTGGATGACCAGAAACATTTAAAATTGGAACACCTCTGCATGGTCCATTCAAAACGGGGGGGGGGGGGGAATGAAGCATGCAAGAATTGGGTATGTGCTACCCCTGAGAGCCAAACAAATGGGAAGGGAGGCTGTCTATATGCTGGCCATGTTCCAGGGCAGCAGTGGAGTGGGAAAAAGGCCAGAGAATGCTGAACTGATGTCACCAGTCACTCCTTTGTTTTAAACTTCCACGATCATTCTAAGGGCAAAATTATTTTCGGAGCAGCTGAAAGTCAACACGGGTGGCCTACTGGGAGCTTGAGATGGTTGTGTACATAGGACACAAGGCTGTGCTGATTGCTCTTCTTTGTTCATTGCTCCCTTTTTTGTTTGCAAACAAATGGATTTTACTACAAGAGCTGAACATTGTAAGGATGACTTAGAATCCAAGAAACCAGCCATTATAGTTTCCCTATAGTGCAGGGATTAGAAAAGACAAGAGCCAGTGTGGTGTAGTGGTTTGAGTGTAGGACTAGGGCACTGGGAGACCAGGGTTTGAATCTCCACTTGGCCATGGAAATCTAGTGGGTTTCCATGGCCTTGGGCAAGTCACACTCTCTCAGCTTCAGAGGAAGGTAAGGGCCTGAACAAATTCTGCCAAGAAAACCCTGTGATAAATTCACCTTAGGGTTGCTATAAGTCAGAAATGACTTGAAGGCAAACAACAACAACCAAACATCAACGTAGGGATGGGCATCAATGGTTCCCTCCAGATATTGTTGAACTGAATTTCCTATAAGCCCAACCAGTGTAGTGAATGGTGAGGATTGCTGGGATTAGTAGTTCAACAACTTCTGGAGGTCCACATGACTCCCACCCTTGCAATAGCAGCCTCCATTAGATGCAATGATGTACCTGTTCACGACTATCTCAGAACACAGTCTAGCAGGAAAGAATTAGCCCTTTCTTACTCGGTTCTCATATTCCCAAGCTCAGCGCTGACACTTACTGTCCTCTTCTTGGGACATCCCCCTACTGCTGTGAACTACTGTTAATCAAGGTTGCTTCAAAAGAAAACATGAAACTTGATGAGATGTCCATCCATTGTGACTAACATGAGATGCTCTGCAGAATGCTACAGTATATTAATCATGCTTTAGCATGGCCATTTCAGCGCTGCCAATTCAGTGTGACTGGTTTAGCATGGCCAGTTGATCACAGCTGTTTCAGTGCCAGTTGGATCAGATGATTCAATGCTGCTCTTTCAGCACAGCACTTTAAACAAGCAGCTGTTTCAGGGAGGTGGGGGGGATGGGATTAGAGTGTATACACACACTCACTCACACACACACACACACTTGTGCACTCCACCCCAGTTAACCCCATCTTCTACCCATGCAGCCTGGAATCCTTGCAAGCCTGACCTTCGGCTACTTTACTCCCAAGTACACCCCAATGGAAACCAATGGCGCTTATACTTGAATAAGTCTACTTGGCCTCCACCCTCCTTTGAGGCTTTGATCCCAACCAAACCTCCACAATCACCTCAGAAATACAAAGAGCATGGAGTCCTCATTGAAGTTGATGAGGGTTGACTCCTGTGGTGGTACCACTCTGGGATTGGAGGAAAGGCCCAGATCTGAGAGGATTGATCCAGGAGGAGGGCGAGGAAAGCAACGGTGTCCTACATACCTATGAACAGCCAGCCCTCCTTTTTACAAGTGATTCCTACTGGGGTGGGGGAGGGAAGGGAAAGCAATATCCCCCTTTCTTTTTCTCTCTGTGTGTGCATGTGCACATACACAAAGGGGGTGGGAATCCCCCCAATTTTGAGGGCAAACTTCTTTTCCTCAAGAGCTGAGATGGGGAGGAAAGGGAGGAGAGACAACGTGAAAGAGCATAAAGAGGGGGGACCTGGACAGTTGGAGGAGACCAAATGCTGTCAAGTACATGACTCCTGACATCATCTAGACTTTATCTCCCCCTACCCATCGATTCCTTTCCTTCGCCTCATTTTTTTTCACTGCTCTGAAAGAGTGCATTGAATTGTCTGCTCCTATCAGCACGTAAACAGCTGTGCTCAGTTGGCCATACTGAAATGGTCATGATCAATTGGTTGTGCTAAACTAGCCATGCTGAATTGGCAATGCTGAAATGGCTGCACTGAAGTGGCCGTGATGAACCAGTTGTGATGTGATGAATCATCCCATTCCATAGTACATGAGGGGACCTTGTTGTCAGAGCTACTGCTCTCCTAACTAATTCAAATTAAGGAAGTTAGGGTTTAAGGTAGACCAGTATCACTGGTTTCAGGATGTGTTTTTTATTTTTTGTTGTTCATACTCATCAATGGCCTTCTTCTAGCCTTGTAAAAAACTATACTTTAATAAACTAGATTTAATTGAACTATTGAGCTGGAATTAGTTTCCTATTTGTACCTTTAAGGGTTCATCTGTCCTTTCCCCAGTCACTAAATCAGGGTGATAATACATCCCTCCAACTACAACTCCCAGCAGCCCCAGACAGCATTCTACCCACTTCTGTAGGGCCACCTGATTTAGACCTCTGTTCTAGATCATACTGAGCTTTTCAAAAGAGTCATGGAGGGAGGAAAAGAGGAGACCGTTTGACTCCTGGCTGAACTAATAGAACTGATGGAAGCAGTAAGAAGAGGTGCAGGACATAGGTACAGAATCCTAACCTGGTCAGTATGGGACATATTCACCACAAATTTAACAAGTGCCTTTTCTGTTCTGAAGGCATGGGACTTCTAGAAGACTGCCTTGAATTTCCCACTGCTGGGTGAAGAAGGATCCAAATGGCACAACATCTGTGATTCCAAGTTAAAATCCTGCAAGTCCATCTTGGGGGGTTGTGTGGGCTCCTGAACATTTCTGCACAATGTAGCCACTAGAGGGAGAAAGAAACATATTGGATTGGCTTGAGTTGCCATGAAATATATTCAAACTGGCCCAGATGATAGGCAGTCTCTCTTACATATATAACTTCTCAGTATTCTACTAGTCCAGAGATGGGGGAAGTTTGGAGCATCAGATGTTATTGGATAGCAATTCTCGTGATCCTTTATCATTGACTATACTGACTGGGACTGTTAAAGCCCAACAATGTTTGGAGGGCCACATGTTCCCAATTTCTATACATGTCAACAGGTCAACAGTATATTCTAAAAGTGTGCCAGATATTCTCCAGTTTTGATTTCAGGCCACAAGTAGCTCCCCCAATAGAGCAGAAATAGTTCTCAACAATCTTTTATTATGCAAATATTTGCTTTTTTAGTTGTTGTTCCCCTCCACTGTTGCAATGTCTGTACCATTTCCCCCACAAATGTTGCTTCTTTTTCTTTCTTCTAGATCAGTTACATAGCCAATCCTAGCCAATCAGGGATCACATAGTGGATGGTACAACTGGTGATTCTTCTAAGGTTTTTATGAATAACTCTGCTTTCACCAGGAAGAGGCTACTAACCCCTCTAAAACTTTCAACAGATCTGCTCCACAGGGCTGACTGATTTTGTCTGGAGGAGATAGTTCAGGGCCTTCTCACAGGTACCTTGCTGGAAAGCAGAGTCAGATTTCATATTTTCCAGATATTGGAAAATATTGACCAGATAATGTTGAACTGCAGTCCCCAGCATTCCTCAGCATTGGTTGTACTGGCTAGGGCTCCTTGCAGTTGTAATCAAAATCTGGTGGGCTGAACAATTTCTACCTCTGGCCTTGAGGAAGAAACTCCCCAGCGGCCTATAGTAGGCAGACAAGGCTGGGCACTTATTACCCTAAGGGCATTAATAATATTGGTATCTAACATGTGTGTCATATTGGGTCCACATACATGTTGACTGCAGCAGCATCATGACTGCCACCCACTTCCCAAGAGATAGATTTATGTTCTTGACTGGAAGTGATTATGATATTGAGGGTTGAGATAGCAGCTGCAATATAAGATACATAGATGTCCTGAGCTAGGGATTGTGGCATCCAGCCCCAAATACATTGATCTCTGTGCCAGACCAGAGTGTAGAATGTTGATTTTAAAAGGAACTAGTTACTTTTAAAAGGAACTAGTTGTTCTGATCAATCAACAAGTCATTCCTTCTTACTGATTACTGTCTTCTAGAAAATAACTTGCTGGATTAATCTCTACTAACACATTCCTGTGACACTGAGTGGATTTTGCTGCCTGCGCTCCCTCTCCACAACTACAGAGGAATAGCATAGCAGACCATATCACTGCTATGTACGCAGCACATAAATGCTATCAGAAGGCACACAGGACCAGTTATTCATTCAATTCCTCTTCTTTCTCCATCTCCTTCTCCTCCAAATGGTTGCTCTAAACCTCCTGCCTGAGCCAGCCTCAAGGATGCTGAGATATACCTCCCTCTTTAAATTCAGTCTCACAGCTCACACCAACCCAGCCAGTCCAAGTGGATGGCTTGTGCTGCTGTTTGGAGCAGCCAGGTTGGCAAGGGAGCCTGCCCTTCCCAATACTTATGTAGATGCTTTCATTGTCTCTTTGTGGCCACAGTCTCTTTCATTCAATCAATAGGGGAAGACAAAAAAAAGCAGGCTAATTTTTAAAAATAGTTCCAATTAGCTTGAGCATCAAGAGCAGCCCATGTTTTAAATATGTCTTCTTTCCCTCCTCCCCACCACACTCTTAGGACTTTATCAGACCACCAACCCCAAACATTCTTTTGCACACATATTTTGTGGCGTTTTTATGCTGGCAAAAGAACACTCCATACCACACTTACCTGTAATCCCAGCAAAAGGCAGCCCCAGCAATGAACAAGCAGTGAATAGAGCTCCATTCACTTCCTCATCTGATATCTTGTGGATTCTCGCAAGAATACCTAGCATGGGAAATTAAAAAAACAAAAGAAAAACAATACACAAAAAGTTACACTAAGCACATAAACACACTTAAAAACTTCCAAGTAAACCAGAAGGGTCATAAAAAGAGCGAGCGTCACCTAACTGGATGTCAAGATCTCACCCAGAAGTGTTCTGGCCAGTCTGGCCATTCATGCTGTAATAATGTGGGAAAATGGTGCAAGGTTTCAAATGCCGGCAATGCCAGCAAAAAATTGCCACAGCTAGCAGTGTATTGATGGGCTTGGCCCATCAATAAAATAAAATAAAATAAAATAAAATAAAATAAAATAAAATAAAACAAAACACCCTATGGCCAGTACATAAACGCAAAAGGGTAACATTGTTTGATATGCTTGCCTTTTCACATTTAAATCTTTGTTGTTTGCTTTTCTGTTGCTCCCTAGCTGTACCTCTCCCTTCACAATGAAGCAGCACAAAGCAACAACCCACGTGGCTGTTCCTCTCCACTCCCCTTGAGAACACACTAAGGACATTATCAGACTAGCCCCTTAAAACATTATTTTTGCCAGCATAAAAATCCTGATTTTTATTCTGGCAAAAGAACACCCACACACACACACACTTACCTTCCTTTCCCAGCAAAGGTAGCCCTGACAATGAAGAGGAAGTGAATGGAGCCACGTCCACTTCCTTGTTTGAAATCCTGCGAGACTTTGTCATGTGGGAAATTTAAAAATAAGAAAAAAAAATAAAGCATAAAAAGTTTTAAAAAGCACACACACACTTTAAAAGTCCCAAGTAACTTGGGGAGGGTCATAAAAAAGAGTGAAACTTACATGGATGTCCCAGTCTCACCTGGAAGTGTTCGCCTGGGACCGGCCATTTTTGCTGCAGTCACAAGAGTTAAATGGCCCGAGGCTTCGCATGTCGGCAATGCTGGCGCTAAAGCACCACAAGGGATCTAATGATGGCTTCAGCTGTCAATAAAAAAAGTATGGGCTTGGGGCTGATTTTAACCGTGAAAGGGCAACATCATCTGATTCGTACATCCTTTTGTGGTTATGTGGTGTTATGATGCCTTATTTCATGTGTCTGATAAAGTCCTCAGTAAGGAATAACAGGTAGAAACCTCACTGCATTACTTTGAGAAGTAACAAGGTACAGTTTTTTCCATTATGGGCAAAAATGTAACACCCTTCTAGCTTGTTACTGCAAAAAAGTAACTAGTTACCAAAATATCCCATTACAATTAACATGTTACTTCTAAGCTATGAGCCTGCCTTCTCCAACTGGGTACTTGCCAGATGTGATGGACTATCACCCTATCCCCAATGGTCATGTTGGCTGGGGATGATGCGAGTTGTAATCCAACATGTCTGGACTGGAGGATAGCCTGTTGGGAAAAGCTTCTCTGTGCTAATGTCACAGCTTGCATGAAGAGGGATCAATGTGAGGTACATAAATGCTACTTAGGCTGCTGGTCAAAAAAGATTGTGCTACTGTCTTCTGCTACAGTCAGCAGTTCAAGTGGTTGTAAGGCAAAGAACTGTAGGGTACTCAATCCAGTCCAATTCAGTCATTGGTTATCCAGCAAAATGAAGGGAGGAACAAAAGAAGGTTGTCACCCCATCCAGAAGTTGATACACGAAGCCAGTAATCCAGATAAACAAAGCCAACAAGGAGTAAGACACAGAGGCTGCTCCTACACTGCAGAAATAATGGAGTTTGGCATGGCTTTAACTGCCATGGCTCAATGCTATGGAATTCTGGGATCTGTAATTTTGTGAGCTATTTAGCCTTCTCTGTCAGAGAACTCGGGTGCCACAGCAAACTACAAATCCCAGGATTTCATAAGATAGAGCTGTAACAGTTAAAGTGGTATCAAACTGCATTATTTCTGGAGTGTGGCAGCAGGCAGTCATCAATCGTAGCCAGCCCAAAGTTAAGTGCAAGGGAACACAGAGAATACTGCCAGCCACCAAGACAGAATGGTTGCAAGCAACAAAGACACCAGGGAACTGCTGGGAGATTTATAGGCAGATGTCTCTGGACACCAGATGCTTACCTTAATGTGCCAGAATTCATATTTAACAGCTGCTGGGACCCATGAAGCCTCTCCTTGTTTCTCTTGCAGTCTTCAAAGAAAGGAGGTGCATCTTTGGTGTCTGCCATGTCCTGCTGGGGAGTAGCCCCACTCCTTGGACTTGGAGAGACTGCCATTATCTGGAGGCATAAACTCCTGGCAATCTGACTCCTCTCTGTCCATTTCTTCAAAACCCAGAGGATGAGTTATGACTCATGTTGACTAACTCGGGGCCCAGTGAGGTTTCATTTGGCTCTACAGACTTCAGGCTTGGACCAGTTTCTCAGTCATACTATCATCTCTTGTATGAAGGCTAAGTTCTGTACCCACTTGGCAGAGCACAGGCTGTCAGGCTTCATAGCTTAGTCTCTTTTCACCTATCCATGGGATGCTCATCTACCTTTTGCCCATGTGCAATGGGAGCCCTCACTGGGTCTTTGAACTGCCAGTCCTGACACTGAAATATTTCTCTTTTCCCTGAGGAACCTGGCTTCTGTCACAAGTCAGAACACCTGGAACTCCCCCTCCCTATAGAAAATAATGGCAAGCATTTTTACACACCAGTAGCAATCGACACAGTTTTTGTGTTTGCCATCTTGATCAAACTGGATCTAGTTAAAGTGAAAAGGCATTAAAAATCCATTTGGAACAGGGATGTGTGATAAATAAATGCCTATTTCCAGCCATAAAATAATAACCTTAAAAACAGATATTTAAAGAGTAGCAAGATAATGACTTAATACCCCTTGTCAGAGTAATGCACTTTAAATTGCAGGCTAAAACCACCACAGCCTTTATATCATACTCTTCATGTTGAAACCTTTTCCTTCACTTCTCCCTACAGAAGTGCGCGCTCTCTCTGTATAGGAATCATAATCTTTTGCTATTGTTTAAAAATGTATTGTGAAACCCACTGCTCTACATTGAGGATTTCATGACAACATCCTGGGAAACTGAGGGGAATGAGGACTGCTCCAGAGTGCCAGTACCAAAATGCCGACTCCCAGAAACACAGGGTTCAAATGGGACAGGCGTCTTGGGATGTGAGCAGAGGTGTTTGGTGGATCTGGCAGGCACAGCTGGGAAGGTAGGCAGCCCTGGCAAAGGACAATAAAGCCAAAAAAATGCAGGAGGTGGAAAGCATGTGGCAACACTTGTAGACAAAGAATACACTTTTTTTTAAGGGTTAATACAGAAGAGTTTGAATAAAACACACTGTTGAATTGCAGACTCCATGTCAACAAGCAGCTGACCTCTGCAGACTGCAGCTAGGATGACCTCCTCAATTGGTTTTAATTATTCAGAAGCCTCCTCTCCTACTGTGTGACCTCCTCCTGAGAGGAACTATTTAAGCTCTCTGAACTTAGGCTGTTGAATATATTTTCCTCTATCTTTTAGAACACAGGTGTTCAACCAGGGCATTCCAAATGTTGTTGGACTTCACCTCTCATCAACCCTAGCCAGCATCATTGTTGAGGACTTACATCATTGTTGAGGGACTATGGGAGGTAAGTCCTCAACATCTGAAGAAACTTGGAGAGGGTAGCCATGGTAGTCTTTGCAGCAAGAACAACAGAATCTCTTGGCACCTTAAAGACTAATGAGTTTCATTTGGTATACATTTTTGCAGACTACTCCTTAGATGCAGCTGATGAAGTTACTGTGATCCATGAAAGGTTCTCTCAACTGAAACAGATGCCACAAGACTTTAATATTGTAACCTCTAAAGTGCTACAATCACACACCCCTTGTCTTAGAGAGCCAGAGCTTTGCAAACTATTGTTCAACATCTATACTTACTCTAATCAATCCCATATCTCCAACTGTCCTTATTTGGCAGGGACAGTCCCAATTAATACTCTGCTGTCCCATATTTCCAACTGCTGTTAAAATGTCCCAGTATCTCTTTCCTTCCCCCACTTTCCTCCTTTGTCATCAGCTTACTTCAGTTGCTGTAAACTGAATTCAAAATGCAAAAGTAGTTTGCACTTAGTTAATTCAGCCGTGGGGAGAGGAGGGAGTGGAATCTTGCTCTTCCCAGTTGGCTCATGCAATAAGACGAAAGCAAACTGCTGAAGCCCCTCCTAGCTTGTGTGTTCTTCCTCATTAATAACTTTTGCCATCTTGATCCACATCCTCCAGTTTACATCTGTGAAATAATGGCGGATATACAATCCACATGTTGGAAGGGCCATGATAGAAACAGAACCAACCAAATCAATCATCCATACAAGAGGTTATAACTATTGTCCTTACATTGCCCATAAGAGACAGAACGATCTTAGTTTGCTGGTGACCACCTAGTGTGTTTATATTTGTGGTAGGAATGCACCTGTGATCTCCCTAACAGTCTTAGCCTGAGCCAGTCTTATAGCATGTGCCAGGGCACCAAGCAATGCCCACTGTTGATGTCTGCCCTTGTTCCCAGTTTCTGTTCCTGTAATGGGCATCCACCATTTTAAGTTACCCCACAGTGTCCTTTGAGACATGATGGAGAAATTCAAACAGCAGCTTCCTGGCACTTCCTGGAGGAGCTCCATTGCTTGTTGAGCCTGGGGGGGGGGGTCCTGCTGGTATAGAAGAGGGCCCAGTAAGTAATGACTGGGGAGGGGGAGCTGTCAAACCTGGAGATGTCCCCACTCTTAGCCTCTGTGCTACAAGTAAGCCACCATTAACACAGTGGGATTGGAGCATTAGCAGATGGGTTAAATACCTCTGAGGGGTTGTTTGCTTGTGATGGGAATGCTACATTGCATAGGATGTGCTGTATATAAGGGCAACACGGCTGTTGTTTATTTGATGCCTACTTAACAGGATGAATCTACTATATCCTTTTCATTCCTTTTCAGATCTGTCACCAGGACAGTGGATGCCATTATCTTGTCAGTTGGAATCCTGTCTTGGAATCCTCTGCAGGCCTACAGGACTTAAACTCCCGACCCTTCACATTCTACCTTAGCGATGTGTTACCTTGAAAAGCTTAATCCTTTTGTCTCTCTAGGCAAGCTGATTCATCCCGGAGAGCTCCCCTGGGAATTAATCTTTGTAGCACTACACTACTGTTTTCAACTGGGACACAAGGCTAGCTTAGTCTGCCAGCCGAGCCTCTTTTCAGACATTTTGTCTGGAGGCCTCCAGGCAGAAACAAGATTTGGGGGAAGCAGCATTGCGTGATATCTTCCTAAGCCTGACTTTAAACCGACCTTGAAAGCTGCACATAAATAGAACTTTTGCATAACAGAGGCAAGGCAGGCAAACAGGGAAGGAAGCTGGCATTCTGCTGTTACAGCTGACTAAATTCAGCTCAGTTCATTAAAGCTTCTGATACTCTTTTAAAAAAAAAAGTCATATGGAATTCTAAGCCAGTAGCAGTCTCTGGAGTTAGTTTCCAGGGCCTGAGGCAGATCTTTTCTCTGTAGATTTTTAGATCTCATCCTTCCTTTTATAAACTTTGTAATAACTGTGCATTTGGTATCTTTCAGAGCATCTGAGCAAAACATGATAGTTCCTCTTGGTGCATAGATGATGCCAGTAATGGAATTCAGGCTTTGGACCAGGAATTTTATAGTGTGAGGTTGGGACCTTCAGCTGTATTGTGTGAAGTTGGGATCTGTGGAGGAAAATGTCATAAAATCATAGAATCATAGCATTGTAGAGTTGGAAGAGACCACAAGGGCCATCCAGTCCAACCCCCTGCCATGCAGGAATCATGATAAAAGCATCCCTGACAGATGGCCATCCAGCCTCTGTTTAAAGACCTCCAAGGAAGGAGACCCCACCACGCTCCGAGGGAGTGTGTTCTACTGCTGAACAGCTCTTACTGTCAGAAAGTTCCTCCTAATGTTGAGGTGGAATCTCTGTTCCTGGAGCTTGCATCCATTGCTCCGTGTTCCAATCTCTGGAGCAGCAGAAAACAAGCTTGCTCCATCCTCAATGTGACACCCCTTCAAATACATAAACCCACTAACTTTGTCTTTCAAGAAGCCATCAATTCTATATCCATTTATTCAGGAGTAAGGTCCGTTGAACTAAGTGTGACTTTCTTCTGGTAGACATGTGTACAATTGTACTATTAATTATTGGGGGGGGTTCTTTTTGTACTACACAATTATAGTAATTATAAAATGCCTGTAATTAGTTTGACTGTGCTGTGCCTCTGCTATCAGCTGTGTAGTAATCAACCTTTGGTTGGTTGCCCAGACATTGGAGATTATCAGACATGGCTAATGTGGCACCAGAATAATGACATCAGAATACAAAAGGATGCCAATATCACACAATGCTGTCCTTCTGCATTCTGCTGTCATTAATCTGGTGTTTCTTTTTATTGATATGCTCAGCTGTCAATAGCCTGTCCTGTTTTGGTGCCGGCATTGCTGGCATGTGAAACCTCAGGCCATTTAACGCACGTGAATGCAGCGTCAATGGCCGGTCTGGTGTGAACACTCTGGGTGAGGTTGTGACATCCAGGTAAGTGACACACTTTTTAAAACCTTCCATGGTTTAACTGGAAGTTTTAAAGTGTGTGTATGTGCTTTTTGTAACTTTTTGTGTTGTATTTTACTTTTTATTTTTGAATTTCCTGCGCTCACAGCTTCTCATGAGAATGGGTGGGATTTCAGTCAGGAAGTGAACTCTGTTAGAATTGCATTCATTCCTGGGCTGCCTGTTGACAGAAGAGAAGGTAAGTCTGATGGGGAGGGTTATTGTGCCAGGACAGGGGCAGGATTGGAGATTGTGGGACAGGAACGCTTTTTGCATTCCTGTCTGATAATCTCCATTGTTTGGACAAATCAGGAGAGTTGGAGGGTATGCTGCTTTAAAGGCAAAAACACATGCTGGGTATGCATCTGGCCGGGCATCTACTGCCTTGGCTCCAGCATACATATCCCCTCTGATAGGGACACAAAGGGCTTTCCCTCTTGGGTGCCCTCCCCCACAACCTCTTACTAGCTTCCATCCCTGTACCTTATTGGTTGTGTCAGTGATTTCAAAGGCAAAAAACAGTCTCTGAATGGCCACCCTCTGCATGTGTGAGCCAGCCATAAACGGCACGGTTATAGTACTAAATTATGTGTGAATGTGGTCAAGTTTGAGGAGTTTGCCATAGCACCAGCCAAAACATTTCAGTTTACATTCTTTTTGGCCAAGGTGATATGCTCCTGTGGAACCACTGGCAGGAGAGTGAGTGTGTATAAACTCAGAAGCAGCATTTCCTTTCAGGTTATTTAACTAAAAATAGAGGAAAAGAAAGACGCAGCCATTCAGTCCTGCAACAAAGAAATGCTAACTTTTGCACTTGATTGAGCAAAACCATCTCTTTTGCCAGATAGCTTGGACCTAATGCAATGCTTCAGAGCTGACTCTTCCTGAATGCATTCTGTGCCTGTTTTATTTTCATTCTGCCCTTTACATAAAGAGTTTGGTTTGTGATGCAAATTTTTACAGCATGATTCACTCTAGTTAAGATGAGCAGATAAACACATTCAGAAGCAGGAGATGTTGCTAGAGACTGGATGTGGGAGTCATAACCTCTGGCCTTCTAACCACTAGGCACCGGTGGCAACTCAATCCAGTGTCTATTGATTTTATACTTACTGTAGTCCATTTTGTAACAGGAATCTCCAGTGTGGCTGATTCAAGGGCTAATATGATTTCCTTCGTGTCTGTTCACTGCCTAGCAAGGGACCTGCATGTTCTGTTAATATTCAAAGCAAACACAGAGAGCTACTGTTTTTTTGTATTTTTATAGTAGCATTGCCACTTTTAAAAAACTGGCTTTGTTCTTGTGTCTTTTAAAGCTTTATGCACAGGAGTTGGAAAAACAATGACTTTCCCTGGCATGGGGATGAAATAATGGAAAAACTTTTGTCTATTGGATTTCAGGTGGGGACGTTATTAGCCAAGTAGCTAATAAAGGCACAAGAGTTGGGCCAGTAAAAAGTATTAGCAGTCCTGTTCCAAGGAACTATCCTCCACTATCTTGCTCCATTTGTTGTGTGTCTTCAAGTCCTTTCTGACTTGTGGCAACCCTAAGGCAAACCTGTCATGGGGTTTTCTTGGCAAGATATGTTCAGTGCCCTTGCTGTCCTCTGAGGCTGAGAAAATGTGACTTGCCCAAGGACACTCTGTGGTTTTCTGTGGCTCAGCAAGGATTCAAACCCTGGTCTCCAAGATCTTAGTGCAGTACTCAAAGCACTACATGATGTTGGCTACCAGCATAAAATATCTGGGTAACATGGAATCTTTTCTGCAAGGCACAGTTTGAGTTTCATTAGTGTGAAAAGTTTTCGCTACTATCTTAAGTCTGAAACAAACTGCAGACACAGTGCTCATCTAGATTAGGAGCTGTAAGGTGGATTGCTGCACATTAACAAAAAATTGCAGCAGTGTTCAGTAGTCTCCACGTTTTTGTTTTGGCAAGATTGCCAGTATGCAAAGTTATCTGGGTTTGATGTTCACACACAGCCATGACTGTGAATCAAGATGGTGGCTGGGAGTAAATTACTTGTGTTGTTGTTATTCTCCACAAGTTGCTGCTGCTGCACAGTTTTTTAAACTTTAAATCTAAGGTGCACAACAATAATCTTCTGCTTGAAAAAGCTGCTTGGTCACCTCAGCACTGCAAAAATGTGCACGGTCACTACTGTGAAACAACAAATGGGCACATCTAGCCACTTTGTTGTCAGCAAGCCTGCCCCCCATGCATACCTGACTAATCAACTTTTCACTTCTGGCATGCACTGCAAATTGGTTGTCCAAATGAGCGGCAATGCACATTTCTGCATATTCTTAAACATTTCAGGAAAAGCTGAGAAGGCTTTTCTCATGCAGATTTTGCCCCCCCTCCTTCCAAAAACAATGAATCACCATGGGATCTCACTGGGACAAAAGGTATTCTCCTCAAATTATAGGAGGAATTTCCCCACCATCTAGACAACACCAAAGGCTTTTACAGTTACCAGGTCAAACCCTGATGAACTGAGCATTAAGAAGTCTAGGAGGAGCCAGCATGGTGTAGTGGTTTGAGAGCTGCACTACAACTCTGGAGACCAGGGTTCAAATCCCCGCTTGGCCATGAAAACCCACTGGGTGACCTTGGGCAAGTGACACACACTCAACCTCAGAAAACCCCTGTGATAGTTTCGCCTTAGGGTCACCATAAGTGGGAAATGACTTGAGGGCACACAACAAAAACAACTACTATCTCTAGGGGAGCATCCATACCAGAGAAATAACCCAGGTTGAAACTGGATTCTTTGCATGACTCCTTCCTGTGGAATCCTGGGATTTGTAGTTTGGTGAGGCACCAGTCCTCTTTGTCAGAGAAGCCTAAAGACCTTGTAAAACTTCTTCTTCTTCTTCTTCTTATTATTATTATCCCGCCCCTCTGTTAAAAACAATCGGGGTGGCTTACAAAAATTAAAATACCAATACAAATTAAAATCCCCAAACACCACCCACCCCCGTCCTCCCCCATAAAAAGACATTAAACCAAATACATGAAAACAACTGATATAAAATCACATTAAAATAATAAATAATAAATAATAAACAGCCAGCAGACTAAAAAGGGCCAGGAGCCCCTGAGGCCGGGAACTAATTAGGAAAGGCCTGCTGAAAGAGATCCATCTTTAGTGCTTTTTTAAAGCTACTCAGGCTCGTCATCTGACGGATCTTGTTTGGCAGGCCATTCCACAATTTGGGGGTGATTACTGCAGCCTAGATTTTTGTGGCTGAAGCAAATTCCTCCCAGAGGACTGGAGTGTGCGGGGAGGATTGTATGGGAGGAGGCGGTTCCGAAGATAAGTTGGACTCAAGTCATTTAGGGCTTTAAAGGTAATAACCAACACCTTATACTGGGCCCAGAAACTGATAGGTAGCCAGTGGAGAGATTTTAATACTGGAGTTATATGGTCTCTCCGTGATGTTCCCGAGACCACTCTGGTTGCCATATTTTGTACCAACTGAAGTTTCTGGACCAAGCATGAGGGTAGCCCCATGTAGAGCGCATTGCAGAAATTGAGACAAGAGGTTACCAGCGCGTGCACCACAGTCTTGAGGTCCCTTACTTGCAGGAAAGGGTACAGCTGGCGTATCAGCCGAAGCTGATAACAGGCACTCCTGACCATCGCATTCACCTGACTAGTCATCTGAAGCGATGAATCAAGGAGCACCCCTAGACTGCGAACACAGTCCTTAATGGAGAGCGTGACCCCGTCCAGGACTGGAGGTTGCAATCCAGCTCCTGGTTTTGGGGCCGCTACCGTGAGCACCTCCGTTTTGTCTGGATTTAATCTCAATCTGTTTTTCCTCATCCAGCCCATTACAGCTTTAAGACAATCATTAAGAGGAGAGATGCCATCGGAATTCGAGACTGATGATGGGGACAAGGAGAAATAGATCTGGATGTCATCAGAGTACTGATAACACCAAGCCCCATAACTCCGAATAATCTCACCCAGCGGCTTCATATAGATGTTAAACAACATCGGGGACAGGATGGCGCCTTGCGGAACGCCACAAGTAAGCTCCTTTCTGCTGGAGCAGCTGTCCCTGAGCAGCATCCTCTGGGACCTGCCCGAGAGGAAGGACCGGAACCACTGGAGCGCAGTGCCTCCGATTCCTAACCCACTCAGGCAATCCAAGAGGATGCTATGATCTATCGTATTGAAAGCCTCTGAGAGGTCCAAAAGCACCAACAGGGTCACACTACCCCTGTCGATGCTTAGACGCAGGTCATCTGTCAAGGCAACCATGATAGTCTCAACTCCAAATCCCATCCTAAAGCCAGTTTGAAATGGGTCTAGATAATCAGTTTCATCCAAGACCACTTGGAGTTGAAGCGCAACTGCCCTCTCGATCACTTTGTTCAAGAATGGTAACAGAAACTGGCCTATAGTTGTTCATGTCCAGGGGGTCCAGGGAAGGTTTTTTCAGGAGTGGCCTAACGGCAGCTTCCTTTAAACAGGATGGAACACACCCTTCTCTGAGGGATGCATTGATGATGTCCTTAAGGAACACCATCAAGGCACCCCCCCCCAGATGGCCAGCCATGATGGGCAAGGATCGAGAGGGCAGGTTGTCTTCCTCACCCTACCAAGTAGCTTGTCCACGTCCTCGGTACTCACGGATTGAAATTCATCCAGTAAACTTACATCAACAGAGTTGCTGGACACCTTGTCAATTGTTTCTGTCAAAATACTGGCATCTAAGTCGGCTCTTATCCGAGAGATTTTATCTGCAAAGAAGTTGTTAAACGCATCACAGCAGGCTGTTGTTGGGTTAAGCAATGGGTTCTGTGCAGGTATAACCTGTGTCATCTCCCTTATCACCTTAAACAGCTCTGCTGGATGGGACTCTGCAGACGCAATATGTGCAGAGGAGAAGGATCTCTGCACTGCACATATTGCCTCTTGATAGGACCAAAGGAAGTTCCTATGATGAGTCCTGTCGGATAAGAGTCGAGTTTTCTGCCAGTTGCGCTCTAGTCGTTGTCCAACCCACTTCATTTTCCTAAGCTCTGATGTATACCATGGCGAACGGGTTGGAAAGGACGCTTGGGAGTGATCGTGTCGATAGCCTTGGTAAGGTTGGTGTTCCAGGTATTAACCAAAGCTTCGACAGGGTCACCGGCATTACCAATCATTAAACCCTCCAAGGCTTTCTGGAATCCTATTGGTTCCATTAGCCTTTGAGGGCGGACCATTTTAATGGGTCCACCACCCCCGGTGGAGCGGGAAGAGACTCTTAGTTCAGTCTTGACCAGGAAATGATCCGTCCATGACAATGTGGTGGTTTTAATAACCTCCATCCATGGATATTCCTGTTCTGTACTACAAATCTCATGATTCCACAGGAAGGAGCTATGCAAATAGTCCAGTTTCAAACTGGATTATTTGTGTTGTGTGGATTCCCGTTCTAAGTGCAAGTGTCTGACCCACGGTTTGGATTTTGTGAGACATGGTTTATTTACATTGGGGTGGGCAAGGTGTAGGCCTGGGGCTGTATGTGGTCCTCAGGGTTGTTTTTGCAGCCCTCAACCATTCCAGGTTCCCCAGTACCGGTATGTCCTTTTTCAGGTCAAAAGAATGGGCAAGTGGACATTCCTGAAATCCTTCAGGAGCGTCAATTTGCCTTTTATATTGAATGCCACTATTTACTGTTAAAAAAACATACACAGTAGCATGCCTATTTTTCAAAACCAACAGTGGATTTCCATATCCTCCCCCTGTCCCAATTTGGAAGGGATAGTCTTGATTAAACCTCTGCCATTCTGCTTTTTAGCTGCTTTTAAAGTGTCCAGTTTCTCTCACCTATTCCCACTTTCTGCCATTTTCATCTATGAAATGTTGGAGGGGATGTGATCCTTTAAGTTCTCCTAGAGAGCCAATCCAGCCCGCTAACCTTCAATAGTCACCCAGCCTGCACTAGCATTGTGCAGGAGAGCAACCCAGCTTCTTTTGGGTCTCTTTTCCTCAATGACTGGCTATTCCCACATTTTCTTACTTTATGAGCATATTCTTGAGGGGGAGAAGGCTGGGGAAGAAGCATCTCTTCAGGCATTTGCAGGTTGTCAAGGACGCAGTGAAGATTTGTCAGGTTAAACTTGTCCCAACAGTTTTGGTCTCCCACTACTCTTGTAGCCCTTGGCTGAAAGAACTCCCAGGATGGTCATAAAGACCAGAGCTGGGAAAAGTTACTGTTTTTGGATTATGACTCCCAGAATACTGGGAGTTGTAGTCCAAAAACAAACTTTTCTACCTCTGGTTGAGATCGACTCCAAAATTCATTACAATGCCATGCACTCTCATGGGGTCAGTCTACAATTTATAAGAAACACAAGGATGTCATTTATTTTTGGCAGAAGTCCTGTGTTTCTTACATAGTTCTTCTCCTAATATTTTTTTTACAAACACAGGAGCTGTATAACATGAGTGTTCATACCAGATTGCATACCTTGTTGGTATGTAAAGATTGCATATCTTTACAAGGATGGGATTATTTTACTGTCTTTGTTTGAAAGTTCTTGGACGCCTGTCTAGTTTTGATTTACTTAAGGGACACTTTGAAAGCCTGCTTTTCTATGAGGTTGGGCAGTTCTGAAAACACTTTTACAATAAGGAGTATCCTTTATTTATTCATTTATTCCCCTCTCTTCAGCCACAAGGCTATCAGAGTGGCTTACAAATTGTTTTAAGCAATAGCAATTTACACATCTACACTGCATCAAGCAGTTTCCAATGTGTGTTAGCTAATTGCCCCCACAAGCTGGGTACTCATTTTACCAACCTACGAAAGGATGGAAGGCTGAGTGAACCTTGGAGCCCGCTGGAATCGAACTTGCAACGTGGTGACTTTCAGTACTGGCATTTAACCACTGTGCCACCAGGGCTCCTTGCTATCCTCTTTATATTTCATTGTAACAGGAATTCTAGTGAACTGCTGTTATTCCCCACCTTCATGCCACAAATCAGTCACAGGTATTTGAAAGCATAACCCAGTTAAGCTGAAGCAATTTATATGAAAGCTATTTCACACAGCCTGATCCTTACCATGTTTACCTGGAACTGAACCCATCGACTTACGTCTTCCCAAGAGGCAGGTGGCTAGTCTTCAACATTAACCCTCAAGCAGACAAACTATGTTTACCTAGTTTTTCCAGAAAATACACTCTTGGATTTACAGTTCCCAGAATCAAGTAACTAGATGGCATGTTGACTGGAGGATTCTGGAAGCTGAAGTTTCAAAATAACTTTTCCAAGCTTTGGATTTTATTCAGGACTGGCCCAAGACATTCTGTGGCCAGAGGCGAGGAGCAAAATGGCTTGCTTCAACACGCCTCTCAATCTGCGTACAGAGGTTGACTGGATCACAATGAAATTTTACTTCAGAAATAGCATTGGGACACACCTGAAGGCAGAAGACTAGAAGATGGGATAAAGGTGAACCCAGGCCTTGTCCTCCATCATCCTACTGCCTGGGGTGGCTGCCTCACACTTTGTAATGGTAGGGTTGTCCCTGAGTGAGATAATCAGGGACGAAAGTAGCCCTAAAACCCTATACAGCCAATCCCTCCACATTTGCGGATGAAGCATTCATGGATTTGATTATTTGTGGATTGGATTAATATGTTCTCTCTAGGCATTTGTAGGTCCTCCAGCATGATCCTATGGTCAATTTATGCCAGGAGCTGACCATAGAATTGCACTGGAGAACCTTCAAATGCCTAGAGAAGTGTTCTCTCTGGTAAAAATAAATAAATAGCAGGCCAATATTTGTGGTTTTTCCATTTTTTTTTTTTTTGGTGGGCTGCTGCACCCCTAGCCCCCATGAAATCTGAGGGCCAACTGTAATCTGTTCCAACCCATAATGAACAAAGCAGGAAATACAGTTTTGCAATCTTCCATCTAAGGGAACTCCAACCAGTGTCTGATTATGCTGTAATGGCCTTGTGGGTGTGAGGTTTTAGCATTTCTAGCTCCTCTCTCCTCAGCTAGGCTGGCAATTTACATATTCCCCCAAGACCTGTTTTACCACAAAAAAGGACTGAAGAGGATAATACTTTGCATAAAAATGCATATGCTAACTTATAGGTAGAGAGTCAAAAGGAACTTCATAAATCTGAGCACAGCCTCAGCTTGTCTGATTTTAAAAGCTAAGCAGTTAGTACTTGGATGGAAGACTATCAGCAATCTCCAGGTAGGTTTAGGAAATAATCCACCTGAAACCTTGGAGAGCCATTGCTGCCAATCAGAATTGACCACATTGGGGCAAATGAACCAATGATCTGACTCACTGTAAGGCTGTTGTCTATATTTCTCAAATGAGAAAAGATATGTATAGCTTCGACAGCTCAGCATAATGGGGAATACTGTTGCAGAGTGACCTATGTCATTGCTGATATCTAGGTGCTAATTATAGATAGACAATTTCAAGGGCCCAGGTTTCTCTTCTTAGGATTCTCTTGGACTGGACAAACCTTTCTAATAGAGTAGACCTTCAAAAAGAGGACGGTTCTTTGGCAGCCATTCAAATGGAGAATGATCCTCTGCTAAATATGACAAGTGGACACCCTACCCCAGTCCTGCTTCTGTTGTTATAATTTACTGAATTTCAAAAAATGGACTAGGGGTCCAAAAAGTACAATCAAAAGTCAAGGGTGGATGGGGAGAAACCCACATTGCTCTTAGTAGGATGCAAAGAGGCACGGAGCTGGGTGGCAGGAAATGTACATATCAATTTTCTCCAGGGGCCATATTGGCTAGAGATTATGGGAGTTGTAGTCTGGAGGACACCTGGTGGGTAAATGCTGATGGAGAAGGTCTCTTTCAAGAAGGAATAAAAGTGAGTACTAGAGATACTTCGTATCAATCTGCTCACTTTAAAGTATGCCACACTTTTATGCCAAGTCTTCCATACCTGAATCAAAACTCTTTGTCAAACTGGCTGCATTCTATAATACAGATATGTGTGCAATGCCAGCTGCCTGTATTCCTTTGATCCTAAATTGCCATTCTTATGCTAGAAACCTGAATGCTGTATTTGATTTCATTGGCGGCTGTCAAAAACAAGATATTATATCAAAACAGAGAGGGAAAATGGGACTAAAAAAACTCAAAGGGAAGCATCTTGTGGTGCAATCCAGCTCCATTTAAAATAATTGTCAACCTGATACTGACTTCAGTAGGATGCCGGATACTGTTGCATGCTTACTGTAAAAAGAGGCAAAAGGAAAAAAATGGAAGAAATTTGTTGGTTTGTTTGTTTTTTAAAGGTACATAATATACAGTAATCTATAGTTAGATTGTCCCTTAGGCCATCTAGGAGGAGAGGTTTGTACAAGAGGCTTGCTGGCTTTACGTTCACTTTCCCTCTAGCTCTGTTCAGTTGTTCACCTGAACATACACTGATTTTAAAAGCTAAAACTGAGGTTGCATCTGCAGTGCAGAGATAATCCAGTTTGACACTGCTTTAACTGCCATGGCTCAGTGCTATGGAATTCTGGGATTTTGTGAGATATTTAGCCATCTCTGGTGCCACAACAAACTACTCATCCTAGGATTCCATAGCACTGAGCCATGGCAGTTAAAGTGGTGTCAAACTGGATTATTTCTGCAGTGCAGATGCAGCCTGAGAATGGGGTGCATCTAAGCCCTGTTCCCATTGCTCTTGAGTACTTGGAAGCAAGTCAGACCTTAATGTATCTACCATTAAGCATTCACGTTGTTTTTTCTGACATGAGAGGCATTGCTGCATATAGTTTCACCTGTTGACCACTTCCTGTCGCAACAGCTGCTCAAGGCAGAGAGCTTTTCTCCATTGAAAGATGATTGCCATAGTCTGACCAAAGCAAATCTTTTGTAAGTTCAACTCCTGTTCTTCCTAAGGACAATTTGATATCATATTCTCTCATCTTTCTGTCTACCTTTGTTTGTCCATTTAGAAGTTCTTTTCTTTTCTTTATTTAAAAAAAAAATAAGTGACAGGAAATAAAAATGCTGAATTAAATGGCACCTATCTTTCCTCACACAAGGCTTAGACAAAGAAGTCTTAGGTTAAAGAGAGGGGAAAAAAAAGCTTAATAATTCAGGAATCTACAGTAATGTTATAATTCCTATTAATTCTGTCATAAAATAAAAATAGCTGGGGTTTTTGGTCATTTAAAAGCTCTCTCTCCCCTGACCCCACTATATAAAGGGACTCATAGATAACTGTTAATAGCTCCCAGAACATCATTATAATGAACAAGCTTTGTGGAAAGTATCATTAATGAATGCGTTTTCTGCCTGACCTGAGTTGTAAAGAACATGATAATTTCACTAGGAAATTCTACATTTTAACAGGATTTAGGTGAAGGAACACTCACTCTGTGTGTGTTTATGGATAGAAGCTTTGTCCCTGTAATAGCTGCATGAGAGGCAGAAAATCAGCAAAAGAAACATTCCTTCCCATGCATTTCTTTTTATTTATTACATTTATAGTGTACCTTTCTTACATGACAGAATAAGATATGACTGATCTGGTCCCAGCTGTGGCCTTCTTCTCTTTCATCAACAAAGATCCAGCAGCATCTGATATCTTCTGTGTCAATGGGGCAGTGAATACACTTTAGGTTTTTTAGTCTGACATTTAAAGAGCCTATCCAAACTGTTGAGGCTTATCCTCAAAGGTTCAGATTAAAACTGAGAGTGGATTCACTGGCTCACTGACCTGGAAGTACGGATGGAAATAATATTCAAAAATATTAGAAAAAAATGTTGACTTAAAAAAAATAGCATTGAGAAACCTTGACAAGAAGACTCTTGGACTGATGCGAATCATTGCAGTTCAGGACTTATTCTGAGCAAAATCAGAAATGTTATTCTCTGTGTAGGAAAGGCTGTTTCATGCAAAGAAAAAGCTGTTTTCTATGCAAATCAACCAGATGTGAATTTTGCACAGAATAATTTCCAGATTAAAAACAGGCTTTGAAAACTGTGGTTTTCAAAGAATTTCTTGCCACAGGAAGAAAAGTGCTAAAGTTACTCATTGGTTCTTTTGAGAAGAAAATTAAATTAGTGAAGAATTCCGCCCCTACTTGGAAGCTGTACATATGGGCTGTACCATTTCCCACAGGAGGATAAATTCATTCTCTCTCTCTCTCTCTCTTTCTTTGTGTGTGTGTGTGTGTGTGTATGTGTGTGTGTGTGTGTATTTAATAGATTCAACAATGCATTATATACAAGCATGGTCAAATGTTTTCTTGACTTAATTAATCTTCATTTACATACATAAATAAAACAACTTCCCCCATACTATTCTTCAATCTTCAATCCTTCAACATTCTTCAATCTTTTCTTATTATTATCATATCCATTCATATTAATTCTTTCTTTTTAACCCCCTTTTCTCTCCTTCATCTACATTCCTCATCCACACTTTGTACCTACTTATTCACTTTCATGTACCCTCTCACATATTTTACCCTCTAATTCATCTTCCTTTCTTAGTCCATTATTTCTGTTATAGGTTTCATTTGGTTTGTTGGGAATTTTTCTGCTTTCAATAAGCTAAGCTATGTCAATTCCAGGTCTTAAATGAACAATATACTCTATAGTCTATTGTATACAACATAGTATACTACATGTGGATAATACATTCTTCAGCCTCTCCTGGAGCCATTAAAGGCTGCTGAGCCTCTGCCTATTAAAATGGAAACTCTATTTTGAGCTCTTGAGACAGAGCATATATATATATATATATGTATGTATATATCACATTTTCTGCTTCAAAATGTCCATGAGTGGAAGCTTCTTTAGTACTGTATATACAATGCTGACATTCACATTGTGCTGAAAGTGTTTTTTTTTAAGAGGAGGTCAATACAGAAATGCAAATACATTTGCACACCTCAGTATCCCAGCAATTTTTTTTACTATCCTGTCCGCTACCAGAAAATGTCTGAAATAAAAAGAAGAAAAATCCCTAGAACTCTTTTTAAAGGCTAGAAAAACTGGTTAAAAATGCAATGGATCTGAGATTGAAAAATATATGTATTTGGAGATAATTCTTATTTTTATTATTTTTTTGGTTTTCAGTAACTTGAAGAAGGCATTAAAACAGAGGTAAGACTCCTTGTGGTTCACTCATAAAATTATATGCATCCATTTGTCTCCCCCGGGTATTCAAAAGCCAAGACTGTGTCCATTTGGACACCCAGCTAAAAATGCCTTGAGGTGGTTGTGGGATATCAGCCTTAAAACTTTGGCAAATAAAAACTGTGTGTCAGTAATCAAGTTTCTTTTTGGTGTGCCCACCATCCTCCACATCATCTTGCCTTGGTTACAGCTTAGAAAAGTTACCTTTTTTTTTTGGAGTAAAGCTCCCCAAGAGTTTTTGGGGAGATCTGGGGAGTTTTAATCCAAAAAGGTAACATTTCCAACTTCTGCTTTGGTTTAATCTGAACGGTGGAGGCAAACCACATGGTTTTGTTTCTGTTTATCTGTGACCTTGCCAAATCAGGCATAATATTATGATGCCATCACTACCCAGTAAGACTGTGTGGAGAAGGACAAGGAGAATGAATCATAGAATCATAGAATCATAGAATCATAGAATTGCAGAGTTGGAAGAGACCACGAGGGCCATCCAGTCCAACTCCCTGCCATGCAGGAAATCACGATCAAAGCATTCCCGACAGTTGGCCATCCAGCCTCTGTTTAAAGACCTCCAAGGAAGGAGACCCCACCACGCTCCGAGGGAGTGTGTTCCACTGCCGAACAGCTCTTACTGTCAAAAAGTTCCTCCTAATGTTGAGGTGGAATCTCTGCTCCTGGAGCTTGCAGGAGGTGGAGATGGAGAGAATTGGTGCCATGGAGAACACCACAAAAATAACATGAACGCACTTGTAACAAGTGTCAAGCATTTCAAAAAAGTGGAAGGTGTTTTTGACCCTCAGGAGAACAAACAGAAAATTAAGTGAGTCATTTCTGAGCAGCTCTAGTTGCTGACCCCTTTCTCTTGGCTTTGAACAATCGCTTGACACAGAAATTGAATAGGAGAAGCTTTTTCTGAAACCAAACTAGGAAAGCTTTTTCACTAGAGGCCATAACTAGACGAGAGAAAATAAATGTGGTTAAAGAGGACTCCATTACAGCACCTTTAAGACCTTCAAAAACAATTTGGATGTAAGTCCAGCGATGAAACAGTAGCCTTAATTTCCCCCCACTTTAATCATGAAGTTTAAATGCTGCCATTCATTGCTTACAGGGAGTACTGACATAACTCCTCCCCACAGCCCCAGCATTCAGTGTAGTGTTCTGTATAAAAGTCTTCTTTGCTGAAACACCTCAAAATTTCATGAACCCAGCTTCTGTCGCACATCACTTATCACATTGCTTCATGGAGAGACATTGAAACAGAATGAGGTATGGGTTCAGTGTCGCCTTTTCTCGTTTCTCATCCACCTGCAATCAAAGGACCAATCCAACACATTTTGCCACATGAAGTGAAGGAAAATATGCCTCTCTCACAAATGGCATTCAGAGGGAACATCTGATAGGACCAGGAAAAAGGTCTTTGGGGCAGCTGCCCCCTCTTTCATCCTGCTGTGTGAATCAGGTACTTCACTTGGCATAATGCTAAGGAAATAGGAGCCCTTTCACACTGCACATTTATAGCACTTTGATTTCACTTTAACAGCCATGGCAACATCTGATGGAATCCTAGGGTTTTGCTGTTCAGGAAGGAGCATTTAGAATTCTCCGCTAGAGAGCACTAAGGCCTTACCAGTCTACACTGGTGGGAGGAGGATGGTATGTCATCTTTCAGCACCCCATTCACCGGTTCTGCAGAACTCATTCACTTGGGCCAGTTGTCTTGCTTTTATGGTGGGTTTTAGGAGTCAGATCAGGAGAGAGAATAGCTCTGACACTTGTATCTATGTATCCCATGCAGGATGTTGGTCAGTGTGTTTTGCTCAAAATGCAACATTTTTTTGCACAAAACCCAATTAAAACAGAAAAGAAGAAAGAAAACTACAAAAGTACAATCAGACCCTCATATCTGTGTAACCAATATCCATGGTTTCAGTTATCCATGGGACACAAAATAGGGACACATATCATAGAGTAAGTGCTGGAAAATGCCTCAAGAGGTGTCCTCTCTAGGCATCTTCTAGATCTTCCAATGCAACTCTGTGCAACAGTATGTTTTTACTGGAAGTCCTTTATTTTAATAGCTTTTGCTTTTATCTGCAGTTTCCAGTATCCTCAGTCAGCCTGGGAACTGAACCACCGTGAATATGGGAATCCTGCAGGTCCTCTAGTAGTCTTTGAGCTTTTGTCCAGGGGCCAAAAATATTGTGTTGATTAACATTTTTTCCCAATGAAGTGTCTCACTGTGTCAAGACTCCTTTTCTCACCAGGTACAAAAACATTTGCATTTTTTTTGCACCCATGCTATCAGTGAAAATGAGCACTCTATGTACTCCAGGATTCAGAGCTGGTAGAAATAGCAGAGCTTTTTTGGCAGTGTCCCCATGTTTTGCCAACCATGCTCCATCTGACCTCATTGCTGTAGGCATTTAAAAGAGCCCTAAAGACTGTTTCCCCCCCTCATGCTATGTCCCCTTAAATAGAGAGCTGGTGAAAGGAAATGGCTTTAGTTATAATTATCTATGGGTTTCCAAAATTAAATCCAATTGTTAGTCCCAACTAGATTAGACAGATTGAATCAATGGGACTTACAATTGTGTTTTTCACAATTAGCAAATCCTTTTGATTTAATGGATCCACTCTAGCCCATACTGAAGGGTAGTCCAGACAGTGAAATAAATCCTCATGGAATCCCATGTGTCCAAATGGGATCCTGCATTGTTCCATCATTTTTTGGAGGGAGAGGGAGCAAAAGTCAGGGAAAGTCTGGGGCAAAAGCCTCTGGGACTTTTCTTGAGTTTTTTGACAACTGTGGGGGAAGTGCACACTCCCGCATGTTAGGACAACCAAATCACATTGCATCGCATTGCTGAAGAGGACAGCTGATTGGTTGGACATGCAGGGGGTGGAGCTTGCTAAAAGGTCAGATCACGGAATCACCATATTGGATTGTTGCTGTAGCAACCGTGCACTTAGGTATGAAACAAACTTTCTTTTCTTCTTCTTCTTTTGTTTTTTTGTTACTTCATTGGAAGATCGCTCTTTCACACCTCGGAATTATTATTTTTTTTAAAAAAATACTGTTTAGTAGGGGTATTTTGGGAGTAAAGAACTGGGAGTAATTCACTCACACCTGCCATCTTGATTTGCTGGCATGTCTCTATGTGAACAGCAAACATGGAGAGCTTCACACACCAGTGACCTAGCCAAAAAATCATTGAGACAGATGACAGCTGCTGCAAATCGCCGTATGGGCGCACTAATTCACATTTTATTCCCTCGTCTAGACCAGCCCTGATCATTGGATGTAGCCCATAGTGGGTTACTGGGATGAATGTTTTCTGGTGTTTTTGGTTGGTTCCTATTAGTGAGTAACTTTGGTATTAGTGGTAACTTTGGTTTTTTGCCTGCATTGATATTATAAATATTGATTGTTGCCTTGAAAGGGTTTCAACTGTTAAAAGTGGATTATAAATATTTTAAAACAACAGATTAAATGCTTGGTAGAGAAGCAGAATCAGAAGTTATGGGATTTCCTGGCTTTATAGCCATGGCTGCATTTCCTGGCTTTGTAGCTGTTAGAGACAGAAAGGTCTCCTGGTGGTCACCTGGCTAGTAAATGCAGAAGGAGGCAGAGATGACACCAAGCACCTGCACCTGCTCCTACTGGACTGCCTGCCAGCTTGCCTATGGGGCAGGGGGATTTAAGAGCAACTGGCTGCTTTGTGGGAAAGAATACAGGAGGCAGAGAGAAGCCGTTGGGGATAACACTAAACACCTGCTCTTGGTCCGCCATGGCTTGTTTAAATAAATGGAAAGCTTTCCCTGAGTTTTTGAGAGTGGGCTCACTTTTCATCCTGAGTTTAAAAGGGAGGCACATCCTGCTCCTATAGCTAAAAAGGCAAATTTGAGATTTCAAATGAGTAAGAACTACCCACCCTTGAAGTCCAGCCAAGTATGCTTTTGCATTGCCAATGGACTGTCTCTCCTGAGAGCTGGTAAATGTGTCTCTGTGCTCGGAAGGATTACTTCACATCTGATGCAGAGTTGTCTTCCCTTAGCAGAGACTGATTGGAAACAAGCAGTGAGCAACTCCTTCTGTTGGACTGGAACTTGTGCTCAGGGGAGGTTTCTATTACCACATTATTTCTTGCTATCATACATGGGCAGTTCTTGTGGCACAGAAGGGTGGCACAGGGCACAGTATTAGACTCACTACTAGAGAGTTTGGCTTGATGTTTCTTGGCAATGCTTGATAAATATAGACTTGAGTTGCTGATGATATCATCCTCATCATCCTCATCACTTAGATCCTGCCTCTTTAAAACTGGGACTCAAAGCAGCTTACAAAAATTAAAACAAATATAGATAAAAGCACATACACAGGCAAAGGGAAAATAGCATGCAAATGATATATTGGTACCATGCAATTTAACTAACTATCCACAGAATTGAAACCATTTAACACAAATCCATTAAAAAGACAACAATAAAAGCCTTTTAATGGAATGCATGCAGAGCCAGTGTGGTCTAGAGGTTTTAACTGTTGGATTAGGATGCCAGAAGACCAGGATTCAAATCCCTGCTCAGCCCACTGGATGGCCTTGGGCAAGTTACACTTTCTCAACTTTAGAGGGAGGCCATGGCAACCACCTTCCAAACAAATCTAGCAAACCTGCTTTGTAGTGCTGAATCTATTCCATTTAAATAAACTTGCATGTGATCAAAGCCCCATCACTAGAGATGGAAAAGTCTGCAACTTTACTTCACTGAAGCCACACTGATTTGTTAGAAAGAAAGGTATTTTTCCTCCTACCTCCTGTAACAGTTATATACTTGAACCTTCAAGAAACTAAGAAACATCCCCTTCGTTCACCATCTCACCAACTAAAACTGGTCCACATGGATTCATCGGTTCAGGTTTTAGTGGTTGGTTAAAATTTGCAGCCCTAATAACATCCATTGCTGATGGAAATGTTATTTTTCTCCAGAGTTCTTTGGTCACCTCACATTACCTCTTGCCATGGGCAATGAGCTCACTGTTTAAAAGTTTTGCAGAGCAGAGTGAAAAAGCAGACATTAGATCATCCAGCAAAGGACATAAGGCAGCAGTTAGTGCTCCCTACCATCTAGCTGCAATGTTATTTAAGTATCTGGAAACAATGCTAAAAGGAATGGCAGTGCTTCAAGGTCTGTGGAGTGGGGAGAAGAGGAAAAGGAGTGACAGATTTGAGGGCTACTCCATTTGCCCACCATGCAGTCCTAAAGAAAATTGGTCATGGACACAGAGATAGCTTGTGAAAATACATTTTGAGTGAGAGGTTTTGAAATTCAGATTTTGGAATTCTTTGCAAAAACACGAATAAACATATGAGCTTAATCCTCTGCAGCCAAATATATTTTGCCAGCCAAGAAGTTGGTGGTGCATGCATGGGATCCTATTCAGTTCCTAGTGGGAGAAGATAGGAGAAGCTCTCCTTCCAAGTGTCTGCTGCTTGAGGTAATGAGGAGACATAGAGGGCAATGGGATCTTGTAAAGAGTTATACATCCCTAGACTTTAACGGGTGAGAGCAGAGATATTTTGATACAGGGTTATGTTTTTCAGCACTGCATCTTTATAATGCCTGGTTCTAACCCGTACCTTATCATTACCATGGCAGGAGTCAATAAACCAACCAGGCATGGTGTTCACCATGTCTTTGAATCCTGTTCTTGGGAGTCTTTTCCTTTTCTTTCAAAGCTGGGGTAGGGAGGTATGGCTGGAAGGCCCTATAGCGGTCCTGATCCAGGATGACCCACTCCACTGGCTCCAACATTAAAAAAAATCAGGCAAGCAAGCACCCTTCCTCGGCATCACCAAGATTGCTGTCAAGCACACCAAAAACACATGACTTGGCTTAATTTGCCACCCATCACCCACTCCAAACAGCTGACAATCAAGCAAAATAAAAAATGAAAATCCACTTACTTTAGGATTGCCTGGGACATGTCAGTGTGACCCCCTGGGAGGCATGGGGACAGATATTGGCCTCTTCCTCAGCACAATGGCCCATTAGATTTCCCAGATGTCACAGGGCCTGGACACACTTCTTCATTCCTTAAGTGAAGGGGGAGGAATCTCAGGGCAAGAGTGCTGCCATGAAAAGTAAGTGTGTTTGTGTGTGTGTGTCTGTGTGTATGTGTGTGCGTATTCCTCATTTCTTTGATTTGATGCTTTTTATTTGAATGGCATACTGTGCAAATGTGGTTGATGTGTAATATACCATGGTTAATGACATCACTAGTGGGCTGTTCCTTGTAACATCACCCTGTTGCATCACCAAAGCCTGTCACCTGGGACATCACAAGGGGATGTCCCTAAATCTCAGGTTTGGGTCCCGAAATCTCAGGGGCTTGGGAAAATTCTAAACTGGCAAACCAATTGCCCATCTCTATTTAATACCTTAAAGGCACCAGATGCTTTCTGATCTTGGAAGCTAAGCAGGGTTGGCTCTGGTTAGTATTTAGATGGGAGATTATGAACGAATATCAGGTACTGTAGACTATACTGCAGAGGAAGGTATTGGCAAAACCACCTCTTAGTATTCCTTGCCTAAGAAAACCCAATGTAATTCATGAGGTTGCCCTATGTCAGCTGGTTACTTGTAGGCATGTGTGTTTGTATGTGTACACACACACACACACACACACACAGAAGATTATCAGACGGGGTCACAAAAAGTGTCTACTTCTCACCATATTATATCCCACTCCCCTCTTATCCCGGCACCATAACCCCCAGTTTCAGACCTACCTTAATCGTGTGACCACCCCTCCCCCTCGCTTGCTCGCTCCAGGCGGGTAGCACACGCTCAGCTTCTGGTTCTCCTCCCTTTCTTCCATGTAGGCAGGTGGTGGCAGCAGAGGAGGCTGGGCCCCCCGGTTGCTTGCTACCACTGCAAATCCTGCACAAGGTCACTTACCCACCTGGTCACCACTCCACACCACAAACTGCCCCACAAGGCCACCGCCTCCCTCCTTCCCAAGACCGGTCACCTGCTATCACCTTTTGCGGTGGTTTGCGGCATGGAGCAGCGACCAGGTGGGTAGGTAACCTTGTGTGGAGTTTGTGGCAGCAGCAGGTGACTGGGCAAGGAAAGGAGGGAGGAGACAGCCTTGGGGGGATGTGGGTGGAGGGCTTGGGTGGGCGTGCAGAGGGTTCTGCCCCCCCTGGCATTCACTATTATCTGCGATTTTTGCCTTCCATGGTGGGGCCCAGAACCAATCCCTCCCAGATGGTGGGGTTGTACTGTATTCGTGGCTTAAGCCATGAATAGGAAGAAACAGGGGCAAAACGGGGCCAGTATGGGATGAGGATGACGTTGTCTGATAACCAAGCCATTTGGCAATCTCCTGGTGATCTAATGCCATTCCTGGAATGCCATATTAAGGGTGTCTGATAATCTCCACACACACACACAGCAGTGCCTACCATTTTCCTGTCCAGACTGGCACTGTGGGCTGAGAAAGTTTTCTAAAATCCCTTTTCAGTGTCATTTCCCCCCTTCACAACAGGTGAAGCAGCTATTTGTTCCCAAATCTATTTGTTCTGCTTCTTGTTCATTAGTAGAACCTTTAGCCATGCATCAGAATAGAGCTTTCAGGATTTTTCCTGCAATCCATAGAAGTTTTGCTATTGATATCCCTATTCTGTCTCTTGTATTTTAGATCGTGAACTTGTAGGAAGGTACGTACTTGCTCCACCTGCCCCCCCCCCCAAATGTCTACAGCATGTAACAGACATTAGGTGCTTTATAAATAATACATGGCAATGATCTTATCTAGACCAGGATCACACTTTATGTGAGGAGAGTAGGAATGTAATCTGATTTAAACGTTCAGTAGCTTCTTCATGTGGTGTCTATTTAATTACTTCCTTTGTAACAGCATCCCAATAATGTATCAAATATTGCACAGCTTCATCTGCCCAACTGGCTGGGCCTCTATCTCAAATATTTGGACTAGCAGGGGTTGAGCTAAATTGAATTGCTTATTTATATAGGTTATATTTACACGGGAGGCACAGAGTCCAAAGAGAAATGGATGTACAGGATTTAGTTAATGAGCTTTCAGCTGTGTTTACCTTGAGTATTGGAGCAATAACACAGATTTCTTCCTGTAATTTTGGTTACTAGATTGCTGTAACAGCCCCCATGGTACTAATATGATTTGCTATCTGATTCATGTAGCTTTGGGGATGATGATACTCGAATTACATGGAAAAATAATTGACACATCACACTGGGCAGGTAGTGTTTGCTAACTTGTTTCTGTCATTGGGTCACTGCTGTTCTGTAAAGTTTGCTATTTCCTTGGGAAGCACAGAAGTTTTTTTTTTTTCTGAAGAAAATAGACCCAGCTGAGCTAACAACTTCTCTAACAATAGAAGCATGACTTGATTTGAGAAGATACAGGACACATTAGAACAGGCATCATCACTAAAGGCAACACCATTCAGAAAGAGAAAGTGAGCAAGGAACAAAGGAAATGCAGACAGGGAGGCATTAAGGAGAGAATTGCTGTGAGGAATGTTTTTACATTAAAAACAAATCATCTCAGTTTTTTTTACAGTATTTGTTCGGATGGATAAAATGTACCATCTGTTTCTCCCCTACACAATGAACTGTGTCATATTCTAGGCACTATTAGGAGAGCTAGAGGATGGATAAGAAGAAAAGAAGAAATGTAATGTGGGAAGGTGAACACATGGATAGAAAAAAAAATTAATGATTCAGTTCTCTATTCAGTTGGTAATGGTTTGTTGCCAAGGTTATAAATATGAGAGATCAAGAAAGGTCTCCATCAAAAAGATAATCCCACAGTTGCAGACTTGTCTTGGTAAAAAGCAAGGCTGAAAGGAGAAACAAAATATGCCAGAATAACATGGCTGGATGGATGTCAGTGCAAATCAGAATGGTGTACTGGCAGGTCTCAGAAAAGGTGCATGATGGAAAAATTATGATCTCATTAAGGCTACAGGGATCAACAGATGGGCCCTTTCAACAGAAAACACCTAGGCTCCAAATGTTTCCTGCTTTGTACGGTACTTATTTACAGTCAATTATGCTCCTTTCCTCATTCTCCCTCATCCAGGGATGTTTTTAATTTCACCCGTCTTCATTTCTCTCATGATTTCCATTTTGGTGATCTATTAATATACTAGGGGTAGCTGGTAAGGCAGGATTGTCTGCTTTCTGCTTTTCTTCCTGTTTTGTTGGTTCACATAAGCTCAGTAAGAAGCAGCTGCTATTTACCTATGTGCAGGCAAGTACACACAGCTACAGTAGGATCTGCTAGAGTTGAATCCCATTCTTTCCCAGCTGAAGCTTTATTGCATTGTGTACTTCAGTTTATTCTGTTGCAACCCAACATTACATGTCGGTGTTTCTCCTGCTCCCCTTCACCACCCTCCCACTGACAGTGCTGCTAAAAATCTTCCACCTAGACAGAGGAGAAGTAAGAAAAAAGAGGCACTGAGTGGTCATAAAAAGACTTTGTAAGGACTTTATCAGATGAGGCTGTAATTACAGAATTACAGGGTGACAGTACCACAAATTGGTTATCATTATCACATAATGTCAGTGTCCTCCCTTGGTTAATGTGTGCTCCAGCCATTAATTGCTCATCATTTTTCATTGATGGGAAAATCTGTGAATAGCCCTCAATATTGCTCTTTTTACAGTATTGATGAGCATGTGAAATCATGACCCACTGTAATGGCTTGAATACAGCATTAATGGGTGGTCCTTTTCTCCCTCCTTTCCCACTGAGAACACAGGATGCACAGGACACTCTTTTAATGAACTGTCACCTCTTCTTGGTATAGTTTTATGTTTGTTTAAGAGTTTATTTGTTATTTCTTTCATTATTTATGTGTTTTTGGTGTGTTTAAACAAAGTCATGTCTTCTTGCGAGAACAGCTGAAATCTTGCTCTTACAAAATGATGGAAGTAAAATCCCATTGTTAAATGGATAGCGGTGGTTGTGCAATGATTCTGTGGTGTTGCATAATTATGGCATTATATTGCACTAGTACAGCAATGTGCCATAATTACTGTAATCACACCACTGTGAACTTTATCATACCACCCCCCTAAGCTCCGTTCTTTTGCTGGCATAACGTTGCTGTTTTTATGCCAACAAAAGAACTCCCCAAGCCACACTTCCCTTCCCTTCTGTCCAAAGGCTACCCTGACAATGATGGAGTAGTGAATGGAGCTCTGTTCACCTCCTCGTTCAAACTCCTGCATATTCTCAGGAGAATACATAGCGTAGGAAATTCAAAAATAAAAACAAAAATAACAAAGCAAAAGTTATACAAAGTACAGAAACACACTAAAAAAGTCCCAAGTAAACTGGGGAGGGTCATAAGAAGTGTATCACCTACTTGGATGTTGGTATCTCACCCAGAAGTGTTCTGGTCGGACCGGCCATTGATGCTGCATTCACATGAGATCAATGGCACTAAGTTTCAAATGCAGGCAATGCCGGCACTAAAGTGCTAGGGGAGATTTATTGATGGCTTAACTGGTCAATAAAATATGATGGGCTTTGGCCAGTACATAAACACAAAAGGGTGACATGGTCTGGTACGTGTGCCTTTTCATATTTATGTGGTGTCGTTATGACACCATATTTGGTGTGTCTGATAATGTCCTACGTTTCTGCTTTCCTCAATAGTGGAATTGCAGCATTTTTTAAGTCGCTAATCTGATAAAGTCCAAAGGCTTCTTTGTCAGAGGCTTTGCTAACTGGGGTATGCCTGTACAGTATTCCCTATCAGGTAATAGGATCATTATGTGGGGGAAAAAAGGTAACAAAACATCTAGATAAGGACCTTGATGTTGGATTCAGTAGTCATTTGGACAAATGTTTTTGAAGTCAGAATAGCTTCTGACATAAACAAATGTGGAAAGGACAGGGAACATAAGTGGTTTGTGTTTTCTGTGCTTCTTTGGACCTGTTCAGGTATTCCATTCGTGCCTAGGAACTGGCAGCCTCAGGCTCGTAGGCCTATTTTATATGGACTTATGCACATATACAGATTGCCCCCACCCCATATCTGTAGGAGTTTGGTTCCCAGACTTACCATAGATAGAAGAAACTGCAGATAACAGTGAACACTATTAAAAAATTTACAATCATAATGTAGAGTTGCAATGGAGGCCCTAGCAATTCCTAGAGAAGATACCTTTCTAGGCATTGTCCATCATGACCCTATGGTATGTATCCCTATTTCTTTGAAATAATTTCTTTATTGCAGTCATAGACCAGCACAAATAAATAAAAGTACAATATAAAAGAGACAGATTAAAACATATTTAAAATCAGCCCTTCAGGGTACATGCCCTCAGTAAACCTAGACAGATTTTATATTAGTAGTCCACCGAGGTAATTGTTTGTCGGATTTTAATTGCTACTACACAGAATATTGCTACATTGTATGATATATTAAAATTGATATCTGAGAGCAGCAGAAGAGTATAAAAAGAGCTAGTATGACCGTGATAGTTATACAGTAAAGATGATACACACCCTAAGTGGATGTCTTTGTAAAACAAATACATAAGAAGAACATGTTCTGTTTTTTCTACCTGCCCAGAATCACAGGGTCACAATCTGTCAGCAAAAGGAATCTTCTTATATCAACCTTCAAGAACTGCTGAAGGTAAAGCATGACATCTTGCTAAGGTGAAAGCCCTCCTGTGATTGGGTATTTATTTCTAGGTTTGCTAAATATGACAAGGGTGAGGAGAGATATCTGTTGTTATTACTGGCAAATGAAGTTAGGTGCACTGCTTAAATCTAGTTGTCATTCTGTATCTATTACTCTTTGCTTAATAGCTGCTTTACTTCTTCAGCTTTGGATAACAGAAACCACAGGTATTGGTTCCGCAGATAGGGACTTGATTGGTTCTGCACCTGTACTTGACACCACCATACCTGAAAGTCACTTTCCGGCCCCTTTATTCCACCTTGAAACATCATCGTCTCCTCTCTTGCTCTCTAGTTCATTCTCTGTTCATTTATGAATTATTTTCTTCTCCGACCTCTCTTTCTTGAATTGCTTCCCATGGCACCATCAGAAGGTTCACTGTGTGGCAGACATAGAGCACAAGCAAGCAAGAGATGGCATATCATCTTTCTCCATGGCAGAAACTGAGACTATTGGTGGCGAATTGAAAAGCTGAGAAAACAGAAGAAACCCCAGAGGGGGTGAGCTGTGAACTGAAGAAGAACCAGTGAGGTCTAAGAGGTGGATCACTGGTGAGGAAAGAGCACAGCTAGTAACTGAATGGAGAAGAAGGTTTAGCTACCTCTGCTTGCCCCACTGCCAGTGGTGGGTGGTGGCTTCCCCGTCATTGGAATGAGGAATCATCTCAAGAAGAGATGAGACTTCAAGAAGCTATCCAAGGTTCTGTACTTTTGAGAGCTCCTTGAAGCTTCAGACTAAAATCTGGAATGGATTTACTGCCCCACTGTCAGAGAAGCCATCAGCAGCCACTGCCCATTACTTAAGATCGCTGGGTGCCCCACTACACCTGAATGTTTGGGCATTCACATTGGTAGCAGTAATCTTTGTAGATGTTCCACTGAATGTACAGATGTTGGGGTGCAGGAGAACAGGAATAAGCAGGCCAACTTCCTATCCTGTACATTTAGGCTTCAAGGAAAACCTGACTGGATCCTTTGTAAGAGTCAGAGTGAAACATGCAAATTTCCCCTAGAGGTGAATGAGGGGCGAGCAACTGTTGGAGGTTAGGGGACCACATTAACCCATCAGGAGACCTTGGAGGGCCACACCTCCCATCACACCTCCTTGCAAAAAAGTACATTTTTTTTTGGCCCGCAAATGCCCTCTAGGGCCTACAATAGCCTGGTGGGGGGGGAATGCCCCCATGTACCCCAGAGACCATTTGGCAGCATTTGGGGGACATTTTTTGTTCATTATAAACACCTTGTTGGCCCTGGGAACATACTTTACCCATCCCTGCTCTAAATGCTGCTGCAGATTACAAAGGAATGAGTAACAGAGAGCAAGAATTGAATCATATGACTTAATGCTTTTAGTTCTCCTGATGGTTTATAGCAGAAAAATGTGCCAGGAAGAATTTGGGAGGAGTATTAATGTCAGATAGGCTTTTGCTGAGGAGCCAGACTAAATGTGCCAAACAACTGCTGGGCAGGAGCAGTAGTGTGTGTGTGTGTGTGTTTGACACTGGGGGAATATCTCTCGGAGACAACGGCAATTACACCATAGTGATTACTTGTTAGTAGTGTGCAGAAGGAGGCACAGTAAACCCCTTCTGAATTTCTTTTACTACAAAACCCCTATGATGAGATAATCCAAAACAAAGCAAATTAACAATAGCATTTTCTTCAAATTGGAGCTCCAGCTGTTCTGCAACTATATAAGAATCATGTTTCATGGAGGTAATATGTGCATACAAAGTTGCAAGAGTCCTGGGGTTGTAGATCACCCTGTGTTAACTACATGGACAGAGATCAAAAAGGCAACTCCATAGCACTGTGTCTCAATGCCTGTGCATATTGCAATAGTTTGTACAGAAATGTGTACAAACAGACCCATGAAAACATGAAAGCTTACATGGTAGGTGGATGACAGATGTACTTAGATGGCAATGCAGTTTCAAAAATGCATCTCATTCACATAGCACACTTTTAGCTGCACATCTGAAACAGCAGTAGGCAATTTTAGATGAACTGGGGGCCAATTTCCCTCCCCCTTGGACTCATGGAACTAGTAATAGCTTGTGGTTTCCATGTCAGTGGGATGGAGAATCCACTCTTGCTTTTAGTCCAAACTTTAAAAAGCTACCCAAGGTGCTGAATCCAAACAGGTTCAGCAGCTTGTATATTGCCTACAAAGTCTGATTCTAAATCAGGTTCAGGACCTTGGATAGCTCCTTCAAAGTTTGGACTAAAATGCAGATGGATCCCCCCCTGCTATTGACATGGAAACCACCAGACACCACTGGCAATGTCAGAGGGAAAGGGGATTGGATGGGGGATTATGCTCCCTCCCCATCAGTCAATCATTCACTCTCAGTCACTGACTCACTGGGACAAGGGGAAAGGGGATTGGATGGCAGGGAGGAAGGAGGGAGGGTTTTATGTGGGTCTCCAGGGCAGATGGAGGGACCAGGACAGAGGAGGGGATGAGGAGAGAACCCCTGAAGCCCCTTCCCACTGCCATTTGAACCACCTTTGAGTTGGGGGAATATGTGGCTGTCAATACACATTGGGTTCGGATTATAATAGGTGCATGTGATGCTAATGGGGGTTAAACCAGGGCAGGATGTTGCACACTGGAGCTGAATTATTATGCAGGTGTGGATGAAGCCTACCTCTAGGTTGGCCTTCACGAGGGCACTGTAGAACATATTTTAGGCACAGGTCCCAAACCCTTGGATAGATTTTTAATGTGATGATTAAAACCAGAATCAGATTCATTGCTCCATAATGTGGAAGCTATCACTTGCTATTGTCACTGCTGAAATTCAGCAGCAGCCACCAAAAGTCCCATTTGAAGAAGCATTTTGCTGGTTTTACATGACTTACAGTAGTTTTCCCCTGAAATCTGGTGGCAATGTGCTACAAGTCCTGTAAGGCAAGCATTGCTTTAAATGAATTTTCCAAGGTTGCTATTGATATTGGACAGCAAACAAGAAAGCCAGAAATGTGTGCTTTAAATGCAGATTTTGTCTGCTGCTGCCAGATCTGGAGAGTGAAATCTGCTGCTAAATTTCAGTGGTATAATTTTTTTTTGGGGGGGGGAAGTGGGGTGCTTGGGGGTGCTGCCAATTTTTTTTTAGAAGGGACACATTATGGGCTGCCTACTCCAGTCTAAACATTTCATGTGCATGAGGCCCAAGAGTTTATAAAAGTGTATCATATCTAGACACACACCTATATATCATGTGCTTGGTGGTTAAATCCAAACTAGGCTACTGCATAGTTTGGTGTATAAGGCTGGCTTTAAATATAGGTTGGAAATTTAAGTTGGTACAGACTGTAGTTGCCTGGACATGAGTACAAGCTAGACCAAGGTAGGGAAATTGTGGCTTCACCCCCTTTTTTGTCACGCCAAGCTACCCAGAATACCTCTAAACCTCTTAGCTCCTCAAATCTCAGTTTGGGGGGGAGATGTGAAAAATTGCTTGCAAATTATCCAAATTGCTACAGAGACATGGTGCTTTGGTCCATCAAGGCAGATTAAGTTGGCAGCTACTACATAAAGTATTGTCTGTTAGGTTCCCCTCTTTGTTTATTCTTAAACAAGGTTTAAAGTAAGGGTGAGGAATGTGTATCCCTCCGAATGGAACTCAGATCTGCCTTAGCCAGCATAGTCAATGGTGAGGAATGATGGAGTTGTAGTCTAACAACATCTGGGAAGCCACATGTTTCTTATCCCCATTTTATAGATTTATTTATTTCCCTTAGCTTGCCTGGCTTGAATCCCTGCCTGTTACCCAAAATGCTCCTTGGAAAATTCCAAGAAAATATCGAGTTTCTAATATGTTGGGGAAATTAGCTGCAACTTGACTTTAGCTATGCAAGAGGGGGTAACCAGAGAATCTGAAAACCAATTATACCAGTACTAGTCTGGATGGAATACTTAGTACACATTTAAAATTAAGTATGTTTTTTTATTAAGGAGTTCAAAAATAACACCAAACACACACACATTCACCCAGAAGAAGCATTCACTGAAGGCTATAGAAAGAAACAGTAGAAACAGTAGGGGGTAGCAAGAGGATCTTGAGGTGATACAGACCTGTCCTGAAGTCAATCCGGCAGAGTGGATGGAGGAAACTGGATGTGGCTAACACAGAGCAACAGAGTTTCCCCCTGTTACTAACTGTGCGCTGGGTTGGCTAACACAGAGCAACAGAGTTTCCCCCTGTTACTGGCTGTGCGCAATGAGGCATATTTTGGGAGGTCTTTTATACCTCCAAATACACCTGAGGGGATTGGTTGCTTCATGGGTTGAAACAATGAATTCCATGAGCCTTCATGGATTGCACAATGAGTTTCCTGGTCTTGACAAAAGGTGAGGAAGATGACAAATGTGTTTCTTAATGGCCACTGTTTGGATTTTAACAGCTTTGAGCAACTTCTGTAAGGTTGGGAGCTGAGGAAAGAAAATTTCACAATCAGCAAATACAAAAGGGTTTCTCCATCCATTAACCTCCCATTTATGTGGAATGCGTCTTCTTTTGGCTTCTCAGCCCCAGGCCTTACTTTCCAGGGAAAAACCAAAAATGACCTTTTCTGAGACCATCCTGTCTTTTCCCTTGTAAAAGGCCACAATAATGAACCAAGTTGGCCAGTTTCTGAGGCCTATAGCCAATGCTAACATTCCAGAAGTGGGGTGCCTTGGAAGTGGGGTTACACCCCCCAATGTTTGAATCTCTCTGGATTGATATCTATCTCATGTTTAGTTTTAATTTGTATTTTCATTTTGTTTTGGAATTGTTTTTAACCTCTTGCTTGAAGAAGGCTTAGGAAGACCTTGTCCTTAAAGGGCTGGCTATAAATATTTAAATTCTCTCTCTCTGGCTTTTCTTCACAAACAAAGATTCAGGAAGGACTCATCCCATGCTTTCTGCAAGTGCGCTGATGACTAAAAGGCCAATCTGAGATAAACAAGTCCGGTTGCAGAAAGCACAGCAGAAGATCTCCTTGGGTGATGTTTCTGGGTTGTGCTTCTTTCTGTGTTGTCATTTCTCTTCAAGACTTGTTCGGCGTGAGTTCTCAAATAAGGCTGCAGCATTGTGGATAGTGTGTCTCCATGCCTCCCGATGTGAGGCCAGGGCAGACCATTGTTGGTGATCAATTTGGCCGAGTCTGAGATGTTGTTTCAGGGAGTCCTTGTATTGCTTTTTTGGAGCACCCCTCTTATACTGACCCACGGCAAGTTCACCGTAAAGTACTATTTTTGGGAGGCAATGGTCCTCCATCCTAGAAATGTTCCCTGCCCAGCGCAGCTGTCTTCTCAATATCATGGCCTCAATGTTGGTGATCCCTGCTTGCTCAAGGACAGCAACATTCGTCACATAGTCAGTCCAGTGTATATTTAGGATTGTGCGTAGACAGCGCTGATCAAAGTGTTTGAGGAGTCGTAAGTGGGGGCAATAGGTGACCCATGTTTCAGACCCATAAAGGAGAATAGACAGTACAATGGCTGTATACACACTGATTTTTGTGCTTCGCCTCAGGTGTTTATTATTCCAGACTCTTTTGTAAAGTCTTCCAAATGTGCTATATGTCTTTGCTAAATATTTAAATTAAATATATAGTAAACAGATTTGGAACTCATAGTTGTTGCTTTTTCATAGAAGTGGAGGAAGTTAGAATTGTATGAAGAGACTTTTTGAAAGGATGTCAGCAGAACTCTGATGATGACATTGCTTTTTGTAACCCCAGATGACCTCCTCCAGAAGTTTCATGTGAATGTTAAATCATGGGAGAGAAAATTCTCACCTGAAGAACCCCACAGGACAACTTCCACAGGGAGGCAGAATATTTCCCTATCCCCATCTTTTGAAATCTGCTATAGACTAGAAAGGTGTACCTTCCCTCATACCTGTGTCAGACAGTCCAGAAGAATGCTATGTGACTGATACACGGAAAACAGCTGTGAGGATCAGGAAAATCAAAAGTCATACTTCCTTAACTATTTTCTTGTGTAGATTATGTAACAAGGTGACTGACAGTATATCCACACTGTAGAATTATTGCAGTTTGACACCACTTTAACTGCCATGGCTCCATCCTACATAATCTTGGGATTTGTAGTTTGGTGAGGCACCAGCACACTTTGTCAGAGGAGGCTAAAGTCCTTGTAAAACTACAAATCCCAGGATTTCATAGGACAGAGCTATGACACTTAAAGTGGTATTGAACTGCTGTACAGTTGTCCCCCCATATCCATGGATTTGGTATCGATGAATTTAAGTATTCACGGTTTGAAAATATTCTTAAAAAAATAATAATCCAAAAAACAAACCTTGATTTTGCCATCTTATATAAGGGGCACCATTTTGCTATGCCATTGCATATAATGGGACTTGAGTATTCACGGATTTTGTTATCCACGGGGGGGGGGGGGGGTCCTGGAACCAAACCCCAGAGAATATGAAGGGACAACTGTAATTCTGCAGTGAGGATACACCCTGAGACAGTATCTATACTAAAAACATGGGGAAAGAAATACTGACATCAGTCCATGATGGTGGAGGCCAATAATCAGTTGCCTTCAATTAATATCAAATCCCAAATGGAAAAAGATCTCATATATGAAGTACTGGGAATGTGTGGCCACTAGATGCTGATGAACAACTATTTCCATCTTCCCATGCCCTTGGTTATGGTGGATGGGGCAAATGGGAAGTGGCACCCAAGAACCTCTGGAGGGGCACAGATTTCCCAGCCATGGCATGACCTTTGGGAATTCCCAAAGCCCTTCTGAGTATATAAGTAATGTCATTGTAAGAGCTGCTGTGGTCTTCAAACCCTCTCCCCTGGTTAGAGAGGGATCATCCCTTTTTACTGGTTTCTTAATTTCATGCATATGTGCTACATATCAGGTACAGCTTAGCAGTAGCCAGAGCTTGTTGAATCTGTGTCAACACAGAGTGATTTCTATCTTTGTGCAGAATATCATTTTTCAATTTCTTATCTAGCTTTTTACAATCTATTTTGAGGTAAGCAAAATAATGGTTGCATAACACAGCAGTAACTAAAATGCCTTCCAGGCAAATTTGTTCTATGGAAAGTTTCTGAAGAATTAAGTGGTCACCAAATAGAACTCCATAGGCCACAGAGGTCCTATCTAGTCCAACTGTCCACAGATCCTAGATTATTTATTGGGGTGGCCTTTCTAAAACCAGAAATAGAAAGAACCACCTGCTTTCAAGCTGAGAGCAGTTTCTTTGTTTGGTCATCAGGATTCATGTTTTTAAAAACCATAGGTGACTTGTTAAGTAGCAATTTACAAGGGTGCTTTTTACATCTAGCACTGGCCAGATAACAAAGACTTTCCAGAAATTGTCAGTGTGTTCCAAGATACATGCACTCAATGATCTAAAGCAGAGAATGGAAATGTACAGAAGGAGAGCAGTCCCTGCTGGTACTGGATTACATAAAGCACCAGGCCTGATGAACGTTTCCACAGCCATATTTTTATGTGGATCTTGGAACATAGCCAGTAAGGTGGCATACTTCATGGGAGGTGATTGGGGTTCTTCTGAACCCAAGGGTAAAATGCCAGAAAAATCACAGGGGGGTTGATTTGGTCTTCCCTGAGACCAGGGTTACTCGTAGCATTCTTGAACAATTTCTAGAACATTCCAGGACTTGTCTAAATGAGAAAATACAATGTGGATTGCTGTGCATTAACACAAATTTGCAGCAGTGTTCATTTGTCTCCATGGTCCTTTGGCAAAATCACTGGTATGCAAAGCTATCTGTGTTTGAAGTGCACATGCAGCCATGCCTTCAAAGTTGTTGCTGCAGCACAGTATTTTTTAACTGTACTTTAAAGGTGTGCAAGTGCAACCTTCCACTGTTGGCCTCAGTGCACCAAAAAATTACACAACAGCCAACACTAAGCTCCAAAATGGCGCTTCCGGCCACTTCGTTGCTGGCCAGCCTCCCCCCCCCCCGCCACATGTCCAACCAATTAGTTTTCCACTTCTGCCCTCACCGAGAATGTGCAGAGATGTGAATTGGTTGTCCAAACAAGCGGGAATGCACATTTCCATGCATTATTTTAAAAACTTCTGGAAAAGCAACAAAGGCTCCCCCGCCCCATAGTTTTTGGAGTTTTTGGCTCCCTCCTTCTGAATAAGGCAAATTTTGTTGGGTCAAAAGGTATTCTCTGCACATTTTATTAGGATTTTTTTCACCGTCTAGACAACCCTGAGTTTTGGGTGGAGATAAGAATCCTACTCCCTGAGGCCATCAGCTTTCATATGAAAGAAAGGAAGGCTGCCTCCAAATGGGCAAAAAGTCTTTGGAAGACTCAGGTTTTGTTCTTGTACAAACTGATTTTATTTTGGTGATCAATATGATGTTTTCCTCATCCCGGAGTGTTTCCTGGAAAGTCCTGACATTGTCAAGGACTTTTTATTTCCATTTCCAAGATCGTTTTAAATTAACCCAGTACTTTCCAAAATGTCATGTACGGGTTGCTTGCTTTGTGTGTTTCTACTGTCTCAGACCTGGTAAAGATGGCCACCAAGTAAACCCATCTATTGTCTACAGGCCATAGATTCAACAGAGATAAAGCAAGGGAAAGAGGAATGCTAGCATTAACTCAAAAGAATCCTAATGCTTAACTAGTACATTATTGTGAAAGCACTGTAGCACTTTGACTATAGCTCCTGAATAATAATGAGAAAATGGATGAAAATCAGTTTCTGAAATGTTGCATGAGACTGGATGTGATACATGATTGGGGGATGGGCAAGGGGAAGGACAGAAGAGTGTGTGTGTGTGTGTGTGTGTGTAAAGGGAAATATGGCATATTTCAAGGAGGACTGGATGGATATCCATGAATATGCAGGGAAAATCAAAACAAAAAGAATTAGAAACTTCCTGTACTTTGTGACAGTCTGGTTGAGCCTGAAGTTATAATGGCCAGTGGGTGAGTCTTTTGTGCTTTGCCCAGTGGCAGCAGGTGGTTCCTACATTAATCATGGTGGGGGGTTGTTTACCCACCCTGGGGTTTAGTCCAAACTTTGAATAAACTGCTCACAGGGTTCACTTAGAAGATAAGAGTTCTGCACTTTGGACACCTCCTTTTAAGTTTGGTCCAAAATATGGAGTGGATTGCCTGCTCTAACATGGAAACCACCAATGGCCCTGCACAGCACCTTGGGTCTTCCCATGGCTAGCAGGAGCAGAATAAACTTTGCCAAATGGCAAAACATGATGAGTAAATCATACAAATTAGGGGCAGATGTGCCTCAGAGGGGCATAGAATTCTGCTTTTCTTGGCACATACTCCTTAAAAAAAGAAAATTCAGAACATACACTCTTATCAGCTCTTTTCTTCTCCTTTGCCACCCTGCTTATCAGTTCTAGTTGCTTGCTTTTAAATGATATCTTCAGTATCTATACTTAGCCTGTCAATATTATGATATGAAACAGGTCTTTCCAGATTGCACAGAATGGTGCACCTTAGAGTAAACAAGCCATTTTCTTTAGGAGACTTTTTCTTTGCTTGTTGTTGCTCCTAATATCCACTTAAATTTACAGAGGAAAAAATAGAAGTGCATTTAGCTAATCAGGATTTTAAATGGTTGGCCTTTTCTGTACAGGGTGCCTGGATTCCTGAATCATTGGTAGGGTCTGTCACGTTAATTGGAGGGGTCTGTACGGGTTGATGGGTGTAGCCTTGAGCTGTCTTCATCAGGGTGAGAGGTGGATATTCTAATATGTCTCCTCCAGCTTTTGGGATAAACAGAACTTGATGTATTTCCGTCACAGTCTCTGTTTAGATCCTTATCCCTGCATATTACCATAATTGCTGGAAGTAATTAGAAGGGAAAAAACTTACTGAAAAGACAACAACAGATTTGAAGAGAGCATTTCAGTTCACGTGGTGTATAGCATGCAGAAGAGCTTGCAAGTAGAACTGAATAAATCTGCTTAAATGAACTGTTATGGCAGCAGAAGCTACATGTTATGGCAACAGAAAGGATGTTTTGCCGATCTGCAAAATTTGCTGGTATTTCTCACATCCAAATTCTGAAGGCTAACATTTGAACTCAAACTTCAGATTTACATTTAAAGAATTAAATTTGACCTTGGACATGAAAGTCAAGTTCATTAAACTTTCTTTTTAAAAGGAATCTGGAATATTTCCTCAAATTCTCTTATAAGCTGTCACATACCAAATTAGGTCAAATATTGAATAACTACCAAACACTGTCCAATGTTAGGCACTGAAATAATATATTGGATGATGTCAAATATAGGTAGAAAATATTTGGCTATATGCCTGTTCAGGAAATAGCATGAAACATTTGACACCTACAAGTATTTTGAGGAGAATTCTGGGAGCAAATCAGCTACAAATCTATTGCAATGTTATTACAACAGTTAAAATTGTCCAGCATTTAACACAGGACGTTTTACAATAGTTGATATAGAATCTTCTTATGCTATACCATATATCAAAGACACCTGGTCACAGACTTCCTACATATGTATCAGGTGTGAGAATCAGGAGGGCCTCTACACAGTGGTGGTTGGTGGCTCCCATAACAGTGGGGCAATGAATCCCCTCCAGGTTTTCATCCAGGCTTTACAGGAACTCTCCAAGGTATTGATCACTATTCCTAAATAGGTTCAATACCTTGGACAACTCCTTTAAACATAACCAAAACCCGAACGGGATTGAACCACCCTGCTGATAGGGTAGCCATGAGATGCCCGTGGCTCTAGATGTTGCTGGACTGCAACTGCCACCAGTCTTAGTCAGCATAGCCAATGGTGAGGAACACTGGGAGTGGTAGTCCAACATATTCTGGAGGGCTGCATGAGTCCCACACTTGCTGTATAGAAAAAGGTTGACATAAAACTGTTGACATACATGGAGATCAGCAAAATATGGTTCACAACCTATGGAAGGTCACTACTGTAGGAGCCTAGGATAGAGGACAATATGTGCTGCAATGTTCCAATGTATGTTCTTGTGTACAAAGAGAACCAACAGCTCCAGGGCAAAATCTGGGCCATAAGTGCCAACAGTAGTGCTATTGTGTGTCTGTCTAGAGAGGTCAGTGCCTGTAGTCTTGGAAATGGAATGACAGCAACTCTCATGAAGTGGTGAGTGTGGTGCTGTGGCTACTGGCCAACTTCATTTTCTCAGTGTGGCCTCCCACACTCCTACTCATGGCCCTCCAGGAATATGTAGCATGGTGCTGAGCTCCTTGCTTCTAACCAGAGCTAGAACACAGAGAGGTAAAAATGAGAGCAGGAATACAGACTAACCTGCACAGCATGGCTATGGCACCTCTGGGCTATAACTTATCCTTTAGCCACAAAGGAAATTGGGTAAATTTGACCAGCCAACCCCTTTCGTAGAATCATAGAATCATAGAATTGCAGAGTTGGAAGAGACCACGAGGGCCATCCAGTCCAACCCCCTGCCATGCAGGAAATCATGATCAAAGCATCCCCGACAGATGGCCATCCAGCCTCTGTTTAAAGACCTCCAAGGAAGGAGACCCCACCACGCTCCAAGGGAGTGTGTTCCACTGCCGAACAGCTCTTACTGTCAAAAAGTTCCTCCTAATGTTGAGGTGGAATCTCTGTTCCTGGAGCTTGCATCCACTGCTCCGTGTTCCAGTCTCTGGAGCAGCAGAAAACAAGCTTGCTCCATCCTCAATGTGACACCCCTTCAAATACTTAAACAGGGCTATCATATCGCCTCTTAACCATCTTTTTTCCAGGCTAAACATACCCAGCTCCCTAAGTCTCTCCTCATAAGGCATGGTTTCCAGACTTTCACCATTTTAGTCACCCTCCTCTGGACACGCTCCAATTTGTCAATATCCTTTTTGAATTGTGGTGCCCAGAACTGGACACAGTATTCTAGGTGAGGTTTGACCAAGGCAGAATAGAGCGGCACTATTACTTCCCTTGATCTGGACATTATACTTCTATTGATGCAGCCCAAAATTGCATTGGCCTTTTGAGCTGCCGCCTCACACTGTTGACTCATGTTCAACTTGTGGTCTACTAGGACTCCTAGATTCCTTTCGCATGTAGTCTCATTCAGCCAGGTCTCCCCCATCCTATATTTATGCATTTCATTTTTTCGCCCTAAGTGCAGTACCTTACATTTCTCCGTATTGAATTTCATTTTGTTAGCTTTGGCCCAGCTCTCCAGTTTATCCAGGTCATCTTGAATTTTGATCCTGTCCTCCAGGGTATTAGCTACTCCTCCCAATTTGGTGTCATCTGCAAATTTGATAAGTATGCCCCTAATTCCCTCATCCAAGTTACTGATAAAGATGTTGAATAGCACTGGGCCCAGGACAGAACCCTGTGGCACCCCACTGGTCACATCTTTCCAAGATGAAGAGGAGCCATTGCTGAGCACCCTTTGGGGTCGGCCGGTCAACCAGTTCCAAATCCATTGAACTGTTAACTTGTCTAGCCCACATTTTACAAGCTTGTTTGCAAGAATGTCATGGGGAACCTTGTCAAAGGCCTTACTGAAATCAAGGTATGTGATGTCCACAGTGTTCCCTTCATCTACCAAGCTGGTAATTTTATCAAAAAAAGAGATCAGATTAGTCTGGCATGACTTGTTACTCTGAAACCCAGGTTGACTTTTTGTGATTATGGCACTGCCTTCTAAATGTTCACAGACTCTCTGTTTAATGATTTGCTCTAGAATCTTCCCTGGTATTGATGTCAGACTAACTGGACAATAATTGTTGGGATCCTCTTTTTCCCCTTTTTGAAGATGGGGACAACGTTTGCCCTCCTCCAGTCTGCTGGGACTTCTCCTGTTCTCCAGGAGTTCTCAAAGATTATTGCCAATGGCTCTGAGATTATATTTGCCAGCTCTTTTAATACTCTTGGATGTAGTTCATCTGGTCCTGGAGATTTAAATTCATTTAGATTAAGAAGGTATTCCTGTACTACCTCTTTGCTTATTCTGTGCTGGATTTCCCCTGTTGTGTCTTCTGTACCTTTATCCTCAGGTTGGTCCCCCTTTACCTTTTCTGAAAACACTGAGGCAAAGAAGGTGTTGAGTAATTCTGCCTTTTCTCTGTCCCCTGTTAGCATTTTGCCATCTTTTCCACATAGTGGCCCTACCATTTCCTTCTTCCTCCTTTTGCTGCGGACATACCCCAAAAAACCCTTTTTATTGTTCTTAACCTCTCTAGCAAGCCTGAGCTCTTTCTGTGCTTTAGCTGTTCTGACTTTACTCCTACATGTGTTCGCTATCTGTTTGAATTCTTCTTTGGTGATTTCCCCCTTTTTCCATTTCTTATACATGTTCTGTTTAAAACTTAGCTCTGTTGATATTTCTTTAGTCATCCATCCTGGTTTCTTGAGACACCTCCCATTTTTCTTCCTCAATGGTACTGTATGAAATTGTGCCTTCAGTATCTCCCTTTTGAGAAAGTCCCATCCGTCTTGAGGTCTCTTCTCTTTTAGTATTCCTGACCATGGGATCACCCCCAGTATTTCCCTGAGTTTATTGAAATCACCTCTCCTAAAGTCAAGAATGCGTGTCTGACTATGCCTGGCTTCTCCTTTCCATTGTATAACAAACTCCAGGAGAACATGATCACTCTCACCTAAGGATCCCACCACTTGCACCCCATTAACCAGGTCATCCCTGTTGGTTAGGATCAGATCTAAAATAGCTGACCCCCTTGTTGCTTCTTCCACCTTTTGGACCATGAAATTGTCTTCCAGGCAAGTCAGGAATTTGCTAGGCCTTAAAGTTTTGGTTGAGTTAGATTTCCAGCAAATATCAGGATAGTTGAAGTCACCCATCACTACTACATCTCTCCTTTCTGCGTGTGTGTTCATCTGTTCTAGAAAGGCATCATCCAATTCCTCCGTCTGACTTGGGGGTCTGTAGTAGAGTCCCACAATAACATCCGTGTTGTTTCCCTCCCCTTTAATTTTTATCCAGATGCTCTCCACCTGGCTTCCAGTATTGATGTCATGGATCTCTTCACTGGTGTAAATATCCTTGACATATAATGCTGTTCCTCCTCCTTTCCTGTTTGGCCTGTTTCTCTTAAAAAGGTTATACCCCTCTATTCCTACATTCCAATCATGAGACTCGTCCCACCAGGTTTCAGTAATGCCTATTATATTATATTTGTTTTGTAGTGCTAGGAGTTCAAGTTCACCTTGCTTATTTCCCATGCTCTGTGCATTAGTGTAGAGACATCTAAGACCATGTGTTCCCTTTACTTGCTGCCTGTGCAAGTTTTTTTGCCTCTCACTGTTGGGTACTTGCGCTGTTTGCCTTGTTCCCTCTATGAACATTTAGAAGGCAATGCCATAATCACAAAAAGTCAGCATGGATTTCAGAGAAACAAGTCATGCCAGACTAATCTGATCTCTTTTTTTGATAAAGTTACCAGCTTGGTAGATGAAGGGAATGCTGTGGACATTGCATACCTTGATTTCAGTAAGACCTTTGACAAGGTTCCCCATGACATTCTTGCAAACAAGCTTGTAGAATGTGGGCTAGACAAGTTAACTGTTCAATGGATTTGTAATTGGTTGACCGGCCGAACCCAAAGGGTGCTCAGCAGTGGCTCCTCTTCGTCTTGGAAAGATGTGACCAGTGGGGTGCCACAGGGTTCTGTCCTGGGCCCAGTGCTATTCAACATCTTTATCAATGACTTAGATGAGGGAATTAGGGGCATACTTATCAAATTTGCAGATGACACCAAATTGGGAGGAGTAGCTAATACCCTAGAGGACAGGATCAAAATTCAGAATGACCTGGATAGACTGGAGAGCTGGGCCAAAGCTAACAAAATGAAATTCAATACGGAGAAATGTAAAGTACTGCATTTAGGGCGGAAAAATGAAATGCATAAATATAGGATGGGAGAGACCTGGCTGAATGAGACTACGTGCGAAAGGGATCTAGGAGTCCTAGTAGACCACAAGTTGAACATGAGCCAACAGTGTGATGCGGCAGCTAAAAAGGCCAATGCAATTTTGGGCTGTATCAATAGAAGTATAGTGTCTAGTTCAAGGGAAGTAATAGTGCCACTCTATTCTGCCTTGGCCAGACCTCACTTAGAATACTGTGTCCAGTTCTGGGCACCACAATTCAGAAAGGATATTGACAAATTGGAGCGTGTCCAGAGAAGGGCAACTAAAATGGTGAAAGGTCTGGAAACAATGCCTTATGAGGAGAGACTTAGGGAGCTGGGTATGTTTAGCCTGGAAAAAAGACGGTTTAAAGGCGATATGATAACCCTGTTTAAGTATTTGAAGGGATGTCACGCTGAGGATGGAGCAGGCTTGTTTTCTGCTGCTCCAGAGACTGGAACACGGAGCAATGGGTGCAAGCTCCAGGAACAGAGATTCCACCTCAACATGAGGAGGAACTTTTTGACAGTAAGAGCTGTTCGGCAGTGGAACACACTCCCTCGGAGCGTGGTGGGGTCTCCTTCCTTGGAGGTCTTTAAACAGAGGCTGGATGGCCATCTGTCGGGGATGCTTTGATTGTGATTTCCTGCGTGGCAGGGGGGTTGGACTGGATGGCCCTCGTGGTCTCTTCCAACTCTGCAATTCTATGATTCTATGATTCTATGATAGCTTGACTATTTTCTCCAGCTCTTTTGCCTTCCAGAATACTGTCTCCCTCCCCCATTTGACTCAGTTTAAAGCCCTCCTTATCAAATTCTTGAGATTGTAGGCAAAAACGTTTCTGCCAACTGGTGTGAGATGCACCCCATCTCTTGCCAGAAGTCCCCCCTCATGGAAGCACAGCCCATGATCCAAGAATCCAAATTGTTCTCAGCGACACCATCTACAGAGCCAGTTGTTTACGTTGGCTATTTTCCTCTCTCTTCCTGGACCATGCCCTTCAACTGGCAGAAGAGACGAGATGACAACCTGTGCATCCATTTCTTTCAGCTTCCTCCCCAGAGCCTCATAATCTCTTCTGATCTTCGGAAAGCTGTGCCTTGCTGTATCATTGGTTCCCACATGGACCAAAAGGAAGGGGTAATGATCCGTAGGCTTGACGAGTCTTGTTAGCCGCTCCGTCACATCACGGATCTTTGCCCCAGGGAGACAACACACCTCCCGAGACATCTTGTCAGGCCCACAAACCACTGCTTCTGTACCTCGCAGCAAGGAGTCTCCCACCACCACCACACGCCTCCGCCGAGGCTTCGCAGCTGCTGTTCCTTGCGGTGGTCCTCTCAAGGTCCCCTGCTCTGCCCCTGAAGTCTGTCCATGCTGTTCTTCCTCGTTGTCCTTGATAAGGGAAAGGGCTTCAAATCGATTCTGTAGCTGCAAGCTGCTCGAAGAATCCCTGGATTTTCTTGTTCTCTGTGTGACATTCTTCCAGCTGTCTACCTCCTGTGTCTGTGGAGTGACCCTCTCCTCCCCAGCCAGTTCCTCTGTGCGGTCCCCATCCAAGAGTGTTTGTTCTGTTCTGTCCAGGAAAACCTCTTGCTCCCGAATCTGTTGAAGTGTATCTACCCGTGTCTCCAGCTGCTGGACTTTCTCCTCCAAGAGAGCTACCAACTTGCACTTGGTACATTTGAAGTTCTCCACGTCTGTAGCCAAGAAGACAAACATCGCACAAGTATTGCAGGTGACTGCCACAGCCCCCTCAGTGTCCATGGTGAAGAGTTTTTAGGTAATCTAAGAATTGTTAATTAATGCTGAAAACTCTATGCTGTACTTTTAAGTATGCTTTTTCGTCATTGATCTCTTCAAATATTGTTCAGGTACAGCCAAATACCTGTGGGCAGGGCACGTTTCTAGGATGGACAGCCATCGCCTCCCCAAAATAGTACTCTACGGTGAACGTGCCACGGGCCAGCATAAGAGGGGCACTCCAAAAAGGCAATACAAGGACTCCTTGAAACAACATCTCAGGCTCGGCCAAATTGATCACCAACAATGGTCCGCCCTGGCCTCACATCAGGAGGCATGGAGATGCACTATCCACAATGCTGCAGCCTTATTTGAGAACTCACGCCGAACAAGTCTTGAAGAGAAATGGAAACACAGAAAGAATCACAACCTGGAAACATCACCGAAGGAGATCTTCTGCTGTGCTTTCTGCAACTGGACTTGTTTATTTTGAATTGGCCTTTTTAGTCATCAGCGCGCTTGCAGAAAGCGCGGGATGAGCCCTTCCTGAATCTTCGTTTGCGAAGAAAAGCCAGAGAGAGACAGCCAAATAATAATTAAGAGGTCAAATAGTACCAAGAGAATCAGTCCAGTGTCAGAAGCAACTACGTAATAGAAGTCCAGCCCCTGCCAGGAATTTTACATGACCACTATCCTATGTCATGTGGGGATCCATTCTGCGTCCAGCAAATGCCAAGGCTGATGCCAGCAACCAGCATGCTGCAGCAACTGCTGGGAATCAAGTACTCTGACAAGAACCAGTGGGGCTGGCACTTGCACTGGATTGGATCCATCATTCCCAACCTTCATTCTTTCAATCTTGGTTTTAGTCTGTGGTGGGTGGCTGTGAGTCAACCACAATTCTGAGTTTCTTACAGTGATGCAGAATGATGCTATGCTGGGCACTGAGGGGGTATTTAAAATGGTTGGTGGTTTTCAGTCACTTGCTGAAGATTTGTCTCTAGTGTGGCTCCTTCCCACTGCAGTAAACACCATGGTATGGGGGAGGCATATTGCATTCTTTCAGGAGCTCTCTTGAACCCAGAGCCATCCATGCCAAATGCCATACTCTTAGGAATAGTCCTTATTCCTGAGAACTTGTGACCTGTGATAATTTACTTTGGTTTCCTCCTGCATCTTGTGGTCCTGTTTGGAAATGATGTTTGGAAATAATGTCAGTAGGAGAAACAGGACCTCTTTGAGCTGGGTGAGGCTTGGAATTGGTGTCTGACAATGGTGGCTTCCCTGCAGCACATGTGGACAGTGCTCCCCTTATTTCCAATCCTCTGCAACCATACACTAAATGACAGTGGAGGCTGGTAGCTCCTGTATATGTGGGGATGGGGAATCTATTTCAGCTTTTTGCTGGCTTGAAAGGAGATATCCATGGTGCTGATCCTAGCTAAGAATGGGATTCAGCACCGTGGAGAGGTCCTTTAATGCCTGGCTAAAAAGCTGAAGTGTATTCAGTAATCGACTGACTCCCAACTCCTTCACAAAATAAAGAACCTCCAATTTTGGAAAGGGAAGTGGAAGCTGCACTCAGAGCAATTGGGAGAAATTCTCTCTGGCTTTTCTTTGCAAACAGAGATTCAGGAAGGACCCATCCCGTGCTTTCTGCAAGCGCGCTGATGACTAAAAAGGCCAATCCGAGATAAACAAGTCTGGTTGCAGAAAGCACAGCAGAAGGTCTCCTTGGGTGATGTTTTTGGGTTGTGATTCTTTCTGCGTTGTTGTTTCTCTTCCAGACTTGTTCGGCGTGAGTTCTCAAATAAGGCTGCAGCATTGTGGATAGTGCGTCTCCATGCCTCCCGATGTGAGGCTAGGGTGGACCACTGTTGGTGATCAATTTGGCCGAGCCTGAGATGTTGTTTAAGGGAGTCTTTGTGTCGCTTTTTTCTAGTGCCCCTCTTACGCTGGCCCGTGGTGAGCCTGCACCACAGCACGAACACCACCATCCCCACAATTGGGAGAAATAAATCACCAGGAATAGATGGCATACCAATAAAGCTGCTTCAATTTACAGAGATGGAATCTAGTCTAGTTCTAAATAAAATCTATCAACAAATATGGAAAACAGAGGAATGGCCCACATATTGGAAACACAATATACATTCCAATCCCCAAGAAAAAAGACACCAGGGTTTGCAGTAACCACAGGGCCATTGAATTAATTTCCCATGCAAGCAAAGTGATGTTCAAAATTCTACAACAAGGTCTTTTACCATATATGGAGCGAGAGATGCTGGATGTCCAAGCTGGGTTCAGGAAAGGAAGAGGCACTAGGGACCATATGGAGTGAGACATACATTGCAAATATATGTTGGATAATGGAGTGCACCAAAGAATTTCAAAAGAAAATCAGCCTGCGCTTTATAGGTTATAGTAAACCTTTGATTGTATAGATCACAAAAAGCTATGGATCGCTCTCAAAGAAATGGATGTGCCGCAACATTTGATTGTCCTGATGCATAACCTGGACTCAGAAGAAAGGGTCTCATCAGGACAGAACACGGAGAGACAGAATGGTATTGAATTTACATGAAACAGAATGGTATTGCATTTGTAGGGGTCAGGCAAGTCTGCATTTTATCAACCTATCTGTTTAACTTGTACACTGAATGTATCATATGTAAAGCAAGATTAGACTCAGAGGAAGGAGGCATGAAAATTGGAGGAAGGAACAATTTAAGATATGCAGATAACACAATACTAATAGCAGAAAATAGCAACGATTTGGAACAATTACTGAAGAAAGTCAAGGAAGAAAGTGGAAAGACAGGTTTCCAATTGAACATTACGAAAACAAAAATAATGACCACAGAGGATTTACAGATTAGTTTGGCCATATCATAAGAAGAAATGACTCACTAGAAAAGATAATAATGCTTGGTAAGGTTGAAGGCAGTAGGAAAAGAGGAAGAGTGCATTCCAGATGGAGAGACTCAATTAAGAAAGCCACGGCCCTGAGTCTGCAAGACCTGAGCAGAACTGTTGATGATAGGGTGACTTGGAGGTCTCTTATTCATGGGGTTGCCATAAGTCAAAGTTGACTTGATTGCCTTTAAAGAAAACAGACTTCTTGGCTGACATCCTGTTTGTGACTTATGAAGACATTAGATCACTTTATGCATGTGTAAGTTCTTTTTTGGATGAGGTACAGAGAAATATTTCCTTGCCTTTGTGCTCTACCCAAAAACCTCCCATGTCTGGCAGCTGTTGAATCTTAGGAGGAATTGCTGCTACATCTTCTTACTCGAGAGAAGTGGAGGGGTGGGGTGGGGTGATTCAGGCCATGAAGATCTGGCTGCTCTGAGCTCCTTGAGTTGGGAAAAGGCAGTGCACTATATTTGAGAGTGCACCCTCATTTCTCCCCGCTCCCAACAGAGCTGAGGGGAGCTGCTTCTCTATGGTGTGAATCACTCACCTCTTCCCTTCCCCATTGGTAAGTGACAGCAGCAAGTGCCTCTCACAGGTTTTGACAGCTGCTAGGCAGTGGGAGGATGTGGAACTGCATGTGTGGAGCTATGACTACATGTAAGATCTCAGCCTTTGAGATGGTTGAAAGAACCAGCCAATGCTGGCACACAATGCTGGGGGCTTGGGGAGATCTTCCCAGTGAGTTCCCCTCTGAGGTGGTCCACCCTTCCTTGCTGCTCTCACAATTGTCTATTTGCTTTGTTCTCTGTGTTTGAACCCACTTTCTACCACTCACAGAGTTGAAAGGTAAAGTGAATGAGCGCTTTTTCCTTTAGCTTGCTCCTGTCAGTGGTCTCTCTCACACAGGGCAACAGTGGCTGGTACTTCCCATGGCAGTGGGGTGGCAATGGTACTCTGGGTTGTAGCCTAACTTTTAAATGAGCTATCCATGGTACTGAACCTCAACCCCCCACCAAAGGTCCAGCACCTTGGATAGCTCCTTTTAAATTTTGGACTAAACCGCAGAATGACTAAACCTCATAGTCACCACTCCATCGATATCAGAGCCACCAACTGCCAACATAGAGAGAAGGAGGAAAGGAAGGAAGAGAAGCAGGGAAGATAGGCTTCTGGGGATTGGCAATGAGTTCACTGCTGTTTGGGGGGTCTTGACCAGAGCTTGGAAAAGTCATTGTTTTGGACTTTAGTTAGTCCCAGCTTGAAAAGATCCACTGAATGAATGGAACTCACATGCTGACCTACTCTAGTCAAGTTTATTGTCATGTTTCTTTATAAAAGAGTTCTGCCAACATACTAGAATGTAGACTTCTATGAAAGACAGTAGAAATGGTCCATTAAAGAAAGCTACAAAAGTAGGAACAAAAAGAATAGGGAAGAACAAAATTGCCAAGTTTCCATTCCAGGAAATCCAGGACTATCAGATGATCCCCTTTAAATGTTCTTTTGCCAGAAAAAAAAAATTATGGTAGCAAAAGAATGCCCCCCCCCCACTTATCTTCTCTCCTGTCAGAAGGCTTCTCCGGCAATGAAGAGGAAGTGAACGGAGCCCCATTCACTTCCTCCTTTGAAATCCCGCAAGACTTCATCGCATGGGAAATTTAAAAATAAAACAAAAAATAAAGCACAAGAAGTTACAAAAAGCACATACACACACTTTAAAACTTCCAAGTAAACCAGGGAAGGTTTTAAAAAGTGCATCACTTACCTGGATGTCACAGTCTCACCCAGAAGTGTTCACGCCGGCCTGGCCGTTGAGGCTGCATTCAGGTGAGTTAAATGGCCTAAGGTTTCACACGCTGGCAATGCCAGCACAAACGTGCCAGGGGGGCTCTATTGATGGCTTAAGCCATTGATTTAAAAAGTACTGGATTTTGACAAGGCACAAACACAAAAGGGCGACATCATCTAATCTGCGCACCCTTTCGCATTTATGTGGCATTGTTATGATGTTGTATTTAGTGCATCTGATAAAGTCCCCAGATTAATGTCAGTAGGAAACAAAGGAAAAGAGGGACACATTCAGCCATCAAGGATGACTATTACAACCTAGATGGAGCTCCTTCTACAAGAGTCAGACATAAAGTTAGATTCCACTTTGCAGGAAATGAAAGGGGGTTTGGGGGTAAAAGGCAAACTAAGGGCTTTATCTACACAGGCAATTTACCCTGTCTTGCCCCCGTCTTGGAGCCCTGCAGTTCTGACAATGCAGGGATTTTGCCCCATTTTGCCCCCCGGGCAGTCCTCACAACTCCCGGGGCAAAGATGGGGCTAAGATGGGGGAAAGATGGGGTAGAGTCTGATAAAATGTTTTAAAACAATACCTGTTTATATGCATTGCGACTGGCAAAAAATTGATCCGGTGATGTATGACTGCAGGAGCCCATTCCGGCCTTTCACTGCGCTGCCTTCTGCCTTGCTCTTCTGTACACAAAAGAGACCCCGCAGCATGTAACCAGGGCTGATCACATGCAGGGGGGCTTGTTCACATGCTGTGGGCCTCCTTTCTGATGTCTGAGAGTGCAACATGGAGGGCAGTGTTGGTGGCTTGAGGGTAAGGTCAGCATGCTCATCTGGACTCTGGCCCATTTCATGCAGATAATGGGGGAGCAACGGGCCTGATCCATGGGCAGGATATGCTGTAGATGAGCCCAAAGTGATCATTCTGAAAGCTGTATTTCATTTTTGAAATCCAATAATCCGGTGTGGTATGGGTATACAAATAATTCTTTGAAAAAAGATTAGCTACAAAAAAGCCATCCCCCCCCCCAGGAGACGAAGCTTTTTGTATCTTAAACTGACATTTTTTCTTACACAATTCTTGCTTCCATTGTACAGAATACTGCTGCTACCTGAAACTGTGTTGCTAGCACTCTGCATTCCACAAGTGTTTGGTTCACTTCCTAAACAACTTATGTTTCAGTACTAAGTCATGTAATTCATAAATTTTATATGAATTTTTACATTTTTATTGGTTGCACATATTAACATCTACTCCAAGATTTTTCCCAAAGAAGCCATTTCATATTACACAGATGCTGTAAAAAGATCTGATTAGTTAAAAGCAATAAGCATTAACAGAAATGTACAAAACTCAGCTTAGCTGTACTGAGAGCTGAGTTTGCAGAGTAATCTGCTTTATCAGTCACTGCCATCACAGAGGAGAAATAAGACAAAGGTAAATTGTTACTGATTATCTGTACACAGTTTCTTTCCATTGAACACCTAGGAAGTAGCTTAAGTTCCAAACATATAAGAAAGTTTCCTTTTTTAAAAATTACAGGAGAAAGGTCTACTAGCATGAAATAACATACAGAAATACTGGCTTACTATGTTCCCATCAATTCAGTAAGTTTATGCTAAATGGATTCAGGCTTTCAGCTATAGCTCCTAGAAGCCATGCTGGCTAGACTATTTCTGGGGGCTGTAATCTAACAAAATAAGTTTTCTAAGCTCTGACCTTGACTTATATCCAATTATGCCAACCTCCAAAGCCAACCCTAGCTTCAAGTGATATAAGATGCAGAAAAAGAAACGGGGAGAAGGGGGAATAAAAATCAAAATCAAGGAAGTGGAACTGTTACTTAGAGTGGAAGAGGGATTTATTCCAGATGGTTTTAGTAAACTGCAGTTGTTCCAAATACACTGGGACTGTTGGGGCGTATTTAGCTTTGGTTATAGGGAAGATGTTATCTTTCAGTATTTTCCTGATTCAATTCATGAGGCTTTCATTTACAAATTCTGTATGAGATGTCCCTCAGCTGCTTCACAAGTCAATCTTTTCTTATTCTGGTTTATGGAAAGTGATATCTTCAAAAGTAGCAGGTTTTGAAGGGTTGTTGTTGTTGTTTTTGCCTCTAAAACTATTTTTCTGAAGATTCATTGTTGACAGTTTTGAACAGGACATCTCTTTGGGTCAGCTTGTCTGATCTTGCAGGACTATCCTGCATGTGATCTTAGCCAAAAGGCTGAGAAGCGATCTTGCAAGGCAGTAGTCATTAAAATTTCAGGAAAAGCAAAGGTTCTTTTTTTCCCCCTGTTGTCTTCTGGAGGAACTGGAGTTTTGAGGATTTAATTTTCTCCATTAGTTCTGTTTGGTGTTAATGAAATGTGTACTCATTACATTTGTGCTCAGGAACATTGGGGCACTGAATACATTTAAAAATACTAAATAATCCTTCTCTGATCACATGGACATTTGAAGCATTTTTACATTGGGGAGAGAAGAGACTACGGACGCTATCACACAAGCCTGTTGTCTCACAGCAATCTCGTTGTTGATGCAAATGGGAATGTACCAGTTTGAAAACAATCATGATCACACTTCTTTGCATTCACATTATTATGCTGCTTCTGAGATCCATGGTTCTGTGCTTGCTCTTCTGCACCATCTCGCTAAGCCCACCTTCCTCCCCATGCACATGTGTGCATTTCAATCTCCTACCTTTCCCACAGTACCACCCCTTTCTCCCTTTTGCAGCTTGCTACCACAATGTCTCAGCCAGATCTTAAACCCCTTCCCATCCCATCCTGGGAAGAGTGGGGAGTTGAAGTCAATGAAATGGAAAGGGTTTTAAGATCTAGCTGAGACATAGTGGTGATGAACTGGGAAAGAGAGCGAAGGGGTGTTGCTGCTGGCAGGACAGGAAGTGGAGAGGAGGATGGGTGGTAGGGAGGTAGATCTATTTAAGCACCAGCTACAGACTCTATGGAGTTTGTAAAAGCAGCCTCAGCCTGCTTGGGAATAGTGAGGGGACTATGTTTGACAGTGTTCGATTATACAACAGTGGAGTATGCTGCCTTAGAGTATGGTGGAGTCTCCTTCTTTGGAGGTTTTTAAGCAGAGGCTGGATGGCCATCTGTTGGGAGTGCTTTGATTGTTTATTCCTGCAGGGCAGGGGGTTGGACTAGAGGGCTCTGATGGTCTCTTTCAACTCAATGATTCTATGGGGTTCCTGGTGTGGAGGGGGATGGGTCCTTAGGGTGGTGATAGAAATAAACTCAGAGGTTAGTGTACCTGTAGGCCTTACTACAGTGTTCCTGGCTGGAGGGGCTTGGCTTGATATCCAGCTGAATGGGTTGACCCCACTCTATCTGAACTGGAGTCAAGTCCTGAGCTGTCATTGTAGGTGGGTGTGTCATGACAATTGCATGCCAAACTATTAAAATTAGGGGTATCATCAATTTAAAGGCCTTGTTTAAACATCCTATATATATAATTCTCTTGGGAATGTTGCCATTCCCAGTGTGCTGATTGGCTGCTTAGGAAACATACCCAACCAATCGTAATGCTCCATTGGCTGGCCAATCAGCAGCTTGATGATGTTTTTCAGCACCACCTCCTTGGCCTACAGCCACATCTTTGCCTGTTGAGCTGCAGTAACTAAATAGCTAGCTCCCCTTGCTGCCTTAATATGCATGCATGGGGAAAAATAATGTTGCTTTCTATGCATTCCCCAACCACTTCTTTCTTCTTTTCTCTCCTGTCCTACCTTGCAAGGTAGGTTTCCCCACTTCCTCTGCTCTTCACCCCATCTGCACCCAAAAACTTGAGAGCCCTTTCCCCCATCATCCTGTCAGGGTAATATTGCTTTAACTGCAAAAGTAAAAATGTTGGAGCAACGGACCACAGACTAGCACAGCTGAAGTGGGTTTTTTTTTAACAGCTGTGGCTAGACAGAGGGATGACTAGCAAACGCACCTCTATTCCAAAGCACATGATGCATTGTATGTGGGTTGGTGTTGTGGAGAAAGGGGAGTGTTGCTGTTGAGTTTGTTAATGAGGTTTGCTGTATATATATTGTGTTTGTTTGAACTGAAACTGAAGATAAAGACCTCGAGATATTTTTGGATAAACCTTGTTGCCTGTAAGTCTATTTCTGTGTGAATGTGGGTCAGAGCTGTGGAACAGCTGCTAGCTGAAGCCTTTGTTTTTGTGCCCATTCTGCTGTGCAGTTCTGGTGTTTTGGCTACTCCTGGGTAAGTTTGTCCCCAGGCTGTGCCTGGTGCTCCTCAGGTGAGCCTATACTGAGTGGACACCTCCTGCCCTGAGGAGGCTGCAAAACAAAAACAAAAACAAAAACAGAAACAAACAAACTCTGGAAAGAGCTGGGAAGGAGGTGGGAGGCTACCATGGGGTTCCAGGCCTTTTTTTCCCCCCCTCCTTAAGGGGACACCTTGGGGTCCTCTGACTGCCCCTGGCTCTGTTTCCTGTGGGGAGAAAGGCTTTCTTTGCAAATGCTGTACCAGATGGGCTGCTGCCTGCTAAAAAAAACCTTATGACCAGTGGGAGGTGTCAAAGCCAGTGAGGGAGGGGGAATTGAATGCAGCAAAGTGGGCGCAAAGGTGAGCCCAATGACTCATGAAAAAGTTAGAGGTGACCATTCCACCCTTTCCTGGAGAGACTGCTTTGCTCCCTTTTATTTTATTTCTATTTTAACAAGTGATAGACAAGGGTCCCTGGACCCCCTCTTCTCTAAATGAGGCAGAGCTTTTGTATGCTACTTTCATCAAGTACCTAGATGAGTGGTTCTTAACCTGGGCTCTGGGGACCACCAGCAGCCCTTGATGTCCTCCCAGGGGGACTGTGAAGGCTTGAAGGCTGCTCAACCACCTCCTGCATGCAGTGGAGTAGCTATGTGACAGGAGCCAAGGCAAAGGCAGGCTGGCTGCCTTGGCCTGCGCATTGCCATTCAATCCACTCCGGCCACAAACTTGCAGGAAGAAGCAGGAGAAAAGTCTTCCCTCTCACTCCAGTGCCTCTGAGGGATTTCATGGATGGTGTAATTGTATGATTATGTTTATGATTATTAGGGTTTTAAATCTAAAGTCTTGGGCTGTCTTGGGGGCAGCAAAAGATATTTAAAGGGCCATTGGTAAAGAAAAGGTTAAGAGGCATTGTTGTACTTATATTATTATTGTCGTTATCAGGTATTATTGTTACAATTGTTAGGGTTTAAAATCTTGAGGGCCCATGGCAACAAAAGATATTTAAAATGGATCCCTGGTAAAGAAAATGTTAAGAGTGACTGGCATAATTGTATTAGTATTAGTATAGGTGTGCCTGGCATAACATACACCGTTATGTGCCCTGCTGGATTTTCAAGTAGTAGTTGCAGTGTGGAGCTTGGAATGGCAGCATTCCTTTCAGCCACATTCCTATCATGCGGTTCAGCTACATGTTATTATTTGAAGAAAAAATATTGCATTGTTTTACATGTGGGTGTCGAGTGGCTGAGGGAGTGAGAGGAGGGAGGGCCCCTTGTGAGGCTCGGGGTGTAGATGCAGATTGAGTGGCAGGAGTGGATTGTGAGGTGGACAGGGAATTTGTAGGTGCTGAAGGACTGAGGGGATTGGTTGGGTATGTTTCCTAAGTGGCCAGTCAGCACACTGGGAAATAAAACATACCCAAACCACACACTCAATACCACTCAATTCTGTAAGAATTGAGTTAGTGAAGATGGACCTCCCAACTAATTAATTGGATTTTTGGAATAGTAGATATTATTTAATCTGTTACAGAACTAGACCAACTTTTGATAATGGGTTTTGATATCTACTGGGTGCCCAGGGGGTCACATCACTGCCTCTCCATCCCTGCTGCCACTGCAATGGGATGGACCCAGGCAGTCAACTGGTGGCAGCAATGGGGGCAGGGCAACAGAGTGACTCAGTCTTAATGCACCACCGGTGTATGTTACGTTGGGTACAGCTAGTGATGTAAACTGTCTTGGGTCCCATGTTGGCAGAAAAATGGGATATAAATAAAATAAAACAGAATAAGAATTTTTGCATTGATTACCCATCTTTTCATTGGTTTCTTATTTAATAATATCCAGGGGGTTGGTCTGTTGCAGCAAAACCAGCAAAGAGCCTTAAAACACTTTAAAGACAACCAAGTTTTATGGGCAAGTTTTCATTTAGACTGCAGTATATTTCTTCAAATTCCTGGAGTTCAGGCTGAACAGACGGATATTTATACACAGGCAGTAGATGGAGGCAGAATGAGATGTGTCAAAGAATTGAAAAAGGTGCCAGCACAGCGATGGTCTTAACAGTGGTTGTTAAGGGTCATTTTAACAGTCATTGGGGACTCATAAGTGCGGATTGTGATAGTGGTTGTTAAGACCTATTCAAAGGGTACTGGTGGGTAACAGTACATCCAAGCAGGGATAAGCCAATAAACAAAGGTAAGGCTGAGACTATTTATGTCTCAGCCAAGTATGAGCAGAATTATATGTATGTATATGTAGATCAAGCATATTGATATATAGAGTCCCACCCATGATGCCAAAATCTCATTTAATATTTAGGGGAAATATTAGCTCAACTAGGAGGCATGCGAGAGGAGGGTAACTTTGGGAATCCTTTCACCTATGTATACCAATACTAACTGTAGGTAGCACTCCAGTTAAAGTAAAACAAAGTATTTTATTGGAATAATACAGAAAGTAAACTAACACACACAATATATGTTCTTAAGAACCATACATGGCTATAGTAGAGAAAGGCAAAAAGGTTGGATAGAGAGAGGTCTGGGAAGATAGGGTGGTAGTTAACAGTCTTGAAGAAAAGAGAGTTCTGTGCAGCGAAGATACTCAGACTGGTATCTGAGGGTGGCACAGTGAAGAAGAGAATGAAAGAGGTTCATCTGTGGCACAGCTAGCTATTGTTGGGGCTCTAATATTTATACTCTGGTCTGTGCCATGGAGGGGCAGATTAATAATAACAAAGCTTGGATGGCTCTCCCCAGAACAGACAAAAGGAACCAAAACTCAACTGATTGCTGTAATTGCAGAGAGAAAGAACATTGATGGGCTTTCAACAACCTCATAAGGTTGGACAGGAGGGGGTGTGAGGGGAGATTTCTGTAGGGTATGGACTGAGGAATGGTCACTTGATTGCTTGATTGAATTATTGCCTGAGATGCCCAGTGCTGGAAGAAAGGATTACCACATACCCCTTAACGACTGGGTTGTTAGCATAAACCCATTACTGTGAGAGCTTTCCACATAATCGTAACTTGGGCTTTAATACCATTCAATTTCTTGACACATCCCAGGTCATCATGACCTTCACCTGACCTCCAGTCTGTCTAAACTTGAAGCCAAAATGACTCCAAAAAGTGTCCAATATGTTCAGTTATGGAATCTCATGGGGAGGGGTAGTAGGGCATGCTAACATTATATGTATCAAAGTGGGGAAAGTACAGCCTATTACCATTAGAGAAAATTGTCCAAACAGCATCATAATATGTGCAACAATGGTGGTAAAAGAGATAAACCTGCACAGATTTGTAGTCAAGATACGTAGTCAGGTTAAAAAGCATTTTTCCTTGTTCAAGTCAAGAGAGCCACACTTTAATAAAAGAAAAGGTTATAAAATGGATATAAAATAGCTAAAGTATCTAAGAGCTATTTGAAATTGGGTAAGCAGGATAAAATGTTAAAATTTAGACGTTAAAAATGAACATGACCAAATTGATTGTGCAGGCTGAAATTTGCGATGCATAAAAACAGTAGCAAGAAAAGCTGGGTTTAAGTGGGGAAAATTCTTTTCCATGTTTTTGACATCCAGAAGGAGAAATCTGGCCACTGCTGCTCTTTCTAGAATCATGGAGTTGGAAGGGACCACAAGGGCCATTTAGAGCAACCCTCTGCCAGTATTGCTGATTTGTCCATTTTCCAGATAAAATTGTCTTACTTTACAGAGCTGATGTAAAGATTATTGGGAGGTCAGAAAGAAAAGAAGAGTGAAGCAAGTCCAATTAGAAATACAACAGAACAGATTGTAACCAAATCCATCACCACTGTAGGGTTGTCAGGAGGCTTATTGCACACTGAATTATAGTGGCAGGGCTGCCAGAAGTTCTGCTTTCCATGCTGCCCGCCCTACCACATGATGTCATCGTTTTTCCAGTGTTCTGCCATTTGGGTCCTGTGGGAGACAGAAGTAAAACTATGTCTTTTTTTCTAACTGGAAAAATCCCAGTTTCATCTTGGCTTCTAGGGAAAGTTCAGCCTTGATTTACTCTAGCACCCATTTATTTGTTGTTGTTTTTTTTTAGCAGTCCACAGTATCCATAGAACTCTTCTCCAGCAACACATTTCAAATGAGTTGATTTTCTTCCTATCAGCTTTCTTCACTGTCCAGCTTTCAGAGCCATACATACAAACTGGAAATATAGTGGCATGGACAACCCTAACTTTAGTATTCAATGATATCTCTTGACACTTCAGGATATTGTCTAGTTCCTTCATGGCTGTCCTTCCAAGCCCTGGTCTTCTGATTTCTTGACTGCAGTCTCTGTTCTGATTAATGACTGAGCCAAGGTATGGAAAATCTTGAAGTATTTTAATTTCTTCACTGTCTACTTTAAAGTCATGAAAATCATTGTGGTCATTATTTTTGTTTTCTTAATCTTCAGCTGTAAACCTGCCTTTTCACTTTCTTCCTTGAGTTTCTTCAGTAATCGTTTCAAGTCTTTGCTATTTTTTGCTAGTAGTATGGTGTCATCTGCATATATTTCTTCCTCCAGTTTTCAAGCTTCCTTCCTCCAAGTCTAATTCTGTTTTATGTGTGATATGTTCAGCATGCAAGTTAAACAGATAGGGTGATAAAATGCAGCCTTGCCTGGCTCCCTTGCCAGTTGGAAACCATTCCATTTCTCCGTAATTGTCCTGATAGTAGCCTCTTGTCCTGAGTACAGCTGACATATCAGGACAATCAAATGTTGTGGCACACCAATTTCTTTAGGAGCGAGCCATAGTTATTTTTTATGGTGATAGATCATTTCCAAGGTGATGTTCTTGCCTGAAGATTCCTCCTCTTCACCCTGAGGATTAGAGGAGGTGGTCCAAGCCCTGACACTCAGAGCTGGCCCTGAGATTTGGTAACCCTAACAACCACATGAGCTGCATCTATTTCTTGTGAGAAAAAAAGAACTTGTTTCATATCTGAAGGTTGCACATGAGGATAAGAAGCTACATTGTATAACTTTATCAGCTGATCAGCCCCTTCCCTCCCATATCCAAATCCCACTTTTTCACTTTTGCAGATTATCAAAACCATTTGTCATGCTACACATGCCTCTCATTTGCACAACCTGAAAGCTGAGAGGAAGGAGAATAAAAGGCAAAAGATACATGTTTACCCCTAAAGCAACTCCCCCTGCCTAAGAGGCAGAAACAGCTTTTCTTACCGCACTAATCTTCTTTGTGTTCCCTTTCCCCATCATTAATTAATTCTTTACACCTGCTTGCCTCTGCTTAGATACTGATCATTTTACTAATTAACTTTTGGAAGCTGCAGTGCCTACAGCTTCGAAGACTGAATATCTCATCCTCAGCATCCTTTGGGAGGGAAAACCTCTACTGGGAATCAAGAAGTCTTGGAGTTTGGGTTTTGCCTTTGCAATGAACCCGCTGTATCCTCAGCACTCTTCCCCAGCACCACATCTCAAATTCACTAACCAGCTGTCACACCTGTACCTGGTGATGGGAAATATGATGGCTTGGATGATCCTAACTTTAGTGTTCCATTATATATCTTTGTACTTTAGGACCTCGTCTAGTTCTTTCATAGCTGCCCTTCCCAGTCCCAGGAGTTTATCAGACATGCTAAATATGGTGTTACAACGATGCCAGGACATCGCTAAAGGGCTTCCTTTTCAGATGATGTCATTCTCCCCTTGTCGTTCTGTTGCTGTTCTGCTGGTGCTGTTTTTTATTGACAGGAGGAGCTGTCAATACATCCCCTGTTCCATTTCTACCACAGATGTTCGTGTGACTGAAAAGGTGCCCCGTTTCGCTGGCGAGATCCCAGCGTCAATGGGAGGTCCCTGCCACAACACTTCCTGGTGAGGTCGGGACATCAAAGTAAGTGACACACTTTTTAAAAACTTCCTTGGTTTACTTGGAAGTTTTAAAGTGTGTTTTTGTGCTTGCTGTTATTTTTTTCCACTGTATTTTCCTTTTAATTTTTGAATTTCCTGCACTCATGTCTTCTTGCGAGAATCCACAGGATTTCACTCTAGGAAGTGAAGGGAGCTCTGTTAGAGCTTCTTTCACTCCTGGGCTTCCCTGTAGACATGACAGAAGTTAAGTCTGAAAAGTTTTGATGTTTTTGAGGGACAGGAACAATTTTTTTGTTCCTGCCTGATAATCTCCCTAGTCTTCTTCTCATTTTTTGAGTGCAATCTCTGTTCTGATCAATGACATGCCTGGCCTGGCCTTAGGTTAGTACCTGAAAAAGCCAAACTAAACCTGGTTGTGTTATAAAATGTGATTTGCAGAAGCTCTGCTCTGTCTAGAAATACAGATTTGGGGAAGATTCTTTTCACTTCTGCTGCTTTGGTGCATGGTGTCAATATCAGTGCCCAAGGCCTTGTTCTTATCTGCAAAATGGAATGGGATGGGTGAGGAAATTATTGTTTTCCTATTTTGATACAAGCTTAGCCAATTTGTACCTCCTCCACATCTGGCTGGATATCCAAACACAATTTACAATTGGAAAACCATACATTTATGAGCTTGCAGTGTGATTCACACAGAAAAACAACCAGTTTAAAAAAACATGCATTTTTAAAAAATGCATGTAAAGAAAAGCATTATTTGAATAATAGCTATAAACATGCTTTAGTCAAATGTGTCAGTTTGAAAAATGAGCATATGAAATACACTTGTTTTGCATAGATAAACACATATTAATTTCTGTGCTAAAAATGTACAATCCAGTATGGACCTGAGCTTGAAGGGATAAATCCAGGTATATCAATGAACTTGAGTTTGCTAAATTTGTTCACTAGACTCTGGGCTGAAGTGTTTTTTTTTTTAATGGCTAGAAATTGATATGTTTTGACTGAATGTTTCTGGAGAGGACCGCAGGTGTCTATAATGTCCATGCATTTGCCAGATTCATGGATTCTAGAATGGGGGAATGGAGGGGGCTCAAGTGTCCCTTGAGTAGGTTTGGGGACAGGATGAGCTCCCTGAAATTATCAGATAAATTGGACCAGCAAGATTTCTATGTAGTTGCTCCATAGAATTATCAATCAGATATATACTAAATGATGAAGCATGCACATGTGCACATGCGCATATAGAAATATTAAGACAGGGTGCCTTATCATGAATAACAAATGTCATCTATCCTAGACACACTTATGTAGGAATGAGCTAGACTGGCTGCATGGAGAGAACTTCTAAGTAGCCATTGTACTTTCAAGAGTTTTCATGTTTAAGGATGATTGAATGAGGATGGGAGAAATAATTTGCCCTCCCCCAACTGTGCCCTACCCCTGATTCTCTACACCTCAAGCTTCATAGACACACATTTTATAATTTTCTTTTGAAAGTATTATGTGTCCAGTCCTGTATCTTCTGACATATCTCCACAGCTTTTGCTTTTATAGTAGTGTGGTAAAGAGACAGATGTGATAGGAGACATTATAGGCACTTTTGCATTCACTTGAGAGGTTCTTACATATCTTTTACCTTTACTCGATATATTGATTGTATTCTTTATTTACTCAGTTTTGTAATAGCTATTATTTATTTATTTATTTAATTAATTAATATGCCGGCTTTCTCCCAAAGTAGGACCCAAGGCAGCTCACAAAAACCATTAAAAATCAATACAGTTTTAGTACAATTAAAGTCACCATCATTAAAGCAATTTAAAATTATTTAAACATACAAAAATAAAAAAAATAAAAACAAAAGATAAAAACCACACCCCAATAAAAAAGCCTTCATAGGCAAGGCTACACATTAAAAGCCTGCTTACGCAAAAAGGTTTTTGCCTGCTGGTGAAAGGAAAGCAGGAAGGGGGTCAGCCTGGCCTCCTGTGGAAGGGAGTTCCAGATGGTGGGAGCAGCCACTGAGAAGGCTCTCTCTCGTTTCCTCACCAAGCAAGCCTGTGATGGTGGTGAGACTGAGAAAGCCTTCTCCTGAAGATCTTAAGACCCTTGCAGGTTCACATGGGAAGATACGGTCTTTCAGATAGTCTGGTCCCAAGCCGTATAAGGCTTTATAGGTCATGACCAGCACTTTAAATTTTGCCCAGAATTTTTGCCATTGCTTTCATGGCATTCCAAATGCTTTCTGCTTCAGTTGGTTGTTACTCTTGTTATTTTAGTCCAACACATTCTGCGTCTGCATGGTTTTGTACAAAAAGTACCTTCAGGTAGGAAAATTAACGACCTGCCTGCCAATGTTGGACCCCCCTCCCTACTGTAAAATCATTGTGGGGAGGGGTGTCTCAGGCTAGCTCGTGATAATACTGATTGGCCATGCTTGCTTGATGCTTAGATCAGAGAATCCCCCAGTTTTCTCCTATGTGCAGATGGCATTGTCTTCTCTTTTGCCATCAGAGTCCTCAGCTTGGTGTTGGTGCTGACACTAAGTTTGTGGAAACCCTGAGCAAAGAATTCCTTAAAAGACATGGCCTAGCATCCTGTTCAGTAGTTTGGGTATTGTGTACTGGACTTACGATAGCCTTGCTGCTGAGGCTTCTTGTTTATGGTCACAATGAACAAACATTATTATTATTATATTTCTAGCCTGCCTTTCCCCCAAACTTGGCCCTCCAAATATACCTTCACAGCTTGGCAGTGCCCCAAACAAAGCATTTCTAAGGTGTTGGAAATCAGAACTCTTGGAAATGACATCCACAGTGCACTTTCCCAGTAGTGGGTTGCTTTCAGACGAGCTGTTGCATCAGGACCATGAGGGGCTTCTCCATCTGTCTGTTCTCAACGCACTCCATGACTGTGGACACCATTTTCCAGTGCTCCAGTCTGCAGCACCTCAGAAATGCTTTGATTGAGGTGCTGCCAGGCTGTGAAAATAGGTTCGGAAGATCAGGCATCGTTAATAGTAACTATGATGATGGCATTCCATCACTGTAATTATGATAATGATGCAAATCTCAGCCATGTGTAGAAAGAGAAGTGGGGCAGAATTGACAGTCTCCAACAACGTGCCCAACTTCCCCTTCTACAGTATTCATTGAGGGCCCATAGTCCTGCATGAATGTCTGGCATAAGGTCATAGATGGTCCCAGTTCTCTGAAACTAAAGCAGATTTGGAGGAGTTTGACCGCCTTTGTTTTATGCCCTGGAGACCAAAGAGCTCATACTCTGTGTTCATCACCCTGGAAGGTCACAAGCAGCACATGTTTCTGTCTCCTGATCTTGTCAGCTGCTCAATGAGGAATGAAAAAAAGCAGCTCTGTTGACACCCTGGGCCCTTTTTTGAGTTCCTGGGTCCTGGCAAGGGCCCAGCCTTGCCAACTTCTGGCTCCAGAAGTGTGCATTATCATGTAGCAGGCTAGGAGCATACAGCTGTCTCCTCTGCTTTGCCAGAAATATTTGCAGTTCTTTGATTCTGTACAGGGAATCCTTTTGGAGAAGAGCACACCATACAAACAGAATGAGGGTTTAATAGGCCATCTCTCTCGGCTCATTTTCATACCCTAGAGTTAAAAAAAAAACTATTTGGCAGTCTGCTGTGAAGGATTTGTGTGACTTAAAGCTCAAATGCAGTTGTTAGCACAATAGCAATTGTGTGACTATAATAACCTTCAGCATCCAGTAAAAAAAGAGCTGCTACAGCGAAGTTAACTCACTTCAGACAGCCTAGTGGCAGTACCACTTCCACACTCCAGGGGGCAATAGAAACACAGCATCCTATGCATTCTAGACCTACTGTGGGTGAGTATAGCCTACTCAAGAATGCAGAATATGCCTGTTCTGAGGTTTCAGACAGGGGGAGAGTTGCAAAGAATTTTTATTAGCAAAACAACAGTGTGGAAACCATATGAGCTGATGCAACTAATGGAGCAAAGAGTTGTTATAGCAGGAACCCCATCTTGGAAGCTCTATGCCTTACTAGGCACCCACCACGCTGCAAATGGGGATGGTGTTATTCATTTTGAAGAAAGAGAAAGATTTCATTGTGTTCTTGTTCACCAAGAATACATTGTACAAAATACCTGCACTTCCAAATAGAGCTGCACAGGCTACTAAGCTAACAATTAGCTAACACACATTGGAAGCTGCTTATTGAAGTGGAGATGTGTAAATTTCTATTGCTTAAAACAATTTGTAAGCTGCTCTGATAGCCTTGTGGCTGAAGAGCGGGGTATAAATAACTAAATATATATAAATATATTTGTTAATTTTGCTAGTCACTTCTAAATAGTGTCCTTGGTGCAGATGGTTAAAAGAACACACACACTGCAGTGCACAGGGCATTCTTGTTTTAAGGCTGCCTGGTGCCTATTTACTGGCGATTTGTCTCTGCTCTCACTGTCCTTTACTTCACTGGCTCTCACTGCAACTTCATCTAGTTGGTTGTAGCAACCTGTGGAATTTTTGCTTAAGGGTGGATCGTACTGACAACATAGTGCCATGACGCAGACCAGGGGTGGGGTAAGGTGTTGTTGGACTACAGTTCCCATCAGCCCTCCCCAGTATAGCCATTGGTGAAGAATGGCAAGAACTTCAGCCCAGTGGCATCTGGAGGTCCCCATAGTCTGAACACCTGACATACAGAAAGCTGCAACATTAAAATCCTATGCATTTAAAGCAAACCTTTGAAGTTCCAAATTGTGAATTTGGTTTGACTAAAGATGGTCAAATTTAGCATTCCAAAATGAAATGGAAGTTTATGACTTTAAGATTTATTTCAGGTACACTGAATACACATTGCCTGCATGCGATGTGCTTTTTCATAAGGATCATTTTTCCCCCATGACTCATCTCATGACTCACCGCTGTGCATCTGGGATCCTTCAGTTAAAAATTCTGTAATAGGATTAGTCTGGACTACCAGCTTAGCTCGAAGATGTCAAACAAAGAATCAGACATGAGTTTGGGACAGTTGCTGGGTAGAACACATAATCTTTTAACTTCCATGTTTGGTATTAACAGCTTTGCTGTCATTGCATGCAAGGGGACAGGAGATGACATCATCCAACTGAACAATTTAGTTCTATGCCACAGGACATTGTTGGAGATAGTGGGGGCATTTTCACCTGTGGGCTAAATAATGCGACTGTTAGGTGGATTTGCAACTGGTTGACCAACCAAACCCAAAGGGTAGTCACCAATGGCTCCTCTTCATCATCGAGAGAAGTAACCAGCGGGGTGCCACAGGGTTCTGTCCTGGGCCCAGTGCTATTCAACATCTTTATCAATGACTTGGATGAGGGAATAGAGGGAATGCTTATCAAGTTTGCAGATGACACCAAATAGGGGTAGCTAACACCCCAGAGGACAGGATCAGAATTCAAAATGACCTTAACAGATTTGAAAGCTGGGCCAAAACTAACAAAATGAATTTCAACAGGGAGAAATGTAGGATACTACATTTGAGCAGTAAAAATCAAATGCACAGGTATATCATGGGTGACACCTGGCTTGATGGCAGCACATACGAAAGGGATCTAGGAGTATTAGTGGACCACAAACTGAACATTGAGACAGCAGTGTGATGCAGCAGCTAAAACAGTCAATGTGATTCTAGGCTGCATCAATATGAGTATACTGTCTAGATCAAGGGAAGTAATAGTGCCACTCTATTCTGCTTTGGTCAAACCTTACCTGGAATATTATGTCCATTTCTGGGCACCACATTCACGGAGGATATTGACAAGCTGGAATGTGTCCAGAGGAGGGTGACCAGGATGGTGGGAGGTCTGGAAGCCATGCCGTATGAGGAGCAGTTTAGGGAGCTGGGCATGTTTAGCCTGGAGAAGAGAAGGTTAAGAGGTGATATGATAGCCATGTTTAAATATTTGAAGAGATGTCATACTGAGGATGGAGCAAGCTTGTTTTCTGCTGCTCCAGAGACTAGGACATGGAGCAATGGGTTCAAACTACAGGAAAAGAGATTCCATCTAAGCATCAGGAGGAACTTCCTGAGAGTAAGAGCTGTTGGGCAGTGGAATGCACTGCTTTGTAGTGTGGTGGAATCTCCTTCTTTGGAGGTTTTTGTCCGGCTCATCCCTGAATTCTGGGTGTTGAAGTGGAATTCATGGAGGACCCTGACATACAGCTGGTTCAGGCCTGGCTCTTTCTCAGGCGCTGGAATGTCTTGGCGTGAGGCCAGCCCACCTGGTAGGCATGGGAACGCCAGCTCAAGGCCTTTGAGGCCAGGTGCAGACATCTCCAAATATCTTCTTCCCCCTTCACCCTCCCCCTTGCATGTAGTGACCTCCCTTTTCTGCATTTCTCACGCTGGGTGCTTTATCTACAGTCCTGCTTGTCTGTAATTCAGTTTTGGCTTTGCCAATGTTCCTGACACATGAGTCCATGTCAATAAAGCAATTTATTGATTGCATGTGAGCGTGTGTTCTCTGGACATCACAGAAAGCCGAAACTCTATTCCTTCTTTACAACCTACTACTGGAGTGGTTCTACCCGCGATGTTGGATGATGCGGAGACTGGAACTCATCCGGATAAAGATCTGGTTGCCAGCGGCAACCAGGAAGCCGGTACCTCTGGGCTGGAGGCCGGCACAGCTGGAGGTGTTGCTGCAGCTTCTGATGAAGACTGGAGCCGGGGCCGCCGAAGGGCTGGGAGAGTTTTTTTTTTCCTCCGACCCCATGGAGCTGGGAGCCAAGCAAGCTCAGGGGAGGGGCAGCATGCCACACTTTGGCACTCCAGTCCGAGAAGTCCTGGCTCCCCACTGGCCTTGGGTGGGCGATAGCAGCTGGGAGGAACGTTGGACAGACCCCTGGGCGAGGGGGCTCATGAGCCAGGAGTGCGGTTTTCCCTGGCAGAAGTAGGAGTAGAGGTCCTGCAGTTGAAGCAGCAGATGGGGGAGATGCAGGCGGGCCTCCTGGAACTCCTACGAAGGATACCACCAGCCCCACCCGCCCCTGAAGGGGCCCAGCCTCCCCAAGCCCAACCAGCGGCCGCCCCGGTGCCCGGAGCAGGGGCTCCAGCTCCGCCTCCGGAGGTCCCTGGCCTGCTGGCTCCTAGACCTGCTCCTCCTGGTGGGGCTGGACCAGTTGAGCCATGGGAAAGACCCCGAGGCCTGAAGCAACGAAATCTGAAGGCGACTTTTGACGGAGATGCAGCAAAGCTACCCTACTTCCTGACCCAAGTGGTGAGTTTCATGACCAAATGGGAAGGGGATTTTCAGACAGATGCTGAGAAAGTGCAGTATGTGTCCAACCAACTAGAGGGAGAGGCGGCACAGTGGTTGGAGGGGCTCTATGATATGGGAGCACCCGAACTGGGAAACTTCCAAGAGTTCTTGCTATTCCTTAGAGCCCAATTTGAAGACCCTTTGAGAGTGAGAAGAGCTCGGGCGGAGCTCAGACAACTAAAGCAAGGCACTAAGACAGTGGGAGAGTATGCTGCTGAGTTCCGCCGCCTGGCCAGCCAAGTGCCTGAGTGGCCGAAAGATGTCAAGGTGCAGTTTTTCCAAGAAGGGCTGAATGCTGACATCCTAGAGTGGGCGATGTTCCAGGGGAACCCCGAAACCCTCCTATGGTGGGTGCGGCTTGCCGGGGAAGTGGAGACGCTGAGATGGCACGTCAAGATGGTACGTAGTCTGCAAGGGGCAGAGGGGAAGGCCACCGGGTCCACCGGGAAGAAGGGCAAGTTGGCCCGCTCGGGTGGAGCCACGGCTGGAGAGTCTGAATGGGAGCGAAGGATGAGAAAGGGGTTGTGCCTGCAGTGTGGGAAACGCGGCCATCGCATAGCTGAGTGCCCAGACAGGAGCCCTCGGGAGCCAGTGGCAGCTAACAAACCCCAGCGGAGGGAAGGGAGATCAGCGGTGTCTAAGACCCCACTCAAGCCCAAGCCGAAAGCAGCAGCCCGGGCCTTGGTGACAGGCCATGCCATGGGGGAATCTTCGGATGACCCAGATGACAGTGGATCCTTTTCTTCCGATGCTGAGCCGGCAGGAAACGGATCCAGCCCGCCCTATTAAGTGCCCGAGGGCGGGCTAACCCCGAAGGGCACCCAGAAGCTGTGGTGAGTGGAGTAAAAGAACCTTTTTTTATTAAAGCCAGAGTAGGGCCCGCGGGGGAGGGCCCCACCCAAAAAGTAATGATAATGATTGACTCGGGGTGCACCCAAGTTCTAATGCGCCCCTCTCTAGTCAGTGAACTGGACATTAGTACTGTTAAGTTGGGAAAGCCAGTGTGGCTGTCACAGATGGATGGTGGGATGATGAAGGGGGGCCCAGCCAGGTGAATGACCAGCCCTGTCCACATGAGAATGGGGAACCACCAAGAGGAACTCCAATTTGTAGTTGCCCCAGGGTTAGTTCCCGCTGCGGTGGTGGGCTTAAACTGGCTAAAGTTTCACAACCCCTCCATTGACTGGGTGAAAGAGACACTGACGTTTGCAGACCCAGTGTGTGTGCAGGAGCACCGGGTGGGGAAAGCATCCTCTAGGGAAGGGGTCCCTCTAGCGGTTGATTCAAGGAACTACATGACTGCTTTGGTTAAAGGAGAACTGAAAGGCCTGCCAGTAGAGTACAAGGCGTGGCAATATGTTTTTGAGGAGAGGGAGTGCGACATTTTGCCTCCCCACAGGCCCTTTGACTGTGCCATTGAGATACTCTCTGAGACTAAACTACCCAAGCCCAGGATTTATTCCATGACCCCTGCTGAAATGGAGGCACTACGAGAGTTTATTGACAAAAACTTGGCACGGGGGTTCATTAGGCCCTCAGCCTCGATGGTGGGGGCCCCTGTGATGTTCAGGCGCAAATCAGATGGGGGTCTTCATTTAATTCAGGACTACCAAGGGTTAAATGTGATTAGTGTCTCCAACCAATACCCCCTGCCCCTCATGAAGGACATATTAGCCCATTTGTCCAAAGGAAAGATTTTCACTAAGTTGGATCTACGGGAGGCTTATTACAGAGTGCGAATCAGGGAAGGGGATGAATGGAAGACTGCTTTCAATTGCCCTTTGGGGGCTTTTGAGTTCAAGGTCATGCCTTTTGGATTAAAAGGGGCCCCAGGGGTATTTCAGAACCTTATTAATGACGTTTTGAGAGACTTACTGTACAAAGGGGTATTGGTGTACCTAGATGATGTGTTGATTTACTCTGCGGACTACACGTCCCATGTGAAATTGGTGAAAAAGGTGCTTGCAGAGTTGGGTGAAAACCATTTGTATGCCAAAATGTCAAAGTGTGAATTCCACCAAAGCCGTTTGGACTACTTAGGCTACCGTATCTCAGACAAGGGGATAGAAATGGACCCAGAAAAGGTCAAAGGGGTGTTGGCATGGGAAGCCCCTAGAACTAGGAAGCAACTGCAAAGCTTCCTGGGGTTTGCTAATTTTTACCGGTCCTTCATCCCTGACTTTGCGACAGTAGCCCTTCCTCTGACTGATTTGTTAAAAACCAAAGATGTGGTGAATAAGGGAAAGGGGGAAGGAACGAGGGAAAAACCTCCCCCAAAAATAGTGTGGACGGATCAGTGTCAACGGGCCTTTGAGAAGTTGAAATCTCTGTTCACTTCAGAACCTATTCTCAAGCACCCTGACCCCTCCCAACCCTTTGTAGTCCAGGTTGACGTGTCTGATGTTGCTATGGGTGGGGTGCTGTTGCAAAGGGGGGAGGAGGGAGAGCTCAGACCATGTGCCTACCTGTCTAAAAAATTTAATGAAACTGAGTGAAATTGGCCTGTGTGGGAAAAGGAGGTGGGTGCAATCAAACTGGCCTTAGAAACGTGGTGCCACCTGCTGGAGCGGTCTCCCAAACCTTTTGAAGTTTGGACAGACCACAAGAATTTGGAAGTGTTAGCCACACCTAGACGGTTGAGTCCTAAGCAGGTCAGGTGGGCCAGTTTCTTTTACCGGTTCAACTTCACCCTGAAATTTATCCTGGGGAAAAGGAATTTCCTGGCTGATGCTTTGTCCAGGCTGCTGCAACATGAGAGTAAGAGAAAAGAGGTCATTGATCCTGTTTTCTCCCCCTCCCACTTGGGGCTGGCAGTTCTCATGCATAGTAAAACCAAGCAGCAAGAATCACTTGCCAGCCCCTCAGTGGGGCCAATATTTGAGCCCTCGGCAGCCAAGGATGATGCTCCCCCTCCAGAGGCTAAGCCCATTGATGCCCCGCCCATGCCAGAGCTCTCACCACAGCCCCACATCCCACGGGATGATGGGGGTGGGTGGCAGTCCTAACTCGCGTTGGCCCTGCCCTAGGACCCTTGGTTCTTGGCCCACTCCGGGGAGGTGACCATGAGGGAGGGCCTGGCCTGGAGGGGGGACCGTCTGTATGTCCCTGGGGCCCTGAGAGCAATCATCCTCAGGCAGTGCCATGATGTCAAAAGTGCAGGGCATTTTGGGTATCTCAAAACTCTACATTTGGCCCGCAGGCAGTTTTGGTGGCCAAAAATGAGGAAGGAGGTGGAGGAGTATGTAAAGGGGTGTTCCACGTGTGCTATGGCAAAGGGTGGGTCAGGGAAGCCCAAAGGCCTGCTCCAACCTCTGCCTACCCCTACCAAACCTTGGGAAGTCATCAGTATGAACTTTATAGTAGAGTTAGCTGAAAGTAAGAAAAAGACTGTTATATGGGTTGTTACTGATCTGTTCTCTAAACAAGTGCATTTCGTGGCCTGCAGGAAGCTTCCAACGGCCTCCCAACTGGCCAGGTTGTTCATTCAACACATCTACCGTCTCCATGGTGTCCCTGCTAAGATTGTGTCTGACAGGGGGGCCCAATTCACTTCCCAGTTTTGGAAGGCATTCACGAACCTTCTGGGGGTGGAGCTAGGGCTCAGCAGTTCCCATCATCCCCAGACGGATGGACAGACCGAAAGTATTAATCAGATTCTTGGACAATACCTGAGGTGTTATGTAAATTTCCAACAATCTGACTGGGCTGACCTCTTGCCGTTTGCCGAGGTAGCCTATAATGACACCCACCAAAGCACTGGCCTTTCTCCCTTTAAGGTTGTCTCAGGACAGGATTTCAGTCCCTTGCCTCTGAAGGAAGGGACTCCCACAGACCCGGTCTCGGTGACCCAGTGGAGTCAAACAGTCAGAGACGCCTGGCCTCAGGTAATCTCTGCCTTGGACTTTGCCAAAGCGTGCTACAAGCACCATGCTGACCAAAGGAGGGATCCCACCCCGGGATACGCCGTAGGGGACCTGGTCTATTTATCCACTAAGTTCCTTAAGAGTCCCCAACCCTCCAAGAAGTTGGGGGCTAAATACATTGGGCCCTTTCCTATTACTAGAGTGATAAATCCAGTGGCGTTTGAACTGGCTTTACCTCAACTGTATCGTCATGTGCACCCTGTGTTTCATTCCAGCTTGCTCAAACTGGCGTGCCCTCCAGACCAGCACCATCTGGCCACGGGACCTCCTCCCCAACCTATTCTGGTCGACCACGATCAACATTTTGAGATCTCCGAGGTGTTGGACTCAAGGGTTCATCGGGGAGGGTTACAATATTTGGTGAAGTGGAAACATTTGCCTCTGGGTCATGCTGAATGGGTTGATTCTGAACATGTTAATGCTAACCGCTTATTGCGAAAGTTCCATGCCCACTTTCCTGATAAGCCTGGTTAAGGGGGAGGTTTGTCTTTGGGGGGGGCGGTATGTCAGGCTCATCCCTGAATTCTGGGTGTTGAAGTAGAATTCATGGAGGACCCTGACATATAGCTGGTTCAGGCCTGGTTCTTTCTCAGGCCCTGGAATGTCTTGGCGTGAGGCCAGCCCACCTGGTAGGCATGGGAACACCAGCTCAAGGCCTTTGAGGCCAGGTGCAGACATCTCCAAATATCTTCTTCCCCCTTCACCCTCCCCCTTGCCTGTACTGACCTCCCTTTTCTGCATTTCTCACGCTGGGTGCTTTATCTACAGTCCTGCTTGTCTGTAATTCAGTTTTGGCTTTGCCAATGTTCCTGACACATGAGTCCATGTCAATAAAGCAATTTATTGATTGCATGTGAGCGTGTGTTCTCTGGACATCACAGTTTTTAAACAGAGGCTGGATAGCCATCTGTCAGGGGTGCTTTGATTGTGTATTCCTGCATAGCAGGGGAATGGACTAGATGGCTCTTGTGGTCTCTTCCAACTCTATGATTCTATGACAGATATATGGCAATGTGTACTCTTTGCATGTTTTGGGTTACACCTCCTACCGGCCATAGCCAGCAGGATTAGTGGTCAAGGCTTATGGTAATTGTAGTCCAAACTACAATGAAACCCCCTCCCCACACCTCAGCCAGAACAGAAAAATAGTAAGGAGAGGTCACCTTCATTTGAACTAGGCAAAAGTGCAGTAAGAGCCTTACCTTACTAGAGTTGACTTCCCTTGTACTTGCTGCTTCTACTCAGAGGACACTGGCATACCTTTGGCCCTGCTGGCAGCTGACCTTTGTTTCATAACAGGTTCCATCTCTGGCATTCCCTTACTTGACTCAAGGAATGGCCTAGTAGGAACTTTCTGATGAGATGCCAGCTTGGCTTCTGAAGCCATGCTTTTGGTCACTCCTTATCAGCTTTGTTTCCTGACTCTATGTGTGGCTGACCTTAGCTATTTCTTGAACAATTTGGATCCTCCTTAGTTACTTTGTTGTGTTTGTGTGAGAAGTCTCCAGTTTATCTTGGAACCAGTGCCACTGGAACAGGCACTTGCCACCTGGAACCGTTCATGGCCAAGAAAAGGCTGTTTGAGAGGCCGAGATGGGATTCATTTAACAGCCAGGGAAACAGAGTGAAGCAAACACTGCTCTTTCCAAACTCAGTGGAGGCCATTTTCTCTGTCTGTTTTTCAAGGTGTCCATAGAGTTTGGAAAGAGCTTAAATCATTCACAGTTACTACATGCCAGATTCAATAGTGATGAAGCTGCTCCACTACTCCTTTGGTGTACATTCCCATATGCCCTTCAAAGTAAGATGTTTCATGCTTGCTAGCATCATGGTGTCTTGGTGATTTGAATTTTTAAAACATCCACCTCTAAAATGCACACCTTTCATTCTCCTTGTTTCATGAGAAGTGAGCCCTCTTCAGGCTTTTAAGATCCTTGCCTAATATCTCTGCATGAGGGTATTTCAAATTTTCACACATTTATCATGAAATAGGGATTCATAGAATATTCAGAAAATCTCTCTTCATTGAGGAGAAAGGGTGTCTTGACATGTCTTAAGACATTAGGAGAAATTCTGTATACTGTTTAAATATTTTTAGCATTTCTGGACCATTTCAGAAATAAGTTGTGGGGGGCAAAGTCTACAGTTTGATTGTCTCCTCAGACCCAAACTGATTGGTAAGCTGACTCCACTGTTGTATTTCAGCATCAGCCTTCAATATGTCATAGTGTATAACATACACTAGAGTACATGCTAGGCAAGTCTCCCAGGGAAGAGGATTCCACAAGTGGCCCTTGTCTTGACCATGACAAAAACACCCAATGTGTTATATAGCACTTCTAACATATATCATATACAATGTATCATATACATCCTACTTATTGAACGGGGTGGGCAAAGTGCAGGCTATCGGCTGCATGTGGCTCAAGGGCTATTTTGTGGCTCCCCAGGAGTCAAAATAGTTTTGCATTATTTTTTAAAAAATTTTTTTGCCCACAGATGTTCTCTAGGGGCATGGACATTTTCACATATATTAGGCCCCTTCAGCCATTTTAGATTTTGCAGAGACCTTTCCCCCCCACAAACAGGAAGCAAACAGGAAGTGTCTTCTAGTCACTTCCTGTTTAAAACAGGCCTCTCTTGGGTGCTTGGGAGGCATCTAGGGGCAAAAAAATTAGGATTTTTTTGTGATGAGGGTACAGTGGGGAGGGTACTGCCCTCCAAGGTCTCCTTGGGGGGTGCTCATGCACCTCCCAGCCTTCCACAGTTGCCCATCCCTATTGTAGAACTTTCTTCCCAGGGATGTTTCCCTAACACAGAGAGGTTTCCCTAACACACATATTTTATGCTCTGTACAAAATCCTTTTTAGTTACCTAGGCTTTTAATGATAGCTATATTTTAAAGATATTATTTTTAGCATCTGAGGAGATGATGCTTCCCAGGTAGGTGAACTGCTGGATGGACCTAAGCACAGATTTGCTGATGGCAATGTGGGGATGGTGGCGTTTGTCCTGTGGTGCAGGCTGGTAGAGAACTTCCATTTTCTTCAGGTTGACTTCCAGCCCAAATAGCTCTGCAGCTGTTGCGAAGCAGGATGTTAGGCACTGCAGAGCTGCTTCTGTGTGGGGAACAAGGGCAGCATCATCAGCAAAGAGCAGCTCACGGACTAGATAGTTTAGAGTCTTAGTGCAAGCCCTCAGACAGCTTAAGTTAAACAAGCTACCATCAGTACGGTAACGTATATAGATGATGTCTTCTTCAAGCTCTGCCATGGCCCTTTGGAGCATCATGCTGAAGAAGATAGTAAATAAAGTTGGAGCAAGAACACAACCTTGCTTCACTCCATTAGTTATTAGAAAGGGCTCTGAAAGAGCATTGCCATATCTGACTTGACTGCGCTGGCCCTCGTGTAGCAAGATAATCATTTTAAGGAATTTGGGGGGACATCCTAGTCTTTCCAGGATCTGCCACAGACCTTTTCTACTCACAGTGTCAAAGGCTTTGGTGAGGTCAACAAATGTTACATAGAGACCCTTGTTCTGCTCTCTACATTTCTCTTGCAGTTGTCTAAGGGCAAATACCATATCTGTAGTACTCCTATTGGCTCTGAAGCTACATTGGCTTTCAGGAAGAAGTTCTTCTGTAATATCAGGGACTAATCTGTTCAGGAGTATCCTTGCAAGGATTTTCCCAGCAATAGAAAACAGTGTTATACCTCAATAGTTTGAGCAATCGGATTTTGCTCCTTTTTTCTTGTACAGGGTGATGATGACTGCATCTCGGAGATCTGATGGCAGTTCCCCTTTTCCCCAGCAATTCACAAGGAGTTCATGGAATTTATTGTGGAGTGCATGACCTCTGTGTTTCCAAACTTCAGGTGGGATTCCATCAATCCCAGCTGCCTTGCTGTTTTTCATCTGCTGTATGGTCTTAAGGGTCTCTTCCAAAGTGGGAGCTATGTCCAATTCATTTTTCATCAGTTTTTGCATCATATGTTGGATAGCTGATCCTTGGACTACTCGGTTGGCACTAAAGAGACTTTGAAAATGTTCAGCCCATCGATTCAGGATGGAGGTTTTATCAGTAATTAGTGTTTGACCATCTGTACTGTATAAGGAGCTTTGGACCTGATAAGTAGGTCCAAACACTGCTTCAAGAGCTTCATAAAATCCTCTATGATCACCCAGATCTGCACAGCGTTGTGTCTTTTCTGCTATATTGATCCACCACTTGTTCTGCATGTCTTGGAGTTTTTGTTGAAGTTTACTACATGTGAGATGGAAAGCTGCTTTTCTTACATGGCAAGTTGGCTGGGCGAGGTATGCCTGGTGAGCAGTTCTCTTCTTTGCCAACAGCTCCTGGATCTCTTGGTTGTTTTCATCAAACCAGTCTTGATTTTTCTTGTGGGAGAACCCGAGGGGTTCCTCCGCAGACTGCAGGATACTGTTTTTGATATGTTGCCAAAGCACTGTAGGAGAAGGATCTGTAGGAAGGTCATCAAGTTTTGTTTGCAGGTTTGCCTGGAATTTGTCTCTTGTGGTAGCTTGTTGAAGATTGTTGACTTGGAGTCTCTTCTTTAAGATGCCACCCCTCTTAGGTTTGAACTTAAGATGAAGGTTTAGTTTACATCTTACGAGGTGATGATCTGTCTGGCATTCTGCACTGGGCATCACTCAAGTATGACAGACAACGCGGATGTTTCTCTGGCGGACTAGAACATAGTCAATGAGGTACCAATGTTTGGATCGGGGATGCATCCAGGTTGTCTTCAAGCTATCTTTCTGCTGCAAGATAGTGTTTGTAATAGTCAGCTGTTGTTCTGCACAGAATTCTAGCAGGAGGCATCCATTATCATTGCAATTTCCAATGCCATGCTTGCCTAAGACACCTTTCCAGGCTTCAGAGTTCTTTCCTACTCTGGCATTGAAGTCACCAAGGATAATAATTTTATCTTCTACAGGGACTTTTTGTATGAGGTGGCATAGGTCTGTGTAGAATTTGTCTTTCTCTACAGGGTCAGCTTGCATAGTTGGGGCACATATACTAAAGAGAACAACATGTGGGAGGCGTAAGGAAATAATGCGATCAGAGTGTCCTGTTGGCAAGGTTTCGAGTTTGGAGGCAATGGAGTTTGTAATCATAAAGCCTACTCCTGAAAGATGTTTTTCAGTTTTGGGTTTGTCAGACCAGTAACGTGTGTAGCCGGTGCCGTATTCTTTAAGTCTGCCTTCCTCATGGAGACGAACTTCACTAAGAGCAGTGATGTCAATATTAAGTCGTGATAGTTTATGGGCTATTAGAGAGGAGTGACGCTCAGGCCGTCCACTATCTGCAGAGTCTTGCATGGTTCTGATGTTCTAGCATGCAAGCTTCAGTTTATTTACACCTTTGGAGGCCGGTGTGTGCCTTTGTTTCTTTGCCTTGGTTTGACCGCATCAGAAGATGCCTGTTGGTCACGGCTAGCCAACCAGGTAGATGGGGATGAGCTTTTGTTAGCCCACCTTTTCTAGGTCCCTCTCCATATGAAGCAAGCAGTGCTCTCCTTTAAAAAGGCTGCTTGGTCATTCAGGATGCTGCCGAACAAGACTGTCATCCCCTCAAGCAACCAAAGTCCTGAACCGCCTGCATGGAGGGTTGGGTCTGTGGCTTCCAGTGCATCTTTACACCTGCCGTTTCATCCCTCACCTATTGCTACAGGGCTTTTTTGGAATTGGCTTTGTCCTTCAAGCCTGTGCAATGGATTTTTCTGGTGAAGCGCAGCATGCACAGAACTGGCCTCACCCTTTAAACCAGAGGTTCATCTGCTGTGGCCTTGCAAGCATGGATGGTAGCAGTGAGGTCCTCGGGTTGTAGGTTTGATTAGAGCTTTCTTCTCTTAGATGGTTGACCTTACAGGGTTGGACGAGCACCATCTGCCTGGGTTTGGGATTAGAGTTCTCCTACTCCTAGGATGGTTGCCATAAGGCTAGATAGCCCTTCCTGCCCTTCAACACTCTTTGTCAGACCCTTCGGTTTTGACCTGTCTGGCATGGGAGACCCTACAGGTGGCTATTATGCCACAGCCAGCATAGCTCAAAACATCATTAGGGTATGCAAGCCTCTCTCCCATGACAAGGGGGCATCATCTCCTCAGATGCCAAGATTGACAAAGAGATCAATCACAGATTAGCAAAGGCATATAGCGCATTTGGAAGACTTTACAAAAGAGTCTGGAGTAATAAACATTTGAGGCGAAGCACAAAAATCAGTGTGTATAGAGCCATTGTACTGTCTATTCTCCGTTATGGGTCTGAAACATGGGTCACCTATCGCCACCACTTACGACTCCTCGAACGCTTTGATCAGCACTGTATACGCACAATCCTAAATATACACTGGACTGACTATGTGACGAATGTTGCTGTCCTTGAGCAAGCAGGGATCACCAGCATTGAGGCCATGATATTGAGAACACAGCTGTGCTGGGCAGGGCATGTTTCTAAGATGGAGGACCATCACCTCCCAGAAATAGTACTCTATGGTGAACTTGCCATGGGTCAGCATAAGAGGAGCGCTCCAAAAAAGCAATACAAGGTCTCCCTGAAACAACATCTCAGGCTCGGCCAAATTGATCACCAACAATGGTCCGCCCTGGCCTCACATTGGGAGGCATGGAGACGCACTATCCACAATGCTGCAGCCTTATTTGAGAACTCATGCCAAACAAGTCTTGAAGAGAAATGACAACACAGAAAGAATCACAACCGAGAAACATCACCCAAGGAGATCCTCTGCTGTGCTTTCTGCAACTGGACTTGTTTATCTTGGATTGGCCTTTTTAGTCATCAGCGCACTTGCAGAAAGCACAGGATGAGTCCTTCCTGAATCTTAGTTCATGAAGAAAAGCCAGAGAGATTTTTAGCACTGCCTTTTTTAAAAAAAGGTTGTCAGTGATCTTTTTATTTATTCTTGTTGTTTGCCTGTGCTTTATGACATAAACTATCCTGGTGTGATTTTTGTTGTTGATGATGGAACTGTGGTATAGAAATATTTCAGAAAAACAAAGTATTATCAACAAGCAATGTAATCCTATTATGTGGCTACTTAGAAGTAGTTTCAGTTGATTTCAACAAGACCTATTCCTGTCTGTATAGCATTGTAGCCTTCAAGAACCATGAGAACCTATACTTTTCAAGTATTTGAAAATAAAAGTAAACAACCACCAGTGGAAGCCTACAAATTTTGACTATTTTAAGCAGATAGTTCTCAAGTAGGGATGGAAATGACATCCAAACAGATTTGAAAAACGGTAAAAAAAAACATGTTTCCCAAATATTGAGAAACTCTTATGGGAAGAATCCAGGGTTTATTCTATGCAAAATTCTCACGTGGTTGCTTTGCAAAGAAAATAGCATTTTCTGCACACAATATTTCTGCACAGGAATATTCTGTACAGAAACACATTTCCTGCACAGGATACACTGTTTTTTGTGCAGAAATACCATGCACAAATTTTGAGCAGAATAAGTCTGGAACTGTGAATAGCCTTTGAAAAATGAACTACGGTATTTTTGAAGACTTTATCACAGCAGTAAGGTAATTGCTAAAATTACCTATCGTTTCTTTCAAGAAGAAAATTAGCAAAGATTACATCCTTATTCCAGTGTAAGCAAGCTAGTGCCCTGCAGAGGTTTTGAACTACAATTTCTGTCCTCTCCAACTAGCAGAATGATTTCCTGGAGATTATAGGAGAGACACTCCAAAAAAACTGGAAGACACCAAGTTGCCTACCTCTGAATCACTCTGTTGAAAGATTGAGTCAAATCTATGGGAAATTTGGGGCAGCTTATGCTCTGAGGAGACTTTTTGGTTGTACATGCTCAGTTGGCAATGGATGCTTCAGGTGTTAATTTCTCTCTAGGAACTGGTTATTATTTTTTTTTCTCTCATCACATATGGCTTTGTCATGGAAAGCTCAAAGGACATGCGCATCAGAAAACTATACAAGAGCTCTTTTTTTTCTTTTTTCTTTTTTTTTTTTGGCCTTTCTCCAGTTAGACTCAACTATTCAGCTACTACAACAAACTCCAGTGCCACCTAGCCACTGAACAATATAATTATATTATCCATACAGTTCTGCTCAATTGCCTTATGCTGGGGCCATCTCTAGTGGAAGTAATCTAGTAAGTAAGTAAGTAAGGGCAGGTCTTTCCTCAAATTGGCATCCTCCAGAGGAATGGAGCTACAACTCCCATCCTCACCCAGCAACCAGCATGATCATTGACCATGCTGTTTGGGGATAATGGACACTGCAGTCTAAGACATAAGGAGGGCACCAAGTTGAGGAAGGCTGACAAGCTGATAAGCAAACATGATATATAGGTTTTTGAATAAGTCAGAGTATTACCTGACCCATTTGGGCCCATGGCTGTTAAAGAGGCTTTCTTGGCTGGTCTGTTTAGCTTCTCTGCAAGCCCTTGCTTTGGATAGTGGCTCACAATCCATCATCTGACTTCTGAAGGTACCAGTTTAAGGACTTTATCAGACCACCCCACCATTAATGTTCTTTTGCTAGCATATTTTAAAATGTTTTTATGTTGGCAAAAGACCCGCCACCACCTGCCTTTTCCAGCATAAAAGAGGCTTCTCTGGCAGTAATGGAGCATGAATAGAGCTCAGTTTACTTCCAGGGTTGAAATCTCACCGATTCTCATGAGAAAACGCTTGCACGGGAAATCCAAAAATAAAAATAAATAATAAAATAATAAACATTCAGAAAAGCATAGAAACACACTTTACAACTTACAAGTAAATGGGAGGGGGGGTGTTCATAAAAAGAACAGCCCCTACATGGCTGTTGTGATCTCACCTGTAAATGTTCTGGCATTAACAATGTAATTACGTGAGCACAATGGCGCGAGGATTCAAATGCTGGCAATGCCGGCAACAAAGCACCAGGGGAGATCTGTTGACGGCTTGGCCCACCAATAAAAAGGAATGGATTTTTAACAATGTATGATTGTGAAAGGACGTAGTCATCTGGTATGTGCGCCCTTTCGTGATCATTAGGCATCCTTATGATGCCATATTTGCCTGGTCTGATAAAGTCCTAAGACTCATGGTAGGTTTGAGACATGGCATAGAAACCCAGAATGCAAATGGTGAATAGGAAATGCCCAGTTTCTTATTTCTCTTTTGACCACAAATTCACATCATAATCTCAAGCAAGGTGTTCTTCCTTCTGCCAGGGTCCTCCATCTGCAACATGGGGGCAAAGATGACAACAACAACAGGCATATTTTAGAGGGCTGATGTAAAGAGAAAATGCATGTGTGTGAAGTGGTTGAAACATTGAAGGGCTGCTGCGATTGAAGTGTTCTTATAATTCTTTAGAACTGACCCAGAAGTTGTTTGCTTAGCTAAGTTCCTCTTGATATCAAGAGGACTTGCTTCCTGGTAAATCTCTTTAAGTCTTCCTGTGTTTAAGCAGTACTACAGTGGATCTTGTAGTAGCTTAACACTATTTTAATACATATGAAATTAAAAATCCTGTCATGATGGTGTTTAGGGATTTTATCAGACGCAGTCTTTAAAATGTTCTTTTGCCAGCACCCCCCCTTTTTATGCCAGCAAAAGAACGTCCCCCCCCCCTGAACTCACCTGCTTTCCCAGCAAAAGCTCCTCTGGGAACGAAGAGAACGGAGCCCCGTTCACTTCCTCGTTTAAAATCTCACACAATTTCTTTGCATGGAAAATTCAAATTTTAAAACAAAAATAAACCTTTAAAAGCGAAGCGAAACTCATACGCACATTTTAAAAGTCACAAGTAACCCAGGAAAGGTCATAAAAAGAGTGAAATGTCCCTGGATGTCCTGATCTGACCTGGAAGTGTTTGTGCCAGAGCGGCCATTGTTGGGGTAAGTATGTGATTTAAAGGGGCAAAGGTATTGCAAAAAGCAGCAGGGGGAATCTATTGATGACTTAAGCCATCAATTAAAAAGTACATGATTTTGTCTTTTTAAAACCATGAAAGGGTGACGTCGTCTGATCCACATGTCTTTTCGTGGTTATATGGCATCCTTATGATGCCATATTATGCGTGTCTGATAAAGTCCTTAGCGTTTTTCCATCTGTGGAAGCTGGTCCTTTCCATGTCAGTGGGGTAGATTTTAAAGGAGTAGATTTTGTGAATAAGGTCCAGCACTCTGGATAGAGTCTTTAAACCCAGACGGGACTGACCAACACACTGATATGGAAGCTACCAGCCGCCATGACTTTCAGGAGTCAACACACTTCAAATATAATGAATAACAGTTGAATGCTTGATGGTGGGTGGGCAACATTGAAGGCAATCTGATTCAGCATAGATATGATATTGTTGTAGTTGCTGCTCAATTTTTTTCCTATTCTGGGACTCAAGGCAGCTTACAAAAGTTTTTAAAAGTTACAGCTAAAAAAAGTTATTTCATACAAAACTTTGAACTATAATTAAACTATCAATGAAATTAAAATCAGTTAAAAGCATAATCAGAAATGACAGATATAACCAACATAGCACATGAAAGGCCTTTCTCCCTGAGCAGTCAGCCCTCAAAGGCCTACAGAAACCAAAAGGAGAGCAAGGAGGGTGCCAGTCTAACCTCTCTAGGGAGTGGGTTCCAGAGCAGCCACCAAGAAGGCCCTCTCTTGTGTTCTCATCAGGTGTACCTGTGAAGGTGGTGAATCAGAGAGAAGGCCCTCCCCAGAAGATCTCAAGACATAGACAGGCTCAAAGGAAGGGAGAGAGGGAGGGATACATGGTCATTCAGATAACCAGAGCCTGAGAGCTTAGAAGATCATAAAGTACATATATTTTGAATTGTGCCCAGATGTAGGCTGGTAGCCAGTGAAGCTGCATGAGCAAGGGAGTTGTGTGCTCCCTTAGCCAGCCCCAGTTAACAATCTGGTTGCGGCTCTTTAGACCAGCTGAAATTTCTAAACACACTTCAAAGATAGCCTGATGCACAGTGTATTACAGTAATCTAAAAGGAATGTAACTAAGGCATGTGTCATTGTGGCCAGATCTGACATCTCAAGGAATGGATGCAGTTTGGCATACAAGTCTTAACTGTACAAATGCACTCGACTACTGCAGAAGCAGCAAGGGTACAACCCCATCCATCACAGGCTGAATTCTTATTTCCTGATCTGCCTCTCAACTGACTAGGAAAACCTCTGTCTTGCCTGGATTAAGTTTCAATTTGTTCACCCTGATCCATGGTTAGGCAATTGGGAGAGGATCCTATGATCCTATATGCTCCACCCCCTTATTTGAATACATGCATCCCTTCCTCTTTCATATGGACACTCCTTTAGTTTCAGCTGTGAAGTTCAGTCTGGCTGACATGACACTTGCCTCTGAGTTAATGGTACGCTTAGAGCTAAACATAGTTATCTCTAAATAAGACTGCTTCTAACCATGGTTACAGACTGGTTTCATTGCAAGTAAACACAACCATTGTGCAGGTGTCACAATCTGCTTCTCCAAAACAGAAAGAGAAGTATAAAAAGGGAATGCTTGTCATTATACAGTATTTACAAAAAAAAGCAACCCATGTTTTGTGTAAATATATGCATACACAATAATCATCTCACCAGGATTATATAGTTGGGCATCAAAACATATGTTATAGGTCTACAAAAGAAGCATAGCTTGATTCTGAACAGATATATTTATATTTCTTCAGATGGGTGAAATGTGGTAAGACATTTGACTTGCAACAGATTTTGAAAGCTGCTGCCCAGATGCCAAAGAAAGGTTAGAGAGGAAGAACAGCCCTGTCTGCTGGCTTGCTTGTCAGTGTCTTCTTGGAAGCATCCATCCTGCTCTTTGCCACTTGCCTTTCCTTGGGAGCTCAAGGGGACTGATAAAAAAATATGTGAAACAATATGCTAGAAAAACCAAACTTCCTCAGGCTGGAGCTATATTCCAACATTAACTAACTCACAAGCAACACATTGTTGTGTGCCTTCAAATAATTTCTGACTTATGGCAACTCTAAAACAAACCTATCAAGGGTGTTTTTTTTGGCAAGATTTGTTCAGAGGGGGTTTGCCTTTGCCTTCCTCTGAGGCCTAGAGAGTATGACTTGCCCATGGTTGCCCAGTGAGTTTTCATGGCTGAGCAGGGATTCAAACACTGGTCTCCAGAGTCGTAGTCCAATGCTCAAACCACTACACCATGCTGGTTCTCAGTACATTAGTTTTCTAAAAGTCTTTGTGAAAATTGGTGTTAAATATGTTATGGCCACATAAAGGTCCTTTTAATCAGGTAGTGTTTAAGATTTCCCCAGACAAATGACAAGCAAAAAAGGCACAGAGAGACCAAATTTGGTTTTCAGGCACTATGCATGTAACATTTATTTAGACATCAGACATTCAATTAAGTATTAAGAGCTCTTTTCCAGTCACACACACTCTCACTCACTGGATTCAAGGGGGTCGTATGTGAGTATGTCTGTGTGAGAGTGTGTGTGATTGGAAAAGAGCTCTTGATACTTAATTGAATGTCTAATGTCTGATGTCTAAATAAATGTTACATGCATAGTGCCTGAAAACCAAATTTGGTCTCTCTGTGCCTTTTTGCCTGTCATTTGTCTGGGAAAATCTTAAACACTACCTGATTAAAAGGACCTTTATGTGGTCATAACATATTTCCTCTGGTATTTCCAGCATTGATTTCTGATTTTAATCGTACGATTGCAATGTTTGGACCAGTCTTCCCCAACCTGGTGCCCTCCAAATTAATTGGACTACAACTCTTATAATTTTAACAGCCATGGCCGTTAGGCATTGGATTGGATGGATTAAATTTTTTTATGATCAGAGAGTTCACAGAGAGAGCCACTTTTTAAGTGGTGCCATCCTGCCTTTGGAAGTCTTGACTTCTGGAGGTTTGCCTGGCACCACCTTTCACTGTCATTTTGCGCCACTTCTATTTTCCCAGGCTGATTATTAACACCAGTCACTTTTATGCCTATTGATGGTTTGTTGATTTTATTTTGTGCTAGTCTTTTAGCTTTGTTTTTCATGCGGTTTTATGCGACATTACTTTTACGAATTCATTGTTAGCCGATGTATGTGTTTTTAATAGAAAGGCAGAATAAAACCATTCATTCATTGCTTTGTTCATAAATAAAGCTACAGTTTGATAAATACTTACCTAGTGGCAATGCTCTTGAACTCAGTGGGCTTTATTTCTAAGTAGAGATGAATAGAATTGCACTGTAAATAAATCAAAATAGATTTTATCCAGGTATTTATAGAAATGCAGGCAACAGAGTCCATTTGTCAATAACATGGAATGCTTTTGCAAAGGGGTGTCTATTGCTGGCAGATGTATTGTCTAAAAACAAATCAAGTATGTTATTTCCTTGCTTGGTATTTTTTAATTCTCATATTGATATGGATTTGATTGCTAAATCAACTCTCGTGCAGTTTAACCTCATGCAAATAATCCATTAAGATTTATCAAACTAGGTAACAGATGTCTGCAACATCTAGATTTTGTATCTGATGTGCCACACCATTTACTGTTTGATCATTTTATTTTTGACATGACATTTATTACCTGGGACCCTTCGAAATATACCAAGCAATGGCATTCAGTATTTCACAGTCAATATTTTATGACGTTTTTGTGGCTGCAGTATCAAACCAATCAAAAGATGCCAACATATCAGGGAGTGGAATTCTATACAGGTCAATTTAGAAGTAAAACCCATGGATTTCAATGGGGCTTCTCCCAGGTAACTTTACAGAAGATTGCCAGTTGCCAGGACCAAGCTGGCAACCGTTTAGAGCACTTTTTCATCAGCCGGCCCCAAATTGTGGAATGACCTGCTGGAAGAGATCCAATAGTTAGATAAGTTACCTGCATTTAAAACAGAATTAAAGACCAATCTCAGAAATTCTGTCAGTCCTATCCCGGTGGTTTTTAATTTACAAGTTTTTAAATTATGAATTGATTGTTTTTAGTATGTATGCTTTTAAACTGATGTTATGGCCTTTTAACTAATTATGTATTTTAATTGATGTTTATGTTTTTAACTGTTATGTGTCTATTTTTTGCTGTATTTTAATCTGTTGTTCCCTGCCTTGATCCACAGGGAGAGATGGGTAAGAAATAAACCACTGCCGCCACCACCACCACTACCTAATAGAGTAATCTTATATAAGTCTATTCAGAAGCAAATCACATTGTGTTCAACAGTAAAGGGCTGTACCATAAAATCCTTATATTATTAGTAAATAACACACACACACACACACACACACACAAAATTCAGATTTGAATTTAATATTTAAAATTATGCATCCAAAATATGAATCAGGAAATTGGAAACTTGGTGAATTTCAAATATTTGCAAATATTTTGTTTCAGCTCCAATATGCAATAGATATTTGCCAGGCTTGACACTTTATCTATGCTTACAGCTATTTTGTATCTAAAACTCCTAATGTTAAGCTAATAGAATGTACACTGACTTGGATAGTTTAATAGTTTTGCATATGGTGCCCACAACTACTATTAGAACAAATGCTAAACCACGAACACACTCTCTTTTTATGCAATCATGTTGCATATGATTTATTTCACATAATCACACATAACATCAGAGATATGGAAAATGTACAACAGGTAGAAAAATAAAGCCATATCTCCAGATAAATCACATCTCTTCACATGAACTACTTTATTATACCCAACAGGAATTGTGGGGAGGGGTAGAGACAAATCTGAACAGACAACACTTTGCCACAGTATTCTTGGAATACAGCAATAAAAGAAGGTATCACCACAGCAATCAATTAAGCTCCCTTCTTAAAAAACCACAAGTGCAACCAGAGATGCCACCTTTGTTATGTGTGTGTCTGTTCCATTTAGAAGGATTCTGAGCCACTGTACAACATGCTGGTTTCCAACTGTAAACAGGAAATATTCTAGCAAAACCTTGACCAGAGAGACAAGTAAAAAGTTAATGCAGAGGAGGCTAGCTGCAACCCTTTTATACAAAAATAATTTGTATAAAATTATTGGCCATGTGGCCTTCAGACACCTTGGTCCACATAGATTCACTGAAGACACAGGCTGGTAAAAACATTTCTAACCTTTCAACTCTTAACTCCGTTAAGTACTCCTTCCCCCCACTGGAATTCTATTTTATTTGGAATACGTAAAGTAAAAAAAATACAGCAACAAAACATGTAACAATATAAAAAGAAACTACTTGTTTACAATCCTTTGTACTGAGATTATCAGACGTGTCAAAAATCCCACCACAGGATGTTGCTAAAGGGCTAATTTTTTAGATGACAACGTCCCTGTGGTGTTATGCCCCCATGCCTGTTCCTCCCCCCCCCCACTCCTTTTCATTGATGGCTTAAGCCATGAATTAACCCATCATTCCGTTTCTGTCATTGAATGACGAGTGTGTGAAAAGGTGCCCCGTTATGCTGGTGCAATGCCAGCATAAAGGGGAGGTCTGTGCCAAACATTTCCAGTCCAGATCAGGACATCCAGGTAAGTGACACACTTCCACTCTCTTCCTGGGTTACTTGGTTTTTTAAAAATGTGTTTCTGTGCTTGCTTTAACTTTTAACCTTGTATTTTTAGTTTTATTTTTAAATTTCCCATGTGATTGTTCTCTCACGAGAATGGCTGGGATTTTGTTCCTAGGAAGTGAATGGGGCTTAGTGAGAGCTCCATTCACTCCTGCGATGCTGGAGGAGAGGGGAGCACTTCTAAAAGCCCCAAAAAGGTAGGTCTGAAAAATTAATGTTTAAAGTGCTACAGGGATGGGAGTGGGGCGGGTGGGGATGTAGTGAGATGGGGATGGGTTTTTTCATCCCCGTCTGATAATGTCCTATGTCATTTAGGGTTCAAGTGTACATGGAAGTACACTGTATGGGTACTAGAGATCTAGAAGCCCATTGTTACCAATCACATTACCATAAGGGGAACAAAATAACAAATAAAACCAATTTTGGGAAAATTATACCACAGATTCACACTGGAATAGGAATGGAAAGAATAATCAAAATTATTTGGACGATGGTGGAAAAACAAGTTTCTTGAGGACCAGAAAACACTGATGAGTAGAATTGTAGATGGCCGGGATCTTCACAGTTTCGCATGTGGTTTTTTTTTTTTTTTTTTTTTGCACAGAAAATAGCATTTTCTGTCAAAAACAAGCTTTCAGAAAACAGGATTTTTTATTCAGAAAATAAGGTTTTGGTGCAGAAAATATTTTTCTGCACAGGAAACCTGTTTTCTGCACAGAAAAACCTCGCATGCATATTTTTTTTTTTTGCATTGAACAAGCCCTGAATGTGAATAGCCTTTTAAAACTGAAGTTTGTGACAACTTTCTCACAGCAAGGAGAAAAATTGTGAAATTATTGTGAAGTCGAAGGCTTTCATGGCTGGCATCCATAGATTTTCCTTGGGTTTTTTTCTGGACTGTGAGGCTGGAAAAAAACCCCAAGGAAAATCTATGTGAAATTATTCTTTCTTGCCTAGAAGAACAAAATATAAAAAAAATGTACACCCCTATAATACTGGAGACAAAACAAATGGATTAAATCATTTTGTGTCTGCACTAGTCTCCTAATCAGAACAGTCTGTAAGAAATTCCAGTAACTGCTATTAAAGCTGCTGCTAAGGACTTTATCGGAGGAGGCAAATATGGCATCATAACAACACCGAATGAATGCAAAAGAGCACACAGATATCATCCTTTCACAATTTTGTCTTGTCAAAAAGCCATTCTATTTTATTGATGGGCCAAGCCATCAATAGCTCTCCCATGGTGCTTTGTTGCCAGTGTTTGAAACATCATGCCATTGTCCTCCTGTGATTTCAGCATCATGCCAGAACACTTCTGGGTGAGAACGTGACAGCCAGTTAGGGGACACTCTTGTTATGAACCTCCCCAGTTTCCTTTTAATTTTTAAAGTGTGTTACTGTGTTTGTGTGCAAGTTTTTGGTCTTTCTTTTGGTGTATTTTTAAAATTTACCATGCTTGCTTTTCTTGCGAGAATTTGCAAGATCACAACCGTGGAAGCGAATGGAGCTCCGTTCGTGCTCTGTCAATGCTGGGACTGCCTTTTCACACTAGAAAGGTAAGGTCTGATAGAAAGGGTTATTTTGGCAGGACAATTACACGTAAAAATATGATGGGAAAGAAACGTTAATGGAGGGTGGTCTGATAAAGTCCTAAGTCTTGAAACACAAACGCTCTCTGGACTTTATCACACTACACTGTTATAGTGCTGTTAATGCCACTTTACCTGCTATGGCTGGCTCCTGTGAAATCCTGGGATTTGGAGTTTAGGGAGGGGCATTTAGTACTCTCAGTCAGAGAGCTCTTAGGCCTCACTAAGCTACAAACCCTGAGACCATAGCACTGCCATGGATGAGGCTTCCCTTTTCTATTGATGGGGACAATCCGCTAATAGAAAGGGACACTTTACTCATGGCCACACTACGTCCCCAGGACACTGGAGGATGATGACATCTGATAATCTTGCCCCTTCCTGTTCTTCTAGTGATCTTCTGACACACTTTTTGCCGCGTCTATTAATCTCCTACGTCACTAGGACGGTAATCCTACCTTGGGTTTTAACCCGAACTTTAAAGGAGCCACTCAAGCTGCTGAATAAGTTTGAGGGATAGAGTTCAGTACCTTGGATTGCTCTTTAAAAGTCTGGACTAAAATCCAGACTCGATTTAGCACCCCCACTGACATGGAAGCCACAATCTGCCACTGTCTCCAGTTTATACAGCTTTAACATACTAGTTTAAGTCAGCAGGGTGCCAGCCAGCTTCCCTGAAAAATTCCTTCAGCTGTGTGTAGAAATTGGGGGGGGGGGGAATTAGAAAAAAAATTACCAAAGCAGCAACGGATCCAGGAACAAATAGTCAATGGACAGTAAACCAGGTGATGAAAAGGGGATTGTTCAAGGAACATTTTGCTCCTTCAGTATGCTATTATTGCTTTTTTTTAAGGGTGGCAAAGGGAACATTTAGCACACACTTTACTAAGGCTGCAATCTTCCACCCACTTACCTGGGAGTAAACCTCAGAGAAATAAATGGGTCTCACTCCTAAGTGAACAAGTCTGTAAGTTGGAAAAGCTCAGTGAGTTTCACACTGACAGTTTATGATGACACAAAATGAAACACATACCTCGGTCTTCCATGGAGCAATGGTGGTTGCTGCCTTCTCTCTAGATGACACTTTCAAGCATTTAGCTTCCAAAATGATCATTCATTATCATTTTATCTTTCCCACTCCAGCCTTTTTCCTTGTTCTTTCTGCTAATGAAAGATGGGACTTCTTGCGCCTTTTGTATATGGTGCTTATATAAGTTATGCTATGTTATTTGTTTTTTCCCCAGTGAATTTTATTCATTTTCTCCCCATGAATTTCCATCATGTGTTAAGTTTTTATTGACATTGTTATATTTAATACTGGTATGCCTCTTTTTAAAAGGCATATCAGTGTTGAAAATAATTAATATAGGCGTTATGATACTTAGCAGGAAATCACCAATATACAGTTTTTAAAAGTCAGCAATAAAAAAGAAAAAAAATGCAATACTCTTGAGTTTGATTAGTGCCTTGAGCATATGTAAGTTACTATATAGAAAGAGTGACATTTTTGCCCAGTGTGGAATGTCAGCATTCAGTTGAAAGTTGAGGAAACAGAGCTGCACAGTGCATTTTTGTCTGTTTCTGTAAGATAGTCCTAGTTTTCTCATGGAACATCTTATGGTTCTTAGATCCATCTTATACCACACCAGCAGACTGACCTCTACTCTGAATGTCCCTGGATTTCTGCCTTCTCCATTCTTCAATGGAACCCCTTAAAGAAGAGAATAGCTTTGGATGATGCATAGGGATGGAGCAGAACTAACAGCTGGGTTTCTTCCACATTCAAAATTTTCATCAGTTCTTTCTGGTCTGTTCATCAGTTCTTATAAGTTCTTTTGTTTAAAAAAGGAAAAACTAATTCTTCTCTCCCCCCCCGCCACCCACCCCACAGACACTGAGCTGGCTGATTCCTCACTAAAATGATCTCAGAACAATACCACTTTCCAAACCTGAATGGTTAGAATTTGGGTGAATTCCTCTTTCCATTCCTCTGCAAATAGGTCTTCAGGAAACTCTCACTCAGACTTTAGGTCCACAGGTTTCTGTGTCCATCATCTTAAGGCAGATGAGTTCAATAAGAGATCTTTATTGGAAGAAAAGTAATACTTGTTTAGGAAGAAACTGTGGAGTGTGGACTCTTCTCACATAGCTTGACTCTTTTGACATAATTAGAGTAGAAAAGGAGCACAGCCTGCTGTGGTTCTTGCACTCTGATAGAAATATCAGCAGGGAGAGGCCCAGGTTCTTCACAGAACAAACAAATAAAAAGCAATGAAATTATGCTCTATGGGTTATGGGAGTCTGATTCACATGAGTGATTGTGAGGATCAAAGAAGCAGGTAGATAAATCTGCTGCTAAGTTATTTCAGAACAGATGCATCCACTCCTTGCACTTGTGTTGGGCCACTTCATCAACATCAATAGATGCTGATCACTTGAGTAGTTAGTAACAAGTAGAAACATGGTGCTTAAGAGGATCCACAGATTCCACATCTAGTGGGAATCAGCCTTCTACTTAGATTTTCAATCTTGGTCCCAAATTATGGCTAGACAGCTTGGACACCTGTGTGAGTGAAGTGGTGCTCTTTCTCCATGAGTCTGGGCCTTGAGACCTTTGTGTGGCAGATTCCACTTAGGGGGCACACATCAAGGACTTGGATCACTTCATGATGTTCTACATGAAGTTCATACATTGTGCGTGCAGAAGCCTGAGGCTAAGTGATAAGATAATGTGAGGACTTGCTAAAAGCTTGGCACTGAATTCTTCCAGCTGGAGTGAGGATGAGGAGGAAAGGGTACGGGACAGGCAGAAAAAGACTTTGTAACAAGGACCATTGGTGTGGGATGCACTGCCTTGGAGTGTGGTGGAGTCTTCTTCTTTGGAGATTTTTAAACAGAGGCTGGATGGCATCCTGTTGGGAGTGCTTTGATTGTGTATTCCTGCAGGGCAGGGTTGGACTAGATGACCCTTGTGGTCTTTTCCAACTCTATGATTCTATTCTTTGTTAGAGGCTTTGTTAACTGAGCTATGCCTGTAATTATAAAAACAATTTTAAACAGCTCATCAACACAGAACAATAGTCTTAACTCCTCATTCAGAGGGTCTGAGTCAAGCCATGTTCACTGGGCATGCAAAGCTTTGGTGAAGAGGCAAGTTTTAATTTGGCACCAAAATGAGGCCAATGCCAGCACACTAACCAGACCTCCAAGGGTAGAATACAAATGGGGGCAGAGTCCCAATACACAGTCTCTGACACTACCAGTGCACCCTTGTGTAGTGCTATGGTCACTAGAAATTGCTCAAGGAGGCTGGGTGCCACTCCTAGCATCAACAGGCTGATACATAGTTATAACACTTTGATCCCACTTTCACTATCATTGTTCCATTCTATGGAATCCTGGGGTGTGTAGTTTAGTGAGATGTGTAGACTTTTTTCCTAGAGAGCTCTAGTACTGTAGTTCCAAGAAGTGCACTAGAAAATTCTAAGTACTTCCCCAAACTACAAGTCCCAGGTTTCTGTAGGATGGTACCATGGAAGTTAAAAGTGGGATCAAACTGGTATAATGGTGTAGAGTGGAGATATTCAAAGATATATCTTGAATTTGGTACATTAACACTTCATCAGCTGCCCACACAGCTCACAGAAATCTTGCTTCTGCTCTTCGCCTGGAACGTATCTGTGTTTTTGTTGGCATCAAAATCTAGGGACAGATGACTAGATTGTGCAGAATGTCCTTGGAGTTCTTGTCTTGGTTAATTGACTTGTGACGACAATGCTGAGTCTTGCCAGTTTTTGGCTACTGTGGATGTCTCACAAATCCATTTACTGCCAGTGCAGTTGGACTTGATGACAGCAAGGCAGAGACTCAAAACAAAATTGATTATGCTAATGAATATATTCTTACAGGATATCACACTGCATAGCTGCCCATATGTACAACAAGTAAATTCCAAATAATATGCAATGTTTTCCTATTCCCTTACAAGAGCTATCTTAGCAAACAAAACATTGACTGTAACTACAGAAACAGCAGGTATGAGCATCATTATTTTTACAGTTGAAAAATGGGGGAATACAGATTAGAGGAAGCCCCTGCCTTTCGACAGCTCATTATCTGATGACTTGCTCTTTCAACACTTGCAAATTAAGGACATGTTCCATTCATTCGATGAGGAATCCACTCTTTCTAGTTCTTGCTTATAGAGGCTTGCTTGGGACAAACTGCATACATACTCGTTGCTTGTAAATCGAGATGGGGGGTGGTCACCAAGGCAGCTGAGAGACTTTGCAAACAGTGTATGTGTGGGGTGGGCACAGGCACCGATACAGAGTCCCAAGCAAGTCATTGTAATTCCCTCATGTTCCCTACATGGGTTCTCTTTTTTGACCAGTTCTGGTTTCTGATACTGCTGCAGTCCCTAACCTGTCAGATAAGTGCTGGCTTCTTGTATTAACCCAGTACTCAAACCATTGTTGCCATAGTACCATGGTGACTACTTGTAAATGGTCCAAGAGAGGAAATGCATCATCAAAAGGGGAGGTAATAGAACACCGATTTGCACAATATTTGCACAAGTTAATAATGCATATGTATAGATGCAAATCAGAAAAAAATCATTGAAATTGAAATGCATTCTCCTGCATCCTATTGGTTATCTCAACTAGACTAAACCAGCCTGGGCTTTTTGATCTGCTGAGGAGGGCCTTCTCTCTGTCCCACCCCTCTCACAAATGCATCTGGTGAGAACTCGGGAGAGGGCCTTCTCAGTGGCTGCCCCCAGGCTCTGGAACGCTCTCCCCAGAGAAGTCAGATTGGCACCTTCCCTGTCTTCCTTTTGGAGCCAAGTAAAAACTTTCCAGTTTTGGCAGGCCTTTGCCAATCTTTGCTAATGACAGTGCTGGGGTTTATGTGAGTGTTGTGTGTGTGTGTTTAGAGTTTTAGTTGTTTTTAACTTTTGTAGTTGTTTAGTTGTGTTTTAACTTTTGTATTTTGCTGATTTTAACAATGTCTTTTTATTGTACGCTGCTTTGAGTCCCAGATTGGGGGAAAACAGGATCAAAATGATGATGATGATAATAATAATAATAATATAAAATGAATTGTTGATTGTTGAATCAACATGTAGGTACATCCCACTGACTCAATAGTTCTACTCTAGCTGGGATTAACAATAGGATTTAGGTCAATATGTTTTATCATATTGGGAAAGACTACGATCAGGTTTTAAAATATGGTTTTGTATCTTCAAAATGGACTTGTACTAGACCCTTTCTCACATTCCTCCTGCAGGACTCTTTATTAGATGGGAAGTCAGACTTACCTTGCCAGCAGAAAAGAGAGGAGAGCCAGCACAAAGACCAGCCAGCCTCCTCTTACATTAGGCAAGCCAGCTCAGAGTCTGAGCAGGAGAAGCAAAAGCCACCCAGCCCCTTAAAAAGCCATGGGCAGAACTCTGTAGCCCCAACTCTCCCCTTCAGATGCTTCAGACAGCTGCAGTTAAGGTCTTCTCAAGAGGACTCCATAGGAGAATGCCATAGCTAAACACAACTGGGGATTTGGCTAGATTTGACAGCTTTCAGCCTTATGAAGCATGCAGTTGCTGTGTATCTTCAAGCCATTTCTGACTTTCGGTACCCCTAAGGTGAACCTATCATGGGGATTTCTTAGCAAGATTTGTTGCCTTTGCCTTCCTCTGAGGCTGAGAGAGTGTGACTTGCCTAAGGTAACCCGATGGTTTCCATGGCTGAGTGGGGACTTGAACCCTGGTCTCCAGCGTTTTAGTCCAATGCTTAAAACACAACATTGTGCTTGTTCTCAAGGAATGCAGTTGCAGTGAGCAAGGGGCTTATCACAGGAGAAAAGGGAAGTGGAAGTAAAGCCCAAGAATAACGTTTCCTGCCTTGCCTTATCCCGTGATGTCTTAGCTGTTCTCCTATTCTGGTCCTGTGGGAGATGGTGGTAAAGGTGAGTCTTTTTGCTAAGGATTTTTTTTTTTATCATCAGGCGATAAGGCAAACCAGGACGTTCTGCTCTTGGGCTTTTCTTCTGCTTCCCTTTCCTCATTCAACAAGTCTCCAAATGTTAGAAACAGCACCTGTCCTGGCACATCTCTGCTTGAAGTTTTCTGAGGATGATCGTGGATTGTTTCACAGCTCTGATTACTGTTGAGCCCTTGAATCTTGAGGGTGATTAACAACCTTTGATCTCAGACTGTGATTGATCATTTTCGTCTCCCTTCTTCTGACAGAATTCCTAACCTTCTGGTAACAACCTGACTTTCCTCACTGATGGCTCATGCACAGCAGGACTCTGACCTTCTGGACTCCACTGTACCAGAATAGTTCTTGCAGTCAGAGTGGGACACTGTCAGATAGAGGATATTCTCAGACAAAAGATGATCCTTTGTAAATTAGGTCATGTGGCCACCTGACAGGATACTTAGGATTGCAGCACTAAATAATTGATCACATCTGAGCCAGATCTAGAGTTTGTCCCTAAGTTGTTGAGAAGGAGACCTCACAACATTCTTGAGGTGGGCTGGGTGGGAACAGGAGGATGGTCTTCATTGTGGTGGGTTAGAACGGATGTCTGGAATTAGTAACAATCAGTCATAGGGGTTGTGCTAAGTTCCCATAGCTTTCTTCTTTCCCAACTATGTTTTATTTTTTCAGGAGTCCTAATCAACTTCTTTCCCACAAATTGGATCAAAAATATCCAAGTCTATGCATGTTCTCAGAAGATTCATTGTTCCAGAAGATTATAGTCTTCAGGTAAAGGTTAATATTTTCTACATGGTGTTGAAAGTACTACTGGGCATGAAGCAACTGATTGTCAGTGCAGAGGGAGACAAAGGAGATTTCCACACCGGGGCCAAAAGCCCCATTTCTTTCCCACCTCCTCCTCTTCCGTTCCTGCAACAGAATGGAGGTAAATGTTCACACACTTATCTCCATTCCGCTGCAGGAACGGGCTCCTGCACTCCTTGCTGGTCGGCCGTAAATGCGCCCATTGTAAGGCTGCTGCTACGACCAGCTGGCTGAAATCCCGCTCATTCTCATGAGAGAACGAGCGGGGGGAAATTCAAAATACCATCTGTCAAATGAAGAAATAATAATAATAATAATAATAATAATAATAAACAGTAACCGGGGGGGGGGAAGGTCCCACTTACCTTGATGTCCAGATCGTGGCAGGAAGTGCTCCTCCCCTGTCCCTGTCATTCCAGAACAGGGACGGGGCTCCTATTCACACACCCACAATCCATTAGAGAAATGGAACCGTGTGTTTAATAACGACTTCTCCCCATGAATACTATATCACGGGGAGAAAACAGAACAGTGACACTTTGGGCATGGAACAGGGTGAATGTCGTCTGAAAGAAAAATCTTTCAGTGACCCTGTTCCGTGCCTGTAACGGGACAAAGTGGCTGTGTAAAAATCTCCAAAATCTCATTCTCCCTGTGTGTAATGGTGGCAGTTACCAGTTATGAACTTCAGACTTAAAATATGTGTCTTCCCCTCAAAATCCCTGTCATTATGCTATCTTCTTCTCATCCTCTCCCTCTTACATATCATGGATAAAGAAAATCTTTCCCTTACAAAATCTAATTCACACAGAAAAAAAAATTAATCAAAAGCTGAGTTTCTTTTTTTAAAAAATAAGTTTTTGTTTGTTTAATGTCCATTATATCTCTGCTTGCAAACTTCCGGTGTTTGTTTCATCTACAAATATAAGAAATATATTTACAGTGCATGTTTAGATTCACTTTGCAGTGGATCAATGGCCGGAAATAAGATGGGTGGCAACTTGTGGAGAATAAAACGTGAATAATTCACTCACGGCCACCATCTTGATATGCAGGCATCCCTCTGCATGAATATTAAACATGGTTAAGTTCACATACCAGCAATATTGCAAAAAAGACCCAAAACCAAAACGAAACCATGGAGACAAATGAACACTGCTGCGAATTTGCGTTACTGCACATCAACCCACATTATATCTTCTCATCTAGACAGGCCCTTGGTTTCCTTTTCTCTTATGGGAATGAATGTTTTGTTTCTGCTTGGCACTGAGGAAGACTAGAGGAGTCAAAATAATCTCCTTTGTTTTGCTAATGTTGATGGGAGGCTTCTTCTAATTCTAATTCTAATTCTAATTGCTTTTGCCTGCTTCTAATAAACTGACAAAGGCAAAGATGTTTCTAATAGTTCAGGTGTTCCTTCCAGTTTGGGACCTTGTAACTCCATTTGTAACAACAAATAAAAAATTAAAAAGTAAAGAGAATTTGTATTGTCTGAATAAACTATTCTTTTCATATATCAAATACAATACTTTTATGCCAAGCCAAATTGTACATGTTCCTAAAGCAACAAAGAGACTTTCAATCTGTAAAGGGTACTAATATTGCATTTTGAATTTTTCTGAAATCTTCCACTTTTATCTGAAAAAAAAAAAGAGGGGAAAACATTCTCACCTCCCTGATGGCTTCAGCATTTCCAAAATTTTACATCTCTCAGCCACCCCAATAAATATATTTGTACAGTGGTTTCTGCAACCGGACTTGTTTATCCCGGATTGGCCTTTTTAGTCATCAGCGCGCTTGCAGAAAGCGTGGGATGAGTCCTTCCTGAATCTTCGTTTGCAAAGAAAAGCCAGAGAGACAGTGGTCTTAATGGAACACAGGAAGCTCCATAGGCCAAGTTAGGCTGTGTGGTTTTATATTGTTTCTCCGGGTTCTTTCTCAGGTTTCAAAGTGGGATCTTTCCAGGCTCCATTGAAATGTGCCATACCAAGCTATGGATGGAATCTGGAACTTTTAAAATGTAGAACAAGTGCTGTTTTGTTTACCTTAGTCATCATCATCATACGATCTGAAGAGAGACCAGCAAATGCTTAAGGAAGAGGTGGGCAACTTCCAGAGTTGGCAGGGCCACACCCGTCCCTGCACCCCATTGCACCTCCTGTATTCCCATCACAATTTTTCAATGTTTCAGTAACTTTCTTGTGCCTCCTAGGGCAGTGCTCCTCAAAGTGTTGGTCTCTGGACCATTGCCCTGAGTCATTGGTTACCAGCCCTCTGGATAGAGATTCTCCCCTGAGGTGAAGCACAAAAATCAAGTGTATAGAGCCATTGTACTGTCTGTTCTCCTTTACGGGTCTGAAACATGGGTCACCTATCGCCAAAACATACGATTCCTCGAACGTTTTCATCAGCGCTGTATACGTACAATCCTAAATATACACTGGACTGACTATGTGATGAATGTTGCTGTCCTTGAGCAAGCAGGGATCACCAGCATTGAGGCCATGATATTGAGAACATGGCTGCACTGGGCAGGGCACGTTTCTAGGATGGAGGACCATGGATTCCCCAAAATAGTACTCTACGGTGAACTCGCCATGGGTCAGCGTAAGATGGGTGCTCCAAAAAAGCAATACAAGGATTCCCTGAAACAACATCTTATTGGAATGTGTAAAAATACACTGTTTAAAATATCAGGGTATGTTGTCCCTGTTTAAACATCCACACTGTACTCAGGGCCGGTTTAACCTGTCTGCCAAATCAGCATTGGCAGGGGCCCCCGAGGTCAAGAGGGGCCCCCGAGGTCAAGAGAGGGCCCCGTGTTGGCCTCCTTAATCTGACGAAGGAACAGCCAGGAGACAGCCGGGAGGAGCCCCCTCTTACCCTCCTCCTCCAAAAACCTCCTGCTGGCTTTTTTAAAAAAACAAACAGCCTCTCCAAAACTAAAGAGAAAGAGAAAGAAACAGCAGCCCTCCGTGGCAGAAGCTGGAGGGAGAGGCACATCGGAGAGGGTGAGTGTGTGTGTGTGAGAGAGACAGGGAATTTGAGGGTTGTCACATGGGCAAGAAAGAAAGGGCTTCTTTCTTTCTTGTCCATGTGCCTTCAAGTCATATGGGGGCCCCAAAGTAAAGCATTGCAGGGGGCCCCAAAATTCCTTAAACCGGCCCTGACTGTACTTCACACGTTAGGAGAATACAGCCAGTTTAGCAGAGTTTAATGTTAACACAGCAGCATCTAGCATTAGAATGTTAGCATACATGGCTTGTTAAATAACCAAACACCCTTTGTCTTTTCCTAAGTTGTTTAACTACCAAAATAACCACTCAAGACTCAAAAGTTAGTTTAAAAAGTACAAAAGCTTCATTACTCACAGTTTAGAGAGCTCATTCTTGGCAGGAACAAAAAAAATTCATCAAAACAAACTAAAACTACTTAAAAATGCTTAAAAACTACATTGTTACAAGTCTATATTCAGGACACCCCTTTCGGGGTCCTCTCAGTTCAAAGGCCCATGAGGTTTTGTTAAGGATCATGGCTTCTGGAACAAAGAAGAATACTCAGACACTCCCCTTCATCCCAGATTCCCCAATAGCAAAACTTCAGGAAGTTACATCATCTCATCTCATATGGCTTCTCAGTTAACCCTTCAATAGCAGAACCATTTCCACTTATTTGACTGCAAACTATATTTTCCAACACATCTCAGGGTTGGCCAAATTGATCACCAACAATGGTCTGCCCTGGCTTCACATCGGGAGGCATGGAGACGCACTATCCACAATGCTGCAGCTTTATTTGAGAACTCACGCCAAACAAGTCTTGAAGAGAAACGACAATGCAGAAAGAATCACAACCCGGAAACATCACCCAAGGAGACCTTTTGCTGTGCTTTCTGCAACCGGACTTGTTTATCTCGGATTGGCCTTTTCAGTCATCAGCGCACTTGCAGAAAGCGCGGGATGAGTCCTTCCTGAATCTTCGTTTGCAAAGAAAAGCCAGTAGGGGGGAATAGAGAAACAAACAATTGTAGCCAATGGGCACAAATATAGTGCCAGCCCCTCCTCAGATAGCTGGAGAAGCACTGCTGTATGAAATGCTGAGAAAATAATGCCACCCCTGACCAAGGGGAACCTTTTTCAAAACTGGAAGTTTTAGACCTCAGTTCAACCCTGTCATGATGGAGTTCCATCATGTTGCCACAAGGTGCAACTCCCATCATTCTGCTAGAGAACTATAACTCCCTTTGTCTGTAAACAGATTGTCTTGCCAGTATAGTATCAGGTATGAAAAGGGTTAATGTGAAGGGTCTAAAGCACCACTTTCACAGAGCTAATGAGATGACATCATTACCATAACACCATGTGACTTGACTGACCAATTACAGCTTTAAGCCCAGGAAAACTGAAGAGGATTTAACTGCTTTTGTTTGAAATCAGTGAGAGAGATTTGAGCGATTCTGGAAAGAGATGTGAAGGCACAAAGACTGCTATGCTGGTAGAGCAGAGCCATTCCATCCTGGCTTGACTCCCAGCACCTGAATAACATCTCAAGGCAACAAACTGCAAGTATTTAGTAGAAATTAGGGCATGTTTAGTTGCGTTAGGGAATTCTTTTTCATTTCTTTACTTTGGCTGAATGTAGCTAAATTAGCAACTGAATATAACTTGAGTGATGTAATGCTTTGATCTTGATACTCTGTATTGCTATCACTTTGAGCCTGCCTGCCTGAGGTAGGGGAGAATCCTGCCTCATGTGAGACTGCATGATTACTTCTCTTGAATAAAGTAAACTTATTAATCTTCCTATACTGATGCTTACCACGTGCCTTACTCTTGACTATGCTACTGTGAGCCTCCTCTGGGGTTAGGAGGAGGGAGTTAGTTGATTCTATAGTGGCAAGGCGTGCCACTGATTAATATAGACTATGCACAACTTCCCACTGCGTTGTGCATGAGAAAAGGGGGGTCCCAAGGGGAAAGAAACCCCCCCAGTTTAACTCAGTGGGTGGTGGCAGCTACTGGATGGTTTAGGGGTCTGTAGGGAGCATCCTGGAGTGAGGATACTCAGGACTAACCCTACAGGGAGGGCTAATCTGGGGCTCCTGGGAAGTGAGCCCAGGTTTGAGCCCATGACAACCCCCCCCATGAGAAACAATGCCCTCACATGCCCTAGATGGCCTGAGGGCCCTTTTCAACTTTTTTCTTTTAAAATTGGTGTGTGTGTGTGTGTGTGTGTGTGCTATGATGCTACTGATCTAGAATCAGCAGGCAGCCTGCAACTTGGATCATTCTGTTTTCTCATAAGATGATCAGGGCTCCTCAGTGTGTTCAAAGAATTTGAAAAGATGGCAAGGAGGATACACTCAGTGACCCAGGGCACATAATCCCTTTGCATGTCAACCATGAGCTAAAATGCATGCAAATGTATGTGCATAGATACATTATAGCTGTCTGAAAGAATACTTACTTGCATGGTAGGAGTGGAGCTGCTCATGGATTTATTACATATACTTACCCTGCTCTACATGCATTCATTAACTTCTGGAAAGGATCATATAAATCCTGCATAACTTTTTGAGCCCACAGAGATCTCATGGACCACAGTGCTTCTCCATCTAATTTCCTTCCAATGTTTGAACTGACTCTAAGAAGCAAAGGATAAGATTACCAAAGACATGTTGGGAAATGTGAGAGAAAGTGCTGGATCTCTCAAGCAGGGTATTCAACTGGCAAGGCAGAAGCTAAACAACTATCAGTCCCCTGCCTACCCATCAACCCATACCCACACCCAGGGTCTAGCAGGAAAAAAAAAGAGAAACAAGCTTAGCTTTCTTTGGAAAATATATAAAAGTAGCTCTACTAAAAATACTTATCCATACTCAAATATATGGTCTAATGGAAGTTAAAAGAAAAAATGATGGCAACTTAAGAGTGATGCAGAAAGACAAACAGAAAGTCTGCAAGCATGCACTAGCAATTAGTGAGTATAGGCATGCAAAGACTGCTAACTCTAACTAGTTATTCAGGCTAAGGATCTTCCTCTCTCTGTACAATTGGCTCTTATGTGATATTTGCTTGAAAGCACTTGATAGTGAAGAAACAAAATGGTATTTGGTAGACAGCGAGGCAGTTCCCTCAAGCAACTGACACTAGGATTGTGTGGATGGAAAGCAGTTGCAATGGCCCCTTAATTCATTTTTCCTCTGATGGAGGAGAGGGCCGAGTGTTTCACACAACCTGTCCCAGGACCCTCTAAATTAGCCTGCTGGCTCAAGTGTGGGAGAGGATGAAGTGAAAATCAACTTACAAGTCTGGTTAGCTTTTAGAGATGGAATGGAGTGGTGAGGTGCTATCATGACCTTCACCACAAACAGCAAAATGTCTTGAGTCAGCACTGATATTTTGTTAGCTTGGAAAGCAGACCCATATTTTTTAATGGCTTCCTTTTTTTTTTTAAAGCAGTCAGGGTTAGAAGAACAATGGATGCAGCACAATTGGGCAAAAAAGAGGAGACGGTGGACAGAGATGAGCATTTGGCTACACCTTGAAGGAAATGTCTCCTTTACCGTCTGAAAAATTGTCTCCACATGCATTGCATATTTCCAGTTATGCATGCATGTGCCTTCCAGTCGCGTGTCGACTTTTGGTGACTCCTTGAATTTCACTGAGTTTTCTTGGGCAATGAATACTCAGAGGTGGTTTTGCCATTTCCTTCCTCTGCAATATAGCTTACAGCACTCAGTATTCATTGGCGGTCTCCCATGGCAAGTACTAATCAGAGCTGACCATGCTTAGCTTCCAAAATAGAGGAGAGGAAATAAATACAGCAACCCAGAGCTGTCAATTTATGGTTCCTGTAGGCCCTGTGGCCAATTGCCTGCAACCTCATCCATTTGGCTTGCCCATTAATGAATCATCAGATTGCCTGAGAGACCCATGATGCTCCCTTCAATTTGGCCATTCTCTCGGTGCATCTGTCTCTCTCTGATGTCCAACTTGGATGGCTGATGGACTTATTTTTCTAGGGCAGCTTCCTTTTGGTGAAACCCCTCCTCATTCTTTGACACATAGCATAATATGGATAGGAAGCCAGAGCATACTATCATCTTAACATCAGATCATTTTTTTGTCTTAAGCTGAGATATGACGAGTAATACAATATTCTCAAATAAGGAACCTTCATTATACCTAACAGAAATACAATACTTAGGGTTGTTAGGTCTTGAGATTTCAGGGCCAAAACCTGAGACCTATGGATGACCCCTTGTAGTGCCACAAGTGGCAGCCCCTGGAGATGTCATGAAGCATGACATGGTAAGCATCAACCACAGTTCTCCAGAGTATGCCATTCAAATTTACAAACCTCAAAGTCTAACAAATGAGGAAGCATATATGGACATGTATATCTTTGAATCATGAATCATAGAGTTGGAAAACACCACAACGGGCACCCAGTCCAATCCCCTACCATGCAAGAACACACAATCCAAGCATTCCTGACAGATGGCCACCCTGTCTCTGTTTAAAAAAAAACAACCCAAAGTAGGAGACTCCACCACACCCCAAGGCAGCAGACTCCATTGCTGAACAGCTCTTACTGTCAGGAAGTTTTTCCTAATATTTAGGTGGAATCTCTTTTCCTGTAGTTTGAACCCATTGCTCCGTGTCCTAGTCTCTAGAGTAGCAGAAAACAAGCTTCCTCCCTCTTCAAGATGACATCTACTGTGGTGTTCTCATCCTGGTATTTCTCCCCCTTGCCCTGATAAGAATACAGTCACTATAAGTTGGAGTGAGCTTGAAGGCACAGAAGGAAGAGGAGGACAGAGGGAGAAGGAGAGAATATACACTTTTCTGTCTGGGGTACTGATCTCTCTTGGCTCATTTGCACATCCCAGTCATTGCAGTCACTGAGAGATGAACACTTATGAGTGAGCAGGGGCAACTTTATCAGAAGTCAGTGCCATCTTAGTGCATGGGCATCCTTCCAGCCCCCCAGTCTGCACTCTCTCCCTCTCTCAGAGGTAGAGGCTGCCCGACAAAGCCCCACCTCTCTTCCCTTTCCTGCCATTTCCATTGGCCCAAGGTGGAGATGCCTGCTCGCTGAGAGATATCTCTCAGAGACATTGCTTTTGCTTCCCCCGTCCTTCCCATCATTGGAAGGCTTTTCTCTCCTCTCTTCTTTTTCATTCTTATCTCTGTTGTTTTACACATCAGGGATTCTGAAGTCTGGACAGGAAGGGACTTTGTTTCCAATGAAGCTGTACACTGGGAAGAGGGTCAAAACACTGATTTTGTTGGAGGTACCAATAAATATAAGTTTATTTTATTGATCATTTACATTTTTATTCCTGTGTGTGGTTGTATAGGCAGAGCCCAGTGTACTGCTTTGCCTGGGGGCCTATAATGCTGTTAAGATGGCCCTGTTGGAAGTCATATATAAATGTTGCAAGTTTGGCAGGAACTCCTTGGAGGACTGTGACATGAACTGTGCCATTTTCAGTCTGTGATCCTGCTAGGAATATAGTGGTAGACAACATCTTCAGCCCTAAAGGCTGTATCCTGTGCTGGCCAGGTGACCAGGGGCTGCACGTGCATGTATGGACACCTGCACCCTCTCCCCCCTTTCAACACATCACATTCTTCCACATCTCTGTGTGATCTCATCCTCCAGCAGTCTCCCCTGAGCAGGTAGACAAGGCTCCTGGAAGGCAGACAAGAGTAGTTTTGTTTACTCAGCTATTCAGCTTAAGTTGTAGGGAAAGTGGTTGGAGGTTCTGACTATTTCAAGTGTCACACAGGTAGCAGATAAGTGCCACAGGTTGTAGGTATCTGATTTGGAGACTAATTCATTCATTTGACAGCTAAACATGCTGTCTGAATTTAAAACAGTGTTAAAGACCTATCTCTTCTGGCAGGCCTGCCTAGTCGATTTTAAACTATGAATTTTAAATTAGTATATTTTAAGTTTATGTATAGATGATTTTAATGTGTAATGGTTGTTTTAATCTTATGTTTAGGTGTTTTAACCTAAGTAAATGGTTTTATGTGTTTAGTTATATACTGTATTTTAATCTATGTTGTACCCTGCCTTAAGAAATAAAATGTATCACCACCACCACACCACCATCTTATGAAGCAGGTAGCTCTTTCTCTGTTCAAGAGATATTTTCAGTAAGACATTAGAGAACAATTATTTTCAGCGAGAAATCACAATAGAGAATGCTAGCAGGAAGGAAGTTGCAAAAGGTAGAGATCACCAATGACCACTTTCTTCAACCTGGGATAGAGCACAGCGGGTAGTGATTGTGAAATAAGACTAACATTTGCTTAAAGTCATTTTGGTGTTACCTGAATGGTGGAGGGTCCGTGAAGGACCCACTTGTGTCACAATATTAATATGGGGAATTTTAATTAGCTCAAATATGGCAGCGAGAGGCCGGATAACTATGGGACCTTTTGATATATGTATACCAGTACTCACTGATGAGACTCCAAGCCAGGAAGTTAAATAAAATTGTTTTTATTGAAAAATGATCTTGGAACCACTCACACACATATACTCAAGCTTCAAGCAATCACACAAGGCTAATGAAAGATAGGAGGGAGGATTGTGATAGAGGAATAGAGTTTGGGATGATGCGCTATACTGTATGATGAACAGAGATTCATGTAGCAGATGATACTCAGAAGGAGCTCTGAGGCTCACACAGCAGAGTGATGGGATACATGAAGGCTGTGCACACTTCAGCAGTGTTTGGGAGTAATATTTATACTTGATATTCACCCTTAAGGGGTGTTATGAGAAGATAACAATGTATAAATTTCCCACAGTTAGACGATGGAAGCTCCGGCTTTGTTAATGGACATTAATAGTTGAAATATTAAGACTGATGGGTTTTCAGACAACCTACCTACTATTGTGTGTATGAGAGGTGTGAAGACAAACCATTTGCAGAGTCCTGGGTGTTCTAGCCACTTGATAGTTTTAGCATATGACTCACTGCCATGTTTGTCCAGAAGAATTAGCAAATTCCACCCTAACTACCATTCAGGGGGCTCTGCATAATTACTTCTTAGGCATGTCTGTTTTTGGAAATTTCCAAGACCTCTTCTTAGGTTTTGAGCAAACCTCTACCAGTCCCTATATTTGGGCAGTCCTAGTCTACTGCTAACCATGTGAAGTATCGATATAAGCCAAATTATGAATTATAGCCAATTAGTGAAATAGGGAAAGGGAAGGAGGTGTCAGGGCATATAACATTGGTGTCAAAATCAGTGAAGGCTTCAAACCTGAATGTGAGCTGATGCCTTTTGTTGCCAACTGGTCAAAGCTAATACGTGGAGCTTAAAAGGGACAGTACTGTCATCCTAGCCTAGAAGCTGTTCCCTGATTCTTCTGCCATTGCTGGTTATAAATGCTTCCAAATTAGGTCAGGAAAACAAAGGGATTAGAGAAAGGGGGGACTATGTGGTGAGAAAGACTTGCTAACAGATGACTTACAATTTCTTGTCCATCAGCACTTTCTATGTAAATTTGGGCAATGTGACCTTTGAATGCACAGCAGGAGTGATAGAAGCTTTTTGTTACATAATTTGAGGGGGGGGGGAGTGCAGCCAGGAGATCTGACCTTCAGCATAGCTCACATCTGATTTTACCAAACCTTTGGGACAATGATTTTAATTGTAGCTTGGACGACTGTTAAGAGCAGATAAGATTGAAAAGGAGCAAATTCCCACTTCTCAGAGAAAGCCCACATTTGTTGAAATGTCATCTGTGGGCAGCTGGACTGGAATACATTGTGCAGATGGCACCTCCATGGCATGCGTGTGGTACAGCTGTTCTTTCTTGGCGTATAGTTACACAGTAAACACTGTCCATTTCCTTTGGCATTCGTCATGCATTTCCCCATGACAGCAGATGACACTCCCTTTTAGTCATTTCGAAGCTTGGCCAAGGTTTTGCCCCCACTGGGACTGGGGCAGTCATTGGGTTAAAACCCATTTTTGTTCCTGGAATCTGATGGACACATTGCTGGCACCAAAAGAACCCAGTTTTGAATGTTGTCCACAAAAAAATAAAAAAAAATCCTTGCAGAAAGGTAGTATATTAGGTAGGATGAGGGCTACGTTAGGCAGTTATCTGTGGTAGTTGACTATGTGCATAGAAATTTGTCCAGTCCTCCCAGTGGGGTGGAAGCATGAATAATGACAGTCTTCACCTGCAGCCTGAATTGGCAGGGTCCAGAATCTCCTCTCTATTTTATGATGTTCAGGCAGTAACTGCCATTGCTTAGCTGCTTACTCTGCTTAGGAAACCCCTACTTTCTCTGACCATGGATTTCTAGCAAAAACAAAAGGGTTCCAAAGGGGAGCCAGCATGGTGTAGTGGTTTGAGAGTTGGACTAGGATTCTGGGAAACAAGGGTTCAAATCCATGCTTAGCCATAGCTATATTTTTTAACCATTGTAACCCCCCTTGAATCCCATCTTGGGAGAAAGGCAGGATATAAAGCCAACAAATACATAAATACATAAACCCACTGGATGATGACATTGGGCAACTCACGCTATCCCAGCATAAGAGGAAGGCAATGGCAAACCTCCTATGAATGAATCTTGCTAGCTCACACCCATAATAGGGACACTTGAAGTTAGAGCTGACTTGAGGTTACACAACAACAATAAAGATTCTGAAAGACTTTTTAAAAAATCAAACAGGAATGTGACATAAACTTTTATTTTCATTATACAGATACTGATCAATAAGAAAAATGGTCTCAGCCTTTCACAAGTAAAATAAAATATGAAAAACAATGAACTATAAAAAATACAACATGAAAACACAATATTCCTCTGCTCTCTCCATCCTTTTCAATTTGTGTATCACATCTTATTTAGACTGGAAGTCTGAAGGTAAGGACTATTGTATCATCTGTCTTGTAAGCTACTCTGGGAATCTTCTTGGCTAAAGGGCAGGGTATAAATGAACAAATATAGAAACAGATGGGTTGTCTAAATGGCAAAACTACTCCCCACAGAATACGAGAAGACGACCTGTCTTAATGGCCATCTGTGTTGTTTTGCCTTATTGTGAAGGCGGGGGGCAAAAATGGCAAAAACTCCTAATGAAAAGACTTCGTGGCTTTCCCCAGAGATTTTTTTTTAAACACAGAGGGAAATGCACATCCCTGACCATCAAAACAACCACACAAATTGTTGCACAGTCTGGAGAGAGCAGAACAGACCTTCTGACTGGTTGGGGGAGCACAGGTGTGATCATGTACTTTACCCCCCCTTTTTTTTAAGAAAAAGAAGGGACTATGTGGCATGGATGGGAGCCATTGAGGGGAGAAGATGGCTCTCTCCTCCAACCCCCTCCCTGTGGGTGCCTTCCTGCCACTGCCACCATGGGGACTGGGAAAGGGAGGATGGCTCGCTCCTCTTCTCCCCCTTCTTGCAGGTGCCCTCCATATCACTGAAGCTTATGGGGGCAACCCCCCCAAACCACTAAGACAAATTGCAGCTGCTGCGATTTGACATTATTGCAGAGCAATCCATTTTGGAGGGACCTGTATATCCGCAACAGAGGACTAGCATCAGTACAAAAGACCTAAAAAGGACTAAATGGAATTTAAGATCAAAAAGCCAGTAAAAATAGCACTTGCTGCTGAAGAAAACATAACAGAGAGCTGTTGGTTGAAGCTCTCTGGGGAGGATATTCCACAACCAGGGTGCCAACACTGAGATTTTCTTTCTCACTGTTAGCCGTCTGTAACAGCCCATTAGATAGAATTACCAGGAGAAAGGTCTCAGAAAATGAGCTTGGCATAGGTGGCAAGAAGTAGTTTTGATGAATAAAATCTATTTTGCTTAATGCAGAAAGTCCCCCTCCTCCCAGCTTTTCAAATACAGAGATACATGGGCACATGGAAGTGGGGTGGGAAAGAGTTTGTAAACTGCATGGTCAAGGACCATTAAATGTATTTCAACACAGAGCTCAAATGAGTAAAGGAAACAGTGAGTGACCATAGGCTAGTCTATCTGCAAGAGACCAAATGGACATTAAATATTGTTAAATAATCTGACATGAAATATTGCAATGCACCAAAACCCCATGGGAGAACATTTCAGCCTCCCAGCGCACTCCACTGTATATGAGCTGACCTTAATCACTATTTTTCAGCAACCAAAAAAAACTTCAAAGGGAAGCCTAAGCATGTAACAGCTGAACTAGAATGTATCAATACACTGATTTTTTTTAAAAAAATAATGCAATTGGGGGTGTGTTTCTCACTGCAGAAAATAATTGTTTTTCCACGGCTGTTAAATTAGAATTGTATGTGTGAGGGTGAGTGGGTAGGTGGGAGGGGTTCTCTCTTCAAGGATTTGTTCTCTTTGTTTGTGTACATGTGGATGTTGCATGGAAATGTGAGAGACCTATTGCAGTCCCTCTGTATTAGAGATTTTTTTAAAAAAACTGATTCAATTTTACTTCTCCAAGTTCCACAAGGCTTTGGTTTTCCCTACATCTCACAGTTAAAGCCCTGATCATTTAGAAATATGAGAAGACTCTATCTGGACTTGTTTCTTATGGCAAGAGTTTATATAGTGATGGTGGTGGTGGGGTTGGCTTGTGTATTTTATTTTACAATTCATTCCTTCTGTTTCCAGTGTCCCAGCTTTGAAAGCTGTTAGAGTTTGGAAACATTAGTGTCACAGAATACAAAGGCGAGGGGAGCTGTGTTGACCATGAGACAAATCCCAGCTTCCAAGTTGTGGCAATACTTTTATTGGTTTTGTGTATGTATGTATGTATGTAACTTTCAAGCCACTTGTCGACTTATGGCAACCCCATGAAGTCTCAAAAGCCGCCGAGAGGTCTAGAAGCACCAACAGGGTCACACTACCCCTGTCGATGCTTAGATGCAGGTCATTGGTCAAGGCAACCATGGCAGTCTCAACTCCAAATCCCATCCTAAAGCCATTTGAAATGCGTCTAGATAATTGGCTTCATCCAAGACCGCTTGGAGTTGAAGAGCAACTGCCATCTCAATCACTTTGCTCAAGAATCGTAAAATAGAAACTGGCCTATAGTTGTTCATGTCCAGGGGGTCCAGGGAAGGTTTTTTCAGGAGTGGCCTAACCGCCGCTTCCTTTAAACAGGATGGAACACACCCTTCCCTGAGGGATGCACTGATGATGTCCTTAAGGAACACCATCAAAGCACCACCCCTGGATGGCCAGCCATGCAGGCACCCCCCCCCCCAATGGCCAGCCATGAAGGGCAAGGATCGAGAGGGCAGGTTGTCTTCCTCACTCTATCAAGTGGCTTGTCCATGTCCTCGGTACTCACGGATTGAAATTGATCCAGTAAACCTACATCAATGGAGTTGCTGGACACCTCGTCAATTGTTTCTGTCAATATATAACATTTTCCCATTCCTTTCAGGAATCCAACCCAACAGTTCAGCCCAGTTTCTCAATTCACAGATTGCAAATCAATACTAGCATGGCTAGCAGCCATGGAAATGGAAAAAGAAAACTCTACCATGGCAGGAGTTGCTCAGTTTTGGTTACTGAAAGATTCCAGAAGAACTGTTGACCTACTTCTGGTTGCACAGAAAAACACCACCACCACCAGAAACATCAGTGTCAGAAGGTGGTATCATATCTACCAACTCAGCAAGGATCAGGTGATATCAGCAGCCAACAAGGTTCCAACTGGTTGTATAAAGTTGCTCCAGTGGAGGCACCAGGCCAGAATGAGCAACTCACCATTCAAGCACAGACTGAGCTATGCTGAAATTGCCCATCCCAGCTTGCCTGCAAACCACTGACTAAAACCGGCTTCCTAGAGCTATAGAGATGTACCTGAAATAGTTAAAATGTAGGCCTAAAGGGATATAAGGATTCACATTGCTAATAATACCTGCTCATTATATTCTAAAATGTGGCATATATTCTCTGAGATGAACATAGAAGAGGACAAGGCATTTTGTCAGGGTCATGGACTAACACTAATTGAATGTGATTATACATCCAGGCATTTGTACCTAATTTAGGAAAGTCAATATGCCAGCCTCTAGTAGCTAGGCTTCCCCCCCCCCCAGTGTCTTTTTCTTAAATAAAGCAAATTCCATTTGCTCTCCCTATTGAACCTCTAATTGGAGTGGGGGTTAGTGACCACCTAATAACCTCTAATCTTGATCAGGCCATTAACAAACAGGGGCTGTAGGAGCTTTCTAGTCTGACTGAGATTTTGGCATGGTAAAGAATGAGTAGTTGAACCTGCTAGTTATGTGTCCTTTCCCTTTCTACTTCTGTGAGCAGGAGATCTTCCTGGTGGGCAGTTCATCTCCAGTGTGCAGGATGTTCTGATCAGGAGCATGAATGCTCTACCTCCTGTGGGATTCAAATTTATTCAATTATTGATTGATTGAATTTAAACCCTGCTTTTTCTCCTGGGATGGGACCCAAGGCAGTTTACAGTAATTTAACACAAGATTAAATTAAAATATTCTTTTACAAAAGTTAAAAAGGAATTAAATAGCAGTACAGGTTGACCCCCCCCCCACCGCCCTCATATCCATAGGAGATATGTTGCAAGACCATCCCCCCCCCATACCTGAAACCATGGATAATAGGGAAACCTATTGTTTTCATTTATGAAGTAGCCCTTTTCAATGAGATGAATGCTGGAAGTTGACCACAGAATTGCATTGGAGGATGTAGACATGCCTAGGGAGGACATATTTTTAAAAACATGGAAAAGTGAAACCATGGGTACCAAATCTGTGGACATGGGGGTTGACCTGTATTGTTTTTTTAAAAAAATGGTAAAAAAAAAGGTAGAAACACATTTAAAACATAATGACTAATAAAAGATAAGAAAAACAGCGCACTGCTTCATGCACACCATTGCTAAATACAGTAAGATCTCTGTATCCTTGGGGGATATATTCCCAGACTTACCATGGAAATGTAAAACTGCAGATAATAGCATACCCTTATTGAAATGAATGACTTCTGGCTCATCCTCTGGCATAAGCATACCATCAAATCACATTGGAGGACCTAGAAAATGCCTAGAGAGGACATAACTTTTTGGACGCAGTAAAGTGAGATTGTGGAGATGGGAGTTATGTTGTAATTTAACCCTCAAACACCTGCCTGAATGAAAAGGTCTTCACCTGCTGGCAGAAAGAGAACAGGGAGTGGGGACAACCCAATCTCCAATGGAAGGAAGTTCCACAAATTGGGAGTAGCCACAAAGAAGGCTCTCTCTTGTGTCCTCACCAAACTTGCCTGTGATGGTGGTGGGGCTGAGAGAAACCCCTCCCACAAGGATCTTAAAGCTTGAGCTAGCTTATATAGGGAGATATACAACAATGAAACAACCTCTTCTAAGCCAGAAATAGGGAATCTTTGGCCTTCGAAGTGCTGATAAACTGCCCCTCTCTGTCTCCTCATCAGTAGGCAGTCTTGTCACAGGCTAGGGCCAAAACCTGAGACCTATGGGTGACCACTTGCAATGTTAGAGCAGATGGGCCCTGATGATGTCACTAATTGAACTAATGGAGAATCTTTAAAATTGGCACCAAATAAATGGTTGGCTGTAACCTCCTTAGTCCTGTTAGTAAGCACAATTAGCAGCGTCTCTGTTTAAAAACACAGAGCAAAGCATAGTGATTCAAGACACACAGACAATTAACAGCCATCCAAGCCTGGTGCCCCCCTTTTCACACCGTGTCTAGCTAAAACAAAGAAAGTACCTCACAACAGTCTTAAAATCATTTAAAAAGCACTTTACTCATGAACATCATGTGTTTTTCCATAGTACACAGGCAGAAGACTTGAAGATAGGCAGGAATAACAAAAATATACATTGATTGCTACATCTCTAAGATAAAAATATGCAGGAGGTCCCATTGAAGCATCTTGCCCTCAGGAGATCTTAATGTCAACTCTGAGCATCATGTCTTCCAGACAAAGGAACTTAAGGAACCTCCTTTCTCTGGAAGACACTCAGTAAAACATCTCAGGTCACAACAGGAGATTATCTAAGCCTCTCTGACGCATTCAATCTAACTGTTTCTAACAGTAAACAACCCAGCATGTTAGATTGCCACTATATTCCAACAGTCACAAGGCCTGATGTTATAAGACGTAGCCCTTGTTGATTTCAATAAGCATGATACCTTAAGCATCAGCTACACTTATACAGAATATGCTATTCAAATAAAAAGTACCAAGTAACAATTGAGGAATACACATTCTTTTCAAGGCAGTGCTCTTACCCTGAGATTCCTCCCCTCCCCCTAAGTACCAGAAGAGGGTCCAAACCCTGAGATCTTGGAATGTTACTGGGCAAGCTGGTTGGGGCATAGGACATAGATTTCAATAATATCTGGCAGGTGACAGGTCTCCAGACTTGCTCCAGGCTATGGTCAGATGTACTGCAGTGCATTTTTATAGAGCATACTCATCTGAAGCAAGGGGAGGAAACCTCTCTTGCTATGGATACTGATCTGCAACCATGGAAGGAGAATTATCATGTACCTGTATCTGGCCTTTCTTTCCATGGGCTGTTTTAGCCTAAAACAATGCTGTGAGGTAGCATATTCTGAGAGAACTGGCCATCCACAGAGTCTGAGTTAACCTCCACTGTTCACCAAGCCCAACATTCCAGCTACCAGAGCAGCAGTGGGGAGTGTTTGTTTCTCCAGAAACTGATGAACTAATACTCTTATCATGCCTACCCACTGGTCAGGTTGGCTAGGACTAAAGGGAAGTGGTGTTCAACCACATATGGAGAGCCGCAGATGTTCCTTAGCCCTGCTCCTTAGATATATGACAAGTGTAGTCTAAAACACAGAGGCATTAAAAAAATCCAGACTGAAAAATCTAGCTTTAAAAATGGAAACAATGAAAAAACAACCAGAGAAAGAACAGTGAGAAAGCATCAGAATAGGTTCTTTTGGGAGCGTGCCATATACCGTAGCTGCTATCTATCTATATGATGACAAGATTTGGATTTAGACAAGAGTTCCATTTCTTTTGAAGCAATATTGATATTTCAGATGCTGTGGCTGTCCTGTTGCTATGCTTGTCATAGCTTGATGTTTTTATCAAATTCCACGCTCCATCCTGTTCTTCGTTGGTTTGGGGATGGTAGTGGGCAATTTGTAAAAGGCAGGGAAATGGGCAGCTGTAGAGTTTATAAAAGTTACTTTTGGGACTACAACTCCTAGAATCACCAATTCCCAGAAGACCAATAAGATCAATACTCCCCCAAAGTAACTTTCCAGGCTGTGGGCAGGTGGCAGGCTGTCATTATGACCACAGGGTGGAGAAAAGTGTAGGCGCTGCATTCAGGGGTAGACAAGCAAAACAGCATAAATAAAAAGAGAAGTCTCATTTGAGTTTCTGGGATAGGGAGGTAGAGATGTTATGAGTGACCAAAGAAATGTGCAGTTTATCCCCATTTTCCATCTCATGATTTTGATGGGCAGTTTGAGATGTTGTGATTATTCAGGCACCCATTTCTCAGTGGGTTTACTGCAGCGAGTGAAGGTGTGTCCATCTAAGGTGCAGTCTTTTTGTGTCTGCTCGGACTGGCAGTAGTGCATTTTGAGAGAGCCACAGAGTTCAGAACACTCTAAATAATTTAAGTCTCTCCCTCGAAAAGTTTCATCCCATGGAAACACTAAATTAGCTGGGGGGGGGGGAATACGTGTGGAGGAACCAGCATTTTAAATATTGCTATAGCAACACAGTGATTTCTTGCCAAGGAGGAAAAATTGTAAACAGGGGCAGAAGTTGCCAAAAACTGTTTTCTTTTCCATTTTCATAGTTCTTAAATTCATATAGCTACTTATAACAGAGCTAAAAATAGACCATACTGAATTTTGATGCCAGAAGAGCTGCCTTTACCCTATGCTTAGCAGCTATAATTGCTCTCCAGCTAGGAAATCCAAGGCTGTCAGAGGAGTTAACAGAACTGTGTACTTGGATGCATTAGACCCCTTGTTATGACATTCCAAATTGCCAGATGGCGAAGTTCTGTATCTTCAGAGAACAGCAAGATCCTGCATTCATGGAGGTCCTTGGGGACAAAACATGGTAGCATCTCACAACAAACAATTATTGCACTTTCTGATATCAGAAAAACATCCCTCTTTGTTACAGATGTAGAAATATATTCTCATCGGAGCAGAGTGGGCAAAGTTCAACAAATTACACAAGGCCGATCATTTCAAAGAGGAAGAACTCATCAGTAATAAGCAAAATTTGGTAACGAATTTCATTTGTAGTGGGTGTGCTGCCCAGTTAAAGAAATCAATGAATCATATTTGCCAATTAGATTTGCATGGCATTTGGGGGGAAAGCAGCAGTTCTAAAAAGAGAAGTTCTGAAGGAGGAAAGAAAAACCATGCTTTGCTTTCAAAACATTTAAGAAGTTAGTATTATTTTAAAAATAACAGGAAACCAAGGCAGCATCTGTCGGGGATGCTTTGATCAAGATTTCCTGCGTGGCAGGGGGGTTGGACTGGATGGCCCTCGTGGTCTCTTCCAACTCTGCAATTCTATGATTCTATGATTCTATGATTCTATATCAAACAAATGAGCCCCCTCCACCAATGCCTGCAGAGGGCAACATTATTTTTGGATGGTGGAGATTATTTATTTGCATTTACTTGCAGATACCTCTCATGCTCATAAGGTGGGTTTAAAAAGCCCTGTAACAACTAACCCAGTGCTTGTGAACCTGTGGCCCTCCAGAAGTTGCTGACCTCTAATGTCCATCAGTTCCTGCTAACTTGGCTTCATATTGGTGGTCCCAAGTACAATTGAGCTAGCATCATATAACTGAAGTGTATATCAGGCCACCAAGTAAGCAGGCTATGTATAGAGTGCCTAGATTGCAGAGAAGTACTGAGTGGGTATTCCCCCCCTACAAAATGACAGTCCTTGAGTGGTGTAGCTGTGGGGTTGGGGAGGGCAAAATGAAGGCATTGTACCCCTGGTAAGAAGTCTGCCCCTCCCATGGAATTTTCCTTCAGTCCCTAAATCTCTACCACTGTAGTAACTTAGAACTTCAGTTGACCATTGAGAAATACAGTTTACGCATCCAAAGAAAAGGGGCAGGCAAAGTTATCAAGGGAACACAAAACACGGTGAATATAAGATTTCCAGGTGTCAAAATTTTTCAGTGTCTCACTTTCTTCAATGCTAGAAATTTGAGGAATGAAGGAAAATTTCATTTCTGGGAGTAACATTCTTATTTGTATGCCCAAGGCCCTCATTTGGCTCCCCAGCCCCCTTAGCTATATCCCTGCTTGACTCTCTCCCCACACCTCTCTCTCCCCCTTTCTCTGTGTAGCAGTTAGTGTTGGACTGGGGCCCCATCTGTATGGGGCGGGGGGAATAGTGTCCCACAGTAATAGCACATCACAGCAGCTGTGACTTGTCTTAATGGTGGTTTTGTCCCTAGTAGCCCCCATAAGCTTCACATCCCAGATGACAGCTGAGGAAGGGAGAAGAGGGCTCTCTCACACTCCTCCCCCTTCCTCAGAACTTCAGTAGGATGTAGGATGGAGTCATGGCGTTAAAGTGGTGTCAAATTGCATTATTTCTACAGTGTAGATTTACCCTAAGTCTTCCCTCTGCTCCTTTCCAGTGGCCCTTCATTCACACCATCCCTTCAAAACTCATCTGTCCTCTTTTTTCTTTTTTTGGTCTTTCTAGAAGAGGAATCTTTCTTCTGCCCTCCCTTAATGTCTAGCATGCTGCCTTTTCTTTATCTCCCCCATAAATAAGTAGGGTAAATGCCTATGGAGCTATCTACACTGCAGATATCAGTTGGTTTAACAGCCAAACCCAGAGAACTGTTAATTCCATGATGGAGACATCACTAATCAAATTCTCAGCATGCTCACAGAAACTCTAATTTCTAAGAATCTTGGGAGGGAGCTGTGACATTTACACCAAGATAAAACTAATAGGGGCTTCAGAGTGGATATGCTTGCAGGGTGGAAATTCAAGGGAACTAGAACTGGGTTTCTCCCTCCCCCATGCCTGTATCTGGGCTCCCCACCCCTTATGGAATCAGTCTTGAACTCTTCTTTGTGCTGAACTGTTTCAAAGAGCCAAGTCTATCTTTATGTAATGATTTTCCTCCTAAGTTTTATCATCAGATAGCTCCTTTACAAGTGTAAGAAGCAGCATGGTTTGGCCACAACCCTAAAGGTTGCGGCATCTCCCTTCCATATTTGAACTTTAAATGGAATTAATTGGACATCACAAATTCCTTACAAGTGTAGAGTGCACAAGGTCAGCTACTTGGAGGAGCATATGAAGCTCTTGAGTAAGTTAACACATATTTTACAAAGGCATGTGGTTACAGCTGAATCATTCTCCAGTGAAGGGTCGTTATGAGAGTAATTTAGAAAAGGAATTCCCATTCACTAGTGTAAGTAGTCAGGACATATAATGGGGAAAATATTTTTGAAAAACAACAACACACAGCCTGGCATCTACTGAACAGATACTTGAACCTCAGTGCTCTGGAGAGGACCACAGCTGATATGTGCTTTGGCCCCACTTTTTAATTTTTTTAAAAAAATAAATAATCTCCCCACACTCCCAGTGCTTTGGTATTCAGTGGCTTGCAGATGCTATTTTGATTTCCATTGTTTCTTGGAAGGTCAACTGTGAATGAGGGTAAAACATGGCTGTCACAAAAAACAACAAAGCTGTACTCGTATATATGTGGTGCTCACTATTTTATCACCCCACAATGCCCAGAATTACTCAAGCTCCAGAGGACTCTCTCAGTCTCTCTCTCTCTGTCTGTGTGTGCATGCATGCATGCGTATAATCCCATGCATTTCATAGGGCTGTCTTCAGCAAGGAATACTTAGCAGTGGTTTTACCAGTTCCTTCCTCCAAAATATAGCCTACAGCACCCGGCATTCATTGGCAGTCTCCCAGCCAAGTACTAACCAGGGCTGACCCTGCTTAGGGAATTATCAGGTGTGGGGGAATGTACCAAAAATTGCATTCCCAACCACATCAGAAGATTGCTAGAAGAACAGAAAGGGAGACATTACCAGACACCACATCCTTCAGCTGTTTCTGGGGCGTAGCACTGCTATGGATGAGGCTTCCCTTTTTCATTGATGGGGACAAACCACCAATAAAAAGGGATGCCTTAATGACACCCGTGCTATGCCCCTGGAACACTGGAGGACATCATCGTCTGGTAAGGTTGCCCTCTTCCTCTTCTGATGTGGTTTTTGCTGTGCCTAATAATCTCCTTAGTTTCCAAGATCAGATGGGATCTGGTGCAAATAGGAAACCCCTGAGAACAGCATTGTGACAAAGGCTCCTTTTTTTTTTTCCTGGGGTGAGGCCTCTGAAAAACAGCATTTTTATTTTTAAGTGGACAGACCAACTACCTTCAGTGATGCCTCATGTAACATAACCCTAGTTATCTTCAGCTGCTTTAGTTCACTCAGTAATATGAAGATGCCTGATAATATGAGGATAATACTCATAAGAGTTGGTGCATGAAAGCTGAGATAATATATCTGAAATGAGGTGAATGTTGCTCTTAATTGGTCCAAGTCCTGACAGTAGCCCCTACTAGAGAAGAGTCTTTGAATCAATTTTTGAACAGTCAGTCAAAACTTATGTAAATTCCATTGATCCAATGAGTCTGAGTCTGCTGTAGTCTGGACTATGGATAGGATTCAAGCCAACAAGAGCAGCTTATTATTAGTTAGTTTCCCAGGTCTCACACACTTTATCACAGTATTTTTATACCTAGTTTGGTATTTCTCATATATTGTACATTTCACTGAGCACTGCTTTTCTCGCTTGAGAAAATAAGTCCCAGCATTCATAACAATATAAACAATGATAGCTTATGAAAATTATATGAAATGATATAATATGAAATGAACAATAATACCTTATGATGACATTTCCCATATAATGTGAGCTGCAAAGAGTGCCCCGGGGGAGCATATATGTCATATATAGATACTCTCCAATATTTCACAGACAAAAACCAAGACATGTGTGGCCAAGCGACATCAGAGTGTTTCAAGGAGGCAAAAGGTATTAACAAGGAAGAATACACACAAGCTAGGAGAGGCTGCAGCAGTTTGCTTTTGCTCAAGCCTACTGGGAAGGACAAGATTCTTCTTCTTCCCTTCCTCTTTGCCCTACTGAGTTAATTGAGTTCAAATTACTTTTGCACTTTGAACTCAATTTGCAGCAATTGAAGTAAGCTGAGGATGAAGGAGGAAAATGGGAAGAGAGAGAAACTGGGATATTTTAAAATCAGCTGAAAAATTGGAATGGCAGATGATTAACTAGGACTGTGTCTTTTAAATCAGGATATTTGGAGTTACTATGTATATTTGCTGAACTCCTAATGGAAAAAAGAGTGTTAAAGTTCCTGTGACCACCAAGACAAAAGAAAACTATGGTTGAAGACTTGGCCAGTTATTCTGGGACTATTGGTAACCCTCTACACCTGAATTTCCTGGCTGTGTGAGTCACTGCACTCCCTCTGGTCTTCTCCTTTTCCTCTTTCTTTCTTTCTTCCTTCCTTCCTTCCTTCCTTTCTTTCTCCTTCTTCTAGTCCTCTTTTCCAAGTGACTCCTGTTTCCATTGGTCTGCAGTTTCCTCAAGCTGCTACTTTCTCCTTCTTTCCTGGGTTCCTGGTTTCTTTAACTTTCTTTCCTTGGACTGTTTTCCTTTACCTCCTGTACCAGAGCAGAACAGCTATGGGGGACAAAGACATTAGATCCCTGGTGACATTACAGCGATTCAGTCCAGCATTGTTCAGAAACTTAAAGCACCGCTATCACCATCTCCTAGACTCCTGGGGCTTAGAGAGTTACAGTACATAGGATGATCATAGGGCCAACACCAGAGCTGCTAATTTGAGTTGCTAATACCTAGGGTCTTTGACTGTTCTCTCTCAGAGCATTTTCTCTCCTGGCTAAAACTACAGTACAAAACAGGCTGCCCAAGGAGTTAACCTATTGCTGTTCTCCTCAGTGGCTTGTTTCTGAGAAACTAACAGAACTGTAGCAGTAGGGTTCAACAAGGGCTCGCTGAGTGAGAAAGTTCCCGTCAATCAACCTGCCTGAAAAGAGAACATTGGGGGGGGGGACTTACAATGCATATAATTATGGCAATTACAGAAAGTTCTGCAATTTCGATAATTACAGGTGGTACTTTTGGAGGAGTTATTACAGTCTCGGATGGAAAGGACTGATTTACTTGCATAAAAGAGTGCTGAAACCATCCGCTTGTCTGTACCGATGGGAGGAGGAAAAAAACCAGGAGGGAAAAAGCAACAACAACTGCGAAGCATGAAAGCTCAAATGCATTTAGCAGCAAGTGTTACACACTCGGAGATTAATTGCGCCATAGATCAGGGGCATGCTGTGTAGTGATGGCGATGTTTAGACTATTTGATTATTACCTAGCTTTTTTTTCTATGATGATTTCCCCCCACACTGAATATTTCACAAACTTTATGCAATATTTATTTATTTACCTATTATTTATTTATTAGGTGCCTCATAAAACAAATTCTCTAGGTGTTGGAGAGAATCAGTTGAAAACATAACAGTAGGGCAATACCAACACACACACCAGCTCAGCACAAATGCCAGCCACAGAAAGATCTAAAAAGGATGGGGAAAAGAAACTGAAGGTGCTAAAAACAAATGGCTTGAATATATTCTTTAAAAATAATAATCCAAAATGCAAACCTTGATTTTGCTATCTTATATAAGGGACACCATTTTGCCATGCCATTGCATATAATGGGACTTGAGTATTCACGGATTTTGGTATCCACGGGGGGTCCTGGAACCAAACCCCAGTGAATATGAAGGGACAACTGTACATACCTCCTTGCATGTAGAAAGCTAATATGTCAAGGAGAGGTATTTGCTCTTATTCCTTTGAAAACAAAATCTCTCTCCGAGATTGTGTACAGGAGTATAAACATACATTCATCTCTCTCTCTCACACACACACACACTCTGGAAAATCTGTGGAGATTTTCACATGGGGGAAATAACCCCTGTGGAGATCGGGAGAGAAACGGGGCTGTTCCACTGCCAGCACTCCATTTCACACACCTCTTCCTTCTCTCAATCTCCCGTTGTCCTCCCTCCGCCCTGCTTCCATTTTCCTCCCAATATTGTTTTACTAACAAAAGTTCTTCATTAGTAAAAAATAGCAGAACATAGAGGGAGGGAAATGGAAGCAGGATGGAGGGAGGATGACGGGAGATCGGGAGAAAGAAGGGGGTGTGCGAAATGGAGCGCTGGAAACAGAACAGCCCCATTTCTCTCCCAATCTCCGTGGGGGTTATTTCCCCTGTGTGAAAATTTCCTGTGTGTGGATATAGATATAGAAAGATTGCTAACAAGGGAAAATTCTATCATAGAGATGAGAACATAGCCGTATTTCTGTTTGTGTGAGTGTTACCAGTGCACTGGGAATCATTTTGACCAGAGGGCTGACATGATTGGACTCTGTAAATACTTCAAGGACTGTCACAGAGAGGAGGGGAGCAGGTTTGTTCTCTGCTGCCCCAGAGGGTAGGACCAGGTCTAATGGTTTGAAGTTATAGGAGAGGAAAGTTCTATTGAACATTAGAAGGAACTTCTTGGCAGTGAGAGTAGTTCAGCAATGGAACCAATTGCCTAGAGAGCCAGTGGGGATTCCTTCTATGGATATCTTCAGAAAGAGGCTGGACATCTACCTGCTTGGGATGCTTTAGCTGGAAATCCTGCCCTGAGCAGGGGGTTGGAATTGATCGCCCATGAGGCCCCTTATAGCTATATGATTCTATGACTAGGACATTGTCATGGAGAGCTTAAAGGACCAATCAGAAAATCAGACAACAGCTTGCATGTCTCTCAGGAACAGGACTCTTGTTCCCAACTTAATATAGCTAAGTCCAGGGACATCTAGGAACAACGTGTTCTGTCAGACAAGTTGTCTTCTTTTTAAATCATTCAGCCAACTTTACTCACACATTAAATTTTTCAGGGGGGTCAAGAAAACACTATGTCTTCCATTTGTACCCTTCCCAAATGTCCCACTATTGCTTCTGATCTCCCCCCCCCCACTTTCTACTTTAAAAAATCTGTTAAGGAGGGAAAAGACAGAGTGGCTGCACTGTGTGCTTTGACTGGTTATGGTGGAAGCCAGTCATCTGGAAGCATACTCATTGATCATGCAAGCTGAGGGGGATGGGAGCTTCAGACAAACACAACTGGAACAGAGCCAGTTGTGGTATTGCAGTTCCCATAATCCCCAACTCAGCACTGGTCATGCTGGGAATTGTAATCCCAAACAGTAACTTTTCCAAGCTGTGATCTGGAGCACAACAGATTGAATAAGACTGGACTAAACCATGAAATTACTGTCTGTTTCAGAGGAGAGGAATGTGCCATTTTTTAAATATTGTTGGCTTGAAACTCCTGCCATCTCTCATGGTTGGCTATGGAAATTGTAACCCAACAACATCTGGAGGGTCACATGTTCTCCATCACAGCTCTACCTATACCCTTCCTTCCTTACCCGCCTAAAAGCCTAAAGAGTGAGAATTGTGGGATCTGATCACATGAGTTCAGATGAACATAATCTTTTTGTGATGAGCATACAGGGACTGTACCAATGCATAGCAGTGGTAAACCTTGGGATATCATCACTCAACTTCAGAGGGATATTTCACACATTGAATAACCATAAACCAACTTGTCCCCAGTTGTCACACTGCAAGACCTGGCTCTTCAGTATCTACCTGTACAGTGCACATTGTGCTTTTCATGTTTAGGTGTACAGTGAAAATGCCTTATAGTGTCATCTGCATATGGAAGCATTTCAGTGAAATGAGAAATGGGTTCATATTTCTCCCCAAATCAGTAGCCCTTATTTGCTTACAATTACAGAAATCTCTGTAGCTTAATTCTACTACTCAAGAGTTAGACTAAGGAGATTATCAGATACTCTAAATATGGCATTATAACAACACCAGGAGGTCACTGAAGGGCTTCTCTTTTACATTATGTCATTCCCCTCTCGTAATGCTCCCGTTCGGCTGTTGTTATGCCGGTGCTGCTTTTTATTCATGGACTAAGCCATGAATGGATCCCCCATTCCATTTCTGTCATGGAATGTCCTGAGAGTGAAAAGGTCGCTGTTTCACTGGCGCAATCCCAGCATCAATGGAAGGTCCATGCCAGAACACTTCTGGGTGAGATCGGGACATTCACACTTTTTTGTACCCTCCCTGGGTTACTTGTAAAGTTTTAAGTGTGTTTAGGTGCTTGGTGTAACTTTTTCGCTCTTACTTTGCTTTTTGTTTTTGAATTTCCTGCACTTTTGTCTTCTCTTGAGAACAGCTGGGATTTCAATCCAGGAAATAAAAGTGAGCTCTATCAGAGCTCTGTTCATTCCTGGGCAGACATGTTTGTTCAGATAGGTCTGAAACTTTGGGTTATTCTGCTGGGACAGGGATGGGAGAGAAGCGGAAGAGGAGATTGCAGGATGGGAAACTTCTTTTTGTTCCCATCTGATAATCTCCTCTGGATTATCCCAAAGAATGGAACTGGAAGCACAGTTGTTGCTTCCAGTTCCATTCTTTGGGAGGCTATTTGTATTGACTTCTTGGATCTGCACTAGAGATTTTCCAAAGGTTTTTTAAACCCAGGGTTAGCTGAGGTAGTACTGTGGATCCTTTTGTAAGATGTCTCCTGTACTACATTCAATAATTAGGTAAGTACTTCTAAGAAACTTAATTAAGTTGGGTTTAATATATATGCCCAAGAACATTTAATTAATGCCTCAAGCAGAAGTACAGCAATTAAGAAAATTAATGCAAGGTATTTAATTTTGATAACAGAAGAGACTAAGAATGACAAACAGTTTTTGTTTGAGAGTGACTCTGAAACGCAGAAATGCTGTGTGATCGCAAAGACATTGGGCTAGATCCAGAGTCAGTCATAGGTTTCTTCCTCATTGGTCTAAGCAGTGAGGTCTTGCTTGTGTCCTACAATCCATCTCTCTGTCACCGTCGATGATGCTTTCTGACTTATACTCCTTGGATTGTAGGACATGAGCAAGGTTTTGCCAGGTTTTGCTGGTGTTTGTTGTGGGGTTCTCAACTTATACCCAATGCTGCCTACACCAAATGTGGGAGTTTCCACCCTTTATCCCACCACACCACAAGTGTGGAGTTTTCCACTCAGGTAATAACACCAGTGTCACCAACTGTGTGGATCCCTCTCAGGCAATCTCACCACTGTGGCCAAATGTTGGGGCCTTTATACTTATCTCAGCAAATGGGAAGACTTCATGGTGTTATCGGCAACCACTCAGTGTGAGGGCTTTTCATGATCTCCACCTCTGCTATGTGTAAGAACTTCCTCCTGTCCCCCTTCTGTGACACCAGCTGTGGGATCAGTCTAAATGCCCTCAAGGTTCCTATGAGGATTTAAAACACTGTTATCCCCAACAGGACACCACCCTTCTGCCTTGATTGTTGCCACCACAGACACCTTATCTGAAACCCAGCTCTCAGAATGATAGTGATTCCGGAGGCCAAAAGTATATAAAAACAAAACTTTATTTACAAAAGCTAAACATGAAACAGCAGATTATTTATGTATAACATTTGAAACACCACACACTCTCCTCTCAAACTAAATCAGACCTTTACCAAACACTCAATTCAACCTTTTCTTTCTCACGCCAGCCCTAGTCTAACTCAAACCCCTCTCAAAACACATCTCCCCACTGCAGTTTTCTCAAACCCCAGGCAAAAACTGATTCCACTCAAACTCTAACGGCCATTTGCCAAGTGTCCCATGTAAATCTCCTCAAATATTCCACCAATCAGCATCAACTTCAATACTCTATTCTCTCCCCCCTCCCAGCAGCTACTTACCTCATACTCACACAATAAACCAACCAACATTTTTAATATACAAACCCATAGCATCACGGTTGTTGCTTCCAGTTCCATTCTTTGGGAGGCTATTTGTATTGACTTCTTGGATCTGCACTAGAGATTTTCCGAAGGTCTTTTTAAACCCAGGGTTAGCTGAGGTGGTACTGTGGATCCAAATACAAATTTTTTCCTGTCTGATTTTTAATCCTCCCCCCCCCCGTTTAGAGTTGTAGTATTATAGTGCAAAAGTTTCATTTCACTGATGCACTGTTGCAGTATAGCACAATAAACAAATGAATGAAGAGAAAGGAAGGGTACATTTTTGTTCTGATGTCTGAGAACTAAAACACACACACACACACTTGAGGGTGGGCTTAAAATGTTGCAGCTGATGTTGCAAATTGCCAGAAAATGGACATGAAGCATCATTTGGATTTCTTTTTTTTAAAAAAGCCCAACAGCTATAGCAACAAATACAGCAAACTCCCAACAGATTTGCCCCTTATGGAAGAGCCCATAATGAAAGCTGACCTTATGTTTGGAATTTACTAATCATTTCAATAGGTTAAAACCAACTACAATATGATAAATTTTATTAAACGTAAAAGAGGCATGAGCACTTCAGTCTTTCAACAGTTTCAATAGGATTTTCATGGATTTTCATGGATTTACGTTAAACAGTTATTAAATATATCATGAACAATGTAAATATTAGTCTAACAAAGAAAAATTTATATAGACAATAGCTTGTTGAAACTGAAAATATAAGATATATACAATGAATAGGACACAAAGATCTACATAAATAATCATGAATAAGCTGGAGAGGAAGTTGTATTTTAGTTTGATTGAGTGAAATGTAAGGTTGAGTGAGAGGATTTGTTTGTATTGATTTGTCTGATAGTATTTTATTATGGATTGTTTTAATAAAAATAATAATAACAACAAAAAAAGGAATTTGCTAATCATGTTCATGATGAACATTAATTAATTTCACTGGATCTAACTTGAAGTATGACTAAGGAGATTATCAAACAGGAACACAAAAAGCATTCCTGTCCCACAATCTCCACTCCTGCCCCTGTCCCACCACAATCACTCTCCCCACTGCACTTCTCTTCTGATGACAGGGCAGCCCAGGAGTGAACAGAGCTCGAATGGAACTCCCTCACTTCCTGGAGTGAAATCCTGCAGATTCTCATGAGAAGACGTGAGCACTGGAAATTCAAAAATAAAAACCAAAATACACCAAAAAAGTTACAAAAAACACATAACACACACTTTAAACCTTTCCAGTAAACCAAGGAGGTTTTTTAAAAGTGTGTCATTTACCTGGATGTCCCGATCTCACTTGGAAGTGTTCTGTCAGGGACGTCTCATTGATGATGGGATCTCGCCAGCAAAACAGGGCACCTTGTTACACAGAGGAAAATCTGTCACAGAAACGGAATGGGGGAATCTATTGACGGCTTCTCCCATCAATAAAAAGCAGTGCTGGCATAACAGCAGCAGAAGGGTGCATAAAGATGGGGGATCAATGTTGTATGATAAGGGAGCCCTTTTGCAATCTGCTGGTGTTCCTGTAACACTACTTTAAACACGTCTGATAATCTCCTAAACCTGGTTCCAACCCATTGATTTAAAAGGCCAGTAAACCCTAATGAAAAAATGTCTTCGATTCATTGATCTGCTGTGGAATGGTGGGGACCTATTTGAGAGTAAGGACTTTTTCAGATGCCCCTTATCGCACAAGAAGCCTCTGTAACAGTAATGAAGCTGCTGCGCAGCAGGGGGTCCATTTCGGATGCCGCTGTCCCTCTCTTGGCATCATCCGTGACTGTTCTGGGTGAGATTGAGGCTGGCCATGCCATTTTTTACTCACGGAAGTTGTCCGTGAATAAAAAATGGCATGGCCGCTCTCAATCCTACTCGGAACAGTCACAGACGATGCCGAGAGAAGGGCGTCATCATCCGAAATAGACCCCCTGCCGCGCAGCAGCTTCATTACTGTTACGTAAGCTTCTTGCGCGGTAAGGGGCGTCTGAAAAAGTCCTAAGTGTGACGGACCACTAGTGAGCCAATGAGGACATGTTACTCTAGGAGCCAATTCTCTGTGAGGAGGTGGAAGGAGGAGGGGGTTCTGGAGGAGATAAAGGGGGAGTGAGTGAGGAAAGTTTCAGTTTAAGTTAAAGTTTGAGTTTGAGTTGGGTTTTCAGTTTAGATAGGTGAGATGAGGCAGAGGCTTAGATAAAAAGCAAATGTTTGTGTAAGCCCAATAACCTGTTTATACAGTTACATGTTTTATTTGTTTGACAATAAACATTCTTTTGTTAACAAGAACCATCCAGCCTGGCATGAGTGAATCTCAGGGAAGGAGACACAGCCAGGAATACACAGCCACACCTGAGTGCTTGTGCTATACCACTGGGAGATGTAGTTCAGCCATGACATGGAGGTTGGGCATCACAAAGTGGTGACAGGGCAGGAGGTGGAAATCCCCCCTTTTCCACAAAGTAGTGGTAGCAGTGGGATAGGAAAGGCCCCCACGGCTCTAGGTAGGCACCTGGCATCACAGTAAGCCTGATAGACCTAAATTTCATTACCACCAACAGAACAAGGGCATTGAAATGTGTCCTCTCAGCAATCAGCGCTCAAAACGATCTGCAACTTGAAGTGATATATTCCTGAAGCAATTTGATCATGAAGCCTGCTGTTAGCATAGACAAGGAATGAGTGAAGTGTGGCCTTCTCATTAGTCTTTGCTAGCTGGGCACAATTCAAAGTGTGGCCGGTAAACTATAAAGCCCTAGACAGCTCAGCACCATGTTATTGGAAGGACTGTATTCTCCCATATGACCATGCCATTGTTTTTAAACCTTCATGGGATTCACTTCTCTCTGTCCCACCACCTTCACAGGCACATTTGGTAGGAACAAAAGAGAGGGCCTTCTTGGTGGCTGCTCCCAGGCTTTGGAATGACAGGCTGACCCCTGTATCCATGGGACTAATATCCACTTAACCATGTCCAGGAAAAAATATTCTCGCTAGGCATTTTATAGGTCCTCCAGCCCAACTCTATGGTATGCTTCCATCAGAGGTTGAGGCAGAAGTCATTCATTTTAATAGGGTTCTCTATTATCCATGGTTTCACATATCCATGGTAAGTCTGGGAACATATCCCCCACAGATACAGGAGAACAACATGTACCTTCCAAGAGAGGTTAGACTGGCGCCCTCCCTGATATTTTTCCACAGACAGGTGAAAACTCTTGTTTTGGCAGACCTTTGAAAACTGGTTGTTCACAGGCAAAGGGCCTTGCTTTATGCACTGTGCTATCTATTTGTTGTTCTCTTTCTAATAGTTCTCTTTTTAACTGGTTTAGTTTTACAGTAGAACCACCGTATCCACTGATTCATTATCCACTGATTCAATTATCCACAGGACACAAAACAGCACACCTACCATAGCATCTTCCTAGAAAATGTGTCCTCTCTAGCCATTTTCTAGGTCCTCCAAGGCAACTCTATGGTATTTTAAATAGGAATTCCCATTATTTTATCCATGTTTTTCAGTATGCACCCCCCGAACCAATACCCAGTGGATACAGGGGTCCTACTGTATTGATACTTGAATTACATTTTTAACTTTTGTATGAGATGAATTTTTAGCTAAGTTTAACTGTTGTAAGCCGCTTTGAGTTCCAAACTGGTGAAAAGGTGGCATATAAATAAAATAAAACAACAATGTTGGGAAGGCTGCATTTTTCCCATTTCTGGTATAGACTCTTTAATAGCTGCTTGTGTAGGGAAGTAAGTAAGAAGTATGCCCAGCCAACACCAAAGAAAGGATGCATCCGTAAATAAATAAATAAATAAATGTTAAAGCACAGCTCAAGCCAACTTCAAATCTTCATCCTACAGTGCAAAATATTGGTAAGGATGCCTCCATCCATCTGAGAATGTAGAACATTTGTAGCAAAGTAAGTAGCAGCTGGCATGGCAAACTTCTGCAATGAAGTCATTACGGAGTCTAGGATGTACAAAAAAAGTAATCCCATGTAGAGCTCCCATGTGAAGTCATTATGAATGTAAATGTCTTCTGATTAAATATGCATATGCAACCCTTCAGAATCACCACCCCCTGCAACTCTGCAGTGAACTACAGGATCTGATATATGCCTGCAATATTACATGTTTTAATATTTAATTTTATATTGTATATAAGCTGTACAGTTTTGCAAACTTCAAGCCCAGAAAAACAATCAGGGTTGTTTTAGCAGATTATCAGATGCTTGAAAAAAGCCCCAAAGGAGCTCACAAGAACAATGTCACTGTACCGGAACGGGTGCCAGTTCCACATGTGTCATCATCCTGCTGTGCTTGGTCTGTCCCCCCTCTGTGCTGACACAACAAAAAAGGCATCACTTTTCATTAGTGGGAGTTTCTTCTAATGAAAAGTGGCACTTTTTTATTGCGTCAGCACAGAGGGAGGACGAAGCAAGCATGTGAGGAGGACGATGTTCTGCGATACCGGGACCCATTCCCAGTACAGTGACATTATTCTTGTTAGCATATTTGGGGCTTTTTCAAGTGCCTGATAATCTCCCTAAATGAAATATCAAAAAAAGGAGGACAGTTTGAAAAGCAAAAAGCCATTGGGCCTGAATCATCAACCTTCTTAGGTCAGGAACTATAATCCTATGCAATTAGATTTCACTGGAATTAGCGATGTTAAGGATAGGGATGTAAGAGGATGTGAAATTTTCCATCATGGAGATATTTAAGTCCAGTTTGTTTGTACTACTGTATATATAATATTAAAACTACAGTCAATTAATCTGTGTCTCCAAATTGTTTCACTACTAATCACATAGAAGCAAATGTTGGTTGACTGTTAAGTGTGGACTTCTCAAATTAAAGCTAATCAGAATGGTATCCAGAGTTCGGAAAATTCTGACACCAGTGTATTTTCATGGCTGAGCAGGGATTTGAACCTCAGTCTTCCAGTGTCTTAGTCCAATACTCAGTGTCCTAGTCCAACACTAAACCACTAACCCACACTGGCTCTCTTACATGTATAAATAGGCCTAAATCCTATTGCTCATCCCAACTAGAGTAATATGTAGAGCCAATGGAATTTACCTATGTGTACATCCAACATTCACCAGTTGGTTTAATTGATCTACTTTTGTTGATACTAACTAATAGTATTCAGGCCATAATGTATTAAGTGCCATATTCCCACAACATATTAACATTGCATGATCAAATTCAAATTCAATTAAAAAAGGATATTGACAAATTGGAGCGTGTCCAGAGAAGGGCAACTAAAATGGTGAAAGGTCTGGAAACGATGCCTTATGAGGAGAGACTTAGGGAGCTGGAAAAAAGATGGTTAAGAGGCGATATGATAGCCCTGTTTAAGTATTTGAAGGGATGTCACGCTGAGGATGGAGCAGGCTTGTTTTCTGCTGCTCCAGAGATTGGAACACGGAGCAATGGATGCAAGCTCCAGGAACAGATTCCACCTCAACATTAGGAGGAACTTTTTGACAGTAAGAGCTGTTCAGCAGTGGAACACACTCCCTTGGAGCGTGGTGGGGTCTCCTTCCTTGGAGGTCTTTAAACAGAGGCTGGATTGCCATCTGTCGGGGATGCTCTGATTGTGATTTCCTGTATGGCAGGGGGTTGGACTGGATGGCCCTCGTGGTCTCTTCCAACTCTGCAATTCTATGATTTTATGAAATAAAAAAGTGAATGTATGAAGCATCAGATAGATCAGAAATGGAGAACTGGTTCCATCCAAATCTTGTTGAATGACATCTGGTTGCACTCATGACCCAAACCAATGGGGACATGTTTGGGCATGTTTGGAGGTCTGCAGCTGTCCTTCCCTGGCATAATTACTCATATTCTTTGAGCAGCAAGTTAGAAACAATATCCTAGTGAATACCAGCTACTAGGTGGCAGCCAAGATCTGTTGGAGGAAAAAGTGTGTGCTCAGTGGTTTGCTCTGTGCCTCCTGAGTTAACCTGCTGCCTTCCAGTTTGGTGGAGGTGAAAGTTACACCACTGCTGATAAATAATGAACTGCCAGTCTAGTCATCTTTTGTATGTGGGACAGGAGACTGTACCATTTTGCTCTTCATCTCAAGCAGCAAGATGTCTCCAGGCAGCCATGGATTTATATCTTCATTCACAAGGACATCACTAAACAAAATTGGTCCATAATTTCACTTGAGTTCTGACAAGAAGATAAACATTGTCCTGCTGCATCAAAGACTACATCTAATCTAGTGTTGAGTTCCAAAAACATTGAACCAAATGCCTGTGGAAGGTCATGAGTGGTGCACAAGTGGAGTTCCCTTGTTGCATCTGGAACTGAATTTGCACGCAGTTCAGATTTGTTAGTCTGGCTAATAATTGTTGATGCAGCTCTATCCTCCATACCTTTAGGAGCCTTTCAGAAGCCCTCATATACAAGTTGAGGTTAAAAAGATTTGGAGTGGAAAGTGTACATAATTACCAGCCATTGCACTCACTGGGCATTGTGGATAAAAATACCCACATTCAGAGCAAAAGGAGGGGGGAGTTTGCAACATTGCCTAGCAAATGTGCGCATTGTCACTGGAGGTTCTGGGAATTCCCTATACTGACTGGTGAACGTGTATAGTGTGTTCTCCAAATGGTGAAGATATGAGCAACTGGGAAGTGTATGAACATGCATGTTTCCCAACATCATCTGAAAACTTTGGTCCAGATCTACTTGCTAGTCCCAGAGTAAGATCTATTGAATCTTTCAGATTTACAAAAGAGTTGAGTGACCTTTCATCAACTGAATCAGTGGGTCTACTTTAGTTCAGACAAACTAATAGGATCCAGGCCAGAAACTTATATTTCCAAAGTCAAAACTGGGCAATGCCTTTACTAGGAACAACCAAAATATTTTACTTTACAAGCTACTGTTAAGGTGCATATATCTCCCTCTCAGTAAACATGCACAATAGCGCACAATAATATCATGTTCTATTGTGCATAATACATGCACAATAATATCATGTTCTATAAGTAAAGTAAGAAAATTTCAAGAGGGGGCAGGTAAGAACTGCTGAGTAGCAGCATCATGTTCAAAACCATCTAATCAAGAGAAATCAATACAGATTAAACTGGTACTCTTCCTGAACATTCAGGTTTGTGCCATGCTTTTCTTTCCCTTTGATCAGAGATCTCCCAAGGCTCTTCCTCAATAATCCACTAGAACAAGATTAATGTGAACTAGGAATGTTTGCACCATCCCTTGAAGCCACTTTATTAAGAAGAGCAGCCAATTTCAATTTATTTCAATTAAGTCATCTGCTTCAGCATGCAAGGGATTTATTATTTTTCTCCTAGGACACAATTAGCAAGCATTAGACAAAACAGGCATGATTTCGGAGTATTGGGAAAATTGGATGAAACCCTGACCTTTGTCAACATTCAAGCATATTCTCATCTCCTTGCATATATCTTGTCAACTTCCAGCCTGCTCAGAGACTGGCCCAAACCCAGCAATGCAGAGGCCTGTTGGTAACAGGAGACTTTTAGCCTTACTTGGGAGTTTGGGGCATGTTCCTTATGTCCCTCAGCACTTCCAGGAAGAGGCAGGGGCACATGGCTATCACAGCACACCCTCCAAAACTTTGCAGATGAAAACCAAAACCAGGGCGTATAAGGCCTAGCAACACTGGAGTGTAGTCAAGATGGCAAAAGTTATTAATGAGGAAGAATTCACTAAGGACTTTTTCAAATGGGGGGAAACCCCTGAGGAGGTTGGGAGAAGAATGGGGCTGTCGTGCTTATAGTGCCCCATTTCAGATACCGTCGTCCTCCTCCCGACCTTCCCCTGTGCTTTCTCCATGCTGCTGGTGCTGCTTTTTATTGACAGAGGTTTTCCATCAATAAAAAGTGGCACCCGCAGCACGGAGAAAGCACGGGGGAAGGTCAGGAGGAGGATGGAGGAGTACGGCGGCATCTGAAATGGGGCGCTGTAAGCACGACAGCCCCATTCTTCTCCCAACCTCCTCAGGGGTTTCCCCCCATTTGAAAAAGTCCTATGATAGGCTACAGCAGTTTGCTACAAGCTACAAGCAAAGGGCAAGATTCTGCCTCTTTCTGTCCTCTCTTCCAGCTACACTTTAAATTCATCAGTTTACAGCAATTGAAGTAAGCTTAGGAGGAAGGTGAAAAGTGGAAGGAGGAGAGAGAAACTGGGACATTTTAAAAGCAGCTAAAGTAGAATGAGAGAGGATTAACTGGGACTGTCCCTGCCAAATCAGGACAGTTGGAGGGTATGTCGCAGGAGTGGGGAATATATAACCATCTGAATGTTGTTGGACTGCAAATACAATGACTCTAAGGACTTTATCAGACACAAAACACACTAACGTTCCTGTCCCACTATTAGCAAACCCATTCCTGTCCTGGCACAATAACCCAAAATCAGACTTACCTCTGGCAGTGTAGCCTGGGCACAAACAGAGCACTAATGTTCACTTCCTGGTTAGAGATCTTACCAAGTCTCAAGAGAAGACACGAACACGGCAAATTCAAAAAATAAAGAAAAATAAAAACAGAAAAAAATTACACAACTTTTTACACAACTTAAAAAAGAGGGTTTTTTAAACTCTTGGGAGAGTGTGCTTATTGCTGATGGGGTGGAACTTCTGTGAGTCTGGATTTTTTAAAAAAACTCTTGGGAGAGGCTGCTTGTTGCTGAGGGGGTGGAGCTTCTGTGAGTCACACCTGTGAGTCACTAAGGGGTGGAGCTGGGAGCCTAGCTCTATATAACTCCTCCCAGAGGCTTTTCAGGCCAGTTTCCTGCCAGGGAAAAGAAGGAGAGCAGCTTCTGGGCAGCCATTTTGAGTGGGTGACTTTGAATTTTTTTTAAATGCTTGGGAGAGTGTGCTTGTTGCTGAGGGGGTGGAGCTTCTGTGAGTCACATCTGTGAGTCACTAGGGGGTGGAGCAGGGACCTTGCTCTATATAATTCCTTCCAGAGGCTTTCCAGGCCAGTTTCCTGCCAGGGAGATGGAGAGCAGCTTCTGGGCAGCCATTTTGAGTGGGTGAGTTTGAATTTTTTTAAACTCTTGGGAGAGTGTGCTTGTTACTGAGGGGGTGGAACTTCTGTGAATTTGAATTTATAAAAAACTCTTGGGAGAGTGTGCTTGTTGCTGAGGGGGGTTGAACTTCTGTGAGTCACATCTGTGAGTCACTAGGGGGTGGAGCTGGGAGCCTAGCTCTATATAACTCCTTCCAGAGGAGTTTTTATTAACCAAGCAAAAGTACAGCATAAGCAGCACTGATTACCTAAGACATCTCAGCATGGACACTGAGGGAACTGCTGCAGTCACCTGCAACACTTGTGGGATGTTTGCCTTCTTGTCTACAGATGGGGGAATTTCACATGCACCAAGTGCAAGTTGGTAACCCTCTTGGAGGAGAAAGTCCAGCAGCTGGAGACACGGGTAGCTACACTTCTCCATATTTGTGAGCAAGAGGTTTTCCTGGACAGAACAGAACAAACAGTCTTGGACAGGGACCATGCAGAGGAAGTTGCTGTGGAGGAGAGGGTCACTTCACATGCACAGGAGGTAGACAGCTGGTGGAATGTCACACACAGAAGTACAAAAACCAGGGATTGTTCTGGCAGCTTGCAGCTACAGAATTGATTTGAAGTTCTCTCCCTTATCAAGGACAACAAGGAAGAATAGCATGGACAGACTTCAGGGGCAGAGCAGGGGACCTTGAGAGGACCACCGCAAGGAACAGCCACTGCTAAGCCTCAGTGGAGGCATATGGTGGTGGTGGGGGACTCCTTGCTGAGGGGTACAGAAGCAGTCATTTGTGGGCCTGACAAGATGTCTTGGGAGGTGTGTTGTCTCCCTGGGGCAAAGATCCGTGATGTGATGGAGAGGCTGACAAGACTGATCAAGCCTACTGATCATTACCCCTTCCTTTTCGGTCCACGTGGGAACCAATGATACTGCAAGACACAGCTTTCCGAAGATCAGAAGAGATTATAAGGCTCTGGGGAGGAAGCTGAAAGAAATAAATACACAGGTTGTCATCTTGTCTCTTCTGCCAGTTGAAGGGCATGGGCCAGGAAGGGAGAGGAAAATAGCCGATGTAAACAACTGGCTCCGTAGATGGTGTCGCCGAGAACAATTTGGATTCTTGGATCATGGGCTGTGGTTCCATGAGGGAGGACTTATGGCAAGGGATGGGGTGCATCTCATGACAGTTGGCAGAAACATTTTGCCAACAGTCTCAAGAATTTGATCAGGAGGGCTTTAAACTGAGTCATACGGGGGAGGGAGACAGTATTCTGGAAGGCAAAAGGGCTGGAGAAAATAGTCAAACTGTCATAGAGGGAACAAGGCAAACAGTGCAAGGACCCAACAGTGGGAGGGGAAAAAAAACTTGCACAGGCAGCAAGTAAAGGGAACACATGGTCGTAGATGTCTCTACACTAATGCACAGAGCATGGGAAATAAGCAAGAGGAATTTGAACTCCTAACACAACAAAACAAATATGATATAATAGGCATTACTGAAATCTGGTTGGATGAGTCTCATGATTGGAATGTAGGAATAGAGGGGTATAACCTTTATAAGAGACACAGGCCAAGCAGGAAAGGAGGAGGAATAGCATTATATGTCAGGGATATTTACACCAGTGAAGAGATCCATGACATCAATACTGGAAGCCAGGTGGAGAGCATCTGGATAAAAATTAAAGGGGAGGGAAACAACAGGGATGTTATTGTGAGACTCTACTACAGATCCCCAAGTCAGATGGAGAAATTGGATGATGCCTTTCTAGAACAGATGACCACATAGGCAGAAAGGAGAGATGTAGTAGTGATGGGTGACTTCAACTATCCTGATATTTGCTGGAAATCTAACTCAACCGAAACTTCAAGATCTAGCAAATTCCTTACTTGCCTGGAAGACAATTTCATTGTCCAAAAGGTGGAAGAGGCAACAAGGGGATCAGCTATTTTAGATCTGATCCTAACCAAGGAGATTTTCACAGGGGCTATATATCCCGTGGCAGGAACAGAACAGGGTCGGGAAAGGTTTTCCCTTTCGGACAATGTTGACCCCATTCTGTCCTGCATCAATCCTGCTCCTGTGACTGTTCTGGAACAATGTAATCATGATTTTTCATCGTGAATAGACCTTCCATTCTGTCGCTATCACGCAATCATGGGTGTGCGTACAGGAGCCCCGTTCCTGTTCCGAAATGACAGCCGTGGAGGGGAGGTCCATTTAGAGCACTTCCTGGTAGAATCTGGACATCCAGGTAAGTGGCACCCTTTATTTTACCCTCCCTGTTTTGATTGTGTGATTTAAAGTGTGTTTTTGTGCTTGGTGAACTGATTTTATGTTTGGGGGAGTTTAATTTTTTAAATTTACCGCCCGGCCATTATCACGTGATAACATTTCAGATGGCCAGTCATAAAAGCAGCCTTACAACGACTGCATTTACAGCTGGCCAGAGAGGGGAGGGGGACCGTGTTCCTGCTGCAGAATTAAGGTAAGTGTGTGAAAGATTTACGTTATTCCGTGGCAGAAATGGGAGAGGAGGTGGCGGTGCAGTAACAGGCCATTTTGGCCCCATGTGAAAATTTCCCAACAGGGATGACCTGGTTAATGCGGTGCAAGTGGTGGGATCCTTAGGTGAGAGTGATCAACTTCTCCTGGAGTTTGTTATACAATGGAAAGGAGATGCCAGGCATAGTCAGACACGCATCCTAGACTTTAGGAGAGCTGATTTCAAAAAACTCAGGGAAATACTGGGAGTGATGCCATGGTCAGGAATACTAAAAGAGAAGGGACTTCAAGACGGATGGGACTTTATCAAAAGGGAGATACTGAAGGTACAATTTCAAACAGTACCAGTGAGGAAGAAAAATGGGAGGTGTCTCAAGAAACCAGGATGGATGACTAAAGAACTTTCAACAGAGCTAAGGTTTAAACCAATAATGTAAAGGAAATGGAAAAAGGGGGAAATCACCAAAGAAGAATTCAGACAGATAGCAAACACCTTTAGAAATAAAGTAAAAAAAGCTAAAGTGCAGAATGAGCTCAGGATCGCTAGAGAGATTAAGAACAATAAAAAAGGGTTTTTTGGGTATGTCCACAGCAAAAGGAAGAAGAAGGAGATGGTAGGGCCACTACATGGAGAAGATGGCAAAATGCTAACAGGGGACAGAGAAAAGGCAGAATTACTCAACACCTTCTTTGCCTCAGTGTTTTCAGAAAAGGAAACGGAGGACCAACCTGAGGAGAATAGAACAGAGGACACAATAGGGGAAATCCAGCATAGAATAAGTAAAGAGGTAGTACAGGAATACCTTCTTAATCTAAATGAATTTAAATCTCCAGGATCAGATGAACTACATCCAAGGGTATTAAAAGAGCTGGCAAATGTAATCTCAGAGCCATTGGCAATAATCTTTGAGAACTCCTGGAGAACAGGAGAAGTCCCAGCAGACTGGAGGAGGGCAAACATTGTCCCCATCTTCAAAAAGGGGGAAAAAAGAGGATCCCAACAATTATTAATTATTGTCCTGTTAGTCTGACATCAATACCAGGGAAGATTATAGAGCAGATCATTAAACAGAGTGTCTGAGAACATTTAGAAGGCAATGCCATAATCACAAAAAGTCAACATGGGTTTCAGAGAAACAAGTCATGCCAGACTAATCTGATCTCTTGTTTTGATAAAATTACCAGCTTGGTAAATGAAGGGCACACTGTGGATATTGCATACTTGATTTCAGTAAGGCCTTTGACAAGGTTCCCCATGACATTCTTGCAAACAAGCTTGTAAAATGTGGGCTAGACAAGTTAACTGTTCAATGGATTTGTAATTGGTTGACTGGCCAAACCCAAAGGGTGCTCCTCAGTGGCTCCTCTTCTTCTTGGAAAGATGTGACCAGTGGGGTGCCACAGGGTTGTGTCCTGGTGCTATTCAACATCTTTATCAATGACTTGGATGAGGGAATTAGGGGCATACTTATCAAATTTGCAGATGACACCAAATTAGGAGGAGTAGCTAATACCCTAGAGGACAGGATCAAAATTCAAAATGATCTGGATAGACTGAAGAGTTGGGCCAAAGCTAACAAAATGATATTCAATACAGAGAAATGTAAGGTACTGCACTTAGGGTGGAAAAACAAAATGCATAGATACAGGATGGGGGAGACCTGGCTGAATGAGACTATGTGCGAAAGGGATCTAGGAGTCCTAGTAGACCCCAAGTTGAACATGAATCAACAGGGTGATGCGGCAGCTAAAAAGGCCAATGTGATTTTGGGCTGCTGCAATAGAAGTATAGTGTCTAGATCAAGGGAAGTAATAGTGCCACTTTATTCTGTCTTGGTCAGGCCTCACCTAGAATACTGTGTCCAGTTCTGGGCACCACAATTCAAAAAAGATATTGACCAATTGGTGCGTGTCCAGAGGACGGTGACTAAAATGGTGAAAGGTCTGGAAACCATGCCTTATGAGGAAAAACTTAGGGAACTGGGTAGGTTTAGCCTGGAAAAAAGTTTTTTAAGGGGTGATATGAATACCCTGTTTAGGGGAGTTCCGGTGGCGACGGCGTCAGAGTTAGTTTGGTTCGTTAGGTGCTCCTGAGAACCAACAGCAAAAACTTGGGAAAACCACCAAACAGAAAGGAGACCCGTGGTGGTAAATCTTGTCCCTGGTAGGAGACAAGCCGAGGAGGCAACGGAAGACCAGCGTCCAGGTTAGTGGAGAGAAAATCCACATAGATAACCTGTGAGGTCAAATGCCATACCCCGCCTGAGTTTGATGCTGCTGCTCATGGTGAGAACGATGCCACCACTTTTAAAGCTAGCATTGAGATTATAAATGTTGCAGAAAAGCAGCTCTTTGCTTTCTCATTTAAGACGCCTTACGTTTAAGTCTGTATTTCTACAATGGAGCTTATATGTATTTCGAGTGAAGCTTAACTCAAAACAGAGGATTGGAAGAAAGACACAACCTGAGGAAGGTACGACCTTAAGATTCAAAGGCACCGCGGCAACAGGAGACTCAGAAAGAGCGAGAGAAATCTGAACTAAGGAGGGGCCGCAGCGAGAAACAAAGCGGAGAAGGAACGGAGAAATGTGTAAATAGCACACAACTGAGAAGGAAAATAAATAACTACAGTAAGTGAATGAAGAATAAATGTCGAAAGGACTATAAATAGAATTGGGAAAAAAGTAGGAAAATGGAAACTATTTACAGAAAGGAGGAAGAATAAACTGGGTGAAGAAGGGACAACACAGTTTGCTTTACCCCGCTTACAGGTGAAAGTGAAAGCCCCTGATTACTCCACAAAGGGCTTCTTCATTCCTCATTGCTTCTTCAAATAGCTGTACCCAGATGTAATCAGCTTCCTCGGGAATCCACCAGTAACAGCGCTAATCAATAACCCAGCTCCCCTGTGAACCTGACAGTACTAGCGTTAGCAACCCCACCTATCAAGCATTTGGATCGGCTCTCCAACACCCAAAGGGATAAAGAAAAGAAGTTCAAAGGATTTGTGAAACAACAAAACTACAGAACAAGGAAGAGAAAATCTAAAGGAACCCAACGAGCGTGAAGGAAAGTGAGAATGGGATACAGAGTGGGGTACAAACGTGAAGGAAAGCAGGAACGGGATATAGAAACCCAAGCACTAGAAAACGAAGCGGAGAGATGCTGGGAGATGAAAAGGAGCAAGTATACACAAAAGAGATAAACTGAGAAAAAAGAAATTACTGGAAGTAAGGGAAAAAGACAAAAAAGGGAAAGAAAAGTACAAGGTGTAAAGTACAAATCTGTAATGAAATTGTTGTAAATGAATTGTGGTAAATGAATTCGGGTAATTCAAAGGATGTATGAGTAAGATACTGGGAAGATAAAGAGGTGGGCACTTGCATTAAGTAAATTCACACATAAGTATAAGTTGGAAGGATTGAGGGAACAAATTGACAAATTGATAATTAATTATAAAATAAATGTAAATGTTCAAGGATATAAGTTCATTCAAAAGTATCTGAATTAAAGGGAAATTAAAACAATTTGATTTTGAATTAAAGTTATAAAAAATTGATCAGAAATAATTAATTAGCTCAAGAGGGAAACTAATCTATAATCTATCTATCTATATATATATATATATATAGGGGGGGTTAAATAATATGAAGTTGAATTCAGGTGTAATGGTATGAAAATATGCATGAATAGGTATAAGTATTACTTTTTATGTTCCATATCATTGCTTTTTATGTCCTATGTCATTGAGAAATTGAATATAGGTATAAAGGGATGAAATATTGATATGAATAGATGTATATTAAAATATATGTGAAATTGCTAAATTGTAGAAAAAAGGCTCATCTGGGGATAAGGAAATAAGAGGGGGAGGATAATTAGTTGAAAAGGGAATAGGGGAAGAGGATATTAATTTGGAATTTAAGGTGGTGATATTGACCGAACTGCAAGGAGTAAGAAAAAGGAGGAAGAATTAGAGGGTAAAGTACCTAAGAAAAATAATTAGATACATAATATAAGGAAAACGCCAACATCAAGGAAAACATTGGCCCAATCGAAGACACAGACCCAAGAAGCAAGAAGGGCTTCTATAGTATTGACTACGAAAGTGGGGGAGACAAATCTAAGGATTTTACAAGAATTTAAAAAACAGAGTGCTGATTTGAAATTAGAGATGAAAGATCTTAAGGGAGAAATAAGAGGGGATTTACAAAAGCAACTGGAAAAGTTTGGATCCCAATTAGAATTAGTTTCGAAAGATATAAATAAGATTAGCAAAGAACTTAAGGAATTACAGGTGAAAACAGAAAACCTGGAAAAAAGAACCCAAATACTAGAAAGTAGAGCAGAAACAGATGACAATTATAAAATATTAGAAGAAATAAACAAGAGAAACAAATGTATTAAAATAAGGGGCCTATCGGAAGTTAAAGATGAAGATATAGCTATGTGAATAATACCAGCCTTAGCTGATTTCATTAACTGGGAGCAGGAACAGCTGGATGTTGAGATTGACAAACTTTTTAGGAAAGATTCATGGATAGCGAGAAAGAACAAACTACCTCAAGACATAGTTATATACTTTGTCAGGGAGAGAGTGAAAGAGATAGTAATCCAACAAAGCTTAAGGGAAAACCTAATTATAGAAGGACAGGAAGTAAGTTTTGAAAAAAAGAAAGGAGTACGGGTTCATAACCTGAGTTCTGAGGGAAAGGAAAATAGGATATAAATGGCACAAACTAGAAGGAATCCTAGTTTACCTACCAAGCTAAAACATATTTAATTAACACAATACTTAAGGCAAGAAACTTTCTATCAAGAATACAAGAAAAGCAATCGAGAGATAAAGAAACAGAGACAAAAGAAAAAGAAAAAGAAAGTAAAACGGAGAAGGAAGGGAAGGGAAAAGAGAAAGATCAGTTAAAAGTCCAAAGGGAGAGAGAGGAAGAAGTAAAGGGAAAGCCTGAACAAGCAGGAAAGTTAACTAAGGAAATAAAGTTAAAGGAAAGTAAAAGAAAGCTGAATTCTGAAAACAATCAAGAGGTAAATCTAGGAGAAGTAGAGCAGGAGGTGTTAAGAAGAGGAGAAGGAGAAGAAGAAGAGTTGTCTGAAGGAGAAGAAGAAGAGGAGGAAATTGAAGAAATAGTAGAAACAGGCAAGGAAGAGACAGGAGAACTAGAGGAGACAGACGAAGAAAATATATAATATAAGAAGTAAAACGCAGAAAATAAGGAAGTGATAAATCATGGAAAAGATAATTAATTGGAATGTGAGGGGATTGAATAGTCCACAGAAAAAAAAAATCAGTGTTCCATCATTTGCAAAAACAAAAACCAGACATCGTCTGCTTACAAGAGACCCACATCAGAGATCAAGACAAGAGATTGTTGAAAAATAATGTTTTAGGGAAAGGATACACAACCACTTATGGGGAAAAAAAAAAGAGGAGTGGCGATTTACATAAATAAAATATATGACTCTAAAGAGATATTTAATGACAATGAAGGTTACGCTTTAGGTGTAGAAATTACTCTATTAGATAAAAAGATACTAATGGTTGGAATATACGGACCGTTAGAAAACAAAGGGAAGTTCTATAATAAGATATTACAAGACCTGCAGAAATATGATTATGAATATTTGATTTTAGCAGGAGATTGGAATGGTGTCCTGAACACGGATTTAGATAGATCAATTAAAAGAAATAAAAAGAAAATACAGGGAAGGCTACCAAAAGAAATGACAGAAATGATGGACCAACTAGCACTTGTAGATATCTGGAGGTTAAGACATGCAAATGAGAAAGATTACACATATTACTCGGATCGTCATGGATCTTGGTCTAGATTAGATATGTTTATCATATCGAAAATGTTAGTGAAGGATATCCGTAAGGTAGAAATAAAACAAAAAATAATATCTGACCATAGTCCGGTAATTTTAGAAATGCAAACAAGGACTTAGGTGTGCACATATATAAATATGGTAAACTAAACTATATATAAAGATAGTGAAGAAAAAAAAAGAGAGAGTAAGAAGGAAGATATAGAAAACAGATGTATAAGAAAAGAAACAAAAGAAATAAGGGGGTAAATATGATGGGGGAAAAAAAGCAAAATGAAGAGCAAAGGGATAAGGAAGTAATGTGTATGGGGTATGAATGGAAGATAGGGAGTATGAAATATGAGAAGTGGATTGGGAGAGCGAAAATAAGGTATCCAGATATGTTTGCTATACGGTGATGTATTGAATGTATATCATAGAATGTTTGTATTTTGAAGGGATGTAAAGTGATGTTGCACTTTTTTACGTTTTTGAAACTGTGAATAAAAGTATAGAAAAAAAAAGAAAGAAAGCCCTGTTTAAGTATTTGAAGGGGTGTCACATTGAGGATGGAGCAAGCTTGTTTTCTGCTGCTCCAGAGACTAGAACACGGAGCAATAGATGCAAGCTCCAGGAACAGAGATTCTACCTCAACATTAGGAGGAACTATTTGACAGTAAGAGATGTTTGGCAGTGGAACACACTCCCTTGGAGCGTGGTGGGGTCTCCTTCCTTGGAGGTCTTTAAACAGAGGCTGGATGGCCATCTGTCAGGGATGCTTTGATCGTGATTCCTGCGTGGCAGGGTGTTGTACTGATGGCCTTCATGGTCTCTTCTATCTCTACAATTCTATGATTCTAAGCACAGAAACACACCTTAAAAAGTACAAATAACCTGGGAGGTTAATAATGAGAGCATTGCCTGCCTGGTTTTCACGATCTCACCCAGAAGTGTTTTGGCCAGACTGGCCATTGACACTGCATTCATGTGAATACAATGGCATGAGGTTTCGAGCACCGGCACTGCTGGCACTAAACTGGAGGATCAATTGATGGCTTGAGCCACCAATAAAAAAGTACAGGTTTTGGCCAGTACATAAACACGAAAGGGTGCCATCGTCCGGTATGCATGTCCTTTCGTGTTTAATGCGGTGTCGTTATGATGCCGTATTTGGTGCATCTGATAATGTCCTAAATCAACACAGCTAGTTGTGAGGGACAATGGGAGTTGCAGTCCAACAGCATGTCATCCTTGCTCTTTAAGAATCTTCAGTCTCTGCTTAATGCTGGTACAACAGCTGTCACACCACAATCCTTGTCCTTAGTTCTTTCATGTTATAATTTTTGCCTTTATAGCTACACCCTATCTAAGTCACTGTTCTTCCTCTTCCTTGAGTCTCTAGGTTGATTCCCTGCCATACCCTTCCTTCTCATCCTGTTCATCCCTTGAAACCGTTTCATTCCAATAAACAATCTGGGCTACAAGCACTGGTTTATAATTACTTCTCCCAATTTGAATAAATCCATTAAATCCATGGGACTTAAATAAGTGTTGACTTATCTCAGTGGTTTCAATGGATCTACTGTAGTTGAGATTAGCAATTGCACATAGTCTTCTGTCTCACTACCCAGGTACCTTCAATTTCTCCAGCCATACTTTGTTGTTGTTGTGTGCCTTCAAGTCATTTCCAACTTATGACGACCCTAAGGCCACTCTATCACAGGTTTTTTTTCTTGGCAAGATTTGTTCAGAGGGGGTTTGCCTTTGTCTTCCTCCAAAGCTGAAAGAATGTGACTTGCCCAAGGTGGATTTCCATGACCGGGTGGGGATTTGAACCTTGTTCACCAGGGTCATAGTCCAGTGCTCAAGCCACTGCACCACACTGGCTCTCAGAACTAGAAAAATGTTTGAGCAGAAGGAGTTGGGATGGGTAGCAAGGCCATTCCAACAGCTGGGCCGAAGGAATGCTCCACCCTCAGCTATCACTATTGGCAGCCATTCCTTCAGGTTGGAAGCAGAGGGAGATGGGGCAACAGCAACCTTTCCCCAATCTTTCCTCCCTACCTGGTTTTCTTTTTGTGTCATTTCTGTTTAGCTTGTTAGCCTGCAAGTAGGAACTGTTTTTTTTTTTAATTACAAGAAACAACCCTGAGTATATGAAAGCCACTCCAAGAATCTTTTTGGCTGAAGAGGGCGGGGGGGGGATTAAAACAGTTATTAACGATCACATAGCTAATGTTTGTTTTATGGTTTAAAAAAAACCCCAGTAGAGCACAAACGGATGCTCTTGCAACGTGAAACAAATCCCAGTTCTCTGAGGAGGACATCTCAAGTTCCAGCTAGCCACTCTCCGGCTCTTTTAAATGGCAAAATACTTCTCCCCTGCCCTCACTCCAGCTTCCCATTTTCACAGAATAGTTGTCTGAGATCCCACCCCTGCAGGTGAATGGCCCATTCAGGAAACATCCACGCAGCCATTAAAGGAACATTACAGGTACTTGTGTCCAACCCCTCACTCCCCAATCAGGTCATGATTTAAGCAAAACTGCAGTGATAAGACTCATCCAAAGAAATCAAACAGACACACTCTCCACCGATATTAAGTGAGAACAAGGGCATTTTTTTGTTGTTGTTAAGTCAGCTAGAACGAAAGCTAAGTGGAAGGGAAGGCTGAGTGGTATAATTTGGCTGACTTCAAGAGATTATAAAATGCTTTTTGTATGATAGTTTGGAAAGACATTGCATTGCTGGCATGAATAGCAAAACCTCTGCATTAGTCTGCTAATGCTATACAAACAATTCCAAGGTATGACTGAATGTCATTTATATTTGAGGAGCCAGCACAAATAGCTGGAATCTTCTGGTAACATCTGCCAGTGTAAACAGGGCTGAGGAGAGGGATGGGGGGGGGATGGGGAGGACAGCCCAGGCCTGTGGGGCCAGGAAAGGGAAAGAAGAAGAGACAGTACATTTACAGAGGTGTAAGGTGGAGGCTGAAAGACATCCTTAAATAGCCCCAGCTCTGCTGCCTCCAATACTGGGTTTTGAACACCTTATTCGGGGTTGGACTAAATGTCCTCTCAGCCTGATGCTATGAAAAGTTCTTTCTCTCTCTCTCTCCCTCCTTTTAACCAGGTGTCAAGTCAAGTTTAAATGTCTTTCTCTGCAGAACTGTAACCACAAGGCAAAACACAAGAGCTTTGCTAGCTTTAAAGAGGAAGTAGCTAGACTGACCGCATAACATGGCAGGAAGCATAGGTCGGTTTTGATCTGACTATGTGTTTGTACCATAAGATGTTCCAAGAGACAGGTACACAAATAGGTCAGCCCATTCTCTAAGCATGTGCACCTATATCTTGGTGACACAGAGATGGGCATTTCAAAGGGGACATGGAAAATGCACTGATTGGTCATTCTATCTATACTATGAATTCAGCCAAAACTTTAAAAGTCCTGGCTAAGTGTTTTATCTTTGTCCCAAACTTCTTTTGGCACCCATTTGGCCAAATAAAAATAAACTGAGCTTCAAATCAAACCATTGGTTGCCTGCCTTCTGTTCTGCATCCTGTGAGCTGTTTCCTAAGGCAGAGGTAACAGAGGAAATAAAGCTAGCATCTCACCATACCAGAGAGATGCTATAATGTGTGCATACTCTCCAACCGTCCAGATTTGGCAGGGACAATCCCTATTAATCCTCTATCACCCCACTTTCCAGCTGCTTTTATAACGTCCCAGTTTCTCTTTCCTCACCTCACTTCCCCCCCTTTGTCCTCGACTTATTTAAGTTGCTGCAAACTGAGTTCAAAGTACAAAAGTAGTTTATACTCAGTTAACTCAGCATGAAGAAATAGTAGAGGAGGGGCAGAATGTTGGCCTTTCCAGTAGACTTAGGCAAAAGAAAACTGCTGCAGTCCCTCCTAAGTTGTTTGTTCTTTATTAATAACACTTGCCATCTTGACCACATCCTGATGTTGCTTGGATGCATGTATAATGGTTTCCCCCCCCCTGCAAAATGATGGAGGGTCTGTGTGCATTACTAGGTAGGTAGGGAGCCTGATCATGCATTTTGCCCACTACCAGCAGCCCTGGGTGTAAATACAGTGGGTCTTGAATACCTGTTGGGGATTGGTTCCAGAACCACTCCCCATGCATACCAAAATCTGTGGATTCTCATATCCCATTATATACAATGGGGTAGTAAAATGGTAAATGGTATTCCTTATTTAAAATGGCAAAATCAAGGTTTGCTTTTTTGGATTATTATTATTATTATTTTGGTAGAGGAATATTTTCAAGCTGTGGGTGGTGTAATCTGTAGATACAGAGGGCTAACGGTACCATTGTGGAAATGGCTTTTTTTTTTTTTTGAGGTTGTATAAAGGTGATAGCCAGGTCCAGTTGTACAAGGAGTGCAACCATTGCACAGCAGGTGAGCACAAAGCATTCCTGTCTGTTGTGCACATGTGCTAAAATGTGATCCCGTACAACTCCAGCACAGTATAACTCCAGAATAGCAACATTGGCATTGTTTTGTGTTACATAACAGTTGCACAGAATCTTTGTCCCAATGAAGCAAACCTACAAATGTGAGCAAGGCACACATTTTGTTGGATGGAGACTAGTTTTAGAAAAGCACAAAACACTTCACTTCTGTGAAATACGTTTCTCCTTTTTCTCATATTTGAGATTTGCTGTTGTTTGTGTGCCTTCTAGTCATTTTCAACTTACGGTGACCCTATCACAGGGTTTTCTTGGCAAGATTGGGTCACAGGAGGTTTGTCTTTGCCTTCCTCTGAGGCTGAGAGAGTGTGACTTGCCCAAGATCAACCAGTGGGTTTTCATGTTCACATGAGGATTCAAACCCTGGTCTCCAGAGTCATAGTCCAATGCTCAAACCATTACACCATGCTGGCTCCCCATAGCTAAGATACTTGCAAAAGGTGAAGTGCAGCTGATGCAATGCACAATAGAGCAGTGTGGCCTACAGAAGGATGAAAATGCACATTGTGGTCCTCATTCAAGAGCTGAGGCATTTTCCTAAGCAGTATGATGCTGTACTTCTCTTTACAGTTTGTTGCTGCTGCCTTGAACCTCTGCTTCACCAAATTCTGCTCTTTGTAGGACTGAGGCCCTGCCTTGCCTGTTTGGGAGATAAAAGCAGAACTTTTGCAGGTGTGGGTCCACTGCCATCAAAGGGGGGTGACACAAAGGGGGGTTTGCCCCTTTGGGGGAGAAACTTCAGGGGTACACTTGGGTGACACCCTGTCCTTTTGCTTGACAGAGTCAAGGGTTTATTACCTGCTTTTACCACCTGCTTCTCTGGATATTATATTTGCTGTTTTTAATAGCCACTGCTTTGTCTGCCTAAGGACTTTATCAGACACAGCAAATACAGCATGCCTAATGATTGAGAAAGGAATTGCATACCAGATGGTGTTGCCCTTTTGCAATCATGTCCAGTCCAAAACCCATCCCATTTTATTGACGGCCCAAGTGGTCAATTGATCCCCTGTGGTGCTTTTGTGCTGGCATTGCTGCCGTTTGAATTCACATGCCATTGTACTCATGTGAATGCAGCGTCAATGGCCTGTCTGGCCACAACACTTCTGGGTGAGATCGTGACATTCAGGTAGGTGACACTCTTTTTATGACTTGGAAGTTTTAAAGTGTGTTTCTGTGCTTTTTGAAATTTTTTGAGTGTTGTTTTTGGTTTTTTAAAATTTTCTGTGCTAGGTATTCTCGTGAGAATCCACAGAATTTCCAGCAAGGAAGTGAACGGAGTTCCATTCACTCCTCGTTCATTGCTGGGGAAGCCTTTTACCGGGATGCAAAGTAAGTGAGATATGGGGCATTCTTTGCTGGCATAAAAATGTCACAAATTCTACTGGCAAAATAACATTTTGGGAGGGTTGTCTGATAAAGTCCTAATATGGGAATGATATGGAAAGGAAGAAGAGGTGTACAGATTTAGGAAGCAGACACTGAAGTCTTATAGGCCAAAGGGAGACATGGAGGGAGGAGGCAATTATAATACCAAGAAAGAGGGGAGCAGAACAGGGTGCTCCTTGTCCCCAAACTGTCTCCTAGGTGAAATAGTTTGGATAGCTTTGGTGACAATGCCCCTGGGTTGAAAATGCAGCTGTTGAATGCCATGCTGGCAAATGGAAAAACAAATGCTATTCAGGTTTTGATTCTGGATGAGCATGCTGATCTGGCCTGTATTACACAGACCTGGCTGAATGAATCCGGGTGGGATGGAGTTATTAATCTCTCTCAGCCATGCCCACCAGGTTTTTCTGTGTAGCAGCAGGCAAGACCTAGGGTGGAGTTGCAGCGGTCTATTGTGATTCCATCTCCCTGACCAGGTGCTCCCTCCCACAGACTGTAGGTTTTGAGTGTGTATACCTAAAGTTGGGTACCTAGGACAGAATAGGGATTCTGTTGGTGTAGCACCCACCGCACTCCTCAACAGTCTCCCTTCCTGAGCTCTCCAGGACTCTGCAGTAATAAACACCTGAGGTGAATTACAAAAATCAACGTGTATAGAGCCATTGTACTATCTATTCTCCTTTATGGATCTGAAACATGGGTCACCTATCGCCACCACCTATGACTCCTCGAACATTTTCATCAGTGCTATATATGTACAATCCTAAATATACACTGGACTGACTCTGTGACAAATGTTGCTGTCCGTAAGCAAGCAGGGATCACCAGCACTGAGGCCATGATATTGAGAACACAGCTGCGCTGGACAGCGCACGTTTCTAGGATGGAGGACCATTGCCTCCCAAAAATAGTACTCTCCACAATGCTGCAGCCTTATTTGAGAACTCATGCCGAACAAGTCTTGAAGAGAAACGACAATGCAGAAAGAATCACAACCCGGAAACATCACCCAAGGAGATCTTCTGCTGTGCTTTCTGCAACCAGACTTGTTTATCTCTAATTGACCTTTTTAGTCATCAGCGCACTTGCAGAAAGTGCAGGATGAGTCCTTCCTGAATCTTCATTTGCGAAGAAAAGCCAGAGAGAGAGAGAGAGAGAGAGAGAGAGAGAGAGAGAGAAGCCCACCAATCAACATGATAGCCATTTTGAAAGGGAGCTATGAAAGTGGCTTGACACTATAGTCTTTGGTTTTTTTAATATTTCTTTTCAAAAATCTATGTTTTTTTTGGTTTTGTATTTGTTTTTTAAATCATATTGTAACCCTGGGGAAAATATGGGGGTGGGAAATATGCTACTTTTCTGAGCAGGAGTCTGTGCATTTGTGCCAATTGTGTAAAGTTGCATCAGGTACATGAAATGTACACAAGTTGGGCAAATACATCAATTACAGCACAGCAAACTACATTTCTCTACGTGTGTTCTACGCACAAAACCCAATGCACTAATCCTTCCATTTTGCACAAAACATATGTTTTCATCCCCCAAACTAATTTTCTGTGCAGGAAAACTGTGTGTCTCTTTGCACGAATGAATTCTCCTCAGTGCAGTCTGAAAGTCCACAGAATCTCATTGCTATTCTATTTTTCCTTGTTTGGGTATCTCAAGCGTTGAGGAGCCTATTTTTCCATCAAGAATGCAAATGTCAATGCAATTAAGGCTATTTTCCATCTTTCATCAAGGATGAAAAATAACAAGCGTTTTCTACATCCCTACTGGACACAGTAGAAGGACAGAATGTTTCTCCGCCTCCACCAGCTTGCTCACTCTCTATGGTGACTAGACAGATGCTGAAATACAAAACTGAAAAAGCAGAAGTGGACAGGATCTTACATTGCAGCTGTGTAGTATGACTCTCCAGATGTGGAATTATGCATGAATCACATTATCCCATGTCAGTGGGATGGTAAATCCATTTCAGTTTTTGGCTAGCTTTGAAGGAGCTATCCAAGAGCTAGAACTATTTAGGAATAAGGTTCAGCACCTTGGCTGGATTAAAATCTGGATATTCTCTCTCTCTCTCTCTCTCTCTCTCTCTCTCTCTCTCTCTCTCTCTCTCTCTCACACACACACACACACACCTGACATTTGAAGGGATGTCACGCTGAGGATGGAGCAGGCTTGTTTTCTGCTGCTCCAGAGACTGGAACACGGAGCAATGGGTGCAAGCTCCAGGAACAGAGATTCCACCTCAACATGAGGAGGAACTTTTTGACAGTAAGAGCTGTTCGGCAGTGGAACACACTCCCTTGGAGCGTGGTGGGGTCTCCTTCCTTGGAGGTCTTTAAACAGAGGCTGGATGGCCATCTGTCGGGGATGCTTTGATCAAGATTTCCTGCGTGGCAGGGGGGTTGGACTGGATGGCCCTCGTGGTCTCTTCCAACTCTGCAATTCTATGATTCTATGATTCTATGACATAGGAGCTACTAGCTGCTGCTGCTGGTGGTGCTACCCAACTCTTAGGCTGAGTGTCAATATTGAGAAGCTGGACAAAGACACCAAATGTGCAACTGAATTCCTAGCCCTGGTGGCGCAGTGGTTAAATGCCAGTACTGCAAGTCACCACGTTGCAAGTTCGATTCCAGCGGGCTCCAAGGTTCACTCAGCCTTCCATCCTTTCATAGGTCGGTAAATTGAGTACCCAGCTTGTGGGGGAAATTAGCTAACACACATTGGAAACTGTTTAATGCAGTGTAGATGTGAAAATAGCTATTCCTTAAAAAACAATTTGTAAGCCGCTCTGATAGCCTTGTGGCTGAAGAGCGGGGTATAAATAACTAAATAAATAAAAAAATAGGCATGCTTGTCTAGGTACTATTTGGAATGTGCATCTGTGCACAATGTGAACCTGTGCGCTATGGCAGTTTATATGCAGCTCTGCTTCTGCAACCTTGAACTCAATGTGGCTGTTCCTCATTGGACAAAAATAGCCAAATGTGTCTATAGGGGATTGTATACAGACATAAGGCACCAATAGGATTCTGGCCCTGATCTTTTAGTACCTTTATATTATATTATTGCTTTAGGAATTTAATAATAGAATTACTGTTTTAGATAATGGCAAAACACAAGTATGTGCCTATTAATTAGCATATTACCAGATGAGACTTAAGGCAGATGTTAAATAAACAAACAAATCATAAACATTTGAAAAAGTCTAACAGAGTCATGGTGACAACAATTACAAAGTACCATCCTCTCAGCGACCTGCTTGATGCCAACACTGGTGTCATTTTGGTGCCAAGCCAAAACATGGTTTTTTAATTAAAACTTCCAGGACCCAACTGGTTTTGTCCAATTTGCACATGTGCCTATGTACAGCATTGTTTTAAATTGTTTTAACTGTTTTTACGTTGTCTGGTTTCAAGTGACTGATGATTTTTAGTCCTTTAAATAATTGTTATTTATTGTCTGAAACTGATTTCATTTTATGTCACCTTGACATCTTTGAAGACAGGGTGGCATAGACATATTTCAACAAACAGCGGTACAATTGGAAAAGTAGTTGTGTGATTTTTTTAAAAAATCAAACAAAAAACAATAAAATTGGAACAGGACAAGGCTTTGGATTACATGGTACAGAGCTGTATCATGCTATTTCTCTTTTGTCCATGGAATATTAGCTTGTACTTCTACTGGACAATGCAGGTATGTTCTGTTTTGGGTCAGGCCTTTTGTGTTTAGCTGCATGGCTCCATCTGAGTTGTTGCTTTCCAGCACCAGCTATTTGATGCAAGTGGTCTGGAAAATTGTTTCCCTGTTTATATCATTTTAGATTTTAGGTAGCACCCCCCACCACCACCACTAGCAGCAAGAACGCAGTGTTCACTCTAGTAGTTCAATAGCACCTCCCTACCTTTTTATAGTCCCCAAAAGCTGACAAAAAGTTGAGGTGGATTCACAGCCCCAGTGACATCAGACCCATCGTCTGCCACTGCTAAGTGCAGCAACAAGGTAGGATTTTCAGAACTGGTGCTGTGGAGATGAGAATTACACTGTAACTTTATACTAATGGATGAAAGGAACCAGCAGGTGAAGAGATAAGGACTGAAAGGAGTAGAGAATAAGCCCATTGCTTCCTGCAAGAATATTAAAGTGTTAAATAATATTTAAAATGGATCCACTATTGCATCAGTATTCTCCAGTTGATGGAGCATCCCTCAATTCATGGATGACAAAAATAGAGAGCTCACCTTGCCAAATATTTGGCATGTGAGGCCTTCAATTTTCCAGGTGGAGCTGAAAATAGAAAATCATCATCATCATCAAAGAAGTATCACATAATTATTTTCTGAGAAATTTTGGATGAGCCCTATAAAATAACTCAGAATAATGTGTTAACTTCAGAGCTTGGACATTTCTGGGATTAAATGTTTGTTAAATGTTTGGCAGAAATATAAAAACAAGATGGCATGCAAAAATACTGTTATGGATGTCAACACACAGGGCGTTTCACAAAAGAGAGAATTTACATTAAGGAGAATGGTTGATATACAAAGACCTTCTTAAAATTCAAAAAGACAGATAGAAAATAAAAACAAGAGCTGAATCTAGAGGGCGTAGAGTGCCACTGGTTTTTATACCAACAGTTAACAGAAAAAATTAGAAAAGATACCAAATTAGAAGGTATAGAGAAAAATGAGACCAAATTGCATCTGGAAGAAAGAATATAATAATGAGACTTTACAAGAGATTGAAATGGAAGAGGAAGTAGTGAAAGATAATATTAAATGGGCACAGAATATTGGCTATTCCTCACAATTGTTTCAATGGGGGGAAAGCATGGAATAGAAATTTAAAATTCACCAAAAGTTACAATTTGAAAGAAAATTATTTCAAAATATTCTATCGATGGCACTTAACACCAGATAAGATAGCTAAAATGTATAAAACCACCAAGAAGAAGTGTTGGAAATGCGAAGAAAAGATAGGATCAACGTGGTGACTTGCAGTGCTGGCATTTAACCACTGCGCCACCAGGGCTAGGACACCACACGTGGTAGCAATGCAACAGAGCAAGAAAATATTGGGGACACAAAATTATAACACAAATTATAAATTATAATTTTCCAATGAAACCTGAATTGTATTTATTAAATATGTTGGATGGGTTAGATAAGAAAATAGAGGGAAAATATTGGCATATATTGTTATATATGGTAACAACAGCTAGAACTGTATATTCTAAATATTGGAAGAATCCTGAAATACCAACAACAGAGGAACGGTTGATTATACTACATGAAATGGCAGAAATGGACAAATTAATGATCTTATTGAATGATACATTCATGGATAGGTTTAGGAAAGATTGGTGTTGTCTTCTACCACTATGGAATGAAAAAAGGGAGAATCTAGCGGTGATAAGCTTTTGACATCTGGACAGTGTTGATGTTGGCACACTGTGTTGGAACACAGCCATAGTTTGTATGACTGTGAAGGGCGTGGAGCACTAGATGCTAGCCCAGCATAATCACCACTGTACACCAGTCTGCTGAGACCCAGAGTTTGTGTGGGTTGTAGAGAGTGGATGTGTAGTAGTGGGTTGTGTATGTTTCCTGAGAGTAGTTACTATTTACTGTTGGAGATCATCGAAGGCGTATTTGTATATCTTGTATATATCCTGTAACAACAAGAAAAAAAAGCCTCCAAGGACTTTGGAAGAATCCAACAGTGTCTGTGCTTCATTTCAAGGTTGGCCAGTGCCAGATTGCCAAATACTGTTGGAGGCTTCTGTGCCTCTGCACTCTGCTGGTTTTAGCTACTGTTGGGAACAAGCACCTCAGAAAGTGCTGTTAGTTGGTGTCTCTGTGGGCCTAGTTATTGTATTTGTCACTATACTTTTTGCACGATGTATGAGAGAGCCAACAGATGATTTGAGATTCTATTCTTTTTTTCTTTTTTTATTACAAGGGAATATTATATATTCTTAATTGTTCCTGTATTACAATAAGAGGTAAAAAAACTGCCGAAAGCCAGTAGACCTTATAGTGTTATGACAAAACAAATAGAAGAGGACATTAATTATTTGTAAAGAATCAGACTCAGGAGATTTTCAGACATGAACAAAAAAAGCATTCCTGTCCCAGAATCTCCACTCTTGCCCCTGTCCAATAACAAAAATTTTCAAACCTGCCTTGACTAGTGTCAACAGGGTAGCCCAGGAGCAAATGAAGCTCTAATGGAGCTCCATTCACTTTCTGGAGTGAAATCCCGCCTGTTCTCACAAGAAGACGAGAGTGTGGGAAATTCAAAAAGAAAAAGAAAAAATACACAAGAAAAAGTGACAGCAAGCACAAAAACACACTTTAAAAATTCCAGGTAAACCAGGGAAGTTTTAAAACAGTGTGTCACTTACCTTGGGACATTTTCAGATGCCCCTTACCATGTAAGCAGCCTCTGGAGCAGTAACGAGGCTGCTGCGTGGCAGGGGGTCCTTTTCGGATGCCGCCGTCCCTCTTCTGGGATCATTCGTGGCATGTCCGTGAAGCTTTGGAAGCAGCCGTGCCATATTTTAAGCATGGAAGTTGCCCGTGCTTAAAATATGGCGCGGCTGTTTCCAAAGCTTCATGGACATGCCACGAATGATCCCGGAAGAGGGATGGCGGCGGCCGAAAAGGACCCCCTGCCGCACAGCAGCCTCATTACTGCTCCGGAGGCTGCTTGCACGGTAAGGGGCATCTGAAAATGTCCTTGATCTCCTGATCTCACCGAGTGTTCTGGCAGGGACCTCCCATTGATTCTGGGATCTCACAAGCATAATGGGCACCTTTTGACTTGCAGGAACATCCGTGACAGAAACAGAATGGGGGATCTATTGTCGGCTTCTCCCATCAATGAAAAGCAGCACCGGTGGAATGGCAGCAGAACAGGTGCATTACAAGGGGGGAATTATGTCATCTGAAAAGGGAGTCCTTTAGCGATCTCCTGCTGTTCATGTAGTGCCACTTTTAACATACCTGATAATCTCCTCTAAGATATAGAGACAAGGAAGTAATAGATACAAGTAAATATAATGAGATATTAAAGGGTTTTTAAGGGTAACAATAATTATGTAGAGAAATAAGAAGACTATGATATCTGTATACATTTTGATTTTTATACAAATAATATCTGTTTTTTTTAAATGTTGCATTAGTCTAATAAAATATAATAATAAATTAAAAAATAAATTTCTGGGATTATACCTCTCAGAATCTCCAAGCCAACATAACCAATGCTCATGCTGACAGGTGGATTCTGGGATTTGTAGTCAAAAAAGTGACCCCTCTTCCAGCCTCTAGTTAATTTGTATCATGAACCAATGAAAAAGCCAAAGTTGCCAGAATGTTTTGGACTAGTTTGAATCTGGGAAAAGCCAGATTCAAACCCCCATTGAACTGTGAAGTTCATTGTGTGACCTTGGGCCTAACAATCTCCTTCAGCTTGACCTACTTTACAGGCTGCTGTGAGGATTAAAAAGTAGGAGGGGGATACGTATATAGTGGGCTCTCTTTATCCATGGGCTCCGTATCTGCAGATTTGAGTGACCATGGAGCATCGTAGCCCATACCTAAAATGGTGGTGATGTGCATGCAGATGTGTTGAAATGTCAGTGTGCATGGCGCTGCCATGGGATTATATGGGCCTCAACCATCTGTGTGTTTTGCTATCCATGGTGGTGGTGGGGGAGGTTTTGTGGAACTAAATCCCCACAGAAATTGAGGGCCCACTGTATTACTTTGGGCTTCTTGAAGAAAATGTGGCACTGACACTCACATACATAGTCAAATTTTACTTTGGGTTTTATACTTTTGGTTTTAAAAACTGCACTTTTCTTTGTAAGGGCTGTTCTAAAAAAAAGTGAAATTTTGTAATGCAAATTATTATCTCATAAAGTTTGTTCTGTGTTTAAATAAATACACTCTGTTATAGTTGCAGATAATCAACTACACAAGGGATTCACATCGTTTCCAACAAGAAATTTACTGCTATCTAGAGAGCTGGTGTGATCTAGTAGATGTTGGATTTAAGAACTTAAAATAACATTATGCTACCTGCTCTGTCACAGCTAAATATTTACTTTTATATAGAACTTTGGGCCTCTTTACACAAAGAACCTGGAAGTATTCATATATGAAAAACTTTCTTTATATTGGAGTCTGCTTGTATCAGTTTTTGGAGAGAAAATGTTTGGATTTCGGTTTCTAAAGGACCACTGGGTCCTAATGAATATTAAGTAAAATATAATGGCTAATAAGAAATGTATTGATTTTTAAAATAATAATTGCAAGCTCGCACAGTCCCCAAGTTTGTTAAGAAGTTTGTCTGCCTCAAAACTTGGGGGCCTATATCTGTTAGCCCCAACTGGAGTGGACCCATTGAATCAATGGAACTTAATAAGTGTTGATTTACCAAGTTTCCACTGACTGAGTGAACTGACAATTGGATTTAGTCCAGGGTTTCATCTGTCTAGCCTGACAGACCTCTTTTGTAGGAATTTGTCTAATCCTTTCAAAAAGCCATCCAAACTGGTGGCTGTCACCACATTTCATAGTGGACAATACTTAGTGATAAAGAGCACTTGCTTTGAATGAAGAAAATCCCAAATTTGATTCCTGGGGGCCGTTTACACGATGAAAATGTCCTGGGAAGAATTCGTGTCGATCCCTGGCAGTTTACACGTACATCGGGTCGGGTACGTGATTTTCGGAAGGGGGGCCACCTTTTATCCCTCAACCTGCGGGACTTCCAGTCCCCTGGTTTGTGCCGGTTTTTAAAAAAGTCACTGGAGGATTCGGAAAATCGGAAATGTAAACAGCCTGGGACAAAAAGTCTCGGTACTGGGATGACCGGAAATGGTGACTGGGGGCGGACTTAGAGCTCAGGGACCAGAAAAGGAGGGGTCAGTCACCCGTTCAACAGATCCAGCCTCACCAGCTGAAAACAAAGGCATCCCTTCCAGCTGCACGAAGGTTGATGTGTGTGTGCGCGCGCGTGTGTACTCAATCACCTTTTTAAATGGATTTCTACACTGCAAACCCTTCAGCTTTACCTTTTCCTCAACTGCCTGTTACAGAGAGATCATAGTAGCTTGGTCACCTCCCTGGCACATTAAAATATTCAAGCCTCTGAGCGAATTAGCACTCTTTAATTCCCCATCTCTGTGTTTGTGTCTTTCAAAACGCATGCCTATAGCCTCTTGAAATCTCTGCAGCCTGCTGTAGGGGTTAATATTTTAAAAAGCCAAGAGGAAAACCAAGCGCTTGATTTCAAAAGGAAAGCACTCAGCTGGCTTTAAAAGCACTCTGCTTGATTTCAAAAGGAAAGCCCTGAGCAAAAGATCTATCAGGATCTTTCAAAATGCTTTCTGTCTCTTCTGAAGGGGTTAAAATGTTCAAGAAGCAAAGGGGGAATAACAAACCTCTGCCCCCCTCTCTCCCCCCCCCCAGCCAGCCAATAGCATCGCTCGTGGCACGGAACTCTAAGGGAAGGGCGTCACCGAGGTTGTGAAAACATGAGTAATCGCATCTTTGATTGACAGCCAAAAAAAAAAAAAATTAAAACCTAAACAAAACCGGAACTATGGACATGTAAATATCAGTCACGGGACCACACGGGATATCCATATCAGAGACATAAATCGTATAAACAGCGAGGGGTGGATTCGTGATCACTTTGTCCCGGTAGGCAACGCAACAATTTCTGTCGTGTAACTGGCACCCTGGTGTCTCTTTGTAGGGTACAAAACAGGGCTGGGCAACTTGGGCCCTCTAGATGTTGCTGGAATGTAATCTCAGTTGATCTCCAGAATCCAGAAAGGCTCAGAGATCATGCATTAGTCCCTGTTTTCCCTCCTTGCATGTAGAGCAGGAGTGGGCAAAATACAGTCTGTGGGCTGCATGTGGTCCCCAGGGGCCTGTGATGCCTTTCGCCCCTCTGTGCATGCACACACACCCTGAGGGCTCCAAGGTGCATTTCAAGTCTTCTGTCACTGCCACCTCCACTTGACTTTTAACCCTTTCCTTGTAACCCAAGGGGAAGTTACACCTCTTGTAGAAGGGAAAGACCGAGCAAGGCGTGTGGAAAGAGTGTGCAGCACGGGAAAGATTAAAAGGAAGTTTATTCTAAGCAGACTTACATAGCAAGAAAAGGTATCTCTTTCATGGAAGACTCCTTTTTTCAGGTACAGCAGCACCCCCGTATCCAAGGGGGAGTGGTTCCGGGGGCCCCCACAGATAGTGAAATCCACGGATAATAGCGAACACCACCACCACCATGTCGCTGCTGCAGGAGCCCTACCAAGGGAAGAGGGAGAGGTGAGAACCCACCCACCCCTTCCCTTCCCCCCACCATCACCATTTCCCCCCACTGCAAATGGAGCTCTTCCAGGGAAAGGGAGGGGGCAGGAGATCCATCCTCCCCCTCCTTTCCCCTGCCATTGCCTTCCACCACAAACAGAGCTCTCTCTTCCCCCTTCCTTCCCCCACCCCCACCATTGCCTCCCGCCATAAATGGGCTTCTCCCAGGGGAAGGGAGGGGGCAGGGGATCCCTCCTCCCCCTCCCTTCCCCCCTCTATCACCAACTGCAGATAATTGAATCCATGGTTGGCAAATCACCAGATAAGGGGGTGCTACTGTACACTTGGGAAATTACAGTTATAGATAAGTTTAGTCACTCCAGTCAAGTTCATAAAAATAACACAAGCCCCTAATGCAACTAAACTAAACAGTCCCTATTCTACTTACAAGCATGCAGTCCAGCTATGCTGGATTTTTCAGGGGAGCTGGGAGCCTAGGCCTTTTTGGGCTTAGTCTCTACCAAGCATTCTCCCATAGCTGGCAAAGAGGCCCTCAGGCTCCGGCCTCTCTTTCTTGTTCTTTGTTCTTCTCTCTGTCTTGTGGTTCCGAGGCAGTATTTATCACCTCTTCTCTGAAGGTTGCTTTTGCTGGACATCTTCATTAGACCTATGACTCCTTCCTGATGCTGACCCCCAATAAACTGTACCTTACTAACAACACCTAGTTAACCCTTTGTGTACTTGGTTGGCTGTGGTGGTCAGATAATAGGTAGAGTCCTTTATCATAGGACAAACATATTTTTTGCCCCAAAAGAACACATTCAAATGTAAAGCATCAACATTTCATTTCACTGCTAAACATGGCTTCTGCAGCTTACAATATACCCTGGCTGTTGATGCATCATCATAGGATTATAGAATTAAAGAGTTGGATGGGACACCAGGGCCATCCAGACCAGCCACCTGCTGTGCATTGTTACATGTTATGCTCAATAAATATGAATTGCAAGTCGACGTTTGATGCTTAAGGCCAGAACTTGCCTATTGCCAGAGTCTGCACACGTAGGACTTTATCAGACCATCCAAATACAGTGTCATAAGGATGCCAAATGATCGTGAAAGGGTATGCGTACCAGACATCATCGCCCTTTTGCGATCATGTCCAGTCCAAAACCTGTCCTATTTTATTGACGGCCCAAGCCATCAATTGATACTCCATGGCGCTTTTGTGCTGGCATTTCGAATCTGTGTGCCATTGTACTCACATGAATGCAACATCAATGGCTGGTCCAGAGAGAACACTTCCAGGTGAGATCCAGGTAGGTGACACAGTTTTTATGACCCATCCCAGTTAACTTGGGATTTTATTGTATGTTTATGTACTTTTTAAAACTTTAACTTTTTTATTTTAGTTTTTATTTTTGAATTTCCCACACTATGTATTCTCATGAGAATCCATGGAATTTCAATAGAGGAAGTGAACGGAGATCCGTTTACTCCTTATTCATTGCTGGGGAAGCCTTTATAGTATATAGGAGGTAAGTGTGGCATGGGGCTTTCTTTTGCCAGCATAAAAAAGTCAGAAGTTCTGCTGACAAAAGAACGGGTTTAGGGGTGGTGGTCTGATAAAGTCCTTTGTAAGAAGCATATATTAGAAGGTATTGGAAGGGTGGGACAATGAAAATCCTGGATCCCCTGCCCATCTTGGATAGTCAAGCCTCATTTTAAAGTACAAACTGGAATTTTCCTCTGTCCTGCTGACAAGGAAATGGCCTCACTGAGAGCAACCAATGCTTCCGTACACTGAATGGAGACTCTGCCAAACTGAGTTAGAGTGGTACACCCCCCCCATTGTAAGATACTGTACAGTTTCCAGAAATACGTAGGACATCCATGCCCACTGAGGATTGGTTCTGCGGGACCCCGAGGATACTGAAGACTCTGGATAATAGCGAACACCATTGAAAATAATGGGACTTCAGAAATAAGGGAGCTTACAAAATTTGAATATTTGATGAAAAAAGATGAAAAGATGGATAACAATGAAAGTTTGAAAAGTACCACAAGTGAATTATATAAACTATTGACAAAAAGTAATGATAAGAAAGATAAACCAGAATATTTAAGGAAAATATGGGAGGCAGATTTGAAACAAAAAACTGAAGATTATGAATGGGACAAGTTTTTTTAAAAATAATAATAATAATAATAATTATTATTATTAAAGTTTATTTCTAGAGCGCTGTCAGTGTACACAGCGCTGTACAAAGACAATCAGGATAAAACAGAATGAAACCTGCCGAAGGTGTACAATCTAAATAAAACAATAGGCAAAATAATAAAAATCAATTAAAACAAAGATAATTAAAACAATTAATAACAACATCCACAGTAAACCCAAGTGACAGAAAAAATAAACGACAGAAAAAAACAACATCCATAGTAAACCCAAGTGACAGAAAAAATAAATGTATATCAGACAAAGCCACCAGCAAGATTGCATAATATAGATAAGAACAATTCAAAATATTGTTGGAGAGGTTGTCAAGCAATAGGTACATATATGCATATGTGGTGGAATTGGGAAGAGGTCTTTATAGAAATAGAGAATATTTTTAATATAAATATAGATAGGAAACCGAGTATAGCATTGTTGTCAATTAATAATGGAGAGAGTGGGAATCAAGCAGAAAAAGATTTAATAACTAATTTATTAACAGCAGCAAGATTAATTTTAGCAAGATACTGGAAAATCCAAATACTGCTCCTCCTGTACAAGTGGAGGAACAGTATAAAGAAGTATGGAAAATGGCAATAAATGATAAATTAACATGTAGAATTAAAGTAAGAAGAAGGATATGGAAAGAAAGTGATTTTGATAAAATTCGGAAGGTGTTTGTTATAAAGGTATTACAGAAAAGTGATGGGAGGTTACCTCCACGACAAGAAATGAGATTCTGGAGAGATTAAGTAAGGGATAATGGCTCCGGTGAAGGGGAGCACTGAGGAGGGGGTGGTAGGGGATTTAATACCGTTGAAGAGAATTATTATAAAGAGTGTATGTTAAGCTTTGAAATTAGTCTAATAGAAATATTGCTAAGTTTATGGTAATATTATATATTTTGGAAATAAGTATGGATTGGATATTATAATGTATGAACACAAACCAATAAAAATTAATTAAAAAAAGAAAATAATGGGACTTCCAGTTTAAAATACCATAGAGTTGCCTTGGAGGACCTAAAATGGCTAGAGAGGAACATTTCCTAGGAAGACTCTATGGTAGGTGTGCTGTTTTGTGTCCCATGGATAATTGAATCAGTAGATAATGAATCAGTGGATATGGTGGTCCTACTGTATTGGGCAACCCTGATTAGATTTCAAAGAGGATACCTGGTTGGCATTGTCGCAAGGTGTGCAGCTCCATTGCCTGTCTCTCCCAGGCCATTTAAGAGTCATTACCAGTGCCCAGAGGGTGAAAGGCAGAGATCACATTCACATCTGCCCTTTTCACACAAGCCATAGGCATTGCACTCATCACTCTAAGTACATGGGGCCTTTTGAACCTTCCAACAGAATAACATTCCCCACCCAGAGGTGGGCCTTCACTCCAGGTGACAGACCCCAAGTTAGAAAAGGGCTATATATTAGCGGAAACTCACGCAATGCCTTTTTTGTCACATCAGCATGGAGGGAGGACAGAGCAAGCATGCCAGGATGAGGACACATATGAAACGAGGACCCATTCCCGATACAGTGACATTGTTCTCATGAGTTCCTTTGGGGCTCCCCCTCCCAAGTGTCTGATTTGGAAGACAGTGTATTTGGGGTGGGCTCAGGTTTGCTTTTGTTCTTGGCCCAGGATGACTGCATAGGCAGCTGGTTCAAGCTTCTTGCAAAAAAGCAGCTTCAAGTGGTCTCTCATCCTCCTTTCTTTTCAACCCAAGTTTGAATATTGCCCTCAATCTGTTAAACAAAGACTGTGGGACATCACTTTTTGTGATCTGCACTACTGCTCATACATCTCCTGCTCTCCCAGTGCAATGAATGTCTGCTACATTGGGCCTTTTCAATTAGCTGATTATTGAAAGAACCTGTCAGTGGTCAAGTATTGCAGATTTTTTCCTAAGGCCAGATGTAATGTTTGTTCTATTGAATTACTTCAAGGCAGATTTGCTGCTGTCCCATATCTGGAAAGACAGTGCTCTTGCAGTAATATGGAAGTTGAGTCGATGAAGCATATTCTTCTGTCTTGTAGCTTTTATAATCAGGTCCATTACTCTATAATTACTCCACTGTTGAGTATATTTCCTGGATGTCCAGACCAATTTTACATCAGGTTCCTAATGAAAGACAAGTCCCCAAAAGTTTTGCTAAATTTCTTACAGAGGTGGCCAGGATTAGAGGTTGTTGTATATTAGACAAAAGTTGATTATAATTGTTTTATTGTTCTGATTTTTCTGAAATTTTGTCTATTTTCTCTTATGCTTGAGTTCTTCTTTTGATGGATCTATGAACTGTAATAAATAAATAAATAAATAAATAAAGATGATGATGATGACAATGGTGATGATGATGAGGTGTCTGATAATCTTCTTAGTGCCTGAGAAAGTTTCCCCCCCAAAACCAGTAAAAGAAGGGGACTCTACCACACTCTGAGGCAGTATATTCCACTGTCTAGCTCTTATTGTCAGGACATTCTTCCTAATGTTTGGGTGGAATCTCTTTTCCTGTAGTTTGAATCCATTGCTCTGTGTTATCCCCAAAGAGGAAAATTCCTACCCCCAATAGAAGACAATTTATATAAAAATGTGCATGGACTAAACTGAAGATGCAAATTTAGGAATGATGGTCACCGTTTAAATCAGGGGTAGGAGTTATGTAGCTCTCCAGAGATTGTCAAACTAGAACTCACAATACTTATCTCCTTGGCTATGCTGGCAAGGGTTGCTGGGAGTTAAGGTCCAACAACATCTGGAGGGTCACTTGATTTCCTCCTGTAATTTAAGAAGAAATAGACTATATTTCAACTGAATGGGGAAGACTGTGGCGAGTGATTGGTGTGCCTGATCTATCTGCTACCTAGTGCTTGCTGTTGATGGGCAGAAACTTCAGGGTCTCCAATTTCCCTTCTTGTTGTTCCATAGCTCTAAACCAGGGGTGCTTTCACACTAGATAGTTCTATCACTGTGATTCCATTTTAACTTCTATGCTTCTATCCTCTAGACTCCTGAGATTTGTAGTTTGGTGAGGCACTAGAGCTCTCTGATAGAGGTGTCTAAGGACTTTATTAGATCACCCCAATAAAGCCTGTTCTTTTGCCGGCATAACTTCTGCCATTTTTATGCTAGCAAAGGAACTCCCCGTGCCACACTTACCTCCTATCCATGCTAAAGGCTTCCCTGGCAATAAGTGAGGAGTGAACAGAGCTCTGAAATCCCATGGATTCTCGGGAGAATACATAGTGCAGGAAATTAAAAAAAAAAAAAACAAAAAAAAAAGTAAAGGAAAACACACAAACACACTTAAAAACTTACAAGTAAACCATGGAGCTTTATAAAAAGTGTGTCACCTACCGGGATGTTGCAATCTCACCTGGAAGTGTTCTGACCAGACTGTCCATTGACACTGCATTCACGTGAGTACAATGGTGCACGGATTCAAATGCTGGCAATACTGGCACAAAAGCCCAGTATTTCATAGGATAGATCTATGGCAGTTAAAGTACAGTAGTATCAAAGTGTTATAATTTCATACTATAACAGAGGTGTGGCCCTTTTCACACTATCCAGTTATAGCAGTATGATTCCACTTGAACTGCTGCAGACAGCAGTGTTATTTCTTAAAATATGCACTATTTTAAAATATGAGATAAAAGCAGAGATATTGGGGGTTGGGCTGGGCTGAGAGGCAGAAGAGTGTTTCCAGATAATAGAAATTGGAACTGCAGCCTTAGAGGATTTTTTGTACAAGTTGATCTTTGGGAATCTGATGTCACTGAAGCTCCCAATGAGCCTTTCTTGCATTTATGGAAATAAATATTATAGATGTAATATGTCTCCAGTGTTCTCTCACCCAAATGAAACTCGGCGTCTGGAAATTTCTGATTACTTTCTGGGATTGCAACTTCCATAATCTCCAGAAAGCATGGCCTTTCTGGGTGGGGCATTTTGGAAGTTATAGTAAAAGAAAGGAAAGTTTTCAAAGCTCAGGTAATGCTACAGCACTACACCTGGAACATTTTATCATTAGTGAATTGGGGCTTGCATGTAACGATACAGACAACAGAATTGTCTTGACTGAGCCCAATAATAATAATAATATTTATTTATTTATAACCTGCCCCTCTGCTAAAAACAATCAGGGCGGCTTCCAACAATTAAAACATTATAATAATGACTAAATACACCACCCACCCCACCCTCCCCCATAAAAAGACATTAAACACTATTGTACCATTATACCATCCTATGGAATCCTAGGATTTGCATAGAGTTATTTAGAATTCTCTGACAGAGACCTCCTCTAGTGACTCCTCAAACTACAAACCCCAGGATTCCATAGGAAGCAGCCATGACAGTTAAAGTGGAATCATAGCACTCTCACCTTGTGCTGTGAGAGGGCCCCTGGCTTGCACTGAGCAGTCCTTCAAACAGAGAATCTCTTGAAAGAAGACTGTCAAATGGGGAACTTTTATCTGTAAAAGAGGATGCTTGGTCACCGTTTAACAGTATCAGATCCTGACACCCTCAGGATGAAAGTATTGCTGTTATACTACAAAGGAAAGAGAAATTAAGCCTGCTCTCCAATGCACCCATACCTTGAGAGTTAGGCTGCAGAAATAATCCAGTTTGACACTACTTTGACTATCATGGTCCCATTCTATGGAATCCTGGGATTTATAGTTTTTTCTGGCACCAGAGCTCTCTGACAGAGGCGGCTAAATATCTTGCGAAACTACAAATCCCAGAATGGCATTGAGCCATGGCAGTTAAGGTGGTGTCAAACTGAAATATTTATCCCATTGACACCAATGTCTTACTTTTGAGTATATCTGGCAAGGATTTGTAAATGATTGCTTTGAGAACAGCAGAGAAATCAGCAAAATGGGTTTTCAGTAGGTATGCTCCTTTGAGATTAATCCCTTGTGTGCCAGATGGTTTGAAACTCAGCAGGTTCTTTTGATTCTGCCTACATTACCCTAAGAAACTTCTGGTCTGAATCAGTCAGTTGTCACCTTTTGTATTTAAAACATTCTGTTGCAGAGGAGATAAATCTGTCTAATTATTCTGTGGCCCCTTCCTTCTCTCTACAGTTGATTGCAGTGGTTGCTAAGCAAACAACGGGGAAAGTGCTGTGAGAAAGCATGTTTAAAGATTATTATTATTTTTTAAAAAATGTATTTAAAGTTCATGACGTTACATGGAAAACTTCCAGGAAATGACTATTTGGAGGCAGGAAAGGTTGATAAAAGGCACCAGTCTTGGAAGAGACACTGGAATTCTGGAGGGGATGGAGAAGTAGTTAGCAAACTATTTCTTTTGTTTTATATAGGCATGAAGAATGCACTCTAATGGACAGTTACTTGGGAGTAAATCCCAGGGGCTTTGTCCTGTGTAAGCCTTTGTTTATGTATTTGTTTTATATCCCCAAAGTACACTAAAAAGTACACTAAAAAGTACACTAAAAACCTATTTGATATAAAAGTTTAAAAAATTAAATGAACAGTTCTAAATGGCAGCAGTTAAAAATGCATTAAAACAAAGTAAAACAATAAAAGCATGACATCCAATCAAAAAGATCTTATCTGCCATAGTAGCTTGTTTCTCTATTGAATGCCTTGCCTTTCTCCTTTGCTATGTAATACTGCTGTGTAAGAGTGAAAGCATGAAATATACCATCCTTTCACACTGCACAATTATACTAGTACAGTAGGACCCTCGTATCTGCTGGGGACTGGTTCTGCCCCCCCCCCCCGTGGATACTGAAAACCATGGATAATAGCAAACACTATTGAAAATAATGGGACTTACAGTTCAAAATACCATAGAGTTACTTTGGAGGACCTAGAAAATGGCTAGAGAGAACACATTTTCTAGGCAGACTCTATGGTAGGTGTGCTGTTTTGTGTCCCATGGATAATTGAATCAGTGGATAATGAACCAGTGGATATGGGGGTCCTACTGTAGTGCTGTACTTTAACTGCCATGGTAACATTTTATAGGATCCTGGGATTTGTAATTTAGGGGAAAGCATTTAGAATTCTCAGCCAGAGAGTTCCTCTGATGTTTCTCCCAAGCCCCAGGAGTCCATAGGGTGTTGCCATGGAAGTTAAAGTGGAATCATATTGCTATAATACAATGTGACTGATCCCTTAGCCCTGGGAGTTTCTGCAGCCCAGAAGAAATGTAACAATCCAAAGCAGCTGTGGGAAATGTGTACTTACAATATCCAGGGCTGCAGCTACTCTGCAATTAGAGGCATCTGTAATAGACTCCTCCAAACTGGTACCCTCTAGATGTGTTGGACAATCTCCTATCATTCCATAGTACTAGGCTGGTTTAAGGTGATGGGATTTGTAATGCAAGTTGCCCCTCTGGCAGGCCTACCCAGTAGATTTTAAACTATGAATTTTAAATTGGTATTTTAAGTTTATGGATATGTTTGATGTAATGTTTGTTTTAATCCTATGTGTTTTAACCTGTGTGTTTAAGTGATTTTATGTTTTAGTTATATATTGTATTTTAATTCGGGATGAGTCCTTCCTGAATCTTCGTTTGCGAAGAAAAGCCAGAGAGAGAATTCATACTGTACCCCGCCTCGAGCCTTGAGGAGAGGTGGGTAAGAAATATTTCTTTAATTATCATCATCATCATTATTATTATTTCCATGAAACCAATATCAGTGGTTTTAGTTATCCACGGGTGAAAAAAAATAGGGACATATACTATAGAGTTGTGCTGGAAAAAAAGCCTAGAGAGCTGTCCTCTCTAGTAATTGTTAAGTCCTCCAACAATTCTATGACAACAACTCTATGATAAGTTTATACCAAAAGTCCTTTATTTTAATAGGTTGTGCTGTTAAACATAGTTTCACTTATAAATGGTAAGTCCAGGAATGTATTCCCTGCAGAAATGCATTTGCAGCCTGGACAGAGGCTGGTATAGAGAGCATGTCATCCCTGCATTTGCTATCCAAAATTCACCAAGAGGATACAATTGGGAATGGAATAGGACCTGGTTTCACCTTGGCTCCTAAGGCCTAAGGTGCATGACAATGGTGCAACTAAACTGGTGGTGGCAGAAAGGAAAAGGCCATGGTTGCAGCCACAACAAGGAAGGTAAGAGAAACAGGCTGCACTTGCTAGGCAGATTTTGTCTACCTTTGCTCATTACCCCCCCCCCCAAAAAAAGTACTAGTACTGCTGATTGGATTCTGGCTAAAAACATTAAAAGGATTCTCCAGTTGCAAGGGACAGAACCCTTCCTGTACCTCTCCAGGGGCCACAACGATTTGCAGACAGTACTTTGGAGTGGGGAAATGAAGGAGGTGAGATTTCTTGAATCTGTGAAGAAAAAGACAAAGAAATAAAAGGTCAGTGGAAAGGAGTACTTTGAGTTGATCTGGAATGGGCAACTCCTGAAGGTTCATGCTAGGAGGGAGTATAATTTTTGAGGCTAATGGCACATAACAAGAAGGCTGCTAATTGTATTTATTAGTTATGAATTACAGTTATGTCCCACCTTTCCTCCAATGAACTAAAGGCTGGCTTTCTGCCTCCCCACTTCACAGGTCAGGGTGAGAGAGGGTATTGGCACAAGATCCAGTGAGTTTTATAGATCAACGGGGACTTGAACCTCTATCTTCCAAGTCCTAGTTGAACCCCTAACCACAACGCCTGTCTTGCTCAGGTTTCCATACAAGTCAAAGTATGCAGAGTGTCTTCAAGAGCATCCCCCTATTGACAGCATTGCAGTAATCTAGTGAGTGCTTTCCAATTTAGGAATGAGTCAGCCAGCTCCCAGTTCTCAAGGAATAGTGGCAGCTAGTGTACTGCCCCAAGCTGGTATTGTCAGAAGCTATGGGCTCATCTTGGGAGGAAGGAGACTAATGGAGCAGAGGGGTAAAATCAATGTTTCCACAGATAACCAAGGTAGTTGTAGTCACAAGAGAGACTTTTAATCAGCCAGACAGAAAGTGAATGTAAACAAGAAAAAGAAAAAGAAATAGAAAAACTGGCTGTGGAGAGCATACAGACAGCATGATATGCGGCTGAGTACATAGCTGCTCCAGACTAGCCTTGCTTTGAATAATCCCATTAAGAGATTGCTATGGCAGGAAGATCTGAGGTTAGAGAAACACATTTTCAGACTTTTTTTAAAAAAAAGTATCATTAGAAAATGCTGTGTACAAAAGGATATTTTAGCTCACAAATAAATGAAATCCCAAAGCTGGGCCTAATATTTTTGCAGAACAGTGTGTAAATTTAAATAATGGGAATAACAGAGACATTTATTACAATAATTCCAAGTGACTGGTGTTCTACGGAAACTTTGAAATAAACAAAACACTCCCAGTGCCATTTAAATGAGCATGCTCTCATTTATTGCCCATGTTCTCCTGTCTTCACACTCAGGAGATTATCAGACGTGGCAAACACTGCATCAAAAGATCACTAGAAGAACAGGAGGGGGCGACCTTACCAGATGACATAATTCTCCAGCGTTGCAGGGGTATAGCATGGCCATGAGTAAAGCATCCCTTTTATTAGCAGTGTGTCCTGTCAATTTTCTTACATGGCAAGTTGGCTGGGCAAGGTATGCCTGGTGAGCAGCTCTCTTCCTTGCCAACAGCTCTTGGACCTCTTGGTTGTTTTCATCAAACCAGTCTTGATTTTTCCTGTGGGAGAACCCGAGGGATTCTTCCGCAGACTGCAGGATACTGTTTTTGATATGTTGCCAAAGCACTGTAGGAGAAGGATCTGTAGGAAGGTCATCAAGTTTTGTTTGCAGGTTTGCCTGGAATTTGTCTCTTGTGGTAGCTTGTTGAAGATTGTTGACTTGGAGTCTCTTCTTTAAGATGCCACCCCTCTTAAGTTTGAACTTAAGATGAAGGTTTAGTTTACATCTTACGAGGGGATGATCTGTCTGGCATTCTGCACTGGGCATCACTCGAGTATGACAGACATCACGGATGTTTCTCTGGCGGACTAGAACATAGTCAATGAGGTGCCAATGTTTGGATCGGGGATGCATCTAGGTTGTCTTCAAGCTATCTTTCTGCTGCAAGATAGTGTTTGTAATAGTCAGCTGTTGTTCTGCACAGAATTCTAGCAGGAGGTGTCCGTTATCATTGCAATTTCCAACGCCATGCTTGCCTAAGACACCTTTCCAGGCTTCAGAGTTCTTTCCTACTCTGGCATTGAAGTCACCAAGGATAATAATTTTATCTTCTACAGGGACTTTTTGTATGAGGTGGCATAGGTCTGTGTAGAATTTGTCTTTCTCTACAGGGTCAGCTTGCATAATTGGGGCATATATACTAAAGAGAACAGCATGTGGGAGGCATAAGGAAATAATGCGATCAGAGTGTCCTGTTGGCAAGATTTCGAGTTTGGAGGCAATGGAGTTTGTAATCATAAAGCCTACTCCTGAAAGATGTTTTTCGGTTTTAGGTTTGCCAGACCAGTAAAGTGTGTAGCCGGCGCCGTGTTCTTTAAGGCTGCCTTCCTCATGGAGACAAACTTCACTAAGAGCAGCGATGTCAATATTAAGCTGCGCTCCAAAAAAGCGATACAAGGACTCCCTGAAACAACATCTCAGGCTCAGCCAAATTGATCACTAACAATGGTCCACCCTGGCCTCACATCGGGAGGCATGGAGACGCACTATCTACAATGCTGCAGCCTTATTTGAGAACTCACGCCGAACAAGTCTTGAAGAGAAACGACAACGCAGAAAGAATCACAACCCGGAAACATCACCCAGGGAGACCTTCTGCTGTGCTTTCTGCAACCGGACTTGTTTATCTCGGATTGGCCTTTTTAGTCAACAACGCGCTTGCAGTAAGTGTGGGATGAGTCCTTCCTGAATCTACGTTTGCAAAGAAAAAGCCAGAGAGAGAGAGAGAGACAGGTCCTGTCAATAGAAAAGTGAAGTCTTGTCCATGGCAGCGCTACACCCCCAGAATGGCTGAAGGGTGGGGGGATTTGGTAAGGTCACCCTTTCTGTTTTTGTAGTGATCTTCTGGCGTGGTTGGGAACACATTTTTTTGGTGCATTCCCCCATGTCTGATAATCTCCTCAGTGCTTCCAGCACAGTCACTGCAGGTGGGCATTGGTGTTTCCTCTGACTTCTCTACATGAAGGGGAACATGTATGTAAGTATTTATCAAAAGCAGGCAACTGTCATGTGAACAAAATTTCACCCCCAGAACCTACAACAGGCACCAAAATGAGGAGAAAAATTAGGGGGAAACCCAGTTTGGATTCCCCCCCCTTCTTCTGTTCACTCTAGTATGGATGGGGGGGGGGCTTTTTGGTCTTGAAGGGATTGGCTTCAGCAAAAACTAAGGGGCTTACCACACTAAGGAAGGGAAGTGGAAGTTAAGCCAGAGAGCAGCGTGTTTCAGCTGTTCTCCTGTTCTGGTCCTGTGGGAGACAATGGTAATGGTGGGTCTCTCCCACGGGACTGGAATAGGAGAACAGCTGGAACACACCAGCACCATGTGACAAGGCAAGGTTGGATGCATTACTCTCAGGCATCACTTTTGCTTCCCTTCCATTGTCCGATAAGCCCCTAAATTGCTACTTTGGAGGCTTCTACAAATGGTAAAACACATTTTTTTCACAAAATGAAATTCTGTGTGGCTGTTGAGGTGGGGGGTAATGGGGAGCTGGTCCAGAAAACCTCTGGGGTGTGTGGAACCCATGGGCTCCCATTTGCCCATGTTTGGTATAAGATGACTAGTTGTGCTTTATCAGACCAAGATCTGTCTAGTTACAGCTCTGTTTTAGGGATGAGTTTTCTTTACAAGTTCAATCAATTTTGCACTTCCTGCTTGCAATCTGTAGCCTGCAATTTGCTGTCAGAAACCATATGTTTCTAGCCTTATGACACATTCTATGAAAGAAGAATAGGTGCTACAGCAGGTGCCCATCTGAAAAATGCACAAAGCCCACTGTAAATTTCTAAAATGCACAGACATGTGCAATAGTCCGTGGGAGTGTGCATCCACTATGCAGAAAAATATCTAAATATTTCTTTTTCAAGAAAAGACTCTGCTGTGTTGGAGATAGTTTGGTACTTGGAAGGTTGCTTTAGATCCCTAAAAGGAGGATGTCCATAGAAACAGATCTGGAAAATCTACCAATCCCTGTTCTGTGCTAACCAAGTGCTAACCAAGGCCAACCCTGCTTAACTTCCAAAATCAGATGGGATCTGGTACCTTTTGACACACACTTTTGTTTTTATCTTTTCCCTTGTGGACTTATGTCTGGATAACCATATGTATATGATTCACTTTAGACTGATGTGATTCGAATCACACCAGAGATCTGGATCAATATGATTTGGATCCAATCCATATTACAGTTGTCCCTCCACATTCACGGATTTGGCATTCATGGATTTAAGTATTCACGGCTTGAAAATATTCTTAAAAAAAGAATACTCCAAAAAGCAAACCTTGATTTTGCCATCTTATATATAAGGGACATCATTTTGCTATGCCACTGCATATAATGGGACTTGAGTATTCACGGATTTGGGTATTCACGGGGGGTCCTGGAACCAAACCCCAGCAAATGTGAAGGGACAACTGTAGTGAGAATCAGGCTGATGCAGGATAAGGTACTCCATGTTGATTTTGTACAACTTCTTTTGCACCACTTTTGCACTACTCTTTCCTCCCTCTCCTCCTCCTCTTCTTCCTTCTCCTACCACTTATATGCTGCCTTTTTTTTCCCGGAGTGAGGCCCAAGGTGGCTCACAAAAGAAATCAATTAAAACCCAACAATACAGTATTTTTTTAAAAAAATTAAAAACCATTTGATTTCAGTTTGCAGCAACTACATTAAGTTGAGGACAAAGGAGAAAATGGGAAGAGGAGATAGAAAATGGGACATTTTAAAAGCAGCTGAAAAAATAGGATGGTGGATTAACGGGACTGTCCCTGCCATATTGGGATAGCTGGAAAGTATGGACTTGACTCCAACAGTCTAACCACTGTACTGCAATGGTAGTTCATTGTAATTTTGTCAAGTCTAGCAAATTTCCCTAGATTCTTGTAGGCATTTAGCATGTGTTTTGGAAGAGCCAACAGGGATGTCAGAATTTCTTCTCTCTTCCACTTTACTGAACGTTTCTTTTCATTTAATTTCCCATTAAGAGGTGGTTCTTGAGACTGGAGTGCTTTGCCATTTCTTCTGATAATGGTCCACTAAGCATTGGATTGGTTTTTAAAAAAATATCCCCCAGCTCTCTGTTCAATGAAATTCACTTTTTCTAATTATCCTTCTTCCAAAGGAGAGCAGAAGGAAGAGTATGAACAATGGTTTCTTTTTATCTCTTTCAATCTTGTACCATTACTTCTTTTGTTCACAAGAGCCATTGTGGCTTTGAAAACACTTTTAACTGCACTGTAAAAAGCACCCTGGGTAGAAGTTGTCAGACACTATAATACAACAAAGGTGTTGAAGGAGAGCCACAACAGAAACCAGAAGAAATATAGGATCTTTAATTGGATTTCTCTCCCCACCCCATGGTCTATTAATTCCATTTCAGCCTTAACAAATGTCCTTTTGCATCATATATTTTCAACATGATCCTATTCATTAACACTTCTCAAGGACAGCTTCTCAAAGTATAGTAAGTCCTACTGAGTTCAGGGTGGTCTTCGGGGTGTCTAGATGACAGTAACCCCAGCTTGTTGAACAAGACCTGCAATGTTCGACAGGCTTGTCTGGTAATGTTTATTCTGTTTTCAATGTAGTTTTATAAGTATTACCTGAAAGGTGACTTGTTCAGCCTTATGTGTACATCAATCATATCATAAAATAAGTGATTATAAATCTGTACCTGAGTCTAGTGGTGCCTTGTAGCCAGAGTTACTTGGAGAGCTACTTTTGTAAGATTACATCTCCCAGAATCCCCCAGTCAACATAGACAGTAGTAATGCTGACTGTGGATTCTGGGAATTGTTGTTTGAAAAGTGACCTGTTGTCATTCCAGTAGTTCCATAGTGGACTACCAGCTTGAACCTTTGATGCTGCTGAGCAGGAGTGGGGGGAGCTGTTTCCCTTTCCTAGAAGACACCACAAGGTAGCAGCAGCAGAAACATTGGTACCATGTTAGTGGGAAGCTGCTGAATAGGGAGGAGTGCTGAGTGATTAACCAAGGAATCCCTCCCCATGCAGTTCTGTCAAAAGATGCCAGCAATTAACTGTGAAAAAGCAATTGGTACTTTCTTCCACATGTGGTGGAAATGCCCAATGGTGAGAAAGTTCTGTCCTATGATAAGATCTAAAATGCAAAAAATCATGTAGATGTACATTGAATTAAAACCAGAACTTTTCCTACTAGGGATATTCCATTTTGAAAAAAAGATACAGAAAGACAGATTGGCAGGCCTTGCTGGCGTATGATAACTGCCACTAGAATTCTCCATGGTAAGATTTGGAAGTCTTGCGTAGTACCTACAGAAGATGAATGGATGGGGAAAATAGTGGAAATTGCTGGAATGGACACATATATATGCTAGATGGGAAATCTAATAGCAAATTTATAAAGGATTGGGGAAAATTTCAGGATTATTTACATGACTAACATGGACAATTAATGTCTATTGGGTTTAAAGAGTAAAGAGATGTGATTATCTATTCACAGGAAAAAAAAACATATGGCAGAAGAGAATAACTTAAAAAGAGATGGGAAGAGGGAGAAACAGTAATAAAGAATATCTTTTTATTTGCTCCTCCCTCTACCTTCTAAGGTTTGCAAAGGAAGGTTATTTGTGAATAAGATGTAGCTGATACCATGACATCTGGGAAGTAAAATATTTTGATTTAGTAAACTATATGAATTTTATGTAGGTAATTGTATATATAGTATATGTTATATGTAAATGGGGGGTGGGGGAGGGAAGGAAAGGGAGGGGGTAGAAATTACATGTTATATATGTGTTATGTTAAATGTAATGTCAATGTTAATTATCTGTTTATGTCTGTAGATGTATACTGTATGTGAAACTATAATAAAAATATATTTTAAAAAAGATACCAGCAACTGGACTTTTTCAAAGAAGTCGCTGTGTTAGTTTCTTGCAGCACAATAAAAGAGGAAGGAAGGGACAGGAAAAAGGAAAAAAAGAACTGTGGCAGTTCGCATACCAGCAATTTTGCCAAAGGACCATGGAGAGAAATGAATGCTGCTGTGAACTTGTGTTAATGCGCAGCAATCCACATTATATCATCTCATCTAGACAACTCCTGATTCTAACCACTATATTTCTCTGGGTCTTGAGCAGAAATTACCACGTGAAATTGTGGATTTTTTTAAAAAAGCAAACTAGGTACAACTTTGCAAGAAAAAAAACACTGTGGGTGAAAGTAACAACCCAGGAAACATTTGCCCTGCTAGCCAAAGAGCATCTACTTATCTCTACCCTTATTGTCTTTGACTTCACAGGGTGACCCCCATATTGCATGTGGGTTCCTCAAGTACTATGTCTATGGAGGAAGTATGGTCACATCTGTTTCCTCAACTGCATGATGCTCTGATGCTATATCTAGCTACCACCCTGGTATAAGAGCAAGTGGTGCAGTCACTTCTTAAAGCAAAGCAAGTTGGGTTAGGTTAGTGCCGGAATGGGAGACAGTGCAAGCTCCAAGTAAACATTGCCTTGAGTTCTAGGAGGTAATAAACAAATGAGTATATAAAAGATTGTTCTCCTTTTCCTTTCTCTTGTGATCTGAAATTAGAAAAGAAGCCCTGCTGTGCATGCAGCTGCAACCAGCTAGTCATTGCCTTCATGACCCATTTGTGGGTTTGCTAGAAGCATCTGGTTGTATGCAGATGAAAACAGGAATCTGGACTAGGTGGGCCATCAGTATGATTAAGGACATTATCAGACAAGTGTCTAAAAACACTGTAATTCCATGAATGAGGATAGTGGAAACATTGTGTTATTACACTTACTATTGCATGTTACTGTAATCGTGTGAAAGAACGATCATGGAATTATCCTTTGATGACCAGTAGCACTTTAAGAATGGGAGTTTACTTCCACAATTTGGCATGGGTGAGATTTTGGTGGCTCTTGCGAGAAGATGTAAGCGCACTTAAAACTCCAAAAACACCTTAATTAACAAAGTAAATGAACACACAAACCTAAAAGTTTGCAAATTAAATGGGACAGTTCATAAAAAGAGCATCCTATGCTTTGTTGTCATGTTCTCACCTGGAAGTTTTCTCACTGAGGACCGCCCATGCATGCTATAATCTCACGATTACAATGGGGCGTGGCTTCACATACCATCAATACTGCAGAAAAAGCTATATTGAAGATATATTTACAACTTGTCCCATGAATTAGAAGAAACGCCTTTTTTGCTGCTAGAGCGTGCTGTAACAATGCAAAGATGATGACATGTGATAATGGGACCCGTTCGTGCTACTGTGGCATTCTAATCCTGCAGTTTTTGCAGCATCTGATAATGTCCTAAGTTTGTTATTCTTGTGTGCCTTCAACTAGGAGTTGTCATTTATCCTTGTGGCTTTTTTTTTTTTTTAGTGGTGGCCCCACAGTTGTAAAATTTGCTCCCCATTGCAAGATGCCTTACCTCTTTTGCTGGCCTTTTTAGGCAGGTTTGTGGTACAACCAAACCTTTTTTTTTTTTTGCTTTTTGGATTGTTATTTTTTTTATTAGTTTACAATTGAACATCTTACACTTTGACAACTTGCTTTCTTGAACTTAGTATTGTATACAACATAAATCTGTAAAATTATACACAGATATTTATAACATCACATCTCCCAGAAAAAATAAAATGAGATAAAGGTTGTAAAGGTTGTAACCCAAAGCTTATCTGTGACTTCCTGTTTGTATTCTGATGCAAGGAAAAGATCGTTTACATTTACAGCATCTCAAAATATAAGAGAAAATTATATTAAAGTCGCTCTTAGGTGGTATTACACGCCTCAAAGATTGAATAAGATGAATCAAAATGTGTTAAGTAATGGTTGGAAATGTGGAAAAAACAAGGGAACTTTAATGCATATGTGGTGGTATTGTGAGAAGATTAAGAAATTCTGGAGGCAGGTCCATATGGTAATCAAAGAGATTCTTCAAATTGATTTTGTGTTTACCCCTAAGATGTACTTACTTAATATCATTGATGAGTTGGAGGAGCAGAAAAGAAACATTTACTGGAGAATAATCCTTTATATGATCACTGCAGCTAGACTGGTTATTGCGAAAAAGTGGAAAGTTGCAGATCACCCGACGATAAACGAATGGAAAGACAGATTGATAGACATGTTAGAATTAGATATGCTGACAAAAAAAATGCGTAATAAGAAAGAGAGTGTGTGGAGAAAAGAGTAGAGACCAATAATTGAATACTGGAAAGGAAAGGGCGAATTACAGAGTAGCTATGATATAGGATGTTAAGCATCTCCAGCAAAGCAAGGAGATAAACCATTATAAGAGTGAACAAACAAGAAATTGTCAAAGTCATTTTAAGCTTATAAGTTTTTTTTTTTATGCTTTTAGTCTGATATTCGTCAGAATACAACCAAACTTTTGAGTCACAGGCTGTTGGGAATCATTGTTTAAAATACTATATCCTTTTTAATATTTCTCTGTTACGCTATTTGCTAGTTTGTTAAAGGACAGCTTCTCAAATCTTAATGCTTTTATAATGGAATGGCTGTATTTTATGCAGCCACATTGGCGATATTGGTGAAAGAAAATGATGCAGGACTCCCATGTCAAGAAAATAAACTAAAATAAACAAGTGTTGGAGTTGAGCCTTGAATCCAGGGCTCATAGCTCCAAATACAGATGTGGACCAGAAGCAGTCATTTGATTCTTCCTTATACTTGAGATATTTTGAAGGCAGAGGCAGTTTTTTCATCTCATGTAATAGCAAATTTTATCCTGAAGCACTGAAAACATTTGACACATTGGAGCTTTCTTGATGATCATCAAGAGTATTCTCTTCTCGAAGAAGCAGGTGAAAATATTGCTTATCTGTCAGATGTAGATGCTAAAGAGCATAATGAAGCTGACAAACTTCAGGGTAATGGAGGACAACCAAACCATTTTTTTTTCTTTCTGAAACAGGAATGGTTTCAACTTTTTCAGATACAATGTACACACAGGTTCTAATTAAATTCAGTGGAAGAAAAGCCAGGAAAGAAACCTGCTATGCCTCTGTCAATGGTAAACAGTTTAAAGCCCAATTAGCTCTTTGGCATGAGAGTTTCTACAGAGAGATAATATGTAGAACCAAAATGCTATATAAGTCAGAAAAGTTGAAAACTATAATGCCCAGGGGGGAAAAAGTAACATCAGTGGATTATATGCAGTGGGGAGCTGCTAAACTATTTCACTATTGCAAGCTAAATATTTCAGATGGGGGAAAGTCAACAAAAAAAAATATATGCACTGGTGGTGATAAAGTTGGAAATCAGGTGTGATTTCAAAGTCAGGATGCAGGACTGCAGGTATGCAAGTTAACTAGCATAAATACGGAAATAAGGGGGGTATAGCAACAAAAATGATGGTGTAGGATTATGAAGAATAAATGCAGAAATTGCCATTAAAGAAGAAAAAAAGGGTCCAGTGAGGAATGGTATGTGCAAAGCTTGGGAAAGGTACTTTTTGGACTACGGACAAATCCACAGTACACAAATAATCCAATTGTAACCCACTCACTCATGGAAACCCACTGGGTGACCTTGGGCCAGTCACACTCTCTTAGCCTAAGTGGAAGGAAGTGACACAAGAAAGGGTCACCATGAGTTTGAGTTGACTTGAAAGTACATAACAAACAAGGAGTGAAATATACCTGGTTCTCCTCCTATCTACATGCCTCACTACTTTAAGCCCTTTACCCCTTGACATCTGACCCTAATATCAGGGGTGAGGTGGGGAAAATGGTCTAAAGTGGTGGAACATGGTGTCAAGCTCAGACCCTGAAGGTGCCTGTTTCTGCCATTTTTGTGTGGTTCTGTAACCTTTCTGTTAATTGTGTTTTCATTTTGCTGTTCTGAGATCAGGTGGCAGGCAGCTGCAGAAACTGTCTGGGGAAAACAGGAGGTACGATGGTCTGGAAAGAAAGGATCAGGGGATGATAGGTAACCAATAGCTTTATAGCCCACCAGATTTCATAGATTGCAAACTGCTTTTAGTATACTGTCTGTTCTCTGAGTTTCCATTCTGAGCAATAACCTTGTACAATATTCTTTCTGGATTACTGTGCCAATAAAGTTTTCTCTAACTCTGAAAGTGCTGGTCACTGCATCTGGGAATGCAAGTACATGACACATAGTGATTTCAGGTGGGGGACAGGGCAGTTTTTCTACTCTGAGCCCAATGCACTCCTATGAAAGCAAGTAGCACTCCTATGAAAGCAAGTAGCAGCTCCCCACTGCATATAATCCACTGATGTTACTTTTTTCCCCCTGGGCATTATAGTTTTCAACAAAGCATCAAGCATTTCAGCTTCTCCCTTCTTTGGTGATATCTGTTCGAGGAATGAACACACATGGGCACATGTAGACAGAAATATACATGCATGCATGTGCACGCATGTGCACGCGCGCGCGCGCACACACACACACACATCTAATTTATCCCCAGGATTCTCAGTCCAAATGCACATCAGAACTACTGAACTTCTAAGCTCTTCTCTGAACACATGTCAGGATTCTGAGAAAGAGGTGTATCTGGATTACAGGTGTCACATGGAGCCCTGGGAATGGCAGATCTGTGAGAGGTGCCTTAGAAATCTAACAGAGAATTCTCAGAACATTAGCTAAAAAGCTGTTCTGCAGAATGGATTGCTATAAAGCTAACACATATATTTGTAAGGTAGAAAGACCCTAACAGATTTCAGAGAACTACATTAACCCAAGATGTATGCTGATGATGGCACTTAGTGGATGTGATTATGATGAAACCTGTCATGTTTCTACTATGATGCACTCAAGGTGTTGTTAGGGATGGCTTGTGCTCAGCAAACAGAGACAGTGCGATAGAAGAGGAAGGAGGATTTCATGGAAGTAGCTGAGTTCCTCAGAGGAAGGGAAAGTCTGAATGAATAAAACAGGGAATAAGAAAAGACAAACAATTTGTGTCATTTAAAAAATTGTAAGAGAAAAAACAAGTATTGCCTAAGCCAAGCACTTATTTACCTATCAAGACCTTCAGATATCCACTCTCCAGGTGAGCTCTCCATATTTTTCATGTCTTTATTTCAAGTTAGGGAATCTAAAAGTTCAGAAGTGTTAAAGCTTGAATAGTGCTGTTACTCGCACCAGTCAAAGGAATGAGAGTCGATTATGTAAAGGGTATATGGGTAAACAAAGAGGCTGTGCTCCATATACAAGACCTATGGTAAAGCTGGACACTGAGATGTAACAAACACCCTTCAGTTCTAGAACAGAGCTGTACATTCTGAAGGAGACTGAAACAAAGGAATTAAGTAGATGAGATAGGCATTTCAGTGTTTCCAGTTGTCAAAGTCTCTCTCTTAATTTGCCTAGCTCTTTAGTGAAAAAAATAAATAAATCATGAGATTTCAAGTTTCTGACAAGCTTCAAGAATCAGCAAACATGTTCCAAAAATCTGAGATAAGAAAAAGAACAAGACTTGCTTCAAGAAGAGGAAAATGTAAAACCTGTCCAGTAAATCTCACCAACATGTTGGTAAGTCTCTATGAGGTAAGTTTTTAAATGGGAAAAAAAAATCATATTCTTGGTTATTTTTTCTTGTTTAACAGACTCTTCAAACAAACCACTGGAAAATAATTAGGATGCTTACATGTTTATTTCAATGTTTTGTCAATGATAACTTTGTTGATTTGAAAAGGAATTTTCAAATTCAAGAAGACTTGGAAACCCATCCATTTTGTAAAGTGAGGAAAAAATGTGTTTGTATATTCCACAGTTGAGTTGTGTATTTCATTATTTCAGGGTCCAAAGCTTATCTCTTACTTTGCCCAGATATCTAAATATAATAGTTGTACATTCTGAACGAGTTTGGAACAGAGGAATCCAGGAGCTGAGGTGAATATTTCAACAATTTCCAATTGGTAAAGTCTATCTATCTAGTTCTCTGAACTATATGTTGCTGGGAATGGTTATAGCAGGGAAATATTGTATACTCCTCTACATAAGATAATATTATTAGCCTGCAGGAAAGGGAAAAAAGAAGCAAACTACAAGAAAGAGTTCAGGGATCAACTAGAAAAATTATAGACATTTTAGTTTCTGAGAAGATGAAGAAAGAAAGAATGATATTAAGAAAAAATATGAGGTAAGCCCTTTATTGAGAAGAAAACAGATAATTAATGACTGTTCTTTTCCTTCTGTCTGGCCTCTTCACACCAAGCCATGATGTTTAAATGTTTGTTTGATCATATGTTGACTTGTTTTCAGTTTCAAAAGAGATTTGCCAGTTCAAAAAGAATTAATTTGTAACCCATCAGTCCTTTAAAGAAAGTTGAGAAGAATAAAGAAATCCATGGATTTAAACAGGATTAAGAAAGCAACAAATGAGTAATAGAAAGGTTTCAGGTAATATAAGGATGACTCTGTCTGAACTGCTTCAGGGCGGGGAAGTGTGACAAGGTCACAGATAAACATCAACAATGTGAAGGTAGGGCCAAAGATGATATCCTTTATTGCAGAGAAAGATCTTTGATCGTCGTTCCATGACTGGTTGGCTGGTTAGCTGACTCAAGACCAGTCACTGGAGATGTCACTGTGATGGTTAAACCTTTATTTGATCTATTAGTGGTATTTTTTTCACATTTGGAAGGGATTACAGAATGCAAAAAGATCTATAGTTGACCCATTCTTTAAAGGCAGAATTGGAAAAGCATAATTACAGCAACAGTTTCCAACAGGATCAAGAAAGGCACAAAGGCACAAGAAGAGGTCTAGTGTGAGGTAAGAAATGGACTTCTCCAATGGCTTCTTCTCTAAGAAGAGCAGAATGTAAAGCATCACAAACTTATAGGTAGGTGTGTTTATTACCAAAAAGGCAGATACTTTTATCTCTTTTTCTGTCTCCCTCCTCCCGTCAGCTGTTCAAATCTCTACCAGGGAACAGTGATGCATTGGCATTGATTTGTTCATTTCTTTTCACTTTCCTTGAACTGAAAGGGAATTTTGAAATCTAAAAAGGGTTGCACATGACCTTTGCTCTAGAACCTTTCTAGAAAACCTTCTGACTAGAAACCGTCCGGGCAAAAAAATGACAACACCCCAAACCTGATATGATGTAAGAAACATAGCAGGCTTCTAGAGGAACATGCAAGAACACCACCACAATGGAGGTAAGTCCTAAAGAGTTGGCCCTTCATAGAAAAGAAAACAGATTCTTGATTCTTTTTCCTTCCTAGTTGGTCTGTTTGAACCATTCACGGAACACATTAGCAATCTTTAAACATTTCTGTTTTCTTTGCAGATTTAAAGAGAATTTTGCAAACTGAAATGAGATGTAGTTTATCCATTCTTTAGTTTAAAATATTATAGTTTTAGTGGTTTATTCAGTACAATAAAAATGCATGTGAGAGAAAGATTTAAAATCTCAAATGCAATACAGAAGATCAATGTAGACTTCTTCTGAAGCCAACTGGGAGAGGCAGCTACAAGAACGTTAACAGCACAGGTACTTACATTCATTATACAAGTCATCTAGAGTGGGAGGAACTAGAGACAGCTGGGAGGTAAGGAATTAATTGCTCTAGTAAATTAGCAGACTTTCACTGAGTTTGTGGTTTCTAATACTTACTGCTTAGTGTGTGCGATAACTAAGGAAAGAAGACATTTTGTACCCTGAACGCAAAGTGTAAAGAAGATGCCTTATTTCAAAAGAAAGAAAGATGAAACAAATAAGCTCTTGTCTTATTTATCTGAAATTAGGAGTGCTGAAATATGAGAAGGATCAAAACTGGTGTAGTGTTGGTGCTCATCTGTCCAAAAAGAGAGGCTAAATGATTTGAAATTAGTCAAATAATCAAAGTTGTGCTACCCTTGGAAGACATAGAACAATGGCAAGGCTTCTGGATGAGAGGTAAGAAACAATTCTCAGTTCTGGAACAAGAAACTGTACATTCTGAAGGAGATCGGAATGAAAAAAGCCAGGAAATGAGACAAGTATTTCATAATTTCCCAATGCCGAATTCTTTCTTTCCCTGACTCTCTAAGCAGACAGAGAATGGCATTTCTCCAACCAAAATCATACTTTCAACCTGCAAAAGCACATTGCTTGAGGAAAATAAACTCTAGGCCTTCATTTCATTGTTTCTCACAAGCTTAGGACAGTAACAAACTCACAGTGAAAATGCTGAACTGCAGTAAGGAACATAACATGTTTCAAGAAGATAGAAGTGACTATCACCAACATGGAGGTAAGTCCTTAAGAGGTAGGTAGGTCCTTTATTGAGGGAAAAAGCAGATTCTTCAGTGTTTTTTCTTGCTGGTTGGTCTATTCAAACCACATTTAATTAAGCATTCACTTAATTGTCTGATGGCTTCTTTGCAGATTTGAAAGCGGTTTTCCAAGTTAAAAAAAAAGCAAAAAAACCACCACTGTAACCCATTCGTTCCTGAAAGCAAAACCGAGTTGAAAAGCTCAAAAGAAATGCATGGATTTAAACATCATTAATAAAGTAACAAACTAGCAGCAGCAGCAGCAACAACAAAAAAGTCTACTATGAGGTAAGGAACAAGATGCATTGCTCTGCTTTAAGGAGAAGAATGTATGAAATGTCACAGATGAATAGTATCACCCACATGCAGGTAGGGCCTAAAAAGGTATCCTTTGTTTTAGTAGAAGATCCTTGGTCTTCCCCCCACTGCTGGCTGACCTGTTCAAATGATGATCATGAATATCTCTCTGGCTGATCATGTAGTGACTTCTTTGCAGGAAACCGCTTGACTTTTAAATTGTAATCTTTGGCATCTTTAAAGAGAGAGTGCTGAAAAGTAGAAAAAAATATATATCCCACCCCCCCTCTGGATCAAAATGTAACAAGCTCCTAACAAGAAGTCTTGTGTGAAGTGAGAAACATGAATGCAAGTATTCCCCAATTCAGGAACATTCCCCATGTGGAGGTAGGTGGTTCTTTATTACTGTCTTCCTAGCTCCTTCTGTCACATTTTCCTGTCTGCTTGATCTTTTCAAACTAATCATTGAAACCAGTTTAAACAGTTTCCTTTTGCAGAGAAGAAGTTGCTCCTTTCATTTGTTAATCTGGAGTTGGGGATAGTAAGGATAAGTCATGTATCACTTCTATAAGTACTTATTGCTGCAATTGCCAATTTTGGAAATTCTAATAATTACCACATTAGGAGAGAAGCAATGATTCTAATGGAAACACCCTGGAATCATAGTGGAAAGAAAATACCCTCTTTTCAAAAGAAGGATATCTGAAATTTCTTTAGAAGTACAATCAGGAAATTCTGAGAAATAGCAAAAATAAGAAAGCTTCCCAGAGCCAGAGAACATCCCCATAAGCAGGATGCAGAATTGCAACTTGTCATTGCTTAGGCACTGCCCATCCTCCCCTGGCCACTAAATGGTTGTGGGGCATTGTGCCAATGCGGGGAAAGCTACCTTGTGCAGTGGGGTGGAACTGCACCATGGGAGCTTTAAGCTCCACCAGTGCAATGTAGGATCCTTACCTGGCAGAGCAGTAAAGAAAGAAAAGCAGAATCAGTCAGGAGGAATGAAGAAAGAATTGGAAAGGCCAAGAAAAGGAAGGAAGCCTATTGAGAGGTGATACTGAAGAAGAAATCAGCTAGATCCTCTGGAGTCAATGCTCAGGCTTGTTCATCAGGGTGCCAGTTCAGTCCAGAGCTGGATGAAAAGGGAATTGAACCTCCATTGCCCTGAGTCTATTTGGCCAGCTTTTCTGTGGAGGAGAGCAACAAAGCCTTTGGCCCACAGCACGACAATGGGGTAGGGTGGAGAGGAGGGATCACTGGTGGGCTTCATGTGTATGACTCTTGTTCATGGCATGCCCAGGCTAGTGCTGACCGCCACTTTTGGGGTCGGGAAGGAATTTTCCTCCAGGGCAGATTGGCCTGAGCTCCTGGAGGTTTTTCGCCTTCCCCTGGGCACTGAGCAGGAGTCACTTGCCAGGTTTGTTGGCATATTCAGTTCAGTAAATAATATCTTTTTTTAAAAAAAAACACAACAGAAATAATATTAAAAAAGATAAACCAACATTAAAATAAAAAATAAAAAATAAAAGAAAATTTAGATTTCATAATTGAAAACGAATTCTTGTCTCCTTGGCCTTTTTTGCTTGGATTCTATGAAGATTGCTTGGTGTTGAGGAAACTAGGTGGGGCTGTGGACAGGTAGAGACAGAGAAAGAAAAATCTTTCTCTTGCTGCATTGCAATTTGTAATATTCTGATAAATTTATGATTGTTGGTGAAGCCACACTGTTGGGAGCTAGGTGTTTGGTGTTTATGGTACTATGACATCTTCCTTAGGATTAGTTCTCATTGAAGTAAATGAGACATGGTTTTGAATAAAGACATACAATTGGGAAGTCATATAGTGCTGGTCACATTGAGATTAAGGGCTTGTCTACACCAGTAAATATCCCAGTGTGCCCCCATTCCAGAGCCATGTAGTCCAAATGATGCAGGGTAGTTATCTTGATCTGCCCCTGGGCAGTCCAAATGATCCCCTGGGTAGATACAGGGCTAGATGTAGGACAAGCCAGGATAGGTTCTGATAAACTGTTACAGAAGAATATCTGGGTTACCTGGGGAAAAATAGATTGGGCCCCACATGTCCGCAGGTCCACATGTCGCTCTGCCCATGTGTCCACATGTCCACATGCCACTCTCCCCTGCCATTGTCAATTCCCTGGCTATTCCAGAAGCCAGGCAGGAGTCCCTCAACATGTGACCAAGGCTGGTCACATTTAGGGGGCCTGCAGTCCCATGTTGCAGGACCCCTGCCTGTTTTCCATGTTAGTGGGGGAAATGGTGGCTTCATGATGGGCTGGCATCCTGTTGGTACTCTGGCCCATTTTCTGCAGGTAACTGGGGGTGGGTGGGCCACTTCCAGAGACAGGATATACTGCCAGGGAGTCGGTGTATCCTGCCTGATATGGATGACCCCTATGTCTCATAGTAGCCAAAGAAGTGCCATTGGAATTATTTATTTATTTATTTATTTATTTATTTATTTATACCCCACTCTTCAGCCACAAGGCTTTTAGAGCGGCTTACAAATTGTTTTAAGCAATAGCAATTTACACATCTACACTGTGTTAAGCAGTTTCCAGCGTGTGTTAGCTAATTGCCCCCACAAGCTGGGTACTCATTTTACCGACTTACGAAAGGATGGAAGGCTGAGTGAACCTTGGAGCCTGCTGGAAGCGAACTTGCAATGTGGTGACTTGCAGTACTGGCATTTAACCACTGCGCCTCATGGGATGTACTCTTGGATGGTGTGCAATGGAAGATAGCAGCCTACATCTCATCTCATCTGAACAGGAGGACTTTCCATTTCATTTTCTTTTAACCAAGTCTAAACTCCACAAACTTGAGTGCGGGACTGAATTTCTTTAGCATTTAGTATAGTGTTTCAAAGTTTTAAGGAAAAATGACGACTGTATATCAATTGTGCTGATGTAGCGCTAGGTCAAACTGCTGGAGCAGAGACAGTGGAAAATAACCACTTGCTACATCCTTGCCTGGCAAGCATAGCCATTGCTGGAGAAGAAAGCATAAACAAATCCTGCCATAAATGGTCAGCTTAAAGAATTCTTCCTTTGATTCCCTCTCTCATGTTCTGAGGCAAAGACAAAACAAGTAGACAATATAACAATTAAATAACTTGGTTTGCATAATTACCAAATAATCTGTGTAATAGGCATCTTGGAAAAAAAGGTCATACACAGTGTGTGTGTCTTCAGGTTGCCTGTCACTTAGGGGGACCCCGTGAATTTCACAGGGGTTCCTTAGGCAAGAGGTTGCTTCCCCAGTTCCTTCCTCTGAAATATAGCCTACAGCACCTGGGATTCCTTGGTGGTCTCCCGCTTAAGTACTAAAGAAGCCTAACCAAGATCAAATGGGATCTGGTGGCTTTATGGTATTTAGGCTGCCCAGTCTTTGGAGATTATCAGATGAGGCTAATGTGGCACCATAATGACGCCAGAGGAACACAAAAGGACACCAATATCAAATGACATCATCCTTTTGTGTTCTGCTGGTATCATTATGGTGTTTCTTTCTATTGACAGGCCAAGCTATCAATAGATCCCCTGTTGCGATTTGGTGGTGGTATTGCCAGTGTGTGAAACCTCAGGCCATTTAACTCTCGGGAGTGCAGCATCAATGGGCAGTCTGGTGCGAACACTTCCGGGTGAGATCGGAACATCCAGGTAAATGACACACTTTTTATGAACCTCTCCAGGTTACTTGGAAGTTTTAAAGTGTGTTTTTTGCTTGGTGTAACTTTTAAAATGTATTTTTGTTTTTATTTTTGAATTTCCCGTGCTTCTCACAAGAATGGGCGGGATTTTAGTCCAGGAAGTGAACGGAGCTCCATTAGAGTTCTGTTCATTCCTGGGCTGCCTATTGATGGGAGAGAAGCTTAGTGTGGTGGGGTTATTATGCTGGGACAGGGGCAGGATTGGAGATTGTGGGACAGGAACACTTTTTGCGTTACTCTCTGATAATTTCCTTAGTGTCACTATAGTTGGAAAAAGACAACAAGACAGTTGTAACTACAAGGCTCTTCGAAGACCTGAGGAAAAGTACACATCTCAGGGGCTGCTGGAGAGGTAACAATGCAGCCTTGTGGGGCAGCAGGTCCTGCTTGCTCTGTGAGAATGCAAAAGTTACAGACAAGAAAAGGACCCTGGCTTACCAAAATTAATTTACAGTGAATCCCTCCACAAAATTTATTATGTGCCTTCAAGTCAACTCCAGCTTATGGTGATCTTATCCTAGGGTGTGTTTTTTTGATAAGGTTTATTCAGAGGAGGTTTGCCATTGTCTTCCTCTGAGAGTGTGTGAATTGCCCGAACTCACTGGGATTTCCCTGGCTCAGCGGGGATTCAAGCTCTGGTCTCCTAGCGTCCTAGCTCAGCACTCAGAACTACTACACCACTCTGGCTTTTCCTCCAGAACATAATCATATGAAATTGACATGTCTTTCCTCTACACTGGAATGATGTCTGATACATATTGAAAAGATACCCCCACATACCTCACAGTTTGTTCAGATGTTAACTCCTCTTTCACAGGTGAATATTTTAACCAGTTTAGAAGGATCCCAAACTTTGCTATGTCATTCAGTTTTCTTAAGCTTTGCTATCATTTTCAATACCTGGGTGATGACATTCAGAAGACAAAGAGGACCACCATCCAAAGAAAGAAATAAATTAAAATAAAACATCTTCCCAAGTGTATTTCCTACCATTTTCAGTATGTATAATAAAAATCTCCTTTACCAAAGTGGTAAGGGCAGCACTTATCATCACTTGTTTTAATAAATTATTTTTCCAGGATGTCAGATGCTTTAATAACCGCTTTCCTTAGTGATGGAGAGAAATATATTCCTTTTGTAAACAAGGAAGGGCATGTCCAAACTATTGTAATAAAGCAAGATCTCTGGCAACAGAAAACCTCATTTATTATTACAGGTTGGGATTCCTAGAAATGCATTTTCAATCCACATGGACTCCTCCTACCAGCAGAGAAGGGAGGGAGGCTAAAGGAAGCCGGGTTAGAAATCTGGCTAATCAACATTCAGATTTCATAAGGCTATAGACAACTGGCCAATCATTGATGCTTTTGCTCCAGAACACTGGATGGGCATGCTTTCTTTTTTAAAGTTACAGGGTATTTGTGTATTTGAATGGTTAGTTTCTGGGTGGAGATATGCAAGGAGGATTAGTGTCTGTTTGGCTAATGGTTGGTTAAACTAGCCACTCAAATACATAAATTTATATATCCTCCCCAACAGGGGTTCACTATATACCCCCCCCACTCCTACCCAACCATTCTCTGAAGATGCCAGCCACAAATGCAGGCGAAATGTCAGAAATAAACTCTCCAGAACACGGCCTCACAGCCCGGAAAAAGACCAAGGAAAATCTATGGATGCCAGCTGTGAAAGCCTTTAATTTCACGTCTTGTGGTTTGTTCAGATGCAACTTTGCAAACCTAAACTGTGCTGCCATGTTCTTTTTAGAAAGAAGAGGCTTTCTCCTGGCAACCCTTCTGAACAAACCATATTTGTTCAGCCTTTTTGTAATTGTACTGTCATGAATGTGAACATTTCACATGCTAACTTTGAGGCCTGTAGAGTCTGAGATGTACCTCTTGGGTTTTTTTGCAATTTCTCTGAGCTTTGCATGGTCTGAACTTGGGGTGAATTTGCTGGGACATCCACTCTTGGGAAGATTGGCAACTCTCTTCAGTGTTTTCCACTTTTGAATAATCTTTCTTTACTGAAGAATGATGGACTTTAAATTGTTTGGAAATGGCCTTATAACCCTAGATTGATGGGCAGCAACAATGGCTTCTCTAAGATCATTGTTGATGTCTTTCCTCCTTGGCACTGTGCTAACACAAACCTGAATGCTCCAGACCAATGAACTGCCAAAACTTTGGCTTTTATAAAGGTGGTCACACTTACTGATGATCAATTAATCAAGGTCATTTGATCATCAGCAGCTATCTGCTACTTAACATCTTAATTCCTATGGAAGCAGTAAGGGTGTACTTAGTTTTTCACATATGGCTTCTCCCTTTTAGCTTTATTATTGTTAATTCAATTATGACATGGTGTAATATATCATGTGTTGTTGTTCATCTGAGGTTGTATTTACCTAATTTTAAGACCTGCTAAGGAAGATGATAGTTATTATGTCCTGATATGTAAAACCATAGAATTCAAAGAGAGTGTACTTTCCTTTTCACATGAGCATACAGTGAAAGAATTACAGTGAAGAACTGCTGGATTGGATCCTGAGTTGTCATTCTGCCAGCAAGAGCATCCACAGATGGAGTTTGGCTCAGAACACTCTGAAGTAGTGCAAAAGGCGGAACTTTCAGTTTGCACTCAGAGGATGAATAAACATGTATTTATTTTTTTAAAATAAAACTTCCAATAAAGAGAGGAGGAATAAAGAGGCAGGTCACAATAACTGGGCCATGCTTATTGAACAAATCAGCAAAATGAGATGTGATGGTAGTGGGGGGGGCAGAGAGTGCAGGAAATATTAACAACTCACCCAGGCTGTAAACCTGTAGGAATGCCTGGGCAAGGCCATCCTGGTCTGGTTGGGTGATGACTTCTTGATCACCACTCCCTTGGGGCTGTACAGCATCCACTGTAGAGGGATCTTCCCATGTCATCTCCTCCTAGATCCTCAAAGCTCTGAGTGGGTGAACCTGGTCCCAAAGTTGATCAATATCCTGCCCATAGTCCTGGGGCTCTGAGCAGCAAGAGCAGAAATGACCAATCCTCATAAAGGTGCCTACTGTGTACCATTTTTGTTTTGTCAAATCCCCATCTTTCTGCAGTTCCTAGTACTACCACTTTTGTTCTAGGTTTGTCAAGCAATTCCCCTTAGACTTCGAGATGGGGAGATAGGGAACTGCACAGGAAGAGTATTGTTGTCAAAAATGTCTTCCATACTCTGTTCAGCAAGCAGAAGAACTCTACTAGATCAATAGTTTCCTGAAGGATCCTTTCCTCCTGCAGCAGGGTTTCTTTGGATCCAACCCAGAGATTTGGAAGAGGCCCTGAAAAAAACCTCAACCCAGTCACAATCTCATAAAGATATCTCCCTTTATTCCTATTCATCTATAGATTTCATGATAATGTGCTTCTCACTTTACTATTACTTGGCAGAACAGTTTGTTTCTACCTACATATACCATTTTTTATTCAGCTTTTGGCCTTGAGATATCATTCATATATATTCCTGAAGATATTAATTTTTTTTTAAAAAAAAGATACGGTAACCTCACCACATATTGGTATCAACTGTAACTTGACACTTTCCCTTTCTTCTTACCAAAATTTGGTGGCTCACTTATTTTAATCAGCTGATGTGATGATTTTGTTTGGCAAATACCAAAGCATTTTTTAAAACATAATAGTTGTGTGTTCAAATCTAAATCCTGGCTTTTGGACACTAAGTGGTGACAAATGGATCCATTCAATTTAATCAGTGAACTGTAGGATTCCTACCACTATTTCAATGCCTTCTGCAAACCAAAAATAAAAATAATCCCCAAAGATATATCTTTTGCAATCCCAAATCAGTGAAGTTTTAAAACCACTTTCTTCTGAACTTTGATAAAAGTTCTAGGGATTATTATTCTTTTTAATTCAGGGTTGTGTATTTTTTTGGTGGTGGGCAGGATACAAAAAATTACTAGAATAGTGATGTGTTTAAATGTATTTTCAGCTCCGTAATAACTTTTTCCTTTAAAAACAAAAAGTTCAGCACAATCTGAATGTCAGGATTGTATGTAGCGGCAAAACATCCAGTCATGGACTTTTAGAATGGAAGAATGAACACCAAGTATCAATTCACTTAAAAATGGCAAATAGCATGAGAATTTTGTTTCATAAAAGTTTGTAAAGTTAGAGAAGACTGAGCCTGGATGAATCAGCAAAATGTGAGGCCTGTGAAAACTGTAGCAATTACTTGGTTCACTGCTAATGACAAATATCGGAGCCCAGACTGTAATGTTGTCATGGCAAACCTGTCAACTAGGCTCGGTAGCTCCAAGGTCATGAAGAGTTCTGTTCCTGTGGAAATTAAAACTAAACTGGACAAATAAACTACAAAATGATCACTTTGAACATTCATTTGCTAGAAGAGGTGAACTGGGCATGGGCAGGTCTTTCCTTCCACTCTCATTCATGACTGTGGATAGAACATTCCCATTTTTGATCGTGTTTTCATTTCTGACAAGTGACTGAGCGTTGGTAGTGCTTTAAAGGTTCTGATTTTGAGGCACAGTGCACTCTTTTCACATTCCCCATGCGATTATAAGTAGAGAACCACAGAAGCCCATTAAGGAACAACACTATTTGTGAATTGTTTTGTTTTTAAATGACATAGTAAACCAGTGCTACTTTTCTCTTTACCCAAACAGATCAATTTGCCACGCAGCTGTTATTAACCTCCTTTAATTAACTTTGTCCCAAGGGTTTGTGTCAACCCACTTGTGCCAACCTACTTGGAAAACACAGCTTTTCCCAGGTGGTGTTTAAAAGGGGGAGGGTCTGTGTAGTTTGCATATAACTGCTGGATGGATAAACTGATAAGATTCATGTACAGCTGCATGGACAGAAAGGCTCTCAGATTGCCTTATATATCAGTAGCAGCAAGACAAATCAGAGCTTATAGCTTGAAAGCCAACAAACCCCAAAGAGTCAGAAAAAAATAAAGCTATAGATTTTATAGATTTTTGTTATAGATTATGGCCAAGATCCTGCATCATTATAGTTATGGCAACAGAGCTCTGTTGTCATCGCTACTTCTGCCAATGTCTCAACCCCCCCCACTCAAAAATACCCTCTGAACCCTACCTCTTAAGCCATGTACAGTGCCCCAGCTGAAGGGTTTCCAAGTTGCTACACGTCAGGACTTAGAAAGAATGACTGCAACACTTTCGCAGTCATGAGAAATATTGAGACAGGCAGCTGGAGAGATCTCTCAGAGTGCTGCCGCAACTGCTTGTCTCAAGGCATCCTGCAGCTGGCAGAGTTCCTCAGTCATGATTCCTCAGGACCCTGATCTAAAGTTTCCCCAGAAGCCCTTCAGTTGGGGCACTGCCTAGCTTAAGAGGTGGGTTTGGGGCGGTCACATTAGGTCATTAATGACTGTAAACATGAATCCCCAAAGTTACAAGATTGTAAGTTTGGTTTACAATCTCGTAAATATTGAACAGGATGCCATTGTAAGTACCTTTAACAAATCATCTTTTTTTTTTTGATTGGCTGAATTTATTAGCTAAATTTCTATGTGTGTATGTCCCTTCAAATTGTGTGTCAACTTATGGTGATCCCAGTAACTTCAGAGAGTTTTTTTTTAATATAATTTTTATTAGTATAATCATCATGCAAATTACAGAAGCTAAAAAAAAATGCCGCATAAAAATATCCATGATCAACAACAATAAATAAATAATTGTTCTGACTTCCCCCGTCCAAATAACTCAAGGTGTTTTGTAATTGCCCTGTCTTTATTTTCCTCCCTTCCCTCTATTCCCTTTAATCAACTCTTTTTACTATTTGACTCTTTGTACGTACGCTAATTCTTCCTCTATCTCATCTCTCCTGTTCTTCGATTCCATTTTTATTTCTCCTTCCTCCTTCCTCTAGTTCTTAACCTTCTCACTAATCTCATCCTATTTTCAATATTCTTAGAGTTCCTGCTCTTTCTCCATTCAGTTTTCCTTATATCTCTATGTCTTTATTTACCCCCCATCTTGTCTTGCAATAATCAAATACTGGTAACCATTCTTCTTCTGTTTTTGATGCCATATCTTGGTTGATTATTCAAGTTAATTTATCATTTTCACTCATTATAGTTATTTTATTTAACCAGTCTTCTATCTTTGGTTCTTCTTTGTTTTTCCATTGTGCCGCAATAGTTATTCTTGCGGCTGTGCATAAGTACAGTAGTATTCTCCAATACTTTCCCTCTACTTTTTTTTCCAGAATTGAAGTGATATTGAGAAGGTATAGCTTTGGGTTCAGATCAAATTCAATATTAAATATTTTTTGAATTATTCTATGCACTTTCATCCAAAATTTGCTTATGACTGGGCAGGTCCACCATGCATGCTTCAATGTGCCTCTTTCCTTCTGGCATTTCCAACAGCTATTCTCTTTTAACCCGTAGATTTTACTTATTCTGTCTGGTGTGAGGTACCATCTGTTGCTTATCTTAAAGAAGTTTTCCTTTAAATCCTGACAGGCAGTAAACTTTTTTGTTTTCTTCCATGCTTCTTCCCATTCGCTTAATAGGATTTCTTCTCCTATATCTATGGCCCATTTTATCATGACTTCTCTCACTTGTTCTGTGACTAGGTGCTCTGAAATCAATAAGTTGTAGAATCTTGTAATCTTTTTCCTCTTATCGTCCCATATGATCTTTTGTAGATCTGTCTGACTATCTAAGAAGCCACACTCCTTTTCATCCTTTTTAAACCTACTGAATATTTGCTGGTATGAGAACCAGTTGAATTGCCACCCCTCTTGCTGCAGCTCTTCTCTTGTTTTTAGTTCTAACCTCCCATCTTTCTCATTCTTTAGTAATTCCTTGTATGTAATCCATCTGTCCAATTTCCCAATTTGTCCCCATCTTCCCTGGAATGCTTCTACTGGGGATATCCACTTTGGTATTCGCCCAAAATGTTGCTTGTTTATTTTGTTCCAATTTTGTAGCAGTGCTCTTCTTATGATGTGGTTATTAAAGTCTTTATGAATTACTGCCTTGTTATATCCTAAGTAGGCATGCCAGCCTAATCTTAGTCCTGCCCCTTCTAGAGTTAGGAGGTTCTGATTTTCTAGTTTAATCCATTCATTTATCCATACCAAGGAGCATGCCTTATGATAGTTTTGCAAATCGGGTAAATCTAATCCACCTCTTTCAGATCTTTCTAATAAAGTTTGCCATTTCACCCTTGCTTTTCGACCATTCCAGATAAACTCGCTTAGATCTTTCTTCCATCTTAGGAATGCTTTTTCATTTGAGATTATTGGTATAGTTTGAAATAAAAACATCATTTTTGGGAGGACCACCATTTTTATAGCTGCTACCCTTCCCATCAGCGAAAGTTTCAATTTGGACCAGGTCTTGAAATTTCCCTTAATTGCTTTCCAGGTCTTTTCGTAATTTTGTTCAAAAAGATGTAAATTTCTACCAGATATCCAAATTCCCAAATATTTTGCCTTTTTCTCTAGTTTACATCTGGATTTTTCCCTTAGGATTTCTTGCTCTTTGTTTGTTAAGTTCTTAGTTATTATTACAGTTTTTTCCTTGTTAATCTTAAACCCAGCGTATCCTCCGAATTCCTCAATCGTTTCTAATAGTTGATTTATATTGTTCAAGGGATTTTCAAGAATGACAGCTATATCGTCCGCGTAAGCTCTGACCTTATATTCCTGGTCCTTGATTTTGACTCCTTGTATCTTTTTTTCTTTTCTAATCTTGTTAAGTAAAATTTCTATTACTGTTATGAATAATAGAGGAGACAGAGGGCATCCTTGTCTAGTGCCTTTTTGTATCTGAATTTCCTCTCTCCATTTACTATAATGAAAGCCTTCTGGTCCTCATATATTTTTCCTATATTGGATATCATAAATTGACCAAACCCGAGCTCATCCAGTACTTTAATCAGACAGCACCAGTTGATGTTATCAAATGCTTTCTCTGCATCCGCAAAAATTATTGCTGCTTTATGATCATTATTTTTTTCCAGGAATTCCAAAATATCAATTATGTATCTAATGTTCGTTGATAACAGTCTACCTGGCAGAAACCCACATTGTTCCGGACGTATTATATCCTTTAGGACCCCTTTTATTCTGTTCGCTAACATGCTAGTGTAGATCTTATAATCCCCGTTTAGAAGGGATATCGGACGATAGTTTTTAACATCTGTCTTCTCCTTGCCCTCTTTCCAGATCATTGTGATATTTGCCATTTTCCCGACCTCTCTAACCGTCACGATCCGCCACTCCTCCGTCTGCTCCAACCGCTCCCGACCTCTCTAACCGTCATGTTCCGCCACTCCTCCGTCTGCTCCTGCCACTCCCGACCTCCAACCTGCGAATCGCCCCGTCTCCTGCCTGGTCCTCAACTTCAGAGAGTTTTTTAAGGCAAGGAATACTCAGGTGGTTTTGCCAATTCCTTCCTCTGAAATAGAGCCTACAGCACCTAGCATTTGTTGGTGGTCTCCCAACCAAGTACTAATCAGGGCTGACTCTGTTTAGCTTAGCTCTGTTTAGCTCTGTTTAGCTTGCAAGATCAGATGGGATCTGGTAACTTTAGGAGATTTAGGACCTCTCAGCGGCTTTCGATACCATCAACCATGGTATCCTTCTGGAACGCCTGAGGGAGTTGGGCATCAGAGGCATTGTGCTTCAGTGGTTCTGATACTATCTCTTGGGTAGATTCCAGATAGTGATGTTTGGGAACAGCTGCTCCTCTAAGAAGGAGCTTACATGCTGTGTCCCACAAGGTGCCATGCTGTCACCAATGCTTTTTAATATTTACATGAAACCACTAGGAGAGATCATCAGGAGGAATGGGTTGGGGTGTTACCAGTATGCTGATGACACCCAAATATATTTCTCTATGCCCTCGGCAACAGCTGCAACTAAGGATGGTGTGTCCCCACTGGATGCATGCCTTGGAGTGGTAATGGGTGGAATGAGGAAAAACAAACTGAAGCTGAATCTGGACAAGATAGAGGTACTTACTGCTAAGTCTTCCAAAATGGGTTTGGAGGTGTATCAACCAGTTGTGGATGGGGTTAGATTCCCTCTGAAAAACTGTGTTCACAGCTTGGGAGTGCTCCTGGATCCATTGCTCCAGATGACAGCACAGGTAGATGTGACAGCCAGGATTGCTTACTATCTGCTTCGGCTGATATGCTGGAGTTGGAGGATTTAAAGATGGTACTACAGTTTCCCCTTCACATTCGCGAACTTGACATTCGCGGTTTTGATTATTCGCGGTTTTGGGAGGGTCCCCCCACCCCCCCAAAACCACGACACGGCGCCTCCGGAGGCCCTGTGAAAGCCATGGGAGGGAGTGGGGAGGGCCAGGGAGGCCTCCACGGGGCCTTCAGAGACCCCCTGGAGGCCCCGCGAAGGCCTTGGAAGGGAGGGGGAGGGCTGGGGAGGCCTCCAGGGGGCCTTGCGAGGCCCCGCAAAGGCCTTGGGGAGCACCGGGGAGGCCTCTGCAGGGCCCTGCGAGGCCCCGCAAAGGCCTTGGGAGGGAGGGGGGAGGGCTGGGGAGGTGATCATGGGGCCTCCGGAGATGCTCCGGAGGCCCCATGAAGGCCTGGGGACGGGGTGGGGAGGGCTGGGGAGGCGATCTTGGGGCCTCTGGAGATGCTACGGAGGCCCCATGAAGGCCTGGGGAGGGAATGGGGAGGGCTGGGGAGGCCTTCAAGGGACCTCTGGAGACACTCCGGAGGCCCCATGAAGGCCTGGGGAGGGAGGAGGAGGCAGGGGAAAGCGACTATAGGGCCTCCAGAGGCCCTGTGGTCGCTTTGGCGGGGGAGGGGGAGGGCAATTGTTATTCACGGATTTTTCACATTGTCGGGGGTCTGGGGAACCTAACCCCCGCGAATGTGAAGGGATGACTGTACATGCACTGGTAACTTCAAGGCTTGACTTATACAATGTGCTCTACATGGGGCTACCTTTATGCCTGCTCCGGAAACTCCAACTGGTTCAAAATATGGCAGCCAGGCTGGTCACAGGAACAACCAGGGTTGACCATATCAAACCAATATTAAAATGTCTTCACTGGCTGCCAATTAGTTTCTGGGCAAGGTATAAAGTGTTGGTTATTACCTTTAAAGCCCTTCATGGCTTAGGACCAGGTTACCTATGGGATCACCTTCTTCCGAACAATCCACTCCATACCCTTAGGTCTTCTGGGAAAAACGTACTCCAGCCAATTAAAACTAGGTTGGCCACAGTCACCCAGAGGACCTCCTCCGCCACTGCTCCCAGACTGTGGAGTAGTCTGCCAGAGATGATACGACATCTTGAAGATCTAGATATCTTTAAGAAGGCTCATAAGAGGGATCTTTTCCAGTAGGCCTTTCTAGATTAAGTTGGATGCCCAGCCATTACTTTGATGCTCTCCACCTTGTTACTTTTATTCCCATTTTATGCCTTTTTCATTTTAATAATGTATTTTATATTTAAACATAATTGACTTGTTACTGTAGACATGTTTTAGTGATGAAATGTTTTAACACGTGTCGTTTTAACAGTTGTGTCATTTTAACATTTGTGTTGTTTTTAACATTATGGTGGATTGTTGTCCAATGTTTTATGATGTTTGCTGCCCTGATTCTGATGGGAGAGGTAAGATGAAGATAAACATCACCATCATCATCATCATCATTTAGGCCAGATTTAGCCAACTTTTAAAAAATCAATAAGTTGTTATATCTACATAATCTGTATGATTTGATACAAAAGGTATGCAATCCTGTAAAGTTGAAGGTCTGCTAGGTATAGATCATAGGATCATAGGACCATAGAGTTGGTAGAGACCACAAGGGCCATCCAGTCCAACCCACTGCCATGCAGGAATAAACAATCCAAACATTCCAAACAGATGGCCATCCAGCTTCTGTTTAAAAATCTCCAAAGAATGATACTCCACTGTACTCTGAGGCAGTGCATTCCACTGCCAAACAGCTCTTACTGTCAGGAAGTTTTTCCTTAATGTTTAGATGGAATCTCTTTTCCTGTAGTTTGAGGCCATTGCTCCATGTCCTAGTCTCTGGATCAGCAGAAAAGATGCTTGCTCCATCCTCAATGTGACATCCCTTCAAATATTAAAACATGGCTATCATGTCCCCTCTCAACTTTCTCTTCCCCAGGCTAAACATACCTAGCTCCCTAAGCTGCTCCTCATAGGAATGGCTTCCAGACAACCCACCATCTGGTTGCCCTCCTCTGGACACACTCCAGCCTGTCACTATCCTTCCTGAAGTGTAGTGCCCAGAACTGGACACAGTATTCCAGGTGCAGTCTGACTAGAGCAGAATAGAAAGGCACTATTACTTCACTTGATCTAGATACTATACTCCTATTGATGCAGCCTAGAATAGCATTGGCTTTTTTAGATGCCGCATTTTGTTAGTTTTCGCCCAGCTTTCTAATATGTTAAGGTCATTTTGGATTGTGATCCTGTCCTCTGGGGTATTAGCTACCCCTCCTAATTTGGTGCTATCTACAAACTTGATAAGCATGCCTTCTATCCCCTCATCCAAGTCATTGATAAAGATGTTGAATGGCACTGGGCCCAGGACAGAACCCTGTGGCACCCTACTGGTCACTTCTCTCCAGGATTAAGAGGAGCCATTGGTGACCACCCTTTGGATTCACCTAACAGTTACAAAACCACCTAACAGTTACATTGTCTAGCCCGCATGTTACTAACATTTTTGCAAGAATATCATGGGGGAATTTGTCAAAGGCCTTACTGAAATCAAGATACACTACATCCACAACATTCCCTTCATCTACCAAGTTTGTATGTCTATATTAAAAAAAAGAGATAAAATTAGTCTTGCATGACTTGTTTTTCAAAAACCTATGTTGACTTTTAGTGATCACAGAATTCTTTTCTAAGTGCTTACAGACTGTCTGTTTAATGATCTGCTCTAAAACCTTTCAAACTATTGATGTCAGGCTGACTGGGTGATAATTATTTGGGTCTTCCCCCCCGTTTTTTAAGATGGGGACTACATTTGCCCACCTCCAATCTGCTGGGGCCTCTCCTATTCTCTAGGATTTCTCAAAGATTATTGACAGTGGTTCTGAGATTACTTCTGCCAGTTCTTTTAGTACCCTTGGATGTAGTTCATCTGGCCCTGGAGACTTGAATTCATTTATACTGACCAGGTATTCCAGGTATTCTGTGCTACATTTCCCCTACTGCATCATCTGCTCCATTTTCTTCAGGCTGAGCACTGTTCTCCTTTTGAGAGAAGACCAAGGCTAAGAAGGTGTTGAGTAGCTCTGCCTTTTCTCTGTCCCCTGTTAGCATTTCACCACCTTCTCCCCGCCGTGGTCCTACCACTTCCTTGTTCTTTCTTTTGCTGTTGACATATCCATAAAAGCCCATTTTATTGTTTTTAATCTCTCTAGCAAGCCTCAACTCCATTTGTACTTTTGCTTTTCTGATTTCACCCCTACACTAGCTGGCTATGTGTTTGAATTCTTCTTTGGTGATTTCTCCCTTTTTCCATTTCTTGTACATGTTCCTTTTAAGTCTTAGCTCAGTTGAAAGTTCTTTAGACATCCATACGGGTTCCTTTAGACACCTGCCATTTTTCCTCCTCATTGGAACTGTTTGAAGTTGTGCCTCCAATATCTCACTTTTTAGAAACTCCCATCCTTCATGAACTCCCTTCTCTTTTAGTATTCCTGACCATGGGATCACCCCCAGTAATTCCCTAAGTTTTCTGAAATCAGCTTTCTTAAAGTCTAGAAGGCATGCCTGACTACACTTGTCTTCCCCTTTCCTCTGTATAGCAAACTCCAGGAGAACATGGTCACTCCCCCCTAAGGATTGCACCACTTCCACCCCGTTAACCAGATCATCTCTGTCAGTTAGGATCAGATCTAAAATAGCTGTTCCCCTTGTTGCCTCTTCCACCTTCTGGACTATGAAATTGTCTGCAAGGCAAATGAGGAATTTGTTGGACCTTAAATTCTTGGCAGGGTTGGACTTCCAAGAAATATCAGGATAATTAAAATCCCCTGTTATTACTACATCTCTCCTGTCTGAATGTGTGGTCATCTCTTCTAGGAAGGCAACATCCAAGTCCTTAGTTTGGCTTGGAGGACTGTAGTAGACCCCCACAATGACATCCCTGCTGTTTCTGTCCCCCTTGATTTTTACCCAGATGCTCTCAACCTGGCTCCCAACATTTAAGTCATGGATCTGTTCACAGGTGTACACATCCTTAACGTATAATGCTACTCCACCACCCTTCCTGTTTGGTCTATTTCTCTGAAATTGGTTATACCCCTCTATTCCTACATTCCAATGATGAGACTCATCCCACCAGGTTCCAGTGATGCGGATCAAATCATATTTTCTTTGCTGTACCAAGAGTTGAAGTTCATCCATTTCCCATGCTCTGTGCATTATTATAGAGACATCTAAGACCATGGGCCATTTCCCCTATCTGCATTTTAAAGGTTTTATTCCTCCCACTGTTGGGCTCTTGTACTATTTGCCTTGTTCTCTGTATAACATTTGGACCATTATCTCCAGCACTTGAGGCACTCCTATCCTCATGAATACAGTCTCCCTCCCCTACACAACTCAGTTCAAAGCCATCCTGATCAGATCTTTCAGACTCTTAGGAAAAACATTTCTGCCAACTGCTGTGAGGTGCAACCCCTCCCTTGCCAGTAGCCCACCTCTATGAAACTGCACCCCATGGTCCAGGAAGCCAAACTGTTCCTGATGGCACCATCTGTGCAGCCAGTTGTTCACCTCCAGTATCTTTCTCTCTCTTCCTGGGCCAGCCCTTCCACTGGAAGGACAGACAAAATGACTACCTGTGCATTCGAGTCCTTCAGCTTCCTACCCAGAGCCTCATAATCCCTTTTGATATTCTGAAGGCTATGCCTTGCAGTATCATTGGTTCCCACGTGGACCGAAAGGAAGGGATAATGGTCAGTGGGCTTCATGAGTCTTGTCAGCCTCTCCTTTACATTGCAGATTTTTGCACCTGGGAGACAGCACACCTTTCGAGACATCTTATCAGGCCCGCAAACTACTGATTCCGAAACCCCTCAGTAAAAAGTCTCCTACCACCACCACACACCTCCTCGAAGAATTGGCAGAGGCCAATCTATGTGCTGAACCATCCAAGGTCTCATGCACATTCTTTGAGGCCTGGCTCTGCTCCTCACCTTCCCATTCTTTGTTATCACTGACAAGGGAGAGAGCTTCAGACTGGTTCTGTAATGCCAGACTTGTAGAATGGCCCCTTTTCCTTCTACTTCTATGAGTCACATTCTTCCAAACATCAGCCTCCTGTGTATCAGAACTAACCTCCTCCAGAGAGACATCCCCCATGTGTTCCTGAACCAGGACCTCCTTCTCTGCTTTGTCTAAGAAAACCTCCTGCTCCCTAATATGCTGTAAAGTGGCTAATCGGGCCTCAAGTTGCTGGACCTTCTCTTCCAGCAACACAACCAACTTGCACTTGCTGCAGGTGTAGTTCTGCACATCCACAGGCAAGAAGACAAACATCTCACAGCTGTTGCAGGTGACTACAGCGGTTTCCTCACTGTCCATATTGAATACTCTGAAGTAGTCACTAGAACAGAAGTCTGTGCCTCCCCCTCAAACTCCCCTGCTAAACACACACACCAAACACCCCTGTTGGCCTCTGCCTGTTGGCCTTGCTCCTGAAGGCATAGCTCCAGAGATAGGGACTTCAGCTATAGAAAGAGCTACTAGCTGCTATCTCCTCCCTCTGCCTCTCCCCTACTTCCTCTCCTTCAAATCTCAACTCTAATTGAAAATTGTTAACAAATACTGTAAATAAGCAAACACTTTAAAAAAGGCAGATGCATTCTGTTGTTTTGCATGTTCTTCAGTGGCCCATACAGATATCACTTATTTCATGAAATCTTCACATTCTTAACACCCAGAATCAAATAATCAATTTGGGATTCCACATGGAATAACAAATACCTTTCATCTTCAGTTGTTTGGTGCCCTTCCATGACACCCAAATTCAGCTACCCGAGGCACCTGCTTCCCTTTTGCTTACTGGTAGGGCCAGCAGTGCTAAGGAGGCCTATTTGGCAATGTAGCCCACTGGCAAAATATTTTCCCATTTAGGACTGTTTTATTTGAGTTTATTTTGTTTTTTCTCCTGGGTGCATCTCTGGCTTTTATCTTTTAACTGGCAACTATTTTTGTTTTGTCTTTTGTAGTTTTTAATAGTAGGTGTTCTTGTTATCTCTCTCTCTCTCTGTGTATGTATGTATGTATGTATTTTGGTCTTTGTCACCTTGGACATTCAGAGGGAAATGTCTGGCATACATTTTTATAATAAATAAAATTAAACACACACACACACATGTGCACACACAAACCAGTGGGTTATTCACCATATTGCTGACTAGGGGGTGCTTTTGTTTTCTTCAGCTGTTAACAAAAGACTGTGCAGATTTTTAACTGATCTACATATTATATATATATGAGATCAAAACACTCAGTGATAAATCTGAGAAGGCTCCCTAGATAATTTTACATCAGTTGTTGCAGATGGAACATTTCAAATCTGCTGTCTATTTGGGGAATGAAAGGGGATAAGTGAAATTTTCCAAGGGTTAAAAATAACTGCAGAAACACATACAGGCATAATTTTGTACTTCTTTCAGAATAATGTAACAGCTGTTTGGGATGGACCATTGCTGCTTGTTTCTACTGTTGCTGCTGGAGTTATGAGCAATCTTAGTCACAAATTTCCTTTGCAGCTGCTTTGGGATTTTGAATCTGAAAAACATAAGATCTGAAGGCACAGAATGCCTAGCTTCAGTGCTGCTTCAGGAAAATGTTTGCTCTGAAACAAAAGAAGAATGACCCCAGCCCCAACTGTCTCCCTCCTTCTCAGGATCACATTCATTAAGACAGGATGGATTCAGTGAGAAAAGCTAAATATTAATTGGCATGTTCAAGCTGGTATAATTTTCTAGGATTGGATTCAATCGTAATGTTACACCTATGGAACTCTGGTTGTGAAAATGTTGCATGTTTGTAGAACATGCACATGGCTTTATGCACAATTCCACTTCTACCACCCTGAACTAAATATGGATGTTCCACTTCAGACAAAAATGTCCCACTGCTCCCATAGGGAAACTTGTGAATGTATAAGGCACCAATAGAATTCAAGCTCAAGCAATTCTGCCAAGAGGGTGACAGGCTGGCCAGCAAAAACAAGACCAATGACAAGCGGTAACAGCAATAGCTAGCTAGGATGGGAGACAACCCAGAGCAGCCGTGAAAGTGGTCTTTTCACTCTACTAGCATTGAGTTGGACTGAAGCTTAGGCAAATCCACTTGGTGGTGGTGGGGGAGTGTCAAATGAACAATTTGCATACCTGGACCTGTGGTTCAAAGATGCTGTGGGGAGGGTATACCCTTTGATGGCTTCCATGGAGAGAGACCAGGAGGTGTTGCATCTGGCGCAGGGCACGAGAACATGACAACATGTGAAGGGGGCATACCCTTGGGCTCTTTAAGGCCAGAATGCCCCCTCACTTTGCTACCAGGGATCTTTCTGCTCTGTAACATTTTTACTTTCCTTTGTAAAGTCCATCTTTACCCATACCACTGAATGAGATGGCTGAGTCCTGAGGGAAGAAGTGGGTTTATATCCACAAAAGCTCATGCTACAATAAAAAACAGTCAGTCTTAAAGGTGCTGCCACATTACCTTTTTTCTCCCCTCCCTCCCTCTTTTTTATGCAGTTATTGGTACACATTTTAAATGGATGGGGTTTCAATTTTTTTCTGGGTTCTCAATGGATTAACTTTTATTTGCACTGTCGTCAGGCTCCATGAATTTCCTTCTTTAGCAGAAAGGTGAGATAAACATTAAATAAATAAATAAAGCCTCCCTACATTAAAGAAAAAGAAAAGAGAGCCAATAAAATTATTGTGATAGAGAGACCCAGGACTTTATCAGACCCCCCCCCCCAAGAAAAGTTCTTTTGCTGCCATAAATTGTGGCATCTTTAAGCCGGCAAAAGAACCCCACCACCACACTTACCTTGAGCAGCGTCCACGAGGCTTCCCCGACAGTAATAGAGCACAAACAGAGCTCCGTTTACTTCTAGTGATGAAATCTCACTTATTCTCATGAGAAGACACTAGTGTGGGAACTTAAAAAACAAAAACAAAGTAAAGACACAAAACATTCAGAAAAGCACCAAAGCAGACTTAAAACATTCCAAGTACACGGGGGAGGGGATGTCATAAAAAGAGCATCACCTACCTGTTGTGATCTCACCTGGAAGTGTTTGCCCATTGATGCTGCATTCATGTGAGTACAATGGCACGTGGATTCAAACACCGACAATGATGGCAACAAAGCACCATGGCTGATCTATTGACGGCTTGGGCCATCAATAAAAAAGTACGGCTTTTGGACTTTACATGATCATGAAAGGACAACGTCGTCTGGTACATGTGCCCTTTTGCAATCATTAGGCGTCTTTATGATGCCACATTTGACTGGTCTGATAAAGTCACTTGTCTCCCTGAGGTTCTAGGCTTCCACTTGAAATGTTTTGGTTGTTTTATGTGGAGAGCAATTTAAAAATGGGATCATTATCTGCAGTCCAAGGTGGGCAATGTGCAACCCAGTGACACATGTGGCCCCAAGTCTGTTTTGTAGCCCTTAACCACTCCAAATTCCTCAGACTGTCCCAAAGTCTGAACCTTGGAAGCCATGGATGTTGAGGAAGAGGCAGATTTGAGAAGGGAATAATCCTGGATGATAGAACAGACTGTGGACTGTTTCAGATGGTACTTACTGCGCTAAGAGTTCTCGCGAGAGGCACGGCACTATCGCACAGCAGGGGGTCCATTTCGGATGCCGCCATCCCTCTTCCAAAATCATCTGTTTCACTTCCGTGAAGGATTGGAAGTGGCCGCGCCATATTTTGCCAGATTTTATTCACAGAAGTTGCCCGTGATTAAAATATGGTGCGGCTGCTTCCAGTCCATCATGGAAGTGAAACAGATGATTTCGGAAGAGGGACCACGGCATCTGAAATGGAGCCCTTGCCGCGCGACAGCACCGTGCCTCTTGCAAGACCTCCTAGCGTGGTAAGTACCATCTGAAAAAGTCCTGTGTTTTCAGGAGTGCACTTCTTCTGAACTTTATCTGTACATCTAAATACCATAACTTCTGGCAGCCTTATTTTTGATGCCTTTCCTATTAACCCTTAGTAGAGCATTCCTCTTTTTCATTACAATTCCATGTGAAGAAAATGCCAACCTAGTGTACAGCAGTAATGGAAAAGGCAGATTTCATGCTTGAAATTGTTAGTAAAGGAATTGAAAATTGTTGGGAAAGATTGAAGCATTCTCTTTCCCCCACACTCTCTTACTATAGAGCAACCCCTGTTGGTGTACTTGTATATATTTATCCCCTCTTAGCCTCTGTAGTTAACATGCTTCTATCTGTCCCACCCACTTTTTCTTGGGCAGCTATCTTCTCCTTTTCCTAAGCTGGTGAGTCATGGATGACTCTTCTCTCCTTCACCTCTGCTACCAATTCAGTTAAGCAAAGTTTCTTATTTGAACCTAAAACTGCAAGCCTCCTTTTATGATACATAGTTCAAGGCCAAAGCAATATATTTGAGCCACGCCTCTAAACTGTTACTCTTCTTGGAGGGAAGTTAAAAAAAAGAATTTAACTTTTAGAGTTCCCAACAGAGGGAAACTTTAATTCCCCCACAAAATTAAGCTTCCAGTACGATTGCACTGTTATACGAATATCTGCTGTGGAGACATTTGGAATTGTAGCAGCAGTTCTGGTTGCCAGAGCTCCAAAATGTTCTTGTAGAATTGGAAAAAAGTTCAGGAAGGGGCAATCAAAATGATCCAAGGGCTAGATTGACTCCCCTGTGGGAAAAGATTACAATATCTTTGGAGTTTTACCTCTAAAAAAAGGCAAGTAAGGGGAGAGATTATGGTAGTATATAAAATTATGTGTGGTTCGCAGCAAATAGACAGGGAAAAGTAGATAGTAGACTGGGAGAAAATTCTCTGTTTCTCATAATACTTGAACTTCAGATCATCCAGTGAAGCAGAATGGTAGGAGATTTGGGACAGACAAAAGAAAATACTTGTTCACACAGTGCTTAATTAAACCACATCACTTGCTTTCTCAAGATGCGCCAGCACCAACTGAAGGCTGAAGTATACACTGGGGAGTTTATCAGACGCATCAAAAGTGGTGTTATAAAAATGCCAGGAGATCACAAAAGTGTTTCCTTACCAGACAATGTTGTCCCCCATCGTTATGCAGTTGTTCTACTGCTGTTCCATGGGTGCTCTTTTTTATTGATGTGGAGAATCTGTCAATAGATCCCCCGTCCCGTTTCTGTTATGGACTTGCCTGTGTGCGACGAAGTGCCCTGTGCTGCTTGCGAGATCCCAGCATCAGTGGACGGTCCCTGCTTATGGGTGAGACTGGTACATCAAGGTAAGTGATATACTTTTTTAAACCTTCCCTGGTCTACTTGGAAGATTTAAAGTGTTTGTATATGCTTTTTGTAACTCATTTTTGAGTATTTGTGTTTTTATTTTTGAATTTCCCATGCTTATGTCTTCTCATGAGAATGGGTGGGATTTTGATCCAGGAAGTGAATGGAGCTCTGTTAGAGCTCTGTTCACTCCTGGGCTACCTGAACTATGAGACAGGAGGTAAGAGTGGTGGGGAGGGTGATTGTTGCGGGACGGGGCGGGAGTGGAGATTGTGGGACAGGAACATATTTTGTATTCCTGTCTGATAATCTCCTTTGTTAAAAACACTCCGTTTAGAATCACTTTGTTTTTTACATTCAAATAAGCAGGTATGGCACTGCTCTGGACTGGGCCATTGCACAAGAATGAGTGAGTGAAACTTTGACTCCCCATGTTGCTTTTATTTCAAAATTCTTCACCCCACCATCTGTATTTAGGGTCTAAACAAAAATGCAGAGACCTCTATGGGTGACAATGGAAGGTCTTTCTGGATTTCTTTAGTTTACACTTGGGTGGGGGAATTTTGAAATAAAAAATTGTGTATGGAGGGGGGGGGAGAGAAAGTTGAAACTTCCTCCAGCTGTGTGCAGTGGTCTCAATTTGGACCAGAACCATGCACACCTGTATGTTGTTTTTTTTTAAAGGAAGGGATTTGAAACACTGTGCATAAAGTAAATATTACTGTTTTGTAATCTTGTATATTTTGATTATATGTATTGGTCAGTTTGTTTTATTTTTATATTTTCTAGACTAAAACTTAGAGTGAAGTTACTGCCTCACTGACACAAAAGCCGCTAACTAGCACTAAAGTGGTGTGCAGTTCAGCTCTGAGCTACTCTTAAAAGTGGGGGGCAGGCATATTAGTGGAGAATGAGTTTTTTGTGTGTGGTTATTATTAATGATGACTTTATGCTGCCAGGAGGATCAGAAACAGTAGCTCTCTGAAATATCTATTGTTTGGGAACAAGAACAGATATCTCAGAGGGATTCTGAGATAGCATATAGCAATCTTGACTGGTAGTCATTGGCTGATATTGGGGAAGGGCAGCAGGAAGTAAATATCACTATTGTGTCCTGCTTGTGGGCTTCCATGGACAACTTTTTGGCTGCCATGGGAAATAGGAAACTGGACTAGATGAACTTTCAGATTAAACTCATGTTCATTTGTGAAATTCCATCCTGACTTTCATTTAACAACTACAGTACATATTCTGAAGCCACCAGATCCTGTCTGATCTCAGAAACTAACTAGCATCAGGCCTGGTTAATACTTGGAAGGGAGACCACCAGGGAATATCAGGTGCTGTAGGCTATATTCCAAGGAGGGGAATGGCAAACCACATCTAAGGAAATCCACCCAAGAAACACCACTGTTGTTCTTGTTCTTGTGTGCCTTCAAATTGCCTTTAAGACAAACCTGTAATGAGTGGGTGGTGGTGGCAAGATTTATTCAGAGGAGATTTGCCTTTGTCTTCCTGTGAGACTGAGAGAGTGTGACTTGCCCAAGGTCACCCAGTGGGTTTCTATGGCTGAGCAGGGATACAAACCCTTGTCTCCAGAGTCCTAGTCCAACACTCAAACCACTACTCCATGCTGGCTGTCTGAAAACACCGTAAGTAGGCAGGACCGGTTTAAGGAATTTTGCCCCCCCCCCCGCAATGCTTTATTTGGGGGGGGCATATGTTTATTGCAGGTCAATGTAACCTAACTCAACCTAAGCTATTCACAGTACAGGATATTCAGATTATTACTAATAATGTTTTTGTAGGAGGAGGGTTACTACGGGGGGCTCCACAATGATGGGCCCCCCTGCAGATGCTGATGCCGCCGGTGCCTTAAACCAGCCCTGTAAGTAGAAATCAATCTGAAGACATGTAACAGCAAACATTTTAGCAGCAGTCCAGCGGTATTTTGCAGCGTGGATGTGAAAAGCAATGTTTGACTGGTGTGTGCTGGTAAAAACAAACACTGTCAGGTTTTAAGAGTGTGAGACTGCTATGCTTGAGCATATAGATATTACAACTGTGAATCCTTTACTTCAAGAAACCACCAACTTTTATGGAACCAGTCCATTTCATTCCTTGGGCTGCTGTCTGGAGAATGGAGCAGCCTCTGAGAGTAAGTAATGGTTGTCCTTGCTCCAGTTGGCGACCACAAAGCTAAACTCAGTGTCTCATTAAGTGCCATTTCACTCATTAGGTTGCTTATTTTAATGGTATAATCCATTTACTTTTAGTTGCTTGGCTTCATTAAAGAAATAACAACCCTTTGACAGAAATGAAATCACTCCCTTGAGAAAAGAGAAGCCAATGGGTGGTAAGAGTTCACAACAGTAATGAGGTGATCGCTTATACTGTCACACAGGAAACGTCTTGTGATTCCACTGTTTCAGCCAGGCAGGAGAGAAAAGAAAAAGAACATCATTCTATAGAATTTGGAGACTAAATGTGGGTGACACAGTAGAAGTCAATGGCAGAACTAACAAAAGTATTTTTAATAGACAATGGCACGTATCCTACTGTTTGTCCCAAGTAGAGTACACCCATTAAATCAATGCATTGACTCACTATGAAACAATTGATTCAGCATACCTACTTTAGTTGGGATGAACCAATAGGATTTAGGCCAGAGACTTTATTTACAAATTTCACAACCGGGCAATACCTTTGCTAAGGCCAAGCAAAATACCACAGAAGTATGCATGCTGTTGAGTTTTACAGAACTCATCCTCAAGGTAAGTGCTAAAAAACAGGAAAGTCCAAATATTTGGCCATGAATCACTCATCGGTATTCATTCATGCATCTAAACAAGAGTCTGTAACCTGGGCAGTTTTCTCTTCAGTGTTAAGAAGGCTGCTTTGGCTGGAGTTCTTTGTAAGTGGTATTTTCAAGGCTAGCTTTGGTGAGAAGTATTGTCATTAGACTCTAATGATTAGAGTGTTGGATTAAGACTGAAGAGACACCAGTCCCAATCTCAGCTCAGTCATGAAACTCAAGGTGATCTTCAGCTGCTTGCCAGCTTAAATTACCTCACAGGATTGTTATGAGGACAAATAGAAGAAGGAGGAAGAACCATGGGAGAGAAAATGAAATGTGTAAAAAATGAAAGAAGCAAATAGACCATTGTTTGGGAAAGCCAAGTTTGCATTGTCCTTTATATGTATCAGGATAGTTGACTGTGCAACCAGTTCTGCTATTGACTTCACAAGCATTCCTCCCTGAGTAGCCATTGGAAGGTGATGGAGTAATATGTCAATTATCTGCTGTATGAGCTTTTTGGCTGCACATGATTTGATTTCTCCCATATTGATGACTTCATATTGGCACAGAGGATGCAAGTACAGTAAGTGGAATCCCTCCTTTATATTCATACTTCTTTTATTCTGCACCAGCAAACACACTGGTTGCTCTTCTGCATGGTACATGAGAGTTTAGAAAAGAGAGAGTCTTGTAATATTTTAAAATAAAAGATATATTAGATGTCTGGTATTTTTCCATATGTTTTTGGCATTTTATAATTGAAAAATATAGGGGGGGGATCTTAAATTTAAACAAGATAACACATGCTGTTTGATGATAAGTAAAAGAAAAGAGACTGTTTATACAAGAAGCACCCACCTTTCAACAGCTCATTATCTGATGAGTCACTCTTTTGATGCTTGCAAATTAAGGACAAGTTCCATTCATTCAATGAGGAATCCACTCTTTCAACAGTTCTTGCCTATGGAGACTTGCTTGATACTAACTGCATGTGCATGAGCTGCTTGCAAGCAAGTTGAGAGGGTGGGAAGTCACCAAGACAACTGAGAGACTGCAAGCACCGCATAGGCAGTTCCAAGCAAGCCACTGTAAGGGGCCGGTTACACGGCACTATTTTCTCCGCAATGTATCGCAATATCACACTTTCGATTTAGCGTCGAATAGTGTACACGATTTTTGTTTACTTTTTGTAGTACTCCGCAAACAGAGTTCACATGATGTACTTCTCCAGAATTAAATAAGTTACGAATTTTTTGATTTCGTTTTTTTTTAGTTCCCACAGTATCAACATTTCGCATTTTAGCTATTACCGTAGCTGTCAATCAGCGGCATACGTCACTACTTAAGCTTAACTTCCTTTTTGTGCTCCCATCACTCTTAATCCTATTGGTTGACAGCTTCTATTAAACTTTCCCGCTCCGAGAAATCTGATTGGGCACACCTATACCTGCTGCACCTCATCGTTCGCCCACCATTGATAGGTTATCCCTAGCTAATCTATTTAAAGATTGAGACTCTTGTAACTATTTCTTGCTGTTTCTTGTTGATGTTCAGGATCATAGCCACAATTTCTGCATTTCAGGATGCATGCAGGTTTTTTCGACGCAGAAGGTTTATTAGAAGAAGGAATAGATGTAGGCAGCTGCGATCCTTCATAGAACAAGAACGATATTTCTATGACATATTCTAAGCTGTTCTTGTACTTTTTCTTCCCCCCAAAGATCCAGCAAATCAACAGTCTCTGCATGGCTCCATGCAATGCCCCTTCTACCCTTCTTTGTTCTCTGCTCCGCCATTACAAAAAGGGATAAAGCAATCTTTACAGATGTTTTTGTTTGGTGGGAGGGATGCTATAGTGGGCCACTCCCAGGATCCGCCTAATTTCCGGTTGTTGAAAAAGTAGCGAAAGTAGATGTCGGATAGTTCACAACATCGATAATGCGCAATACTGCGGAACTTTTTAAAAAAGAGCGGTAAATCAGCGCTGTCAAAAGTTGCGCCACTTACGGGTTTTTTTCACCCCCTCCTTCTGAAAAGGGCGATACTGCATCGAAACACGTGGGAACTATCAGGAGTCTTGCCGAATTATTACACGACTCATTTTGCCGTGTAAACGGGGCCTAAGCCCCTCATGTCCTTGAATGGATTCTGCTTTTGACCAATTCCAGTTTCTGACATTGCTGCAGTCCCAAACCTGTCAGATAAGCAGGGGGTTCTTGTAATTTGGGAGGTATTGCCAGCCCTCAACTTTCATGGGGGTTAGAGGTGCAGCAATCCTATGAAAGTGTAAAAACTGTGACTATAGGCCTGCTATTTTTTTTTTTACCTGAGAGAACACTTCCCTAGGAATTTGTAAGTCCTCCAGTGTGATTCTATAGTCAACCTCCAGCAGGAGTTGACCATAGAATCATGCTGTAGGATCTAAAAGTGCGTAGAGAAGTGTTCTCACTAAGCATTTGTAGGTCCTCCAGCATGGTTCTATGGAAACTGAGCATAGAATCATACTGGAAGACCTACAAATGCCTAGAAAAGTGTTCTCTGTATGCAGTTGTAGGTCCTCTAGTGTGAAAGTTGAGCATAGAATTGCACTGGAGGACCTACAAATGCCTAGAGAGGACATATTAATCAAATCCATGAATAACCAAATCCACAAAAGTTTTACCCGCAAATGTGGAGGCATCTGTGTGTGAATCTGCATGCAGCACCAGCATGATGAGACCTCCATGCTACTGAGGGTCCTCATACATTTGCTGTAATTGCACTACTGATAATCCAGACCTGATGAGGACAATGTATTTATTTATTTATTATTAGTTATTTTTATATTATATGTAGTGCACACAAAGCAGTATACACTGTTATCTTCTTTCTCACCCAGAGTAGGATGAGCCAATGCAAACTTGGCATGGTCACATATAGACTTGCTTTGCTTATCTTTTGCAATATATAACCAGACTTTAAAAAAAGCAACTCTTTTGGACTGGTCATATTGGTTGGGGGATTCAGGGAGATGTAGCCCCCCCCCATAAATTTTCCAAGCTCATAACTCATATACTACAGTACATGTCCTAAAATTTCCTTGGAAGGTTGGTGCCACATGAACATTGGAAAGCATTGAAAAGAAACCACTGAACATGATCTCCTCAAGAGGTCAGACGCTATCTCCTGCGGCTTAAATAGGAACAGAGGCTTTTTATCTCACTGCTTATGTTAATCAGCTCATCCACACAGATTGGTCTCTATTTCAGTCAAATTTTAGCATAGTAAAATACCTGACTTGGAAAGATGATTCTCTCCATCTCTGTCAGGGGAGACTTCGCTATTCTAAACCTTTTTGTTTGCTGCTGTTCCCTGGAGCAATGGAAAGCCCCTCCATGCCTTCTACCTTTTCTGACCTGCTTACTGTTTACTGCAAGGTCACTTGAAGTGGTTTGAAAGCAATTTTGCTCCTCTCAGCAATGTCTTCAAAAGCTGAGCTATTATACCAATGCTCTGGCAATAAAAGGCTTTAGATTAAAAAAAAAAATACACAAAGAGGAACCAGGTGGATTAGTGGGCTATTTTGATGGAGCTGCTTACCCAGACCAGTAACTGGCTATCAAGAATGATTTTAAAAATCACATTGTAAAACCGTAAAGCAATTGGTGAGCTCAAGTTATAAATACTATATAAAGTTGGAAGAAATTATGCAAGACTTGCTTATCTGAATTAATTACCTATTAAGTGACTGTGAACAATTGGAGCAATGCCATACCTTCTTCTGTCTGTTGGAGGATTCTCCCCAACACAAGAGGTCTGTAATTTACTGTATTCTTATGAAACTATGGACTTTATCAGACTAGTGTCTAAAAACGCTGTGATTTCATGAATGAGGAAGGCGGAAACATAGTGGCATTATTACACTTATTATCGCATGTCACTGTAAACGCGCAGAAGAACCACCATGGAATTATCCCACTACCACCACTTTAAGAACAGGACTTTACTTCCATGATTTTGGTGGTTCACACAAGAAGACAGAATTTCAGTTAAAAACACCAAAACCCTCTGCATTTAATTTGCAAAGTAACAAACACACAAACACTTAAACCTAAAAATGTGCAAACAAACTGGGACAGTTCATAAAAAGAGTGTCTTGTGGATTGTTTTCATGTTCTCACCCGGACGTTTTCTCACCGGAAACAGGGAGGGAGAAAAGAGGACCACCCAGTCATGCCGTAATCTCATGGTTACAATGGGATGTCTTTTCACATGCTCTTCAATACCATGAAAAAAGCAATACTGAGAGCTATTGATGGTTTGTCCAGTCAATTAAAAGCAATGCCCTATTTACGGCTGGAGCAGTTTGACCACATGAACATGACAACATTGTGTGATAGTGGGAACCATTTGCATTACCATGATGTCATAATCGTGATTTTTGCCACATCTGATAAAGTCCTATGAGTTGATTCACACAGCTACGTGCATCACTTGATGGGATTGGGAACTCAGTGTGTGAATGGAAGTTGTTACTTGTTTTTTAAAAAAAGAATCAGTGCTCAGAGCACACTATATAATTTGTTGCAGTTCAGAATCCTAAGGAGAACCAAGTTCCTGAATGTGACAGTAAGAATCATGTGAGTTTGCCTGGAAAGCAGACATGGAAAATTGTTGTACTGTTCTTTCATATAACCCAGCCTTCCCTAACTTCTCCCCCCTCACCCATTCTTAAGTGTGTTGAAGTCAACTCCAACTTATGGCAACCCTATCCTTGGGTTTTCTTGACAAGATTTGTTCTGATGGAGTTTACCATTACCTTCCTTTGTGGCTGAGAAAATGTGACTTGCCCAAGGTCACCCAATGGGTTTCCAAGACTGAATGGGGATTTGAACCCTGCTCTGCCAAAGTTGTAGGAGATATCAGACAAGAACACAAATAGTGTTCCTGTCCCGCAATCTCCAATCCTACCCCTGTACTGGCACAATAACCCTCCCCACTGCACTTACCTTCTCTCCCATCGACAGGCAGCCCAGAAATGAACGGAGCACTAATGGAGCTCCGTTCATTTCCTGGACTAAAATCTTGTCTATTCTCATGAGAAGATGCAAGCGCGGGAAATTCAAAAACAAAAACAAAAATACACATAAAAACATTTTTAAAAGCACACACACACACACACTTTAAAACTTCCAAGTAAACCAGGGAAGTTTTTAAAAAGTGCGTCAGTTACCTGGATGTCACGATCTCACCTGGAAGTGTTCTGCAGGACCGCCCATTGACGCTGCATTCATGAGAGTTAAGTGGCCTGAGCTTTCACATGTTGGCAATGCCGGCACCAAAATGGATGGGCAATCTATTGATGGCTTGTCCCATCAATAAAAAGAAATGGCATAATGACACCAGCAGAACACAAAAAGACAATGTTGTCTGATATTGCCATTCTTTTGTGTTCCGGTGGCATCATTATGGCACCACATTAGCCACATCTAATAATCTCCAATATTCAAACAACTACACCACACTGACTCCCCTAACCTGGTGCCTTCCCAGCATTTTGGACTTCAACTCCCATGATCCCTCAACATTGGCCATGTCAGCTAATGGGAAATACAATGCAAAACTCTGTAGGAGAGCAGCATTGGAACAGATGACAAAATTATTCCTTTTTAAAAAAGTAAATAAATCTTTAAGGTGTATATTTTATCTCATGTTCTTTTAAAAACAATGTCACTACTGTCCTCATTAAAACCAATGTGCAGGTGCTACTCTCTTCCTGGGAGGTTTTACACTGTCTTAGATACCTGAGCAGCTTAGCTGATCTTACTACAAAGAGAGTGAAAGATTATCCATAAAAGGTGAAATAGGAAACTAGGGATGGGTAGGTCTGTTAAGCCTCATCTTTTTGTGGTTTTCATTTTTCCAGCATCAAACTAACTCTGTCCTGGAGTTCTGCATGCTCCCCAAATCCCTTTGTCCACAGAGAAATTGATACACATTTTTTTCTACAGTGTTCTTTGTATTGCTTTCCTAGTTATTCATGTTTTTGGATTTTGTGTGCACCTATCAATGAAACCATGTTTTTGTACATTTCAGAAATGTGCACAATAATGAAGTGGCTATTCCAAATGCCAGCAACACATAAGTCACTGTGGCCCAACCCTTCATAAAAGGACAAGGTGTATCCTTCCATAGGTTGCAGGTCACTTATGTTGGTCACTTATACATCCCTTCCAACATTTCACAAATGAAAATTGGGACTCAGGTGGCCAAGCAACATCAGAGCATGCTCAAGATGGCAAAGGCTATTAATTGGGGATGGGGGGAGAGTGTAAGGTCCAATACATTCCTTACTAGTCTTCCAGACAATTTCATTGTACAAAAAGTGAAGAAAGCAACAAAGGGATCCGCTATTCGGATTTGATCCTAACCAAAAGTCAATGGGTAGAAATAGTAGGATCCTTTGGTGGGAGTGATTATGCCTTCTTGGGATTTGTTATATCAAGGAAAGGGGAAGCCAAACAGTGTCAGACACACACTCTGGACTTCAAGAAAGCTGATTTCAGTAAGCTTAGGGAAATACTGGGGGAGATCCCATGATCAGAAAAGCTGAAAGGGAAGGGAGTTCATGGTGAATGGGAGTTTCTTAAAGATGAGATATTGAAGGCACAGTTTGCAAACAATTCCAATGAGGAAGAAAAGTGAGTGGTGTCTAAAAAAATCAGGATGGATGTACAAAGAACTTTCAGATGAGCTGAGATTTAAGAGTGATGTATAAGAAAGAGAAGAAGGGGGAATAGAAATGGAATAGAAACCAATAGCCAATACTTTCAAGGGAAAGTCAGAAAAGCTAGAGCTCACAATGAGCTCAGGTTCACTAGAGAGGTTACAAATAATAACAGGGTGATTTGGCTATGTTTGGAGAAAGGAAGAACAAGGAAACTATAGGGCTGCTGCACAGAGAAGATGGTGAAATGTGGACAGAGGACAAAGTAAAGGCCAAACTGTTAAATACCTTCTTTGCCTCAGTCTTCTCCCCAAAGCAAAACAGTGCTCTGACAGGTAAAAATAGAACAAATAATGCAGCCCAGAACACACCCCAGAATAGATAAAGAGGTAATAAAGGGGTGCCTAGCTGTTCTAAATGAATTCAAGTCTCCAAGGCCAGATGAGCTGTATCCAACAGTACTAAAGAAACTTGCAGATGTAGGACTTTATCAGATGGGGCTGTAATTGCAGAATTACAGTACAACAGTACCGCAAATGGGTTCCCATTATTGCATGATGTCATTGTGTTCCCATGGTCAATGTGTGCTCCACCAATTAATGGCTTGTCACTTTTTATTGGCAGGAAAATTCATGAATAGCCCTCAATATCGCTCTTTTCACCATATTGACGAGTGTGCAAAATCATGTCCCGCTGTAATTGTGTGATTATAGCATGAATTAGCAGTCCTTTCCCCCTTCCCTTTCCCAATGAGAACACAGGATGCTCAGGATGCTGTTTTAATCAACTATCACCTTTTCTTGGTACATTTTAATGTTTGTTTAAGTGTTTATTTGTTAATTTCTTCCTTATTTATGTGTTTTTGGTGTGTTTAAACCAAGTCGCATCTTCTCGTGAGAACAGGTAAAATCTTGCCAATACAAAATCACAGAAGTAAAATCCTGTTCTTAAACTGCTAGTTGTGGATATGTGATAATTCTGTTGCATTGGTATTGCATGATTACAGTGTAGTATTGTGTAATTATGGCAACATGTAATAAGTGCTGTAATTATGCCACTGTGTTTCTGCTTTCCTCAATAGTGGAATTACAGCGTTTTAGACACGAGTCTGGTAAAGTCCATAATCTCAGAGACTGTCAATAATCTTTGAGAATTCTTGGAGAACAGGAGATGTTCCAGCAGGCTGGAGGAGGAACATATTGACCCCTATCTTCAAAAAGAGCAAAAAAGAGGACCTGAGCAACTATGGACCAGTCAGATTGATATTGATACCAGGCAAGGTTCTAGAACAGATAATTAAACAATCAGTCTATGCACACTTGGAAAGGAATGCTGTCATTACTAAGAGCCAGCATGGGTTTCCTCAAAAACAAGTCATGCTAAAACTAATCTTATATTTTTGTTTGATTGAGTTACAAGCTTACTAGCTCAGGGGAGTGTTGTGGATGTAGTACATTTTGATTTCAGCAAGGGACATTTTGACAAGGTCTCCCATGATATTCTTTCAGGTAAGCTGGTGATCTGTGGGCTAGACAGTATTATAATTAGGTGGATCTGTAACTGATTTACAGATTGAACCCAGAGAGTATTCATCAATGGGTATGCTTCATACTGGAGAAAAGTGACTAGTGGGTGCCTCAGGGTTCTTCCTTGGGCTGGGTGTTGATTAATATCTTTACAAATTACTTAGATGATGGAATAGAAGGCATGCTTATCAAATTTGCAGATGACACAAATTAGAGGGAGTAGCTAGGGCAGGAAAAAACATTCAAAATGACCTTGACAGATTGGAGAACTGGGTGAAAACTAACAAAATGAATTTCAGCAGATATACACGTAAGGTACGCCATTTCAACAGGAAAATTAAATACACAAATATAGGATGTGTGATACCTGGCTTGAAAGCAGAACATGTGAAAAGGATTTTGTTATGCATTTTGTTAATGGTTTCTCCATACTTCTTCCATTGTTACTGATACGATTTTAATTGCATGTAATGTACATATGCAAATGTAATTGCAATTTTTTTTTATTTTATCTTTTATTTTAATTTTCTGGCTATTTGCTGTAATAAAATTTTACTTATTTACTAAAAGGATCTATAGGTCGCAGTAGACCACAAGCTAAACGTGAGTCACCAGTGTGATGCAGCAGCCAGAAAAGCCAATGCAGTTTTGGGCTGCATCAACAGGAGTATAATTACTCTTAACCAGATCAAGGGAAGTAGTAGTCCTACTTTATTCTGATTTGGTCAGACCTCACCTGGAATACTATGTCCAGTTCTGGACACCACAGTTCAAGAAGGATATTGAGAAGCTTTAACAAGTCCATAGAAGAATGACCAAGATGACCAAGGTCTGGAAACCAAGCCCTATTAGGAACAACTGAGGGAGCTGGATATGTTTAGGTTGGAGAAGAGAAGCCTGAGAAGCGACATGATAGCTATCTTCAAGTATCTGAAGGGATGCCACTAGAAGGTGGAGAGAACTTGTTTTCTACTGCTCCAGAGAAAAGAAACATGAACCAATGGATTAAAATTACAATGGAAGAGATTTCACCTAAACATTAGTTGTTGTTGTGTGCCTTCAGGTGGTTTCCAACTTCTGGTGAACCTATCATGGGGTTTTCTTAGTAAGATTTGTTCAGAGGGATTGCCTTTGCCTTCCTCTGAGGCTGAGAGAGTGTGACTTGCCCAAGATCAACCAGTGGGTTTCCCTGGCTGAGGAGGGATTAGAACCCTGCCCTCTGGAGTCATAGTCCAATGCCCATTCAACCTTGCTTAAAGACCTCTAAAGATAGAGAATCCTCCCTCCTCCAAGATAATCTATTCCATTTTGAACAGCTCTTATAGTTAAAAAAAAAAAAAGAAAAAGAAAAAAAGGCTTTAAAGAGCTGTTCAAAAATGGAATAAACTGACTTGGTGTGAGGAAAACTTTCCATCTTTGGAAGTCTTTAAGCAGAGGTTTTATGGGTATTTTTTGAGCATGCTGTAATTGTGTATGCCAGCATGGCAGGGGATTGGACTATGTGGCTCTTATGGTCCCCTCCAACTCTAAGGAGATTTTCAGACAGTCTTCCGTGCTTAAAATATGGCGCGGCCGCTTCCAAAGCTTCACGGAAGTGACACTGATGATTTCGGGAGAGGGACGATGGCGTCCGAAAACAACCCCCTGCCGTGCAAGACCACTGTTCCTCTCCTGGGACCTCATCCCGCGGTAGGCTCTCTAAAACGCTGTCTGAAAATCTCCTAAGATTCTATGATTCTATCACACAAGCTTGGAGAGACTGAAGCAGTTTGCTTTTGCCTGAGCTTACTGGGAAGGGCAAGATCCTGCCCCTCCTCTACAGAAATGGGGATATTTTAAAAGCAGCTGGAAAAAGTGGGATGATGGAGGATTAATTGGGTGTGTCCCTGCCCAATTGGGACAATTGGAGGGCATGTTACAGAGGTGGGGGGGGGATATGCAACCAACGGGATGTTGTTGGACTGCAAGTACCATCACTCTAAGTAAAAAACACTGAGATATAGGAATGGCCCTCACTGATGTCATTAAGTATTACATCTTGTCATTCAAACACACACACACACACACAAACACACACACAGATTACCCTGTTTGAAAATTAATACAGAAATCTTCACTAAATGGGCTGTTCCCTGATCAAGGGGATCTGAGGGGATTATTCCTCCTTCTCAATTAGGGAGATGGGAGAAGGAACATTTAATCTAGCACTCTTGCTTCTTAGCAGAAGGTGGATGCAAAGCAGAATGGAGGGTGAGCTCTGGCACCACAGCAGCTGGGAGGGAAGGTGGAAGCTAAGTCATTAAATGCATCAATCTCCTGGAGAACCATTGCAAATTGCAGCAACAAATCAATTCAGCCTTTCAATCTATAACAAGCTGGTGCTTTACTAGGGGAGCTGGAGATTTGCACCCTGCCCTTTCCTCTTGCTGAGACTCCCAAAATTGGAAAAACTGCACCATCATCTCCCACCTGGAGATGACAGTGCAGTTTTCCGAACTTATTCCCACCTGGAGATGACCTCCAAAAACTAGAGACTCAGGGCCAGGCCCTGAGATCTGCCAACCCTTTATACAAATGGAAGCATAGGCCAATGAGTCAGGAAAGACTGTAAGGAATGGGAAATAGAGTGGGAGCGAGATTAAGTCAACAATAGCTTTTTATAATGGGCTTGTGTGACTACTGTCTTTCAAAGCCTTCTTCTGAAAGGAAATCCTTAGAAATAATAGAGTCTTATCAGGTTTCTGTGATGCATGCTGAACAAGCTATTCAAAAAGCCTTGAAAAATATGATGGGGGTGGTGGTTACAGATGCTGTGATAACAGAGAAGACTTCTGGGAAGTACCACCATCCATACTGGACTTTGTTAAGTCACTTACTCTGTTTGCAATACCTATATCTGTGTGGTTTATACATGACAGTTGCAACTTTATGGGGATTTTGGAAAATGAAAGTGGATGGAATTAGCTATTTCCTAAACCTTTATGGTGAAATGTGTAGATGTCAAAATAAGACATACAAAGCTTAGAACAGTTGTATATGTTAATTTGCAAACTACCTTTGACTTAAAAGGGTAAGTGTTCTACTGACAAGTGTTTTCTATGTCTCACTTATATAGTTTTAATGTTTAACATAATGAACATGGTGAGTGGATCATAAATGAAAGGTAGCTTGATGAATTTTAGAGAGTGTAGCTTAGAAAATGGAAATGATTGTATTAAATGATATGAATTATTAATGTGATATATGTTTAAGTGGTGCAAAAAATGATATGAAGTGCAAAGTACAGTGAAATGTAAATATGTTAATGTGGATAACTTTAGAGTAACTGGTATGTGGGGATGTTAAAGTTACTTTAACAAATGGGATGTGTAATATAACATTGTAAAATTATAGGTAAGTATGGTAGTAAATTTAATGTTTTGTTTGTGTTAAGGTGCAAGATGTCATTGCTCTTAATTGAGACGTATGAAGACCTCAATAGAGCAATGACTTCTGAAGGAGGGACTGTGTAAAGAGAGAAGCTAGGCAAACCTGGTTGTTGTCAGCCAATCACAAGTCAGGGAATGCTGTGAAAGGCGTCTGGTGGGAGAAAGGATATAAAACTGAGGCTTGTCTCTGACAGATAGCAGATAGGGAAAGATGGCATAGGCATCAGGAAAAGCTATAGCAGAGATAGGACAGTCACCCAGAGGAAGAACTAAATTGGATTTTGGGGAGCTATGAATGATTAAATAATTCCAACTTTGTCTGGCTGTTCCTGCTAAGAATCTGGTCACCCTTATCACAATAAACCCACAGAACAACACATCCACTGGGTCCATATAGGAATCACCTTGTGGCCCGAGTGCCTGGTCCGGGGAGGGATCTTGCGGGTAAAAGGGGCAAGAGGAGTGACAGGAGCCCCAGGGTTTGGAACTGTGGGGCCAATCTGGAGAGGGGATCCATCACACATGCTTGTTGTTATATTTCCTGTTGTACCACATCATGTTTTAAGGATATTATGGGGATGCTTGCCAACCTTATTAAATTTATGAATCTCTTAGTATTTGCTTAATGTATTGTACAGGAGCTTACTGTTCTGTTGTAAATACCTATTTCATGGTATACTTAACATAGGCTGGTATTCTAGTGGAAAAGCAAAGTGAAGTCAGATAATTGCTCTGTCTCTCAGCCGACGGTGAAGTCACCTGAAATGAAAGATACAATAAAGAAAAAGAACTAAATGCCTAGATTTTCCATTTGCAAGGGCCTCACTGCTCTCAGACACTTCTCTAGGGGCTGTAATAAGGAGCTGAACCTACATTGTCAGGCTCTACAATAAACCAGACTGGGCTCCACAGGTGCAGATCACACAGATCCAGATGCTACAGGGTCATTAGGCATGGGACTACACTTCTTGAGAGGACTTTTCAGGAGGCAGATTGTCAGAGGCCCTCTGCCTTTCCTGGATGCCTTAAGAAGCAATAGGTCTGTCCCTGAAAGCAATGGGGAGAAACAGGCATGACCACTTCTTTCACCTGTTTCTTCAAGGAGCTCAAAATGCTCCCTCCTCCCCATTTTATCACCATGACACCCTGTGAGGTAGGCAAGGCTGAAAGATAGGGACTAACAGACAGAAGGTCGGTTTCATAGTGTAGGGAGGATTTTAACCTGGTTCTCCCTATTCCTAATCTGGCCTTCTATCCAAGATGTCTCATTGATGGTCACATTGCCCTGCTCAAACTCTGAGGACTCCAACTCACAAGCTACTATAGAATCCTGGCTTCACATCTGCCACTGGATTTGAATGACTCCTTTAAAAAAGCTGACTTCCTTTAAGAGTAAAAGTTCCATCTATTGTACGGAGCTGGATACTTGGTGAAGTTGCAGACTGATTTAAGGCTTAGTCTGGATCCATCATGGTCAGACATTTCATTCATCCTTGCCTGATCTCCAGTCTAATTTTCCTTTACTGTTCTATACTCAGGAGCTTCCTGTGATGAACTGTCTTGCAAATAATCTCTTAAGAGTATGGTTGCCAGTTTAGGATCATCTCAGGCCCTGAGGTTTCCAGGCCCAAACCTGACACCTAGGGGCAGCATCTGAGGATGTCACTAGGCATTATGCATTAAGCACCAACTACAATTGCTCACAGTTTGCCATTCATACAAACACAAAAACACAGAGACAGAAAAAAATATTTTCCTGTTTGGAAGCTAAGACAGAAACAGTTGCCAAAGGGGGAGTTCCCTGATCCAGAGGAAACAAGGAGATTATTCCTTCTCATTTTCAGAGACTGGATAAGGAACATTTAACCTAGCTTTCTTGCTTCTAAGAAGAAGGTGGATGCAGAGCAGAATAGAAGGTGAGCCTTGGCACCATAAACAATTGGGAGGGAAGGAGAAAGCTAAGTAGGCAAATTCATAGACTTCTTGAAGAGGCATTGCCAGTTGCAACAACACATCAATTCAGCCTTGCAACAACCTGATGGTCTCCCAGGAGAGCTGGAGATTTGCACCCAGCCCTTTGAGCCAAGCCTTTCAAAACTAGAGAAACTGCACCCTCACCCCCTGCCTTGAGATGACCCACAAGAACTGGAGACTCAGGGCTTGCCCCAGAGATCTGACAACCTTATTTAATAGGCCCCAAAGAAAGGCTGGCAATGTCCCAGCTATTTATTAGTGTCACAAAAGTTTCCAAATAAGACCTTTTATATTGTCTGTTTAGTAGACTATGTGGAAAGCCCCATTGATGCCATTCTGTTGTTTCCCTGCAGAGCTTTTTGGTGGAGAAGAATCCACCCACATTTTTGGTGGAGAAGAATCCAGTGTAGAGATGTGAAGGCTCAGAAAAAAAAATGGAAAAATTCAGAAAAAAACCAATTTCCCCCCATTTTCCTCCTGAAGACTTTTTTTGTTTTTTTCTGAAAGACTGAAAAAATTGAAAGAAGGAAGAAAATCAATTATGGAATGTTTTATTTTAGCATGATGAATGAAATCTTTAAGGCAATAAAATCTTTAATATACAAATTGTCATAATTTTATGCCAAATCAAATTTTACATAGTCATATTTTATGTTCCTAAAATAACAGAGTGACTTTCAATCTGTAAAAAGTGTTGATGTTGCATTTTTTTCAATTATTCTGAAAATTTTCATTTTTTTATGAAAACCCCCAGAAAAAAATGCCCCCCCCCTTCAACACTTCTGGAAATTTTACATCTCTAATCCAGTGCTTCTGCTGGTCCCTTTTAAATATGTGACTCTTCTCATTTGGTGGCGTTGCCTTGCCCTAGAAAACATGCCTGTAGAAAGAGCAAAATTATTTAACTATTGGCACATAATAAAGATAAAGCACATCATTTGAGAACAGCACCAGATAACAGAGCAGACTTCACTAGAGAAATGAGTGCAAGGGCAAAACCAGTTCATTGCTACAGTGAGAAGCAAAAAAAACCTGATTAACAGAATCATTAAAGGCACCAAGGACTCAAAGTCTCAGGAGATGCAAAAAAAAGGGAGAGAACGTGAAAGATGAAAGGAAATGACAGTGCTGGCTGATATAAAGCCCCAGGACAAAGAGGAGCCACTAGGGCTATAATGAAAGTATTTATACTCATGGAATCTGGGTCAGTCTGGAAACTATTTATTATCCCTGCCTTTTAAAAACAACACAGACTTAGCCAGGTACAAACCATTGCAATCAAAGTAATGATTTGATTGCCCTGCAATTTTTCCTGGTTGGGAAGACTGGGTCAGAGGTGTTCCCCACCCAATGGTGGCAGTGGAGGGGAGGACTGGGGACTTGTCCTGAGCAAGACTAATGAGCAAATTAAAAACCAATTACCTTTTGATGATTTCTATTTCCCTAAAAGGATGGCTGGCAGCTGTGGCTAGACAAAGTTACTTGAGAGCTTTCCAGAGCCAGGAAGCTACCATTTGCTGTGTTGTTGTTTTTTTACCAGAATATTGGAAAAGTTACTTTTCTGAACTTTTTTGAGCGTGGCCACTGGGATTCTGGGAAATGTAATCCAAAATGAACTTTTCAAAACTCTAGTTTTAACCAGTGTTCCTTAGGGCTTAGGTAGGGATTCTCCAGCCTTGGGATCAATCCCAAGCCTTGGGATCAATCCCAATTTTCCTTTTCTTGCTTCCTCCATAAAGCTGCTGCTGCTGGTGGTGGGGCAGGAGGAGAGATCCTGTTTACACAAATGATAACTCTCTTTCCTAAGTGCAATTGTCACAAGAGGGGAGCGGTTTGGAGGAGGATGGTAGCTGGGGAGGGAAGGGTTAATGCAGACTGGCTGTATCTGTACTGTAGAAATAATCCAGTTTGGCACTGCTTTGACTGCCATGGTTCAATGCTATGGAATCCTGGGGTTTTTAGTTTGTTGTGGCACCAGAACTCTCTGACAGAGAAGATGAAACCTCTCACAAAACTACAAATCCCAGAATTCCATAGGTGTCAAAAGTGCAGTTAAAGTGTAGATGGGACCTAAATTCAATGACTAGTCCCAGCTTGAGGAGACCCACTGAATGCATTGCTGAATGAGAAGTCAACTCTAATGTAAATCCCATGAACTCAATGGGCCTGCTCTAGCTGGCTGATTTCTCTGGTAACCAGTGCTTGTAGCCCAGGTAGTTTGTTGGGAATGGTACATTTTCAAGGTTTAAATGCCTGTCAATGATGGGTAGGGCAGATAATGAACCAAGAGGCTGAAGGAAGAGCAGGGATACTGACTCAAGGAGGGCAGGGCTACAGAGGCAGAAAACATAACACAGGAGAACTAAAGACAAAGATTGTGGTGAGACCAAGGGATCTGAAAGCTGTTGCACCAGCACTGAACAGAGACTGAAGGGCCTTAAAAAGCAAGGGTGTTGCTAGACTGCAAGTCCCATCAACCTTCCCAACTGGCTGTGTCATCTAGGGCTGATGGTAGTTGTGCACCAACGATATCTGGAAAGTTACACATGTTCCCCATCGCTGTGACAGGCAACGCTGCCTCTTCGGGGAACTGCTGAAAGACATAGGAGTCTGAGCAGACATAGACCATGTCACCTTCCCCCCAAATAGGGTGATCTCCACTAGCTTTTGGATTTAGTCCTTATGTTCCAACAGTTCTGATCTTCTAGAATGTGTCCCTCATAAAACATTGTCCTCATTCTTCTTCTGATGGACATTTAAGTGCTACTGTTATGGAAATCATTTCAGCCCCAATGCTACTAAGGACTTTATCATAAGGATGTGGCAAGAACACAAATGGGCAAAATTATCAGACGACATCGTAGTTCAGCCATTCCGGGGATGTAGCGTGGGCGTGAATATGGCACCACTTTTTATTGATGACTTAGCCTGTCACTTAAAAAGTGACGCCTCATCTGCACCAGCGTTACTCCCAGGGAACAGCTAAGGACAAGGGCCTCTGATAAGGTCACACTTTGTGTTCTCATCCCATTCTTATGACATGATTTGGGATGTGGTTTTGTGCCACATTTCCCCGTATCTGATAAAGACCTAGGTATGGATATGTTTGTACCAGAGTTTGCTAGAGTTCCACTCAGAGCATGGGCCACTGGTACAGGTCATTATTCATAACCTTAATGCTACTCATGATTAAAAAAGGAACCCTTTAGTTGCTCATTTTAAGTTACATTTCATTATTCTTTTAAAAAGAAAATACTCTTAAAAATACACTTAAAATACAAAAATACACTTAAAAATACAAAAAGCGGCTAAAAATTCTCCCAAAATAAACCTCCAAAAGGATCATTTGAGGAGTAATGAGTAAGATTTTACTCTGTATTTCCCCTGACAAACAATGTTATCAATCAATACATGATATAGTCACTTGTAATATCAGTTAAGACTTTATCAGATGCACTAAATAAGGTGTCATAATGACACCACATAAACCGAAAAGGTGCACGTACATCGCCCTTTCGCATTTGTGCCCTACCAATAAGCCAATCTATTTTATTGATGGGACAAGCTGTCAAAAGATCAGATGTGCTGTTGTTTGTTTGTTTGTTGCCAGCATTGCTGGCATATGAAACCTAGCACTTTTCCCCTGCGTACTTACTCCGTCAGTGGCCAGACCAGCCAGAACACTTCTGGGTGAGATCACGACATCCAGGTAAGTAGCACACTTTTTATGACCCTCCTCAGGTTACTTGGAAATTTTTAAGTGTGTGTGTGTGTGCTTTTTAAAACTTTTTGCATTTTGTTTTTGTTTGTTTTTTAAATTTCCTGTGCAAGTATCTTCTCACTAGAATCACTGCCAGGGTAGCCTTTGCCAGGAGACAAAGGTAAGTTTGGTGGGCGGCATTCTTTTGGCAGCATAAAAATGGCTTTAATTATGCCGGCGAAAAACTTTTTTAGAGGCTCGTCTGATAAAGTCCTTAGTTTCAAAGGTGCTACAAGATCCCCTTGCCTGGATATTCCTGACTAATATGGCTATGTCTTTGAATTCTCACTTGTAATATGTTCCTGCTAAAGTCTGGTTCAGATCCCCACCTCCAAGGTTTCCAGGGTGCCGTTTACACAATGAAAATGTCCTGGGAAGAATTTGTGTCGATCCCTGGCAGTTTACATGTACATCGGGTCAGGCACGTGATTTTTGGAAGGGGGGCCACCTTTTATCACTCAACCTGCGGGACTTCCAGTCCCGCGGTTTGTGCCGGTTTTTAAAAAAGTCACTGGAGGATTCGGAAAATCGGAAATGTAAACAGCCTGGGACAAAATGTCTCGGTACTGGGATGGCCGGAAATGGTGACTGGGGGCGAGCTTAGAGATCAGAGACCAGAAAAGGAGGGGTCAGTCACCCATTCAACAGAGCCAGCCTCACTAGCCGAAAATAAAGGCATCCCTTCCAGCTGCACGAAAGTTGATGTGTGTGTGTGCGCGCGCGCGCGCGCGTGCGTGCATGTACTCAATCACCTTTTTAAATGGATACGCTACACTGCATAACCTTCAGCTTTAACCTCTTCCTCAACTGCATGTTCCAGAGAGATCGCGGTGGGCAGACGGTTGCTCATTCATTCCCTGCCTGGATCCCCTCCCTGGTATTCCAGCCTCTGAGCGAATGAACACCCTTTAATTCCCCCTCTGTGTCTGTGCCTTTCAAAATGCCTGTCGCTGGCTTGCTGTAATTTTAAAGAGGCAAGGGGAAACCACCCCCCCCATGGCTTGATTTCCCTGCGTCTGAGCGAAAGATCTCAGTCTGGGTCTTTCAAAATGCCTCTGCTTAAAGTGAAAGCAATTCCAAGCCTCTACGGCTTGCTTTCAAAAGGAAAGGAGATGGCTTAATTGTCCCTCCGTCTGAGGTCTTTGAAAAGTGTCTTCTGCCTCTTCTGAAAGGGTTAACATTTTAAAGAAGCGAGGGGAATACCAAACCTCTGCCCCCTGTCTCCCCCCCCCAGCCAGCCAATAGCATCGCTTGTGGCACAGAACTTTAAAGGAAGTGCGTCACTGAGGTTGTGAAAACACGAGTAATCGCATATTTGATTGACAGCCAAAAACACACACCCTACAACCTAAAAAAACCCGGAACTTTGGATGTGTAAATATCAGTCACGGGACCACCTGGGATATCCAGATCAGTGACATAAATCGTATAAACAGTGAGGGATGGATTTGTGATCACAAAATCACAGTAAGCACCGCGACAATTTCTGTCGTGTAACTGGCACCCAGAAGTTACATCTCTGAATGGGAATGGAGATGCATCTTGACTCCAGCACACAACCAGGAAAATCAAGAATGAGCCTTGCCTTCTTTGGCAAAAGGAATCCCAGGGGAGAGGTCTTAAAAGAACTTGGGCTGGTAGTTTTCCAGTTGGTTGTGAAACCTAGTCAAGGGGTGTCACACCACCTGCCAATCACAATGATGGATGATACCTATTATTATTCCCTTCTGTGCCTAAAGAGGGCTCTCATGCCCAAACACACAAAGTTTCATATAACTTAACAAGCTACATCCCAGCCTCAGACTATCAGAGTCCTCTCTGCTTTAAGCCTCAGAGTCCCTAACACCTGAGCTAAATAAAATAAATGAGACATTTTGTATCCTGGCCTATCACCCCATTTATTTTTAGTTTAAAAGTGGGGGTAGAGTGCAGGTTGAGTATGAGAGAGGGAAAAAAAAAACCAGAGAGAACCCCCCCCCCCAGAGAAATATTATTTTTCTCACACTGTTCAGCCCCTTGATGCCGGTAGTTTCTGTGCTTTTTCTGGAGACCAAGGGATACTTGACATAACTGGTCATCACAAATGCCAATATGAGCTGATCTACAAAATGGAATGTAGCATAACTATTCAATTTCTGAATATTCTGAGTCTGTTGGGAGCACAAATATGTTCTCTCCCTCCCTCTGTGTGTGTGTGTGTGTGTGTGTGTGTGCATCTTTTCAGAGAGAAAAAGCAGAGAAATGACTATAAACAAGGATTTTCATGCAGATTTAGAAAAGAATATTTGCATGTTACTCTGAAAATGGGACAGAATGGACTTTTGGGTGAAGATAGGAAAAATGACAAGTGGCATTTGTTGATGCAACTTTACTGTGACCCCCAACCTTGCCAGACCTGTTCCAGGTATTCCAAGCTTTTGCTACACACCATATGACCTGTCTGCAGGTATGTTGTGTGCCTTCAAGTTGTTCCACACTTATGGCAACTCTAAGGAGATTATCAGACAACCCCGTTTAAAACGTTCTTTTGCCAGCATTAAAAAAAAAAAATTCTATGCAGGCAAAAGAATGCTCCCCCTGCACTTACCTTCCTCTCCTGGCAAAGGCAGCCCTGGCAATAGAGAGGAAGTGAATGGAACACCATTCACTTCCTCATTTGAAATCCTGCGAGACTTTGTCGCATGGAAAATTTAAAAATAAAAACAAAATAAACACATTAAAAGTTTACACAAGCACCTAAACACACTTTAAAGGTCCAAAGTAACCCGGGGAGGGTTATCAAAAGAGTGAAACTTACTTGGATGTCCTGATCTCACCCATAAGTGTTCATGCTGGACTGGCCATTCTCGCTGCAGTGACGAGATTTAAATGGCCCAAGTTTTCGCATGCTGGCAATGCTGGCACAAAAGCTTCAGCCGTCAATAGAAAGAAACTTTAGGATAACACCAGCAGAATGCAAAAGGACATTGTCGTCTGATATTGGCATCCTTTTGCATTCTGCTGTCATTTGGCTGGTGCTGCATTTGTTGTGTCTGATAATCTCGTCATGGAAACCTATCCATCAGCAAGATTTGTTCAGAGGGAGTTTGCCATTGCCTTCTTCTGACAGGGTGTGACTTGGCCAAGGTCATCCAGTGGGGTTCTATGGGTGAGTGAGGATTCAAAACCTGGTCTCCACAGTCCTAGTCCAACACTCAAACAACTACACCGCTCTGGCTACTCCAGGTATGACTGTCAGGCAAAGCTTGGAAAAGTTATTTTTTGGAGTACAAGCTCCTCAAATCTTCCAGCCAGCATTGGTGCTGACAGTCCCAGCCTGGCTTTGACAGTAGAGTGTCAGTTAGACAGTAGTTTTTGTCATGGGGTGTCCCGGGACTTCTTGATCCCATATTCGTCCCTCCCTGTTTACACAATTTTTGTCTTTGAACTGGATATCCCGGGAGATCCCGGGATCATTGTTTACACAGCATCACATCCCGTGATATGTACCTTCTCCCACTATATACTATTCCAGTGTTTTTATGTTTACAAGAGTTTACAGTCCTGGGATTATTATTTTTTTTTGGCTGTCAATCAAGGATGCGATTACTCGTTTTTTCACAACCTCAGTGACTTACTTCCTTTAGAGTTTTGCGCCACGAGCGATGCTATTGGCTGGCTCAAATGTTTGTTAAAGCTTCTGCAGTGGGGATGAGGGGATGATTGAGTGTTGCATTGGGGATGAGGCGATGAGAGGATGAGGGGAGGAATGAGCGATCGTGACCTAACGTGGGGAGGAAGGAGCGATCAGTGGCTACACCCTTTGCTGTCCTTCCAAATTGAAGGAACACCATTTAAATCCCATTGAAAGCGAGGAAGGAAGGTGTGTTCAGTGGCTACACCCTTTGCTATCCTTCCGAATTGAAAGAACACCTTTTAAATCCCATTGAAAGTGAGGAAGGAAGGGGGGCTCTGTGGCTACACCCTTTGCTGTCTTTCTGAATTGAAAGAACACCATTTAAAGCCCACTGAAAGTGAGGAAGGAAAGGGGTGCTCAGTGGCTACACCCTTTGCTGTCCTTCCAAAATGAAATAACACCCTTTAAATCCCATTGAAAGTGAGGAAGGAAGGGGTGCTCCGTGGCTACACACTTTGCTGTCCTTCCGAAATGAAAGAACACCTTTTAAATCCCATTGAAAGTGAGGAAGGAAGGGGGCTCAGTGGCTACAGCCTTTGCTGTCCTTCCAAATTGAAAGAACACCATTTAAAGCCCATTGAAAGTGAGGATGCAGGCAGGTGTGTGTGTTTGTGTGTGAATGTGCGATCATCTGCTCAGATGATGGCATTTTTTACTGTGCCTTTAAACAAATGGAGTAGATGCAGGTGGGGGGTTAATGGGTGATCGTCTGTGATCTCTTTAAAATGTACTCTCTCTTTAAAATTTAAACCAAGCATGCGGGGGGGGGTTAAAAGTAGAAGGATTCCCAGTGTAGAAATCCATTGAACAGGGTGATTTAATGCAGACATACACAAACCTATTTGCAGCTGGAATGGAAGCCTTTGTTTTCATCTGGTGAGGCTGAATCTATTGAATGGGTGACTGACCCCTCCTCTCCTGTCTGAGCCTGCCCCTGGTCACATATATTTCCGGTCACCACCAAGTACTGAGATATCTTGTCCCGGGGTGTTTAGACGTACGATTTTCCAAACCCCCCTGTGACTTTTTTAAAAAACCGGACAAACTGCAGGACTGAAAGTCCCATGTGTTGCGTGATAAAAGGTGGCCCCCTTCCCAAAATCCCGTGCCCAACATGATGTACATGTAAACAGCCAGTGCTCGACACAAATTCCTCCCACTACTTTTTCATCGTGTAAACGGCACCCAGGAGTGAATTCCATTTCCCCCTCCACTCTCAGACTGATTTATGCATGTATTCATTTCTCTCTTCAGCCTCTCCAGTATGTATTTCCTTCTTCTGCAAAATACTAATAAATGCCCTTAATTACAGAGGATATGCTTGTAATAAGATAATTGTATCGCAAGGCACACAGAAGGGGTAGCCAAAGCCCTTCCAATTTCCCAAAGGTTAGGGATGGCTCTTGATAATCAGATGCACCACCGGTGTACTAATTAGCTTTATTGAAACAGCATATTGCAAGACAAATTGTATTTTCAAGGGACTAAATGACGATGAAATTAGGAAAGCTTCAAAACCCAGTTTAGGATCATTTATACCTCATGCTTCTCTCTTCTCAGGAATAGCTGTTACCCAGTTGTAAACATGGCCTTCATCTCACATGGTAGGATGAAGCCAGTTAATAAGCATGAAGCGTATTCCTTTTTATAGCAGTTGCAGAAATGGGAAATGACAGGCCTTGAAACTGTGAGGCTAGCACCGGCTGACAGGCTGGAGAGCTACAGTTCTCAGAGTATGTGAGGTCAGCATCCTTTGGGAGGACCAAGCCTGAGGCCCTTGCTGACTCTTGGCAACCTTTTGACCCAGCCAAGAGCTGGTGTGCTCTCTCGTCGCATCTCTTCCAAACAGACCCCCAGTGGCCCCTGTACGTTAGGCTTGTGGGCAAAATGCCTGACAGCTGGGATGTGTGGGGAAGGCTTCTTTGTTGCAAGCAGTCTCGCAGCCTAATGTGAACAGGGACTAGAGGTGTAGTGATACATTTTCAAGTACAGGTCAGCCTCCGTATCCATGGAATCAATATCTGTGGTTCCAATTATTTGAGGGGGGAAAAATAGGGGATACATGCCATAGTGCTGTGCTGGGAAATGCCTAGAGAGGCATCCTGTCTAGGCATCTTCTAGGTCCTCCAATGCAACTCTATGATATGTTTATACAGGAAGTCATCTATCTATCTATCTATCTATCTATCTATCTATCTATCCAATTCTCTTGGGAACGTTGCCTTTCCCAGTGTGCCGACTGGCTGCTCAGAAAAACACCCAACCCACACCCAGCCAATCACCACCCACATACAAATTCTCTCTCCACCTCACAATGCACTCGTTTCACTCAGTCTGTGGCCCAGATTCTTGCCCTTAAATCTGTGGCCCAGATTGGGACTCGGACAGTCAACTGACAGCGGTGATGGGCCACCTGCAATGGGATCTAGGCATTAAACTGGAGGTGGCGGCAGCAGTGGCAGGATGCTGTTGCTGCTGCTGAAATGGAACCCAGGCAGTCAATTTGTGGTGGTGGCAGCAGGGCAACAGAGTGAGTCACCCTCAGCAATTCTGGGAAAAGTGTGGAATGCTGAGAAGGGGGAGGAGGAATTTAAATCTGCTGTCCTACCTTATAGGATTGTTGTAATGTTTACTGAGCATTTTTGGGAGTTTTTAAACAGTGTATGGTACACCAGGTCCGGCTAGTGTGTGTGTATATATATGGCTTGGGTATGTACAATAGGCCTGGGTATGTTTCCTTTCCCAGTGTGCTGATTGGCTGCTCAGGAAACACGCCCAACCAATCACCAACAACATACAAATTCCCTCTCCACCTCACAATCCACTCCTACCTCATAGCCTCACAAGGGCCCTCCCTGCTCTCCCTCCTTCAGCCACTCACCAGTCACGGGCTGGAATGGGACCCAGATAGTCAACTGGTGGCTGTGGTGGTGGTGGGACATTGCTGCCGCTGCTGCAATAGAACCTAGGCAGTCAACTGGAGGCAGCAGCGGCTGCGGCAGTGTCAGGGCAACAGAGCAAGTCACCCTCAACGATTCTGGGAGAACGGCATATGGTATGCCGGGTTAAGCTAGTTTTAATAATTTTATCTGTGGTTTCACTTATACACAGTAAGTCCAGGAACGTATCCCCAGCAGATACGGGAGGTGACCTGTACAGGCACTAGCCCTCACAGTCCTTAGAGTTACCCCTCTACAATGACTCTAAAACTGGAAGTCATGTTTTCATCATATCAGTGAACCAGCTTGAGCAGTTTTCAGCTCTACAAAGAACAGGCTTTGGGTAAAGGCAATGGTACAATTTCTGGATCTCTCCCCCCACCCCCATTTCAGGTATTCAAAACAAATTCTGGGGCTTAGAATTTGTTAATAGAAGTGTAGTCTTTTGCATCTGGTTCCAGTTGGTGGATCTCAGGATTCTAGGGAAAAACAAAGTAGATCCCTTGCAAATGTGAACTCTGCCTGTCTTGATGGCTCTCTGATATTAGCAGCTCATTCCCTTACCTTGTTATCCTTTCCCCGTGGGCCTTTTTCTGGGGGAAAAAAGCATTGCTTTTTTGTGTGCATTTTTTGGTGTTTCCTTTTTGATCTGTGTGCTGTTTTGACTTTCACACACTCAAAACATGGTATAAATATGTTAAATGAAACAGAATTTCTGCATGACAAGATTTTGCTTTGCCACTAAATTATGGAGATTATCAGATGCGGGGGAATGTGCCAAAAATCACGTTCCCAACTGTGTCTGAATATTACTAAAAGAACAGAAAGGGCGACCTTACCAGATGCCTACATCCTTCTGCCGTTCTGGGGGTGTAGAGCTGCTTTGGATGAGATTTCCCTTTGTTTGTTTATTTATTTATTTATTATTTGTTTTGTATTGATAAGGAGAAGCCACTAATAAAAAGGGATGCCTTACTGACACCCACATCATGGAGGATATCATCGTCTGATAATCTCGCCCCTTCCTGTTCTTCTAGCAATCTTCCGATGCAGTTTTTGCTAAATCTAATATTCTTCTATGACTAGAATGGCTGGTGTGTCATTTACAGTGCAATTGTAAACACAAATAACTTTATTATGATCACAGATTGGACACAAGCCAAACGGTTACAAAATTGTACACACAGGATATTTTCCCACTGGGGCTAAAAGCCCCGATTCTGTCCCGCCTCTCCCATTCCTGCAACAGAATGGAGGTAAATGTTCGCACACTTACCTCCATTCCAGAACAGGAACTGTCCTCCTCCCTCCTTGCCTGGCCGGCCGTAAATGCAGCTGTCATAAAGCTGCTTTTACGACCGGCCAGGGGAACTCCTGCTTATTCTCGTGAGAGAATGAACAGGAGGGAAATTCAAATTAACCCCCCCCCCAGCTGTCAAAAGAAAGAATAAAAAGATTTTTTTAAAAAATACAAGTAACCCGGGAAGGGGGTTGGGAAGGGTGGCACTTACCTGGCTGTCCAGATCGTGGCAAAGAGTGCCTGCCACGGAGCTCCTCCCCCATCCCTGTCATTCCAGAACAGGGACGGAATCCGATTCGCACACCCATGATTCCGTGACAGTAACGGAACTGGGTGCCTATTAACAACTTCTCCCCATGATTACTATATCATGGGGAGAAAACAAAACAGGCATAACTTAGGAACGGAACAGGGTGGATGTCGTCCGAAAGGGAAAACCTTTCCCGACTCTGTTCTGTTCCAGACACGGGATATATAGCCCGTGTGAAAATCTCCATAGATACTCAGATGGACATTCCAGTTAGTTCAATGGGACTTTCTTCCATGCAAGTTTAGGTTCATATTTCTAAGGTGGGAAATGAAAAGCCAGCACTTGTTCAGAGACTTAACGATGACAGCAGATCAAGCAGACTAGCGCTGTTGCAGCCTCATACTGCACACGCTCCAATTGTCCCAATTTGGCAGGAACAGTTCCAATTAATCCTGCTGTTCCACTTTTCCAGTAGCTTTTAAAATGTCCCAGCTTCTCTCCCCTCCTCTTCCTCCTTTCCCCCTTTGCCTTCAGCTTACTTTAGTTACTGCAAACTGAGGTCAAAGTGCAAAAGTACTTTGCATTCAAGGAATTCAGCAAGGGGGGGAGGAGGGTAAGAATCTTCCCCGTTAGATCAGGCAAAAGCAAGCTGCTGCAACTTCTGCTAGCTTGTGTGTTCCTCCTTATTAATAACGTCTGCCATATTAAGCACACTCTGATGTTGCTTGACCACATAAGTCCTGGTTTTAACCTGTGAAATGTTGGGGCCTAACACAGAACAGTATACTCAGACACTAAGTTGAATGAATGATGACAGCCCAGTACATTTTGCCACTAGCTTACCTCACAGTGATGTTTGTGCCTACAATGATACTCTGACCATCATGGGGGAATTTTGGGATACAAATGTACCAAATGGGAGGAGGGGGGAAATCTGCAAAAATGCTTCCAAGCCCTCTGTGGTCCTTAAACTGAATATTTCAGATGCTGGCAGTAGATGATCACCCCACTTGCTTTTAGCAATTATCTTTTTAATCTAGTTTCTGTGAAACTGACATATTTTACAGAAGGACAAATGCCAAACAATTGTTTACTGATTGGCTACTTTTGCCAATTTAGCAAAGGCTGTTGAACTGCAAAAACAGCAATCAGCCTGGTTATGCTTCATATGCACCTTTTAATAGGATACCATAAAATTCTCAATTTTATTTTTGCTTCTTTGAATTTGTTTCTGCCCTTATTTTGAGTAGAAGAGCACGCATTTGTATTTTAATGGTTTGTTCTGGATTTTATGGGCAAAACCAATTGGATTTTGAGCCAGCTGAAGAAACAAAGAAACAAAAGTCTGGTAGTCTATTACATTCCTTATTCGGGAGATTATCAGACACAGTGGAACACATTAAAAAAAAAGTTCCAAACCACATCAGAAGAATGGGAGGAGAACAGGAGGGGTGACATATCAGACACCCGCATCCTCAGTCGTTCCCAGGGTGTAGTGCTGCCGGAGACAAGGCATCCCTTTTTTATTGATGGGGACAAGCTGCCAATAAAAAGGGATGCCTTACTCATGACTGCGCTACACACTTGGAATGCTAAAGGACGTTGCCGTCTGATAATCTTGCCCATTCGTGTTCTCATTGTGATCTGATGTGGTTTTTCCTGCATCTGATAATCTCCTCCATGAAGATCAGGGTAAGATATAGTAACAAATAATGGCATCTTAAGAGTTTTCTAGAGGTGTAGTGAATGGCTTTAGGAGCCAACCAGTATATTTCCAGGTCTGCAAATCTGGAAGCTGCATATAAATCCTCAAGCTTGGGTTTGCCTTTATTCTTGCTTCTTTAACAGGGCTGTAGAAAGATGTAACTCCCCCTCCCCATGGAAAACAGATGACCAGGCATGTAGGTGAAGTTTCTAGGTATTCACAGTGTAGCTGTTGGCATTGCTGTAATTTCAGAGAATGGCCAAAAACCATTGCCAAAAAAGAGGAAACACATCTCAAGAGAAGAGGTAAAAGAGGATACATATTTGCTTTAAATCTGTTGTTTGCTCACTGATCTGTATAGAATTATCACATATAGAATTAATTTGCCAGAAGTTGACACATTACTTTTTGAAAAATAATTATGGCCATACTTTCAGGGGCCCAAAGCTACTGATATAATCACAGTTGTCAAAAGTATCTAAAACTGAATTCTGCAAACCCTGTGGTCCAAAGCACACTTTCTTTCCACCTACCTTGATGTCCAACACCCTCAACTCTTCATGATATGTAAGTATGAACCAGCGCTTGAGCCATGTAATATTCCTTCTGAGTCATTTATTGAGGCCATACCTCTATACTCAAAGTGTTCAAAACCCACAGAGTTATCTCCTCCTGCAGAAAGAAGAAAACCTCTCTGTCATTAAGGATTTTATCAGACTAACATCTAAAAATGCTGTAATTCTACTATTGAAGAAAGCAGAAACATAGTAACATTATTACACTAAGGACTTTATCAGACACACAAAATATGGCATCAGAACAACACCACATAACTGTGAAAGGGCACGCATATCAGACGGCATTGTTCTTTCGTGGTTATGTCCCCACCAAAACCCATACTTTTTAACTGATGGCTGAAGCCATCAATTGATTCCACCGTGGCATGTTTTACTGGCATTGCCAGTGTGTGAAACCTCATGTTCCCCCCCCCCTCAAATTTACTCCATCAATGGCCGTTCCTGTGTGAACACTTCCGGGTGAGATCGCAACATCCAAGTAAATGACACACTTTTTATGACCCTCCCTGGGTTACTTGTAAGTTTTTTAGTGTGTTTAGGTGTGTGTGTGTAAACTTTTTTAGTATTATTTTTGTTTTGTTTTTTAATTTCCTGCACAATGAAGTTGTGTGATAATCTGCAGGATTTCAAAGGAGGAAGTGAACGGAGCTCTGTTCACTTCCTCTTTCATTGCCGGGGAAGCCTTTGCCGGGAAAGCAAGGTAAGTGTGATGGGGGGTGTTCTTTTGCTGGCACAAAAATGGATTTTTATGGGGCTTAAAGGGGCTTGTCTGATAAAGTCCTAAATAGCTCACATTGCTGTAATTGTGCAATACTGCCACCACAGAATTACTACACGGCCACCACTAGCACTTTAAGAATGGGATTTTACTTCCATGATTTAGCATGGGGAAGATTTCAGCAGTTCTTGTGAGAAGATGCGAGTAAGTTTTAAAACAAAAAAAAACCCCTTAATTAACAAAGCAATTCAACATATAAACGCTTAAACAAACCTAAAACCATGCAAATAAAATGGGACAGTTCATTAAAAGAGCGTCCTGTAAATCATTTCATGTTTTCACCCAGAGGTTTTCTCACTGGGAACAGGCAGGGGGGAAAGAGGACCACCCCTTCATGCTGAAATCTTGCAATTACAGCAGGACACGTTTTCGCACACTCTTCAATATTGCAAAAATAGTGCTATTGAGTGCTATTGACAGCTTGTCCCATCAATTAAAAGGGATGTGTTATTGGCAGCAGGAGCACACAGTAACTACAGGAGGATGACAATTTGTGCAATAGTGGAAAGCTGTTTCTGCTACCATGATGTGGTAATCATGAAATCATATCCTTGTCTGAAAAAGTCTTAAGTTCCAATAGTAGCATAACATATCTTATTGGCAAAAGATACCCACCACACGTAACTAGAAATTTATAGCTACTTATTTCCAAGTTCTGATAATTGCTATAGAAATACATCTCAGCACAGTGGGGAAGAGTGTGGCCAGGTGAACTGTATTCTATTTAAACAAGAGTAATTATGTTTCAGCTAGCACAGGCAAATCTGTGTTCTTTCTTTCTTCTGTCTGGTGGTGCATGACTAGACAAATATTTCATCAAATATAAATTAGTTAGATTATATTGCTGACTTGGATCTCAGGGCGTTTTAGGGCCTAGTTGGCCCGTGGGCTCAGCTGATGTTATTCAGGCTTGTACTGATTTCTAGGGGTCACTCTTGAGCCACAGAATCTATCTGGTTAGCAGAGGTATCAGAACACTGCTAATGCTATCGGGAAATCTGAGAGATAATCATGGATCTCTCTAGCAGAGTAATCAAACTGGCAAAGCAAATGCTCAACAGCAATCAGTCCCACACCCTCCCACCCAGGGTCTGTCAGAGAAAAGAAATTAACTTAATCTTCTCCGTAAAACATATAAAATAGCTTTACTTACAAATTACTTGCACATAATGAAAAATGTGTCTAATGGAGGAGCAAGAGAAAATGGCTGTGTGATGCAGGAAGAGAGTGGATGTGGAAAAACAAACAAACATGAAGTCAGCAAATATGCAAACTAGCAATTCGTAAGTATAAGCTTGCAAAGATTACTGATTCTAACAGGTGGAGAAGGGAAAATGCTAGAGATGGGCTGCTGGAAATCTTGGTTTGAGATGCTCAGGGCTCATCTACACGAGGAAAAAAGTCCGTACCTGCCTCGAACCTGATGCTATAGGAACACATAATGTAAGGCCCTTTTCACAGTGAAAGAGCTTCTTTGAGACTTTAATGCAATTAAAAAACCCTCACCTCTTGATCCACAGTTTCCAGGGAAAAAACGGTCTTTTGTACATGGGGCCATCTGGATCAGGGGGCATCAGATTTTTGGATGGCAAGCATTGTCATTTTTTGTCATGTTGTCACGTTCAGTGGTAGTTGCTGGGGTCCTATGCCAGTAACCATCAAGGGCTACCACTCATTCGCCAGCCAGTGCCAGCCATGAAAAAAAAATCTCTCCTTCTTTGTGGGGCTGCCACCACTGCTGTCCTGGCCAAGCACCTCCACAACAGAGCCCTGCTGGTGTGCAGTCACTTGCTCCAAGGTCAGAATGAGGTGCTAGCCATGACATCAATGGTGAGGCAGTCAAGCAGGCTGCCCCCTTACTATTCAGCTCATGGTTGGGCACCTTGTTCTGACCTCAGAGCAAGCGACTGCACACCAGTGTGGCCCTGTCACAGAGGTGCTTGGCTGGTAAGGCAGTGGCAGTAGACCCAAAGAGAAGGGGGGCAGCAGCAATGCAGTGGTGTGGAATCAGGCTGTGGCTAGGGGACATGTGTCAACAGCAATAAAATGTCACTTCAGCGTAAGCCAAGTAGGTGTAGTGCTAATGGGGTGAATCTGGGGTGGCTCCAGGCCAGTAGTCTGAATTACATATGAATTTTTGCTCCCATGGTAGACACGATCTCTGACTTGCACCCAGAACCTGGAAAAGTTACTTCATTCATCTACAGCTCTGAGAACCCCCCAGCCAGTGTGGCCAAGTTTTTGAAGCTCTACCCCCACGCAAGTGCCTTACTACTTACTCTTCAGAAACAGAATGTTCTGCTCTAAAAACCTTTCCCCCAGCTATGAATAGCTAATGTTCATCCCCTGTATGAAAATCATGGCTATTTATTGCATCCATTTTCAGAAACTGAATAGGTAGGAGAGCTTTCTGAAGGGACATTTGGGTGAATGGGTCCTTCACGATTCTGAAGTTCTTCATTAGAATATTCAGCGATCAGAGATGTGCGATGGATAACAATGTGTGCAGTGTGGCTTTGGGGGCAAGCAGCTCAGCAGTGTTGCTCGCTTCTCCAGGAATGAAGACGTGCACTGATTGTAGCGACATCTCCACTCCTGTCAACATGCCCACTGTGATTAACAACATTTAATACCTGACATGTAGGTGAAAATCTAAGAGGCTGCCATTCAAGATGATTATCCCTTCAACTGTGGATGGAGAAAGGACAAAAGCAAAGTTTTGGGGAAGGAAGAAGGATAGGGAGGCAAAATGTGGCAAAGCACTTTTAATCACAATTCATCTGATGGCTTAGGGGTCCAAAGTACAACTGGCATTATTCATCTTTTAAGAATCTGCCTTTGGGTATAAGGTCACCCCCTCCTCAAATTGTTTTTGTGGGGTTGGGGAGGCAGGCCTTAAAGTAGGGGTTGCTAGATATTATGGTCTTTCTCCAGTACTTAGGGAGAGGGGGAGGAATCTCAAGGTGTGTGTCTGTGTGTATGTATATACACACACACACACACACATATACAGACACACACCTGCCTCATTTTTGTTAGATCTGGTAGGTTTTTTAAAAAATTTAAACAGTATAGTTTGAGGAACTGTGCTAGATGCTTAAGATATCATGTTTAATGGCATTACCAGGAGCCGCCCCTTGTAGCTCATCCTCATAACAGCGCAAAAGTCCACTTCCTGTGACATCACAAGATGTCATTCCTATGTCTCATGTTTTCCCCCTGAAAATCTCAGGGATGTACATATTCCTTACCTGGCAACTTTACATGGTATATATCCTTTGCCATCCACTGCAGTCCCAATCCAAAGCAATCCCCAGCCTGTACATGTGGCATTTGTATGTGTGGGGGAAGAAGCTAACATTTGCTGAAACAGGAGCTCCCTTCCTCTCCTTGTAAATACCCCCAATCTGGATCAAAAAGGCAGTGGTAGGGAAATGGTTAGCATCCCTACCACCCAGACTGTGGCCTCAGTTTGGGTCCATCTCCTTTCCTTCCCATTTTGAAAGAAAAATGGTGCACTTTAGGATAAACCACACAAACAACATCACATGTGGTTTGTCCTCTCGTGGGTTTCCTTCTTGTATCATATTAGGGAAAATGAGAGAAGGTGACTCAGGTAACTACCCAGGGCTCATGGAAGGCCCCTGTAGGCTATACTGAGGCTGCGGGCAGCCCATTTTCTTATTTAAGTATTTGTACCCTAGTATTCAACCAAAAAGATACCCAGAGCAGCTTACAGATCAATAAAAATGACAGTGTCTGCCCCGAGGCTTGCAGCCTGAAAAAACATGATCCCAAAGGAAAATGGCCTCTTTCTGTACCAGAGCCAGATAGTTATAATTACTGTAACACTGTTACTTGGAGCCCATTTGTTTTTGTATGAAGAATGTAACTAAATTACATCCGAATTAACACACTGAACAGGATTACTGTACATTTCTTTTTGTTTCAGGGTGTAAAAGGTAATAACACTTGGCATTTACTTCTTAAGTTACTTCTTAAACTTTTTGAGGACATGTTTCAGGATTTTTTAAAAAGCCATTTTAAATGGAAGTTTCAAAGTTTATGCCATCCTCTTATCCACCCACAATAGTGGCAGCTTACGTATCAGCTGGGCAGTGAATCTGTTTTGGATTTTAGTCCAAATTTTAAAGGAGCCAGTCAAGGTGCTGAGCATAATCCTCCAAAGAGGTTCAGCACTTCAGAGAGCTCCTTTAAAATTCAGCTAGATGACCTGCCCAAGTTCCTCCACCTCTGAAATACTCTTTTCCTCATTCCCTCACCTCCTTGTGTCCCTTCTGAAAGTTTGACATCACATTAAGTAGTGATTGTGATTTTTTTCCCAGTCAAGACTTGCAGACTGATTACAAGAAGATGCTATTTCTATTTATTCCTTGGCAATCATCTGTGATGGGAATAGAGATATATATCTATATCTATAAGAAAGGGCATCACACTTTGATTACATTTTGGTTAACAAATTCTTCCTTGTTTGTCAGGCACACCTTTAAAACAATCCTGATTCCATGAAATCACTTGTGATCTTTTTCTTTCTGCCCATGACAATATTTCCTCCTCCTCTTCCTCCTCCTGGATGGTTCTACATGAATGTGCATGCCCAGAGATATCTATGCTTTCAAGGGTCTATTGATTTGGATCTATTAAAAAGCAGGAGCACACAGTGATGGAAGGTCATCAATTCCCTTTGCCTTTAACAAAGGTGTAATGAATATACATTGCACTCATTATTTAATGAGGGCTAACTTCTTTTCTGGTATAAAAGTAACCTTTTAATTATTTTTATAGATTAAAAGTGTGGCCTCACCCAGTGGTGGAGAAGGAATGCTTCAAGGGCTGGTCTGTGCTCTGTTGAGTTTGTTGAGGTGACAATGAGGCAGATGGGAACAAAGTGTGTTTTCTGCCACAGGCTAGTGGCTTGTAGCAGGAAGACTTTTTAATAAGTAACTAAATGTACTTCAGTTTCTTCAGAGTTACTTTAAAATGTCTCTGGCTTTTCTTCAGGAAGGACTCATCCCGCGCTTTCTGCAAGCGCGCTGATGACTAAAAAGGCCAATCCGAGATAAACAAGTCCGGTTGCAAAAAGCACAGCAGAAGGTCTCCTTGGGTGATGTTTTTGGGTTGTGATTCCTTCTGCATTGTCGTTTCTCTTCAAGACTTGTTCAGCGTGAGTTCTCAAATAAGGCTGCAGCATTGTGGATTGTGCGTCTCCATGCCTCCCGATCTGAGGCCAGGGTGGACCACTGTTGGTGATCAATTTGGCCGAGCCTGAGATGTTGTTTCAGGGAGTCTTTGTATCGCTTTTTTGGAGTGCCCCTCTTAAGCTGACCCGTGGTGAGTTCCTTTGGGGAGGTTTGCTGGAGCATAATTCCAGGGGCTTACCACACTCTAAAGAAAAGTGGCAAGGTAGCAGGAATGTTCCATCTTCCCTGCTGCCTTACTACATGATGTCACTATTCTCCCAGCTTTCTTTCATTCTGGTCCCGTGGAGGACTGAGTTAAAACCAGGTTTTTCTGGTTTGCAAAAAGGCACGGTTTTACCTCGGCCCCTCCTGGGACTTGAATGAAAAAATGATGACACCATGCAGTAAGGCAGCACAGAAGACAGAACGTTCCTGCTGCCTTGCCATTTTTCTTTAGGGTGCGGTAAGCCCGGTTGCAAACATGGCAGTTTCTCCATTCTCCCCACAGCTGATTTGGACATTGTGAAGAACTGAGGGAGAGTGGGCAAAAAAGAGAAATGTTGCCCATGTCCTATGGGACACATATGACTTCGCCCTGCCCTAAACGTGATCCGTCAGATGCCGAGCTTAAGCAGCTTTAAAAAAGCACTAAAGACGGATCTCTTTCGGCAGGCCTTTCCTGATTAGATCCCGGCCTCAGGAGCTGTGTCTCCTGGCTTTTTTCAGTCTTGTTCATATTTGTTTTTTTAATGTGATGTTAGTTAGGTGGTTTTAATTTTATACTGTTTAATGTCTTTTTATGGGGGATGATGGGGGTGGGTGGTGCTTTTAGTCAGCATTGTAGTGTTTTAATTGTTGGAATCCGCCCCGATATTTTAGCAGAGGGGCGGGGTATAAATAAATTTTATTATTATTATTATTATTATTATTAAACTATTATCCAAACCTGATTTAAATTTCATCTCATCTTCATTGCTATTGGTATTGCTATTATTTTATTCATTCACCTTTATCCCAAAAGTGGAACTCAAGGCAATTAACAACATGTTTAAAAAGAATACAGATTTAAAAAACCCACTATTTTTTCATGAAACTATAAATATAAAAGTTATTTTAAAAGCAATTAAACATTTATAACATTAAAACATTAACGTTTAAAAACATTAAAATTAATTAAAAGACTATGCCAACCATAAAACAGCACAGCACATCATTAAACCCCATACCATTCTGTTTGCAAAAGCCTGGTGGCACAAGAATGTTTTCAGTTGCCAATGGAAGAACAATGAGGGAGCCATCCTGGCCTGCCTAGGGAAGGGGTTCCAAAGAGCAGCCACTGAGAAGGTCCTCTCTCTTGCTCCCACAAAACAAGCTTGAGAAGGTGGTAGGACAGAGAGAAAGGTGTCTCCAGAAGATCTTAGAGCTCTAATGGGCTCACAAAGGGAGTTATGATTCTTCAATGGATAGTCTCCATGAATATTCTCTGGGTGGAGAATTCTTGGGATCGTCTGTGGTGAAATCATCATTTTTTTCTCCTCTTGAAGCCTGTCACAATGAGAGATCTAAGAGAGATGTCTGGCCTGTGCGCAGGCAAGAGAATGTTGATTTAAATAGTTCAGGTTTTCCTACCTTTTGAGGACATGACTCAGTGCAGCCAGGAAAGTTGTGCATGTGTGCCTGATGATAAATCAAGCTTCTTGAAGGTCTCCCCTGCCTAGCATTTGTTCAAAGGGAGGACTTCAAAAGGACTATGAGTGTAAGGTGTTTTATATTGATCTGAGCAGAAGCAAACAGCCTGCTGTGTCATGGAAAAACAACAACAAACTCTCAAGGTGACATTTTGGGCACAGATACATCACAAAGACCCACTGAAGTAGAATTTGCAATTTGAAAAGTAGAATTTGCAAATCATGTGGAAGCTGTTACTGAGTTCTGCTTCTGTGGGAGAAAGCTGAATGCTTTGTGCAGAAGGTTTGGAAATGGTTGCACACATGCAGTGTTATGCAACGCTCTGGCACTTGGAAGTCCCACCGTGTTTGCTGTGCAAACCTTTTCTATCTAAAAGGGTGGCTGGTGATTTCCATGTCAGCTAAATAGTGAATCTCTTCCAGATTAAGTCAGAACTTTACAGAAGCTCCTCAAGGTGCTGAACCCTATTCCCTCCAATAAATTCAGCTTATTGGCTAAAAAGGCTAGACCTTTAGCTAACCTTTAAGGTTTAGACTCAAACCAGGAATGGGTTCACTGTCCCATTGACATGGAAGCCCTTGTATCACAGATATGTCTCAGATGGTCTGTTTTCTGGAACTGGAAATCATTTACTCTCAGAAATTCTCTGCAAATGTTGATGTTGAGTATCAATGGTGTGTTCAACTGTTGCCTGAGTATTTGAAACCTTAGAAAGGAAAAAGGGAGAGGGGTGGGGAAATCTAGAAGCAGGTGTAAGGTTTATATTTTAGCATGAACATTTGTAGATATCAATCCACTTCTTCAACTGCAATACAGAGTGATATTAAAGCTTCAGAGTGTTAAGCATAGTTATACAGTGTTGGGAGTGGGGATAGAATGTAATAGGACTCAGAAATATGCAAGTTGTTATCACCTGTTTCATACAACCTGTATGATTTTGGAAGGTAAGCCACCTTGGTATTGTAAGCAGCCTTTAGTCCCATTTTAAGAGGAAGATGGATATAAATGAAACAAACAAATAAATAAATTATTTGACCTTGGTTATAATCCCACATCAGCTTGGTGAAGTGTACAGCTCTGCAAGCATACTTCCACCTCCTCCCAGCTTCTGGAGTGCTCCCACCCCAGCAATTTAGTTTCTGAAGCTGTAAGCACAAATAAGACACTACTAGCTATACTCGGTGTAACATACACCTTCAAACTCCCTCCCCCGCACACTGCCAGGTGTGCACTCCCTGCCCCCCCCCCCACTGAGAGGCTTGGGACCCTGCTGCCACCAGCCATGTGCCCCACTGCCAGGCTCATTCCCCCCTCATGCCAGCTGTGCATGCCCCCACCCCCCACCACCAGGCTCGCACATTCCCCGCTGCCAGTTTTGTGTCCCTTCCCTCCCACCCCCACCAAGCTTGCACCCCCTGCCTCCAGGCATGTGCACCCTACCCCCTGCTTCCAGGCATTCCCCCCACCCCCCCACACTCAGGCACACACTACACACACACACACACACACACACACGGTACTCACACCTTCTCTGCTAGCACCATGTTTAGAAAGGACTGAAACTTCCACATATTCCTCCCCCAGTGTACTGATTGGCTGCCCAACAGAGCTTAGATTGGTTGGTCAGTTTCCTAAGCGGCCAATCAGCACACTGGAAATGGCAACATACCCAAGAGAAATATATATTAAGAAGAGTCTCTGGATCTCCTAGAGGTCTGGGAGGATGATGACTGTTTTTGTGCTCTTGGTTGCAAAAATGCAACTGAATGTTGGCCGGGGGCACAACTACCCTCTCCACCAGCCACTGAATGAAGATGGGCAGCATGAGCTGACAGGTAAGCTGCACTCATTTAGGGACCATTGCATAAAGAAGGTGCTGGATACAGCCTTCCCCAATGACCTTAAAATGGCATGCACAGGTATAATGGGAGTTAAAGCTAACAAATGTCATCAACAAGCCACTATGTGCTATTTGACAGGCAGTGCTATTCATAATGTGATCCTATACATGTCTGCACTGGTGTCCTGTTCTGTCAATGGGACTGACTCCCAGGATAAGGGTGTATAAGATTTTGTGCCTATTGATGGGAGGGGAATAACTTTTGTGCCTTCAGGACATTTGCTAGAGGACAGGGGATGGTTCTGACAGTATCTGACAATGATGGTTATGAACTTGGCAAACATCATACTGACATGCCAATGTGTCTGGATCCCTACATTTTTCAAACAAGTTGACATTCAGATTTTGAATTAGGTAACTGGAAAATCAAAGGAAGTTTGAATATTTATGAATATGTTTTAGCTCTAGCAGGCTCTCTCCTGTTCTTCTAAAGGTCTGCAACCTTGTTATTTTCTCTCCCTGCACCCCAAATCCAGTGCTGAAGCATGAGACAAAGCAGCTATAATTTCTTTTCACTGTTTCTTTTCATCCACCTCCTTCTCACACCTGCTGCTCAGCACAGGCCTTCTTGTTGCAGCTGGTGGGTAGATGAAAAGACCCAGGGTAGCAGGTGGGAGATGCTGCCATGGTTTTGTCTCTTGTTTGTTTGGGAATAAAAGTAACACAAAGCCTTGGGATTCAGTCTGACAACATTTTCTGTTCCAAACGTGCAGCCAAGCCAGAGCTGGTTTGGTTAGAAGTAATACGTGGAAATCAGCTTTCCACACCATTCTCTCCACCCTTTCTGCCACTCACATACAGCTATTTTCTTAGCAAGACTTATCCTATGTGAGCATTTCCTTCCCTGCCATACTTCTTCAACCAGTCTTGTCTTTAGACTGAGGGAAGCATCTGCCATAGGAAGCAGATTTGGAATGTCATGAAGTGGCATAGTAACAGATCTCACAACCAGAATAATGAAATTGGCCATGCAGAGGTTGAACAATAACTAGTCCCATGCCCACCCATCCACAGACTGTAAGGTTAGTCTTCTTTATGAAACAGAAAAGGTAGTTTTACTTACAATACATTGTGCATAATCAAATACATGGTCTAATTGAACAGAGAGAGAAGAGAAAACAACTACAGGTTAGAGAGATGCAGGAAAAGAATGGATGTGACAAAGCAAGCAAACAGGAAGTCTGCAACCATGCAAATTAGCCATTCTGTTTTTATCAGTCTGCCCTTATTAATGTTATTAACATTGTTAAAATTGTTAGGGGGCTTGCCTGCACAGGTGAAAAAAGTCTGCTTCAAATTGCATTTCCCTGGTCTGTAGTGACCCTGCACACATCTTGTTAATGCCACACACATCTTGTTAAAATGACGTGAGAGTGACATTAAGAGCCACACATTTCCCCTAGGGTGTACTTCAGTGTGAAAGGGCAGTCATGCTAGGATCACATGTCCTATACTTTGCATTATTTTCTTTTTTTAAAAACATTTATTTAACCACTTTTATTCCACAAACATATATACATACATTTCAATCCACAAACATACATACATTACATTACAACCACAATTAATTTTGTTCTCGTTTATGTAGTTATTGTTTATCTTTCTTTTCCTCTTCTCTTATCATTTCTTCTCTCCCGTTCCTTTTTACCACTATCCATACTCATTTTCCTTCCATATTACCTAGTACATACTGGTCCACCCTTTCTTTTCTTTCTTTCTTCCTTATACACTCCATTTTCTTCCCATCCCTCTTCAACTTACCCATACTTTCTCCCACATACAACTTCAATAAATTCTTCTAAATCTTACATACTTCAATCCCTATTCTCCCTTTTCCCATTCAACATAACTTCCTATTGTTTGCATCTCAATTTGGATCTTCTTTTATATTCAATTTTCTCTCAATACCTCCTTCAATTTACCTTTATGTACATCTCTAACTGTATATAAATATATTCTTGTGTTTTCCTTTATCCCTTTTATTTGGGTATATACATATCCATACATATATGCTGTGTTATACAATGCAACTCTATACATATATATTATGTTATACATTACAATGTCAATGGTCTAATTTCCTTATTTTATTCCTACAAGCTTCAAAAGACAGATCTTCATCGATAAATAAAAAACATCAAGGGGTCCTCCCAAAAGTTTGTCAAAATATACTAGAAGACTTCAATTTAAAAGATACATGGTCAACGAAATTTGGAGACAAACCAGGGGGTGGTTTACACGGGCAAATATTCCTCTAAATATACCGCAAAGATAGCTCATAGTTCACACGGGTCAAGGCACAGCATCGCCTCATTCAGAAGGGGGGAAGGTAAAACACCCAAATATAGCGTGGCAAGGGATGTCGCTACTTTTGCCGGTATATTTGCAATGTAGCGCATTATTGGCAGTGTAAACTACCATTCAGTTAAGGGCTGCAGCAGAGCTGCATTGTGATTGGTTGCTATGATGCAGGGGCGGGCTTAAAAGACGGGGACTGAGTTCAGTAGCATTCAGGAAACTTTGAAAAATCCTCTCTGCTATTTTGCAAGTCTGCCAAGAAAAAGGATTCCCAAGACCTTTCAGTCATCAAGTTCCCATCTGGTCAGCTCTGCTTGGGGGAGGGAGAGAGAGAGAACGAGCGAGCGAGCGAGAGAAACCATTTCACTAAGGGCTGCATTGTGATTGGGGGAGGGAGGGGGACTGAGGGAGGGAGAGTCAAAAATCCTCTGCTGTTTTGCAAGTCTGTGAACCCTGACTGAACAAATCATGCTGAGAAAACTTGTGATAGGTTCACCTTAGGATCCTTGGCATGGCAGCAAAGTCTTTCAGCAGAGATTGCTTAGGGAACTGACTGAGTTCATTTACAGGCAGATTTAGAGAGAGACAGAGACAGAGCCACTTCTTTGATCTTCCCCCCTGCTATTTTGGCAGTCTGTGAGTCTTTCTTTAGCTCGATAATGCAGGGCTTCAAATTCTTTCACTCACAATCTAGCCTCTTCCTCATAAAGCCTCTGCTTGGGAGGCCACACCCCCTGCACTTTTTCAAGTCTGAACGAAAAAGCGGCATAATTAGAAAAAAACCTGACTGGCACAGCTGCGGAAAAGAATTAAAGCGCAAGTTGCCGCAATAAATCTGCTGTGTAAACGACCCCCAGGCTTCACATTCTACTCAGATTCCCATAAAACCTTGTCAAGAATAGACATGTTTTGAACTACAGCCGATTTATTGACAAAGATTGAAAAATTTGACATAAATGAAAGAATACTCTCGGACCACAACCCTATAGAAATTCAACTAAAAACTACAAAGAGAGATTATCAATGGAGACTGAATGGAGATATGCTAAAGGACGAAGACTTTGTTCAGAGAATCAAGAAAGAAATAAGTTTCTATTTTGAAGAAAATAAAAAAGGTCTTCCAGAGAAAGTGATATGGGAAGCATTTAAAGCAACAATTCGTGGGATCTTCTTGGCAAGAGGAGCAGAAATAAAAAGAGAGAATCGGGGTAAAAATCAAAAATTACTGCAAGAAGTAAGAATAAAGGAAGAAAATCTGAGAAAACAGCCAAAAAGTATGAAGTTACAGATGGAAATAAAACTAATACAAAGATCTTTGAAAGCTGACTTAACAGAGATGATAGCCAACAAATTAAAAATTATAAAAAGGATAAAACAAAGATATTTCAAAAATTTAAACAAGGTGGGCAAATGATTGGCACATAGATTGAAAAAAGACTCTGAAAAGAAACTGATAACAGAAGTTAAAGGAGAGGGGAAAGATTGTACCACACAAGAAGACATTAAGGAGGCCTTTAAAAGCTTTTATGAGACATTATATAAGAAGATAGACATGGATGACATCCAAAAGATTGAAATGGAAAAATTCATTAAAGAAAACACGACGTGAGAATTACGGAAGAAATGAAGACACAACTTGGACAACCTTTCAATGAGGAAGAAATTAAACAAGCTATTAGTCAAATGAAAATGGGAAAATTGCCAGGACCGGATGGCTTTGTCTCAGAATTTTATAAGAATTTTATAAGAAATTTCAAGATGACCTAATTGGACCACTGCAACGAATGATGAACAGAATAAAAGAAGACAGAATCCCAGATTCTTGGCACTCAGCAAATATAACCTTAATCCCTAAGGAAGGAAAAGAAGAGATGAATGTTGCAAACTATAGCCCTATTTTGCTGCTCAATACTGACTACAAAATCTTTGCCACAATGCTAACAAATAGGATAAACATGACTATTAAAGATTTGGTGCATGAGTATGAAGCAACTGACATAGGAGATCCAATACAGATGAAAGAATGGGAAAAAGCTTGGGAAATCACAAACACATTCACAGCATGTCTTCAGTTGAAGGAGAACCATCTGAAGATGGTAAACTGATGTATATGACACCTATAAGAATAAGTAAAATTTATAAAATAAAAGAAACTCAGTGTTGGAAATGTGGTAAAGAACCGGGGTCACTTTTCCACATGTGGTGGGCATGTCCGATTGTCAAAAACTTCTGGACAAAAATACATTTAAAAAAATACAAGAGATCTACAACATCCAATGTGAAATGAATCTTAAATTATATTTATTAAACATAACAACATCAATTGACAAAATAACTTTTAAGCAATATTGGAGAACAATTTTATATCTAATAACTGCAGCCAGACTGATAATCGCTGCAAAATGGAGAAGCAAAGAAATCCCCCACATTAAGGACTGGGTGCTCAAAATTAGAGAAATGCAAGAGAATGATAGTCTGACTTGCATCTTAAATAAAACAAGGCAGGAAAAATTCAAGGAGGAATGGGCACCGATTAAAAATTTTTTGAAGAAGAGTTGGAATATTGATGAGCCCATATAATGGAATAAAGTTAAGAGGACAAACTATCTCAGATCAAAGAGAACCAAGAGAGCTAAGAGAAAAGGAGTTATGGGGGAGGGCAAAAAGCTGAAAAACGACTCAGATGAGTTAGATGATACTGGGAAAATGAAGCAAAACCATGAGTGTAATCATAGATTAACAATTAATACTTTGCATTATTTTCAGTCATATGGCCATGGCCACTCTTCTTTTTTCCTTCCCGTCATGCCGTTTCTGGTGGGAATGATCAGGTGGCCCAACACCCCCCCACCTCCTGGCTCTACACCAGAGCCAACTTGGAGATGACCACATGTACAATAAACTTTCCCCCCCAGAGAAGTGTGGTATAAAAAGTAGTTTTTAAAAAAAAAAACAGATGAAAGCCCTCAGGCATCAAAATGAACTGTACTCGATTTGTATCCTCAAGAACATTGTAAGTTCTACCAGCCCCTGATATGATGTGAGCACAATTTTTTTTCACCTGTGTAGACAAGGCCGGAGCCAGTATGGCATAGTGGTTTGAGTGACTACAACTTTGGAGACCAGGGTGCAAATCTCTGAGTGGCTGTGAAAACCCACTGGGTGACTCTGGGCAAGTCACAGCTTTAGAAAACCCTGTGATAGGTTCGCCTTAGGGTCTCCATAAGTCAGAAACAACTTGAAGGCACACAACAACAAGAGCAAGAACAGAAAATCCCAAGGAGAGGAAGAAGTGGTTGTGGGATTTTTTAATTTTTTTTAAAATTTAATTTAATTTTTATTTTTTTGCCTCAAGTGCCCAAGTAATGTGCCAGGCCTCGGGTACACTGATTGACTGGAGATCTGGAGCACTACCGTACTTGTTTCTCTACTTAAGGCAGAAAAATGCCTTGGTCCACTTCTCTTCCTCGTGGTGACCTGTAATCCAAACAGTGGGGTGCTTCATCTCAAAATCATTGGGTGTAGTGATCAGAATTTTTACTCAAATCTCTGCCCTCTTACTCCATTTTTTTATGATGTATAACTGGGCATCATTGCTATGGAAAAAGCTTCGTATTACTGGCGATGGCTGGGTGTGTTGTGTCGCACTCCCCTCCCCAGTGGCTGTGCGCTAGTAACGTGGGAGTAGAGAAGTGCAGAAAAGCCTGTGAGAGTGTGTAAACCCATGGAGAGAGAAGGATTATCACCTGTCAGATAGCTCCCTTTATGTTAGACATGCGACTTACCTTTAAAAGAAAACATGGCATGGTAACAAAGCTTTTAATAATCTGATTTCTAATCAGGTGTCTGCAGACTAAGCAGAATACCATTTACTGGGGCACTGTATTATTTATGTACCAATTTTTTTCTGATTCAGGATTCTGATTAAATATGTATATGAGATCTATAAGGTTCTCCCTCAGATTAATACTTCCTCCTTCCCATTTCAGAATCTGGATTGTATTAAATTGTGCCTTTAAAAAAAAAAAAAAAGAGAGAGAGAGAGAGAGAGAGAGAAATTTTCATTTCCCCTGCCAACTCAGTCACTCTGTATTTCTGTATTTAAAGGGGCTGGGTGGAACCCTTTATAGTACAGTTAAAATAAAGTCACATTGAATCCAGTGGCTCAAAGATCAAGACTTTTTAATTTAAAAGGAAACATGCAACACCATCCCCCCACCAGTAAAATCTGTGCTCCTCAAGGGTGGAAAAAGGGACCAAACCATCTCTGCTGTGCTGAGTGACATGCCTGTAAAGTCCTTGCATGACTTTAGAACTTGTGTCAGCATGCAAAACAGTAGAAAGCAGAAGCCTCAATAAACAGAAATGGTGGCTTGCATTCAGTATTGTAGTAACAAATGTGTAACCTAGAATTATGGATCCATAGCTAGCCTGTATTTAGCAAGACTATATTGGCTTAGAGAGACAGTGTGGTGTAGTGGTTTGAAGGCTGGGCTACAACTCTGGAGACCAGGGTTCAAATCCCCACTCAGTCATGGAAACCCACTAGGTGACTTTGGGCAAGTCACACTCAATCAGCCTTGGATGAAAGCAAAGGTAACCTCTTTCTGAACAAATCCTGCCAAGAAAATCTGTGATAGTTTCACCTTAGGGACACCATAAGTCAGAGGACTTTTTCAAACAGGGCCAAATGCCCTGTTCCTGCCCCGCAAGCCCCAATCATGTTCCTGCCATGGAATAAAGGGAAAATGTTCAAACACTTACCTTTATTCTATGGCAGGAACGTCCTCCCTCTCCCCAAGTTGGCTGGCTGTAAATGCAGCCATTGTAAGGTTCCCTTTACGACCGGGAACTGAAATCCCGCTCATTCTCGCGAAAGAACGAGTGGGAGGGAAATTTAAAAATAACCCCCCAGCTGTCAAAATAGTACAGCAAGCACAGAAACACACACAAACAAACAAACAAGTAACCTGGGGAAGGGGGGAAAGGGTGCCACTTACCTGGGTGTCCCATTCCTGCCCAGAAGTGTCCAGAATGGACCTCACTCCCACAGCTGTCATCGCAGGAGAGGAATGGGGCACCTTTCAGATCACCCTGATTCCGTTACTACAACAGAATGGGTGAGCCAAAAACGATGTTTCCTCGTGATGAAAATATCATGGGGAAATGTGAAAAGAGGATGAGGGAGACATGGAAAAGGGTTGACGTCTTCTGAAAAGAAGACTTTTTCCTGACACTGTTCTGTGTCTCCCATGGATTAAATTGCCCATCTGAAAATCTCCAGAAATTACTTGAAGGCACAACAACAATAACAACAATACTGTCTTACTGTCAGACTACACAAACACAACACCCCAGCCCACCTTAAAAGCCAGCAGCCAGATTGGGCAAAGGCAGTCTGCCCAGCTGCTGATCAGGGCACAAGAAGGAGGATGTTTCCAACTCCTTCCCACCAGTGAGCAAGGCCTCAGCAATAAGAAGCAGGACCCCTGTTGCAAGTCTTTATTACAGCCTTGCTTGCTAGTAGAATGGGAGAGGAAATGTCACCCTCCTTGGCCCTAATCCAAAACTGCATGGACCTCCTTTGCCCAATCTGATTGCTGGCTCTTAAAGTAGGGGGCAGGGAGCAGGAGAGGTTACTTATTATGCTTATGTAACTATGTAGCTGATGTAGAATATCAGTGAATAATACTAATGACAATTTGTAGCACACCTTTTAAAAAACCTAAGTGTCATATGGAGTACGTAAAGAAGACACATCTTGCATAATCACCTTGCAATCTAATTTATTCATCCATTAAAATATTTATATCCTGCCCTATACTGAAGGATCTCAGAGTGACATACATAAAACCAATTCAAACAATTTAAAATGTAACAAAGAAAAAAGTCTAAAACTATATTAAATGATACAACAATTTAGAGTCAAAGGACATTATCAGATCCATGTGTAAAAATGCTGTAATTCCATGAGTGAGGATAGTGGAAATATTGTGGCATTATTACACTTACTATTGCACATTGCTCTAATCATGTTAAAGAACTGCCACAAAATTATCGCACGATGACCACTAGCACTTTAAGAACAGGAGTTTACTTCCATGATTTAGAACTGGTGAGATTTCAGGGGTTCTTGTGAGAAGACACCTTAATTAACAAACTAAGTGAACACAAAAGTACTGAAACAAACCTAATAATGTTGAAACTAAATGGGACAGTTCATAAAAAGAGCATCCTGTGCTTCATTTTTGCATTCTTACCCTGACGTTTTCTCACTGAGGACTGCCCATTCACACTGTGATCTTGTGATTACAACAGCATATGTTTTTGTGTGCTCTCAATACCACAAAAAAAATGTGGTATTGCGAGGGCCATCCAGTCCAACCCCCTGCCACGCAGTAAATCTTGATCAAAGCATCCCTGACAGATGGCCATCCAGCCTCTGTTTAAAGACCTCCAAGGAAGGAGACCCCACCACGCTCTGAGGGAGTGTGTTCCACTGCCAAACAGCTCTTACTGTCAAAAAGTTCCTCCTAATGTTGAGGTGGAATCTCTGTTCCTGGAGCTTGCATCCATTGCTCTGTGTTCCAGTTTCTGGAGCAGCAGAAAACAAGCCTGCTCCATCCTCAACGTGACACCCCTTCAAATACTTAAACAGGGCTATCATATCACCTCTTAACCATCTTTTTTCCAGGCTAAACATACCCAGCTCCCTAAGTTTCTCCTCATAAGGCATGGTTTCCAGACCTTTCACATGATGACGACAATGTCATGCAATAGCTACGTCATAGAATCATAGAGCTGGAAGGGGCCTCATGGGCCATCAAGACCACCCCCCTGCTCAGTACAGGATCTCCAGCTAAAGCATCCCCAGCAGGTGGCTGTCCAGCCTCTTTTTGAAGACATCCAGAGAAGAAGACCCCAACACCTCCCTCGGCAATTGATTCCATTGCCAAATCACTCTCACTGTCAAGAGGTTCCTTCTAATGTTCAATTGAACATTACTCTCCTGTAACTTCAAACCCTTAGACCCGGTCCTACCCTCTGTGGCAGCAGAGAACAGGCCTGCCCCTGATTTGCTTTAAAACAAGTTAAAACAGTTAAAAATATGTACAGATACAAATGGGATAAAAGTATTTGAATCACAAGGTTTCAACAAAAAACATATGTTTTAACTTGGCACTGAATTTAAGCCTGCATCAATGCCATTGGGCTTCTAAGGGAAAGGCATTGAACAGTTGGGATGCCACAGCAGAGAAAGCCTTGTCCCAAATGCTGACACAGCGTATTGCTCCCATTGATGGGACACAGATGAGGGTTCCCACAGCAGGACCTCCACCTTGGATAAATATATATAGGTAGAGAAGTTCCTTCAAGTATTTTGCACCCTCCAATATTTCACAGATGAAAATCAGTACACACGTGGCCAACTTGCCAAGCAACATTGGAGTGTGGTCAAAATGGCAAAAGATAATAATGAGGAAGAAAAGGCAGGCTAGGTGAGGCTGTAGCAGTTTGCTTTTGCCTGAGTCTATAGGGAGGGCAGGAATCCTCCACCTCTCCACTGAGTGGAAACTAATTTTAATCCTGTTTGTAGCAATGAAAGTAAGCTGAGTATAAAGAGGGAAAATAGGAGGAGGAGGAGAGAAACTGGGACAAAATCAGCTGAAAAAGTGGGATGACAGAGGATTAATCAGGAGTGTCCCTCCCAAATTGGGACAGTTAGAGGGTATGGTATCAAGACCTGAAACCATTTAGGTTATTAAGTGCCATCAAATTTAGGAAGCATATTGACATTGTTTTGATAACAAAATACCAAAAATAAATTGAAAAGCCTAGAGGAGAAGGCAACCCCCCAAAAAAGATAATTGATATAGGCTACCTATGATCAATAAATGAATTTATAGTTTTTTTAAAAAAAAAAATAGGAAGAAAAAACTTTCATAGTTTCATAAGTAAGAGCAGGAAAGGAGAATGATGTGACAAACAGCAATACAGAATTAAGAAAGAAAGAATAAGAAAATGAAAAGAGAAAGGAGAAACTGCAGGTGCATTGAAGTGAGAAGTACAACATGGATCAGTTCTGAGGAGTGTACTACATTGAGAAACAGAAGGTGAAATCACACTCCTTATGTGTTTACAAGTCTTCATAAACTGCTTATATCTAAAGGATTCAAAGTGATGGTATAACAATAATAGATCATACCTTATGAAAAATATGTACAGTATACTCATAGAATCTCAGCACTCACAGAATCGGAAGAGACAACAAAGGCCATCCAGTCCAACCCCCTGTCATTCCTGACAGATGGCCATCCAGCCTCTCTTTAAAAACCTCTAAAGAAGGAGACTCCACTACACTCCAAGGCAGTGTATTCCACTTCTGAACAGCTCTTACTGTCAGGAAGTTCTTCCTAATGTTTAGGTGGAAACTCTTTTCCTGTAGTTTGAGTCCATTGCTCCATGTCCTAGTCTCTGGAGCAGCAGAAAACAAGCTTGCTCCATCCTCAGTATGACATCCCTTCAAATATTTAAACATGGCTATCATGTCACCTCTTAAAACTTCTACTCTCCAGACTAAACATGCCGAGATCCCTAAGCCGCTTCTCATAGGGCATGGCTTCCAGACCTCCTACCATCCTGGTTGCCCTCCTCTGGACACATTCCAGCTTCTCAATATCCTTCCTAAACTGTGATGCCCAGAGAGACCATTACAAGTAGAACCCTGGATTGACAAGAATCTTCACAGTTCTGGACTTATTCTGCACAAAGAAACACCCATGCAACTTTTCAACAGAAAAAATTGCTTTTTTAATACAGAAATGTCATTTTCTGCACAGAAAACAACTTTTCTATGCAACCCCCTCAAGTAGATTTTTTTGGCAGAATAATCCCCCAACTGCAAATAATCCTTGAAAACTGTGCAGTTTGCAAGAACTTTCTCACAGTGCAGAGACAAATGGTAAAATTATTAGTTCTTGTCCATCCCTAGAACTGACACTGAAACTGCCCACCCCTACTGACTGTCAGTCACTCTCCACAGTTTCAGTGGAGGTTTTCCAGAATCCTTCCTGAATCCAGATGTAGCAGATGTAACCTGAATCCAGAGACTTCTTGAAAAATCCAATGATCTTTGCCTAACAAAGGAGACCTGGTTTCATAAAGTGTCAGAATCATGTTGAATACCAAAACAGATTGCCTTGTTGCTACAGGAGTTAAATTTTACTGTCCTTTGTCTCAGTACCGCATGGCCAAAAAGCAGGAGTGGCCTCTGCCTGCATGAAACCCCTTAGCTAAACATCAGCTCAAGAAACATCAGAAATAACATGTAATCCTGTGCCTCTAACATCATCACTTTTTCTTTCTTTATTTTTATAACATATTTTGCCTGATGAAGAAACCAGTAAAGCTTTGAAAGCTTACATCAGGTATTTTGCTGATTGGTTGGCCAATAAAGGTTGGCCAATAAAGGTATCACTTTTTGTGGATTTTGGATTTTGTTTTCCCAAACTATGTTATTCTAACAACCAATCTAATCTTCCTCTAGTACAGGGAACTCTCCTCGGGGTTTCATGTGATTGTTGAAGGCCACTAGAATATTTGTAATGAACCACCTGCAGAAAAAGAAATAAGTGAAATCTCTGTGTTGTCCATCTACAGGCTTGGCAGTGAAAACAGCTGTCACCAGGAATGGGCTGAGCATCAAAAGTGGCTAATCAATTCTGACTGGCATGTTGACAGTGCATGACTCCTGGGAGAACAGGAGCCTGCTAGGGACATAACAAAGCAGGGGAACTGCAGCCAGATCTGGAAGTCAGCTGGTCAATACATATTTATGAGAAGCAGAGGAGGAAAATTAAATTAGGGAAATAGCTCGCTGGGGAGGGGGTGGTAGGTTTTCTGTCAAGGTAAGCTGCAAAAGTGGCCTTGATTAATTAGTAAGAGATGGCCTGGATTTGGAAAGCAAAACAGCAACTTGGTAGGTCCATCATTAATGTTACTGAGGAAGCACTAAGAAGAGAACCCCAGAAATGCCTGCTGCTACCTGAATTAATTGTGTTTAATTTTTTATTGCATTTGCATAGTGCCTATCACATAAATATAGTTCAGGATGGTTCATAATGAATAATTGAAATGACAGACACTTAGATAAAATATCCCTTCAAACCCAGAATTAACATAAAAGCATTTACCAAAGTCTGACCATTTAAAAAGAAAAACAATTCCACCAGCAGAATAAGCAGATGAGTCAGTTATAGTGTTTAAAGCATGGGTCCCCCCGCCACTTACCTGGGGGGGGGATCTCTTATTTGAAATGTCTGAGAGCTCATCTAAAACATTTTGTTGTCTGTCATAGACTAGCAAACCTACCACCCACCCAAGTCAAAACACACAGTACCCAAACAAGCCAGCCAACTTTATTGGTGCAGAAAGCAGAAAAGTCCCACAAGCATCTCTCCCTGTCTCTATTGGAATGTATAAAAATATACTGTTTAAAATATCAGGGTATGTTGTCCCTGTTTAAATATCCACACTGTATTTCATACGTTAGTGGAGAGTACAGCCTATTTAGCAGAGTTTAATGCAAACGCAGCAGCATTTAGCGTCAGAATGTTAGCATACATATAAAAACCACAGCTTAGTAAGTAACCAAACACCCTTTGTCTTTTCCCAAGTTGTTTAACTAGCAAAATAACCACTCAAGACTCAAAAGTTAGTTTAAAAAGTACAAAAGCATCTTTACTTACAGTTTAGAGAGCTCATTCTTGGCAGGAATAAGAAACTCCATCAAAACAAACTAAAACTAGTTCAAAATACTTAAAAACTACATTGTTGCAAAACTATGTTCAGGACACCCCTGGCCAGGGTCCTCTCAGTTCAAAGGGCCATGCGGTTTGTTAAAGGATCATGGCTTCTGGAACAAAGAAGGATACTCAGACACTCCCCTTCAGCCCAGATTCCCCAATAGCAAAACTTCAGGAAGTTACATCAGCTCATCTCATATGGCTTCTTAGTTAACCCTTCAATAGCAAAACCATTTCTACTTATTGGACTGCAAACTATATTTTCCAACAGTCTCTAGCAGTAAAAATCCAATAAAACCAAGGAGTCGTTTATACAGCAAAAAAAATGTGATAAGAATTTGCCCAGATTCCTAATAGTGCACATGACTTTCGGCTCAAAGTCACCGTATTCAGAAGGAGGGGGGGCAAACCCCCAAAAGTCATGTATTAACAGCTTTCACTAGTTTTCCTGACTTTAAAAAAAAGTTTCAGAAAGTTGCGCAGTATTGGCTGTGTGAGCTACCTGCAACCTTCTCAAAATAGGGGTTCACAGCAGAGCTGAGTTGTCATTGGTCCAACCTCAAAGGGGGCAGGCTTGCAAGGGATGCAGGATCTGCCATTTTTTTAAAATGACAGACTGCCCCCAGTGCTCTCCCTGTCCCGGTTGCCGGAGGAGCCCAACTTTCCCTGCTGCTGCCTGGCCGGCTTGGCCTCTGTGACTGACTGACAGGCGGCCGAGCCCTTGGATGCAGCAGCCGGTACTGCCCTGCACACATCCTGGACCTCTCTGCCATTGCTGTCCTTTCTGCCCTGCACCTGCACTGGCCCTCGGCAGGCCATGCAGGCAACTTCAGGTTAAAAGGCTTAAAACTTTACTAATGGCTATGCATTTACATATGCATGGAGAGCCTACATCCTAACTAACAAATAGGTTTGGGTAAGAGATAGATGCTTCATCTTAACTCATCATCTCGATGAGAAGGAAGCATGACAGCAAAGAAGAGTAGAGAGCCGAGAGAGAGCATAGCATGGTAACAAAGGGAGCCGAGAAGGGATATATCTTTATATGACCAAACCGAAAGAAGTGTCCTAGGTTACATGGGAGATTTTCAGATGCCTCTTTCAGCGTCTTGCCATGCAAGCAGCCTCCGGAGCAGTAACGAGGCTGCTGCGCGGCAAGGGGTCCATTTTGGACGCCGCCGTTTCTCTCTCGGCATCGTACATGAGTGTTGCGGCTAGCATTGGAGGCGGCCGCACTGTTTTTTTACTCATGGACAACTTCTGTGGTGTAGGTATTTATCTCCATTTTTTCAGGTTTTTTTCCCTGCTTTTAGGACGTAATCAGACGAGCATCTAAAAATGCTGAGGATAGCAGAAACATCATGGCATTATTACACTTACTGTTGCAAGTTGCTGAAATTATGCAAAAGAACTGCTATGGAATTATTGCACAATGACCACTGGTGCTTTAAGAATGGGAATTTACTTCCTTGATTTAGCATGGGCAAGATTTTGGCGTTTTTTGCGAGAAGACGCGAGTGCACTTAAAACTCCAAAAACGCCTTAATTAACAAAGTAAATGAACTCACAAGCACTGAAACAAACCTAAAAATGTAAAAACTAAATGGGAAAGTCCATAAAAAGAGTGTCTTGTGCTTTGTTTTCACGTTCTCACTTAGATGTTTTCTCGCTGAGGAACACCCATTCATGCTGTAATCTCATGATTACAACAGGACGTGGTTTTGCATGCCATCAATACCATGAAAAAAGTGTTATTGATGATCTATAGACAGCTTGTCCCATCATTTAGAAACAACACCTTTTTTGCAGCTGGAGCATGGACTAACCATGCAAAGATGATGATGGTGTGCAATAGCAGGGCCCATTTGTGCTACCATGATGTCATAATCCTGTGATTTTTGCTGATAATTTTGTCTGATAATTTCCTTAGTACCATAGTTTCCTTGAAGAAGTAATGCCCAGGAACACATCCACATGGGCTGCTGACACACTGCAGAAATACTGCAGTTTGACACCACTTTAACTGCCATGGCTCAATGCTATGGAATTCTGGGATTTGCAGTTTTGTGAGATATTTAGCCTTCACTGTCAGGGAGCTCTGGTGCTACAGCAAACTACAAACCCTAGGATTCCATAGGATGGAGCCATGATAGTTAAAGCAATGTCGAACTGCATTATTTCTGCAGTGTGTCAGCAGCTTTTGTTAACTCAGGTATACCTATGTATGGAAAAGGTTTAACCTGAATTTCTTCTGCATGTACTAGCTTTCTGTGCACAGGGAGTCCATCCCCCTCCTTGACTGGAGGACTTTCCCCACCCACATGCAGTCTCTTACCTTCAGTCTGATTAGTACAGTCCATGTGCTTGCCTGATGCACATTTAATTCATCAACAGAAGCTAGTCTTTAGGATATCTGGCAAAACGTTAGCTCTGAGAATTCTCTAAACAGTCTTTAAATGACTCTAGAGCCCTCTATATTAATAGGTATACACAGCATGTACTCTGTCACAGAGTAAGAGTAAAAGAAGACACTGTATTTTTTATGAACAGAAGGTGCTAATCTACTCCTTCCCTCTCAAGGTTGTGGAAACCCCACAGTTCAGCTAGTAATTATAGGACTGTTGTCTATTCTTTCCTCCTTTAAAGCCTTAGTGTTATCTTTCCCTTCTTGCTCAATTGCAAGAACTTCACATCTTCAAGGCAATGCTCCAGTCCTTCTGTTTTTCATTCAGATACTGCCAGGTCTGCTCATCTCTCTGGTGCTTACATTGCAAGACTGTGAAAACACCCTGGTGACTGGCACATGCAGCCCTGTCCATGTTGACTCAGAAAGATATGCTGGGAGCATTCAGTCAAGATGATTCCCAAGTAAATATGGGTGGAATTACAGCCTTTGACTACTCCGCTATTTGTGTGTGTGTGTGCCTTCAAGTGGCCTTTCAATTTATGGCAGCCCAATGAATTTCACAGCATTTTCTTAAGCAAAGAATACTCCGAGGTGGTTTTGTCAGTTCCCTCCTCTGAAATATAGCCTACAGCACCTGGCATTCATTGACAGACTCCCACCCAAGTACTAACCAGAGCTGATTCTGCTTAGCTTCCAAGATCCAATAGGATCTGGTGCCATTTACCTGGCAGTGAATCCCACTGGTTTGGGTGTTGGACTATGGTTCTGGAGACCAGGTTTTGAATCCTTAGTTAGCCATGGAAGCCCACTGGGTGACCTTGGGAAGTCACACTCTCTCAGCCTAAGATGAAGTCAGTGGCAACCCCCCCTCTGACTCTGAATGAATCTTGCCAAGAAAACCCTATGATAGATTCACCTTAGGGTCACCATAAGTCAAAAACAAATTGAAGGCACACAACAACAACTACTACTACTGTTGCTGCTGCTCCCATTCAACTCCATGTGACTCTAGAGTAAGTTTGCAAATGGGATCAAGCCATGAACAACTGGTCTGGCCCTGCATTGTTGTTATGTGCCTTCACGTTGACTCCAATTCATGGTGACCCTATTGCAGGGTTTTCTTGGTAAGATTTATTCAGAGGTGGTTTTCCATTGACTTCCTCTAAGGGTGAGATAATGTAACTTGCCTAAGGTTACCCAGTAGGTTTCCCTGGCTGAGCAGGGATTTGAACTCTATCTCCTGGAGACTTAGGCTGCTGACACACTCCAAAAATAATTCAGTTTGATACTGCTTTAAGTGTCAAACTGCATTATTTCTGCAATGTGGCAGCAGCTTAAGTCTTAGGAGATTTTTAGACACCTCTTTCAGCGTCTTGCAGTAACGAGGCTGCTGCGTGGCAAGGGGTCCATTTTGGACGATGCCGTTTCTCTCTCGGCATCGTCCGTGAGCGTTGCAGCTAGCATTGGAGGCGGCCACGCTGTTTTTCACTCATGGAAGTTGTCTGTGAGTAAAAAACAGAGCGGCCGTCTCCAATGCTAGCCGCAACACTCACGGACACCGCCGAGAGAGAAACGGTGTCGTCCAAAATGGACCCCTTGCCATGCAGCAGCCTCATTACTGCTCCAGAGGCTGCTTGCATGGCAAGACGCTGAAAGAGGCATCTGAAAATCTCCTAACATTCAAATCATTACATCACTCTGGCTCTCAGAAGTCTGAGCAATTGTGCAATTGTGTAAAGTCTACTTGGTACTGCATTCTACTTGGCTTACTCATAAGTAAGGGTGTGAAAGATTGCAGCCCAAGACTTTCTGAATTCAGTGAGGGTTACTCTTGTGTGACTGTGCTTCAGATTCCAGCTACAGAGTGCTATACTATATGTGTCTACTTGGAGTAAACCTCACTGACTTCAGTCAGTCTGACTCCAAAGCAAGGGTGCCTAGGATTGTAGCCTAGATTTTTAAGGCTGCTCTCCTAAGTACAGTTACTTGGGGAGAAGCCACAAAGAAATCTGAGCAAATTTTACTACAATTGGTCTGCAGAACTCCCCTTGTGTAGTGATGCTCACTGAGGGATTCTGGGAGTAGCAGTCCAAATAATAACTTTTCCAAGCTTTGGTACTTCATTCTAGCTTGGTGCCTCGGTTCCTAGATGCAAGAAGTGCTCCCCACATGATCATTGCCACTATCTTGTCTGTCAGGGCAGGTCGCAGCTGGAAGGCCAGGGACATTGCCACTGCCAGTCCAATAGTGGCTAAGCCCCTGTTTGTAGCAGGTGGAATCCACAGTGATCCGATCCATGTTCTCAATGTTTCTGTCTGTTTTCATTTTGCAACAATGCTCTTCCTTTAGGGGTCAGTTGATGGGATGGGTTGCCCTGGCTCTGTAGAAAGAACAAGATCTGCATTAGAAAAGCAAAAATATAGACTTGGCTGAGATTAATCCAGGGATACAGGCCCCCTGCCAGCAGTGACTAAGCACAGAGTGGAGGTAATGTTCTCAGCCATGGAGGGAGGGAGATGCATAGGCATTTCTAGAGCACATTTCTCAGCAGTCAACTTGCTACACAGGAGCATAATAAGCCCTTAAAGGGACAGTGCTTGTCTTCAATACTGCTTCACAAGCAATCACAAAGCATCCGTTTGAGGGGAGAGAAAGAATGAAAAGGGTATGCAGCAAATCTCATTTAATAGGGTGGTCACTTACCCATGACCAACAAAAAAGGAAGCCGATTTGCATATAATTTACATGCACTGGTTTATATATGCAAATGCAAATTTACAAATCTCTTCTTTCACTTGAAATACTTCTCACCATAATGGGCAAAGCCAACAGTGTGCCTGTTCAGTTTTGTTCTCCAGGTGCCAACTCCTGGTGGGCAACTTCAAGGTCCCTGATCATCTGTTTTCATGGCTGCAGATGTTTAAACTGGATAGGTGTGGAAGGAATATTCAAAAATATTTTTTAAATGGTCAAAAATGTGTTTCTTGACTGTCAAGGAACCCTTGATAAGAAAAATCCTGGACTAAATAGAGCCATTGCAGTTCAAGACTTATTCTACACAAAATTGACCTATGGTTATTTTTTGCATAAAGCAGCATTATCTGTGCAAAAAATAATATTTCTACACAGAAAAAATAATATTTTCTGCACAGTCTGTTCTGTGCAGAATATGGAGCCTATATCTCTGCAAATGATGCCTTCTGTGTAAATTTATTGCACAGAATAAGTCTCAGTCTGAGAAAAGTCAGAAAAAACTGCAGTTTTTGAAGACTTTCTTACAGTGAGAAGAAAATGGCTAAAATTACCTTCTTTTTTCTTTGGGGAAAAAAACAACAAGTGAAGAATTACACCCCAAAACTAGACTTGAACTAGACAGCTCTTCCAACAGAGCACCATCAGATAGAGGAGTCTCTTATTTACAGCAACACTGTGGCCACCCTGGGCACACTACAACCTTCACATACAGAAAGGAGAGATGTAGTAGTAATGGGGGATTTCATCTATCTTGATATTTGTTGGAAGTCCAACTCTGCCAAGAATTTAAGGTCCAACAAATTCCTCACTTGCCTTGCAGACAAGTTCATTGTCCAGAAGGTGGAAGAGACAACAAGGGGAACAGCTGTTTTAGATCTGATCCTAACCAATGGGAATAACCTGGTTAATAGTGTGAAAGTGGTGGGATCCTTAGGGGGGAGTGATCATGTTCTCCTGGAGTTTGTTATACAGAGGAAAGGGGAAGCCAAGCATAGTCAGACATGCATTCTAGACTTTAAGAAAGCTGATTTCAGAAAACTTAGGGAATTACTGGGGGTGATCCCATGGCCAGGAATACTAAAAGAGAAGGGAGTACATGATAGATGGGAGATTCTTAAAAGTGAGATGTTGAAGGCACAACTTCAAACAGTTCTAATGAGTAGGAAACATGGCAGGTGTCTAAAGAAACCAGGATGGGTATTGAAAGAACTCTCAACTGAGCTAAAATTTTAAAAGGACATGTACAAGAAACGGAAAAAAAGGAAATCACTGAAAAAGAATCCAACCATTAGCCAGCTCATGTAGGGGGAAAGTCAGAAAAGCTAAAGCACAGATGGAGCTCAGGCTTGCTAGAGAGGTTAAAACCAATAAAAATGGCTTTTTTGGTTATGTCTGTAACAAAAGGCAGAACAAAGAAATGCTAGGGCTGCTGCATGGAGAAGATGGCGAAAATGAAATGGACAGATATAGGATGGGTGACATCTGGCTTGACGGCACTACATGCAAATGGGATCTAGGAGTCTGAACAAACTGAACATGAGACTGCAGTGTGATGCAGCAGCTAAAAAAGCCAATGTGATTCTAGGCTGAATTAATAGGAATATAGTGTCTAGATCAAGGGAAGTAGTAGTCCCACTCTATTCTGCTTTAGTCAGACCTCACCTGGAATACTGTGTCCAGTTCTGGGCACCACAATTCAGGAAGGATATTGAGAAGTTGGAATGTGTCCAGAGGATGGTGGCCAGGATGGTGGGAGGTCTGGAAGCCATGCCCTTTGAGGAGTGGCTTTGGGAGCTGGACATGTTTAGTTTGGAGAAGAGAAGTTTAAGAGGTGACATGATAACCATGTTTAAATATTTGAAGGAATGTCATACTGAGAATGGAGCAAGCTTGTTTTCTGCTGCTCCAGAGACTAGGACACAGAGCAATGGGTTCAAACTACAGGAAAAGAGATTCCACCTAAACATTAGGGAGAACATCCTGAAATACACTGCCTCGGAGTGTGGTGGAGTCTCCTTCTTTGGAAGTTTTTAAATGGAGGCTGGATGGCCATCTGTCGGGGATGCTTTGATCGTGATTTCCTGCATGTTAGGGGGTTGGACTGAATGGCCCTTGTGGTCTCTTCTAAGTCTATGATTCTAAGATTCACAAATCTGAAGGCTAGTGGGGTGGCCTTAAACGTTCCTGAGCTGCAACTTCAGAGACTTTTGGGGGAAATGGTAGAATGTACAAATGGGGTCAGAGGATAGATTTGTGTTGGAGAAAAGTGGAGTACATGAAAACAGGGCTTTTTAACCATGGTGGGGTGGGGAGATCAGCTTATGCCATAAGTCTCCAAAAGTCCACAGGCAACTTGGAAGTACATACACATGTACACACACACACACACACACACACACACACTTGAGGGGGTCTGTGTAAAACCAATTAGGTCCATGGGCATTAGTGAACAGCCACATTTCCACTTGGTGCTAGAACAATGGCAATGTTGGGGCCAATCAGGCCTCTAAGGGAAGGGTATTTCATACATGTGGTGACAGAACGGAACTCTCCTGCATCTTCCCACAGAGAATTGCTCTGACTAATGGGACACAATGGAGGGCATATCTCAGTTCTTGGGCAGGTATATATTTGAAGAGACAGTCTTTCAAGGTATCAAAGTTCCAAACCATTTATGGCTTTAAGTGTCATTATCAGAATCTTGAATTCAGATTGGAAGTGTGTGGGCAACCAGTGGAAGTCATTTAAAACCAGTGTTAGATGATTTATGTATAATGTTCCCATAAGCAGTCTAGTTCCTGGATTTTTCACTAGTTGCAGTTTTGAGTCATCTTCAAGAGCAGTGCAATGTAGAGTGTGTTGCAGCGGTCTCATCAGGCAATTACTAATACTGTACATGGACTACTGTGGCTAAGTTATCCCTGTCCAAAAAAGACTGTAGTTGGCAGACTAGTCATAGAATCATAGAATTGTAGAGTTGGAAGAGACCACAAGGGCCATCCAGTCCAACCTCCTGCCATGCAGAAAATCACAATCAAAGCATCCCTGACAGATGGCCATCCAGCCTCTGTTTAAAGACCTCCAAGAAAGGAGACCCCACCACGCTCCGAGGGAGTGTGTTCCACTGCTGAACAGCTTTTACTGTCAAAAAGTTCCTCCTAATGTTGAGGTGGAATCTCTGTTCCTGGAGCTTGCATCCATAGCTCCGTGTTCTAGTCTCTGGAGCAGCAGAAAACAAGCCTGCTCCATCCTCAACGTGACACCCCTTCAAATACTTAAACAGGGCTATCATATCACCTCTTAATCATCTTTTTTCCAGGCTAAACATACCCAGCTCCCTAAGTCTCTCCTCATAAGGCATGGTTTCCAGACCTTTCACATGATGACGACAATGTCATGCAATAGCCACGTCATGGAATCGTAGAGCTGGAAGGGGCATCATGGGCCATCAAGTCCACCCCCCTGCTCAGTACAGGATCTCCAGCTAAAGCATCCCCAGCAGGTGGCTGTCCAGCCTCTTTTTGAAGACATCCAGAGAAGAAGACTCCAACACCTCCCTCGGCAATTGATTCCATTGCCAAATCACTCTCACTGCCAAGAAGTTTTCAGACCTTTCACCATTTTAGTCGCCCTCCTCTGGACACACTCCAACTTGTCAATATCCTTTTTGAATTGTGGCACCCAGAACTGGACACAGTATTCTAGGTGAGGCCTGACCAAGGCAGAATAGAGTGGCACTGCCTTGGTCAGGCCTCACCTAGAATACTGTGTCCAGTTTTGGGCACCAAAACTATAATCCCTTACCATTGATTTAGGATTGATGTGACTTGTGGTCCAACAATATATATTTTTTGGGGGGACACATATTGGTCACCCCAGCATTCAGTTGAAATAAAGGAGAACATGACATGGTCTTGGATGCATTGTTCGAGATGGTGATAGATATGATGATGATTTATATCCTGCTTTCCCCCCTTCAAAATTGGACCTCTAAGATGCTTACAACATTAAAAACACAACAGAGATAAAAATATTAAAAATGTTAACATTAAAATGTAATTAAAACTCCATTAAGAAAAAATAAAAAGATAAAAAGCAATTAAAAATACTTTAGCACACTATTTACCCCCCCCCCCCGTTTTAAATAAACAGTCAGTTCCTCAGAGCCAATTGGAATAAAAAATACATTTTCCTGTTAACAAAAGGGTTGCAGACAGGGGGTTTGGAAGGGAGTTCCATAGCCCAGGACCAGTCTCCAAGAAAGCCCTCTTTTGCATCCCCATCAGGCATGTTTCGGAGGCCTTGTCTATATGGCAAAAATACTCCTCATAGAATTTGAGGGAGAATACCTTTTGTCCAAGTGGGATCCCACATCATTTTGCCATATTCAGAAGGAGGGGAGAAAAATCTCCAAATAGTCTGCAGGAAAAGCCTTTGCAGCTTTTCCTGACTTAAAAAATCCCCCAAAACTCCAAAGGAAATTTGCATTCCTGCCCATTGGGACAATAGCAATAGCACTTCTATTTCTATACTCCTTATCAGTACCAAAGCACTCCCTAGGTGGTTTACAATGTGTTAGCTAATTGCCCCCAACAAGCTGGGTACTCATTTTATTGACTTGCAGAAGGCTGGGAGGCTGAGTCAGCCTTGGAGCTGTGTAGGATCAAACTTACAACATTGTTGCTGCAGTACTGGCACTTAACCACTGCACCACCAGGGCTCCCTTTGCGCCACCAGGGCTCCAATTCAGTTTGCTGCACTTTCCTGATAAGAGCAGAAGTGGAAAGCTGATTGGTGAGAAGTGTGCAGGGGGTGGAGCTTGCCGGAAAGGCAGTGCCTGGAACTGTCATGTTGGATTTTTGCCTTAGCGATCGTGCACTGAGGTGATGAAACAGCTTATTTTTTTCTATTTTTTTCTGTGTATTTAAGCAGAAGCACTTTCACACCTTGGATTTTCTTTTAAAAAACCCGGTTTGGTGGTGGCAACTTATGACAATAAAAACACGAACAATTCACTTGAGTCCACCATTTTGATTCGCAGGCATGCCCATTTGAACAACAAATGTGCATGGCTTTGCTTGCCTGCGAGCTTTAAAAAAACCCCATGGAGACAAATGAAAGCTGCTGCAAATTGGCATTACTGCATATCAATCCACATTTTATTGCCTCGTATAGACAAGCCCTGAGATTGGCAGGACCGAGACAAGGGTCTCCTCTGAACCTCTCAGAGCTTATCTGAGAGAATACAGTCTTTCAAATAGCTTGGACCTAAGCCCTTATAGAGGGGAAGAGATTCTTCCAGTTTCATTCACTTATTCAACTGTCATTGAGCAGGTTGTTTAGTTTCAAAGTGAAATGTTGAAAAGGGATGACTTGCACACATTCCTTGCTGGTAGCATAGGAACCATTAATACGGGTACCATTTTCTTCCTGCTGTCAAAGCTTCCACTGCTCTCCCTCTTTTTGGTGATTTAGGGAAAAAGACATGTTGATGGACTTGTTTTCCCACATAGTCACAGCTGCATTTGGGCCACTGCTCATCCATCTTCCAGAAGCTCTGCTTTCTTTTCTCATGATGGATGGTGGGACAGGATGGGGAATGCAAGCAGAGGGAGGGAACCAATGCTAGCTAAGAAAGCAGCTGGCCATTCTCAGAACTCCTTTTGCCTTTCTCCTGTCCTTTCATAGGTATTTCTGAGGGTCAAATGACATGCTGTATTAAATACAACTTGTGCAGCTGTAAGGTATTAAGATACAGAGCCCTGATATGCATCAATACCACCATCCCCAGCATTATTGGGGGAGATTTAAACCCAGTCATTTTTTAGAAACTTAAATTACCCCTGATTCAGGTGTTAGCTTTAAAAAGGATTCTGGGAGTTGCAGCCCCTCCCCCCCAGGAAAAGGAGAAAAATAAATCACTTCCTCAAGCTCTGTTGATATATCATCCATTTTTATATCTGTCTGGGACAGCCAAAGGAAGTGTGTATGGGTAACCTGGAATGGGATGAAATAGATGGCTAGAGGACTCCATTTATCAGTTGGTGCCCCCATGTAGGAAATTATTGGTATTGATATTAAGCAGAGTGAAGCATAGCCCCAGTGCAATACAAGCTTATGGTATAAAACAGGATGGAAATATGCAGGATGCTCTAATAAGGTTAAAAAGCAAAACTTACATTTATTGTGGCAGAGAATACATCTGAGATAGGAAAATATACAGACAGAAGAAAGTTATCTACCTTGGGTAAAATAGACCCTAAAAGCTGACTCTCATTTGTGTGTATGAGGCATCTTGAGGCTGAATCAGCCTCATGTTTCTGGCTTTTCAGACAAAGAGTTGTAAAGCACTAAAACTTCTTGGAGGAAGGGGGGAAGTGACCTCTACATGCAAGTAGGAAGTACAGTAAAAGTGTTGAGTACACAGATCAAAGAAGTTCAGAGGTGAATCAAAAGGATAGGCATGCACCTCTAGATTTTCCTTCTGTCGCCAACTACCCTAAACAAGTGTTGATGCGTCTTCATTTCCAATAGTGCAGGCCTCATTATCTCTGTGAGTTGGGAACATGTGGCTCTCCAGATGCTGTTCAACTTCAGCTATCAGCATCCCAAACCAACATGGCCAGGAGCTGTAGTCCAATAAGTTTCGGGTGGCCACCCAGACCCCATCCTGAATTTATGTAGATGAAAGCTAAGTAGGAGAGGGCTATTATGTGTGCATAATAAAATGAGTTACTCAGCAACAAAAAATAATCCAGTCAAATATTAGTTATGTATTTCACTTATACAGTGTAATGGGGGCAGTTGGGCAATCTGGTCTGCATCTAAAATCAAAGATCCTATAATTTATTGACAAGTAAATTGTCAAGAGTACTTCAATAATAGAACATGAGCCTATTCCATATATGCCTCCCCAAGGACTGGGACCCTTCTCTGTATTCCACCAGTGTGATCAATACACTACGTAAGGACATGGAAAAGGGCCTTCACCGCTGTGCTACCCCTGGGAGGCCCAACTGGCACCAATGCCAGCTTTGTTTAGCTGTGAAGTAAAAATATTGTTTCAAGCTTCTTTAAAAAAAATGAATATGTTTAATTAAACAAATACGTTTCTACATATATAAAACACATATATAGAGCACCAATTATATGAACAAAGTAGTTATATCATAATTAACAGAAAAAAGAAAAACATAAATAAAAAAAGACATAAAGACAACACTACTAAATACACACACTTCCTATCCTTGACTGGAGACTATACAAACCAAAATTTTACTATACTTCCTAAATATTAAAATTTATCTGCTATAAGTTGATTATTTATTCCCATTTTCAGTACCTGTTTCTAACGTTCTAAGATTACAACTGGTATTGGTTCCCAATGCAATTGGAAATATGCAATAAAAATCTCCTGGTCTTTCTTAAAAGTTTTTTAATTTATTTTTTTTTTTTGATCAACCTTCTCAACCTGTTTTTAACTTGTCAACTTATTTCATATGTTTTTGTCAGTTTCAATTATTGTTATTGCTTTAAATAATTTTACTGTATATTGCCCTGAGATTTCATGCTGTAGGGTGGGATATGCAGAAAGAAAGAAAGAAAGACAGAGAAAGAAAGAAAGAAAGAAAGAAAGAAAGAAAGAAAGAAAGAAAGAAAGAAAGAGTATTAAGTGTTAAGCAGACAACAGTGAAAGCTGGTGCCTACTATTGTCAGTAGGGAGGTAATCTGTTCTGGGTTTTGGTCTGAACTTTAAAAGAGCTGTCCAGTATGCCCAATGTGTTTTGGGGGTTATGCTTCATCACCTTTGATAGCTTCCAAGTGGATTTACTGCCCCACTTATGTAATAGCCACTGTATGCCACTGGTAGATAACCTTGCTGTGCAAAGTTAAGAGTGATTAAACTTACAATGATTTGGTTTCAGCGCATGCAACTCCATTCAAAATGGAAACCCTATTTTTTATATATATATATAATCATGGCTATAGCACAATACTATTCTTATCTACCCACAAGTAAGCCCCACTAAATTCAGCTGTTACAAAATGATGGAATTGCATTCTGTATAACTGTGATCTGGTAGTAATTATCATTAATGTTGGTATGCAGATAAAAATGTATATTTAGTCTATTCAAGAGATGAAATAGTTCTTCCTGTCTTTTTGACTGGCACCCCAAGAAAAAACCAAACAATGGTGGGAAAATGGACACACAAATCATCACATGGAGACTTGAACCTAAAGGAGCCATTCAGCTCTGGCTGGCTAGGTGGGATAGACACAGCACTAGTTCCAGTACTAATGTATATTCTTAAAGGGAAAGGGGAGGATTTTTGAGAAGAGAAATGCCAGGAGAGAGGTTACTCAGGCCTCTCCTCACCCACTGTGCTTCTGCTCCAAATGATCCTTCAACTCATTTTTCACAGTGAGGTTCTAAGCACAGTGGGAAGTTCAGCATACATTTTAAACATGGTGAAGGAAAGAGGGACAACGTGAAAGAGAGAAAGCAGTCCCTTTCCTACTGCTACTTTGTTTCTCCAAATGTCCCCCTGAAATGGCTTTTTAAAGAAAGCACATGCTGTTGTTGTTGTTGCTGCTGCTGTTGTGTGCCTTCAAGTCATTTCTGACTTATGGTGACCCTAAGATGAACCTATCACATGGTTTTCTTGGCAGAATTTGTTCAGAGAGGATTTCCCATTGGCTTCCTCTAAGGCTGAGAGAGTGTGACTTGCCAAAGGTCACCCAATAGGTTTCCATGGCCGAGTGATTTGAACCCCAGTCTCCCAGTGTCTTAGTCTAACACTCAAACCACTACATCATGCTGGCTCTCACTTTCTTTGTTGCATAACAAATGATTTAGTCCAGTCTCTCTTCCTATGAGGAAACTTCCCATGCAACAAACGTTGGAAGTAAAAAAGCCATTAATGTACATGCCAGGTAATCATGGGCAGTTGTGGGGGGGGGGAGTAATGGGCCTTGTGTTTTCTGCTTTGGTTTTTTCCTTTCTGCCTTTTCTTAGTTGTATGTATTTAAGTCTTTTTGCTTCCTTCTTACCTGGAAAAGACAGCTAGTGTTCCTTTTTACTTTGTCTGAAAAGTGGGCAGCCATCATGGCTACAACCTTGCTTCAGCATCCAGGCTAATTACTCCTGTTTCTATCATAAGTTTACACTGCACTAGCCCATTGCATTCTGCTGGTATAAATGCCAAATATCCTTACAAGGAGCTCATCAGCAACTAATGAACAGGTGATTATTTTTTTTACCCTTTGCCCTTTACCTCCGAAAGGTGAGAATAGACGCATCAGTATTTGTTTCTTTGGCCTAATCCACACTACACAAATAATCCAGTGTGAAACTGGATTATTTGCCATGGCTCCTTCCTATTGAATCTTGGGGTTTGTAGTTTTACAAGATCTTTAGCCTTCTCTACCAAAGTATGCTGGTGCTTCACCAAACTACAAATCCCAGGATTCCATAGGAAGGAGCCATGGCAAATAATCTAGTTTCAAACTGGATTATTTGTGTATTGTGGATGCACCCTCAGTTTTCTTTGATGGCTTCCCCCTCCTCTCCTTTTTAAAACCAGCACCTCTCTTTGGATTCTCTTGCAACCTGTCTAAAATGTATCGGATACCCAAACCTATGCAGACACCATTGTCTAAAGGAGAATAATGAACATATGAGCTGTAATGTCTTTTTGTTCACTTCAGACGCTTGACGTGCCATGCATGAAGCCATCAGTGAGCTTACCTGCATATGATAAATATGAAGAAACATTCAGATCCCATGACACAATGCTGCTGTAATTAGAACAGCAAATTGGCCCCTGAGGGTGAAATGCCTCATAATTAAACAATGCAAACTATCAGCTCCAATGGAGAGGCAATGGAAAGTATCATCAAGGTATACATTAGGTCATGTTCTATATTTCATTGCTGAGCAGCAGGAGCTTGTGGTTTCCATGTCACTGTGGCAATGAGCCTGCTCTAAGGTTTAACTTGAAGGAGCTAGCCAAGTGCTGAACCCTAGCCGCCAAACTACTGTAGAACCTACAGCAGATTCATAGAACCATAGAATCATAGAGTTGGAAAAGACCTCAAGGGCCATCCAGTCCAACTCTCTGCCCTGCAGAATACACAATCAAATCATTCCTGAAAGATAGCCATCCAGCCTCTGCTTAAAAACCTCCAAAGAAGGAAACTCCACCACACTCCAAGGCAGTGTATTCCACTGCTGAACAGCTCTTACTGTCAGGAAGTTCTTCCTAATGTTTAGATGGAATCTCTTTTCCTGTAGTTTGAACCCATTGCTCCGTGTCCTAGTCTCTGAAGCAGCAGAAAACAAGCTTGCCTCATGTTCAGTATGACATTCCTTCAAATATTCATCATCCCATTGACATGGAAGCCACCATCAGCCACTGCTGGATGAACAGTTAGGTCCTAGTGAACCCCACAGAACATATGCTTTCAGGTTGGTAGGTTGCTTATTTATTTATTTATTTATTTATTTATTTATTTTCAATCATGTATTAGCAGTTTACATCTAAAGATTTCCAAGTGGCATGCAGGTATACTAGTATAGTATAAAACAATACATAACACAAGAATATTGACATTATCCATAAGAGTAAAATACATGGTAAGATGAAAAGCACTGGGAATGCTTGCAAAAAGAGGTATGTCTTCAGACTGTGCTGAAAAACAACAGTTGCTAGAGCATGTCTAAAATCAAGGGGAACAGTATTCCACTGTGGGCACTTCTACATTTTACCATAGGACAGCAAATGTGAAGGTGCTCCCCTTGCAGAAATCCAAAGGTGAGCCTATTTCTCTCATGGCTGAGCAGACAAAATGAGCAAAGAGGAAAGATAAGGCAGGTAATGAGGGAAAAATATCAGTAGTGCAGCAAGCCATGTGGAACTTCATTACCCTGGAGGCACTTCTTTTGAGGCATGAGGCAGTGCAGCATACTTGGCTTGAAGAACCTAGGTTCTGTTCCTAGCCTGGCTGTGCTTTCTTTCCAACCTCCCCTCTGCCATGCCTGCCCCCAATGTTCCATGGGACGATGGGCAGGTTAGCAGGATTCTCATAAAGGGCCAGGCCCCAGGGAACTGGTTAAGTGGGTGTGATGGGAAGGTGTTTGTGGAAGGCTGATCCAATGGAGGTAATAATGTACTTGTAAGTCCAGTGTGTGCAGAGAGATTGAAGGCAGTGTGCACACCTCTGCTAGTGCACATGACACAATCTATGACAGAGAACATCAATCTGTACATCATGATAAAGATTCCTTCTGGGGTTTGTCCAAGACACTTCTGCTGCCTGAGAAAAAACAGCAAATGGTGTTTCCCTCAACCCAATCAAATAAAGTGTATAATAACCAAAGCCAAGCAAGTTATTTTAGCTCATGACACAAAATCCCACTAGCACCTCTCTATTATTTGTTATTTGTAACAATAACAAATAAAATCACTAACCATTTACAACATGCCCTTTTACAACATCCCAAATCTGCTATGTGAGATAGTTGCCTCACTCTTTCAAACTGAAGAGGCAGCCTTTATTCCTTCAACCTAAAAATTACAGTGGTGGGATAAGTCATTTTTTTAATCGCACAGTACAGGGATCCTCTTCCACCTTCCATTTGGAATGACAATTGGCCTATGGTCAACTGGAGAGGGTGTAGCTGTGTGATACGGTATGTTGCTCAGCTAAGACCAATTACCATCTCTCTGGACACACCACACAAACAGTTTTCCTACTACTTTTTTCTCTAAATGTTCAGATTTCCTGAAGTATGAACATACATATGGATTCTGAAGGGGAAGACATCAGTTTGTAGAGACAACTGTGAAGAAAGTGATCTAGAGATTAAGGACCACCTTTACTTGTCTTCTCCAGGGACTATCTGAGGTCTGAAGGGCTGAAAGCCAAGTCCAGTGTTGTGAACAATGTCTCCAAGATAGATTCCACACCTTACACAATGTCTTTAAAGTTTAGATTAAAACTCAAAATGGATTCACCACCTCAGTGCCACGGAAGCCCCCAGCCTCCACTGATATAAACACCAAGGCCTAAATTCTCTTGGTTAGGCTCCACTAGAGTAGACTCATTGAAAAAAATATATTTCTTCCTGTATTAACTCACCATTCAATAGTTGATTCAATGGGTCTACTCTAGTGGAGCCTAACCAAGAGGATTCCAGCACAAGTTTGGCATCTCTGTGATTGAGTATGAGAATTTGTCATAACAGACAGATTAAAATTTCCATATAGTTCTTATAATGTAGATTTGCAGAACTATATTTTCAAAACAAGTATTACCAGAGACCCATTCTGGACTGGGCAGTGGGAAAAATGGCCTTTGGGAAGGATGGTATCAGAGAAGGCAGGGGTTGGTGTGTCTGAGCAGATTTTGCTGTGTTGCATATGCTGAAATCCTATAGTCATGTAGTTTTTGTATAGAAGAAATAGCTTGTAAGCATAGAATGCTGACTTAATATTAAAGATATCACAATTTTATGTTGTTTTATATTACTGTACTACATACAGTATATTTTATATTTTATATTGTTTTCAGTTTTATGTTTAATACTACATTCTATTGTATCATATTGTATTTTCTTTCTTCTATCTTGTTCCTCCCCCCCCTGTCCCGGTCACTGATTGAAATAAATAAATAGTAGTAAAATAACAATTATTTAGGGATGTAATTCGTCACTAACTTTGCCCTCAAACAAAGCAACAAGTAATTTTGGGCAGAATAAATCCCCAAAGGCAAAGATTCTTGTCAGCACAGGATTCTCCTTATCAGGGTTTCTAAAAACTCAAGAAAATTTTTACCCACCCACCACACTTAAAAACAACCCTGTTTTCAAATATTCTTACCATTCCTCGCCTCATGTACCTGGGAGTAAATCCCATTGAACTTAATGGAACTTGCTGCCGAATAGCCAGGTATAAGATTGCAGACAGTGGTAGGGCCTACTGGATCAACAAGTAGGGAGATGACCAGAGAGGGGGGCTCAATATACTTAGTATATTCCCCCCGCCACCTCCCAAAAAACACAACATGATAAGGAATCAGAAGCAATATATTTAACAAGTAAGGTGTGAGATCCATGAAATGGAAAAGAGGGTACAACCCCAGTGTAATCAACAGAAATGGATGACATAAAGTAAGCAAGGAACTCAACATTAAGAGCAGAAAGGAATAACTTCCACCTGTTCAATTCAGTTGTATGAAATCCCCTCTACAATAGTGTTAAATGGATTCTTTTAGCAAACACAATGTCTATTCTAATCACTACTTGCAGGAAATAGCCTCAATTGTGATGTCACATTAGATCTCAATATACTGTGTTGCTTCTTGTCATTTTGAGCCAGATGTGGAAGGAGTACACAGGCCACATTTAATTTGGTGGATCAGTAACTGTGTACCCGTTTCTCCACACACCAAATAATTTGTGATATATTACTCATCCACAGTATAAATACTGATACAGAGAGAATAAAGGTGCAGATATTTTGTGACATTTTATGGCATTGCAGCTGATGTGATCCTGCTGCCTATGGACATAAGGAGCAAACAAGGTAAATTTACAGGAAGATTCATGTAGTGATACAGGGGATTCCTCTAGAGATACTGTAAGGCTCCCATACTTCATGAGACCATAGGAAACTGGGTCAATGAAACTGGTCCAACTCCTACATGCTCCCCATTTGGGTTTGGGTCTGAAAAGCCAAGGAAAAAGATGGCTGCATCGACATTATAATGGCTTTTTGGATCATAGCTTGGTTTGTATTTTCTACCTCTCTGTTTGGGCAGTTTCTGTTCAAACAGTCTCTTACAGAGTCATCTGTATCCTTTTCATCATTGCCTGTGTTGGAGGCTTCAGTAGGGTCAGTTGAATGCAGCTGATCCTTTTTGCTCAAGCTGAAATTCTTGCACTGTACATTCTTCTTCTCCAGTTTTCCCAATATTTTTGTATCAGATTGCATTAGCATTTGTGTTTTAACAATCTGAATATTCCATCATTCCAACTGTTGCTGGGTAACAGTCATTTATTCTTTCCTCCCCCCCGCCCCATCCTGTGACTCCTAATCAGCCACCTTTCTAATACTGGCATACAAAAAGAAATGCCTTGATACTTAAAATGTCATCTACCCACACATTACTCATCAGAATGATTCATCAGTTACAATAGTGTGGGTCTCCCCATCCCCCTTGGAGAGCAGCACTTCCAAAAAATATAATTCAGCAGGAGACTACTTCAGGTAAGCATGAAGGTCCACCATTAGTAAAATAAGAGATAATCTAAACATAGCAAGAGAGACCATAGGTCAAAAGGCTGTCAGTTTGAGTCCCAGCCACCTCTAGTTAGAAGGACCTCAGAGAGTAAAGGCTTGTCTATGGCAAAGTAAATAAATAAATATATTTTAAAAAACACAGACTCACCCCAAATCTGGTGCTGGCAGTCCAGATGATGTATGGTTACTTCTGGGGAGGAAATGCATTCTTTGGCCCATAATCCAAACTTGCTCTGAACTAAGTAGAGTTGGGGAAACTCCAGAAAGGCCTTGGGTTCTTTTCCTGTCTGGATAGCTGGAACAGGTTCAATTCAGCCTGATCCAGTTGTCCACACACGAATGTGGTGTTGTCTCCCTTAACCTGTGCTGAGCAGTGAAGAGAAAATGGATCCCCATCAGAGCCACCACCTCACCATTGATAGCCCTGTGTGATCAATGAGGAGCAGGTAGAACACCCTCCCTGTTGATCACATGTCTGGGCACCCTGTTCTGAGCTCAGCAGAAGCAACACCACTGGCTAGGCTCTTGCAGGGAGCAGGGAGCAGCAGGTCCGAAAACAGAGAATGGCCCAGCGGGGTTGATGTGGTGTCAGCCTCGCTACCCAGTGTGAACAACAATGTCCTGTCACACCAGATTTGACCCAGTGTGTGCCATCATGGTTGATCCGTGGCCTGGCTGAGGCATAATGCTCCAGATTAAGCAGGCAAAGACTCTGCCTGAAACTCTAGAGCAAAGTGGGATTATGTGGGCACCCATACTTTGTTGGACTGCAACTCTCTGCATTCCTTATTGTTGTTTATTCTGGCTAGGGCTGCTGGAACATGTAGTTCAACTTTGGAGGGCCACATGATTGTCACCCTTGCTCTAGTAAGTGGGTGCCAGTCACAGTAGATTGTAAATTGGCAGGAGTATGAACAAATCACACTCTCTCAGCCCAGAGGAAGGCAAAGGCAAATCTCCTCTGAATAAACATTGCCAAGAAAACCTTGTGATAGGTTCGCCTGAGGGTCGCCATAAGTCGGAATTGATTTGAAGGCACACAACGACAATGAAGATGGGCAAAAATATGAACTAGTGCTTAGAATTAACATGTTATAACTAACTGGATATGTATTTGCAATTTATTCCTTTCCAAATAGCTAAGGTACTTTACATCATGATTGTATCCTAACAATTATAATGTATCCTTAATAGTTTTTGCAGTGTAACTGTGACTTTTACATTATTTTTATAGTGATTGATATGTCATTATGAAACAGAAGAGCAATATCAACTTGTTCAAGTGTCATCCCATGTTGCTGGCTTGTTCTCTGTTGTGCGTGTTGAAGCTATTTTGAGGTGGATGGAAGAAGGGTATGTTTTGTACCACAGACCAGTAGCTTATTATTTAAAAATAAAAGTAACTAAAAGTGAACTATTTTAATTTCTTATGAAAAACAGGAAAACAGAGAGCTACTTTTTTAAAACTAAAACTATAAAATTAACTCTTTGGGGTCTTGGAAATATAGCTGTAATTATTTCTTTAATTACTTACAAGACCCTTGAAAATGAAACAGGAAGGTTTTCATATCCCTAGCCACTGATATTGATATGCTCATAAAAATCCTCAAAACTCTTCTAAGGGAATTATGATGCTGCTTCAGCCTAGTACCTGAAATAGCTTCATATCTGTTGGATATTTGAGATCTGTGCTTGACAGCCAGTGATTTGATCTTGACATCTGATATCTGACAGTTCATATTATGTATTTTTGCTGTTTGATATGTTATTTTTATTCAACAGAACTGACAATGCTAATAGTTAATCCCCAGTAGTTTATCACAATAGTTTGGAAATTCTTTACCAACAGGAATACTTTCACAATGTCCAGACTCCCCAGAAATTCTTGTGTGTCTTCTATAGACACTTTGAACATGGGAGAAGACTGGAGGGGCATAATTTAGGTCAATTGAATGTGACTGGTATTAACCAGGGAATCTCTTGCATTATTAATCTTCTCACTGAGGTCTTGTCTAGACAAGGGGGGGAAATGCAACCCCCCCACACAATCTGGTGGGTTAAGGTCACATGATGTACAGCCCTTTCTAATAATATGGTAGAATAAGGCTACATGATGTTTGGCCCTATCCTCACCCAACTTGGGGCATTAACCTGGCTTTTAAAAAGTCAGTTTGCTGGAAACTGTGGTGTTTCCTGCAGTCTGAACAATGGATTCATCCTGGATTTTGGGGGGTGGGGGAGAGGCAGGACAGATTGCTGGAAGGTGTTGTCTTTTCCCTCAATGTCCAGGCCAGTTCCCAGGCAGGAATGGCAAAGAAAGGTTTTTCCTTCCTCAGCACAACTTCCACTGGGGCACAGTTGATTGTTTGGGGGCAAACGAGGCACCTGGATCACATGGCTGGACCCCTCGTTGGCCGCAGTGCAAGCAACTGTATGCCAGTGGTGGCAGAGCTTAGGAGGGGAAAACCTGTTCTGGGCTGGAAACTGGCTCAGAAACCCAGGGAAATAGTGGTGCCTACCAGGCAGCTATCTGTCCTGGTTCTGCCAGGGAGCTGATCGAGAAAGGCAGTGGTGGTGGATCTGAGCAACATGCAGATGTGGGGACATGTGCGGACAATCTGCCCAATGTCCCTGTGGATTGACAGGTAGTGGGATGGCTGGGGATAGTTGAGGGTCAGGAGTCCATTTGGACTTTTGTCCCTAGTATAGACAAGTCCTGAAAAATGTCTGATAAGCTTTCAAAGAATTAAGTATTCATAGAGATGAAGAATTAGTCAGAAGGCTCTCTAAGGTCATATAGTCCAACCATCTGATGATGCACTGCTTGAAGCACCCCTAGGAGGTGACCATACAATCTCTGCTTAAAATTTATAACGAAGGAGAGATCTTCACCTTCTAAGGCGGTCTGCCAAACATCCTGAACCATCAGAAAATACGTTGTCATGTTCAGGCAAATTTTTCTGTCCTGTAATTTGACCATGCCCATTCAGATGCAACTCTGGAGCAATGGAAAGCCAGAAAATAGAAAAGTTAATTTTTGGTCTACAACCTCTAAAATCCCCCAGCCAGCATGGTCAGTTGCCATTTTTGCTGGAGGACTCTGGGATCTGTACTTTAATAGAGATAACTTTTCCAAGCTCTTCTGAACAAATTTGCTCCATCATCCATTCACTGGAAGACAATTTGAAAAAAACACTGGTATATTAGATTTGACAATGTTAGATAGCTGCCATGCAAGGGCATTCACTATTTGACAAGATTTCATAGCAAAGATCTCATCAATTTGATTGATACCATGCAGTGGTAAATTAGTATCTGACAGAAGGCAACACCTGACAGCAAATACGAATTCAGATTCAGGGCTTGCCAATTCACATTTATCAGGGCTTTCCACCAAGTCAAAAGCATTTAAACTATGGATGAAAAATTTATATCTAAAATGTAAATTATGATTTCAGAATTGTTCATTCCAAATCAAAATGTGCCCACTGAAATTGAAACGTATGGCAGGTATTGAATATTTGTGAAAGTTGTGTGTGTGTGTATGTGTGAATAAAGAGGTTGTGAATGTCACTTGGCAATTGTTGCAGTTTAATGTAACTGTTCAAATGGTGTCTTTGTATACATGTTAAACTACATTTATATACCACCTTTCCTCCAGAGAGCTCAAGATGGCATACATGGCTCTCCTTCTCCCTGCTTCATCCTCACAACATCCTTGTGAGGCAGGTCAAGCTAAGAGACATTGAGTCTTTTCACATTACACAATTAGAGCAATATGATTCCACTTTAACTGCTATGGCTACATCCTATGGGGTTCTGGGATTTGTTTGGTGAGCCCACCAATCCCAGGCAATGCTGACAATGTTCATGGACTATGAGAGTTGTAGGCTGCAATTCACTAGGATACATATGTTGGTGCTGCCAGGAGTTACATGAGTGTACTGTTGGATCCTTATATCCATGGGGTTATGAATCCCAAACTTAGGAATGATCAGATGCAGCTAATGTGGTGCCATAATAATGACAGTGGAATACAAAAGGACACCAATATCACATGATGTCATCCTTTTGCATCCCACTGTTGTTATTCTGGCATTCCCTTGGGCCATTTAACTCACGTGAATGCAGCGTCAATGGCTGGTCTGTCGCAAATACTTCCAGTTGAGATAGTGACATCCAGGTAAGTGACACACTTTTTAAAACCTGGTTTACTTGGAAGTTTTAATGTGTGTGTATGTGCTTTTTGTAACTTTTTGTGTTTTATTTTTGATTTTATTTTTGAATTTCAGGTACAAGGAAGTCTTGCGGGATTTCAAAGGAGGAAGTGAGCAGGGCTTCGTTCACTTCCTCTTCATTGCAGGGAAAGCCTTCTGCTGGGATTAGAGGTAACTGCGTTGGGGGGCATTCTTTTGCTGTCATAAAAATAAATTATTATTATTTTTGCTGGCAGAAGAAAGTTTAAAGGGGATTGTCTGATAAAGTGTGTTGGAGGACCTAGAATATCTCTAGGTATTTCCCAGCATGACTCTATGGTATATGTCCCCTATTTTGTGTCCCATGAATAACTGAAACTGTGGATATTGGTTCCACAGATATGGGGGTCTAACTGTATATCTTTTTTTGGACACTGCCAGAGATATTAACTGCACATCTACTCACTTGAAATATGGTAGAGCAATGTTTTCTCCCTTCATCCTACAGTTGGATGCTGCCTACCACCCACTCTGCCACTCCTGCAACAAAATGCCCATGGCTGCATGCTTCAGTGCTTGGAAGCTGCTTTCTAGTGATGCAGAACTGCACTAGCAGAGCATTGTGGGATCGTGGCCATAGTCTGACAATACCTGGAGGGCCACAGGTTCCCTGGCTATGGTCTGAAGGCTTTGATGTAACACAACTTTGCACCACTTCTATCTGAGTATTGTAGGTAGTTATCTTCCTTCTGGCTTTGTTTTCCTTTGCTCCCTCCCCCTGCATCAAGCTAAGCATTGCAGCAGTGGCTGGTGAATAAGGATGGGCATCAGCACTCTTCCGGCTTATTCATGGGGCTGAGGTCATAGCAAAATTAACTCTATTCTAAACTGGAAAACAAGATGATTCTAGGATTCCATGTACATTAATTATTTCTTGCACTCAATTATTAAGTTCACTTCAGAGACCTTGGTGTGCACAACACATAAAATTCTAATGGATTTCTTTGCCAGTTTCCTGCCAGATTCGTTTGTTCATCTCTGTAATGTAAGCTTTACCAAGGATGATTTGCATATAATCATGTTGCAACCTGATTGTTTACCAAGCAGTCTTCTGATCCAGCTATTTAAAACAGGGGTGGGCAATCTCAACTGTGGATGATATTCCCTTTGGGCATAATCTCTTGGGGTCTGCATGCCAGAACTGGGAGAGGCTGAAGCAAGGGGTAGGTGGAGCCAGAATATAAAGTTGGCAGGTCATTTCCCTTTCTCTATCTGCCACTTCCTTTTCTCTTTGCCTCTCACATTCTGACACCACACTTCCTGCCCACCCTCCTTGCCCAGTATTTTTTCAGAAAGACAGATTGCGCTTGCTCAAGAGCTGAACTTATTGATAACAAAGGGCTTCTGAAAATAACTGAAGGCCATATGAAATTAGGCTGTGGGCCACATGCAGCTCTGTGGCTGCAGGTTGACCACCCTGATGATGACAATGATAATGATGATTGATGATTGATGATTTTATTAATTTATATCCCATGTTTCCCCAATAATAGGATTCAAGGCAGCTTATTAACATTTATACAGTTTAAAACCAATTATTAAAATCGACACAGTTTAAAACCAATAAAAAATGTTTGCACACACACAATTAACCGTTAGAGTTAAAGTTATATTGTCATTAGAAGACAATATTTTAAAAATCAACAAAACAGTAGAGTACACCACGATGACTTCCTAAAAACCTGCTGGGATAGGAAAGTTTTTACTCACTGGTGGAAGGAGAACAAGTAGACTGAAAAGTTGTTTCCCAGTGTTCTGTCACACTTTAACAGTGCCACCCTTTTGCTGCCAAGAAATGGAACTGAAGAGTTGGGCTCCAGAGATGGGTTTACTTGGTTTATTAGGAATCCTGCTGAACTCTATGGGACAAAGTAACCAAGCATGGTTGGCAGGAACAGGAACACCCCACCCTAAAGAGAGGGATCCCTGGATCAAAGGACTCTCATCCCTGAGCTTTGCCCTTTGAGTTTTTCCCATAGAAGTAAATGACTGCTATTCATTCATGGGGTTAGGGGGAGGATGTAGAATAGAGGTGGGCAACTGTATGTGGGGTGGGGACCATTTTTTCACACTCATGGGCCCCCTAGCAGGCCGTACTGGAATGGCAACATGACCAATAGTGATGTCAGGCTTCTTCCAGTTTCATTTTCACCTGAATTTTGGCTGATCTTGGTTATGAGTTAAGTTTGGAGCAATATTGGGGGGTGGGGCTTGGCAAAACCAAGTGGAGACAAAACCAGAGTATTTTGCACTGTGCAATGGCTTAGACCCATTTTGGATGTTTTTGGTGGCCAAAAAAAAAATAAAAAAAAATCACCTGATTTTTTTAAATGGAAGGGCCTGGGGGCTTTGGGGGTTTCACAAAGGCTTTAGGGGCTGAAGGTTAGGCCACCAAGGGCACATAGAGCCAAAGGGATGCATTTTACCCACCCCTAATGTCAAACATGGCGCCCCCTCCCTTTTCCCTCCTACTCACTTTCCCAGGGGCTGAGGAATATCGAAACCTAAAATGTTGCTTTTATCTACTGTTTAGTACTAGGCTGGCCAGAACTGGCTTTGAGGTGAAACCATATGCATATACTTGCTCAATAAACCATGTTAAACTTAAATGCATGTTGAGTTAATGTGTGTGTGTGACCTAGTTCATCACTTGCTCAAGCTCATGCAGTGGGTTTCCATGGCTGAATGGGGATTCAAATCCTGGTCCCCAGAGCTGCATTGGAGGACCTAGAATATGCCTAGAGATTATGCCTTTCTAGGCATTTTCCAGTGCAACAGTATAGTGTGTGTTCCTATTTTGCATCCTGCAACTAGACTTAGTCTAACTAAAATCTGTCAACAATTATGGAAACCAAAGAATGGCCCACAGATGGAAATGCTCAATATACATTCTAATCCCCAAGAAAGGGGACACCAGGGATTGCAGTAACCACAGGAACATTGCATTAATTTCCCATGCAAGCAAACTGACTGGGTTCAGGAACAGAAGAGGCACTAGGAATAATATTGCACATGTACGCTGGAAAATGGAGCATACCAAAGAGTTTCATATGAAAACCAGTCTGTGCTTTATAGATTATAGCAAAGTCTTTGATTATGTAGATCATGAAAAACTATGGACCAGTCTTAAAGGACTGGGTGTGCTACAACATTTGATTGTCCCAATGTGTAACCTGTACTCAAGACAAGAGGCTACCATCAGGACAGAATATGGAGAAATGGCATGGTTTCCAATTGGCAAGTGGGTCAGTCAAGGCTGCAGTTTATCACACTATCCATTTAACTTGTACACTGAATGTATCATATGTAAAGAAGGATTAGACTTGGAGGAAGGAGGCCTGAAAATTGGAGTTAGGAACTTCAACAGTTTAAGAAATGCAGATGACACCATACTACTAGCAGAAAATAGGCTTGGAATGATTACTGAAAGAAGTCAGAGAAGCAAGTGCAATGGCAGGTTTACAGCTGAACATTAAGAAAACAAAAGTAGTGATCACAGATGATTTACATAACTTTAAAACAGATGCTGAATACATTCAAATAGTTTAAGATTTTCCATACCTTGGCTTAGTCATTAATCAGAATGGAGACTGCAGTCAAGAAATCAGAAGAAGACTAGGAATTGTAAGGGCAGCTCTAACAGAACTAGGTAAGATCCTGAAGCATAAAGATATAACTGAATATTAAGGTTCAGAATGTCCATACCATCATATTTCCAATTTTTATGTATGATTGTGAAAGCTGGACAGTGAAGAAAGCTGACTGGGAAAAAATCAACTCATTTGAAATGTGGTTCTGGAGAGGAGTTCTGTGGATACCATGGACTGCTAAAAAGACCAATAAATGGGTCCTAGAGCAAATTGAGCCTGAATTCTGCTTAGAAGCCAGGATGACTAAAATGAGACTGTCATACTTTGGCCATATCATGAGAAGACATGACTCACCAGAAAAAACCAATAATGCTTGGTAAGATAGAAGGCAGTAGGAAAAGAGGAAGACCACATTACAGATGGAGAGACTCAGCCATGGCCCTGAATTTGCAAGACCTGACCAGAGCCTTGGAAGTCTCTCATTCATAGGGTCACCAGCAGTCAAAGTCGACTTGCTGGCAGTTAATAACAGCAACAGCAATTATAGTCTTAATATAGTCCTATTATATTCTTATTCTTTCTCGAATCTAGATCTTTAGGAGTCAAGAGGCTTTCAAACCAACTGCTCTTTCTTTGACCACAACCTGCTACATCTATCACATTTTCCCACTCTTCCCCTCCTTCTCTCGTCTCTTATTTCCCTCCATGCTAAAGATCTGCAACAGCCTTTCCTACCTTATTGTTCTACAAATGCAGTCCAGCTGTTTTGGACTGCAATTTCTATCCTCTCCAGCCAAAGACAACTCCATCATTCCTGGACAGCAGATGCAGGATGGGAATTGCAAGCCAAAACATTAGAAAAGCACCAAGGTGAGGAAATCTGATATAGAACATGTTCTCTCTCAATATATTTTGTCCTCCTTTTGAAAAGAGAAGTGGGGAGAGAGCTTATGTCCACACTTAAAATGAAGGCCATAAATAAATATACATGCCAAAGTTCATTGTGATCTTTTAGTACTCAAGGAAATGCTGCATTGCAATACATCATTCCTTTCCCTTTCCTCCTCACCACTTGAAAAGAGAAAAAGAGAGAAAATTAAGAATTCTGGTATCTCCATTTCCCTCTCTTATTTCTATTATCATATGAGCAAATGACACAGGTTGGCTAAACCAAAGGCCACATTTTTTGCTCTGCTAATGAGTTTCATGTCTGGTTTTCCTTGGTTTGCAGCAAGTAAAGCTAAGTTTATTGGAAACATTCAGGAATGGAGTAATCCTATCAGGAAAGGCGAAGCAGAGGGCCTGCTTTTTCCAATGCCTTTTTAGTTTATGCTAGCAGGCTGGAAGCTGCATGGTCCTGCTGTCTCCCATATTTCATTTATTTGGCCATGTGCAGCTATTTTTTTTCCTTTATGAACTCTTTCCTCACATTCCCCTGTGTTCTGGGGTTTTGAGTCCTATGAATCCACATCCAGTTCCATTTCCATAATGCCTACAGAGTACCTCTTCTTGGGAGTTTCTCTGCTATCAGAGTTCTGATGATAGTTGGCTTACCCTCACAAACGAGGTGTGTGATATTAGCTCTTTCCTGTAGGACACTCTGCTTCTCTAGCAGCTGCATTCTACACTTCAGTCCCTGTGTTTGTGCTTCAACCTGCCCAGTGGATCTGCTGGATCCACTTCTCAGGTTTAGGGCCTAGCCTTTTGCAGCTGCTCTAGATTGTACAGGAGCTGTCAAGATGCTGAACCCGATCCCCCAAGAAAAGTTCAGCATCTGGAGAGCTTCCTATAATATGGAATTTCTCCATGGTGAATGACTGTAAAACCTGGGGCCTTTTCACATTGCATAGTCATAGCACTATGATTCCTCTTGAACTATCAGGGCAGGATCCTATGGAATCCTGGCATATGTAGTTTGGCCAGAGGCCCAAGAGGAGCCCTCTGCCTTAGAATTCTGGATGTCCCTACTGCAAATAGGGCCTAAATACCCTATAGGCACCAGATCCCATCTGATCTTGGAAACTAAGCAGGGTCCTCCTTATTTAGTACTTGGATGAGAGACCACCCATGAATAGCCTGTATTTCAGAGGCGGCAAAACCACCCCTGAGAATTCCTTGCCAAAGAAAACCCTATGAAATTCATGGGGTTGTCAAGTTGACAGGCAACTTGAAGGCATACGTCTGCACATGCACACACTGCAAATCCCAGGATTCCATAGGATGCAGCTATGGCAGTTAAATCAAAGCACTATAATTATGTAATGTGAAAAGGCCCTGAGGAAATTGATCACCCCCCCCCCAACAACGGATCTACCAACCACCCCTGCATTTTCCTGTCTCTCTTTTGTCCTCCTCTGGTGTTGACTGGCACAAGATGGTAGGGGAAGAAACACAGATTGATAGGAGGGTGCATACAATATATCTAAGGGTCATATGCAAGCAATGCATATATCTCACATGGTGTAGGTTGTCTGCTTCTGGCTTTATACTATCCATGGTGCACTCCTGCCAGGACACAAAGATGTGCTGCGCCATTCCCCCCCACCCCCAGCATCTGCTTGTAATCACTGATCGTGCAAAAGATCAATTCACACGAACCTTTTAACAGTGGGAGACTGGACTCATTGGAAATTGCAGATCTCCTTCTGCATTTTGGAAAAGCTCAACATGTAGTATTTCTGCTAGTAGAATGAAAGAGCAATCTTGCATGACTTGGCACTTCTGAGGTTCGACTGCTCACAGGCGTAGTTCCCCTCCATGAGCTGGTTATTTGCAACAGTTAGCAGGCTGTGCTAATGTCTGCCTTGGCAGTAAGCCACTGTGTTAGTTTATTCCAGCTGGCTGAGATCCAGCACAGAGTTAAGTGTGTTTAAGCCCACTGAAATCAATGGTGGTCACTCTGAGGTGTGTCTAGGTATAGGCTGGGATACAACAGAAGCTTCAAAACAGAAGCAGCATTTCAATAAAAATTTGAGCCCCAGCACATTTTGGTTTGGAAACTAATTACTGGAAACTCAAGCCCATTTTAAGATAGTACTTTTAAAAAATGAATAAATTCAGGGGAGGAATGTACTGATCCCAAACCATTGCAATAACATCAGCTGTTTAATATAATTTAAAATGGGTAACAGCTTCCCGGTGACTTTCTTTTATAGAAAAAGCTACTGCAGGCAGTTCTTATTTTGCACATCTTCTTAAAAAAAGACTGAGCACTCCACAAGAGGAATAGAAAATGTGCATAAACATGTACATAAAATGTAGACAAAGACTTGGAGTCTAAGTACCCTTCTGGAAATGGAACAGGGCTTTCATCTCACCATTCCCTCTTTACCCCCCTCCTCTGCCTGGGCTCCCTTGAAAATTTACACTTGAGGGTAGGGCAGTGGACCTCTCTCCTTCTCAGCTTTGTTACATTCCTCTGAATCTTGCCTGCATTCTCAGCCCATCTTTTTGCCGTATCTCCTTGTGAGACAAAACTCCTCTATCCACTTTCTGTTTAAACAGCATTCATGGGAAGTGTGCACCTTGTTTTTAAAAAGAGCACCATTTTTCAGGGATTCTTTCAGGACCGCAATTCTGCATTAAGCCAAGCTGTGCACTCCTCTTACACCTTTCTAAAAAAAGAAAATGGTGCCCCCCCCCCTTCGGCTGTTCGTCTGCTTGGCCAATATCCAGCAGCCCAGTTGCAGTTTTGGTAACAGGGGAGTGACAGTGACCACACAAGTAGGTGGGTGCCACAGGCAGCCGTCCAGCCATGCATCTCTCCCTCCTATAATCTCTCTCTCTGACTTTTCTTCACAAACGAAGATTCAGGAAGGACTCATCCCATGCTTTCTGCAAGCATGCTGATGACTGAAAAGGCCAATCTGAGATAAACATGTCCGGTTGCAGAAAGCACAGCAGAAGGTCTCCTTGGGTGATGTTTCCGGGTTGTGACTCTTTCTGCGTTGTCGTTTCTCTTCAAGACTTGTTCGGCGTGAGTTTTCAAATAAGGCTGTAGCATTGTGGATAGTGTGTCTCCATGCCTCCCGATGTGAGGCCAGGGCGGACCATTGTTGGTGATCAATTTGGCCAAGCCTGAGATGTTGTTTCAGGGAGTCCTTGTATCACTTTTTTGGAGTGCCCCTCTTATGCTGACCCATGGCAAATTCACTGTAGAGTACTATTTTTGGGAGGCGATGGTCCTCCGTCCTAGAAACGTGCCCTGCCAGCACAGCTGTGTTCTCAATATCATGGCCTCAATGCTGGTGATCCCTGCTTGCTCAAGGACAACAACATTTGTCACATAGTCAATCCAGTGTATATTTAGGATTGTGCATATACAGCACTGATGAAAGTGTTCGAGGAGTCGTAAGTGTTGACGATAGGTGACCCATTTTCAGACCCATAAAGGATAATAGACAGTACAATGGCTCTATACACACTGATTTTTGTGCTTCACCTCAGACTCCAGACTTTTTTGTAAAGTTTTCCAAATGTGCTATATGCCTTTGCTAATCTGTGATCAATCTTTTTGTCAATCTTGGCATCTGAGGAGATGATGCTTCCCAGGTAGGTGAACTGCTGAACGGACTTAAGCACAGATTTGCCTAAAAAGATGCTTCTTTCAAATGCCATGTGTTTCTAGGGATCAGTTTACACATTTCAACCAAATGTCATGCATATGAGAAATAAATGCTTTACAGGGCAATCTCGTGAATGTTTACTTGGAAGTAAATATGATATGCATTATATTCACTGAAGCATTACACCATAATCCTATATGCGGCTACTCAGAAATATGTCCCTTTGAGTTCAATGAGACTTACTCCCAAGTAAATGTGCATTGGATTGCAGCTTAGCGTGGCAGTAGTCAATGCTTGCTGACTTTCCAAAAAGAAAGTCATTAGTTTTCTAAAGGCAGTGGATGTTTTTTCCTCTGTCCCACAAATATGGGACCCCCATCACTTCCAGTTAAACGTTAGGGTAAGGAACTTTGCACAGAGTGTTCACACATTCAGTGACTAACTAGTACTCTGTACACACATACTTCAAAAAAAGAAAGAAAGAAAAGAAAGAAAGAAAAGACAAGATGCATTTAGCACAGTGGGACTATTTCTAGGTAAGTTTAAAACTTGAATCTTGTGCTGTATCCAGTTTATTTTGATCCATTTTTCAAAATTATTAGTCACAAAGGCTCTCAGGAGACTGTACCTACTAAGGCCAAATAAAATGCAATGAGCTTTGACATAATATAACTCCTCACTTATCCCCCCCCATCTGTTTTATACTGTTATTTATTTCCCCAAAGTACTCTTGGGAATTGTAGTTCAAAAAGGGGGGTTGAGACTGAGCCAGTATTGTGGAGTGCCAAGGAATACCAGGTGCTGTAGGCTATATTTCAGAGGAAGGAAGAGCAAAACCAGCTCTGTGTACTCCTTGCCTCAGAAAACCCTATGAAATTCATGGGGTCACCAAACACATATCCCTGGTTTAGATCACTATTGCTTCCTGCTTCTAAACTTTACAGCTGGTAGCAGAACCTTTGAAGAGACTGCATAGCCATGCCTTGGATTTGAAACATTATTGATGTAGAGCTACAATGGCCCTCCTGTCCATGTTTACAGGTCACCCCTTATTATTTCAGCCACCCAAAGATTGGGGTGTGGAAAAACACATGTGAGAATTGGCCCTGGGAAAAGGAGAAGGGGTAAGGAAGTGTTGGGAATACCATAAAGCAGTATTTCTTAACCTGTGGTTCATGAACCCCCAGAGGGCTGCAATGTCCTCACAGGGAGTCCACAAAGGCTTGAAGGCTGCTCGGCCCACCTCCTCCCCACAGTGGAGTGGCCATGTGACAGGAGTTAAGGCAAAAGCTGGCTGGCTGGCTTGGCCTGCACATTGCCATTCAATTGGCTCCAGCCACAAACTTGCAGGAAGGAGAAAAGTCTTTGCTGCCCTCCAGTGCCTCTGAGGGAAGGTTTAATGGATGGTGTAATTATATCATCATCATCATATATTATTATTGTTGTTAGGGTTTTAAATCTTGAGTTAAGTCTTGGGCGTCCACAGCAACAAATAATATTTTAAAGGGGTTCCTGGTAAAGAAAAGATTAAGAGCCACTGCTGTAAAGCACAAAGTACAGTATTAGCACCTTAATCAGACTCAATGAAGGAAAATGATAGCAACGAGACTCGTGGCACCTCAAAGTCTGACATTTTAACTCTTTTTTTTAAAAAAATGTGGCTTAAGTTTTGGTAAACACTGACAAGGCACTCCTGTTCTTATGCCATGATAAGTTGGTGAACATCTATGGTGCCATGATGAGCCCTTTCCCCCAGTTTTTGCAGCTCCAGAGCCACGCGTTGACTCCCCTTCTGGAAAGAACCAAGGAGATCCAGTTCCAAAGAGGACAAGGCTCAGCGGCAGCCTTCCTCAAACTTACCTGGGAGCAAGCTCCGGAGCACCCAGTGGGACTTGGGACTTTATCAGAGGCAGCAAAAATCACGGGATTACGATGCCAGGGTAGCGCGAATGGGCACGGCTATCACATGACATTGTCATCATCACATGGTCACTCTGTGCCCCAGCTGCGAATAAGCCATAGCTTTTAATTAATGGGATAAGCCATCAATAGATCGCCAATATTGCGTTTTTCCTGGTATTGAGGGGGTGTGAAAACATGTCCCGTTGTAATCGGGAATCACAGTGTGAATGGGCAGGCCTCAGTGAGAAAATTTCTGTGTGAGAATGTGAAAAGGAAGCACAGGATGCTCTTTTTCTGAACCATGAAGTTTAGTTTCAAGGCTTTTATGTTGGTTTTATGTTGGCTTGTGTCTTCATTTGCTTAGTTAATTAAGTTTTTTTTTTTTTTTGAGTTTTAGCCACACTTGTGTCTTCGCGTGAGAACCACTGAAATCTCACCCATGCTAAATTGTGGAAGTAAATGCCCCTTCTTAAAGCACTAGTGGTCATTTTGTGATAATTCCGTGGCAGTTCTTTCACATGATTACAGTGATGTGTTATATTAACCAGGACTGCTCCACAGTAATAGCAAGTCACTGCTGGTGCAACCTGTCTTGATAGTTTTACAGCCCCATAAACTTTGCATGCCTGTAGCTGAGACCACAGCTGTGAGTCAATTACTTGTGTTTTTAAATCTGCAGCCACCTAACTTTTTTTATTATTAAAAAAAAATTACAACGTGCACAAGGGATATTCCACCATTCCAGAAAAAGAGGGGAAAATAGCATAAATCCCTGTTTTATCACTTTAGCGATGACTCACTAAGGTGAAAATCCAACATGGTGGCAGTGGGTGCTTGTCCTGTAACTAAGCCCCGCCCCCTGCACTCATCTGGCCAATCAGGCTTTGTCTTGTATGAGGAAGTGATTCATGTCGGATTGCTTGTCTTAACGAGCGAAAATGTGCATATCACTGGAGCTTTTTTTTTAAAAAAAATGTCAGGCGAAAACGTGCATATCACTGGAGCTTTTTTAAAAAAAAAATGTCAGGAAAAGCCGTGAATGCGTTTCTTGAATAGTCTTTCCTCATTCTGTCCCCCTCCTTCACAATACAAGGAGATTCCATTAAGACAGTTCATATCAAACTATAGGAAAGAGATTCCACCAAAACATTAGGAAGAATTTCCTGACAGTAACAGCTGTTTGGAAGTGGAATACACTCGGAGTGTGGTGGAGTCTCCTTCTGTGGAGGTTTTTAAACAGAGGCTGGGTGAGCATCTGTTGGGAATAATTTGATCGTGTATTCCTGCATTGCAGGGGGTTGGACTGGATGGCCTTTGAGGTCTCTTCCAACTCTATTATTCGATTATTCTATTCCAGGCGAATTCTGCGAGGGGTATTTTCACTGTATAGACAACCCCTAAGTGTATTAAGTCCGCGATGTTTCAGCTATCCTCACTCATAGAATTACAACATTTTCACATGCTAGTTTGATATTTCTGAGCAAGCAGGCCCTAAGATCAGGGCCGGTTTAAGGTACCGGCGATGTCAGCATCTGCAGGGAGGGCTATCATTGTGGGGGCGGGGGCGGTAGTAACCATCCTCCTGCAAAAACATTATTACAGTTGTCCCTCCACATTCACGGATTTGGCATTCATGGATTTCAGTATTCACATCTTGACAATATTCTTTAAAAAATCATAATCCAAAAAGCAAACCTTGATTTTGCCATCTTATATAAGGGGCACAATTTTGCTATGCCATTGCAATATAATGGGACTTGAGTATTCATGGATTTGGGTATTCACGGGGGGTGGGGGGTGGTCCTGGAACCAAACCCCAGTGAATGTGAAGGGATAACTGTAGTCTCTCTCTCTGGCTTTTCTTTGCAAACGAAGATTCAGAAAGGACTCATCCCGCACTTTCTGCAAGTGCGCTGATGACTAAAAAGGCCAATCCAAGATAAACAAGTCCGGTTGCAGAAAGCACAGCAGAAGGTCTCCTTGGGTGATGTTTCCGGGTTGTGATTCTTTCTGCGTTGACGTTTCTCTTCAAGACTTGTTCGGCGGCGTGAGTTCTCAAATAAGGCTGCTGCATTGTGGATAGTGCGTCTCCATGCCTCCTGATTTGAGTAATAACAACTGTAGTAATTATCTGACTAGCCTGTCCTGTGAATAGCTTAGGTTGAGTTAGGTTACCTTGACCTGAGATAAACATATGGGGCCTCCAAAATAAAGCATTGCAGGGCCCCCCCCCCCAAATTCCTTAAACCCGTCCTGCCTCAAATGGGGCTCCCTTTAGCATCCCACCCTGCTCAGCCCCTCCCCCCCTTGCCCGAAGCCTTTGGCTCCCTTGCCTGTTCCTTGGCCCTTGGCCCTAACCCTCGAGGCTCAGCCACGTGCCCGAAGGAGCCGCGTCCTCCCCGCGCCTCCCCGCCAGTGGCGCCCCACCCTCCTCCCCCGCCGCCCAATCCCCGGCCCTGCTCCTTCCCCCTCCCATGGCGCTCCTTGTCATTGGCTCGCTGCCCCGTCCTTCTCCCCGGGCTGCCCTCCCCCACCCCCCCCACCCCGGCTCCTCTGGATCGCAGCCCGTGCAGGGTCGCTCCTTCCCCGTCACGCAAGAACAGAGGTACCTCCGGCGTCTTCGGGGAGGAGGCGTCAGCTGACCGGGGCTCTGCAGTAGAGCCGGGAGGAGGAGGAGGAGGAGAGCGGATGGATGGATGGATGGATGGAGAGAGAGCACGATTGCAGCATTTTTTAAAACATGCGGGGAGGGAGGGAGGGAAGGGGCCTCAGTCTCTGCTGCTTGCAGGGTGGGACGGAGGGGAGTGGAGGAAGAAAGGGGCTCCCGGACACCCCTCTTTGGCCCAAACCCAGCTCCGGAGGCCCTTCCCTCCTTCTCAATCGCCCTCCTTCCTCCCATGTGGAAAATGAACCCCCCCAATTCCCCCCCTTCCACTCAGGCCTTTCCACCCCTTGGTTTACTTTGCTTCCGACACGCCCCGCTCGGAGGCTGCCTCTTGCAAACTCGCCACCCCTCTTCAGCCATACTGTTCTGTTCACCTTCAGACGCCCCTTGGACGGCCAGAGGGGAGGGGAGGGGAGGGCAAAGCGCGCTTCGAAATCCACACACGTTTGGCTACCGCGGTGGTGGTGGTGGTGGGGAGGCGGAGGTCCCTCCCTCTTAGAGACCTAAGGAGACCGGCTCTCCTCCCACGACCTTGCAATGCCCTCCCTCACACTTTAGGGCTCCTTTTTTTTTCTTTGCAGGGTGTGGGGTGGCTCTGCAATCCCCAATATTTGACTCTGCAATCATATTTGACTCCGCAATCATATTTGGCTCTGCAATCCCCAATATTTGCCTCTGCAATCGTATTTGGTTCTGCAATCCCCAAATCTTTAGCTCTGCAGTCCCAAATATTTGCAATCCCAAATATTGAACTCAGAGATCTGAGGACCTCTTCAGAGAGAGAGAGAGGCTTGGGAGAGAAAGTGCTGACTTGGCTTCCCCCCCCCCCGAGTTACATCTTCCTGCCTCCCCCCCCCCCAAAAATCTCCTGAACGTCGTCTCCACACATACCATCAACCATACGTGTAGCCGATCTGGTGGTTCCCCCAGGAAACACAATGGCATCTCTCACCCGAATTAAAAACCTGTGAAGGCTGCTTAGGAGTATGACTTAGGGTGGCGTTCGTAGACGTGGGTTATGTTGGGGATCCCATTGCTTTAGATCCCCCCCCACTCCTGGGGAATCCGCAATCTGCCCACCCCCAAGTGCAGGTGTGGGGCGGCCAGCCACCTCCTGCGGCAGAAGTCTCGGCTCCCCTCTTGAAAGCCGGAGGGTGGGATGCTGGAAGGAGGGGAGGCGGGGAGCCAGGCGAGAACTGCCGATCCAGCAGCCTCGGTAGAGGGAGGAGGAGGAGGAGGAGGAAGGCGTGTAAGGAGGGAAGAGTGTCAGTGGGATGGTCCGGAAATCCCGTGATAAAGAGAGAGAGAGAGAGAGAATCGCCAAAGTAAAGGCGCTGCCGGCTTGTCCTTTCTCTCTTTGCTGCCTCATCCTCGTCCTGCCCGGACACCCTCTGGGAAGAAGGGAAAGAACTTCTGGCTTGCTGGCCCAAGGCTTTGCGCTCCGGGCTCACCCATGGACCCGGAGGCTCGCGGGAGGCTCATCGACTAGGGAAGCCAAGAACCGTCGCCCCCACCGAGAAGACCCCCGGACTGCAGGAGCCAGGTACCCCCCCCCGTCTCTTTCCCCTCTTTGACAGCGGGGTCGGGAGCTGTCCAGGGTGCTGAACCCTCCGCGCTGGGGGAAGTGTCCTTGGTGCTGAAAGCTCTCCTGGCGCTCTTCAGCTCCAGTACTTTGCCGCTGGAAGCATCTCCCCCCAAAGAAACGGCGGGGTGGGGGTGGGGGGCTGGTGTGTGGTGGTAACCTGTCCCAAAGGCTAAAGGAAGAGGAAGAACCCCCAACAACAACACAACCCCCCCCCAACAACTATCTTGTTGTTGTGCTTGCCAAAACTGGCCACTGTCAGTGTAGGACAGAAGGGGAAAGTGCTGAGGATGGCTCTATTGGGAGAAGCATTGGTACACCTAATACTCTCTGAGAAGCCTCTCGAAATGGGACGTGGAGGGATTGCTGGAAGCTGACCCTGAAAGTTCTCTAGTGGAGAGCTTTTGTGGAGGGTTTCATTATTGTCCTTGGGGGTACCCCCATGCAATGGTGCAAAATACAATGTGTGGGAAAGCCCCCCCCCTCGCTGCATGGCCTGATTGAATCCTCATTGGCATTTGAACCATGTCTCTAGTTCTTTTGGTGCATGCGATGATTCTTCTACCTGCCACAGGCATATGAGGGCAACAGTGTTTCTTTGACAGAAGTTTGGAAAGGGAAAATGGCCAGTTGATGCAGCATTGCCTGTTTTCTGTAGTAAATCCTCTCTAGATTTCTTGCCCCTTTTTCTAAAGCAAAACATATCTAACTAAGGAATGCTCCCCCTGATTTTTTTTTTTAAGTTGCTGTGTGTTTTTGGAAAAATGTAGGAATACGTTTCTTTTGCTCTGCAAAGCCATGAAAACTGTATGGGTGCATTCAGGGTTATTATCACTGGTTAATGGATCCAAACTGTAATTGCTTCTGTTCACTTCTGGAGTTCCAGTCCTGTCAAGCAGATGGATAGGAAAAGTCAAACAATGTACACAATGTTGCATATGAAAGCTCATGTTCAGTAGGGGAAAAATGAACAGGTTTTGTTGGCTAGTTAATAGCCTCGGCTTTGTTGCCCCCAACCTGAAAATCTGTGCCGCAATTTCACCCAGTGTCAGTAGTAAGAATTATAGCGCCTCATTACCCAAGTAAAGTTCCCAGTGACTTTTAGCAGAATTGATCTCAGTTGTTTTTAAAAGGAGGAACACATTTGGTCTAGCTTTAGTTTTTTCCGGATTGAGGTTTTTCTAGCATATGTGATATTGATGCCATTCCAGTAGCCAATTTGCATTAACCCCACCCCCCTCTCTGTCATAATGTGTCTGATATTTAACTCGATTTGCCTGGAGTGGCTCTTTTGGTCAATAATGCAGACATGAGGTTGCCCATTAAGAGCTTCTAACAGAGGAGCCTGCTGTTGAGATTTTAAGAGGCACAAGCGCTTCAACCTTCAAATGCCCCTCAGAGCTCCCTCTGCTCCTAATAGCTAGAGCTCCCCCCACTTCAGCGCAGTCTTTCTCAAAACACACCAAGGACTTCTGAAGTTGTAAATGTTTAACTCTTTAAGACCAAGTAAATGGAATGTGTTAGGGATTCAACTGCAGAGTCCTCTCTAATGGGCCAATATGAAAATTAAACAGGTGCCTGGAAAGTTCAATTAACCATCTCCATGGGCAAATCTAGTTACACAGCAAATGGAAGTTAAAGCTGGTTATTTATTTATGCATTTATTATACAGAGCTTTGCTGTGCTTGGTACGCTAATTGGTACGCTAACAAAAAGATTCAGAATGGGTAGTGCTTAACTCCAAGAATGGTTCCCTATTCATTCAGTGCTGTCCCATGACAGTTTATGAGCACTTCTTACTCTTTAAAGGTCATATGAATGCATGTTAAGAAATACATTACACTTCCTAGCTGTCCAAAACATGATCAAAACAAATAATTTTAGCTTCAACATGAGAAATTGTGTGTGTGTGTGTGCACACATGTTGGGATGTTGAGCCAAGGTGACTTCCAAAAGGACAAGGAGATCTAATGCAGTAAGAGATGGAGCTTGGGCCAGAATACTAAATACAGCTGTCCTAATGCGAATCTTTTGCTTTGTGAATTCAGCTGCAGGCTGCAACTCAAGACCATTGGACTTGCATGTGAGAACTGATCTGGTGGGAAGGAATCTAAAGCCATCACCATGGAATTTGTAATGAAGCAGGCTTTAGGAGGTAAGAGGAAAATGGTGTTATATTGTCTCTGTTTAAAGGGAAGAAGGAGTTTTAAAGCATCACTATGGAATGTGTAATGGAATGACAATTGATCTGGCTTGTCTTATGGTGTAGATGCTTAGTGAAGGCATGGGTTTGTACCCTCCTCCCTCATAGGCATATTTTCATAGAAAGCAATGCCAAATTTACACTGGTGATCTTAGTGGCCAATGGGTTTCAAGAATACCAGTGTAGATTGCGGAGTTGAATGGCTTAAATGTTTTCTCCTTTTGCATTGTGTAAGATATATGCCTTTTTTAAAATGGATGCTTAATGGGGGATCTATCTATCTATCTATTCATCCATCCAGTGCCAGTGCCAGTGCCAGTCCCAGTCCCAGTCCCAGTAGGGAGCAGCACTGACAGCTGCCTCAAGCCTATAGCTGGATCTTGTGCATCCAGCATTCTGTTCTAGACACAGAGATGCAGTGTTTCTTCCACAAATAGTTCACTACTCAATATTCCTGATTTTTTTTTTTGAAAAAGAACTTTGGTAGAATGTCTTCAAGTACTATGGAGAACAGAGATGTTGAAACTAGAAGAATGGGAACCTAACCATATATTTTATGAATGGGGTCATGGAGCAAAGCCAGCATGTCTGCATCACAAATGTAAACCTGTTTTAAACCAGTTTAATTGTCATGGTTCTTAGTTAAGGAATCAGGAGCTGTAATAACTAAGAAGGATCTCTGCAAGATAATTCTTAACACATTCATTGTCTCCTCAGGCTGTTTGTGGGGGTGAGGGGGGAACCCATTTCCGTTAAAGTGGCTTTCCTGGTTTGCACTTTTAGTACAAAGGCATCCAACAGCACTTTGATAGCTGGTGCCATTTGTAGAGAATGCTGCAGTAAGAAATCTAGTACTGATCGTTAGAGTGACCGTGTGGTCTGTCTTGGCCATTGCCTGATCTTTTAATGGACATTCTGTTAGATTCACGGGCATGATGGAAATAGTTGAAAAGAAACAGTACAAAGCTGCTCTAGGACTTTGCAACCAAAGTGTCCTCAAGGGTTTGTTTTCCCTCCTCTGAACACCACAGTACAAGAATTTAACATGCCTGATCTTCCATTGACCAGTATTTCTTGATTCTGTTAAGGCTAGATTTGAAGGTCATGGATACACCTCCTGATTTTGCAAGTCATACAAGGCTTAGGTTTTATTCTACATACTGTCCTGCTAACAGTATGACTGACAATATTGTGTCGTGTGGATGCAGTTTGCACTATAAACACATTATGCAGCTATTTGCTTCATCAGACACATTTATATTCAATTTAATTCTTCTTTATGTACAAGGAAATAGAGTTCTGCTCATTTGCAAGTGAATTAAATGAGCAGTATGATCCTAAAAACACATACTCAAATAGAACATTCTCAGTCAGGTTGTTTTCATTACCCCCCCCCCCCCACTGCCTTTTGGATTCTTCAGCTGTGCATGGCTTTGCTCTTAAATCCAACTGAGTTCAATTGGTTTTCAAGAAGAAATGCCTAGGGGGACCTATCCCTTTATGGCTGCAGCTTCATCCATAAGGAGGAACTGGCAAAAGATCCAATGGAGCCCTTTCCCCCAACTTCCCTCTTCCTCAGCATACAACGCACTACAGGATATTGGCGTTGCAGACATTAGGAATTTCTTACTGACCAGATGTCAATCATCTTGGTACTCTGCCATGCACATTATTCATGTTGTGAGGATCAGTGGGGGAAAAGGGAAGAACTCCATTAAACCATTGCTTGTTCCTGCATCTTCCTGTTCCTGTTTTCATACCTGAATTGATTGTATCCACAGTAATGTTTCACTGTTTTTGTTTCATTTGTTGTGGAAATACCATGCTTTGCAACCCTGAAAATGTACCCCCCCCATTATTTTAACTGATGTTGATAATACTACAGTAGTTTAATCGTATAAATCCAAAGCATATATACCTAGAAGTAAGCACCAATGCAATTCATGGGATTTTCTTATACGTAAAAGTATGGCTGATGATGCTATACGGTATATAAAATCGTGGCTGAGGACGATTGTATCCAAAGTAATTTTTCATTCATTTTTTTTAATTTGACATGGAAATACCATGCTTTGCATCCCTGAAAATTTAGATTTTCCCCCAAATTATTTCAATTGAAGTTGTTAATACTAATTTAATCTCATTAATCCAAAGCATGCCTACCTAAAAGTAAGTAGTAGTGCAATTCATGGGATTTATGTCTGTGTAAAAGTGTGGCTGATGATGATGCACATGGTAGCACTACAAGCATATTTTGCAGATTGCAAGAGTACAGCTAAAATGGAAAAAAAAAATCTATAGACCTAGATCCAGTTTTTAGACCTGGCTGTAATAAACTATTTAAATCAATTGGATTTTCAAAAGTACTAAATTGCTATTCAGAAATTAATTAAATGGGGTACAGTTGGAAGAAGGAATTGGATTTAGGCCACAGTTTCCCTGCCCTAGAGGAGGGGAAGGAAGGGAAAGACAAGAGTTATATGAGGTTTATAAACTGATTGGCTTTTATCTGAGTTGAGGGTGAGGTGTGCAGTGTTAGGGCAAAGGCTTTGTGGAAAAGGAAGGCTTTGAAGGCTTGCAGAGAGAGGTAGCACTACAGCTCTTCTGAGAGCAAGTTGCTATCACAAGAGCAGCAAGGCAGCAAGGCAGGGAAAGCTCAAGGTGACCTTCTTTAGACCTGTTACCCTCCAGCTGTGGTGGACATGATGGTGACTGAAGATGAAGGGAGTTGTTTTCTAGCATATCTGGAGAACATCTGGTTTAAGGGGTCAAGACACTGGTTAAGTGGGGGAAAGGACTGGTTTAAGGGGTCAAGACACTGGTTAAGTGGGGAAAACCTGGTCAAGTCCCCTTTCCAGAAAAGGTGGGAGAAGACATTATTTTCATTTGTTAAAAATGTTAATTCTATGACAATTATTTTCCATTTGGAATGCTTTGTCCACCTTAATGTGTTGTTACAGGGTTCTACTAGCTTCTGGCATTTACCAGTGTATTAAAATATTCACTACGTATATCCAATGTTGATCACATTCTTGTACTGATATTCATATTACAGTATTTTCTTCCATGCATTATTTTGTCCAGGAATTGCTCCTCAGACTTATCTTTGAGGTTTTCAGCTACGTTCACTTGAGACCAAGATGTCTGCTCTGATTTCATTAGGCATCTAAGAACACAGGATAGATGATGACACTTCTACATGGTGGGTCTGATTTGGACTTGGACATCCTTAGTATAAATACACTGGAATCATTTAATCATGACTTACAGATTTCCATAGATCTTCTCTAAGTATCACTAGGTCTAGATCCAATCCACTGTCTTATTACCTTATTGTTTCTCATAAATAAAAAGAAATTATACAAAAAACAAAAAGCAAAACAAAACTAGAGACAGGGGTTTTGGGTCATAATCTCGTACACGTGAAAGAGATGTAATGCTTGAAATGGAAGCAAAACAAACAAACAAACAAACAGTTCTTCATCCATCTTACCAAACTCTTATCTATGTACAATAATGCTGTGTTATGTGTTCTACAGGTGTGCTTTCTGCATGCACACTCAAACAACACTTGGGAATCTACATAGGTTTGTGAACACAGACATCTCACTAGGTGAGAGGTGGGGAAAAAGTGGCCCACAGCCCACAGGTGGCTCTTTCTGCAGCCCCTGGAGCCGCCCTGGCTTCACACCCCTCCTCCCCATTTTAATATTTTGGAAACATTTTTTTTCATGCAGTTTTTTTCCCCACTCACCCAACCCAAACCCCTGAAAACATTCCCCAAATGGCTGAAAATCAGCCAAAAATGAAACCAGAATGACATCACGTCACTTCTAGGTTTGGTTTTGCATGGCAGTGCAGCCAGCTGGGGCTGCAGCTGGAAACAGCCTCCACCCCTGGACCAGGGGGGTCACTTGTCAGTGTGTGCTCCCATGTGCAGGAAGAAGTCATTGTGTCATCATGACAACTTAAAAATATCCATCAAACAACAATTAATCCTTAGTGGAAAATGGCCTCAAGAAGGTATTTAAAAGAGAAAATTTCATAGTACTGTAATGGGTGGCTTCAGTTACCTTCACAAAGAGAGGATAAAGGCATCTCCAAGTCAGAACAAAGTGTTAAAATGTCTAGATGTCCTAAATGATTGTGCACAACAGTGGTTGATCGCGGAATAAGCCAGAAAAGAGGTGAACCTGGATTTAACCATATGTGGTGTGTCCATAATACAGTATGAAATATAAGTGTTTGACTAATTGCTGTGTTGCATGAATGGGAAGGCACTATTGCCTTCATGGCTGGTAACTTTCATGTCAAGGAGGTGGTGAATCCATATTGAGGTTTAGCCTGAACTTTCAAGGAGCTCTCCCAGGTGCTGATCTTATTTTAAGGATAAAATCCCACACCATGGATAGCTTCTTTAAAGTATGGACTGAAATCCAGAGCAGATTTACTGCTCCACTGAGATGGAAACCACCAGCCACGGCTGTATGATGTGCTCGTGGATTTCCTGTGGGTATCTTGATTGGTCACTGTGAGAACCCAGTGCTGGGCTCTGCCTTTGGTCTTCTTGTCATCTCATTACTCCTATATTAATCCACCCCACCCTGAAGATCAACATTTCTCGATTTTTTTGTAGATTAGAATGTGGGACACTGTGGCTGCCTTTACAAACACAGAGAGCAACAGGGAGCCGCTATTCCAGGCTACAATCTTTGATCTGGTGTCTGGTTTTTATAGTTTTAAAGTTTTCCTCCTCTTCTGACCTCACCCTTCTGATTTTTTGTCTCCATGCCCTATGCAGTGCTTTAGTTCTCAGAGATATCTTTTCTAAAGCAGATAAATATGGAATTTGTTTGAATTTACTGGTCTAACATATTGCTGGTTTACATGCCTGAGTGGTCAGAGAGGTCAGCCCATCTAGAAATGCCTGAAAAGTAATTAAATCTGCAACCCATTGGGGTATGTTCCACTTGAAAGAGTGTGGCTTACTTATCAGTAACCCATCATAGCACTGCACAATTCATCTCTCTCTTTCTCTTTAAAACTTTTGTGTGTTTGAATTGGATTTAAGGATGATACTGAATCTGAAGACCTTTAGTTTTCTTGGGAAATAACTTAGCAGGGAGTAGTTTTATGAAAACTGGCTTAAGCTGCATCAGCTTGGGCCATCATGTTCAATAAACAGCATGCAGTGTTACTGTTGGTGTCACTCTTTCCCCTTCCCTTGTACTGCTGCTCAATTTAACATGGTGGGCTTCACAGCAAGCCCCCTTAGCAACAGTCTTCCCCAGCAGACCTAGTGAACATCTTGTGATGCAGTAGTTCAGCACATTAATTGCTCAGATTAACAGCAATACACAAGTGGAATTCAATTCGTGCTACACCAAGATGTTAAAAAACAACAACATGGACTTGCTCACTCTTTTGCTTCTCATTCTGATGGAAATTAGGCCCAGATGGGTTGGCTGGGGCTATGTTGAGCAGGTACTTGGGGATAGGGTCCAGCACCTTGATAGTTCCTTTAAAGTTTGAGCTAAACCTCAGATGGAAGCTACCACTGTGCATAGTTATTCCTGCCATCTGTATGATGGTTGATCATGCAAGACAATCATTCAAGATCCTTGCTGAGGTTTATCATGCAAGATCCTTGCTGAGGGACTATACTGGTTTAGTGAGAGAGGATTCATGATATCAGGTCTGTACTCATGTATGTATGCCAGTATGAACACACACAAGATTCAAGGCCATGATAGTGACTTCAGGTGGCAATGCAGCCCATGTACCTCAACTTGGATCTTAGCTGTGAGATCAAACATGGGCTGGAATCCTGTTGGTTTGACCCAACTAGAAAAGACCCACTGAATCAATTATTGAATGTTGACTCAATCCAGTTGATTCAATGCCTCTACTCTAGTTGGGGCTAACAATAACATTTCAGCCATGATGAGTTTGTGATTCATTAAGGACTAAAATTTAGGATGTAAGAAATCCCACTGGGTTTGGTAATACTATTTATGTGCTTTTAATTAGACCTATGGTTTGCTGTGTCTTAAAGAGGGTGGATCTTTTCAAAACAACATCAGCCTAACCAATCAGCTATCTAATTACTGCTTTATAGCCTAAACTTACTCACACAACCCTCTTGGGTATTACCTCAGCAGTGAGAACTCAGGAGGAGCTTTGGTCTTCCTAAAGCTAGACATGCGATGGCTTGTAGTATTAAAAGGCAGGGGGATAGCACCTCTGAATATGCTTTGTACAAATTTAATCTGCCAACATTTTCAAAAGGGGTGAAATGAGTCAGGAAATCAATATGATGCACTGAGGCAAGGCACCCAAGACAGGTTGGAAATGTGTTGAGAAAGAATACAACTGTATTTTCCCACTTTGGAGCAAACTGAGATTATAATAACAGGTTCAGCCTCAATTGATTGGTTTGACAATTTTAAATTAGCTAATTTCAAACTAGTTGGACTCAGTCACTGTGCAAAACACATCAATACAAAACAAAACAAATTAAATGTACCACCGCTTTTTCATGTGCATCTTAGCCTGTCTCTTTGTCATTACCTAGAAACTATGATGAACCTGCTTATATGAGCCACTTATCAAGAATTTGCAGCACAGTTTGAATTCAGGAGCTTATTTGCAGCTATATTGACCTTGAAACAATGTCAAACTTGCAGCCGGCATGAAGGCAGCTGTTGGAATTTAGAGTGATGCAAGGTTAAGAAAGCAAATGAAACACACAAAATGATCTCGGAGTGGAGGAGGCCACAGAAGATGGATTGGGAGAAGAGAGCAATGAAAAACTGACAACAACAACAACCCCCCCCCCCAAACATAGAAAAAGGGCAGGTTTGAAACATTTGCTTAGCTGGCGTGGAAACACTAGTCAGTGCTTCCCTCTTGCAGTATAACAATATAAGAGGAATAAATGGAATAACTGAGAATTTGGTACCCTTTAATAGCCACCCTAAGGCCATGTTGTTATCTGTCTGCAAGTTGACTCTGACTTATGGAGTCCCTAGCCTAGGGCTTTCTTGGCAAGATTTGTTCAAAGAATGTTATTTCCTTCCTCTGATGCTGAAAGAATGTGACTTGTCCATTGGGTTTCCATGAGTGAGAGGGTGATTTCAACCCTGGTGTCCCACAGTCCTAGTCCCAACATGCAAACAACAACACTGTGCTGGCTTATATCCAAGGCCATACCTAGGAGTAAGTTCCATTGGAACCAACAGGGTTTATTTCAGAGTGGACATCAATAGGATTGCTTTGTACATCCTATAGGACTGCACTGTAAATCTAGAGTAGGCATGTATAGGTGAGGGTGGTGTATTGTATCATTGTTGAACCAGCTCTGAATGGATGCATTTGTCTAGAAGCAGGCAAAACATATACATACATTTTTACCTGCATGCAGGCACTTCCAGGCAGGTGTACACATATACATATGTATCCTCCAGTGGCATTAGATCATGCAGTTAGATAATACTGCTGCACTGTTCTACTTTTGGTATGTGCTTAGATAATAGAGGCATAAGAACCTGAAAAGAATTTTCCATAGCAAAAGGAATTAGTCTTGAAGCTGGACAGTGATCCTTACTTAACTGTAGAGCACATCATAATCTGAATTCAAACCAAAGTTTGCAAGAAGATTCCTTCTGTGATGAACCCCTCACCCTCTCTCCTGTTTGGAGTTCTGTAAAGCTATGTAAACTATAAACAATAGTCACACAAATATATTCAGCAGCAGTTGATTACAATATTTGACTCTGCAATCCAAACAGTGAAATGTGAGTAGGATGTGGAAGGCAGAATTGCCCTGCACAGTTGTGAACAGAGCTTGGGAATGTAACTTTTTGGACTACAAAAAATTAATGTTTCCTAACCACACTTATGTCCATATTGTAAAGTTACGCAGTCCCAAACTTTTGGGGCCTTTAGACTGGCCACAGAGACCATTCATTAAATGGTAATCTGTTCATTAAAATCAGTTAGGATCTTGTCAGTGGTAGCCTCCATTTGAACTCCCTTTCCTTCAGAAGAAGGAGGCATGATTGGCTTACTCCCTGTTTGCTTCTGAGTGGAATTTCTTTGAAGACCATCTTAAAATTTTGATCTGTTACTAACTTTCAAAGTTGGATTTTTAAAGACTGGATTTTTACTTTCAAGAGTTGGATTTTTTTCGGATGGAAAATGCCTTTTATTGGTCCAACCAAAGTTGTTTTACCTGACTGTTGTTAGTTAAACATTTTATATATTGATTTTACATAGTTCATGACATTGTCTGTACACCAGCTTGACAAAGGATTTTTGAAAGCTATAACATAAATTCTTAAAATGGGGCAGGCTTTTTCTTTAAAATAACAATACAAAAGGACACATTCTTCCATTTAATTCCCCCCCCCCCCCAAATTTCATCTACTTTCAGTTGCTTGAGGTCTGCCAGCCCAGCTCTTTCTGAGCAAATACAGTTCTTAAAATCCCTGCTAGGTGGCATGGTAAACCACTTCAGAGCATGCTTTGTGACTGGAACAGATGTATTAAGTTCTCCTCAAATCATCCATAAGAGCAGAGTTTCTCTTCTTGCAATATTCTGTTTTAAAACTATTTACTGTTTGGATCCTTCACTTGATACACAAGAAATGCCAGAGAAAGCGAACAGGAAAACATTGAAAACTAGATAAAGCACAGCACCAAGGGAGGGTAAAAGGAGTGAAAGGTTTTATTGTAGGAATGCACTCTCCCTGGTGTTTGCTCTTGAAGGTGACTCAGCTTGTGTAGAAACCTACACCTTGTGTTCTGCATAGAGAGGGATGGTTTCATCACATAATTCCAGTTCTGACTCTCTGCACCAGCTTTCTATTTTCTTTCAGGTACTGGTAGTTATCATTTTAATAGAAGGCATAATTATTTATTAATTTCATTCTTGAAGGAAGCAATGATAAATTTTAGCAATTTGCTGCACAGTTTTAGAAGACTTCACAGTTTGGAACTTATTCTAGAGCAAAATTCACACATGGTATTTTTACACAGGTTACAGCATTTTCTGCACAGGTAACAGAACTTTCTGTACAGAAAAATAACATTTCTGTGGAGAAAATGCTGTTTCCTGCACAGAAAATTATATTCTATATGCAAAAACAACAATAATTAAAAAACACATTGGCAAACATTGTGCAGAATAAGTTGTAAATTGTATAGATTCTCATCTACCCAGGACTCTACTTGTCAGGGTCTCCTGACTCTCGAGAAACACATTTTTGAATAGAATCATAGAATCATAGTGTTAGAAGAGACTATAAAGGCAATCTAGTTCAACCCTCTACCATGTAGGAATACTTTACAGACTCAAAGTACTCCAGACATATGGTCATCCAGCTCCTGCTGAAAAACCTCCAAAGAAGGTAAGTCCACCACACTCCAAGGAAGAGTATTCCACTGTCAAAAAGCTCTTAAAGTCAGGAAGTTCTTCTGAATGTTTAGGTGGAATCGCTTTTCCTGTAGTTTGAATCCACTGCTCTGTGTCCTAGTCTCTGGAGCAGCAGAAAACAAGCTTCCTCCCTCTTCAATATGATAGCCTTTCAAGTATTTAAGCATGGCTGTCATATCAATTCTTAACATTCTCTTCTCCAAGCTAAACATACTCTGCTTCCTAAGCCACTCCTCATAGGACATGGTTTCCAGACTTTTCACCATTTTACAGCTGGTCATAAACAGAAGCATCTGTTTGGTTCCAGAGAACCCTGCTTTCCATTCCTCACTCAGGACATGTAATTTGAACCCAGGAGACAGAGGGAACCCTGGTGGTGCAGTGGCTGAATGCCAGTACTGCAGCCACAACATTGCAAGTTCCATCCCAGGGGCTCAAAGGTTGACTCAGCCTTCCATCCTTTCATAGGTTGGTAAAACAAGTCCCTGGCTTGTGGGGCAATTAGCTAACACACATTGGAAATTGCTTAATGTGGTGTAGATGTGTAAAGTGCTATTACTTAACAATTTGTAAGCCACTCTGAGAGCATTTGTGGCTGAAGAGTGGGGTACAAATACCTAAATTTATTTTTTTAAAAAAAAGATGGACATGGATAGGGACAGTACATCTCAGGGATCGGTCATAATCAGGGCGGGGGGGGGGAGTAAGGAGTGGAGGGCAAACCAGCAGGCACAACCAAAGATCAACCAAGGACCCAAGAATTCATCAGAAGTTAAGCAAGGCTAGACCAGAACAGGAAGACTTCTTATATTCCTTCTTGTTCAGGAAGATCCAGCAGCTAGATTGGGAACTAAATTGCTGAGAAGTTGCCAGCTACAGTTCATCAGATCACCACATGGGGTAGTTGTGCAGCACTTGGCCATATATGTCAGTTCCCCATTCTTGATAATTGTGCATTGGAGCACAAGGACATATAGGCATGGTTGGGGTGGTGGTGGTAGCAATGGGGATGTGAGGCCCATTCGTCTGATGGTGTTTACCTTGTTTGTTCTATTCTGGTACCTCATTTTGTTTTGTATTTTACACCTCACTGAACACATTACAGAATGGTGACTCATACCTTCATGCATGATTTTTTAAAAAAATCTGAAAAGTGTACACCTTACATTGTTCTACCTCTGCATACACCACTGCAGAAAAAGCAAAGAAAAGGCTATGCAGTTTCATTGTATGACATGAACATAAACTGATGCCTTTAAAGAATAACATTAACACCCTCACCTACTCTTTTGTTTGTTCTCCATGCTTTGTATATCCTTCATCAATTTGTAATTGAAACATTCCAGTTACTCCTATTGAATATTTATATATCTATTATATTTATTATCTTTATCATATAGAAGCATAGAACCACAGAACTAGAAGGGGCCTCATGGGCCATCGAGTCCAACACCCTGCTAAGTGCAGGATCTTTATCTAAAGCATCCCCTCTTGATAGTTAAAATAGAATTAAACTTCTTGTATGTTTTTATTGATGTGAGCTTTTATTTCTATATGTTTTAATTTCTGTAAGTCTTGAGCCCAAGTGCTGGAGAAAAGATGGGACATAAAATCATCATCATCATCATCATCGATTGACTAAAAGTAATCAATTCTGATAATAAAATGGTGCCCACTGAAAGTTTATAGAGATGTTTTAAAGTGAAACAGGTTAACCCACTCAACACATCACGACATGTGTAAGCCCACACTTCTCAGCAGGACTGAGTAGCATTACTTTGGAGTTTTGTACTTCTAATCAATCTTTCATCAATAATGCAAATTTCCATGAAAAAGACAGAAGAAGATGAGGAGCTGGATAACTAGATGATGACATGTATATTCATTGTTGTGTGTCTTCAAGTTGTTTTCCACTTATGGCAACCTAAGGCAAACCTATGTATATGCTCTGTGACCAATGGACTGAAAATTGATGTTAAAGACCTAGTGTGGGGACACGCTTAGTAATAATAATTTCTTATTTGGACGAAATGCTCTTGTTTCCAACAGAAAGCCTACTACATTTCTTGCTCACATAAAATTGAACTACAGTTGCCCCTCCACATTCGCGGATTTAACATTTGCAGTTTTTATTATTTGCGGTTTGGGGGAGCCCCCCCCTCCCAAAAGCGGCAACGGGGCTTTAGAAGCCCCATCGCCGCTTTTGGGAGGATGGGTGGGGGGTGGAGAGGAGCAGCAACAGGGCTTCAGAAGCCCCCTTCGCTGCTTCTGGGAGGGTGGGGAGGGGTTCCTGGAGGGCATGGCATGACCTATTTTTTATTTGCATTTTTTTCACACAACCCCTGCGAATGTGGAGGGACAACTGTATTACATTTGGGTGAATTCAACCAAGTAAAACTCACTGAGTGTCTATCTCTATATCTAGCAATTGAAAGGCAAAGCATAATCTTAAACAGGGTTCAGACATGCTTGACCTTGCAGATATTGTTGGATTATGCTTCCCATCAGCCCTAATCAGCAAAGCTAGCCTGTGGTGAGGGATGATGGGAGCTTCAGGTCAACAACTACTAGAAAGCCACATGTTTCCTTCTCCTAAAAATAAGTAGCTGGAGACTTTTAAAAAAAGGAGAAAGCTAATTATGCACAGATGTTTCAGAAATGATCAGCTTGGACAAGCGTAGATGATGCTTTATTGACAGATCTCTGAAATATTTCCAGGCCTTTCCAGACTGTTGGAAGGCTGCTGCAAAATAAATGAAGGCATACATTTTTATGGAGTTTTGATGGTCTTTTTAAAAATAAAAAAAAAAATTACATAGTATAGTGTTATGTGCACTGAAGGCAGAATTCAGAATGATGAGGCTGCCATAGTAGTAATACCAGACATTTCTAACAATTGTTAGTAAGCTTCATAAGGCTTCTGTTCCTCTTCCAGGTTCTCTCTCCCTCATCCTCTCCTTCCTTCCTTCCTTCCTTCCTTCCTTCCTTCCTTCCTTCCTTCCTTTTTTTCTGAGTCCATTTTACCATCTGCTTGTTTGAGCTACTCTGCCACCACCAGGCACTGGTTCTATGGTGGAATCTTTTGGCTGATCAAACCGGCCAAACAAGGCAGAGCTGCTGTGTGCTCAGCCTTGGAAGCCATCACTATGATAAACGTTTTATAGACTAATAGCTCAGTTCTCCAAGTGCCAGCTAAGCTTCAAGAAGCCAAAATAACATGGTCTGTGCACAAGATGGAGGTATCAGCAGCAGCATAAACTCCAGTCATCTCAATTTGGCAGAGACTGTCCTGATTTAATCCTCTGTTGTCTCACTTTTTCCCCAGCTGCTTTTAAAATGTCCCAGTTTCTCTGTTTTCTTCCAGCTTTCCCCATTTGTCCTCAGTCTGCTTTTGCTGGAAATGGACCAGGGGAATCCACACAACACAAATAATCCAGGTTGAAACTGGATTATTTGAATAGCTCCTAACTATGGAATCCTGGGATTTGCAGTTTTACAAGGTCTTTAGCCTTCTCTGAGAAAGAATGCTGGTGCTTCACCAAACTACAAATCCCAGGATCCCATAGGAAGGAGCTATGTAAATAATCCAGTTTCAACCTGGATTATTTCTCTAGTGTGGGTGTTCCCAGAATTCAAAGTGCAAAAGTTAACTCCGTTAGCTCAATTAACTCAGCAGGGGAAGAAAGAAGGGCAAGATTCATACCTTTTCCATCTCTCCTCCTTCTCCTCCCAGACAAAAGCAAACTGCTACAGCCTTTCTTAGCTTGTGGGTTCTTCCTCATTAATAACCACATACATCATTTCACCCATACTCAAACTGCTATGCACACTCTATACCAAGGCCACAGGGAAACCAATGAATATGGCAGGAGCAGGAACAAAGGGGACCATCCTGACAGGAATGGAGTATACTGGAAGAGGGTATGAGTATCTACCTGGTACCCTGAACAAGAGCACTCCACATTGCAGTGTGTTGATGCAGGCCCAGGGGTAGAACATATAACCACAAGCAAAAATAAAGAAGCCCCTCTTGTTCCTTATGTAGTCCAGCCCAATTTCAATGAAAACAGACAAGAGGGAATACCTCCATTGGAACAGCATAGGGGCGGGCATCCTCCATGCCACAGCTCTCCCCCAAATTGGTAGATCATTTGAAAGCAAATTAAGTAGCAGCTGCAGCTTTTTACGTGTGTAGAAAAAGGGAGCTCACTTTTGATGTGCCTCTGGTTGAACTCTCACAACATCCCCAGGGTCAACAGTAGTATAGTTAGAGGCTTGCCTTGAGAAAAGTAAAATGGCAAGACCCCTACATTATGCCTGAATAAAACAGATACATTGAAAGATGGTAAGCAGGAACGAGCAACTGTGGAGGTTCAGGGACTACTTTTCTGCCACTGGGGCTTTCCAGGGGCTACATGTGCAGGCAAAAATGAAAATCAGAAATGACCAGAAGGTTATGTCTAGCTCTGAAAAATGGGTGCATTTTCTATACTGAACAGTTATGTGGAACCCTTCCAACCTATTTAAAAGGTGAATTATCATTGCCAGTTCATTCTTACTTTGGCCAGAAAAAGAGATGTCTGGAGGGGTCAGGATCTATAAGAAAAAGCCCTGAGGACTGCATTTTGACCACACCTAGGGCCCTTTCTAATCACACATTTTATAGAACTATGATTCCACTTTAACTGCTATGGCAACATCCTATGGAATCCTAGGATTTTCAGTTTAGGGAAGGATATTTAGAATTCTCTGCCAGAGAGATCTAGTGCCTCCCCAAACTACACATCCCAGGATTCCACAGGATGCAGCCACAGCCGTTAAAGTGGAATCACAGTGCTATAATTGTTTAAGGTTAATGGACTACGATGTAGTGTACTGTACATTCAGGAGCAGATTAGTGCAATGGTGTTCTCGATTGTGCCCAAGTGAGGGACAGCACAAAACAATTTGCTGCAAGAGGAATAACAACAAATTCTTCCCCATTAAAAAGTCAGAGGAAAAGAGAGCAGGAGAGCAAGACAGCGCACGCATGCGAGAGAATTTTGGTACTTGAGGAAGAAAGTCCCCAAAAGCATCTCTCCCAGAACTTGGATTCACCTTGAAAAAACAATTAACAATAATTATATTATAAAGGGTAGTTGGTATCCATGGCAGTCACAATTTAGAAAATAACTCTACATTGTGACCCCTTTAAAAAAACAAAACACCAGAAGCTACAAGTTGCTACCCTGGCATGTAAAACACACCCAGGTATTGAGGCCATACTGTAATATATATCTTTTGTGGTATAACTCTCACCAACCAAGTTTCAGTTGTACCAGAACTTGAGGACATTTTTCAGCTGCAAACCTCAGGATTCCATAGGATGGAACCATGGCAGTTAAAGCACTTTAGTACCAAGTCATGTGGAAGGGCCCTTAGGTATGACTTTGTTATTGAAAAAGAGAATTAATTATCCATGACATATTATTTCTAACTAGTTTCACCCAAACTAGTTTCTCTCCCTTCCTAGCAGTCAAAATGCAACAATAATAACTGAAATAATTGATCATTTGGTGCCCTTTCACAACTCCTCCAGATCAGATGTCTGCCGAGGTTGTCCCTCTGCCTAATGCGAGTTGTCACAGTGTTTGCTTTCAGAGAGGAAGTGTTTGGCTGTGCAAAGAGAACTGAGCTATAATTTGATAGACCAGGGTGCAGTCACAGTCAGTTTGCTTTCTCCTGTAACTTTTTTCCTCCAGAAGTTTCTCTGTGTTTCAGTGCTTTGTTTATTTGTTGTAGCCAGGGAGTCTTCCTTGGCCTCTGACATTTGAGGACAACTGCTAATAATCTGAGTCTCCTTCTAGTCTTAGTATGCCAGAAGATAAAAGATTGATCCATTTTCACAATCAAGACATGCACAAATATTGCTCTAACAATCAGTTTTGCTTTATAAAATTACAGATTTGATGTTGTTGTATGAAATTATGGTCTTGGATCCAGAGTAAACCATATTTAGACCACACTCATTGATGTCACTGGCTGTGACTTCAAATATGATGTAATCAGGATATAATCAGTGGGGGCTTGTGGCTTCCCTAGCAGTGGAGTTGTGAATGTGCTCTGAAATTTGAAAGAGCTGTCCAAGGTCCTAGACCATAAATCCCAAATTGATCCAGCACTTTGGATAGCATCTTCGAAAGGTTGGACTTAAACCTAGAGCAAAGTCATCATCCTACTGGCATGGATGGTGCTACCTGCTATTGGATCCAACTCAGGGTGTCTTGTTTGTTTGTTTTGTTTTTGGCAAATAGGCATGTAATCTAAACTGGCACTACTATACTTAGGCTTTTGGATTGAGGGAATATGAATACTCATAGAATAATGCACGGGATATATTGCAGAAGGGCAGGATTCCAGAAGACAGGTGAGAAGATGGGTCATTTAACATTTCCCCTCTGCACTTTTAAAAGTGACATGATGCATCTTAACTGGACAGAGACATTCTGATCCATTGGTTGCCATAGCTTCCTTTCATCCTATTAACAAATCTTCCCCCTTCTTGATCAAAGCTTTCTGTTCTGACATAGCTGTAGCTGTGCCTTCCCCTTCCCAAGAGAACTGTTACCAGTATCTCAGTCAGATACTGCAAAAGTTATCCTGTTGGACCACAACTCCCAAAATCTCCCAGTCATACTAGTTACTGGATTCTGGGAGTTGTAGTTCAACTTTTCCAAGCTCTGATCCTAGTCTGCAATAATGATGAACTAATCAGTCAGTTCAGTTCCTGGCTTGTTTCAATTTGGCATGTGTTCATTCTCCAAATCTGAACTCTATGGGTTATAAATCTTGAATAAATCTTGAGGAATCTTGAATAAAATCTCAGTAATGATGAGGTTTCTTCACATCCCTAATCCAGACACTGGTATTCTTCAGTACTTCTCTGAATGTCCTGAGACTTCACTCAAAAAATTCACTGATGTGTGATGGGTCTATGAAAAGGACTTAGATATACTAGAAAACTAGGCAGAAAATAATAAAATGAAATTTAATAGAGAGAAATGCAAAATTCTACATTTAGGCCACAAAAATTAAATGTATAGGTATAGGACTGGTGATACATAGTTCACCTTGGGATTATTGTTGATCATGAGCCAGCAGTGTGATGCTGCAGCAAAGAAGACAAATGCTATTTTGGCCTGCATTAATAGAAGCATAATTTCCCAAGTCGAGAGAAGTAATAGTCCCACTATATTCTGTGCTGATCAGGCCTCATCTGGAGTACTGCTTGCAGTTCTGGAGCAGGTTGGAGCCCGTTCAGAGAAGGGGCAGCTAGGATGATAAGAGGTATGGAGAGCAAAACATATGAGGAAAGATTGAAGGAGCTGGGCATATTCAGCTTGATTAAGAGAAGACATGATTGCAGTCTTTAAATAAGTCAAGGGCTGTCACAGAGAGGAGGGTGCAGGCCTGTTCTCTGCTGCCCCAGAGGGAAGGACCAGGTCTAATGGTTTGACATAAAAGGAGAGTAGAATTTGCTCAATGATTAGAAGGAACTTCTTTATAGTTAGAGTGGTTTGGCAGTGGAACCAATTTCCTATAGAAGCAGCTGGACAGCTACCTGCTGGGGATGCTTTAGCTGCAGATCCTGCAATGAGCAGGGGGTTGGACTCAATGGCCCATGAGCCCCTTCCAGCTCTATATCCATGAAAATGAATAAACACATTAGAAACTGACTGAAGAAACACACATATCTGTCCACATCATCTCCAAATTCCATGTGATGGGTCGAGCAGTATTTCTGAAACAAAAAAAGAAAAAGAAAAAAAGATGACTACTGTTAAAGAAAAAAAAAGATGTCTCCAGTTTCATTTGTAGCTGATATCAAAGAATTATAACAAAGCCACTGTCACTAACTTGAAATATAAGAACTACATTGCTGAACCAGACCAAAGGTTCATGTAGTTTATCATTATTGGTGAGACCCAACCATGTCCATCAGACACCAATGGAAGAAACATGGTATGTATAACAAAATTCCCACCCTTTCTTGCAGCCTCCTGCATGCCTGCAATATTTGCTCGGGTGGGTTGAGGGACACTCTAGGGCAGATTTTGGATGTGTTTGCATGTGTGTGTATAGATGTTGAGGAGATAAAGGAGAAAGTCCAAGTGCAGTTGTGCTAGTAAAAGCCCACTAGTGTAACGTTAGATGGAAGCCTCTACTTCTAATAGGAGGTCAGCCATATCCCTATAGGAAACTCACAAGCAAGCTGGGGACATGAGAACCCTCCTTGTTGTTGCTCTGGGATTTTGTTATTGCCCCAAATTGCTGTTATTACTTTGCTATTGCTAGGTCACACTTAATTCAATCATAATTAAAAGTGTTGAATTATTCTGCACATTCCCTCTAACCATCTGTCTTTCTAAACATGTCCATACTGCCCATCAACATCAGTAAAACACATTACTGGTAGCAATGGTCATCACTAACTAGCCATTCAATGTCATGCTGGCTGGGTAGTTCTGGGAGCTGTAGTTCCCAAAGGTAATGCTTCCAAGTTTTGGTTGCCACCTGCCTTAAGCTGCTGCCACACTGCAGTTTGACACCACTTTGACTATCATGTCTCCATCCTATGGAATCCTAGGGTTTGTAGTTTGCTATGGCATCAGAGCAATGGCAGCACAAGGTGGGTGCAGAGAGGCTGAACCACACCAGGTGACACCATCAGAGGGAGAGGTGACACTGGCTTTAGTAATGCCACAGCACCAGAGCTCTCTGACAGAGAAGGCTAAATATATGACGAAAGGACAAATCCCAGAATTCCATAGCACTGAGCCATGGCAGTCAAAGTGGTGTCAAATTACATTATTTCTGCATTGTGTCAGCAGCCTTAGATAAAGGGATCATTCCTGGGAAAGCATTCAAAGATGTCATTAGCTCTTGCACCTATTCATGGCCACCACACAGTCTTCACTGCACATGTACAGAGGTACGCTAAAAAAAAAAAAACATATCGAGGACTAAGTTTGCGTATTAGCCATACAAATTTGGGAATGAAGGGCCAATTTAGACATTACTTGAAGTTTTGATTTACAATTTTTTTTTTAAAAGTGGACACTTAGAAATTTAAAGTAAGTCAATGACAGTTTTGTGGAGAGGTTTATTGTTAGGGAGCTGTGATTGGTTGCAACTCCCAGTTAAGTGTCCACCAAGATGAAAACAGGGTTTACCTATCTGCATTTTGTGTGAAAGCCCTGGTGGCACAGTACTGCAAGTCACCATGTTGTAAGTTTGATTCCAGAGGGCTCCAAGGTTCACTCAGCCTTCCATCCTTTTGTAGGTTGGTAAAATGAGTACCTGGCTTGTGGGGCAATTAGCTAACACACATTGGAAACTGCTTAATGCAGTGTAGATGTGTAAATTGTTATTGCTTAAAACAATTTGTAAGCTGCTCTGATAGCCTTGTGGCTGAAGAGTGGGGTAAAAATAAAATAAAATAAAATAAATAAATAAATAAATAAGTAAAATAAAGCCAATTTACTCCTTGGTTTTGATATGCAATTGAGCTATTAAAAAAAGGATGAAGCAAAACTCCAGATTCTGTTAGACTGTCACTCCTATCATCCCTCACAATTGGCTATGTTGGCTGAGGCTGATGGGAGTTGTGGTCTTACAGTGTCTAAAGGACCACAGATTGCCAATCCTTGTTTTAAAGATTCCCTGGCAGCTGACATATTCTCTCTTGTTCTTTTAAAAGAAAAGAAAAGACCTGGAATTACTCCTACCTGTCCTCAAGGGGAAATCTACCTAGTTGGTTAAATTGAGTCTCCATTATATAAATGGAAAGGTTCCGGTAGCAGAAGGAAAGGAATGTAAGAAAATTCAGTTATCAACTCCCCACCCCTTTTCTTTCCTCCTCCTCCTCCTCCCCTGCACCTTGTTATTCAGCAGAAAAATCTGGTGATAATTCATTTAAAGTCATTCAGTGTCTTAACCTGTAGATGGCATTTTCCTCACCCACTGGGCATTTGCTGTTGTAAGGCAAGGCAAGGCAAGGCAATTTCAACAAAATCTGTGCATTTGAGGCTGAAATACAAGGGGGGTTGGGAGTAATATGGTCATTTATAAAAGATTTAAATGAAGCACTAAGCACTCAGAGAGCAAGGGTAAGCAAATGCAACAACAACCTCCTCCATATTTCATCTGGGGTCAACCCTGTTAAGTATGTTGACATTAGTCTATTATTTATCATTCTAATGCATCTGCAAATGAGAAATATTAAGTCGTAAGAGCCAACAGGAGGGCAGATGACTAACTTAGAAGAACTAAAGTTTCTCAAGTCATTTTTGGCACTGTTTTCTCACTGATAAAAGAGGGGGGGAGCATGGGGGAAAAAGGAAGGAGAAAAATAAAACAATTTGGGGTGGATGAAGTGGAGTCTTTTTTTAAAAAATCAGCCATTGTTGGAGGCTTTTTTTGACAAGTGTGATGGCAGTAGAGCAATTATTCTTGTTTTAATACATTTGACTAACACTATTTACAACAATGGAGCTCCAAACCAGCATCTTGATCAGACACCTTGTGCAATGCCCAGTATTATTAGCAGGGTGGATGATATAGTCAAGCACCCTCTACAACATTCTCTGTTCCTTCAGAGTTCAGCTTTGAATCCTCATAGTTGCTGCAGAAAAACTGATTCCCCCCTCCCAAGACTACAGGCTAATGGTTACACCAGATCAGACATCACAAGAGCAGCCAGACCCAGGAAAAAAACCACAAAAATGAAGAAAAACAGCCACCCAAAGGGAAGGTATTTTTACCATACATCAAAGGAGTCACAGACAGAATAGGGAAACTGATGAGGAAACACAACCTCCAAACAATCTATAGACCAACCAGAAAATTCCAAGAAATGGTATGCTCAGCAAAGGACAAGAGAGACCCTCTCACAGCTGCAGGAATTTACCGCATACCGTGCAGCTGTGGACAAGTTTACATAGGGACCACAAAACGCAGTGTGCAAACGCAAATCAAGGAACATGAGAGACACTGCAGACTGGGCCAACCAGAAAAATCACCAGTAGCAGAACATGTTATAAACCAACCTGGACACAAAATGTTATTTAAAAACACCGAAATTCTGCACCAGGCCAACAACTATCATGTCAGAATGCACAAAGAAGCTATTGAAATCCACAAACACCTGGACAACTTCAACAGGAAAGAAGCAACCCTAAAAGTAAACAAAATCTGGCTGCCAGTTTTGAAAAACAATAGAATCAAAACTCAACACTTACAAAGGAATTCCACCCAGGGACAGGGGGATTTCCAACAGATAATGGGCCATCAACCAACCATTAGCCAAACAGACACTAATCCTCCTTGCATTTCTATACCCAGAAACTAACCATTCAAATACACAAATTTACATATACTCCCCAACAGGGGTTCACAGTATATAAACTCCATACCCACTCCTACCCAACCATTCTCTGAAGATGCTAGCCACAGATGCAGGCAAAACATCAGAAAGAAACTCTTCCAGAACACGGCCTCACAGCCTGGAAAAAAAAAACATGGAAAACCTATGTCTGCCAGCTGTGAAAGCCTTCAACTTCACTTCTAGGACTGATTTTGATATAGGTTAATACAAAACATCACCAGAAAAATCAAAGCTATCAAGCCACATCCCAGCAGAACACAGCAAAGCAAAGGGTTATATGTCTAGAAACATGTATTCTTTACAAGGATTTCTCCCAATCCAAAGTACTCTCCTGGGTTGAGGACTTTTATATCTGAGGGCCTCTGCCAAGTGAGATCTGGCAAGTGGGTGTAAGAATGATGGCATCTCCAGCTGTGAAATGTCCTCCCACAAGTCACATGCCTGGTATTTATCTGGTACAGTCTTTGGTGCCGGGCAAAGAACGTGCTGTTTTCTCTGACTTTTAGGTGCTCTTAGAAGCTTTTAAAAAGGGATTCTGAGCTTTGGGTTTAGGAAAAAGATGAAGCCCTTTCTGTGTGGAGCAGATGTACTACTTCTTCCAAGCTGAGCATGGATTGGCCAAAGCAAAAGGCAGTGGGCACTAGTGGCTGCTGTGTCACTGAAGTAGTGAGTGTGCTCCAAGTTGTAGTCTGGGAGTAGGATCACTCCTTTAAAATGAGGACTAAAACCCCGAGGACTAAAACCCCAAGTAAAACTGGAGTCACCCCATGGACAGTGGCAGCACTAGGGGTGTGTGGAGAGGCCAAACTGCACCAGGTGACACCATTGTGTTGATGGGGAGAGGTGACACCAGCCTCAGTGACACCACAGCCCATAGACATGGAAGCCCATCAGCCCCCACTGGCAAAAGGTGCAGAGTAGAACAGTTTTGTTTACCCCCTTTGCCACCTGTCTCCTCCTCAGCATGCTCAGCCTGCCCACAAAAAGCCCCATACCACCAATGACAGATGTCCATCCAACTGTAAACAGAAGCAGCTTGCTTCATATTGGAGTTCCCCTGCATTTCTGATATTCCAGCATAGGAGCACCAATGTGATATCCAATCTTACTCTGTTCATCCATATACAGAGGGGGAGGATTGCACCTGAAGTAAGTAAGCACATCAGTAGCTATCTGGTTATTTATTTATTTATATCCCACCTTTCTCCCAAATGGGACTCAAAACAGTCAAATGGTTACTTTTGACTTCATTCCCACAAAGGCTCATAATCTGAATTTGGAACTACAGAAGAAAAGAATGTGCTCTTTATATCAACATCACTCTTTAAAATAGGCTATTTGTAACTTTTTGGTTCTTCTGTTCTTTGTCTACGTTCCCATTTTTGTAGAAGTTTTAAATGTCTCTCCTCTTGGTAAATTCCCTGCTTTATTTATAGAACAAAAATGCATCCTTCAGGTAAGAGAAGTGCTCAGCACCCTGAGCATTTGAATGCAGAAGGTATTCAGAGTGAATAATTCATTTCTCACTTTTTTCAAAAACCAGCAAGCATCTTCTTAAGAGGTGTACTTGACAGACTAGGATCTCATGCCACACTGTTGTCTTTCTAAAAGGATGCAGAGCTTAATTTTTTTTAAAAAAAGTAATGATCTTGGAGGTTTGACCAATAAAGGAAAGAACCACATTTGATTTTATTCTGAGTTTTGAAACATGCTTTTTGGATTCCACTTCCAGAATTTCCCAACAAGCATAGTGAAGACTAGAGCCTGACAAAGTTACACTGACAGAATCCCCTAGCCAGCCTAGTTGGTAGCACAGGTGATTTTCCTGGTCACTACTACCATAAGACCTCAAAACTGGCATTCAGAACATAGCTGGCTCTATACAGTAATGCCAGTCTCTGGTGTTGGAGGGTAGGTGGCTGCCTTCCCCCCTTCCTCCTCATTGTGTGTGGCTGGCTTTTCTCTGGAAGGAGAACACAGGTTCCACCACCAACTACCACCATTTTCTTATGGTGAAGTTGCATCTGCCACTGCATCTTCCTCTGCCAGGGGGGCACTGGAGTCACTTCCACATCCTCTCTGGTGCATGCAAATGTGGGCACCACCACTGCAATGCAATGTGTGGATGGGGCTCCACTTCACATCCCACCTCAGATGGCAAGAGAATTTTGACACCCCCCTCTGTTACTAAACCAATTGCAATAGCCAATGAAATGGTCAGCGGCAAATAAAATGGTGGATCTGCAGAATCATGGCCAGCGGTTGACAGATAAATGAATTCACAAAGTAAAGGCTTGACAAAGCAACCTGAGCTCAGTTACCAGCATTGGCCCCAAACATTTTGCTGCCTGAAACCAAGTAGATGGCGGTACCTTTTCCATTCCATATATAGAAACCAAGTGGTCTGAAAACTGAATTTTTGGAGATGTGTCTTCCCTTGCATCTGAAGATGGTAGGATAGTGTAAAGAAGCAACAGTTGGCACAAACAGTTCTCTACTCTAAGGACTTTATTAGACAAGCCTCTAGAATTGTTCTTTTGCTGGCATATTTTAAAATGTTTTTCTGCTGGAAAAAGAACCCTTCCTTCCAGACCTACCTTTAATTGCATCTATAGGCAGCCTCAGTATGAATGGAGAACAAATGGAGTTCCGTTCATTTCCAGAATTGAGAGCTCGCTGATTCAGTGCGAGAAGACACGAGCGTGAGAAATTCAAAAATAAAAATACAGACAGAAAACGTAAATATAAGCAGAGACACACACTTTAAAAGTCCCAAGTGAACCAGACAGGTTCATAAAAATAGTGTCCCCTACCTGGCTGTTTTGATCTCACCCAGAAGTATTCTGCCCATTGATGCTGTATTCACATGAGCACAATAGTGCGAGGATTCAAACACTGGCTATGCTGGCACAAAAGTGCCAAGGAAGATCAAGTGATGGCTTGGCCCATTAATAAAATAGATTTTTTTTTGACAATACAAAATTGTGCAGGGACGACATCCTCTTATGTGTGTACCTTTTCACATTAATTAGACATTGTTATGACACCATATTTGCTGCAGCTGATAAAGTCCTCTAAACCAGGAGAACAGGAGAAGTCCCAGCAGACAGGAAGAGGGCAAATGTTGTCCCTCATCTTTAAAAAGGGGGAAAAGGAAGACCCAAATAATTACTGCCCAGTCAGCCTGACATCAATACTAGGCAAGATTCTACAGCAAATCGTTAAACAGACAGTCCGTAAGCACTTAGAAAGGAATGTCGTGATCACTAAAAGTCAACATGGATTTCTCAAAAACAAGTCATGCCAGACTAATCTTATCTCTCTCTTTTTAATAGAGTTACAAACTTGATAGATGGTGGGAATGCTATGTATGAAGTGTATCTTGATTTCAGTAAGGCTTTTGACAAGGTCCCCCATGATATCCTTGCAAAAAAGTTAGTAACCGGTGGGCTAGACAATGCAACTGTTAGGTAGATTTGTAACTGGTTGACTGACTGAACCCAAACAGGAGTTACCAATGGCTCCTCTTCATCCTGGAGAGAAGTGACCACTGGGGTGCCACAGGGTTCTGTCCTGGGCCCAGCGCTATTCAACATCTTTATCAATGACTTGGATGAGGGAATAGAAGGCATGCTTATCAAGTTTGCAGATGACACCAAATTAGGAGAGGTAGCTAATACCCCAGAGGACAGGATCACAATCCAAAATGACCTTAACATATTAGAAAGCTGGGCCAAAACTAACAAAACAAATTTCAACAGGAAGAAATGTAGGATATTACACTTGGGCAGTAAAAATGAAATACACAAATATAGGATGGGTGCCACCTGGCTTGATGACAGTATATGCGAAATGGATCTAGGAGCCTTAGTGGACCACAAGCTGAACATGAGTCAGCAATGTGATGATGCAGCAGCTAAAAGAGCCAATGCGATTCTAGGCTGCATTAATAGGAGTATAGTGTCTAGATCAAGGGAAATAATAGTGCCATTCTATTCTGCTTTAGTCAGACCTCACCTAGAATACTGTGTCCAGTTCTGGACACCACAATTCAGGAAGGATATTGAGAAGCTGGAACATGTCCAGAGGAGGATAGCCAGGATGGTAGGAGGCTTGGAAACCATGCCCTATGAGGAGTGGCTTAGGGAGCTGGATATGTTTAGTCTGGGGAAAAGAAGGTAAGAGGTGACATGATAACCATGTTTAAATATTTGAAGGGATGTCATACTGAGGATGGAGCAAGCTTGTTTTCTGCTGCTCCAGAGATTAGAACACAGAGCAATGGGTTCAAACTACAGGCCTGGATGGCCCTCGTGGTCTCTTCCAACTCTGCAATTCTATGATTCTATGATTCTATGATTCTATGAAAACAGATTCCACCTAAACATTAGGAAGAACTTCCTGACAGTAAGAGCTGTTCGGAAGTGGAATACACTGCCTTGTAGTGTGGTGGAGTCAACTTCTTTGGAGGTTTTTAAACAGAGGCTGGATGGCCATCTGTCAGGAATGATTTGATTGTTTATTCCTGCATGACAGGAGGTTGGACTGGATGGCCCTTGTGGTCTCTTCCAACTTGATGATTGTATGATTTTATGAGTCCTAAGAGAAAGGAATGGCTGGGAGGGATTCTGAAGTAAGGGTGGCTTCTGCCTTTTCCTCACAGCATCTTCTACCTGGGGCAGATGCCTCATTATGTTGAAAGGACAGACCAATCCTGTTGCTTATCAAAGACCAAGAATGGTGAACAAAATAGACCTTTTGATAGACTAGACAAGGCAGGTTGAGGCGAAATGTCTTTTGTTCCTTATGCCTACCAGGCAACATTCCTCACTCTGTGACCCCAGTTTGCCTGTCTGCAAATACATCTAAGAAGTTTCCAGCAGAGAAAATACTGTTGAAAATACAAAACACACAGTAAGGACTTTTTCGGACAAAGAAAAAACAATGCTAGCAGCCTTGCCACGTTGCGAGGCTGCAGCGCTGCACGGCGTCCATTTTGCATGACGCCCGTCCCTAGCGGTCGTGAGTAAAACGATCGTGAATAAAAATCACCAAAATATAACGCTCAAATGTCCCAGCAGTACTGCAACAGTACCGCTAGGGATGGGCGTCATGCGAAACGGACGCCCTGCAGCGCTGCAGCCTCGCAACGTGGCGAGGCTGCTAGCGTTGTTTTTTCTTTGTCCGAAAAAGTCCTAAGTTAAAAAATGTTTTCTCCATAGAAAATGCTGTTTTCTGCACAAAAAAATCCCATACATTTTTTTGACACAGAATAAGTCCTGAACAGTGAAACATCTTGGACAACTGTGTAGTTTTTAATTACTTTCTTTCAGTGACATGAAAAATGGTAAAATAATTGGTTTTGCCTGGAAGAACAAAATTTCCCAACATTTACACCCCTAAATTACTCCAGCAAAAAATGAACCCTTAGGCTGCTGTTTTTACTTTGCCTGTGATCCCACGCCATTCCTCTTGCTATTGCAACATGGGCCAAATCCACAATATACAAATAAATCATCTTGAAACTGGATTATTTGCCATGGCTCCTTCCTAGGGAATTCTGGGATTTGTATTTTTACAAGGTCTTTAGCCTTCTCTGCTAAAAAATGATGGTGCCTTACCAAACTACAAATCCCAAGATTCCATAGGAAGAAGTCATGGTTTCAAACTGGATTGTTTGTGTAGTGTGGATTTGGCTCGTGTCAACTCTAGGAAAGTGGCACTGCCCTTTTTGTCATAACTCTGTGCCTGAAATCCCTCTCATTTGGCCCTTTGAGCTGGACAGTCCCTGGGATTTCAAGAGGTGAAGTAACATCTCTGCTGTGAGATATGACAGCTTGACATTTACTTAATAGGATGTTAATGGCATATACCATGACCTCACTGCTTTTCTCTGTTTCACTCAAATGTCATTTTACTTTTGATAGCTTATCATTTACATGAGCCCAGAATGACAAGAGAACACAGGCAAGACCAGCTGAATTTATTCATGTTATTTGCATTGCCAAGGCAAGCCCCCCTGCTCCCTTGATTGCTTTTTCACTGAATACACTTGCTCCCCAGCCATAGCAGGCCTTTTGGAATTGATAGAAAGTCATCAGTTTGGAAGAAAAATGCTCTTGTTGCTGGCCTATTGCCAGTAAGACCAAAGCAACAACAATTGGCGGGTGGGGAGGATGTTGATATTGCTAAGTGGATTTCCATAGGCTATGGACGCGGCTGTATTATTTAAGGTTAATGCAATTCAAGGCTATTACAGGAAAGCCCCAGCCTTCCCGTAAATGAAATCTAATTTAGGACTCCATTTTTAACAGCAGCAGCAACAACAACCACAGTTTGATACCTCTAGTCTTGCTTTTGAAACAAGAATAGCAGCAAAGTTAGAACTGAAAGCCTGTTAGATGTCCTCGTCAAAGATTATGCAAGGTTATGTAATGCATGAAGGTCTTTGCATGATCTCCTATAGAGCGTCAAAAAGTTATTTGGGAGGATAAGTCCCAGAATCCACCAACCAGTATGACTACTACTACTACTAGTACTACTTTATTCATTTATATCCTGCCTTTCTCAAGAAGCCCTGGTGGTGCAGTGGTTAAATGCCAGTACTGCAGCCGCAAGGTTATGAGTTTAATCCCAGAAGGCTCCAAGGTTCACTCATTCTTCCATAGGTTGGTAAAATGAGTACCCAGCTTGTTGGGGACAGTTAGCTAAAAACATTGTAAACTGCTTAGGGAGTGCTTTGGCACTGATAAGCGGTATATAAATATCAATGCTATTGCTATTTCTCCCAATAATGGGACTCAAGGCAGCTAACAACATATTTAAAACATAACAAATTAAAAACAATATAAAAGCCAGAATAAAATATAAATATAAGCTTTAAAAACAATTAATTTATGATGTTAAAATATTAAATATTAAATATATCAAAATGCATAAAATGCATAAAAAAACTTTATACAAACCTTAGAAACAGCACTGCACAGCATTAAAAGCCCAACCCTAATCAGTTTGTAAAAACCTGATGGCAGAGAAATGATTTGACCTGCCAACAGGAAGATAGCAAGGATGGGGTCATCTTGGCCTCCCTAGGGAGAGAGTTCCAAAGTCTAGGAGCAGCCATGAAGAAGACCCTCCCCATTATTCCCACCAAACAAGCCTGAGAAGGTGGTGGGACAGAGGGAAGGGCCTCTACAGACAATCTTAGAGCTCTAATGGGTACATAACAGGAGATAAGTTTCTTCAAATAACTTGGACCCAAGCTGTATAAGGACAAAACCAGACAATGGAGCTGTTGCAACAAGGGAGTTGTGTGCTCCTTATAGCCAGCCCCAGTTAACAATCTGGCCTTATCCCTTTGGGCCAACTGAAGCTTCTGAGCACTTTTCAAAAGCAGAACACATTATAGTAATCCAAATGGGATGTAACCAAGGTATGTACCACCATGGCCAGATCTGGCCTCTTCAGGAACAGGTGTAGTTGCCATGGTGGCTAGAGGATTGTTGATGTTGTCATTCAAAAAAGTAATTTTTCCAGGCTCTAATTTCTTATTGGTGAAAAACTCCATTCTGAAATATTTAACACATGGGTGACTTCATATAGCCATTGGTTGAGTGGCTACTTGTCATAATGTCTGAACCTTTACTTGGTAAGTAGTTATTGTGAGGCCCTTGCAACATGTCATTACACTGTGGCAGCTACTGCAGTGTTTGTCCCCTCCAGCCATTGCTTCAGCCATTTTGAAAACACCACTCCATCTGGAAGGAGCAGACAACACATCTGGAAGGAGCAGACAACACAGCTCTACCCTTTCTAGAAGGGCAGCTGCTAGCCGTGAAAGCAGGGGCAGTTTAAGGCGCCCACAGCGTCAGTATTGGGGGGAGCATTGTGTGGGGGCTCCCATCATGCAGAGACCCCCTGTGACTCCCTCCTCATGCAGGGGCTGGGGAGGGGTAGGGGGAAAAGGGAAGGAAGGAGGGAAATAATTCGAGTGAAAGAAAAAAAGATGGAGCTGGTGAAAAGCTTCTGGCTCCTTCTTTTGCGCACTCACTTGCAGCCTCGCCTGGCTGGCCAATCTGCCCGCTCATTTCCCTCCTTGCTCCTTTTTCTCTCCCTTCCTTTGGGTAAGGTGCCTCAGGCACCCGCCCCATCGCTCCTTCCTCAGACTGGGCAGCCTCTCCTCCTCCCCGTGCCTGCCTCACCGCTGTGCAGAGGAGGCTCCAGCGATTCAAAGATCTCTCCCAGCTGAGCCCAGCCCACCCCCTCGCTGGTTTGGCCATGCTGAGGGAAAGTGGGTGCGATGGAGCAATCCGCCTCACCCTGCTCACTTCATTCCTACCCCCGCCTCCACCTCAAAAGAAGTAGATAACTATCCTTATTATCCTGGGTGCAATGCCAAACAGGACTCTCAAAACAGCTGCATGAAATCACCATCAATTGGGTCCCAACAGTACAATTAAGCAAAAGTGACCCTGTTTGGAACATGCTGCATCATCCCACCATGCCTCACCGATTTCCTAAATGCTTGGATAGCATTCGAATGGCTGCTCTTCAAAACTTCAGTCAGTAACACAAAGTAGACAGTGAAAAAGAGGTAACAACGACAGCAACAGCATCTGAATCTTGTGGAGGGGAGGAATTTTTGTTTATTAATCTAAAACAGTGGTTCTTAACCTTTTCTTTACCAGGGCCCCCCTTTAAATATCTTTTGTTGCCGCTGACCCCCAAACCTTAACTCAAGATTTAAAATCCGAACAACAACATCATCATCATCATCAACAATAATGCAATCACACCATCTCTTAAATCTTTCCTCAGAGGCATTGGAGGGGGAGGGAAGATTTTTCTGCTGCTTCTTCCTGGAAGTTTGTGGCTGGAGCAGATTGAATGGCAATGTGCAGGCCAAGCCAGCCAGCCTTTGCCTTGACCACTCCACTGCAGGGAGGAGGTGAGCAGAGCAACCTTCAAGCCTTTGCAGACCCCCTGTGAGAACATTGCAGACCCCTAGGGGTCCCCGGACCACAGGTTAAGAACCACTGCAATTAACCCAAAGTAACATTGCTTGGGACATGCCACATCATCCCACCATACCTCACTGATTTCCTAAATGCTTGGATAGCATCAGAATCACATCAGAAACTTCAGTCAGTAACACAAAGTAGACAGTGAAACCAAGTTAACAACAGCAGCAGCAGCTGAATCTTGCAGGTGTTTATTAAATCTAAAAAGAATGAGTTTCCTGTTAGGGATTTTTTCCCCCACTAAAAAAAAAAGGAAAAAAAAACCCAGCAGATAGTGCCCCCTGTCTTTTGGTTGAAGTTCCCCGCACCCACAATCAGGAAGCTTATTCAGGATTAAAAAAACACTCCAACTGGTGCGTTCTTTCTGCCAACTTCTTAAAATCTAATGCTGGAAAGAGTGAAGTATTTAATGTACTCTTAATATACAGGTGACTGACACACATACACAGAGACCAGCAGGAAGATGGGTTTTCTCGCTCTCAGTTTCCATGTTTCCTTAAGTGTGCTGCACCTGTTGAATTTCTGCGTTGTCTTCTGGCTGCTAGTGGCAGATGCATAGCAGCAGCAGCAGCCCTCTTCTTTCAGAACTGACCCACAGAATTTGCAACTATGAAGAAACTAAGAGTGCATGTGTAGGGCCAGTTTAAGGGCCCTGCAGCACCTGCAGCTGCAGGGGTCTCCATCAATGTGGGGGGGGGCGTCATAACCCTCCTGTTGCAAAAACATTATTAGTAATAATCTGAATATCCTGTACTGTGAATAGGTTAGGTTACATTGACCTGAGATAAGCATATGGGGCCCCTAAAATAAAGTGTTGCAGGGCCCCCAAAATTCCTTAAACTGGCCCTGAGTGAAAGATGTTATCTTGTAGATTCTCACATCTGATGTTAGCAGCACAGAGCATCAGGGCCATGTGCAGGCCTAGAGGCAGCTTTAACCATCCTTGTGCGACAGTGATGGGCCTGGACTGGTGGAAAAAGCCTGCTGTTGGAACCTGGTGGTCCCTCTGGGTAGAATTGCATCTGCCACTGGTTGGTAGTCATGTGAAGGGGCTATTTCATAGAATCATAGAATTGTAGAGTTGGAAAAGACCACAAGGGCCATCCAGTCCAACCCCCTGCCATGCAGGAAATCATGATCAAAGCATCCCCAACAGATGGCCATCCAGCTTCTGTTTAAAGACCTCCAGGGAAGTAGACCCCACCATGCTCCAAGGGAGTGTGTTCCACTGCCGAACAGCTCTTACTGTCAAAAAGTTCCTCCTACTGTTGAGGTGGAATCTCTGTTCCTGGAGCTTGCATCCATTGCTCCGTGTTCCAGTCTCTGGAGCAGCAGAAAACAAGCCTGCTCCATCCTCAACGTGACACCCCTTCAAATACTTAAACAGGGCTATGATATCGCCTCTTAACCGTCTTTTTTCCAGGCTAAACATACCCAGCTCCCTAAGTCTCTCCTCATAAGGCATGGTTTTCAGACCTTTCACCATTTTAGTTGCCCTTCTTTGGACATGCTCCAATTTGTCAATGTCCTTTTTGAATTGTGGTGCCCAGAACTGGACACAGTATTCTATGTGAGGTCTGACCAAGGCAGAATAGAGTGGCATATTGCTTCCCTTGATCTAGACACTATACTTCTATTGATGCAGCCCAAAATCGCATTGGCCTTTTTTGCTGCTGCATCACACTGTTGACTCATGTTCAACTTGTGGTCTACTAGGACTCCTAGATCCATTTCACATGTAGTCTCATTCAGCCAGGTCTCCCCCATCCTATCTCCATGCATTTCATTTTTCCGCCCTAAGTGCAGTACCTTACATTTCTCCATATTAAATTTCATTTTGTTAGCTTTGGCCCCGCTCTCCAGTCTATCCAGGTCATTTTGAATTTTGATCCTGTCCTCTAGGGTATTAGCTGCTCCTCCTAATTTGGTGTCATCTACAAATTTGATAAGTATGTCCCTAATTCCCTCATCCAAGTCATTGATAAAGATATTGAATAGCACGGGGCCCAGGACAGAACCCTGTGGCACCCCACTGGTCACATCTGTCCAAGACGAAGAGGAGCCACTGCAGAGCACCCTTTGGGTTCAGCCAGTCACCCAATTACAAATCCATTGAACAGTTAACTTGTCTAGCCCACATTTTACAAGCTTGTTTGCAAGGATATCATGGGGAACCTTGTCAAAGGCCTTACTGAAATCAAGGTATGCGATATCCACAGCGTTCCCTTCATCTACCAAGCTGGTAATTTTATCCCCCCCCCCCAAAAAAGAGATCAGATTAGTCTGGCATGACTTGTTTCTCTGAAACCCATGTTGACTTTTTGTGATTATGGCATTGCCTTCTAAATGTTCACAGACTCTCTGTTTAATGATCTGCTCTCGAATCTTCCTTGGTATTGATGTCAGACTCTCTCTCTCTCTCTGGCTTTTCTTCGCAAATGAAGATTCAAGAAGGACTCATCCCTCGCTTTCTGCAAGCGCGCTGATGACTAAAAAGGCCAATCCAAGATAAACAAGTCCGGTTGCAGAAAGCACAGCAAAAGGTCTCCTTGGGTGATGTTTCTGGGTTGTGATTCTTTCTGCATTGTCGTTTCTCTTCAAGACTTGTTCGGCGTGAGTTCTCAAATAAGGCTGCAGCATTGTGGATAGTGCATCTCCATGTCTCCCGATGTGAGGCCAGGGCAGACCGTTGTTGGTGATCAATTTGGCCGAGCCTGAGGGAGTCCTTGTATTGTTTTTTTGGAGTGCCCCTTTTACACTGACCCATGCTGAGGTCACCATAGAGTACTATTTTTGGGAGGTGATGGTCCTCCTAACTGGATGATAATTGTTGGGATCCTCTTTTTCCCCCTTTTTGAAGATGGGGACAATGTTTGCCCTCCTCCAGTCTACTGGGACTTCTCCTGTTCTCCAGGAGTTCTCAAAGATTATTGCCAATGGCTCTGAGATTACATTTGCCAGCTCTTTTAATACTCTTGGATGTAGTTCATCTGGTCCTGGAGATTTAAATTTAGATTAAGAAGGTATTCCTGTACTACCTCTTTGCTTATTCTGTGCTGGATTTTCCCTATTGTGTCCTCTGTTCCATTCTCCTCAGGTTGGTCCCCCTTTTTCTTTTCTGAAAACACTGAGGCAAAGAAGGTGTTGAGTAATTCTGCCTTTTCTCTGTCCCCTGTTAGCATTTTGCCATCTTTTCCACATAGTGGCCCTATCATTTCTCTCCTCCTCCTTTTACTGCGTACATACCCCCAAAACCCCTTTTTATTGTTCTTAACCTCTCTAGCAAGCCTGAGCTCATTCTGCGCTTTAGCTTTTCTGACTTTACTCTTACACATGTTCGCTATCTGTTTGAATTCTTCTTTGGTGATTTCCCCCTTTTTCCATTTCTTATACATGTTCTGTTTAAAACTTAGCTCCTTTGAAAGTTCTTTAGTCCTCCATCCTGGTTTCTTGAGATGCCTCCCATTTTTCTTCCTCAATGGTACTGTTTGAAATTGTGCCTTCTGTATCTCCCTTTTGAGAAAGTCCCATCCATCTTGAAGTCCCTTCTCTTTATTCCTGACCATGGGATCACCCCCAGTGTTTCCCTGAGTTTATTGAAATCAGCTCTCCTAAAGTCAAGAATGTGTGTCTGACTATGCCTGGCTTCTCCTTTCCATTGTAGAACAAACTCCAGGAGAACATGATCACTCTCACCTAAGGATCCCACCACTTGCACCACATTAACCAGGTCATCCCTGTTGGTTAGGATCAGAACTAAAATAGCTGACCCCCTTGTTGCCTCTTCCACCTTTTGGACCATGAAATTGTCTTCCAGGCAAGTAAGGAATTTGCTAGGCTTTGAAGTTTTGGTTGACTTAGATTTCCAGCAAATATCAGGATAGTTGAAGTCACCCATCACTACTACATCTCTCCTTTCTGCGTGTGTGGTCATCTGTTCTAGAAAGGCATCATCCAATTCCTCCATCTCACTTGGGGTCTGTAGTAGAGTCACACAATAACATTCCTGTTGTTTCCCTCCCCTTTAATTTTTATCCAGATGCTCTCCACCTGGCTTCCAGTATTGATGTCATGGATCTCTTCACTGGTATAAATATCCCTGACATATAATGCTATTCCTCCTCTTTTCCTGTTTGGCCTGCTTCTCTTATAAAGGTTATACCCCTCTATTCCTACATTCTAATCATGTGGCTCATCCCACCAGGTTTCAGTAATGCCTATTATATCATATCTGTTTTGTAGTGCTAGGAGTTCAAGTTCATCTTGCTTATTTCCCATGCTCTGTGCATTAGTGTAGAGACATCTAAGACCATGTGTTCCCTTTACTTGCTGCCTGTGCAAGTTTTTTTTTTTTGCCTCCCACTGTTGGGTCCTTGCACTGTTTGCCTTGTTCCCTCTATGGCAGTTTGACTATTTTCTCCAGCCCTTTTGCCTATCTCCCTCTCCCACATGGCTCAGTTTAAAGCCCTCCTGATCAAATTCTTGAGACTGTAGGGAAAAATGTTTCTGCCAATTGTCTTGAGATGCACCCCATCTCTTGCCAGAAGTCCCCCCTCATGGAATCGCAGCCCATGATCCAAGAATCCAAATTGTTCTCGGCGACACCATCTACGGAGCCAGTTGCTTACGTCAGCTATTTTCCTCTCCCTTCCTGGACCATGCCCTTCAACTGGCAGAAGAGACAAGATGACAACCTGTGCATCCATTTCTTTCAGCTTCCTCCCAAGAGCCTCATAATCTCTTCTGATCTTGGGAAAGCTGTGCCTTGCAGTATCATTGGTTCCCACATGGACCAAAAGGAAGGGGTAATGATCCGTAGGCTTGACGAGTCTTGTCAGCCTCTCTGTCATATCACGGATCTTTGCCCCAGGGAGACAACACACCTCCCAAGACATCTTGTCAGGCCCACAAACCACTGCTTCTGTACCCCGAAGCAAGGAGTCCCCCACCGCCACCACACGCCTCCCCCGAGGGTTCGCAGCTGCTGTTCCTTCTGGTGGTACTCTCAAGGTCCCCTGCTCTGCCTCTGAAGTCTTTCCATGCTGTTCTTCCTCATTGTCCTTGATAAGGGAGAGGGCTTTGAATCAATTCTGTAGCTGCAAGCTGCTCGAAGAATCCCTGGATTTTCTTGTTCTCTGTGTGACATTCCTCCAGCTGTCTGCCTCCTGTGTCTGTGAAGTGACCCTCTCCTCCGCAGCCACTTCCTCTGTGCGGTCCCTGTCCAAGACGGTTCATTCTGTTCTGTCCAGGAAAACCTCTTGCTCTCAAATCTGTTGAAGTGTAGCTACCCGTGTCTCCAGCTGCTGGACTTTCTCCTCCAAGAGGACTACCAACTTGCACTTGGTGCATATGAAGTTCCCCACATCTGTAGACAAGAAGGCAAACATTGCACAAGTGTTGCAGGTGACTGCAGCAGTCCCCTCAGTGTCCATGGTGAGAGCCTTTAGGTAATCTAAAAACTCTTAGGTAATGCTGAGAACTCTAAGCTGTATTTTTAGGTATGCTGTATTTTTGTTTGGTCACTGAAATTCGCGTGCTGTTAGGCGCACACCTCAGCAACAAGCAGCCTCTCCCAACAATTTAAAAAAATTTCAAACTCACCCACTCAAAATGGTTGTCCAGAAGCTGCTCTCCTTCTTCTTCCTGGCCGAGGGAGCATATCACCAAGAGCATTGGTTATATTTGGGCCTAGGTTCTCTTCATATGTGTCACAATCGTCAGGGTTTCCCTTGTGTGGAGAAGCTGCATGTGTGTGTAGCTTCTATATGTGGGCAAAAGCAAAGGAACATAATCAAATCAATGGTGGGCCAGGCCTGGGGACTATGGTCCTGAACCTTCCTTTAAGTTATGAGAGATATTGGTATGCTTGTAATGGCATAATATTTGATCTGTTTCCCTAGCCAACAGTGTAGGATCATGGACTGCTACAGTCATTGCCGTTATTTGGTCCTCAGTGAAGACAAGTAATGATGGTGGTGGTGATGATAGCATAAAGGAGGTGGTGAAGAAGAAAGTGTTTGGAGCCCACTCCCCTGAAAAGATTGTCAGTCTGATCAAAACTTTGTATTTGGAGAATTCCTCAAGAGTTCCTCTTGAGCAGGAAACCCCAAATTTCCCTTGATGGGTCATCTAAGGTGAATTTCAGGTCCAGTTCTGCTTCAGACTTAATCAACTTTCTTTGTCCACTATATAGAGCAGGGTTTTTTAAAACCATCCATTTATTGATTAAGGCCAAGCTCTTGTTCAGGTCCATGCTTGTCATGCTTACAACCACACTTTGAGGTAAAATGAGTACCCAGCTTGTGGGGGCAATTAGCTAACACACATTGGAAACTGTTTAATGCAGTGTAGGTGTGTAAATAGCTATTGCTTAAAACAATTTGTAAGCCGCTCTGATAGCCTTGTGGCTAAAGAGTGGGGTATAAATAACTAAATAATTTTTTTTTAAAAAATGGAGAATTATGGAAAAATCTTTTTAGCTGATGTTCTTTTGATTTTGTAAACTTGGTTTCTTTTAGCTATATTGTGATTTTTACACTTACCCTGGGTGTTATGTTTCCTTTTTGCTACCAGAAATTTGTGTCTTTGTTTCTAAAGAGGGAGACAATACTCAGAATGAAGTATGACTTTCAAAAAGGAACAATACAAGGATGCCCACTATCCTCACTTTTATTTATCTTGGTTCTTGAGGTTCTGAATAGCAAATAAGATGAGATAATTTTGGGTATAAGGATTAAAAAAGAAATGTATAAGTTAAAAGCATTTGCTAATGACTTGGTGATAGCTTTGGAAAATCTTCTGAAGGGTATAGAAATGTTAATAGGAAAGCTGTCAGGTTTTAAGATTATTAATAAAAAAAAACAATGACATTGACAAATGTGAAATTGGAAGAGCATAGAAAGTTGATGGATAAAACTTAAAGATATGGCAGAATATAAAACAAAAATTCTACAAGGGTATACCTAGCTGGTTATCGCCAATAGAAGCGGTACAAAGTAGATGGACCAGGGAAGATGAATGGATTAGATATAAAGAACTGATAAATTGGGGAAACGGAGATAACTATACTTTGAAAAAGAAAGAGGAATTACAAGATCAAGGTTTTAAGATACAGTGGTTTAGGTATTTACAAATAAAGGAAAGATTCAAAATGGACAAAACGATCTATGGGCTGGAGAAGGAATGGAATAAATTGGATAAAATCTTCTGGGAAAAAGATGAAGGGAAAATTTCTAAACTGTATAAGGTCCTCCTGGAAAGAGAACTAGAAAAAGAGATGGTAAAAGACACAATGGTCAGATGGGCTAGAGATATTGGGGAGCCAATCAGTTTGGAAGAATGGGAAACTGCTAGACTAAAAACAAACAGTTTTACAGCAAATCAAGATCTAAAAGAAAATTATTTTAAGATAGCTAGCAGATGGTATTTTACACCTGCAAGGTTGAGTAAGATATACAAATTGGAGGATAAGAGATGCTGGAGATGCAATAAAGAAATTGGCTCTCTACATCATATGTGGTGGGGGTGCACAATTATAAGGAAATTTTGGGAGAAAGTGCATAGAACAACGCAAAAAATGCTGGGCTTTACTTTCAGTCTGGACCCTAAGTTATACTTGCTAAATATAACATCAGTTTTGGAACCACAACTTGAAAAGAAGTATTGGAGGGTGTTGCTATATATAATTGTCGCAGCTAGGCTAAAAATAGCGGCTAAGTGGAAACTGAAAGATGCTCCGACAATAGGAGAATGGTTAGACAAGTTATTAGAAATGAAAAATAGTGACATGTTAACACGTATTATTAATAGAAGAAACCCAGATAAAGTGAATGAAGATTGGGCGACAATCACAGAATACTTTCATAAGAGATGAAATATGGGAAACCTCAAATAAACTGAGATCCAGCAAACAAAAGACTAAGTAATAAAAGCTCAATTAGGAAGGGCAAACGAAAAGTTGGAAAAAAAAAGGTCAGGTGAAGACGTTGCAAATATAATAAATAAATAAATAACAATTATGTAGAGAAGGAAAGTTGGAATATGAATATATAAAACCTTCAAATTAGTAAAACGTAGGAAGATAAGGAGGAATAAAAAGGTTAAACAAAGTTATCGGTTTGCTTGCGACTAGTCTTCTATATTTGGAATAATAATTGATTTAATAATTGATTTACCAGATAACAATTTTTATAGCAACTTTTGTTATTCCTGTAACAGACATGTCATGTGATTTATGTTATGTTATGTAAATTGATAAACCTAATAAATAAACAATGGAAAAAAAAATAAAACTCAGAAGAAGGTTAAATACTTACGTATTATTATGATAAATATGAATTGTAAGCTGTTTCAAACTATGTTAAGAAATGGAATGAAATTAAGAAGAATATACGAAGATGGGAGAAACTAAATTTGTCATTGTTGGGGAGAATTTCAGTGATAAAAATGAATGTTTTGCCTAGAGTGCTGTTTTTATTCAAGGCAATACCAGTTTTGACAACTGATGTACTATTTAAGCAGTGGCAGGAGGATTTATCTAAGTTCATATGGCAAGGGGGAAAAAACCAAGAGTTGAATATAAGGCATTGCAAGATGCAAAGCAGAGAGTAGGATTGTGTTTACCTGGTTTTAAATTGTATTGTGTTGCCTGTTGTTTGGTTTGATTAAAAGAATGGATGGTGCTGAGAAATAAGAGACTACTAGAATTGGAAAGGCATGACTTGAGATTGGGGTTGGAAACTTCAGTTGGTACAAAATATGGCAGCCAGAGTGGTCTCGGAAACATCTTTGAGAGACCATATAACTCCAGTATTAAAATCTCTCCACTGGCTGCCTATCAGTTTCCGGGCCCAGTATAAGGTGTTGGTTATTACCTTTAAAGCCCTAAATGGCTTGGGTCCAACTTATCTTCAGAACTGCCTCCTCCCATACAATCCTCCCCGCGCACTCCAGTCCTCTGGGAGGAATTTGCTTCAGCCACAAAAATCTAGGCTGTCTGCAACCTCCCAGAGGGCCTTTTCGGTAATCACCCCCAAATTGTGGAATGGCCTGCCGAACAAGATCCATCAGATGACGAGCCTGAGTAGCTTTAAAAAAGCATTAAAGATGGATCTCTTTCAGCAGGCCTTTCCTGATTAGTTCCCGGCCTCAGGGGCTCCTGGCCCTTTTTAGTCTGCTGGCTATTTATTATTTATTATTTTAATGTGATTTTATATCCATTGTTTTAATGTATTTGGTTTAATATTTTTTTATAGGGGAGGGTGGGGGTGGGAGGTGTTTGGGGATTTTAAATTGTATTGGTATTTTAATTTTTGTAAGCCACCCCGATTGTTTTAACAGAGGGGCGGGATAAAAATTATTATTATTATTATTATTATTATTATTATAATATATGGTACAATAAAGTGAAACTGAATGTAGATTTCCATAATCATTTTTTGAGATGTGATGTACTAAGAATATGGAACAGATATAAATCCAGACTGTACCCAAAAAATGCCTTCATGGATCTCAGCACAGAAGAGAAACATCAGGCAAAGAAAGATGATTAATATACCAAGATATTTTGTATAATTACCATGGACAATATAAAATTAAAATGACTCTATTAATGTTTTCTTTGGCTTCCAGGTAGTAATGTGTAGAAGGCACCTTGAGAGTTCTGATCTTAACTCTTTTTTGTCCCTTCTGAAATTTGTTAGGTATTTCTCCCAAATGAGACTCTCCAAACTTGGTGACCACTCTGAGCAAGTGATCCGATGGAAAAGTGGTCCCCTGCCCCTTCTTGCAGCTTCATAACTCTGTTACATTCCCATGCGCTGTTTGGTATTCCTTAACTCTTTTTCCCTCCCATTAATGCGCTCTGCTTACAAATACACAAGCTTTCCTCCCTCAGCTGCCCTGCTGTGATGGCTCAGCTTGGGAACTGTCAGTCAATCTGGTTTCTTTCTGCCTTTCATATCATTAGCCGCAATCAAAGCCCTGCAGGCAAAATTAGACTTTTACTGACTCCTGGGTAGCCCAGTCATTTTAGCCATGCCCTTGGTGGAAAAAATGCTTTATTATTCTTATTTTTTGGTTTTCAGGAGGAAGCCACTTTGTGAGGTGATGGTCTTTTCAAGCAAGCTACTCAAATCACACGTTTTGCATTTTGAGCTCTGTCGGCTCTGAATTGCCCAGACCATGACATATACCCCTGGCAGCAAGCTCCATTGATTGAGATTGTAGATAACACATGATCAATAGTGGCCAAGAGTCCATTTTTAATTGCTTCCTGTGGCTGCAACTTCCACATAGAAAGCTGGTCAACTGGAACATCTTATAAAGCAGATAAGCTTCACATCAGCTCCATCAGGGTACAGTTACTGCAGGAAGTTAGACCCTGGACAAGAGCTAGGAAGTAACAAGTTAGAAGTAATGTAATTATGTGTAATGGGCTTCAGGGGGATTTTTTGGGGGTAACAAGTGTAGAACAAAGTCACATTTCAAAGGTCATGTAATGAGCAAGGACATAGTTCTTTTATTGGGGTCTCCAGGGGTGATTGGTGGCTTCCATGGCAGTGCCATGGTGAATCAGCTCCAGGTTTTAGTTTTAACTTTAAAGAAGCCAACCAAAATTGTTCTGGCACCTTTAAAGCTATACCTAAAACCTGGAACCAGTTCACTACCCCATTGATATGGGAGTCACTAGCCATCACTGCTTCAGTGATCTGGTGGCCAAACAACTATTGTGTAAAATGCCCTGGGTTTCAAACAGGAAGGTAGCTTTAAGCATTTTTTTTTGTCTAATTGGTGAGAGCTGCTTTTAACAGATGAGGGTAAATTTTTACTGGCAGAGCTATTCATTTATTTACTGAGACTGTTTGGCTTCTACTTGTAATAGGGTTTTTTTTTTTTTAAGCATGCAAGTTATCCTTTTGTCCTTTCCCATCACCTTGAAATAGATCTACATTTTCTTCAGTAGCTCAGATCACTCCATGTATCAAGGTCTGGCTAACCTGTGTATTTATTTTAAATGAGCCTGTTAATCCCCATTTTTGTGATAAAGCACACAATGAATTCACTAAAGCAACTTCAGATAGTAAGCAGCCCTGATTTCAGGCCAGCTTTCCGAAGGTTTTGGCAGCTAAATCTAAGGAATATGTGGTTTTTTAGCCTGGAGTCTACCAGTCATCATTTCACCCATAAATTGTTAGGTATTGCAGCATCATGTTTAGCTGCAATGCAGTGCGCAGGGGAATAGCTGATCATAATGTGCAAGGCTCTCTGCTTGCTCTGTTTGTTGCTTGATCCGAAGCAGCCTAATAGACTAGAAATTGTCCTCATTTTCAGAGTGTTTATCTTCCATCTAAAGTGTTTAAACAACCTTCACTTCCCTCCACTTACTGGTGGCTGGAATCTATTCAGTTCTTCCCATTCACCCTGTTCAGTTCCAGTAAGTGGTACAGATTCTGCTGAAAGACTTCATTATCACCTTTCCTGGCTACAGAAGGAGCAGACACTTAGTCATGGAAACAAGTTGTAAATGTTCCCCGGAGCTAAGTGTGCATTTGTGGGGAGGGGGAAGCATTTCAAAACATAACATGATGAAAGAGTCTTCCATTCAAAGGATTTATATGACTTTACAGGGTGAAGATAATCTATCGGTTTTGAATGCACGAAGGGCTGATGGTTTGGATCATGGAACAAGTTAGTCTGAAAGTTAAACTGACAGGTTTATCAAAAGTTAATTAAACTGTAAGCTTGAGACTGGTGACAGGTTTTTCATCACTACTTTATTCTTTGGGTGTTTGATTAAAGGATGAAATGTGGCCTCCTCTTGTACAAAATAAAATTTCCTGTAAGAAAATGATATTGCACAGAGATGAATATGAACAGATAACATACAAGTGGGTGTCTGGATTAGACTGGGATAAATTTGCTTCCAAAAACTATCCTTTTTGAATTCGGCTATTTAATTTTCTGATTTTTAAAAAATAGTTGCTCAGAGTTTCTGCATAATAAGCAATAAATCTGAATATAAAGCTAAAATATGAACACTGTACTTGACAGCCAATGATGTCTGGATTGTTTTTAGATTTTGATGTATTGATAATATTTAATGATTGGCAAGTAATGGTATGCATCAGTTTTGGGTTTTTAAAAATAATTCTATATTGAATAGAATTTATTAGCTGAAATTATGCATTTGTATTTTCTATTTGACATGCAATCTTTAGGATGAATTTGTAAGCAATGTGACTCAGATGTACCGTAGGCATGTGGTGAGATAAAACATGGTTGACCCAGATTGGGCACCTCTGGTGTTCATTCAATTTCTTTGATCTTAAGGAGCTATTAAGGGCAGGAGTGGGGAACATATGACCCTCTAAAGGTTGTTGGATTGCTAATCCCATGAGCCCTCACCAGCATAGCCAATGGCAAGAAATGCTGGAAGTGGAAGTCCAACACCCTCTGAGGGACCATTCTTCACCATTCTTGACTTAACAGTTGGTTGATAAGTGCATATATGCCACTTGATTTCTTGCCACTTGACTACTCAACACTAGGAGCTGGTACACACTATCATCTGATACTGCAGCTTGCTAGTCCATAGTGGTGGGTCTGCACAAACTTGAGGATTTGTGCCCTGTTCTCCCAGCCCCTTTAAATAAGGCTTTGATTGCAAGCAAAGCTTCAAAAAGCATGGTTGTGCATGCAAAATGTCCAGCTCGCCCCCTCACTCATTGGATAACAGTGAAAAGGCTCTGACTCCTCCAAGCTGAAGATCATCATGATACTCAACCAGGGGAGTATAAAAACTGACTGATACTAATTGAGCAGCAGGTGAATATATGAACTGGTTTCATGGGAAGCAGGTAAGATGATGTGGAGCAATACTGAAGTAATTGTCATATATAAAGGTGAAACCTCCTCCTCTGCCTTCTCCTGTTGTGTGCCTTCACGTTACTGTAATTCCAGCTTGTGGCAACATACACATAGGGTATTCTTGGCAAAATTTATTCAGAGGAACTTTGCTGTTACTTTCCTCAGATTCTGAGAGTGTGCGACTTGCTCAAGGCCATCCAGTGAATTTCCATCAGTGAGTGGAGATTCAAACCCTGGTCTCCCAGACTCTCTGTTGAAAACTCTAAATTACTATACCACATCAACATGTGGTAAACTGAGAGCCACTATAAAGTAAGTCAATATAAGAGTTCTATGGTGGAGGGTTGACTTGAGGGATTTCCAAGCCAAAGTACTGTACTCGCTTTATGGAAGCTTTAGTAGAATTTATTTCAGGTCTATGCAACTTTGTTTCAGGTCCATGCAACTTGTGACTTACTAACAAAAGGCAGCTATTTGGCAAAACTGTGGCAAGCCAGCTTGGTGGGCCACAAATTGTGTAACCCTCATTGGTTTTAGATGTAGCATAAATGTATACTCCAATTTGCTGTTTTATGATATTGCATTTTAATACTGTACAGCTGGACCCGATGTAACATACATCGGTAATGTGTTGAGGGTTAGTTGCTCTGTTGACCTGCCCCTGCTGCCACTGTCAATTGACTGCCTCGGTCCTGTTGGAGTGGCAGCAGTGGTATCCTGCTGCCGCCACCAGTCCCACCACAGCCACCAGTTGACCATGTGGGTCTGCAGTCAACTGGCAGCAGCGGCACTGGGGAAGGTCAACAGAGCAACTCACCCTCAATGCACCACCAATGTATGTTATGTTGGGTACAGCTAGTTAGAGCAGCACTGTTGGGCCTGGCAAGGCTGCAGCTCAGTGGCAGCAGTGGTGGGGCTGTGACCTTCCCCTGTTTGGCCTGGCAAGTGGCAGCTTGGTAGCAGTGGCGGCGGGGCTGTGCCCTGACCTCCCACCCTGTTTGGCTTGGCAGCAGTGATGGCAGGGCCCTGCCCCCCCTGCCCTATTTGGCCTGGGAAGGCCACAGCTCGGCAGCAGCAGTGGTGGGGCCCTGACCTCCCCACCCTTCCATTCAGCTTGGGAAGGCCATAGCTTGGCAATTATTGTAAGTCAAGGAGGTGCTGCTGAGAGCTAATTGGCTGGCCAAGGAGTGCCTAAGCAGCCAATCAGCACACTGAAAATGGCAACATACCCAAGAGAATTATATAGATAGATAGATTTTACTACTTTAGTTTTATGAGCTGCGCAGAGAACAATTTTGTTGTGGTACACTATATAAATGCTGTAAATTTAGGAAAACAGAATGTCTTGAGATATCAGTTCAAATGAACACGTGGGACTGTGTGCTTTGTATTGAGAGCCTTTTACTATGTAAGGCCATAGGTAAACAGGAGTCATGGAGTATGCAAACCCCTGCATTTTAGTAGTGGTTTTGTGGTGTTTGGAGCTGTTCTAGGATTTTTCCACCAGAAAATAAGGGGGGGCAGGGGCTTTGGAGGGCTTAGAGTTACTTGGTGGTTGCAGGGACCTAAGGCCCATGGTCTATACAGGTCAACCCCCATATTCATGGGTTATACATTCCCAGACTTATTGTTTGTAAATGAAACCATGGATTATAGCAAATCTTATTAAAATAAAGGACTTCCAGGACAAATAAAGGACAAACATACCATAGAGTTGTACTGGAGGACCGAGTGATTCCAAGATGACACCTATCTAGGCATTTTTCAGCATGACTCTATGATATGTGTCCCTACTTTTTCAGCTGTGGATAACTGAAGCCACAAATTTGGATTCCATAGATACCAGTGGGGGAGGGGGCTGTACTTTCCTAATTCTGATTTGAATAAATTTAGTGACAAGTGCACTGCCCAGATGATTTTCCAGATACTAGTTGTTAATGGGGAACTTTGACTGTTGCTACTTCCAGCTAGATTAGGCCAATTGAATCAATTGCTGAAGGGTAAGCCAATACTTATGTAAATTCTATTGCTTTAATAGGTCTACTGTAATTGGAACCAGCAATTGGATTTAGATCCTAGATTCCTGTTCTTCGTTCTTGTGGTTCTTGGACATATATCCAATAATTAATTCTAACTAGAGTAGGTTTATTGAATCAGTGGCATTTATATCCATTTGACTTACCAAGGCATACATCCAATTATTAGACCCAACTAGCCCCATGGGATCAATTGAATTTACTTAAATGTTAATTAATGAAATTGTCATTGATTCAATGGCTCTTCTCTTGTTCAGATTAACAATTGGATTTAGGCCTTGCTCTCTAAACCAGACTTGGACCAGACTTGAAGTGGAGAACACCCTCAAACCTAGACTTGCTCTGCAAAGTAGGACACTAAGCCGTTCTACCTTCTTCCTAAAATGTTGATAAAGTACAGAGATGACACTTCACATTTAACAAACCATTTCTGAGGTGAGAGACAGGATTTTTATTTTTATTTTTTGTATTCTCACACAAGTACGCTTGGAAGAATCCATTTGTAGGTGAGAAAATGTAACACCACACACGCATGGATCTCAAACATTTGAAACCAAAGTGTTTCTAAATAAAGCATGAAAAAATGGTCTGTTTTTTCAGTGATGAAAATAATATCAGTGGTGTTTAAATGGGGAAGATTTTCCTTCTGTAGATCCAATGCCATCACTCCCACTCACCTGCCTGCCTTTCATTCTGGATTAATATATTTCCCCAAAACAACAACAACAACAACAACAAAGAAATGTACTTCAAAGTGTTATTTCAGTACTCTGGGCTGTCCAACTGACTCACTATCTGTCAGTCTTGACTCTAGTGCACATCAAAAGGCAAAGAACACTGCACTTTTGGCAGATTTGCTGAGCATGTGTTTGGGTGCATAAATTGTTCCCTTGCTAATGAGGCCTTATTCCTCCTAAAATTTTGAGCCTTTTCATGGGTTGTTGTATGACATGAAAAGTAGCAAGGAAGAGGTAGAAGTTACTTCTTCAACATTGAGTCAGTGGCTACATGAAGCAAGGCTTTTGTTTTGGCATTTTCCGTTTAATTTTTTTTAGACACTGAAACTCAGCCCTTCACTTGAAATATCAGATCCTGACCTTAAACATAAGTATTGCTGGAGAAGTTTATAGAGTCATATATAGGATTGCCAGATTGAAAACTGGGGAAGGCTCCTGTGTTGGTTGTGTAGGAGAGAGCATTTCAGAGGTTATTGCTTCTTACTTGATGGCAAGACAAGCAGTATCTGCTGAAATTCTCTCTTCTACACAGCTGTTTAAAGGTCTAAGACCCCTCTCCAGTTTTCATGCTGGCAATTGTAGTCACAAAGGGTAAGAATCACAATGAATTTGCATATTCATGGCTCAGTTTTGCTGCGTTCAGGGCATAATTCAACATTCTACATTTCCGATTCAATCCTCAGCTTATTCCCTATGCTTATTTCCATGAGGCGTGAGTAAGAAAATTCCCATCAATATAGCAACATCACAAGTTCTTGTAAAAGTGCCTCCATCCAAGGAGATAATTTTCAAATACCCCCCCCCCTTTCCAAGCATTTCCCAGTCATTTTTGCTTCAGGCCCCTCCCCTTAGCCTTTCAAAATCAGAACCATGCTTGCTTTCAGAAAACAATGTGAACTTTAAAAGTGACTCGTTTCCTTTAAAACAATTTCTGGTTAATACAAATCTACAGTAAAAATATCATCAAATTCATAAAAGAGGTCAGAAAGGAGTAATAGTACTAAAACATGTAGGATGAGATGCTCCATGGGATGCATAGCTGTGATGTTATAGTTAAGCTCTCTTCACTGATCCTGTCAGGAAATGACATGGATGTGACCACAATATGGAGCTGTAAGCTTAGTAATGAAAGTAGTTAAGCTCCAGTGGCAGGTGTGTGTGTGAGTTAGCACTTGAGAATATGCACACGTGAGATGCCTGATGTAACAGGCATTGTTTAACTGCCTATAAAAAGGAGATGGGAATTATCTCCAGTGTGGGTTTGTTGTGGATGGTGGTTGGTGAAGCAGTTTGTTGGTTTGAGAGAGATTTATGAGTATTAGAGATGGCTGTCCTATACTCTCTCTCTCTCTCTCTCTCTCTCTCTATATATATATATATATATATTGTAAATATACTGCGAACAAAGATTAAAGCCCTCAAGTTGAGTGAAGGCTGGCCTTGTTGCTGTCTTTATTTGGCAAGCCAGAGCTCAAGGCAGTGTGCTGGGGTGAAGGAATTTTTCCTTCTCAGCCTGAAGTCTTTTGCAGAAGTCTCTCCCGAAGCCTTCTGCTTGGCGTCCTGTCGACGTGGAACAACTCTGCAGGTGGTCGTGGTGGACACAGAGCGTCTTTCTACACCCCAACAGATCCAGGCCTCTAAAACCCACCTTAAAAGCCAAGCAGCCATACAACCTGAAGGACTTCTGGGGTGCTGGTGAGTGGGGTGGTGAAGGATGACATGTCCAGCACTCTTTCACCAGTGAGCCCAACTGGTGGTGCACCAAACAGAAGCAGGGGTTGTCATCCTTCAGCACCCCACTTGCCAGTGGTACAAAACTCCTTCCATCCATATTAATGCCTAACATTTAAGGTGAGTTTTAAGGGCATTTGTGCCTTGATCATAAATGTGAAAGCAAAACAGTTAAAAGGTTGTAAGTTTAGTTAACAATATTGTAACAGCCTAATACCCTGGGATAGGGTTGCCTTAAGGTTGATTGTTCTTGAATGCTGCTACATATGCTTGTGGCATTTTTTAGGAAAGCTGGGAGCCTTGGGAACTATATTCCCTATGGTTCCTAGCTGCCCTGAATAGATCTGCACATGCTTCCACCAGCATCTAAGACCTAAATTGGATGTCTTGCAACTTGGGTTGAGCTCTGTAACTCACTCCCCAACAAGGTATATTGTGAAATGACAAACAGCAGAACAGGAGTTCTTGGGGATGTGAACCATTTAGGGACTGGACTGTGAAACCAGTTTGATTCTATATTCTACAGATTCAGAGTGGGTCATTCAACTTTGGTGTTAGAGTCACCTTGTCATCCATTTTGGACTACATCTGGCTATTTTTCGCTTTTCTTATAATGGCTGGACATTCTTTTTTAGGTCATTCTAGAATCGCTACCCCGCCCCCAATAATAACAATCAAAAAGCTTGACATATAGGACACTGGATGCTAGCAGAATTTTTTGAAAATGATTTTACAAGCTAAGAATTTTATTTATAAGCTCTGACCATAAAATAACTAGAAAAATATTTGACTGATTTCCAAGCAGACAAGAATTATTTTTATTTTTATTTTTGTCCTTGTAAGCATTCTGATCAATTCAAGTTAACAGCCATTATTGGTAACCATTCCATCAGTGCTTGAGTAGTGAAAATAGGTAAGTAGTGGCTTGGGGATTTGTTGGCTACCAAGTTTTCCCATTTGGTTACCCAACTCCATCCTTTTCTTTTACAACCCATTTATTTAGCCCTCAATAATGGAACAAATGTGAGTCTCTTGGCTTCTATGGAATTGTATACTTTAGGAAACCATGTCAAACTTTCCAGTTCAAAAACAGCAGTCATCCAAATAAGAGTTTCAACTGGTCAGTGTGTTGTTTTTTTAACCAAACCACTGAAATGATGTGGTATTTAAGTAGCCAATGTTGGGCTTTGAAGAAGCAGCAAGCTTCAGATTTTGCCAGGCTCTGCCAATCACCTGGCAGATGCCTCCAACTTGTATGCAAACCTGCAACAGGTTGGTACTCTGAAACCAGGAGCACTACAGTTCAGATTCTAGGAGGGACATTAAAAACCTCTGTTTAAAAACCTCTAAAGAAGGAGACTCCACCACACTGCGAGGCAGTGTATTCCACTTCCAAATAGCTCTTTACTGTTAGGAAGTTCTTCCTAATGTTTAGGTGGAATCTCTTTTCCTGTAGTTTGAACCCATTGCTCTGCATTCTAGTCTCTGGAGCAGCAGAAAACAAGCCTGCTCCATCCTCAGTATGACATCCTTTCAAATATTTAAACATGGCTATCACATCCCCTCTCAACCTTCTCTTCTCCAGACTAAACATGCCCAGTTTCCTAAGCCACTCCTCAAAGAGCATGGCTTCCAGACCTCCCACCATCCTGGTTGCCCTCCTCTGGACATGTTCCAGCTTGTCCATATCCTTCTTGAATTGTGGTGCCCAGAACTGGACACAGTATTCCAGGTGAAGTCTGACTAAAGCAGAATAGAGTGGCACTATTTCTTCTCTTGATCTAGACACTATACTCCTATTAATGCAGCCTAGAATTGCATTGGCCTTTTTAGCTGCTGCATCACACTGCTGACTCATGCCATATAAAGCATTTGATAGAGGTGCATTGGAGGACCTACAAGATGCTTGGAGAGCATGCCTCTCTAGGCATTTTCCAGCATGGTTCTATGATACGTGTTCCTGTTTTGTGTCCCATGGATAACTGAAACCACAGATTTCAGCAAATACAGGGGTCCAACTGTATCTGTGAACCTTAGATTATTTATTTATTTTATTAACATCCCACCTTTTGTTCAAAGAGTTCACGGTAATGGACATGATTCTGCCCCTCTTCCATTTTTTATCTTCACAACAACTGTGTGAGGGTAAGCTAGGGTGAAAAAGAAGAACCAATCCAAGGTTACCCATGGAACTTAGTCATTTGGAATAGGTCTAAACTTGAGTCTCCCAGCTTCTTAACAGCTATACCACACTAGGTTTTTCTTCATTAGAAGATTCTATCCAAGGTGTTCAGCTTCACTAAGTTCAGACTAAAAGCCAGAGTGGATTCCACTTCCTACTGGCATGGATGACACTAACTGTCACTGCTTATACAATAATGTCTCCTGCCTCAAACCTTGGCAAATCCTGATTTCTTATGTCAGCCTCTTGCTCAGAATATCTCCCTTTACCCACACCAGGAGAGTTAGTCTGTATGAATTGGAAGTATGGAAGCCCTACATGTTTCAGTCCTATTTTCTGCTGTTTTAATTTACATCAGGTTGGCTGGAGATCTTTCCATATACACAGCACCAGATGAGGCCACCAATGATAAAAGCACAATCTGGCACTATCTCATGTTCCCAGATGTGCCTGCTATAAGGGATATGGCAAAATTGGTTAACTATGAGGGGGGAAAATATGAATGGCAAAAGGAAAGGGAAGAAAAGTCACAAGGTCATAGAGGCTTTGCATTTTTTCCCCTCCAGTCCTGCAGACTGGAAAATCCAAACGGACAGAATAAATCACACAGAAATGATATCACAATGATGGCTACTATGTGGCTGATAATAAAAGGATTTTTAAACAGCACATTGATGCCAGCTTGTTAAAAATAACCTGCTGTCCTAAGGTACACGGGTGCCTTTCTGAAAGGTGTTCACAGGTATATGGACAGAGATTTCTCCTGTACAACAAGAGCAAGTTGTAATTTATTAGCAGGCTATCAGGATAACTTGACAAATGATCACATAAAAATGAAGTCAAAGGGACTAAACTGCACATTCCTCTCCTCCCAGCAAACAACAAATAGAAAATAACTATGTCCCTCTCTGTGTGTATCTGTTCCTATTTAAGGGGCCACGTTTCTGTCAGTGTTTCTCATAAAAGCCACCACTCAAGCCAAAACAGACAGTAGCATCTGGTGGGTCCCATGTCCATGGGATAGTGTATACACTCTGGGTTTTAGTCTGAATTTTAAAGGAGATGCCTGAAGTGTTGAATCTATCTGGGCACAGTATTCAGCACCTTGGATAGTTCCTTGAAATGTCAAACTAAAACCCAGGTGTCATGGAGTCACTGGCTGCCACTAAAAGCAGAGTTTGTTTGAATGTCAGAATCTCTCTTGGAGCCATAGCTGAGGCTAGCTCAGTCCACCAAACATCTGGAGGACCAGACTTTCCCCAACCTTGCTACAGAATTTCATGCTTAGAGTTTTTAGAGCAGCAAAACACAGCCATATGAAGTGTTCCTCATATAACAGCCACTTTAAGGTGGTGAGTCCTACTGGAATGGAGAGTAGCTCTTCCTTCAAATGTAAGAAGATGGAATTATGTAAATGACTTGGCATGCTAGATGTGACTCAACACATATGAACCACTGCCATATAAGCATTGTGTTTGGGCCAATATGAAGTCATATTGAAAAGTGGAGTTGAGTGTTGCATTAGCCAGTGGAGCAGAATAGGAAGAATGGGGGAGAGACAGAACATGAGATGGGAGGAGAGAAGCCAAGAGTAGGAAATGAGGGGGAAGTGAGGAAAACTTTTCATTTGGTTATCCAAGTGTGCTGCACTGTGTGAGCACTAATAAACACTCTAAAGAGCACAAAGGCATCCATTGCAGCTAATTCCAAATAGTAATAGAAAGTAGAATATATTGCATATTATACAACAGTGTGTATTTAAAAATTAAATAGAACTTATATGGGAAGAGAACTGAAGAAATTAACAATACAATGCACCCAGGAAGACTCCAACAATGCCCCCTAAAAAGGTTTCTATTCAGGACAAAAAGGGGGAACAGAGATCAGCCTTTAGACCCAAAGTTCCTTCACTGCTTAAGGACCTCCTGATAAGCAAACAAATTATTTTAAATAGGTTACCCAAAATAACCTATTTTGCAAATAAACTTCAGCATTTTGGATGGCTTCTTTAAATTTGGACTGTAATCTGGAGAAAAGTCTCCACTCCACTGACATGGAATCTACTACCTGTCATTGCCATTGCCATCATAGGGATCCCAGCAGACCCTATACTTCTTTGTTGGTTTCTTTAGCAAAGATACAAAAGGTTGTTTCTGAGATTATACAGTAGGACCCCCATATCAATGGGTGATTGGTTCTGGACTCCACAGCGGATAATGAAATCCATGGATAATAGCGAATACCACTGAAAATAATGGGACTTCCGGTTTAAAATATCACAGAGTTGCTTTGGAACACCAACAAAATGGCTAGAGAGGACACATTTTCTAGGAGGACTCTATCGTAGCTGTGCTGAAACTGAAATCACAGATAATTGAAGCAGTGGATAATGAATCAGCAAATACAGGGTGGGGGTACCCTACTGTATAGTCAGATTATGGATCTGAATAAACACCTTACAGATAACACTTTGACTCTGTAATGCAAGATTGAACAGAAAATGGATAAGCTAATCAGCAGAAGTGCACTATTTAAAAAAACAGCTGAGAGACAGTTTAAAAAGCTCAATGGCTTTATTCAAAATTTAACAACTACTGAAAGCATTTATATGTTTTAATCATTTAGTAATAGTCAACATTTGTATTGTGGTTTCAAGCGATCAAAGCACTGCACAGACATCATCTTGTTGCAGTTTTTACAAGAATCCTGTAAGGTACAACAGTGTTATTGTCACTCATATTGTGGATGGATGGGATGGAGGACCACACTAAACCATTATAGCACTATGATTCAGTATTAACTGCCATGGCTGCATCCTATGGAATATTAGGGTTTGTAGTCTGGTGAGGCAATAGAGGAGCTTTCTGGCTGAGAATTCTGAATGCTTTTCCCTAAAGTACCACTCCCAGGATTCCATAGGATGAAACCATGGCCATTAAAGTGGAATCATAACATTATAATTTTGTAGGGTGGAAGGGCCCTAAGGCTTAAAGAGTATGGTTAGCCTAAGGGAAATGGATACTTCTCAGCCAGTAAAACTTATAATGGGACTGGAGATGGGGCTCAGTAGTCTATGGTGATTCCAGGACAGAGATATGTAAATTAAATGGTCCCAGCCTTAACAACAGCAACAACAACAACAACAAAAAGCACTCCAACATCCATACATGAGCCTGGAGGACAGGAAATCAGTTTTGTCCATTATTTTCCTGGCAACTGTCCCCAAAGCAAATAAGTAAATAAATTCAAACAGGCTAGAACATTTTATTATGGTTGGCTGACAACCTTAACAGATAAACAGACTAGATCTTGTGCTTGAACGAGCCCCCTTTGACCTTCACAATTCAGAGATATATTTTCATTTTAGCTTAGAGTTTTGTAACTTTGTCCAAATAATTCCATATTTATATATCTAAAAAGTTCTGATTTAAAGTGATACTGATATATCCATCTTCCTCTGGGCTTTTGACCAGATCTCTCACATAAAATATCATTTCAAATCGCAGAGTTCTCTTGGAAAACATGGTTTTGTAATGGAAAACCTGACAGACTTTCTGCTACTCCTGATGCTAACAAGAGCCTCCAGAAATTCTTACACATTTAGCATTTCCCATCAGACTTCTCCTGGAATGTAATACATTTGTAGCAAGTAATCACTTGAAAATGTCGGCAGACGCTTTTAGATGAATAACCTGCTGTTTTTTGAATATCTTTATTAAAGAACACTGATTGAAATATTAGTTTCTCAGCAGGGGATAGTCTATATTTTGGCAAATGAGGACTTTTATCAAAGTCCTTTAAACATTTTGGCACACTGATATGTTTTTACCCTTCATTAAAGAAGGCAAGAGTTCTTTTTTTTTTTTGTTAAAGATTCCCCACGCTTCCCCCCCCACAAGACCCTCTTTGTAAAGAAGAAAGAAGAACATTAAAACCATTAGTCCCAGAATTACATGATATAAGTTGTTTGCTTCACAGTGCTTAAATTCTATTCTAGTGACAAGAAAAAACAACAATGGATAGAAATGGTAGATACGGATGTCTTCGGAAGTAGGCAGCACTTCTACAAGATTTAGCAAAATCTCCCCCCCCCCATACCCACTTAGACTTCAATATCTTCTTCAGAGACCCATTTTTAAGTTCCCCACTCTGCACCAGAAGCTAGCAACTAGGAAAAGGGACATTTCAGTGGCAGCACCCTTCAAAATGTTTACCTTGTTACCAGCTGTTTCAGTTCCTGGTTTCTGCCACACTCACATGACCAAGAAATGGAGCATAGTTTGGGGCTATGCAGATGGGGGTTACTTCCCAGTAGACACATTGATTTACTGTACATGGGAGAAAGCTTCCACTAATAAGATTTTTTGAAGTGAGAATACTTTCCTCTATTCAAAACATAGATGAGGTCACCAACCGTGGTACACTTAGGTAAATTTAGACCCTGTATGTAGTGGTTGGAGAGACACCCCGCCAAAAAAGATAGTGATATGTAATATGCCACTTACTTGTCCTGGTGTGTTTGCCCCATCCTGGTTCATTCTGTTGGGTCCCTAGACTGCTTCCCCAAAGTCATACCTTGAGGTCACCACTAGTTCCTAAGGGCAAAAGTTGAGCTTAGTACAGTTCGGTGGAAATAGGCCAGACTGCACACCTTTATTTTTATTTTCCAGTTATGTGAGTGGTTGTTACTAGGGATGATACTGAAGGGAAGCCAACCTTCCCTCAGCTTCTAATGCTAGGTGCTGCCTAGCCTCCAATGACAGGGAGGAGTACACCTTTTACTCTGGGTTCCACACAATGTGTGCTCCCCCTTGAGTTTGGAAATGAAATGTTAAATTTTAACTACAATTCTGTTACCTGAGTTTTGTGGGGTTCATGGGAACCCACTCATGTCACTCAAATTAAGATATTAATATGGGGAATTTTAATTAGCTCAGATTAGGCTGGGAGAGACCAGGTAACTATGGGATCTTTACACCTGTGTATACTGCTACTAACTGATGACTGAGCCAAAAAGTAAAATAAAAGTATTTTTTTAATTGAAAATAATCACAGAATGATTCACACATACACTCACACTTCAAGCAGTCACACAAGGCTAGCTAAGAATTAAGAGGAAGTTGTCATGGCCAGCCAGGCTGAGGACTTTGAGGAATCAGGGGATGAGGAGGCTGAGCTGGCTGAGTCTGAATCTAGCCCTGCTTTGCCAGCTACAGAAGAGCCCATGTCTCAGCAGCCTAGCCTCCCCCCAGCACAGGGTCCAACCCTGGGAGACATAGTTGAGCAACAGCAAGAGGAGGAGCAGGTACCTACCTTTAGCCAGAGAAGAGCAGCAAGGGAGGAGCTGTGATGCTCTCGGAGGCTAAAAGAAAGACGCTCATTAATCACCAAGCAGCTGTGAGTGGGAGCTGGGGCCAACATAAGCAGCTGAGAGACGCTGGATTCCTTGTCAAAGGCTATCTGCAATCCCTGGAGAAAGCATCTGCCTCTGCCTCTCCTGGCTCTTGGAACCTTGAACCTTGCTTCTTGAAACCTCGGATTATCTTGACCCTGGATTGTATTCATTGACCCACCTGCCGGAATGCTTTGACCTCAGACTGCCTCATCGTTCTTCGCTCTCTCTGGACTCCTGACTCTATGGACTGCTATTGACATCACAAGGTACTGTGTTTTGGAGCTGCTGTTGTTGCTGAAGCCGGGCTGTCTTATCAACTGCTGACTTGGTGGCTTTCCCGGACAGAAGTAGTGGGATAGAGGAATAGATTTCAGGGATGATGGGCTATACTTTTCCTGTCCAATGGGCAGAGGTTCATGCAACAAAGAAGTATGGCTATATTCTCCAGCTGACACAGCAAGCCAGCATAGTATCAGCATCTGGAAGACTGTGCACACTTAGGCTGTGTTATGGGGTGATATTTATATCCCATATTGTACCCATAAGAGGTAATTTGAGTGAAGAACAATGTTTGAGTGAGTTTCCCAGAGTGAAACAATGGACGCTCTGGCTTCATTAATTGATGTTAATGGTTGGAGCATTAAGACTGATGGCTTTGAGGCAACCTTGTATTGTTGGGTAGGAGAGGTGTGAAGGAAGACCTTTGCAAAGTACTGTGTATTCCAATCACTTATTTGTGTTGGAGTATGACTCATGGCCTGGTGAGTCCAGGGTGGATTAGCACATTCCTCCTTAATGACTTGTCTAAGGAGGCTACAAATAATGTGACTGTTTTGGGGAATTTTCCAAGACAACTTCATTTAGGTCTCTGGTGATCACTGCATGAACCCTTATATGGATGGCCTGGTCTACTGGGCCTACATGAACTGTTGATTAATGCCAATCTTATGAATTAATGCCAATTAATAAATTATTTTATGGGAGGGGGTGTAAGGGTACCTAACAATTCCCAGAATCTCCCCTCCCAACCCTAGAATTTGTAAGCTTTACTTCCATACAAACACCCTGCGTGTCCTGATGACACTAAGAGTTTGGCTGTCCTGCAAGCTCGAGGTGTCTAAATGTTTGTTGTTTCCTTCATGTTCAGCATCCTCTCAAAGTATAGATCAAGGTTATACCATCACAAACACAGTTGGTGAAGATGCAAGAGAGGACCCTCCCAATGACTGCCCCTAGAGTCTGGAACGCCCTTCCCAGGGAGGCCAGAATGGCCCCCTCCCTGTTGTCCTTCTGTCACTAGGCAAATCCTTTTATTCTGGAAGGCTTTTAAAATGGAAAGTTTTATAAGAATGTGCTGAGGATGCTGTCTTGTTTTAGGCTGAATTATTTTAACTGTCTTTTTTTATTTTTAATGGTTTTTTTTCTTTTTAAGTACAGTTGACTTTCATCACGGTTAGCGATGGAAGACCCCTGCAAAAGGAGAAAAAGCTCAAATATAGGCCCACTATTGTTTTTACCTGTGAGAACACTGCTCTAGACATTTGTAGGTCCTCCAGCATAATTCTATGGTATGTATGTGTCCACTGAAAGTTAACCATGGAGTCATGCTGGAAGACCTAGAGATTCCTACAGAGAACATTCTTCTAGGCATTTTTCGGTCCTCCAGTGCGATTCCATGGTCAACTTCCAGAGAGAACATACCATAGAATCACACTGGAAGACCTAGAAAATGCCCAGACGGAACATATTTAATAATCCACAAATAATCAAATCAGTGAATACTTAACCTGCAAATGTGAAGGGACAATATTATAGTATTAAATCATTTTAATATTGTCAATATTGTTAATCCCATTTAAATGTTCTTTATGTTTTACGTTTATTGTGTTTTTAAATTGTAAGCTGCCCTGAGCCCCAATTTTGGGAGAAAGGCAGGATATACATAAAGATAATGATGATGATGAACATGGTGGCCCTTTATATGTTGTTGGAATGCAACTCCCATCAGTCCAAGACAGCACAGCCAATGGTAAGGGGCAATAGGAACTCTAGTTCACCATATGCCATCCAACCCTGGGTGTGGATGCTAAGACAGGAAGACCTTCAATTTAGGGGGCAATTTCAGACAACACGAAGTCTATCTATTAAATAACAAGTTTTTCCTTTGGACTCATTCCAGCACAAGTGCAGGGAGGAGTTTGGATTTATGTTTTCCCTTATGAATAATTTTTTTGCCACAAAATGGCATTTGTTGTTGTTGTTGTTGTTCATGCTGACTTTTTGTCCTCAGGAGATGTACGTCAGGAATAAACTCTTCCAGAACATGGCCTCACAGCCCGGAAAAAAACCACAGAAAACCTAACAAGACTGTGTTTCTACCCTTCAGACAAATCAGGAAGAACTGATTGTGAATGCTTGAGTGGTGACCTTGAACATGTCTGAACCTGCATGACAAACATCAACACTCTCGGCTGTTCAGTTAATTATCTGTCATTGTTTAAAGCAGCTGTGTTGTCTGTTGCATGCCGGAAAATGCTAAGTTTAAAAATTGAGCAACATTCTGCAGCAACTTGAGGCAGATCCAAATCGTTTAAAAAAAAAAATCACTTGTGATGAAACCTGAATCTTCCATTATGATCCTGAGATGAAACAACAGTCAGTGCACTAGAAAACACCATCATCGCCAAGAATGAAAAAAGCACATCAAAGCAAGTCCACATTCAAAGCCATGCCCATTGGGGGGGGGGGTTTGACAGCAAGGGCATAATTTGGGCAGAATGGGTTCCAGCATTATCATAAGGAAGTTTTGACAAAGCTGAGATAACGAGTCAGAAAAAAAGGCCAGGACTGTGGAACAATGGTTTCATTCTTCATCAAGACAATGCAATGCACCTGCTCACACAGCACTTTCTGTGAAGCAGTTTTTGGCTGATAAATGCATTACTACACTTGAAAATCCTCCATATTCACCAGATTTGGCACCATGCAACTTTTTTCTTTTCCGTAAAGTGAAACCGGTGCTTAAAGGAACACATTTTGAGTCAATTGATGCAGTAAAGAAGAAAACAGCAGATGTGTTGACACAGCTGACAGAAACTGATCTGCTCCATGCCTTTGACCAGTGGAAAATAAGACTGCATCTCTGTGTGAGTGTGGATGGGGAGTATATTGAAGGGGACAAGCATTAGAATTGTAATACGTATAAATAAAGATGGGTTATTGTATCAGTCTCAATATTTAATAGACAGACCTTGTACATCTCCTGAGGACAAAAGGTCAGCATGAACAACAATAACAAGAAATGCCATTTTGCGTAAAAAAAAAAAAATCATAAGGGAAAACATAAATCCAAACTCCTCCCTGCACTTGTGCTGGAATGAGTCCAAAGGAAAAACTCACTGAACCAGAAACATCCGTTACATGAAAACTGCTGAGCAGAGTCCTGACACAACCATTAGTACAGAAGTCAAAAGACCACTGATTTCAGTCCCTGCTGCTGCTAATTAACAAACGGACGCTGAAGAAACAATGAGCAGTTTGTTGGAGACTGATTATATTCAGCAGTGTGCTATATTTAAAAAATGACAAGGAGATTTCTCTAGCAAGACGTTGAAGTCTTCCTTGATGTACATGACTGGTGGAAAGCTCAACTCAGCATTTATGTTGTGCATTCTGGAGTGCTCAGAATAATTCAGATGCATGCAATTAGTTAATCCTTATGACAAACCTATTAGGTAGGCTGGGATGATTATTGCCATATTGGAGGACAGGTAGGCTAACTTCAGCTTCCCGGCTAGGGAATATTTATTTTTATTAAATTTATTTTCTCCCACCCCAAATCCTGATGTCTGCCAAAGTACTAATTCAGGCAGGCAGCAGGAATGAAAGAATAATAATTTTTATTTGTTTTCTTGCATACTGTTTTCTCCTGATATTTGAAATTTGTGAGGTTTTATGGGGAATCAATCTGAGCAGAAATACATATAGGTTTTCTGCAGCCAAAACATGTTTTGGGTGACATAAAATATCTTTCCTGAGCTGGGGACAGTGTTTTTCTGCACAAAATATACTAGTTCCTTCACATAAATGGTGTTGGACGTTTTACTCAGGAAAAAATATATATCTGTATTTCTGCACAGAAGGCTTCCCTGGAATACTTCACAAGCTTCACATTACTAGGAGAATAATGTGCACAAACCTTTGTTCTCTCCCACAGCAGGAAGAATGGGAATAATTCCTCTTTACCTGCAAGGATGACATTAGGCAGAGATTTACATCCCTAGCAGGAACACAAAAGCTTTGTTTTTAATGTATCCTGTGAGCTGCCTTGGGTCCCATGTTGGGAAAACAGTGAGATAAAAATAAATAAATAAATAAGTAAATAAGATAATACTAGGGCATGTCTACACTGTAGAAATACAGCAGTTTGACACCACTTTATCCACCATAGTTCTTTCATATGGAATCCTAGGATTCATCTACATGAGGAGGGGATTTCAAATACCTCATAGTATTGGCGTCTCGCAGCAGGAGCAACATGTCTAAATGGTTTTTCTGGCCTCAGAAGCCCCCATAAGCGTCACATTCCTGATGGCGGCCACGTGTGATTTACTCACATTAGTTCTTCACTGCCACTGTTGTTGTTTTTTAAAAGGCATCGCAAGGTGTGCTGGTGCTATAGAGAGATTCTCCAATTTTATAAGAAAGCAAAACAGAAAATACTGATCCTTTTTATTGCCTTAATGAGCGATTACTAAGGTGAAATTTGAACATGGTGGCAGCAGGTGCTTGCCCTCCTAGCAAGCCCCGCCCCCGCTCTTGCCAGGCCAGTCAGCTTTGTGTTTCCCTTTGAGTTTTTTATTGTTCTGTAGACCAAATGAGCAAAAATGTGCACCCGCTTCCCAGTTTGTGAAAAACTATGGGGAAATCTGCAAAGGCTTTTACCCTGTTGTTTTTGCTGTTTTAGGCCCCCCTTCCTTCCAAATAATGTGGATTGCCACTGGATCCTGTTTAGACAGGTAGGATACCCAGCGAATTCCATGAGGGGTGTTTTCACCATTTAGATGGGCACCTGGTATTTGTAGTTTGGTGAGACACCAGAGTTATCTGATATAAAAGGCTAAGTTCCTCATAAAACTACAAAGACCAAGATTCTGTAGGATAGAACTATGGTAGATTAAATAGTGTCAAACTGCTATATTTCTGCAGTGTAGATGCAGAAATCAGCCCTAAGAGTTAAGGGACAGTGCCATTGCCTCTCAGTACACACGTAGCCTAGGAATCTGAGATCACCCCAGAAACCATCTCGCATGTTCTTTTACTCTAAAAAAATCTATTACCTCTCCCATGTACTTTCTCAGTAACCTAGTTTAGGGCTTACAGTCCTTTAGGTGGCTGCCATTGTTAGATGTTAGATGAAACACTGACAAATTACCACAAACTGCCTTATGGAACCACTGCAAATCACAGAGAAACTGATAAATAACATTCAGTCTAGCCTTTTGCTAGCCCCTTTGTAGATAGATGCTGAGGCTGACAGAGAACAGGTAGGGATGGATGAAACTGTCAAATTCAGTTTTCCTCTGTTATTTAGTTTTCCAGTCTTCAGTTTGTTTTACCCTATTTCTTCACTGGTTTGAGGGTTTAGAGTCTACATGAGGATTTGTACACTGAGGGGCAAGTTTCTTCTAATATATTTTAATGCATTTTTTCCTCCTATACACATTTTTTTGCAAGCAGCTTTTCCTATCATAATGCCATTTGTTATGCATTATATTATTTCATTCATATATTTTTACACATCTCTCTGGCTTTTCTTCACAAACGAAGATTCAGGAAGGACTCATCCCGCGCTTTCTGCAAGCGCACTGATGACTAAAAAGGCCAATCCGAGATAAACAAGTCCAGTTGCAGAAATCACAGCAGAAGGTCTCCTTGGGTGATGTTTCCGGGTTGTGATTCTTTCTGCGTTGTCGTTTCTCTTCAAGACTTGTTTGGCATGAGCGATCAAATAAGGCTGCAGCATTGTGGATAGTGTGTCTCCATGCCTCCCGATGTGAGGCCATGGCAGACTATTGTTGGTGATCAATTTGGCCGAGCCTGAGATGTTGTTTCAGGGAGCCCTTGTATTGCTTTTTTGGAGCACCCGTCTTACGCTGACTGTAGAGTACTATTTTTGGGAGGTGATGGTCCTCCATCCTAGAAATGTGCCCTGCCCAGTGCAGCTGTGTTCTCAATATCATGGCCTCAATGCTGGTGATCCCTGCTTGCTCAAGGACTTTACCATTCGTCACATAGTCAGTCCAATGTATATTTAGGATTGTGCGTATACAGTGCTGATGAAAGCATTCGAGGAGTCGTAACTTTTGCTTTATATATGAATTTTTCAATTCACCTTTTGGTTGGAGCACTACATTGCAAAATTTGAAGAAATGTAAATGTTAAAGCAGATCTATATTTCACTCTTCACATTGCTATGGTAAGTACAACCACAATATATTGTACACACACACACACACACACACACAGAACCAGGCTTATCTAATTTTGGAAACAAACTAGCATTGGGTTGACTTAGGAGCTGGATGGTAGACCATGATGAAATACCAAGGATTTCCAGGTAGGGCTAGGGGGAAAAAATCTGCCAGAAACAATACCAGCCAGTATTGACAACAGTTGCCTAAATGGACCAAGGACGCTGGCACTGAAATGCAAAACACATGAATTCCCTCTTTAGGATAATCTCAGGTCACCCCAAGACTTTGTGCCTGAGGTAAGACTGGATAAGCTCAAACTCTTCAAGACAGAACTGCACTAGATGAAAGACACAAGACTCTTGAAGGAGATGGCAGCTCTTTATCAAGTCCCACCATCCTTGCCGAGTTCCATAAGGGGTAGTTATAGATTGCTCCACTTCCATGACTCACTGAACCCTTTTGGATTGCTGTGTACTGAATGCTATCATCTGAGACAAAGGAAAGTAATAACCAACCTAAGAAGATGATTCTGATCCACCTTGACTAATCTCGTGTGTGTGTGTGTGTGTGTGTGTGCCTTCAAGTCAACTTAGGGTGATGCCATGAATTCCAAAGGATTTTCTTAGGCAAGAAATATTCAGATGTGGTTTTGCCAGTTCCTCCTTCTGAAATATATTCTACAGGACCTGCTATTCATTGGCAGTCTCCCATCCCAGTACTAACCAGGGCTGACCCTGCTTAGTTTCCAAGATCAGCCTCAACTAAATGAGTGACCCATGCAAACGGGTGTCTTGGAAAGAATTGTTCTTGTTTTCCCTCACAAAGGGCAAGGACCCTTTTGCCTGTTTATAACAATCTGTTTCTGTCTCCTTGATTGATGTCAGAGAGAACAAGCCAATTCATATCTTTGTGCAGAGTTATGGTGGCTAGATAAACAATTTTAGTTACTGAGGAAAGCAAACATCAATTGAATCCTAAACACACACTGATCTCAGATTTATTGCATATGTGCTGGACTCTATTTGTCCTTCCTTATGTTGAGTCTTCTCTACACTGTATGCAGATCAGTGGGTTCCTGCAACCTGAAAGAAATGAAAGTGGTTTGCTGTAGCAGTAATTCCTGTCATTTTACTAGATATATTTTTATTGGGGCTACAAGGTTGATTTTCCCCACCACCACAATGATATATGTATGGCCAATTAGATATTACTACTTGGTGACATTGGTGAGCAAAACTGAAGGTAATTTAAATGACTTTTCCAAGGGATGCCAAATGTCTCTCTGTGTTGTGTATACACACATACATACAGAAAGGGGACCCCTTGCAGCCTTTTGAATCTGCCTGTGTATTTAGGTCTCATCTATACGAGCCTGGAAAAAAAGATTGATCCGTAGTAATAGCAATTTGCAGCAGCTGCGACTTGTCTTACCGGTTTTACAGCCCCCATAAACTTTGCATTCCCTCTAGCCAAGATGGTGGCCGCAAGTGAATTATTCACGTTTTTAAATCTGCTGCTACCATTTTTTTTAAAAAAAAACGTTTCCCATGGTGTGCACAAGCTATATTTCACATTTACAAGAATAGAGAGAAAAGGATAATACAAATTGCCATTTTATCACCTTAGCGAGCGATCGCTAAGGCAAAATTCAACATGGCAATGGGCGCTTGTCCTGTTAGCAAGCCCCACCCCCATGTTCATCCAGCCAATCAGCCTGTGCTTCCTCTTGTATGGGAAAATGAATAAAATCTAATTGCTTGTTCCAATGAGTGGAAATGTGCATTTCCTTTGGAGTTTTTTTAAAAATTCCAAAAAATTCCAAAAAAAACCCCTGCGAAAGCCCTCGGGCATAGTTTTTGGTGTTTGTTTGTTTGTTTGTTTTTTGCTGCCCCCTTCCAAATATGATGCATTGATGTGGGTTTCCATTAAGACAGATTGTATTCCCAGCGAATTCCGTGAGGATTATTTTGACCATTTAGACACCCCTTAGATCATCCAAGGAGGCACAACTCACTGGCCTGCCATTAAGGTCTACAATTTCAATCAGCACTTAAGGCAGAGCCTTGTCCGTGGTGGGCCCTACCCTGTGGAACTTCCTCCCAATCAATTATAGAGAGTTTTGTTTTCTTTTTGGTAAGGAATAACCTCTCATATTAAAATTAACCACTCCATTAAAAGAGTTTAAAAACATTTGGAACCATAACAAGAAAGAGAGTGGCATTACAACACTGATTAAAGACCAAAAGCTGAGCTGAATAAAGAGGTCTTACTCATATCCCCCCAAAGCTCTTCACCGTCCAAGATAATTGTGCTTGGTGAAACTTAATGCATGCAAACAGAGAAGGAAACGCAAGCTTTTTTGTCTCTGTCACTGCTACATAGCTACAGCAGCAATGCTCTTGCTCATGTTTGCTCATACTTGCTTTTTGTTGCAAACCACCTTCACTCCACTTGTCTGGCATCCTTCATTGCTTGTAGGTCTTATGGGCTCTACAGTGCCAGAATGGTTGCTTGGGAATAACAGTGTGCTGCCATTCCATAGTGAGACCAATGTTTTGACAGAATGATCTGCCCTGTTGCTCTGAAAATTATAGCATTGCTAGAAATTTGGTGAGTGAAGGAAAATGTCATGGTGGGAAATGGAATTTTTATTTGCAGAGCAACACCCTGATTTTGTACCCTGTTCCTTGTTGTTGTTATGTGCCTTCAAGTCTTTCCCAACTTACAGCAACCCTAAATCAAACCTAACACAGGGGTTTCTGAGGCTGAAAGTGAGTGAGTTGCCCACGGTCACCCAGTGGGCTTTCATGGCTAATGGGGATTCAAACTCTGCTCTCCAGAGTTCAACACACAAAGCACTATGCCACACTGGCATGTGTCCCTATAACTCTACACCTGTGATTACGACTAAGAGCAGTAGAGAACTGCATTGTTTGTAACATGCTTATCACTTTCTATATTTGTTCCAACTTCTCATTTGCATTTGGAAGACTTTGAAATCCATGTCCTCTTAGTGACTCATGTTTTTGTTTTTTTTTAAAGCAAGGGTTATTTTAGAGCTTTAACATAGGTTAGTTTAAACTCTTGACTCTGGTTATGCTAGCTGGGGATTCTCGAAGTTGCAGTCTTAGGAGATTATCACACTACACTGTTATAGCACTATTATTCCACTTTAATTGCTACGGCTGCTTCCTGTGGAATCATGGGGTTTGCAGTTTAATGAGGGTCATTTAAAATTCTCAGCCAGAGAGCTCTTAGGCCTCATTACACTACAAACCCCAGAATTCCACAGGAGGCAGCCAGAGCAGTTTAAGTGGAATAATAGCACTATAACAGAGTAGTGTGATAAAGTCCTTTAAAATGTATATTTTCTTCTCTCTATTTAGCGGTACCTACCTTTTTAAAAAAACCCATAATGTGAAAATGCTTACCTTCGGTTTATTAGTATTCGTTGAGGGATTAAGGAAACAGATGTGCTTATCCTTCAAGATGAATACAATTGCAATGGGGAAGCTAATGGAAGAGAAAAGTGTAAAACAAATTAAAAAGCATTGGGAGGCTTGGGAGAGAAGATTTTCCTTGCTTGTCTTCTTTGAAATTCTCCAGTTAGCATGAACAGACAATACAAAAGAATATTTCATCACATCAGAAGTTCAGGAGGAGGCGGAGGTGGTGGTGGGGCGTATGTTGGAACCACAATATCTCCTTAAGTATGATAGACAGCTGTGAGAGCATAAAAGAGAATGAACGGTGTGTGGTGTTTTTCAAAACTACAGCAGCCAGCACCAAGTTGACATTTCCTGAAATGCAGGAATCCACAGAGCAAAAATTACCATCTGGCTGAATAATGCCCAGTGACCCATCCTTTTTTTTTTTTTTTTTTTTAATAACCTGTCTGACTGAAGGAGGTCAGACAGGATTGATTACCGTAATACTGTGATGGCTGCCTCAGAGAAACAAGATGAATGGGAGACATCAATTAGTCTCCAAACTTGCTCTGAAAATAAAGCAGAATAAAAAGATTACTTTCCCTCATAATTTAATTACTTTCTTGGATTCTGAGTTCCAGAATCTTCTAACCAATATGACCCCCACGCCATCCAGGCCTGGAAAAAAATAGCAATTCCAAGCTCTGCTTTTTCTAAAGATACCAAATGGAGCCTAAATTGGGATATGTTTATGTCCCATGGTCCTAGCACATAATGATGATGTCATTATTGTGTGCCCTCATGTGAAGAAATCACATGTTGCTGAAGATGTAAACTAATAAAATCTTCATATTTAGTGGATGTATAAGAGTACCCTGGTGTTATACAAATATTTGCCTGTATGTTGTATTATTGGGTAAGAAGTCCCACTGAGGTATTTCAAATATTCTTGGGAAGGGGGAGCTCAAACTAAATAAGAATTCTTGGGGTCAAGATAGGCCAGAGTACTGAAATGGAATAAAGCAATATCAGAAGCCCTATACAAGGGGAGGGGATATGAACTCCTCCAAAAAAAAGCAGCCATTCGCAGTGCTGCGACCTGTCTTAACAGTCAAAAGAGCCCCCCTAAACTTTGCATGACCCCTAGCCAACAAGATGGTAGCCACGAGTGATTTACTTGTGCTTTTAAATATTCTGCTGCCAATTTTTTAAAACAGTTTACCATGGTGCGCACATGTGATATTTCATATTTACAAAAAGAAAAAAAGAGAGTAAAAGATCACCATTTTATTGACTTACCGGATCCTCGCTTAGCTGAAAAATCCAACATGGCAGCAGCAGGCACTTTCCCTGTTTGCTAGCCCTACCCCATGCTCATCCAACCAATCAAATTACTCTGCCTGGTCACAGCAACGTGAACATGACTTTCCTAATGATCACACATTTGCATGCTGTACAGAGATTTTTTTAAAACCCCAGGAGAAGCCCCAGAAGTTTCCCACACAGAGTTTAAGGTGGATTTGGCTGCCTCCCTTCTGAATGAGACATATTTGTTTAAAAAAATATATTTTTATTTATTTACATTAGACATAAATGCACACATTACTTAACATGCAACATTTAACATCACAGAGTATCTACAACTACTTAAACATCCTCCCCCTCCCCTATCACCCCTTCCCCAAACCTCCCACCCCATAATATTTATCATTCTGTTTATCATTTATCATTTTAACCATATTGGCTTCCCTTGAATCAACATACCAGCTATTATAACACATTTATCAGCCCTCTTTTTACCATTTTAAAGGAGTATATATCCCTCTGTTTCTTAATATTTACCACTCCTTTAAGCTTGATTCTTCTGGCACGTGACATCTACTCTAGAATAGTTCATTGGTCTCCATAAATTTTTAATTTTTAAAACCTAAAGTAATGTTTTCACCATATTTGCATTGCAAATATTCCCATAATTTTTCCCGATCCCTTACAAACTTATTATTTGACTTTCCTTTCAGCGTATATGATAATTTATCCATCTCAGCAATTTCCATTATCTTTCCCAGCCATTCCTCTTTCTTTGGTGTTTCACCATTTTCCCAGTATTTCACTAGAAGAATTATGGTGGTAGTTATCATAAACCAATATAATCTACCACATTTCTTTTCCCCTTTCTTATCAAATGGGGAGATACCAAGGAGGAAAAACTCTGGTTCAAGTTTATTCTCTAACCCCAATATTTCCTGAAATAAAGATCTCATACCAGAATTTTTCCACCTTTGGGCATCTCCACCACATATGAAAGAAATTTCCAACTGCTTTTCCACATTTCCAACAAGCATTATTATTTGTTTTTGAAATTTTTGCAAGTCTTTCGGGTGATAGATACCACCAATACATAATCTATATAAAGTTTTCTTTCAGGTTGTTACATCTGGTATTTTTTTCATTATCTCACCATAATTTTTCCCATTCTTCCATAGTTATAATCCGATCTAAATTTATGGCCCATTTTGTCATGCACTCTTTAACTCTTCTTCTAAATTAAATTTTAGCAACATTTTGTAAATACTCCCAATTAAGTGTTTCTCTCCTTTTAGTAAGTATTTTTCATAATCTCTTTTTTCTAATTCAAATCCTTCTGTATTTTTATCTATTTTGAATCTTTCCATTATTTGCCTGAAGGGAAACCATTGTATATTAATACCATCTTCCAACAATTCTTATCTACTCTTCAGCTGAATATTTTCTCCTTCTTGTTTCAACAGATTCTCATAGGTCGCCCATCTCCCTTGCTTCCTTAAACCTTTTAGTGAAAATGCTTCAGTTGGTGATATCCATTGAGGTATCCTACAATAAAATAATTTCTTATATTCACACCATACCTTATAAAGCACCCTTCTGATAATATGATTATTAAATATTTTGGGGGCTTTCATCTTACTGTACCAAAGGAAAGCATGCATTCCAAAATGGAGGTCATGTCCTTCCAGGGCTAGCATCTTAGATTCATCTAGCAGTACCCACGGTTTAATCCAGGCTAAACAAGTAGCTTTGTAGTAATACCTAAAGTCTGGGAGAGAAAGACCACTTCTGTCTTTACTATCAGTCATACATTTGTGTTTTTTCCTTGGTTTCCTTCCTCCCCATATATATTTAGAAATATCTTTTCTGCATTGATCTAACCAATCAGATTTACATAGTATGGGTATCATCTGAAAAAAGAATAACAATTTTGGCAGTATGTTCATTTTTACAGAAGCAATTCTACCCAACGTAGATAATTTTATTTCACTCCATTTACCTAAGTCTTCTTTTATGTTATTCCACGTTTTCTTATAATTATTCTGGAATAATTGATTATTATTTGTTGTCACCTCAGTTCCCAAACACTTTACCTTATTTGCCAATTCTGCACCAAACTTTTTCCTTAATTCTGTTTTTTCTTTCGTATTCATATTTTTTGTAAAATTTTAACAATTTTTTTGTTTTTATTTTATTTATTTTGAATCCTGCAACTTGACCAAATTTTATTAAGATATTATTCAAGATTTCTACTTTTAGGAGTGGGTCTTCTAGAATATGATGATGTCATCAGCAAAAGCACCTATTTTATACTCACCTCTACCCAGTTTCACCCCTTTTATTTGTTTCTCTGTTCTGATCTTATGTAACAGAACTTCAATTGTTAAAAAAAAATAAAAGAGGTGATAGGGGGCAACCCTGTCTTGTTCCTTTGTAATTTTAAATTTTTCAGATATTCCCTCATTGATGATTATCCTGGCATGGTATTCTTTATATATAGCCTTAATCCATTTCTGAAAGTTTTCACCTATTCCCATTCATTGTAAAACCTTAAACATAAAGTCCCAGTTAACGTTATCGAAGGCTTCCTCCATGTCTAGGAAGATCATTGCGCCCCTTTTCTCATTATGGGTTTCATAATATTCAATGACATCAAGCACTGTTCTCATATTGTTGTGCATTTGCCTACCAGGTAAAAAACCTTTTTGGTCCTCTTCAATACAGTTTTTTAGTACCTCCTTTAACCTATTGGCTAAGATTGTGGTAAAGATTTTGTAGTCCTTGTTTAGGGGATAAATTGGTCTGTATTCCTTTGGTGTTAACAATTCTGCTAATATTTTTGGGATCAAAACAATATTAGCTTCCTGCCAGGAGGATGGAATCTTTCCATTCTGGAGTATGCCGTTCATATTTTTTTGTAAAGGTTTTAAGAATTGGCACTTAAAACATTTATAATATTTAGCAGAGAATCCATCCGCTCCTGGACCTTTTCCCTGTTTCATTTTTTTCTATTGTTTCATTTATTTCGCTTATTGAGATTGGTCTATTTATTATTTCTTTCATCTGTGGAGGTATTTCTGGTATTAGTATGATCTCCTTCTTTAATACCCATAATTAGTCTTTTTTCTTTCTCTTTTTAAAATTTGTATGCTAACCAATGACCAGGTTTGTTAGCATGTTCAAAATTATATTGTTTAATAAATCTTAACTTCTTTTCAAGCCCTTCCATTGTCAGATTTGTCAGTTGGTTTTGATATAGTTTCATATTTTTTAACATATCTTTGTTCCTTGGCTCTTCTTGTAATTCATATTCTAATTTCTTAATTTCAGCCATTATAGTGTCAATCTTTTCCTTTTTCTTCTTCCTCATCTCTGCACTTTTTTATTATTAAAAACCCTATCATAACCACTTTTTAGGTATCCCAAACTATCCCATCCTCCACACCATTGTCTAAGTTGTTTTTAAAAATTCCTCTAGCTCTTTATTACCTATTCTTAATATCTCCTCATTCCTCAATAGTGAATCATTCAGCCTCCATCTTCTTTTTTCTCTCTCCCCATTTCCATATTGCCAGTATCGGATTATGGTCAGAGAATAATCTAGCCAAAATTTTAATTTTATATGCAACCTCTTTTGATGTCAAAATCATATCAGTCCTAGACCAGGATTGATGACGCTCAGAGAAGAATGTGTAATCTTTCAACCTTGGTTTTTAAAATCTCCATAGGTCTATCATTTGTAACTCTTCCATCATTTGAAAGAATTCTCTAGGTAATTTACCTGTGGTTTTTTTCCTTTTTCCCCCCCAATAAGGTGTTCTATCCATACTTGGATTTGCCACTCCATTCCAGTCCCCTAATATCCAATGTCTATTGTAATAGTGGTCCATTAATTTTTTTTTTAAAAAAAATCTTTTAAAAAGAGTATAGTATCTCCGCGAGGAATATAAATTCCTACTATTAACCACTTCCTCTCTTTTACCGTGATTTCAACTCCAAGATATCTACCATTGTCATCTGAGAAGATTAATTTAGGCATGAATTGCGTTTTAATATATAATGCCATCCCTCTCTTCTTTACCTTAGGTGAGGCAACAAATAATTCTCCTAATTTGTTGTTAATTAACAGTTTCATGTCTTCAGTTTTTATGTGAGTTTCCTACAAACAACAAATATCAATTTCTGGACTTGATGGAATATTTTCTTTCTTTTTATTGGGGAATCCATCCCATTTATATTCCACATAAGGATATTACAAGTCATTATTTCTTGAGTTTTAATAGTTCTAGTTCTTCTATATCTAAATCTAATAAACTTGTTTCCCCTTTCTTAGTAGGTCTTTCCATGTCCAGTCCTTTGTCCAATTTCTGTATGTCCATTTCTAGTTCTATCGTCTCTTTTTCTTTCTCATCAAAATCTTTTTAGGGTGTACTCTTACCTGTGAACTTTTGTTCTTGGTCTTTATCATATATCTTTTCATAAATTTGTGTGATTTTTCTATGGAGTTAATTCTGTATCTCTGTCCTTGATAGGTAAATAATACTCCTTCTAACTGGTCCCATTTAAGCATTATCCTATTAAGTTTTAGTTTAGAAACCAAAAAGTCATAACCCTTTCTTTTCCTTAAAATTCTTATTGGGACTTCTCTTAATAGTATCAAAGGTTTACCTTGATACTCAATTGGGTGTTTATTATGTTCTTCCATTATTCTATCTCTTGTGTTTTTTCTTATAAATTGCACCATTACATCCCTGGGTAGTTTTTTTTTATTGGCATATTCTGAATTAATATGATAAGAGACATCAATCTCATTTTCCATGTCCTCATCTGAACAACCCATAAGATGTGCTAATAACCCTATCATTCTTCCTTTTATATTTTCTTTAACCTGTTCTTGCAACCCCGTTACTCTTATCCATGCGTCCATTTGGTCTTGTTCTATTAATGCAGTTTTATCCAATTGTTTCTCTAGATCATTGTTTGGAGATTCCATTTTTTGCTTCAAGCTCTATATCTCTTTCTTATTTTTATCTATGTTTTTTCTAGTTCTATCTATGTCTTTTTAAATTAGTTCTAATGTGTCTTGCATTTTGTCCGTTTGTGATTTGACTTCTGTTAAATATTGTTTGATCTCTGACATGAATTTTCTCATTTCATCCATATTTTTTAAATTTTATTTTATTTTATTTGTAATCTGGGGGTTCTATTGAGTCTCTTCTCTCAGTATGTCTTAATCTCCCCGACCTCATCATATTTACTGTTAGACTGCCAAGCAAATTTAGGACCTCACAAAACTATAAAACTGACTGGGAACTATGATCGGTGACTTTTACAATAATTAGATTTATAAAACAGCTACTTGTATGTTTAATTATTAATATATACCATTAACTACATCATTTACCCTTGATAGTAACCACACAAAAATAATATTAACCATTTAGCAACTCACAAATTCTGTCTTACTATAGGTATATATAGTAGACAATATATATAGCAACTTCACACTGTGTTATGTTATTAACAATTCACAATTATACCACTTCACAGTATCTGTGTTGTATTATTATCAACTCACAATCATATTTCCATAGACTTACTATAGATATATACAACACACAATTTATAGCAACCTCACACTATCTATGTTATATTAACAGGTCCCAACTGTACAACTTCTCAGTGTCTATGTTGTATTATTAACAACTTGCAATCGTATCTTCCCTAGACATTACCTATACAGTTCCCAATTCCTACACCTCACAGTTTTAATATAACCACACAACACCTATTTTATATTCTATATTAATAGCAACTCACTATTCTACAATACTTTAGAAGACCCTAGTATATAACCATATGTTGAGCAATTTTATTAAGTAAAATCTATAGGATTCCACTTAACAACCTCACAATATCTGTATTTTATTGTCAGTGACTCACAGTCATATATCAAATCAAATATATCAAATAAATGCTACATACAACTCACAATTTTAGTATAACCACACAGGCAGCAAGGACTTAGGCAGGGAAACACCCTGCTCTTCCCTTCAGCTGCGAGGGGGTTTTAATGGCAGCACAGCCACTTGAACACCTCTCCTTGCTTTGCTCCAAAGGGGTGCTGTGGCCAATAGCACCTGTTACCTCCTACCTTCTTCTCCAAGCTTACATATTGGGATAAGGTTTGACTAGTCTATCTGTCTCCCCAGATTTGTGGCCAGACCTTGCAGTGGGCAGTTTTAGTAGCAGCAGGCTGCATAGCCATGGAGCTTGCCAAAAACCGTGTTCCTCGCTCCTGTTCCTGACCAGAAGCTCTAGAATGAGACATATTGATGTGAATATCTGTACAGATCGCCTTCCATGTGATTGCCATTTGGATTATTTTCACCGTATAGACAAGCCCTTAGTCAACAAGTATTTGGTCCCATCTAATTTGATTCATTGAAATGAAAATGAGATGAGAAAACAGTCTATTCCTGTAAGTGAAATATAAAATAAAACACTACTGTTTTAAATTATATCTGTAAAGCCCACAAATAGGCAAAAGCCCTGCTCGCTCGCTCTCTCTCTGATGACACAGCTAGGGTTGCCAGATCCCTAAGATTTCAGGGTCACCTGAAGCACCCCAGGTCCTAAGATTTCAGGGTCAATACATGAGTTCCATACCCTACAACATTCTACAGATGAATTCTGTGACTCCTGTGGCCAAGCGACATCAGAGTCTCTTCAAGATGGCAAAAGTTATTAATGAGGGGGAACACACCAGCTAGGAGAGACTGCAACAGTTTGCTTTTGCCTGAATCTATCAGGAAGGGCAAGATTCCACCACCTCATTTCCTCTCTTCCCTGCTGAGGTAACTGAGGCCAAACTACAGTAAGAGCTGTTGGGCAGTGGAACACACTCCCTCAGAACATGGTGGGGTCTCCATCCTTGGAGGTCTTTAAACAGAAGCTGGATGACCATCTGTCAGGGATGCTTTGATCGTGATTTCCTGTGTGGCAGGGGGTTGGACTGGATGGCCCTTGTGGTCTCTTCCAACTCTACAATTCTATGATTCTATACTTTGCACTTTGAATTTAGTTTTCAGCAATTGAAGTGAGCTGCGGACAAAGTGGGAGAAAAGAGAAACTGGAACATGTTAAAATCAGCTGAAAAACTGGGATGGCAGAGGATTAATTGGGTCTGTCCCTACCAACTGGGACAGTTGGAGAACAGGGAGTCCTAGGGATGGCCTGTGGTGATGTTATTCAAGATTATACATAAAGCATCGACCACAGATGTTCAGAGCATGTCATTAAAATAAATACACAAAATATAACATACTAAAAAAATATTCCTCTTGTTGGAAATTAAGTTTTCCAAGCCCTGCATTGAAGAAAAGCAAATTTTTCCCAGCTTTTTTTGTTAAACCTTTGCAAACAATGTATTTAATGACACATAGAATTGTAGTCCAGCCAAATAAACTTTTCCAAGCAGAGAGATTATTTTTCAACATTAGAAAATAAATGTTTAGATCATTTTTCAAGGCAATGTCCTCACCCTGAGGTTCCTCTCTTTGCTCTGAAGCCTGGAGGAAAGATATCAGCTCCGATGCTGACATTCAGAAACCTTAGACAATGGCTGGCATCCTGTTGGTGACTTATTCAGGCATAAGTGTTACACCTCTGTAAGTCATGTTTTTGGTAGTTGTTGGAACTCGCTACCAATATCATGGAACTACCAAACTTCCATCAACACACCTTTTAGTTGCTACAGCCCCCTCAATCCATCCATTTACTGGCCAGTGAAGAACAGGAGAGTGGCAAAAAAAGCATCCAGATATGCTCCTATGGCTGGATGCATCGTTTCTGAATAGTTGCACCTTCTTTCTTTCATCTTTATTCCTTCCATTTCTCTCACCTTTCAGGCCATGTGATGCTCCCTCTTAAATCCCTTCCTTAGTTTCTTATACCCTTTCTTATTTGATTCCAGCAGAACCTCTATGTCTTTCAAAAGATTCATGGACTTCCCATCATCCCTTGAAAAGGTCTCATTTTCTGCAGAGCAAGTCCCAAACCATAATGAGTTTTGTCAGTCCAGTATTCTCCTTGACACTCAAGAAACACTTTTTAAAATAATCTTTCTACTCTTAACATGTGTAGGTCTGGACAACCCGTTATCTTAGCATCTTGCAAGTGAGGAGAAAAATGTTTTCATGTGATAATGAGACAAGAGTTTACGTCCCTACCTTCCTCTGTCTCCTGGTTTCAGTAGTGCAACAATAAATTCTGGAATGTAGGAATTCATCATGTGCTCGTCTGTGTGCACACACACTCCAAAAAGTGGTAGCTCATGCCATAACACAAAATTTATCAGGACCAGCATGGCTACAATCCTACACCTGGTTTCCTGGGATCTCTTGGAGGATGCCTCACTGCTGTGTGCCCAGAAACCTAGCTGGAATTTTCTGTGCCATTCCCAAACTCTTCCCCAGAGAGTAATGGCCATGTTGGGTAGGACGTAGTTACTAAAAATTGGGTTGGGGTGTGTGAGAGAGGAGATATTTTGAAGTTCTTCCTTGAGGAACTTTATGATATATCTCCTGATCTTGGATCTTGTCCAGGGATAATAATATTTTCACACTTCTCCTACAAATAAAATCCCTTTGCATATATATTTTAAAAAGAGACGATAAACAGGTTAAGAAATTCAGGGAGAAAACAAAGCTGGGATGTTTCTTGTCTGTAAAGTAAAACCTATAAAGTTAGCAAGTGCATGCAGTCTGCTGACACACTGCAGAAATAATCGAGTTTGACCCAGCTTTAACTGCTATGGCTCAATGCTATGGAATTCAAAAATCTGTAGTTTTGTGAGTTATTTAGCCTTCTCTGTCAGAGAGCTCTGGTACTGGAATAAATTCCAAATCACAGGATTTCATAGGATGTAGCCAGGATAGTTAAAGTGGTGTCAAACTGCATTATTTCTGCAGTGTGGCAGCAGCTGCAGTGAAGCAAGGCATTTTTTTTGTTCTGCCTTTGTTGTGGATTTGTGTCTGTAAATTGGCATCCCCACTCTAATGTGGGTTGAGACCCCAAAAGAAGCAAGGGATCAAAAGTTTTTTATTCAGTCCCCAGGGTTGAGTCCAATCCATCTTAGTTCTCTCAGCTATTCTATGAGTAAGAAAAAAAGAATATACATGATACATATTAAAAGGAGCAGCACTTGTTTGTTCTCAGAGTGAAGCTGGCTGTTGGAGAGCTTGAGGAAGTGCCATGCCCCTCATGGAAGAGTCTTCTTCAGACAAGGACCCCGAATGCTGAGCTAACAGCCCTCTGCTGGAACTTCTGGAACGTGGGGTCCAGGAGAAGTTTAGGTCCTCAGAGAGATAAGTAAGGACCCATCCCCTCGAGATGAAGGCAGCTTGGAAGCTGAAGACAGAGGTAGAAGCACCTCCAAACTCTTGAGGATATCAGTACCTCAAGAGGCACGGAAGAACTACAGTGCCTGGCACACCATGGGGTAGGATCATTTAGCCCTCCAGATGTGGCTGAACTACCAGTATAGCCAATGGGGAGGACTATGAGGAGCCCTGGTGGTGCAGTGAGCCAATGAGGAGCTCTGGTGGTGCAGTGGTTAAATGCCAGTATCACAGCCACAACATTATGAGTTATGAGTCTGCAGGTCTCTAGATTGACTCAGCCTTCCATCCTTCCATAAGTCAGTAAAATGAATACCTGGCTTGTGGGGGCAATTAGCTAACACATTGTAAACTGCTTAAAGAGTGCTTAGCACTATAAAGTGGCATAGAAATGTAAGTGCTATTGCTATATGGAGGGCCATAATTCCCACTCCTGGCCTAGGAAAGGTGTTAGACAGAAGCAAAGTACTTCTTGGGCATAAAATACTCCTTATGAGGAAAGGACTTCCTTTCTATCTGCAGGTGGATTCAGGTAGATTCTGGCAGCTCCTGCATAACTACTGTATACCTGTCTGAGGCTACAGAAACTGCTGAGAGGGATGCATTGGCATTCCTGTGGTTCATGTGTTTTGTTTTGCTGGTTTTGGGGCCCTGAACTCTTATTCAACTTTGGCTTTTAATCTTTCAGCCTTTGTGTCTCTTGACTCTCTGGTAGAACATTGTTTGTTGTGACTTTGGCTCCGTTTTGTAGATCCTGATTTTGGTTTCTTCCCCTCTCATCTATTTTGCTGGTTGTGAAATCTCTGGTGCTACATTTGAACTCTGTGATCTTGTTACTGGGATTTACCTGCCTAGAACCAAGATGGACCCTCCTCCCTTGTGGACCTTGCCTTTTTGAGCCTTCACTGGCCCTGAGGAAAAGAAAACTACACAAGTAGGGGTTTTTTTAAGCACAAGCAAACCTGATAACACAACATTATCTGCAGAAATAATGCACTGTGGCATAGCTTTAACTATCATGGCTCCATCCTATGGATTTCTGGGATTTGTCTTTTGTTGGGGCCCCAGAGCTCTTTGACACAGAAGGTTAAATCTGTCATAAACAAAAAAACATTTCTGGGAATTAAGTTCCTCTTTGCTTCTCTATTTAATAATTGCTAATAGTTCATATTGAGCAGATCTTGCACCGTCCTCATCTTCCTTTTCAGGATGACTTCAGGCAGTCCCACCTCCCTCATCAGCAATTACATTGGTGAGAGTTGTGACTATGTTATTGAACAGATCAAGAGCATCCAAACAGAATTGTGGAGTGGAGCTGCACTTCCAGAATGGCTTTGAGAGCAAGGACCTTCTTTGATCTCTCCTGAACTGCAGGTGGCTGTTCTGCTCTACAAAGAAGAATCATCTGTCTGAAGAGGTTTCCTTTTAGAAGGGCTGCCCAATCCAGGTCTAGCTTCAGGACCCAAAAAGAAGGAGAGCAGATACATTAAAATTGCTTGGCAGCAGGCTACAAGTTCCACACCTGCTAAAACGCACAATTTCAATCAGTGAAATTAAAATTGAGACCTCTTTTAAAAACTCTCAGACTATTGACTTACATGAGTTCTGAGCAGGTGATACACCAAATAGTGGGTTGAAATCTTTGGTCCTCCAGATGTTTTGGACTTCTGTTCCCAGAATCCCTGTCCACTGGTCAGTAGTGGCTGGTAACTCCAATTTCAGTGGAGTGTGGATCCACTGACAGAACCTTGGTTAGTTCTTTTCTGACTGAAACCCAAAGTGGATACACCATCTCATGGACCATGGGAATCCACACTAGTGCTTCTATAAAGAGATTGGAATTGCCTGTTCTGAAAACTGAAAACCCACAGGGATGGATTGTTAAATCTTGTCAGTTGCCTTGAGTGTCAGTTGTGGGGGCAATGAGGAGGTTCTCAGTAAAGCAATACTACCAGATCTTGGTTGTTTTGGCAAGTGAATGAGGTGAGAACAAGGCTTTACTACTGTCTGTGACAAAATAGCATAGAGAAAGTGAGAAAATGAGAAAAATAATCAAGCAGAAACTAGATAGCTTTCATTTTTCACTTGTCCACACCTCTCTCACAAGGTTGTTTGCATTTCTAATTGAAATGTAAAGATTGCATTTCCATTGGCTGATGATCCTTAGTTAAAGTCCAGAGTGTTCTACAAGTTCTGCCTACACAGTCCACAGTCTACAAGCTCTGCCTACACAGTAGGTTTGTAGCCATGTTGGTCCTGATGCATTGTGTGTTATGGCATGTGTTGCTGCTTTATGGAGTATCTGTGTTCTTACTTTTCCCAATGTATTACTGTACCATTGAATAAACCAGTACAGACAAACAGGGTAGAGATGTAAATCCTTTTTTATCTCGTTAGCATGAGAACATTTTTCTCCTTACCCACAAGATGTTGAGAATATGATTTTGTCCACATCAATATATGTTAGGGATGGAAAGAATATTCCAAAATTATTTTTTAAAAGTGTTTGAGTGTCAGGAAATCCTGATGAGGAGAATCCTGGACTGCTGAAAATCTTTGCATTTTGGGACTTACTTTGCACAAAAATCACTTATGGTTCTTTTTTAAAACAAGGCAAACAGCATTTTCTGCACAGGAAACATTTTTTTTCTGCAAATTTTGTGCAGAGCAAATCCCAAATAGTCTTTGCACAGTTTTTGGAGACTTTCTCGCAGCAGGAAGAAACTTGATAAAGGTAGTCACTGATTTCTCCGAGAACAAAATTGGGAAATAATTGCACCTCTAATAACAAGTTAAAACTGTTTTAACCACAGACATGTTAGTAGCTGAATATGCTTTTACTCTGACAGAGTAAAATGTTAAATTTTAGATCATTTTAAATAGTGTACATTGGTTGTATTTTTGTGTTGCCCTATGCAGCATACACAAGTGAGACTGTTTCACAGGATGACGGGAAGCCCATTAATCTTTTGAAAGATGCGGAGGTCAGGCTGGAACCAAATGAGAAAAGGGATGGGAAACTCAGGAGGGGGATTTAAGAGGAAGCACCACATGGTCTGAATGCTGAGGGAAATGAAAGGGATAAAGATGACAAGACTAAGGTGCAACCATTCAGAAACTCACCTAAATTTGCATCTCAAAGGGAGCATCAGAAGCCCTGTTCAGCTAAGCCCAATGATCTGATGTGTTCCTTAATTTCCTCACTAAGCAGAGGAAAAGATAAAGAATGATTGCCTTCTGTTTGTGACAGTGAGCGGAGCGCAGTTCTGCTCTGCGTATCACAAAAGGAAGAAATCTGTGCAGCAGATGTTCCATTTTTACAGTGGTGCAAAAAGAAAGGAAAATAGACTTCTGTAGAAACAGCAAGGAGGTGTTTACAGAGCAAAGAAGATCCACTTTGTGAAGTGCTGGGATGCCAATGTTTATGTTTCTGAAGAGAAATGCATCCGCAGTGAATCACATCCAATGAATGTAAGTGAGGGAAAAGAATATATTTATGATAAACCATTGAGATGCCTCCCCACTTTCCCTATAATGCTGGTTGAGGTCAAAGAGAAAGAGAAGACCAAAAATGTAATCTGAACAGGAATTGTACATCTGTTTCCCAGCTTCATACCAAGGCATTTAAGGTGAGCCTAGAGCAGTGGTTGGAATCATACAGCCTTCTGGTGGTTGTTGGACTACAACTCCCTTTGGCATACCAATGGTGAGGCCTTCTGGATGGTGCAGTCCAACATCTGGAGACCAAATAATTATCACCCATGATATGAGGTGATGGTAGGGAAATGTATGGAGGAGGAATAACCCTGTTCTTAACTAGGTTGGTTCTATCATTGGAGGAGGCAGCATACTGTAGGTGACATTTTCTGGTGGCAGCACTGAGGTATTAGTGGAGAGAACTGTGGGTGCTATTCAACATCCTGCAGCTTCTAAACTACCTTGTTGTCCTCAGGTGTGGTGGAGGACATTCCCCCTCAACTGACTGTGTTCAACTATCACTCTAGTCAATTTCTATAAGCATGATCAGAGAGGACACAATTTTATCTCTCGCCTAAGGAGGGCCAGAATATTTATAAATATTTGAATCCCAGATGGAAAAGAGTTTTTGTGCAGAAAAAAATGAATTTTCTGTATAGAAACTGTATAGAGTAAAAGCAATTTCCTGTACTTTTGCAGAAAGCAAAGTCCTGTGATTTTCACCACAGAAAATGTGATTTTCCCATACAGAGAATGTTATTTTCTGTTCCCTACCCCCACCCCCCAAAATTCCATGTATAGATTTTTCATAGAATAAACAATGAGGTGGAACAAAAGTAACTGTGCATCCTATTTGGGCCCTGCTAGATGTTCTTTTTTAATCTGTAAACTCACAGAATTGTTCATTTATTTATTTATCTGGGCAATCTGTATACAAATTTAAGATCAACTGTTGAGAAAGGGTAAGCAAGAGGATCTTGTAGTACCTTCAAGACTAACCAAGAGAAAGAAGTTGTAGCAGAAGCTTTTGCAGACTTGGTTTATTTCCTCAGATGCAGATGTTGGGAAAAGGCTGTATTCTATCGGTGATTTCATCTGATTCTTCTCAGATGATCTAAGCCAGTTTAATTTTTAGTCTGGCTCAGAGATATCATGTCTAGTCATGGGTGACACATTTTAAAAAGGACCTAGACATACTGGGATGTGTCCAGAAGATGGTGATTGGAATGATGAGGGGCCTGGAAACCAAGTTCTATGAGGAATGCTTGAAAGAGCATGGGTATGTTACCCTGGAGATGATACAAGAGGTGATATGATATTTGCTTTCAAATGTCTGAAAGGCTGCCATATAGAAGATGGAGTAGCCTTGTTCTCTGTTGTAAAAATAAAAAGGCTGGATTAGAACTTATCGATGGAAATTGCAGGGACACAGATTTTGGCCAACATTAGGAGAAAGTTCCTAATGGGGAGAATTGTTTGACCATGGAGAACATTGCCTTCCTTGGCAGGTAGTATGTTTTTCCTTCACTGGAATTAGTTAAATAGAGGCCGGATGGCCACCTGTCATGGATGCTAATGTTGTATCCTGGAACACAGATCCTGCACTCTGCAAGAAATTGGATCAGGTGAACTCCAAGCTCCCTTCCAACCCCATATTTCTATTGTTTTACCTACCCTGATAGCTCCCATCTTGAAATATCTAATAATTGGCTATATTTAATAATTTGGCTAAGTGTGACCATCCATGTGGTTTCAGGTAAACCAGGAAACCCCAAATACCAAGGCAGGATTCATGTAAGACCAAGGGAGGGGCCTTTGAACATTCCTCCCAAACCAAATACTCAGGTCAGAGAGTTAGCACCTGGAGGTGAGTCATTCACTAATCCACTCAAAGATAGCAAGAGTCCTTAATGCTTGTAAATGGGTTCTTCCTCTCCTGCTCCCCTCCAACAAAAGACCTTGCCTGTTCCTATTCAATTATAAAGCATTAACTATTAGTGATCATTAACTCTTCTGGAGTACCCTTTGTTTAGTCATGGGAACCTCCAAGAAACATTGCATTCCACTCAAACTCTTATCCCTTCAGGGGAATTATTTCATATAAATATGACCCGAAAACATAGTGTACACAGTTTCACCTCCTCTTGACTTCACATCATACTGTGTAGCCACCCCATTGTCTAGACCCCCCCCCACTGTCAGTGTACTTCGTGATCTCCGCTCTGCAGAATCAGTACAGTATAATCAACCATCCCCTTACTCTATTCCTCTATCAAAATACTTCCTACTATTTTCAATAGCCTTGTGTGAGTGTTTGATGCCTGAGTGTTTTGCATGAACGCTGTTGATAGTATTTTCCAATAAAGATAATTTAATTGTACCTTTTGGCTTAGAATCTCCTCTGTTATTACTGGTATACATAGGTTAAAAGGTCCTGCTATTGCCCGACTTCTCACTTGCCAAGCTGAGTTAGCTAAATGCCCCAATTCAATATTAGGACATCAGAGGGTCCCCATGGACCCCACACAATTCGGGTAACACTATAATTTCAAGTATGTTTGCCACCAGAATTTCACTCAAAATGAAAGACAGTACAAATTTGAGGAGGCCTTCTCAAGCAAAATGCTGGAGAAATTTAGTGGGGCAGCAATAGAGTTGCTATGCAACTCACAAATTACTCAAGATTTTATGTTTTTACATATTCCAAACTGAAGGAATGAAATTGACGATGGAATTATTGTGTTTGGTTTGACTGGTTGCATTTTAATTTAAGAAGTAAATTACTTTTTCCAAGTGCAGGTCACTGTGATGCTCTTTTTATGCTCTTGTGAACTTGATGTATGTCTCCTCACCCCCTATTTCACCATTCACCCAGACAGTGCCAGGCTATTTAGTGACCTGTAGGAAAAGGATTAATATTCAATGTGGCCTCAAGCACTTGTCTAGAGAAGTAAAAACAAAACCCCAAAACATTTAATAGTCAAAGTTGCAGTTTTGGGAAGGGGCTAAAATATATCTGACAGATTTAAGACAGTCACTGTTGGCACTTTTGGATTTGCTGCATTTGGGTTTTTACTGCATATGTTGAATACCTTGCAGTCTATGCCACTAGAACTGAATATGAATTCCAGGGAAATGAAGAAGTAATGGATCATATTTTCTTCTAAAATATCTGTTTTAAAAACAGATTGTGTTTTCTAAACATTGCTTATATAGCTTCCCAGTGTAACATAAGTATGTCATACAGAGGTTTGCTTAACTTCAAACTGGGTGTCTTTTCTGACTGACATTACATAATTAGTGGCACATCCCCAGATGGAAGGAATGTAGCCAAAGCTATGTGAATACATACAATTATTTCTGAAATAATTGAGGATGCATTTTCAGTGCTGCAGAGAGATCAGTCAGGATAGTGCTTCAACAGTGGTTTAGACCAGTGAAACTTAACCTTTTCTTTACCAGGGACCCCCTTTAAATATCTTTTGTTGACATGGACCCCCCAAGATTTAACTCAAGATTTAAGACATAATTAGTTTTTGAGATTTAAAACAACAGCAACAACACCTAACAACAATAATCCCTCCCATTAAACCTTCCCTCAGAGGCACTGGAGGGGGAGGAAAGACTTTTCTCCTGCTTCTTCCTGCAAGTTTGTGGCTGGAGTGAATTGAATGGCAATATGCAGGCCCAGTCAGCCAGCCTTTGTCTTGGCTCCTGTCATGTGGCCACTCCACTGTGGGCAGAAAGTGGGCCAAACAGCCTTCAAGCCTTCGTGGACCCCCTGTGAGGACATTATGGACCCCTGAGGGGCCTCTGACCACAGGTTCAGAACCACTGGTTTAGACTTTCCAATTTCATAGGATAAGGGGAGGACTAAGCCTAGGAAAAGGTGTGTGCAAGCCAGTGGTTATAACAGAGGTACAGTTGTCTCCCACTGTGTCCTGTGTTTGAAATCCATTTTTATGATGGTTGCTTTAAGATCTACAAGCATATATGCCTTCACATAGGATAAACTGAACAGTCTATACACAAACGTAAATGGACACAAATTTGACATTAAGGAAAGTAGTATAGAAAAGCCTGTAAGGGATGGTTGCTATTTTTATGGCCATTCAGTTGCAGGAGTAATTTCTCCTTCCTTCAGAAGAGTGACTTAGCAATAGGAAACTGATTAAATTATAGCATCATGATTGCCTTTATTTGGTAGAGGCATGCCTATAGTCTCTGAGTTGCTGCAGAGTTAAAAACAGTTTCAGCTTCTCAGAAATATAGAATTCAGAACAATGACAATCTTTTATTTTATTTCAGACTCTTCACCAGGTATGCTATAAGAACGTGCAAGCACATGTTGGGATAATACCTAGCTATTGTGGAGTACATCAAGAAAGCTCCCATGCCCTCAAAGAGGGCAGAGTAAAGTCATTAGGAGTTTATATATCTTGTGCTTCTAATATTGCTTAAAACATAGACATTCAAAACATACATCTAATAAAAATATGAGAATAACTTTATGGGGCATAACTGCAATCTTGTGTATAATTACCGGGTAGTAAAAACTAGCAAACTCAATTATGTTTTATTTGTCTCTGTGGGTTCAGTTTTAAAACACACTCGGCTCTAAGAAAAGATCTTCAAAAATACAATTGTCCCTTCATATTCTCTGGGGTTTGGTTCCAGGACCCCCCGTAGATACCAAAATCCGTCAATACTCAAGTCCCATTATATGCAATGGCATAGCAAAATGGTGTCCCTTATATAAGATGGTAACATCAAGGTTTGCTTTTTGGATTATTATTTTTTTAAGAATATTTTCAAGCTGTGAATACTTAAATCCGTGGATATCAAATCCATGGATACAGAGGGACAACTGTACAAGCTTGCTCTGCACAGCTCTGATAAGGAAGATACTTTACTGGTTAGCAGTGCCCTTTTGTCATCATGCATTTGTTTCTGTTTGCCTCTTCTATACTCACTTTGTACATTTACCTTAACTTTAACAGAGGCAAAGCAGAGCTGCATGGTGCCTGTTAGAATTCTGATGGCTCTGAAATCTTTTCAGCACTTTCCAAAATGAGAAGTCATTTTGAACAAAAGCTTAACATGGTTCCTTGTCTTTCATGTGTTTTGGGAAAAAAAGTATTCATGACATTTTCTGCTGAGCAATAGGTGTTACAATAGGCTTTGGGCCGGTTTACACAGCAGATTTATTGCGGCAACTTACTGTTTACAGTAATTATTTTCCGCAGCTGTGCCAGTCAGGTTTTTTTTCTAATTATGTCGCTTTGCAGTTCAGACTTGAATAAGTGTGGGGTGTGTGGCTCTGTGTGTCTCTGTAAATCTGCCTGTAAATGAACTCACTCCATAAAGCAGAAGGAGGGTAATCTCTCTGCTAAAAGACCATGCCGTGGATCCTATTTCCCCCTCCCTCCTTCTCCCAAGCAGAGAGAGAGAGAGAGAGAGAGAGAGAGAAGGAAAATAGCAGTTCAGCTTGCTACAGCCCTTTGTGAAATGGTTTCTCTCCCTCCCCCGTGCACAGGATAAAAGTGATGAACCTTTACATACTTTCAAAACAGCAGAGTATTAGAAGGAATGCTCCAGGAATGAAAGAAGTTGGGAATCCTTTTTTTTTTTTTTTCAAACTGGCTCGCAAAATAGCAGACAGGATTTTTGCAAGTTTCTTCTCTAATGGCTACTGTCTTTGCCTCCTCCCTGCCCCTCTTTTAAGCCCACCCCTGCATCACCAACCAATCACAATGCAGCTGTGCTTTAACCCTTAGTGGAATGCTAGTTTACACTGCCAATAAAGCACTACATTGCAAATATTCCTGCAAAAATAGCGACATGCCCTGCCACGCTATATTTGGGTGTTTTACCTTCCCCCCTTCTGAATGAGGCGATGCTGTGCTGTGATCTGTGGGAACTATGAGCTATCTTAGCGGTATATTTAGGGGAATATTTGCCCATGTAAACGACCCCCAAGTCTCTTACTGAATCGTAAGAAGGCCACTCATAGATTCTTTTCCCAAGTATCTTGGGACTGTTGGTCTGCCATTCCCTTTGCATTCCCTTTGTCTTAGTCTTAGTCTTTGCATTCCCTTTGTCTTAGACTTTGAAGACTCTCACTTACCCTTTGCAAAGTTTCCTGTTGAGGAAGAAATACAGGTGTCCCCCGCTTATAAATAACTAAGCATATATATAAGTATATGTATCTGACAGTTTAGGGACCAGACCAATATCAAAACCTGGAAATTGTTGAAATGCAGAACCCAGCCTCTTTTTTTAAAACTTGCAAATACATTTTGGCTGCCAAAAACCATAAATAACATGCTATATAGCATTTTTGAATGTATGCAAAAGCCAAATAACACAGTTGATTGAGGAGAAAAAGCAGCACATGGTCTGGTTATAATTGAAAAGGGTTGAAAGAGTGGATTGTCAAAAAAGCAGACCATCAAAACGTGGAGGATGCCTGTAGTGGTGATTTCTCCTGCCCCTAAATTCAGATTTCCACTGTAGGTATATTTTCTCCAGTGGAAGCCTCAACTTCAGAATAGGCTTTCCACTTTTCAATAACAAATCTGTTCATTATGAATTAGTAACAAGGATAGACTGAACACAAAAAAGGAAAACATCAAGATTCTGCAGGATGAGGATCACTGGTGCAACTACCCTAGATTGCTTTATGTTCATTGGTCAAAACAACAACAGCAACAACAACAGCAACAATAACAAATCACACAAAACCCTGGCAGTTTAAAGACCAGGCTTAAGGCTATTACCTGTCAGCTCAAGCTGTATTTATTTATTTACTTTTTAAAATCTTAAGTCTTCATCAGCACCTATTCCCTCGGATGCATTTTTGAAGAATCAGGGTGGATATTTACAGATCCTAAAGTCATTGAGCTCAGGAACACATGAGCTCAACTTCAAAACAATCCAAAATGGCACATGACTCCAGTTAGATTAAGGGTGCATCTACACTGTAGAAATGATGCCATTTGACATAACCTTAAGTGTTGTAGCTCCAGTCTATGGAATCCTGGGAGTTGTAGTTTTACAAAGACTTTAGCCTTCTCTGCCTCACAAAACTACAAATCCCAGAATTCTGCAGGGTGGAGCCATGGCAGTTAAAGTGGTGGTTTTCCATGGCTGCACAGGGATTTGAACCCTGGTTTTCCAGAATCCTAGTCCAGCACTCAAACCTCTACACCACACTGGCTCTTTGGTTCCAGGCGCATGGGGCGGGGGGGGGAACCCTTCCATTTCCTCTCATCAGATGGCTTAGGAAGCACTGCTCCAAATTTATGAAAAGGATTGTTCTTAGCTTTATACCCAGTGTGTGAACCTGGCACCTTCTGCACATAAAGCTTCTGTTCTTCAGTTGAGCTATAGCCTCTTTCCTAAAGCACTGTTTGGAGGGTGGGGGAGTTTACCCCTTTGGGGAAGAAAGGTACAATAGAAATACAACAAACTCTCCAGTCATCCCCCAGCATTGGCTAGCTTGGATACAGCTGATGGAAACAGGAAGTCAATAGACAATATTTCCCAACCCTGATACTGAAAGTAGAAGTGGCTGTATCCTGACACCATTCACTTGATGTAAGTATCTGAAATCTAGTTGCTAATACTGCTACATCTGTATTGCTAAGTGATTTTTTTTTCATGGCCAACTCTTCTCTCTGTCTTTATATGATCAGAGCACACATTAAGCCAAAAACTGTTCATCCATTTCCTTTATGCATTTTCCCATTTAAAAAGAATGCTAAATTGCATCTTAGGTAGAGAAGGCTACCCACTACTACCACCACACACACCTCTCTCAGTCCAAAAGTTCTGTGTCCTTCAGTTATCCTTTGACTTTCCTCCAGGAAAAAGAAAAAAGAACTGAAATGACATCAATTATTTTTTCCTCTCCAATTATCTCCTGATCCCTTGAGCTTTTCTAAGTAATTCCACAGACGGAGGTGACTTGATCTTCACAGCTTAAGCAACATGGATCAATAGCAGACGTGGCCCATATATTTAGAGCAAGGGGTGGCAGGTGGGGGGGAGAGAACTTCAGCAATTCGCTGAGAGCTGAAAATAGACCAAACAGAGATCTGACACAATCTTGCTTGTGAAAAGAGAAATAAGATGTTCTAATACTTTGGGCACAAAATACTGCAGGATTGATCTGGCTCCTTACTCAAGTACTGTAAATACATATTAATTGAAAGGGCTGGAATCTTATATTCAATCTGTCCCATATATGAAAGGAGTCATCAAAGTTTGGGATGTAATGCATAGCAATTTCTCCTCTTCTCCCCATCTTGTGTGGGACTGCTTAACCTCTGCTTTGGTGTCCTTGCATTGTGTATTTCCCTGTTCCCAATGGTCCAGGGTTGTCCCCAAGCATTTGGTGCCTGAGACAGAATAGCAAATCAAGAACACACACACAGTCAAGGAGCATAGCACCCAAAGCAAATTATTTGGGCACATGAGGCAGAATATCCTACAAGTACCCCTCCTCATACCTGGGAGTAAAAATACAATAGTGACAAATGTAATAGCTAAACATTTGCTGCCCTTTCATGACACTCTAAATTTGCTTCCTGATGATCACTTCACCTTGCTTAATGTCAAGGCAAGCCCTGCCTCAGTGGCATCCAATGAGTAAAGTGAGAAAACACACAGGATTCTGATGTCACGGTCCAAGGTGAGTGATCATGGGTTTGCATCTCCATTGCTCAGTTGTTTCATTTCATAATTGAAGTTGGCTTCACATGAGACCATAATCCTACCAGTGAAACAGTATTTACTTGAGAAGGGGTGAAATCAGTCTGGCAGGATTATAGGCCAGAATGGGTAGGGGGAGAAATTAACACAGGGATTCTGTTTTGGTTGCATCTCTATGTTGAGAGTAATATGTAGTTCAGTTTGTTTGGTGTACAAATTGAATGTGCTATCCACAGGTATAGGGGTAAATCACTCAGTGACAGAGTATATGTTTTGCCTACAGAAGGTCCCATCTTTATTTATTATTAGTTATAATTCCATCCTATATGGTGACTCTCTTTGCTCCAGTAAGCTCAAGATGGTGTCCATGACTTTCCTCCTCCTTGTTTAAACCTCACAGGGAGGCAGGTCAGACACACAGAGAGAAATAAGTAACCCAAAGTCACTTAGTTCATAGCTGAATGGGAAATTGAACCTGGTTCTCTTAAGCCCCAGTTTAGTACTCTAACCACTACACTGGCTCCATTGACTGCCTGGCATTTCCTGCTCTAAAAAAATCAGGCAGCAGAAAATGGGAAAGAACTCTGCCTGCATCTTTGGAGAGCTGCTGCCAGCATGAGGAGACTCCATGGGTCTAAATAAATGACTCACTTGAATTGTTATACAGTAGCTTCTTTTGGCTTGGAAAAGTTAATTGTTTTAACTACAACTCTCATGAGCTTCTCAATTTAGGAAACTGTATTCTAGAACTAAATTTTCCAAGTTCCTGACCCAACCATTTTGAAATGGGGTGAATGGGCTGGGGTGTATAGGTCACTACCTCTTGTCCTCCTTCCATGGTTCTCCACTATATAGACCATGCAAAGTTCCCACATGCAACCCTCCCACCTGTGGCCTGAAATGGGACACTCTGGGAAACACTGTGCTACTTGATTTCTCTGCTCCAGGGGTGGGAATTGGGTGGCCCTCCAGAAGTTGTTGGGCTGCATGGCCCAGCAGTCCTAGTTGGCAGAGCCAAAACAAAGGATGCTAAAAGTTACAGTTTAGCCATATCTGGAGGACTGCCTGATTCCCACATCTGTAACAGAATCTATGGGATAAAGTAACCCAGCACAGCTTCAGAATGGGAGAACAAGGCTGGAACTGTTTGCCAAGCCATCTGAGTGCACTGAAGTTCTTCTCCTGCCAATAGAACAGCCTTTCTTTCCTCTCTAGCCTGCTGCATGGATAGACGTGTGGAATATTAATCCATGTGGACAGGAAATGGGGATCTTTGTTATATGTTGTGCTCTCTCTTTCTTTTTAGAAGATGTGGACACTTGGTCCTGGACTGGTTTGTTTTTGTGAACTGCATTAGAAAAATGTATGCACAGTGCAATAACATACTGTGTAGATTCTTAAGCAGACATAGGTACAGATGTATATAGGATCAATATAGAGTCCATGAACATTACTGTTCCAACATCAATGACTGCCCCTAAATTAATGCATTTTTTTTTTAAAAAATCCCCCAATCTGTGGTCAAATTCAAGAAATAATAGGGTAGCACATTTCAGTCCTCTAACATTCAAGAAATGTAAGAAAAGCCAGCCACCACTAAGTTCCTTTTCCGAGGTTAAGAGAAACCAGCTTGCTTAAGGCCCTCAGTGCCTACTAAAATTTTCAAGCTAAATCTGAAAATGTGAATGTCACCAGTGGTGACTGATGGCTTCCAATTTCAGTGAAACAACGAATCCCCTCTGGGTCTTAATCTAAACCTTAAGAGAGCTGTCCATGGTGCCAAGTCTTTTTTTGGGGGGGATAGGGTTCAGCACTTTGGACAGCTGCAAGAGTGGACTCACTCTTCAGTTGACATTGTGGCCACCAGTTGCCACTGGAAGTAATGGACACATATTTACTAACGCAATATGTCAAAACAGAGACCCAAAGTACAGTTGGGCAACTTAGGTCTTCTAGCTGTTGTTGGATTGCAACTCCCATCCATTTTAGCCAGCATAACCAATAGTGAGGTAGGGTGGATTTTGAACTCTAACTATATCTGAAGAGCCACAAGTTGTCCAGCCATGTACTACAGAGGATCAGGGCTGGTGGCAGCTGCCAGTGGTGGTGTAAAAGTGGATTTGTTACAGTGTATGAGTGGGTGGTCCCTCTTCACACATGAAATTTATTTATTTAGTTATTTATACCCTGCTCTTCAGCCACAAGGCTATCAGAGCGGTGTACAAATTGTTTAAGCAATAGCTATTTACGCATCTACACTGCATTAAACAGTTTCCAATGTGTGTTAGCTAATTGCCCCCAGAAGCTGGGTACTCAATTTCCCAACCTATGAAAGGATGGAAGGCTGAGTGTGTTAAGGAAAATGCAACATGGGACATACAGTGATAGAAATAAAATATGTATGTGAAAGCCACAATGACTAAGCAAGAGCAATTATGAAGCTACACAGGTGCAAAAGCTAATGTAATTTAGAAGTCTTGAGAGCCAAGGACAGAGTTACAGAATGCATATTGGAAACACCTGAGATCCATTAAGTGTACAAGGTAAAATGATGAAATACTTGGGTTGGTCTTAAGCATGGGTTGAACTATGTGAACCAATCAAAATGGATGTACACACCCACTGGGTGGAAACTAACTAGTGGGTGGTGATTAACAATGGCTATAATAATAGCAATGTTTGCCAATGTATGTGTGTGGAGTAGTTTGGAGATATTGTGGGTAGTTGAGGGGATTTGTAGAGATTGTGATTTGTTGAGCACATAGTATTTGTATATAGAAGAATAAAGTAGATCTTATATAAGACTACTGAGTTGCCTGGTGTCCTGAGTGAAGATACAAGAGCCAGCAGAATCCTGGGGAAGTTTGGAGACATCTGAGGAGGAAAAGAGAGAAGGCTTGGAGAGTTTGTCAGGATCTTCAGCCTATTCTCTGAAACTCTGCTGCTTTGGAGAAAAGTGTTAACCACTGATCAAAGCTGGTCAGCTCTGCTGCATAACAAGGTGGTGAGTTAGGGCCAAGGGTGAAGAGCTACAACTCCCATCATCCCTGACAGAGTGAACCTTGGAGCCTGATGGAATCGAACTTGCAACATGGTGGCTTGCATACTGGCATTTAACCACTGCGCCATGTATTTAGGACACTGACCATATGGCTGGTAAATGCATTTGGCCTGAAAGTATCCAGCTTTGTCTTCAGCTCCAGGGTCAAGTAAATGAAAGGGAAGAAGCGTCCAATGATATAAGATAGTAAGTGAATTCCCAAGGAGAAAAAATTCTGAGGAGGTTGTAAATGGGGGTGAGAGTCATCCAGATGCCATTGGACTGAAAGTCCCAGCATCCCTAGATAGCATAGCCAATTATGAGGAACATAGGGAGTTGCAATCAGCAACATGAGGAAGGCTGCACGTGCAATAATGACCAGAGACTTATGTGCATGTACACATACTCCAAACTGGCCTACTGACACAGAGGACAAGGGACACTGCAAGCAGGGAGAGTGGCAGCAAGAGGGTTGATGTCAAAAGAAAGAGGAGAGCTGTAGCAGCCACATTGCTATTATTGCTATTTAGAGAGTTTCACCAAGTCAAACCACTTGTATAGACTACTTCAGGATCTACTTGGGATTTTGTACACTGTTAGTCACATTGAAGCTAAAAGAAGGATGCACACTTTCAGGAACATGGGGGGTGTTTTTCTGGATCAAGATTTAGGGCTCATCTACACCAACAGGAAAATACAGCTTACCTTTGGGGCATCCTGGTCCACAGTAACCCCATGCTTGTCTACATGATCACGACACACACACACACCCCAAAGTGATTTTCTATACACAGTTTCCTTTTCAAACCCACCCCAATCCAATAATTTGCAGGTTGTGCAGACAAATGGCCACGGCTGCTCTGATTCCCCACCCCCCACCATGCTCGTGAAGGCATGTATGTCTTTTCTCATGGCTCAGAGGGACTTCTCCAAACAACTATAAGCAAAAGAAGAGGAGGAGGAGGAGGAATTGATGTCACAGAAGGCAAGCAAAGTCACTTCAGTGTGAGGGCAGTATGTCCAGAAAAGCAAACCCTTCTGAAGCAATCACTAAAAACTGCTAAAAGGAGGATACTTCTTCATGCTGCCAAAAATATTCATGTGAAATTATGAATACCTTCATCTTGCTTTTGAGAGATGTGGCCTGAAAGCATTTTGCCTTGTCTTGATAATGCCAGTTAGCTGAAAATTTTCTGCAGGAAGCAGAATGGACCTGAAGCATTTACAAAACTCATAAAGAAAAGACTGAACCTGGGCTAGAAGACTAGCTAGACTCCCCCCACCCTACATGTTTTAATTTGCCACTGAATATGCTGGAGAGACATGGTAACTTCTCTCATTTATTGCCTCCCTGATTACTCTTCCCATCCCCAACCTTTTCCCTCTCCGCTCCATGCAGTACAAAGCAGGACTCCAGGTGTGCTGTTTGCACACTACTCAGAAGAAAGGTACATATAAAAGGCCTGGGGAAAACTGCCACTGCTCTAATACATTCCGCACTGAATGTAATGGTGGAAGGGTGTGTGTGTGTCTGTATTGCAGTTTGGTACCTCAAAGTGAATCTTGGGAAAATAAGAAACCTTCCTGGTGCAAGCAACTACCAAGGAAACATCACTTGCTGACGTACATGGCCTAGCACCCTCAAGCCACTCATTGCCTGAAGTCTTGGGAGGGTTTTTTTTTCTTTTCTTTTCACACCACCTGTGAAACTGAATTTTACCCTGTTCTTCACAGACTGTGCTGTAATGCTCAGCTTTGTGCCTTCCATTCATCCTCTGAAAGAAAGAGGTGGTCTTTATAGATTTGCAAGACATTATGATAAGGACAAGGCTTCCCTCCCCCACTTTTTTTTTTTTAAAAAAAATCTCTTTCTGAGAGCCATTTTACTCACTGCTGCTCATTTTATCCTTTGTATCAAAGAACGTAGAATTAAGGAGACCAATCTTCTCCTGATAAATCTGTGTCTTCTCAAAGTGCCTTTTCAAGAATCTGCAAGAGGAAATTCTCTCTCTCTCTCTCTCTCTCTCTCTCTCTCTCTCTCTCTCTCTCTCTCTCTCTCTCTCTGAAGTATTTCTGTAAGAGCTGTAGAGGAGACCAAATTTCCCCCTTGTGTGATATGAGGTTACTTGCTGCATCCTTGGTGGCGTTAACATGCTACATTTAATATATCATGAGGGGAGAAATGACAGTTAGTATGAATTATATGACAGCTTTAACAAAATTTTATCCCCCATCATCAACACATGCCACAAAATTAACTACAGTTTCCCCTCCACATTTGTGAACTTGGCATTTGTGGTTTTGAATATTCGCGGGTTTGGGGAGGGCCCCCGCCCTCCCAAAAGCCGCGACATGGGGCCTCTGCACGCCCTGTTAAGGCCTTGGGTGGGAGGGGGGAGGGCTGGGGAGGTGAGCACGGGGCCTCCAGAGACGCTCCGGAGGCCCGCGAAGGCCTGGATAGGGGGTGGGGAGGGCCGGGGAGGCCTTCACGGGACCTCCGGAGATGCTCCGGAGGCTCCGTGAAGGCCTGGGGAGAGGGTGGGGAGGGCTGGGGAGGCCTTCACGGGACCTCCGGAGACACTCCGGAGGCCCAATGAAGGCCTGGGGAGGGAGTGGGGAGGGCTAGGGAGGCGATCATGGGGCCTCCGGAGACGCTCCGGAGGCCCCATGAAGACCTGGGGAGGGGGTGGGGAGGCGGGGGAAAGTGACTATAGGGCCTTCAGAGGCCCCGTGGTCATTTTGGTGGGGGAGGGGAGGGCAGTTGTTATTCGCGGATTTTTACATTCGCAGGGGTCTGGGGAACCTAACCCCTGCGAACGTGAAGGGATGGCTGTATACCCTGCAAGTGTATATATAAGGTGTCGAATTTCATTCTCCTTCTATAATAAATTATAGAAACTATCACAGTCTTCTCTATTTGAAGTTGATTTGGCTAATGTTAGAGGAAGAAAGTAAGATTTAATCAGAGCATAGAAATAGTTTTAGACTACAACTCCCACAGTCCTCCAGTCAGGATGCCCACTGGTTATGGTAGCTGGGAATTCTGGGAAGTGCAGTCCCAAAATTTAAAGTTTCCAAACTCTGAGCATGATCTACCCCATTCTGCATTTACAGCTGGAAGTGATTTCCACAGGGCTCATCAAGAGTATTTTTCTCCCTCTTTCCTGAGCATGTGGAAATAAAATGTGCTTATTTCTCTGTGTGCCTCTTGCATCTTGTTGTAGTTATTCTGCACCTCCTTTGAGTCTTGTATTCAGATTCTTGACATGCCAGTCACTCTGATGGACAGCTCAGCTCAGTTTCATTCACTGGTTGAGATAGAAATCTGCCTTTGCTTCTATTGTATGTACTATGTATGAATCAAGGGTAAAGTGATCATGGAGATTATGTATTGTGCAATACAGTGGGCAGAATTTTGGAAAACCTGGGTGTGATGGATCTGTATTCAGATTCTGGCTGTGAAATGCATCAGTGTTAGTTGTCACCAAGACTATTTCATTGGGTTCTTCTGTGAATAAATGAAATACAATGTAGGGAGGTAGATAGTGTGTCAAATATAGAACAGGAAACTTGGGTTTATATTCTAGCTCAATTATACCCTTGTGCCAGCTACTACAACCTTTCTTGTTGTGTGCTTTGAAGTAATTTCTGACTCAGGGCAAGCCTAAGGTGACCCTATCATGGGGTTATCTTGGCAGAGTTTGTTCAGAGGGGGGTTGCCCTTGCCTTTCTGTGAGGCTGAAAGAGTGTGACTTGCCCAAGGTCACCCAGTGGGTTTCTATAGCCGAGCAGGGGGTTAAACCCTGATCTCCCAGTTCAACACTCAAACCACTACACCACACTGGCCTTTATGACCTCCTAGCCTCATATAATTCCCAGGGTTGTTCTGCAGATTAGCTGCTATAACAATCTCTTGCTCAGTCTTTGTTTTAGATTCTTCAACCCACCAAATTTCTTCTGTTCTTCCACTACACAATCATGTTACTCCTCATTTCTGTGGCCTACACCAGCTTTTTCTTTCTCCTCATTCTGGTTTTCTCCGGGATCTTAATTCTAGTTAGGCATCTGCTCACCTAATTCTCCAAGCCTCCCCTCACCCTCATTGCTCCTCTGTGAGCCTGAAGGCTCTTTCCCCAGACTGCCCCCTGTTTTCCCTTGCTGCTCCAGATCATCAAAATTCGTTAGCTGAACGCATCTGTCTGTAGCCCTTTCCCTGGGTGTAATCAAAGGAGGGGTGAGAAGTGTGTGGCCCTTCACATGTTGCTTGTCTGTGGCTCCTAGAAACCCGAGCTAGCATGGCCATTCAAAAGCTTAATAAAAACCAACTTGTATCACTTATTTTTCCCTAACCAATCTCATGTCTTTAATATTTGCCATCACTTTCTTTTTCTTCTGTGCTTCATTTAACTTAGGCAGTCAAGCCCCATACATAGAGCTAATCATAGAGGACAGAACTGGGCCATGTTTGTCATGGAAAGTTACTTGGTCAAAGGAAGTCATCATGCCAGTCATTTCTCAAATAAATAATTGCCTTTAATGTACACCCCAAAGCACCTCATTTTGCTACTTGTTCAGTTATTTGTTCATTCCTTTACAAAAAAATTGACAAAGTAAAAAAAAAATGGCATAAAATTGGGGAATCCTTTAAAAAAAAACCACATTTTGTTCCCCCAAAGTAATGAAAAAAATTAATGCACAAATATTACTCATTACATGAACAGAGCAATGAGTTGGCAGTCGATGTGGTATTTTGTAAAAGGAACAGTATTTGTTCTTATATACTATCAAGTTGGCTTTGACTTATGATGCCCTTGTTAGCCCCAAACATAATGCCTTATATGTGGCTTACAATGTGTTACTTACAAATTTTGGCTGTATGGCTTGGCTCCATCCCTGGTGTTGCCCCTGTTCCTAATATCTACAGTCTTATGAAGACATTCCAAGTTGTTATTTCCCCAGTCTGGTGGGAGGGAGGGATGATTACAAATGCTTATCTTTTTTTCTTTTTAATTTTTCCCCTTGGGTCTCCCCCTCACACCTTTGTCTTTCCTTCTTTTACTGATAAAATGATGAGGAGAACATGGTTAGACATTCTTCTTTGGAATGCTATTGCTTTTCACTAGGTATTAGCTTTTGCTTCAAGTTGCCAAACCCAAATATGGGTCTTCCATGTAATACTGAGATTTGTCCCATGTTCTATCCCCACTACATCTATTCAGCATTATTAATTGAAGAACCCAGAAATTATTAAATAAATAAATATTTGCTATAGAATTTCTAATTAATGTAGTGATTGATCTTATTAGCTACTTAATAGCTTTCACTACCTTGCAGTGAAAAAGAGATTTTTGTCTCATTATTCATTGCAGGAGGTGGTCTGAAGAAGAGAGTGTGTTTAGAGAGCATTGGACCTTGTTAGAAACTGGTAATAGCAGATACTGAACTTGGGACCTTGACTGCTTCATAAAAAAAATATGTATTCTAGCATTTATCTTTGCAGGCCATGTTTCTTGACTCAGAAGGGGAGCTAAATATGCAGTTCATCAATAATGCAGAAAAATGTTCTGCATATGCCCAGGTGCACTCAAAATATTCCTGATTAAGAATTCTTCAACCTTTGCACTGATCTTTGTAGTCATTCATTGTTGCTCGTCAGTAGCAGCAGTTCAGCAATGTCCTCTAACAGAATGAATACATAATCCCTTATTAACCTTTTGCAGTCCAAAAAACCATCCACAATGTTACCTTTTAAACACTTGAATGTATAACATACATGTTGGTGAATATGAGTGGTGAAAGAAGACTTATGCAGATGATTAAAACCAAAACAAAAACAACAACAACCCTGATGCTATTTGACTCCATGCTTTAGGGCATCCTTCTCAAACCTGGCAGTTTCTATATACACTGAACTACAAATACCACAGTCTTTGTCTATTGATCAGATTTGTAGTTCAACATTTCTGGAAAATGTTAAACAAGGAAGGTCAACTTAAGAAACTGCGAAAAAGCATTTCTGAAGAAGCCAATAACAAAACTTGCCACTAGGTGGCAATAATGAACACCAAATATACCATTCTCCATAAATACCACAGTGTCCGGAAAGCAACTAGTTACCAGCAAAGTATAAACAACACTAGTCTGGGAAGAGAGCCAACTGTTAATTAGCTCACAGGAATGCAAACACAGTCAAAGATATAGGAGATTTTCAGATGCGATTTTCGGGTCTATATATTCCAAAACAACTCCGTTGCTGCCATGCGGCAGGGGAGCAGTTTTGGACGATGCCGTTCCTCTGCCAAACCCCTCCGTGTCACTTCCATGACAGAATGGAGGAAGCCGCGTCATATTTCACTCACGGGCAACAATCGTGAGTGAAATATGACACAGCTTCCTCCATTCTGTCATGGAAGTGACACGGAGGGGTTCGGCAGAGGAACGGCGTTGTCCAAAACTGCTCCCCTGCCGTGTGGCAGCAGCGGAGCTGTTTTGGAATATATAGACCCGAAAATCGCATCTGAAAATCTCCTTAGTCCAGTAACACAGTCCAAAAGGTCAAAGGCTTATGGCAGTCAGTCAGTGTGGGTCCAAAACAGTCCGTGGGTTGACAGGAGCAGGCAGCAGATTAGTCAGGGGCAGTCCAACGTTGAAGCATGAGTCAAGGTAACAGAAGTCAAAATAACCGGATCCAGGCACCAAAGTCAGCAGGAAACTTTCACCAGGAAGGTCAGTTAATCTCTGACAGAGCCTCCATTGCCTCTCCCAGCATATATAAAGCAATTAAGGCTTTGTCAGGTGGTTGTTAACTAGCAGGTTTTTCTCATAAAGCCTCAGAGATTTCCTTTGAGCTTCTTTTTGAGCTCACTGCTGGGTATATGATGGTGGACGTAAGTCCCTCTCTTCTTCTTCGTCCTTATCTGAATTGGCAGAACACTCTGCTGGAATTGATGCCTACCCACTTGGACAAGGCTCTTCCTTTGCTTGAGCCTCTAGGTTGGCAGGGTTCCCTGCTGGCACAGGTGTAGATAAACCTGTGTCAGGGTCCTTAGGGCCATTCCCTGCCATGCCATCCTCCTCCTCTGACTCTATACCCTCACCAGGCTCATGGGCCATGACACACAGTTTCTTTTTAAAACTGTTGAAATTGTTTTGCAATGAGTAAAGTGGAGATTTACATGTCTCCTCCATACCACTACTGTTGATTCTGATGTTCAGGATGAGGAGCCTGCCTTTTTATAAACATGTGTAGAACAGTTGGCATGAAATTCAAAATACTGTACTACAGTTCTGCCACATTATAACTTGCTGCAAGGAACATAGGGATGGGAAGTTTAAAAGGGTAAATACTTCTCTTTAGAGCCTTTCTGCAGAAACCTCAAAGCTTGGAAGCTGTAACTCTGTCTTTTCTACCCTGGCACACACTGTGGTTGCCAGAGTGAAAACTGAAGAGGGTTCCTGTACCTTGAATGGTCATGTAGAAGAGGGAATTACAGCAGGTGTTACTTGTTACCTGGTTGTGTGACAAACAGCACCTGCTGAAACACTCTCTTTTAGACAAGCATTAAAGGTATAGGAGCCCTCTCCAGTTTTCACTCTGGCAACCCTAGGAGGAGATGAGAATTGAACACTTGGTTGCCATATGCAGCAACATTACCACAGCAAATCTAATTTACACCCTCAGTTAATCAAAGAGCAGTGCAAAGTGCATAAAATTATATCAACACACTGCTCAACAATCTTTTTTTTTTAATGACCAATATGAACCAAATCTTTGTTAAAACAGTCCAATTACAATAGTCCTAATAGCACAGGAACCTTTACTGCTACAGTATTCAGTAGAATACCAGCCCAGTGACCACACATGTTGAGTTCATTCCTCTCTATTTCTCCAAAAATCCAACCAAAGAGGAAGAGATTTACCTTCTGGCAGAGGTGGCCAAATGCCATGTAGCCCAAACCCACTTTTCAGTTTGGTCAAATTCTTAAGAAATGCTCCCCCACTTTTTAAACCTTTGTTTAAATAAATATTTCCTTTCCAAGAGGCATTTAACAGCAAAAGAAATATTGTATTTAACTTTTAAAATGTTCATTATAGTCCCTGCATTTAAAAATTAAAGTGCTCCCAAATGTGCCTCCTCTCACATTTAATTAGTTTATTTTTATTTCATTGAAAATTAAAAATATTATTTCTTAACATTTTAAAAAATGAAACTATTACAAACCTGCTCAGATTTAATTATTATAATGAAATTTCTTGGTTTTAATAAAGTAAAATCAACCTGATTGTTTAAATTCATTAAAGATTATGATCTGAATCTTGTTGATTAATCCCAACTAGAGTAGATCCATTGACTCAGTTCTTGTATAGTAATACACAAAAGTAAATCTCATAGATTCAATGGGTCTGCTCTAGTCGGGGCTACTAAGAGAATTCAGAATTGCCTTTAATTTATTATTTAATAAGACTTTAATATGATACTGACTAGGGAACGTGGCAATAACTAGGATGTTGACTATGCCATTCACAACCGTGGATTTTTCGATTGACTGCAGCACATTTAGCAGTCCACTGTTGCATTTCACCTTTCAATTTTATTTTACTCAGGGGACATTATCAGACAGGAACTGAAAAAAGCATTCCACAATCTCCTCTCCCACCCCTCTCCCATCCCTGTAACGCCATAATAGTAAAACTTTTCAGACCTACCTTTGTAGCGTCTTCATGGCAGCTCAGGAGTGAATGGAGCTCTAACAGATCTCCTTTCACTTCCTGGAGTGAAATCCCTCCCGTTCTCATGAGAAGACGAGAGTATGGGAAATTCAAAAATAAAAAGCAAAATACAAGATAAAAACTGAAAGCAAGCACAAAGACACACTTTAAAACTTCCAAGTAAACCAGGGAAGATTTTAAAAAATTGTGCACTTACCTTGATGTCCCAGTCTCACCAGGAAGTGTTCTGGCAGGGACCTCCCATTGATGCTGAGATCTCGCCAGTGAAATGGGACAACTTTTCAGTTGCACAAATATGCATTACAGAAATGGAACAGAAAATGTATTGATGGCTTCTCCCATCAATAAAAAGCAGTGCCGGCAGAATGGCAGCAGAACGGGTGCATTACGAGAGGGGAACTATGTCATTTGAAAAGGAAGCCCTTTAGCGATCTCCTGGCATCGTTGGCTATATACAATACTGTATTTAGCACATCTGATGATCTCCAGGGTCACAAAAATGGCATAGGCCCACATGGGATCTACAGTCCAAACCTTGTCCACCTATGTTCTAAAGGCATTCAAGGACACACTCGGGCCAGTCTGTCTGGTTAGCAAGTTCTATAACAGTGATTCCCAATGTTGGTCCTCTAGGTGTTTTGGACTTCAACTACCAGAAGCTCCAGCCAGCTTGTCCAAAAGTTAGGAATTCTGGGAACTGAAGTCCAAAACACCCGGAGGACCAATGTTTGGGAATCACTGTTCTATAAGTGTAGTAAAGGCTCCTACATTGAATACCTACCCAATGGATCTCTGTTGTGCTTGCAGAATCCATGGCAGAACCTCTTGGACCTATCCTCATTTATCTGGTGATGATGTCACTGAGTGTAATGGACTTTACACTCAATCCACCTCATAGCCATGGGCAATCTGCCATCAGAATGGACCTCAAAGGACTCTAATGTTAAGTCATAACTATAGATGCAGGGCAGTGACTTGCAAGTTATCATCTGAATCAACCCTTGGACATCCACTTGAGCCCTAGAAGGTATTTTTTTTAAAAGGGTCTCTTCCAATCTGTTGGTAGGATGTAGGAGGGAATGAAGTAAGGGCATTTTCATTTGATAAAATTTATACAATTGCAGACCTTTGAAAGTCGCACGTACTTGGATATATCTTCTGTTTACTGTGACATTACAGCCACATCAACCCCCTATGAGGAGTACCCTGCCTATCCATTCCAGAGCCAGAATTACTTGCTGTGATCATTGCCCAGCAGATTTGTATCTGTTGTGGCATCAACATGTGTCTACGGCTCTCTCTTTCTCTCTCTCTCTCTCTCTCTCTGGCTGTACTTCGCAAACGAAGATTCAGGAAGGACTCATCACGCGCTTTCTGCAAGCGCGCTGATGACTAAAAAGGCCAATCCGAGATAAACAAATCTGGTTGCAGAAAGCATAGCAGAAGGTCTCCTTCGGTGATGTTTCAGGGTTGTGATTCTTTCTGTGTTGTTTTTTCTCTTCAAGACTTGTTTGGTGTGAGTTCTCAAATAAGGCTGCAGCATTGTGGATAGTGCGTCTCCATGCCTCCCGATGGAAGGCCAGGGCGGACCATTGTTGGTGATCAATTTGGCCAAGCCTGAGATGTTGTTTCAGGGAGTCCTTGTATCATTTTTTTGGAGCGCCCCTCTTATGCTAACCCATGGCAAGTTCACCGTAGAGTACTATTTTGGGGAGGCGATGGTCCTCCATCCTAGAAACGTGCCCTGCCCAGTGCAGCTGTGTTCTCAATATCATGGCCTCAATGCTGGTGATCCCTGCTTGCTCAAGGACAGCAACATTTGTCACATAGTCAGTCCAGTGTATATTTAGGATTGTGCGTATACAGCGCTGATGAAAGCATTCGAGGAGTCATAGGTGGTGGCGATAGGTGACCCATGTTTCAGACTCATAAAGGAGAATAGACAGAACAATGGCTCTATACACACTGATTTTTGTGCTTCACCTCACATGTTTATTACTCCAGACTCTTTTGTGAAATCTTCCAAATGCGCTATATGCCTTTGCTAATCTGTGATCAATCTCTTTGTCAATCTTGGCATCTGAGGAGATGATGCTTCCCAGGTAGGTGAACTCCTGAACGGGCTTGAGCACAGATTTGCCGACGGCAATGTGGGGATGGTGGTGTTTGTCTTGTGGTGCAGGCTGAACTTCTGTTTTCTTAAGGTTGACTTCCAGCCCAAACAGCTCTGCAGCTGTTGCAAAGCAGGATGTTAGGCGCTGCAGGGCTGCTTCTGTGTGGGCAACAAGGGCAGCAGCAGCAGTGAAGAGCAGCTCATGGACTAGATAGTTTAGAGTCTTAGTGTGATGGCTTAAGTTAAACATATTTATATATTTCTTTTGAATATGTTGCCTTTCCCAGTGTGCTGATTGGCTACTCAGGAAACACACCCAACCAATCACCACCCACACGCAAATTCCCTCTCCATCTCACAATGCACTCAGTCTGTGGCCCAGATTCCTGTCACTCAATCTGTGGCCCAGATTGGGTCCCAGGCAATCAACTTGTGGTGGTGGTACACCACTGCAGCCACTGTGACAGGACCCAGGAAGTCAACTGGTGGTGGTGGTGGTGGTGGTGGCGGCGGCAGCAGGGGAACAGAGCAAGTCACCCTCAGCTATTCCAGGAAAAGTCTAATGCTGAGAATGGGGAGGAGGAATTTAAATCCACTGACCTACCTTACAGGGTTGTCATGAGGTCTACTGGTTGTTTTTTTGGGAGTTTTTAAAAGGTGTATGGTACACCGAATCCAGCTAGTTGGAATGAATTGTTGGATTTGAGACCTTTTTATTCTCTTTGAAATCAGTGGTTCTGCTGATACATTCATTAGAATAATAATGCAGTTTATATCTAAAGGAACTGATGTGCTTAATATGGAGTACTATATATGTCATGGAGGATTTCATGCATCCTCCTCTCCTCTCCTTTTTTTTTTTTTTAAAGAAAAGGAAGAATTGCACAAATTGAGCCATGGCCCCCACATCCTGAAGTGGGCCCCCAGGCCAGGATCTTTGGCGGGGGCCCTGCCTACTGCTAAGGTTAAGGGCAGCGAGATACTCTACAGGATTTAGGATAAAAATTAAAATAAGTCAGTTTAAATGATGATACCAAAATAATATCAGGAGCCCTGTGGTGCAGTGGTTAAATGCCAGTACTGCAAGCCACCACATTGCAAGTTCCATCACAGAGGGCTCCAAGGTTCACTCAGCCTTCCATCCTTTCGTAGGTCAGTAAAATGAGTACCCAGCTTGTGGGGGCAATTAGCTAACACACATTGGAAACTGTTTAATGCAGTGTAGATGTGTAAATTGCTATTGCTTAAAAACAAATTGTAAGCCACTCTGATAGGCTTTGTGGCTAAAGAGTGGGGTATAACTAACTAAATAAATAAATAAAAAATAAAATAAAAAATAATACTAATACTAATAATAAGTGCATCATCATGGACATCATAGAGCCCTGGTGGCGCAGTGGTTAAATGCCAGTAATGCAAGTCACCACGTTGCAAGTTCGATTCCAGTGGGCTCCAAGGTTCACTCAGCCTTCCATCCCTTCGTAGGTCAGTAAAATGAGTACCTGGCTTGTGGGGACAATTAGCTAATGCACAATGGAAACTGCTTAATGCAGTATAGATGTGTAAATTGCTATTGCTTAAAACTAATTGTACGCCGCTCTGATAGTCTTTGTGGCTGAAGAGCAGGGTACAAATACCTAATTAAATTTTAAAATTAAATGGATTTACATAATAAAAACTTACAATAATATCACACTGCCCCCCCCCGCTAGAGCCTGTCAGCCCCCCTGTGGGGGCCATGAATTGAGCTATCACATCTGGAGCATCTGCATGACATATGAGAAGAAAAGAACGAACATCTACCCACTACTGTACCAAACAAATTGAAATCACTGTCTGCATCTGGATCAGTCTTCATCTGGATAATACCTACAGTAGAAAAATACCAAACACTCCAATTAAATGGCTGTTTATACTAAACTGTATTGAAGGTTTAGATTGTGCTCAAATCATAGTGACACAATGCAACAGTTTTGGATATAGGATGGATTGAGTGTAATGGTTTGAGTGTTGGACCAAGACTATGGGAGACTAAAGTTCAAATCCTCGTTCAGCCACATAAACCTACTGGACTGGGTAAGTCACAATCTCTCAGCCTAAGAGGAAGGCAGTGGCAAACCTCCTCTGAAAAGCCGTATCAAGAAAATCCTAGGATAAAGTAGCCATAAGTCAGAGTCACCTTAAAATACAACAACATCCTACACCCACACAATCGTTGAATCCAACGTCGTACCAGTGGACATCTTAGTGAGGCAACAGGACTTCCTTTCCTTCTCCTCCCCTCTAGCCTTCCATGTTGCTTGAAAATCTGCTCCATGGGGTTGCCCATTATTCAGAGTAGATTTGTAGGATTCAAGTGGGATTGCAGAGGGAAGGGAGAATACCCTCTCTCAGTTGTACTGACAGAAGGAGGAGATTATCAGATGGGGACAAATATAGCGTCCCTATCTCGCTATCTCCTATCCCACCCCACTCCCATCCCTGTAACAGTTTAATAAAAAAAAATTCAACCTTGATAGCACTACAAAAACTGCGTCGCCTCCCCTCCAGAAGCCCAAGAATGCTTGCAGCTCTCATGAAGCTGCATTCACTTCCTGGAAAGGAAATCTCGGCCATTCTTGTGAGAGGATGATTGCACAGGAAATTCAAAAAGAAAAAGTAAAGGTAAAAAATTACACCAAGCACAAAAACATTTAAAAAAAAAAAAACAAGTAACCCAGGGAGGGTAAAAAAAAAAGTGTGTCACTTACCTCTATGTCCCACTCTCAACCAGAAGTGTTTGGCATGGACCTCCCAGTGATGCTGGCATCGCACCAGCATAACGAGGCACCTTTTCGCTTACCCGTCATTCCATTACAGAAATGGAACGACAGGTCAATTTCCAGCTTAGCCCATGAATAAAAAGGATCGCCCATGGAACGGAAGGGGCATGAGAGCATAATGATACAAGGACAATGTCGTTTGAAAGGGAAGCCCTTTCGTGATCTCCTGGCGTCCCTGTCATGGGATATTTAGGTCGTCTGATAATCTCCAAAGTCTCATCAGTGGAACAAGCCTGGTGGGTCCCACCCATGATCAAGAGTCTGAACAAAGTTGGAGATTACCTGTAACACCGACAACTGCTAATGCCACTTTTAGCATACATGCAGGGGCTGAAATTTCTGCTCTAGTATTCTGTGTGAGCATAGCATCCCAGAGAAGATGGTAATTCCTTGGCTAATAGAGGTCATTAATAAAGGGATTTTTTCCCGTTTTTTCCTTGTTTTTTGTTGTTACTGGTTTTGCATCAGATCTATAGGTTAATTAGTTTTCATTGATGAGTCATTGCATTATGTTTAATTGAATGAGCAGGATTTCTTTTTTATATTCAGTTTTCTTTCTTCAATTATTTTAGTAGGTATCCAAGATTTTGATTAAATGGATTTGTCCCTCTGACCAATACGATGTGCCACATCACATAATAAGAACAGCCCATTCAAAGTCATGGTGTCCTTGAAATTATAATATTTAATTTCAGGCTATTGATATGCAGATTCTGAACATGTGTGTGTAGATGTAAAGCTCTGGTAAAGACTGTAAATGGGTTTCATGATCAAAATTCATTAAAAAAAAATAATTCACCACACCAGTTTTAAACCTGGGGAGGGGGACTAAGTAAAAGAAATATGCATATCAGTTTTGCAAATGATTTTCTTTTTTTTGCATATCACTGCTTTGTTCTGTAGAAGGGACGCTGCAACTCACGTGAAGTCAGTATACCATTTCATATATGCCTATTCTTACATGGCTACAGTAATACAACAACAACAATTATAGTTATTGTTATTATTATATCCTGTCCTATATTAAAAGATCTCTGGGCAGTGTGCAAGTAAAATAAATGCAAACAAGTTAAAGCAATTTAAAACAATAAAAGTATATAGACTAAAAAAAAATCTGCATCTGAAAAATCCATTTCCATTTGCTGGACTGATAAACAATAAAGAATCAGCCTTGAAGTTTTATTATTTATATATTATATATTATTTTACAGATGGTCAGGAGGACCATCAAAGACATATGATGCATCCAGGCTGGGAGGCATTTAAAGAGTGACTTTACAGTAGTGGGAGGAGATCAAGTACTTCATTTAATCCTCCTGGAATCAAAGATTTTAATTTAAAAACCCACTCTTCTTTTTTTCTTTTTTCAACAGTGTGCTCTCATTGTTATTAATTATTTTTTCTATAACCCAAAGTTTACTGTCTGTTACAGAATGATGACATTCCCAAAAATGACATACCAAGGAAGCACCTTTTTTTATTGTTGTTTCTTGTATTAGAGAAGTGCTCTCCTATACGTTTTTTTTAAAAAAGGTCTTGCTGTTTTGCCCACATCTATCTGCGGGCATTTGTACTGCACAGCATAGATGACAAAACTGCTATTGCAAGTGGTACAGTGGGCCAAAGTATACCTCTGTTTGCTATTGTAATTTGTCAACTCAGCCATTTTGGAGGTATACCTGCAACAGACACAATGGCCACAGGGGCAGTGTCCTGTGGGTCTGGCTGCAACCCATTACAGTGTCTGTGGATGTTTATTTTGTTCTTGGAAGGTGGCATATTCTGGCTGGTGTAGACAAGCAAAGTGTCTAAGGACATTATCAGACATGGCTAAAATTGTGGGATTATGACATCGGGGTAGCACAAATGGACCCCACTATCACACAGCGCCATCATCTTCACATTCTTACACTGTTCTCCAGCTGTGAAAAAGGCGTTATTTACAATTCAAGGGAAAAGCCATCAATAGATCGTCAATAGCACTTTCTTCATGCTATTGATGGCATGCAAATCCATACCCCATTGTAATCATTTCCCCCTTCACCATTCCCAGTGAGAAAATTTCTGGGTGAGTATGCAAAAATGAAGCACAGGACACTCTTTTTATGAACGGTCCCATTTAGTTTGCATGTTTTTAGGTTTGATTCAGTGCTTGTGTGTTCATTTACTTTATTATTAAAGGGTTTGGGGAGTTTTTAAATGTGCTCATGTCTTCTCCTCACAAGAACCACCAAAATCTTCCCCACACCAAATCATGGAAGTAAACTCCCATTCTTAAAGCACTAGTGGTCTTTGTGAGTTAATTCCATGGTGTTTCACGTGATTACAGCTACATGCAATAATCAATGTTATAATGCCATGATGTTCCTGCTATCTTCCTTTGCAGAATTACAGCATTTTTAGATGCTAGTCAGATAATATCCTAAGGGAGGAGAAAATCCCCCTTGTTCAAGTATAGGACTGCCAGTGTGAGAGAGGAAAGTGGGAAGTCTCTCACTGGAAAGCTGAATATATTAAAATTGTGTGTTTGGGGTGATTTTACACACACACTCCTGAATGTGTTTAGATCTCTTTTCCCCGTCAAATCCAGAAGAGTAATAAATATGAACTTCCTTAGTTTAACAACCTCAGGATATCCCTGTGCTGTTATTCTGAAGCAACCAAGATTTGCCAACTGTGAGCATTTAGCCTTGTCCCAGCCTCATTTTTTTCCTAGCCAGATGCAGAGTTCTAGTACTTTGCTTGCTTGTTTTCAAAGGAAAGAAAACTCCATGAGCTTGGAAGAGGTGACTTTCCCTTAAGTTTTATAAGAACCCACTTGCCACAGACCTTTCCATTGTGGGACTTCCCCCGCCCCCAACAAGCCAGGATAAGAACACCCTGTTTTCCTCAGCAGGATGTCATCCTCTCAGCTGAATAAAATCAGACCAAAGGGTTGCCATTTGCATATGCAAGCTGGCTTAGGAGAAATTGCCAGGTGTAGTTATGTGGGTGGCACAAAAGCTTTGCCATTAAGCTGCACTTTACATAACCGAACTTTTTTTTTAAAATCCCCCACAGTTTCATCAGGTGAGTTATAATCCATCTTCTATTGAGGTCAATGGCATCACTCCCACTGAGCTTAATGAATCTGGATGGATCATGTGTGAAGTAAAAATCCCTTGATCAAGGAGGAGGTTTTTAAGATTCTCTAATATTTTATGTAGAATTAAAGGCTATAGGACATGCTTATTTATTTGCTTCCTTTGATGACATTTCTCTCATTGCTTAAGAGATTGTCACTGGTTTTGATTTAAGTTTTTTACCTTCAGAAAATCATGCCTATATAGCACCATGGTGGTTAATGGACCTACTTTAGGCACATCCTGAAAGTCATTTAGGGTGAGTGGGATCAAGCAACCTCTGATTTCAACATTCCTTTCAAAAGTAGCACATTCAGTCTAGCTGAACAAATTGCTAGGGCAGGGTGAATTCACCAGGCTTTCACATTGTTTTGTTGCTGACTGGTAGCAGCTACTGCATTTTAGCACCATCTTTGTCCTTCTTCTTTGCCCTGGGGTCCTTAGTTCAATTTTCTCACAAGGCCATTTAATGTGGCTGCAATGGCATTTAGGATTAAGGCAGCAACCATGCCTGATAACAACACACCAGGCGCATCACTGTGAAGTGAGTCACCACTACCAATAAGATTAGGAAGAGCCTACATCTAATTGCTAGTCCTAAATAGAGTAGATTCACTGAATCAATGGGATTTTTATAAGTGTTGACTTAGCATTCAACAATGCATTCAATGGGATCACATTCCAGCTGGGATTAGCAAATGAGGCTGAAAGTTATGAGGCCAATGAAAAAGATGAAGGAAAGGAGCCTGTGGAAGAACTGCACAGACACTATGAAACTTGCTTAGTCAAAATAACAAAATTTGATAAATGGGAAGGTGCTTTCAATACCCATAACAACAAACACAATCTGAAATAATTAATCTTCACCCTATTTAGTTATGCCAACCAATTTATCTTTAATGTAATGCTTTATGAGATTTGTTATTGTTGTTGTTTTGAGGGTTTTAAAAATATATTTAATTCAAATACAACAACATAAAAATAGCATAACATTCTGAATACAATGTATCATATCAAGCTACTACAGGAATATTTTAAGCATCGTATAATTTTCCTTTTGTACCATCAATAAATAACTTTAAAGGGATTTTTCCCAGAGCTCCAAAAGCTGTGTTGGAAGGCCATGTGAAGAAAATTCTGTTCCAGCAAACACAGTAAAAGGATACTGCATAACTATAAATTTGTCATGGCAATTATTTTCACACATAGATCACAGATGGTTATGTCAATTTATCTATCAATCCCAAAGTCTAGATCTTGTTTAACCAGTTTCTTTAAGTTAGTTCTTCTGCACCTCTTGAATGCTTGGAAATTTCCAGTTTAGCTGCTCTGATTGAAGCTGAAATCAATATTTCATGATGGAGAGGCATTCAGATGCTTATATACAGAAAGCATGAGCAGTGCTCCATATTCCTGAACTGTTTGAGTTAACTGCTTGACAGAAAATCAAGTACCATTTCCCAAAACTTTGATATCTTAGGACACTTTAGCCAAATATAGAGCATTGTACCCCATTAACCACACCCTTCCCAACAGAATGAAATCAGTTTTAAACACTGTAAGATTTGTTATTGTTATTGGTAGTGATTTCCACAAGTTTTGGTTTAGGCAGTGGTGGCTTTTATCTCAGTGGGGCACGAACCCATTCCAGGTTTGCTTCTGAACTTTGAAAGAAGTATCCAAGATGATACACCTTATTCCTGCAATGATTTCAGCACTTTGGACAGCCCCTTTAGATTGGAGCAGATTTGCCCCCTGTGGATTTAGAAGCTAATAGTTGCCATTGGCTTGAGGTGCACAAATATTTTCAGACAGCCAGGGAAAGGGTGTAAGTTGCACATTGGAAAAGAGGGACAGAAGCAGAATAAGAATTTTAGAAAAGAGGAGCCAAAGTGCTTTAGAAAATAGTAGAAAGGGCTTTCAGAGGTGAAGTTGAAGGCTTTCATGGCCGGCATCCATAGATTTTCCTTGGGTTTTTTTCTGGGCTGTGAGGCCATGTTCTGGAAGAGTTTACTTCTGATGTTTCACCTGCATCTGTGGCTGGCATCTTCAGAGAATGGTTGGGTAGGAGTGTGTATGGAGTTTATATACTGTGAACCCCTGTTGGGGAGGATATGTAAATTTGTGTATTTGAATGGTTAGTTTCTGGGTTGAGATATGCAAGGAGGACTAGTGTCTGCTTGACTAATGGTTGATGGCCCATTATCTGCTGGAAGTCCCCCTGTCCCTGGGTGGAATTCATTTGCAAATTTTGAGTTTTGATTTTATTGTTTTTCAAAACTGGAAGCTAGATTTTGTTTACTTTTAGGGTTTCTTCTTTCCTGTTGAAGCTGTCCAGGTGTTTGTGGATTTCCGTAGCTTCTCTGTGCATTCTGACATGATAGTTGTTGGCCTGGTCCAGAATTTCAGTGTTTTTAAATAACATTTTGTGTCCAGGTTAGTTTATAACATGTTCTGCTACTGCTGATTTTTCTGGCTGGCCCAGTCTGCAGTGTCTCCCATGTTCCTTGATTCGTGTTTGCACACTGTGTTTAGTGGTCCCTATGTAAACCCAGAAATTAACTATTCAAATACACAGATTTACATATACTCCCCAACAGGGGTTCACAATATACAGTATAAACTCCACACACACTCCTATCCAACCATTCTCTGAAGATGCCAGCCACAGATGCAGGCGAAACATCAGAAGTAAACTCTTCCAGAACACAGCCTCACAACCCAGAAAAAAACCCAAGGAAAATCTATGGCTTTCAAAGGATTTTGGAAAGCAACCTAGGGACCTAGAGTGGAGATGGGAAAGAGGTTAGAAGAAGCTGTAATCCATAAGAACAAGGATATGAAGAAACCGTGGAAAGAAAGCAAACCAATCAAGAGAATGGGTGAGGAGGAGAGGAGCAGGGGGTAAGACAAGCTTATGGGAGCAGACATTCATCCATTGCTTTGAAAGATCCAGCTAAACCTTTTTTCTCCAGACCTGTAGCTGACTTACTAGAGGGTAGACTATTTAAGACAATGGAGTTTCTTTCCTGTAAAGCTAGAATGAAGAGATATGATACAACCATCATAAAAACAAACTTTGAAGAGAAACAGAGCATGGCAATATGACAGTATCCTACCCCATGACAGATGCTAAAAAGATGGAAGCCCTGAGCTGCCTTTGGCATTAACCTTTGGTGTATGCTAAGGGCTTTTAAGTGTTAGCTGAAGGTTAACAATAGTGAGGGCATAGCGTATTCTCATTCTAAATTACCTTTGTGCAATTGAAATTTGGGTCTACAGAAAAATGCTGTTACTAGTGGGTCTGTGGAATTAAAGGAGCTCTCTCCATATGTCTTAACAAACAATTCTTTCTTTGCTAATGTGAACTGTTGGGTGGATATGATGCATCAGCTAGCTCTTCCTCTAGTTTATGCTAGCCATCCATTACCAAATGTGTACCTGCATACATTTGGGAAAATGTCTGGTACAAATTGCTCCTTTCCAAAAGAAGTATTAAGTGTTGGTCAAGGGTTGTGGTGGAGCCGGGGCTTATGGAAGGGTCAAAGTACTAGGACTTTTTAATTAGTACTGTTAATGACACCAGCTGCCAACCCCATCAGGCTTCTCCTTCTACCTTTAAGTCTAAGTGCAACCCTCACAGATGGTTTAGGTATTTGTGTGGGGGGGAGTATAGATTTTTTTAGCAGCTTTAAATTTCTGAGAGCTACTGTATCTCTTTTGTCATGCAGACTATTGAAGGGCAACTTGGTTTTGACTGAACTGTTTAGACCCTTTGACTTCACAAAAGACACACTCCTGGTGGAGATGAAAAGTAGAATGGGTTCAACACAGCTGCCAGCATTTTTGGAGCCTCCTTGGGAGTGTGACTTTGGAGATGATTGTAATGAATGCCTGTATTACAAAATTTACCACTACAGATTTTTATATACATGTTGAGACAAGAAGCACATTTGTTGGTGATATCACTGGAAAAGCAAAGCTATTGGCAATGAAAAACATTTATTTTTTTACCCATGTTACATGTTAAGCATGTTACCCTTGGCACAGGAAAAGAGATTCCACCTAAACATTAGGAAGAACTTCCTGATGATAAGAGCTGTTCGACAGTGGAATGCACTGCCTTAAGTGTGATGGAGTCTCCTTCTTTGGAGGTTATTAAACAGAAGCTGGATGGCCATCTGTCAGGAATGATTTGACTGTGCATTCCTGCATGGCAGGGGATTGGAGTGGATGGCCCTTGTGGTCTCTTCCAACTCTATGATTCTATGATTCTATGGTCCCATCTATATGAGGGGGAAATATACGAATGCATCTGTAAAAGCAGACTTTCACAGTGCTGCGGCCTGTCTAAACAGTCAAAAGAGCCACCCTAGTCTTTGCATGACCCCTAGCCAAGATGGTGTCCATGAGTGATTTACTTGTGCTTTTAAATCTGCAGCTGCCATTTTTTTTAAGTTTACCATGGTACACACAAGCAACATTTCATATTTACAAAAATAAAGAAGAGAGTTTAAGATCACTGTTTTATCAACGTACCGGACCCTTGCTTAGCCTAAAATCTAACATGGTGCCAGCAGGTGCTTCCCCTGTTTGCTAGCCTCACCCCCTTGCTCGTCCAGCCAATCAGATTATGTTCCCTGGTCACACCAACATGAATGTGAGTGTCCAAATGATTGCACATTCACATGCTGTTTGGAGCTTTTTCAAAAATCCAGGAGAAGCTCCAGGGGCTTCCCATATGGAGTTTGTGGTGGATTTGGCTGCCCCTCTTCCAAATGTCAAGTATTTATGCAAATGTCTGTTTGTATAGATTGCCTTCCATTCGCATCCCACTAGGATTATTTTCACCATTTAGACAAGCCCTATGTTAGACCAATAAGTAGTGGCAGCGGGTTGGTCTCATGCCAGTCAAACATATACTCTATATTTTAGCATGAACTCTAAATGAGCTATACAAGATGCTGAAGCTGATCTCCCCAAAAGGTTCAGTACCTTAGGATAACTCCTTTAAAATTCAATGAAACCCAGATTGGATTAATTTCCCCATTGGCTTGCAAGCTGCCAGCCACTTCCCATAAGGTCTGAAATAAGCATGAATACCAGCTTGATATATCAATCTTTGCAAGAGGTCATCCAATGGTTAGGTTCTCCAGGATACTTTTGATTTCCCCGAGTCTCACCATGTCAGTTTGGTTATGGAATACTGCAGAGAAGTTGACATTTTTATTATTTCTACTAGTGTCTTTTTTTTAAAAAAAAAACTTTCTTATCAGATGTCATTCCGTTATTCCATTTAGGTCAAAGCAGAGTCTGATATTGAAATGGAGGCTCTTATCTTGCCCTAGTCATGGTCTAAACGGCACATCCATTATCTTCAGATTCAATGGACTCTACCCATCATACTGAGCTATGGCAGTTTTTTGACATCAGATGTTTTGACAAAACTTGCTTGCTTCTTCCCCTCGGAGGCTGAATGGAAATCATCAAGCAGAAAGCATATTTGATGGAAAGTGTCACAAGAATGAAATGGTAGCACTGGGAAAGAAAGATGGGGTGACATCAAGTGATCATTAATGACAGGAAAAGTTCACCCTGTGGTGACTTTTCTCTGTTGCCTTTCCTGACTGAAACTTTTCTCTCAATCAGGTTCCATTCTGGCTACATTAATATCAACCACATCCTAAGGAACAATACAAACATGGAGCTTTCTCTGAAATGTTACCTGTTCCACTTGTAGGGTGAGCTAGACAGGTGAAGCTGAAAATCCTCTGTGCATAGATGAAATCTTGGTGCAAGAAGGAAAAGTAAAGATTTGTTGGGCACTAAGGAATGCTTTGGGGCAAGCTAGGCCTGTACAAAAGAGATGAGCTTCATTTGAACCAGAATGGAACTAGACAGCAGCCACTAAAGGTGGCAGAGTAGCTTTTAAATTGACCCCTATGGGAAAACTGACAGGAGCTGGGGAGTGTTTGGTTCAGGATTAATCATCCCTAAGGGATGAGGATGAAAATGTTTTTCATCGCCCCAGTAGGGCTGGGGTAAAATTAGAACATGATAACTAGTCAAAGGGGATAAAGGCCCATAGGGGAAAATACACATAACAGAGGCATTTGAAAGAGGACATATGTATTTCCATCCTTAATGCTAGACATGGCTAAACCAAAATGGGGAAGCTGGAATGCTTGGTTTTAAATAAGAACATTGATATGGTAGGAATAAAAAGTTTGTGAGATATAATAATCTCTACATGAAAATTCTGTCAGGAGGATGAGTCTATAAGAAGTGGTATTGCTTTATATATCAGCAAGCAGGTAGAATGTCAGACAATGTATACATTTCAAAAGAAGACGACTCCACCAATGAATTACACTGGGTGACAATACTAGATCCCCAAAGTAATTTAGTACTGAGGTTATGTTACTACGCTCAGTACTAGGGACATGCTCAGGGTGATTTGGAGGTGGAAAATGAAATCCGGAAGGCATCCAGAGGAAAAAATATTGTAATAATGGGTGACTTCAGTTATCTTCAGACAGAATGGATAAATACATACACTGACCATGACAAAGTGACAGACTTTCCACACAGTCTAGACAACTTTACTCTTGAATCGTTTGGTCATAAAACCCAGCAGAAAGGAAATGGGCTTAATCTTAACCATAGAGCCTAGTGCCAGGTAGAAGTGTTGTTGATCCAGTTAGAAACAGTGGCCATAGTACTATCAAATTTAATGTTGGTAATTGTCAATGACAGGGGCACCTGGTGGATCTGGCACTGTGAGGGCATCAAATGCACTCTTGATTTTCTTGCTGTTTATCCTGCAGCTGCTCTAAGTTGAACAGGAACTCTCCATGTATTGGGCCCTAACTTTCTAGTGGTTTGGCACTGGGACAGCTCCCAATCAACTTGGAGCGGCTGTAGGAAGAGCAGTAGTAACTCAAGAATAGACTTGACAACCCTGTGGTGACAGATCTACAAGCCACTCCTGGCTAAAAGACGTCTAACACAGTGACATTTTATTTCAAAAGAGGAAACTTCTAGAAAATTATGAGATTGTTAAAAAAAAGAAGATGAAAGGGAAAGTTGAGGGTTAAATCCCTTTAGAATGCTTGTAGGTTACTTAAAAAAAAACACCAAAAAAAAACAACCCTTAATGTAGTATGACCCCCCCGTATCCATGGGGGATACATTCTCGGACTTGCCATGAATACCGGAAATCATGGATAATAGTGAATCCTATTGAATTCCAGCCCAAGCATATCATAGAGTCATGTTGGAGGACCTAGAAGTTGCCTAGAGAGAACACCTTTCTAGGCATCTTCTAGATCCTTCAGTGTGACTCTATGGCCAGCTGAAGCATACAGTAGAGTCACACTGGAGGACCTAGATGATGCTAGAGAGACCTTTTTTTTCAGACATAGGTAAATGACTCCATAGATATGAGTCCTGCAGATATGGAGGTCATACTGTAATTGATATTGAGCTAAAATGTACATCACAGGTGAAGAAATGTTTAGCTAGGTCTTGAGTTCAACAGTATGGTTAACCTGCCATGTTAAGAAAGCTCATAGGAAAATGATTTTCTGCAGAAAATGGAAGGTGTACCCACATGAGTAGAGTGGCAACAAGTAAAAGTACTGTACACAAAAGTAATTCAATTGAACAATATGAAATTAATTGTTGATGAACAGGTTTTTAAAAACCTTAAGACCAACACTTTAAAAATGTTTAAATATAGTTTAAATATAGAAACCAGCTAGGGCTGTGGTTCATATGATGAATGACTAAACAGTTAAAGGTAGAGATGGAAAGAATATGTAAACATGATGAGAAGAATCTTGGACTGACAAGAATTTTTGCATTTCGGAAGTTACTGTATGCTGTGCACATTTTCCATATGGCAAAAGAATGAACAAATTCTTTGAATCAGTCTTCAGTGCAGAAGGTTTAGGTCAGATCCCTATGGCTAAATTGATGGTTGCAGGAATAGAATCTGGAATAGAATCTGTGGTCCTCCATAGTTGTTGGAGTGCAACTGAACTGCAAAGTGGCCACTACATTGTCAGTTTTTAATAAGGGATGCATGAGAAATCCCAGAAACTAGAAATGGATTAATAAATTCATTAATTAATATGGGTTGTCTAAGGTCTGTCCCAGGTAAAGTGGTGGAAAAGTTTTGTAGTGGTAGCATGGCCCAGTGTATAGGACAAAGCTTTCTTGTGATGAACACAACTTCTGAAAAGGTCAATCTTTCTTGCTAACTATATACAATACTTTGAAAGTGTCAACAAACATATGGATGGGGGGTGTCCATTGGACCTTGCTTGCTTGGACTTTCAAAATCTTTTGATAGAACTTTTCATGAAAGTTTCCTAAGAACACTTCATGGTCATATGACAATAAGAGAGGCCTTCTTAGGGATCAGTAGCTAGTTCAAGAACAGAAAATAGGAGTCCAGCACTTTTTTTACTTGCTTTGGGTGCACATACAGGTTTGTGTTCTGAATGCTTCTTTGTCTTAAAGTAGGGTGGGGAATGTGAGGCTTTCTGGATGTTATTGGACGCCAACACCCATCAGAACTGGTTAGCTTAGCCAATAGTGAAAGATGAACTGCAGTCCAACATCTGAAGGAACACATGCAGGGCCGGTTTAAGACACCAGTGGTGTCAGCATCCGCAGGAGGCCCCATCATTGTGGGGGCCCCCGTAGTAACCCTTCTCCTGAAAAAACATTATTAGTAATAATCTGAACATCCTGTACTGTGAATAGCTTAGGCTGAGTTAGGTTACATTGACCTGAGACAAACATATGGGCCCCCCAAAATAAAGCATTGCAAGGGGCCCCAAAATTCCTTAAACTGGTCCTGAACACATGCTCCCCATCCCTGCCTTTAAGGAGATTTTCACATGGGGACTAAAAACCCTGATTCTGTCCCACCACCTCCTCTCCTGTTCCTGCAATGGAATGGAGGTAAATGTTCGCACACTTACCTCCATTCTGGAACAGGAACGGTCCTCCTCCCTCCTTGCCCGGCTGGCTGTAAATGCAGCTGTCGTAACGCTGCTTTTACAACCGGCCAGGGGAACTTCCACTTGTTCTCACAAGAGAACGAACAGGAGGGAAATTCAAATTACCCCCCCCCCAGCTGTCAAAAGAAAGAATAAAAATAAAAACAATTAAAAATACAAGTAACCCAGGAAGGGGAGTGGGAAGGGTGGCACTTACCTGGCTGTCCAGATCATGGCAGGAAGTGCCTGCCACGGAGCTACTTCCCCATCCCTGTCATTCCAGAACAGGGATGGGATCCGATTCATGCACCTGTGATTCCGTCAGTAATGGAACCAGGTGCTTATTAATGACTTCTCCCCTTGAATACTATATCACGGGGAGAAAACAGAACAGGCACAACATAGGAACACAATAGGGTGGATGTCGTCCAAAAGGGAAAACCTTTCCCAACCCTGTTCCATTACTGCCACAGGATATATAGCCCATGTGAAAATCTCCTAAGTCACCAAGTGATAAAGTGATACATATTACAATGTATATTAGGTGGGAACTCTAGCTTAAAATTTGTTCCATGTCTGGAAGTGAAAGGGGATGTGGAAGTGGGCATGGTGGTATTTCAAAGCATAGTAGATAATTGTTCATAAAGTTTTGAAAGGGGAGTGCAATTTCTTACTTTACCTAATCATTTCCTAAATGCCACTTTGGCTTAGTAACATATTTTTAAAAAGAGGTCTGCAGGTCGGGCATCACTTGGAAGTATCTAGCATGTGTTGAACTTGGCAAAGCAGGAAAGGCACTAACCACAGTATCCTGATAGGCAAGCATCAGTTATTTGATGGCACTAGTTTTCCATTTTTCATACAATTTGCTTAAGATGTGCATCATTTTGAGCACAGCCTCAGCATAAACAAGGCCTTGGAGATTGCCTCCCAATGAGTGAATGACAAATTCACATTTTTCACACCCACAAAAAAAAAAGCAGCTCTGATGTTTAAGGATATATTGGCTTTTTCTCAGCAGGTTTAGTTGCCTCAGACTGAATGGCTCCCTTCTGAGGATGACTTTAATGACAAAGAAGCAGTCGAAAAGATGAAAGGTTCCTCTTGCTGCAGAGGAAAGCCCACCATTGTTACAGCCAAGAAAGTGCGGTGTTATGGAGACAGCTGGTTCTAGGTGTGAAGTCAACCTGCTTCAGTAGAGCAAACAGGGAGATTTCTGAAACTCTGGACTTTATCAGACGAGCCCCATAAAATGTACTTTTGCTGGCATAGCAAAAAACCATTTCTATGCCAGCAAAGTAATGCCCCCCACTGTACTATCTCCTCTCTCAGCAAAACACTTCCCCGGCAACAAAGAGGAAGGGAATGGAGCTCTGTTCACTTCCTCCTTTGAAATCTCATGGATTTTTGCAAGAGTTCATCGCATAGGAAATTCAAAAATAAAACAAAAAATAAAACATTTAAAGTCACACCAAGTACATACACACACTAAAACAAACCTTCAAGTAACCCAGGAAGGGTCATAAAAAGTTCGTCATTTTCCTGGATGTTGCATTCTCACCCGGAAGTGTTGTGCCCAGTTTGGCCATTCACGTTGTAATGACATGATTTAAATGGCCTGAGGTTTCACACACCAGCAATGCCAGCAAAAAGCCGGCACAGCTGATCTATTGACTGATTAAGCAGTCAATTAAAAGTGGTGCCTTATTAGAAGCCAATTGACACACTGGCCACGGGAGGAGAATGATGTTGTCTGATACTGACAATCTGTTCTGTTGAAATCACATCTTTTTGGCATAATTTTTTCCTTGTCTGATAAAAGTCCTCTGTTGCACAAGGAAAGAATGAAATGACCCATGTAATTCTTGCTGCCCTCCTGATTAATTTAAAGACCTGGGGCAACTTGGAAGTGCAATACCATTCACCTGCTTATTCTAAAACACAGTTCCATGACAAATATAGTGAATCAAAGAGTTTCTTTGTTTGTATGTTTCACTGGCTGCAGCTGTGATGTTAAGCAAAACAGGGCAATAATATGTCAGGTGAGAATGGCTCAAGTACCATAGGTATGGGCAGAAGAATAAGGGATGAGGGAGTGCCACATTGATCACTTCCTACTGCAAGGCAGGAAGAAGGGGATATATTTTTAGTGCTCCCCTATAGCAAAGCTGGCAGCTACGAGAAGATTACAACAGCAGGCCTAGTAGCATTTTCCTCCCTGATGTGTGACATATTACAGTCACCTTCAATATCCACGGATTCTGCATCCACAGATTCCACCATCCACAACTTGATAATGCCCCCGCCCAAATCAATAACCAAACCTTGATTTTGCCATTTTATATAAGGGGCACCATTTTACTATGGCATTATATATAATGAGACTTGACCACCCGTAGATTTTGGTATCCACAGGGAGTCCTGGGACAAAACCCCAGCAGACACCAAGGGCCTACTATAATTGTGGTTGGTTTTACATTTTTTTGCTTTATTTGTAAGGAGGTTTTGTTTGTTCTCACGCTGGTGGAACAATGCAAAATGGTATCTCTTACACACACAGAGAGAGAGAGCATCCTGGAGATTTGCTCTGAAGAGTATATAATAACCTCTGGATTCTCATTGTGCAGTAAGAGTATGCAGGCCATTTTGTTTATTGTGGGCTGAGAATGGGTGAAATATGGTGAGAGAGACAGAAGAGACTACTATAGCAAATAACCCAGTAATGGCTGATGACAATGCCTGACTCTGAGGAAGGGCTCCTCAAAGCCAAATATTTTTGCTTGCCTTTCTGCTAGTTCTGTGGATAGTGGCACCATATACTTTGTGCATTCTCTACCTTCACCAGATGTCAGTAGGCTTTTCCAGAGGGCCAAGGAGATGTTGTGTGGCATATGTAGCTCTGGTCTCCAAAGGAAGGGAATGGTTAAGGGTACTCACGAGGAACTGCCAAGGAGCTGCCCTTGCCACTGCGCTTTTCCCAATGGTAGGGCTGGCCCTGTGTGTAAGTGATTTTTTTTCTGCAACTATGGAGTGTGAATATTCCTGCACCTTTGGACATTTACTTAATGTTCACTGAATATTTGGGAGATTATCAGATGTCAAAAACGGTGTTAAAACGATGCCATGAGATCGCAAAAGGGTTTCCTTATGAGATGATGCCATACCCTGGTGTTATGCAAGCATTCTGCTGCTGTTACAAGGGAGTTCTTTTTTTAATTGTCGGGGAGAAGTTGAAAATTGATCTCCTGTAGTGTTTGTGTTCTGGATTTTCATGTGTGTGAAAAGGTGCCCTGTTCTCCTGGCATGATTCCACCGGCAATGGGTGGTCCCGCCAGAACACTTCTGGGTGTGAACGGGAAAACTAGGTACCATACACTCTTTTTATGAACCTCCCCGTCTTGCTTACAAGTTTCTAAATGTGTATCTATGCTTTTCTGAACGTTTTCTTTTTTAATTTTGGTGTTTGGGTTTTTTTCTTCTCACGAGACACGCCATAGAGAAACACAGAATTAAGCAGTGCAAGTGCTCATATTGCTGGATTCTTGTGGTGATTTTGTATCATTATCATGGCAGCAGGCGAAAACATGTGTCATTGTGCCAGAACACAAATGCTGTAAAATATAGTGCCATAATAATGTTTTTAGGCACTCATCTGATAATCTCCTTAGTATATTTGTTATCTATGATAGATAAATCCAGAAATTGATATTTTATGGTGTTCCAAGCAACTTGGGATGGAGTTAGTATGTGTCCAGTTCTGGGCACCACAATTCAAAAAGGATATTGACAAATTAGAGCGTGTCCAGAGGAGGGCAACTAAAATGGTGAAAGGTCTGGAAACCATGCCTTATGAGGAAAGACTTAGGGAGCTGGGTATGTTTAGCCTGGAAAAAAGACAGTTAAGGGGTGTCACATTGAGGATGGAGCAGGCTTGTTTTCTGCTGCTCCAGAGACTAGAACATGGAGCAATGGATGCAAGCTCCAGGAACAGAGATTCCACCTCAACATTAGGAGGAACTTTCTGACAGTAAGAGCTGTTCGGCAGTGGAACACACTCCCTTGGAGCGTGGTGGAGTCTTCTTCCTTGGAGGTCTTTAAACAGAGGCTGGATGGCCATCTGTCAGGGATGCTTTGATTGTGATTCCTGAGTGGCAGGGGGGTTGGACTGGATGGCCCTTGTGGTCTCTTCCAACTCTAAAATTCTATGATTATATGATTCTATGATCTTAAGACATGTGATATGTGTAGGTATTTCATATTTCAAACAGTTTGACAGCTGGTAGCTACTGAGATGTCACATTTGTAACTTGTCAAAATAAGACACCAAGCATTCTAAGCACTCAAATTGATTTTACAAAACTGGCTTGAAATTTTAATTTTGAAATGTCATATTCAGCCTTTGAGTTTGAACAGGAATATCTGCAAACTCAAAACCTTTGAGAATACTTGTTTCATCACTGTTAATTACAGCAGGTCCCCAGGTCAGTTTATTTTAATCCAGTATAAAATCAGAAAGAAGAGGAACAAACTCTTGGACTTTTCAGCCAGTCTAGATGCACTCATGGTTGATTAAAGGCCCTTTCACACTACATAATTATAGCACTATGTTTCCACTTTGACTGCCACAGCAACATCCTATGGAATCCTAGGAGTTGCAATTGAGGGAGAGGTATTTAAATTCTCAGCCAGACAGCTCTTCTAGTGCCTTCCTAAACTACAAACCCCAGGATCCCTAGGATGTAGCCACAAGAATTAAAGTGGACTCATAGTGTTGTAATAGTGTAGTGTGAAAAGACTCTAATTCTGGATTCAATATATTACTCTTTTTTGGAACATGTTGTAGTATAAATCAAAGGTATGGAATCTCAACCCATTCAGCTGAATTTTACCCTCCTGGTCTCCCAAATTTTCCCTCTGGGCTTGATCAAATAATCATGGCTCTTTTCTCATGACACAATCATCTTGTATTCTCCCAGCTCTTGTATGGGGTTTTCCGCAATTCTAGAAGGCTGAAATGAATCTCCTAAAGCTTAGCTACCAGCAGTATGCTGGCATTTTGGCCCTACCTTTCTGCCTTTGACTCCTCCCAACCTAGAATGTGGCCCTCGAGAACTCAGAAATTGAATTTGGCCCCTAGAATGGAAAAGTTTGCCCACCCTCATTATACAGGTATGCCTTCTTCAAATCTGTAAAATTCATTTTCAAGTAATGTAGATATAAGTAAATTACTGAGATTTTTAGAACTGTAACAGTAAGCAACAACATAAATGGGGGGGAGGCTTTTAACTGAAGTGGAATGATGTCTCTGCTGCTGCTGTTTTTGGCTTTTGTGGAAGAATGTCAAGCTGAGTCCGTTTTCAATGAGATCAGTAGAAAGATCAGGACAAGGCAGATAAAGGTAAAAAGGGCAAGAAGAGATGGGGAGGATGGGATGGGAAAAGTGCGAGGGGGTAGTTTCCATGCCATTAGGGTGATGGATCTGCTCTGGCTTTAGTCCAAACTGGTAGAACTAGCCAAGGTGCTGTCTTATTTTGGAGACAGAATCAACACTTTGGCTGGAGAGAGAGAGATGGAGCTGCACTTGGCTGCCTCTGGCTGCTGTGTGCCTAGGCTGAGGTCTTGTGGAAGGAGACACTAGATCTCTCCTTCCCCAAGGTCCAAAAAAGTACATATGTGGGTGTAAGTCCCAGTTACACTTGTGTATGTCACAGGCAAGGTGTTGGCCTACAATGCTGGAGGGAGGACATGTGACCATGGGGGCAGTCCTGCATGTATTTTGGAATGGGACCAATCTGCCGCCTAATCTGCCATGTGAGCCATGCAGCTCACAAGGGGTCATGGTAGGGCTGGCCCTGCAACATAGACATTTGTAAATCAACCAGTGCTCCTGATCTGTTTTGTGTCAGATCTTATTTTTGAAATTCTTTTGCAAGGGAATATGGATGTTTCTCCAAGCAACTGATTGCTGGAGTAAATCTGATTATTATTATCATCACAATTCAGGAATGATATGGAGAAAATGGAACATGTCCAGAGGAGGGCGACCAGGATGGTGGGAGGTCTGGAAGCCATGCCCTATGAAGAGTTGCTTAGGGAGCTGGGCATGTTTACTTTGGAGAAGAGAAGGTTGGGAGGTGACATGATAGCCATGTTTAAATATTTGAAGGGATGTCATACTGAGGATGGAGCAAGCTTGTTCTCTGCTGCTCCAGAGACAGGGACTCAGAGCAATGGGTTCAAACTACAAGAAAAGAGATTCCACCTAAACATTAGGAAGAGCTTCCTGACAGTAAGAGCTGTTCAGTAGTGGAATACACTGCCTCATAGTGTGGTGGAGTCTCCTTCTCTGGAGGTTTATAAGCAGAGGCTGGATGGCTATCTGTTGGGAATACTTTGATTGTTTATTCCTGCATGGCAGGGGGTTGGACTGGATGGCCCTTGTGGTCGCTTCCAACTCTATGATTCTATGATTCTAATTGTTCCTTCCATCTGTCTTGAAAGCACAGTGGTGAGGTTTTCCTGCCCCAGTATCATCTCACTCTTTTAATAAGCTCTCTTGACCTTCAATTAAAGCTCAAACATGTAGAAGTTGTCTAACTTTAATAGTCTTTTTAAAAAGAAGAAGAAGAAGAAGAAGAAGAGCTGGCATGTAATAATTTGATTATGAAAATGTCAAGAGTATTTGTTTTAATAAAAAATCCATACTGGCTGCTTTAGAGAGATAATGAAAAGTAGGTGGGGGAGTAGAAAAGAGAGAAAGACAACATGTTGTAATGGTACTATATACATGTATGTGGGAGAAATCCTAAGTGTCTTGTCCCACTCTCCCATGCCTAGTCTTTATCTTTGGCTTACTTCCCTGCCCATATCAGATATATTTATCAACTATCACATATACCTCCCCCACACCATCACCATATGAACATACTTCCAGGATTAAAGGCTCTTCTAGTCCAGTATAGAGTTGGGGAAGGTTACTTTTTTTTTAAGATAATTCCTAGAATCCTCTAGCCAATATCATGAGTGGACTTTGGAAACTATACCCCTCAAACTAACCTTTCTTAAGCTCTGTCTAAAATTCAAAAAATCAGCTTGAGAAGTTGCTGGAATGCATCCCCGACATTTTGGGGATGTTGAAGATGAAGATGGTGACATGAAAGTTTGTTTTGCTTTGAACTTCAGAACTCATTTCAGGTTTTTCCCTTTTATTTCTCTGCATTGCACTTGCATGCTCCAAGTGGTTGTATTTGGCTGAGTTCATGTAAGCTGATGACTTTGTCCAGTAAGTTTTGTTTTATTTTTTCTTCTTCTCTGGACATAATGAGAGCTTAGAAGTTTTATCTCCTTTAGTAGTTGTGAGCCCATACTTTTATTGGGAGTCATTCCTCACCTTCAGCATTTCTGCGAGCTCTTGGATGCAATTTTGGGGTTTTGTTTTGCTTTATGAGTATGCTGTGGAGCTAATTGGAGTTATCACCATTGTTTAATTTGGTCTATATTTTGATAACTTATGCCATCTCTTTCCACATTAAGTGATAAATTGGTAGCAACAAATGTTCAGGAACAGACTGGTAAAAAAACTTGAGAGACCCAGACAAGTATTTCTGCAGTCTTTCATCTCTCTTTTGTTTTACACTGTGCCACATCTCCTTTATCCTCCTTTATTTGATTGAAATCACCAGTACTTTACTTACCTGGATCCACGAAGTAAAGGGGAAAGAAGTCAAAGGAGAATATCAGTACGCGATGGCATCTCTTATCACTCCTAGCCTGGAGAGGTAACAGTGAGGTATTAACAGTGAGGTCCAACACCATCTGGAGATCCATTAGTTGTCTGCTCCTACATGATCTTAGACGACATTTTAAAAAAATAAAAAAATGTCTGGATAACCATTTATCAACCATTTTTAGCCATTAGCAATAAATGGGGATTCCATGTTCAAATGCAGTATGCCTGTAACTTCTGGGTGCTGGAGGAAGCCACAAGAAAGGAACTAGATAGGTTTTTGGTCTGCTATAGCCTGATTTTCATGCTGTTTCATCTGGCCCCTTTTGTGGACAGAAATGTGGCCAATACCATCTTTCTCAATCTGACTTTGCTGGGAGCCAGTGTGATGCAGTGGTTAAAGTGCTGAGCTTGGAAGCAGGGCCAGTTTAAGGCACTGGTGGCATCAGCATCTGCAGGGGGCCCCATCATTGTGGGGCCCCCGTAGTAACCTTCCTCCTGCAAAAACATTATTAGTAATAATCTGAATATCCTGTACTGTGAATAGTTTAGGTTGAGTTAGGTTACATTGACCTGAGATAAACATATGGGTCCCCCAAAATAAAGCATTGCAGGGGGCCCCAAAATTCCTTAAACCGGTCCTTCTTGGAAGAAACATGACTAACTACAGAGTCATGAAGTTGCATGAGCAACCTTGGGCCACTCATGCTATCTCCCAGTCTAACCTGTCTAATGGATTATTTTGAGGGTGAGGGAAGAAAAAGAGAGCCACAAACACCCTACCAGAACATGCCAGAGAAAAATATTAGTGTAACTAACAATTTTTAAAAAAGAAATGAAGTGATGTGAAACCCAGCCTCATGGAAAGAGTTTCTCAGTGACTATTACAAGCCATTTCATAGAACAAGTTCATAGATTGATGAGGGCCAATTCATCTTTTTTCCCTCCCAAGGGGAGAGGACGTTCTTAAAAAAAAAAATTCTCCCAAACCACCAGTGAAAAAAGAATTCACAACTATTTCTCCAGCTAGCTGTTCTAATTTGCAAAGATTGCTGCTGAACTTGAATGACTCATTGGGGCTTTTGTTGCTGAGCTGCCAAAAACTAGCTGTTGATACCATCATTGGGAGGTGTGCCTGTTTGTATACAGATAGACCAGCAGACAGAATGATCTCTGGCAGCTGGTGGTTCTGATGTCAGCAGAAGTGGGAATCCTGGGTGGGTTTTAACTTTACAGGAGCTATCCAAGGTGCTGAATCTATATTAGGAATAGGGTTCAGCTCCTTGGATGAGTCCTTTGCTGTCCATATTAAAACTTACAGTGGATTTACCATCCTAGGAAAGCCACCAGGTGCCACTGGATATAGATATGGGTACCAGATATAGATATGACAAAGGAAGGGGGGATTTTAAAAAAAATCTTCCCCCACCCCATGCATCCCAAGCAACATGTGGAAGAGTAAGTTACTGAGTAATACAACATTAGAGCTCCTTGTAGTACATGGCATTCCTGCCAATTAGCAATGTTTCAAACACAGCAGTCACTGTGATTAATGTGAGCCTTACCTTTGCAATGATAGATGATATGGAAAAATATCTACAAGAAGTTTGAGAAGTGTCCTCTTAAGGGGCTATTTAAGCAAGGTTGTTCAAAAATGGGAGAGGTGATCTACTCTCCAGCCCTATCTATTGCTGTAAATGAAATGCAGATCTCTCCACAACGAAAGAGATGGTGGTACGTACGGTTGCTTCTTCTTCATGGTCCAAAAAGAGAACAAAGAAGGATCTTGGTCTGTAAAATACAAATAAAAATTGCATATTCTAATGTACCTGGTTAGATGTGAATTTAGGAATATGAGAGTTGGACAGTGAAGAAAGCTGATAGAAAGAGAATTAACTCATTCGAAATATGGGGTTGGAGAAGAGTGCTGAGGATACCATGGATGGCCAAAAAGACAAACAAGTGGGTCTTGGAACAGATCAAGCCAGAGCTCTCCCTAGAAGCCAAGATGACTACATGGAGGCTGTCATATTTTGGTCACATCATGAGAAGACATGGCTCACTGGAAAATAATGCTAGGAAAGGTGGAGGGAGGGGAAAAGGAAGAAAGACTGTACATCAGATGGATAGACTCAATTAGAGAGGCCACAAATCTGCAGGACCTAAGCAGGGTGGTAGAGGACAGGGGGTCTTGGAGATGTCTCATTCATGGGGTTGCCATGAGTCAAAGTCGACTCAAAGGCAGTTAACAACAACCATAATTTACTGTAGAAGCACTGGAACCCTGTAGCACATTTGAGAAAAAAATGAGAAAAAGAAATTCCTAGCATAAGCTTTCATGGATTCAATGAAAGCTTATGCTAGAAATTTCTTTTTCTCATTTTTTTCTCAAAGGTGGTACAAGGTAATTTTATACATTTTTATACAAAACAGACTACCTGGGCTATGTCTTGAATGGTACAACATGTAGAAACATAGTTAATCTGACCATAGTGTGGAAAGATGATGTCCTTTGGACCTGCTCAGCCTGTGGGTTCCAGAGCTGTTCATAGGCATCTTCAAGGTGCCTGCTCTTAGGGTGGCTACTTACAAAAGAGGATACAGCTTTGCATAAAATGCAACACACACACACACACACAATTTAAACAGAATTACAACACATGCCACCTTGATGGAGAAGGTGACTTTTGTATCTGTTGAGTCTGTTGTCATGGTGGATGGGCAACTCCAAGGTGTCTGATCTCTCTCCTTTTTTTTTTTTTTAAATCTTTAATGTAAATGAAAACTTGGACTGGACACAGCCCTTAAATGCAACTTTAAAGAACCCTGTCAATTGACAGCCCTTCAAACAGAGGACAAGCATCTGTAAAGTAGGAGAAATGTCCACCTTACATGAGACCAGCTGTGCATGCTGGCAGGGGGTATCATGTACTCTTTTATCATCAGTCCCATGTTGCCTCTCAGAGCCACAGCAGTACTGTATTTGCAGCACAAATGAAAATGGTACAGCACTCCAGATGTTAGATGTCAAACACAGCTGGACAGCCACATGATCACTGTGTTTGCATTGGCAGTTTAGGCCACCTGTCCCAGCAGGTTATACTGTAAAAAAGTAATCCAATTGTGCAATTCTATATTCTTCTTTTTTTTAAGTATAAATTGGTGGCATGGGGCCACTAATTGCAGTGGGAGGAAATGTTAATGCCTCCCTACCCTTCAGTTCAAAGTGCTGGCTCTGAACTAGAAAGACTTATTCAGCTTGGGCCTAGACTATTGCATCTCCCTTTATGAACCTGTCCAAATTTTGGGAAGGCTTTCTTTATGCTTCCACTGCAGGTACCAGCACATTTGGTGAGGACATTGGAGAGGGCCTTTTTTGTGATTGCTCCCATGCAGTGAAATTCTTCACAGGAGGCTAGTTTGGCCTCTTTTTTGCTCTCCTTCAGCTAGCAAGCAATGATGATGATCATCATCATCACCATCATCATCACCACCACCATCACCACCGCTGCCACCTTTGCCATCATTTATTTATATGGTGCCATCACTGTACATGGGGCTTTACAAGTAAAAGAACAACAAAATAGTTCCCTGCCCTCAGGCTTACAATCTAATTAAGACATAACACAAAAGGAAAAGTGGGTGGCAGTGTGGAAGGGGGTTAAATCCAGCAGATACGGCCTCTTCTTCTCTCCCTCTAAGGCCAGGGCAGTGGCAGTTGGGATGGAGGGAGGGCCTTTCATCTGCTTCTGGGCCTAGGCATGATGGAGCTGTGGCAGTTACTTCTTCTCTCCCTCCAAGACCAGGGCAATGACAGTTGGGACTATGTTTTTAAACATTTAGACAGGCTTCTGGCCATTAACCAATTATTGTGGGAAAGGGCCGTATACTTTTATGGGGGGATGTGCTGTACATTTTTTCTGATCTATTACATTTAAAATGTTTGCAAACTGTTTTAATTCAAAACTGTTTAAATATGATAGCTGTTAAATATTATGATTGGAGGCTGCCTTGATGCTGTGTGCCAAGCCCTAGGAACAGATCTGGATACTTCTCTTGTCACCTCCTCACTCTCTGCTGTTTTGTTGTTGTTGTTTTGTGGGAGACAGCAGTTAAAATGGGGAGGAGGTAAGAGAGCAGACATTTTGTAGTTCAGCCTGTGAAGACCTTTAGAAACCATGTCCCAATCCAAGATTTCAGCCACTGTGCTACCTTTGAAAGCTATGGATGCTAATGAAAGAGATCCAAATGAAAGAGAAGGGGAAAGAAGACATCTTTGTGTATACAAATGTGTATATATGGAGTTGTAATCATATATAGCTTTGTGACAGCTAGAGTAGTGTAGTAGTTTTAGTGCTATACTAAGACTCTGGGAGACTAGAGTCCAAAACCCTGTTCGGCCATAGAAACTCTCAGGGTTACCTTGGACAAGTCATGCTCTCTCAGCCTCAGAGAAACCTCCTCTGAACAAATCTCACCAAGAAAGCCTCATGATAGCTTTATTTTAGGGCTACCAGAAGTCAGAAGGCACATAACAAAGTGGTTTCATATTGTAGAAAAGTACATATTATTTGGAATGTTATTTTCCACCCCAAATTGGCTAGCTAGTATTAAAAAAAATAGAAAAAGACCATTTTATGGATGACAAAATGGATGAAAGCATCTGACCTGCTGAAACACATGTGATTAGGTCGAGTTATACATCACTAGAGGAGATGACATCAAGAAATTCACATACTCCAAGGGAAATAGTAGAGAAAGATTATGCAAAAAGGATGTGTCTCTGCTCTGCTCAGGCATCACCTCATGTGAGTTTAGACAAGCCAGGTCTGAATGCTCCTTACAGCTGAATTGCACAAGAAATCTATCTGGAGCAAATTATATGGGGAGAGAGGCTAAAGACTGTGCCAGATCTCTTCTGTTTATGGAACCACAAAGCAGAGAGAGGCAAGGCAAGTAACGTGGTGAATTCAAGCTTCTTTGAATTAAGCAATACTTGGAACCAGATTGCCAGAGCCTGTCAGTCCATCTGGCTCTTTCCCCTTCCTGCATGATCCTTGAACACTAAGGTAGGTGAATTCCACCCCTCTAGATGCTCACACACAACCCCTTATCAATAGCCACTGGTGGAAATTGATGGGAACTATTAGTCAAATCACCTGGATTGGAAGGCAAAGGTTCCTCACCCTTGCTTTAATACAAAGATCAGAGCCATGAGAGGTTATCCTATCCCCATCTCCACTTTGGCCCAGCCTGATCTGGCAAGTTTTAGGAAGCAGTTTTGAATCTGGATTGCTCAGCTATTGTGAGCCAAAGCTAGATTATGCCATTGATTTTAATTACACTGGACTACATCCTGAATCTCTAGAAGTAATACTGAATGTCAGCCTTGACTAAGCCTCCAGACACAGCCAGGCTAAGGCTGTGTTGCGGCATAATGGTAGCCTATAAAGCAGTGCTTAGAAGCAATAACCGTATCTTTTCTTCTGTCACTATATCTCTGAATTCAGTTTCCCAAGCAGCTTACCTCATTACAGCTGGGGCAGCTCTAACAGAAGATAAACTAAATGGAGATAAAGCTGATGTAGTTTTACTGACTTAGAAAGATCTGGGGGGAAATGAAAATGCTAAACTTGGGATATGTCTCCATGTTGCCAACAATTTTCAGATGGGTTGTCTTACTGGAGAATTTGTATTCCACGGTAGCTATACATGCAATCTGGGAAGTCTCAGGTTCAAAGCCTTTCATCTGTCTTGTTAGGTTTTATAGGCTGTGTTCTGACAGATTCAGAAGTATGTGCAGGTTTTACCAAGAACAGATGTAACTCTTTTTAAAATTAACTTTAATCAGAGAATTGGATTAGATTATCTTTAAAGTCGCTTCCCATTCTATGATCCTAACTGTTCTAGGAATCCAAGTCAGAAAACACCATATAGGCCCATAACTTCTCACTGTAGAGAAGTTAGATATAGATATATATCTATCATAACAAAAATGATAATGTACAATGTTTTTCTTTCCACAGTGCCCCAATAGGCAGATTCAACCACATCTCCAAATATCTACTCACCAAAGTATTGTTTGCATGTACTTCAGTACAAGCTGAAAGATTACTATGTTGGCTAACACCACCAGGTGTTTTCATGGATGTACAGGAATATGAATCCAGATCTCCTCTGGCTAAGCCATCTATCCAATACTAGCCTTCAAGATTTTTCCAGAAGACAAATCTCAGAATTCTCACTCATTTATAACCATTTCCAAAGAAAATACAATGGGCTCATTTGACAAATTGTATATTGGTTTGGAGCTCAGACAGTTTACTTTATTGGACTACAGCTCCCAGAATCCCCAGCCAGCATGGCCATTAGTCATGCTCAGGGAGGGATTCTGGGCATTCTGACTTTTCCATGTTCCAGGAACAATTTGTGGAAAATGCCACAAATTGTGGCATTTTAACTACACATGCACCTCTTCGTTCACAGCACAGAAGCCTCAGGTGTAGGATTTCTATTTAAATGCTACTCCACCAACCACCACCACCCCGGTCTGTTTTAGGCCAGAAAAGGCCTTTTTAGTTTATTTATTTTTAAGAAATTGGAAGTGACTTGACCAATCATTACTAGTTTCCGAAAAGGGCTGCTTGAGCCCTGGAATAGGCTCAGCTAGCCTTTGAATGGCAAATTGCACCATTCAAGGCTTCAAAGGGCTGTGATTTGCCTTTTGGGGGCAGAAAAACTGGGGGAGCTAGAAGGGAACAATGATGATCTTCAGGGGACTATGCCGCCTATGGGCTCCAACTTGCCCACCTCGGGTCTCCAGGTTGAAATTGGATAAAATTGCTAATCCATTCTGTTTAAAAATGTATCAAAAACCCATTTGCATAAAAAAAACCCACCATACAGATTAGAATGGGAGAGGCTGCATGAGGAAATCATCCCTGGATCCAATCCCACTTTGTTCTGTGGAAGGACATCTTCTGTTCATAGGAAGGCACCTTTAGAACTCCATCCATATTTACAGAAGCAATACTGTATTCCTCCCCACACCCCACTCCTCAATGGTCTCTTTACTGTCTTCTTTGACTTTTTTTTCTTTTAGGGGCTACCAAAGACATGGGGAAGATGCTGGGAGGAGAAGAAGAGAAGGACCCAGATGCTGCCAAGAAGGAAGAAGAACGGCAGGAGGCCCTTCGGCAGCAGGAAGAAGAGAGGAAAGCTAAATATGCCAAGATGGAGGCCGAAAGGGAAGTCGTGAGGCAAGGGATTCGGGACAAGGTAGGGCTCATTTTCAGAAGACTCAGAGAGCCCATTGGGACATGGCTGTGGGTAAATGTGTTATCACATGTCCTCTCAAAATTCTCTGCTCTATTTGTGGGCAAAGAAAATAGGAGGTTCACAAGTGGCAAAAGAAATCTTGCACATTTCTTGAGCACCTGGCTCTCCATTAACACCAACACTACTTCAGCTTCTTTCTTTTCCTTCTCTTTCAAGCGTGGAAGGAAATGATGCTGCAAGTTGCCATGGCAACAACTGCATTGGCAACCTGGGCACCATTTTGCATCTTCTGCAAGATCCTCAACGTAATGCCATTCTAAGGCAACTGGTGGGAGGTGGATGGTGAAGGATATTTGGAGGAAACTATATACCACTAAAGTATGCAAAATTAAAAATTTAAGAAGTGGTCTTTTTTTAAGAGCCGTGTAAGAGAGGAAAGGGAGAAAAAGACAAGAAAAAGTCACAGAAGCATTCTTAGCAAAATTTCTTCTGTTAAAATTTGGCACAGCCCTATGTGGAGTTTCCTCAGGATGTGTCTAGCAACACAGCATTTAAAAGTATTCTTTATATTCCCCTGATGATCATAATTACTGATTAATGCAGCATTATAGATGTGTATGGTATTATACAGGGAACATAAAAGGCCTCGTCTCTTCCTCTATCTGAATTTGAACAGAAAGAGAGATCATGAAAGCAAAAACTGAGACAAAGGTTAAGTGAATTAGAGAAATATATTTATCATTTCAAATTTGCACAATTTTAAACATGCCTTTATTGATTATGCTTCCCATGGTAAAGTTTTCATACTAGAGATAGAAATAACTTTGATAAATACTCAAATCCCTGGCAAATAAGGGTGGGAACGTTACCTAAGTGTCAATAAACCATGAGGAGGAGAATCCTAGATGGATGAAAATCTTCATAGTTTCAAATGTATTCTGTACCAAATATATATATATATATATATATATATATATGTGTGTGTGTGTGTGTGTGTGTGTATAAATGCATGTGAATTTTTTGCACAGAAAAGGAGGCAGATTGGAAAGTTTCCTGCACATAAAACATGCTTTTCTGCATAGAAAGAAACTTTACTGCACAGAAAATGTTGTTTTCTGAGTACACACACACACACACACACACACACTTGTTTTTGTTTGTTTGACTGCAACAGAGCCCAGGCAGTCAACTGGCAGCCGTGGTGGCAGCAGGGCAACAGAGCAAGTCACCCTCAGAAATTTGGGGGAAAGTGTGAAATGCTGAGAAGGGGGAGGAGGAATTTTAAAAATCACCAGCCAACCTTACATGGCTGTTGTGAGGTCTACCAGGCATTTTGGGGGAGTTTTTTTTTTTAACAGCGTATGTTACACAAGGTACATCTAGTCTATATAGATATAAACAGCTTGGGTATGTTTCCTTTCCCAGTCTGCTGATTGACCACTTAGGAAACATGCCCAACCAATCCCCTCCCTTCTCTCACTCCCTCAGCCAATCACCACCCATATGCAAATTCCCTCTCCACTTCACAGTCCACTCCTGCCACTCAATCTGCACCTACACCCCCAGCCTCACAAGGGCCCCTCCTTCCTCTCATTCCCTCAGCCACTCACCACCCACATGTAAAACAATGCAATATTCTTTTCCTAAAATAATAGTGTGTAGCTGAACCATGTGAACCTTTCAAATCTGCTATAACGGCATATGTTATGCTGGGTCTGAGAATAATTTTCTGGGGGAATAAAATTTCAAACTGCAAAGAGTCCTAGAAAACTTCACAATTTTCAAGGACTTTTTCCACAGTGGGGAGAAAAAAATGGTTACATTATTGTTTTCTCTTGCCCATGAGAATGAAAGTGACAAAGATTTACTACCTTGAACATGCTTTTCAACTGAATCAGACAAAGGACTTTCCAGCTTGATATCACGTAACATTCATTTCAGAACATTTTTAGAACATTCCCAGAGGTTTTTGCTCTTCAGGCCCCAGGCAACAGAGTATGGATGCTGAGGGAAGTAATGATGTGTGCAAATTAATAGCCTGCCCTGTACACCTGAAGCTAGCCTGATGCACTCGGGTGTCATTGAAAATGCTGTCCTGTCACCAGTGTGTGGACATGAGCTCAGTAGTAGTAGTGGTAAATTTTTAAATGCAACTGTTTATCACAATAGTCCCTGTAATTTTTTTTTAGGAATATGTTTATTAAACTCTTAATTTCTAATCTAAAAGCAACATATAAGGAATAACATAATACAAAACACACAAACCCCACCACAACTCCCCCATACTAATTCCTCCCCTCACCCATCTAAAGCTATGCTAGACAAAGAAGACTAACAGAAGATTAACAAAAACGAGGGACAATTTGGTTCCAACCTACCAACTCAAAGGTTATATAACATTTTCTTAAAAGACCCCTTAATAAATGAACCTTATCTAAGCATGAAAATAATATTTCTTTCTCTTATCTTTAACATATAAATAAAATAATCTATTTACTCCTTACATAACATTTTCCTACACCTACTAATATATTAATTTTTAAATTTCAAAAGTTGTCAAATTATAACCGTTACTGAATTACCATTATTTTTCTTCAAAAAATTGTATTATTGGTTTCCAAACCTTTTTGAATTCTTTTATAGTATTTTTTTTTATTTAAGAAAGTAGCTAATTTGTTCATTTCCACCATTTCATAAAGTTTCAGCAACCAATCTTCTATTGCTGGGATATAATAGTCCTTGTAATTGTATCCCAGTGAGATGCCAGACTTGCAGGCAGCTGCGTTGATCCATGTCAATAAACACATTCTAGCAGTTTTCCTCTCCATGAAGAGCAGGTCCTTTGTAAAGCTTATGGATCTTGATGAACCATTCAAGGCCAAGCCATCCCAAAACACTTGGCATTAAAACAGGGTAGCTCATAGTGATATGCTACTGTTTGAAACACCACCCTTCCTTATCTACTGTGAGGACTGCCACAAAAACTCAAAGGGAATGAGAGAATCTGAGGAAGGGAAGCATCCTAATCCCTCCTAATCAAAAATTCTCCACCCCAGCGCTGGACAAGATTCAACTGCCAGTCCAGTTGACTACTGGTACGTGGAATATAGTGAGAATGCATTGTATCCTTCATTTTAGGCAGCAGAATATCTTGGGCCATTTCTGGCAGTTGTGCTGCTAATATGTCTTAACAGCATCATCCAATGAGGTCTACTCAGAAGTCAACCTGTTGACTTCAGTCGAACTTACTTCTGGGTAAACATAAATCATTTATTAATTAAAATATGTACACCCCACCCTATATCCATAGATTCCAAGGCAGCATACAATAAGATCAGCTTAAATAATTTTAAACTGTTTAAAATTTGAAACAGAAAACAAATAATAATGTACAGTTTGAAAACATAGTAACCTATGTAATAGTTGATAACAAATTACGAAAGTTAAAATCATGTACATCTACAGGCTAGATAAGATTATTAGACTTTTAATAAACAATAGCATTCCAGGTGTGTATGCTTGTTTAACTGTGCATCAGGAGTGGGGAGTCTCAGTTTTGCATTCTCAATATGAACTGCAAGGACTGAGGGGTTGCGGACTGGGGAGGGTGATATTACCATAAACCTTATGGGGAAATGCTGAAAGTGATGTTTCTGAACATTTCTCCTTTTATGGATGCAAAGCTGTGCTTAGACTGTCTCCAACAGATAGATGATTTATTTATGGTTGTTTGCTTTTGATATGTTGTTTTCTCAGGAACATCAGTTCTGTGAGTTGCATTTGTAATGATTGGGGAGGGGGGTCTTTGAAAAGGGAAGCTTTGCACTACATAGGAGAAGCCAAACATACTGCAAATGTTTAAGGGCATTTTACTAGAGGTTCTAGAATTCCCAGGGGATGCATCATTACTAAGTATCTCTAATTTCACCTTGTGTCTCATCCACGCTAGTCGGGTGGTATCTAGAGAGCAAATTAAATTTGATTTACCTTTCTCGCCATATATAGAATTGCCAAAGGTATAGTACAGTAAAACAGAAATCGATGTATGTTTACTTATTAAGTTTTCTGCTGCTTTTTGATTACATAATTCATTGAGCAGGTGGGAAGAGGATTAAAGATTACTAAAGCAAAATGCTTTTTGAAAGATATGTCAGTCTGATGGTGCCTGAGGCTGGTAAACTGTTACAGCTAAGTAGACTTTGCTATGGTCAGTTTTCACATGGGAGGCTTGTCTGCCAGAACTGAGGACTGACCAGTTACTTTTTCACTGGTTCTGTTGGCTGGAGGATTCTGTGAGTGACAGTCTTAAAAAGTGAGCAGGCTATAAATAAGAAGCACAGGGTCTGAAGTGTGTAGGTTGCTTTTCTCCCTTTGACCATGGGTCTTGGATATCAATGAGCAACTACAGCCAAGACTGGCTGCTGCACTTCTGCAGTGGTCAACAGCACCACATTTTTTGGTGGTAAATTGGCTAAAATGTTACCCAGAAGTGACAAGAATTTAACTTCTTATTGATACTTTCTGGGGGGTTTGTTACTCTGGGGTTAATTTGTGCAGTCTGGAGATTTTAAAATGTAAACTACCACATTTCTGCTGTACTGCGTGAACATTCTGATCCATTCCTATGAGCATTTGCTAGCTAGCTAGGCATATGTACCTGCAATCAGATTAATTCACATGAGGGCATGACCCAAGATTTAAGACCAATTCATTCACCAGATCACCATTCCTTGCCTTGTTATCTTAATATAGAGAAGCAAGCACAGATGACTCAAAACTAGCAACATCTATATTTGTCTATATGCTTTAGCACTGACTACAAGGCAGACTTCCCAAGCAGCCTTGTAAAATCAAATTACAAGACTAGTAAAAGAAAACACAAGAAGAGATGTTCTAAGTGAGGGCAGTTATTAAGCCTCACAATACTAGACAGTTCGTGTATTGTACAAAGCACAATGGGAGATATACTTCAATCTTGGTTTTCATCTGGCTCTGCACATTTTTGTTCTAAATCAAGAGTTATAAATCACTTGTCTGAATTCTTGCTTTATTCCTACCATGTATCAAAGGAGCTTTACGTGAGGTGAATGGAAAGTAGACTATTGTTGCTGGTTTGATACAATATTCTCAAAAAAGATGGAAGTTAGGCAAGTAGTCACAGCAAAACATGTTTTACTTACATGTGTAATATGGATGGATACCAACTTGGGTTTTGACTATGCCTGAGATAAAAAATCAATAATGAGGAAGTTACATGATACAATAATATGAGAGAAAGGTTAATAATTAAACAGCAAATTATATGAAGATGACAATGCTCTAGCACAGGGTGATTAAGACATTAAAGTTCATAACTTCATAGCTATATTTTTTTTCTCCCTGCTGGGCAGGATTACAAGGATGTTTTTTGTTCATTTTTCATGGTTGTTGTTGTTGTTTTTGCAAAAAAAAAAAGTGCAAAAGCCCCCCTTGATTTTACTCCCCCGTCACCACATCCCATTTTAAGCTTGGGAGAGAAGGAAACAGCTACATTAATTTTTGAAAACCCCATTTCTCATCCAGCCAACAACTCTTCTTTTGCTTTCCCTTTGCTTTCCTCTGTCTCTCATGATCTCAACTTCCTAAGCCCACATTTTCCTTAGTTTCCTGATTCCCATGTGGATCTCAGGAAAAGTTCAGCATTAAGATCTTTACAACTGAGTTTTCTGGGACAAGCATGGAGACTCTATGCAGTGTTTTGGTTTACAACAAAGGTGGCATATCTGGCTGAAGACCACACCATTCTAAGCTCCCCTTTCTATTTGTTTCTACTTTATTTTTTAAAAATCTTGGAATTAACTAAATTATCATACCCGAACCATAAAATACGATAAGTAATTTGGATCTTGTGACCTAAATTTTGTAATTCCCCAATCATGGAGATTATCAGATGTGTCCAATAACCTGGGACAGGGACTAGGGGAGATCGCGATCAGTCTCCCTTTTTCACATGACAACATCCTTGTCTGGGAAGCTCCCATCCTGCTCCCATTCCTCCACCCGCTTCTTCTTATTCATGGCTTAAGCTGTGAATAAGAAGCCCATTCTGTTATCATAACGGAATCACAGGAGTTTGAAAATGTCCTCCGTTGTGCTGGCACGATGCCAGCAGCACATGACGTCACCAGGAGGTCCGTGCTGAAGACTTCCAGGTTTGATCGGGATAGCCAGGTGAGTTTCACCCTCCCCCCCCCCCCCGGGTTACTTGGTGTTTATATTGTGTGTTTTCAGGCTTGCATTTCTGTTTTGACGTTTTGTTTTGTTTTCAAATTTCCCGTGTGATCATTCACTTGTGAGAATGAGCGGGATTTGGCTTCACTGCAGTAAAAGCAACTTTACGACAGCTGCCTTTACTGCAGTGAAGCTGAGAGGAGGAGGAGCAGTTCCTATAATGGAATAAGGCAAGTGTGTGAAAAAATTGTTCATTCTGTTACAGGAACGGGAGTGGGGTGGGAGTGGTATGGGTGGGGGTAGTGGTACAGAAACAGTTTCAAGGGACACATCTGATTATCTCCCATGAGAGAATTAATAAAAAAAAGAATAGTTTTGCAAAAATCCAAGAGAACTAGGGTCTGGATAAAGAACCAAACTGGGAAATGTCACATTTGTTATTATTTAGTTATCTTTCTCAATCAATCAATCAATCAGTTAATAATTTAAATCCTGGAGTTAAGTTAATGCTGGGATCCTACATTAATCAATGAGCTAAGTTAAGAAATAAATATAATTAAGTAGCCCCTTTTGTTAGAAAATGTCTACTTTAATTGATATTAACTAGTCAGTTCCTATCTCTCACAAGATAAAACCTTAAAGAAAGAACAACCAGCAGACTTAAGTGTCCATAAACTGATTATCCTGCAAGCTTACCTTTATCTTCACAATCAACTTCATGGGTGTTTTCTGAGCCTCACAATGCTATGAAAGATGATGAGGCTTTCTGGGCTTCTCAGAGAATGAAAGTCCCACAGTTTATGACAGCAGACCTAAATGCCACAACGTCATCTCTTTTTGTTCAGTATGTGGATGTTATACTAGGGAGGTATTCTCCACTTATTTCATTCTTACAAGGAGACCAAATAATTCTTGAAAGGTTTATCCACAGTTGGAGAGATTACAAGAGTTTTTTGCATTTAAAATTATTTTTCATATTAAGGGACATCATGAAAAAATGATTAAAAAAACCTTGTTTTGTTTGCAAAACCCTAGTTTTTATGCAAAATGCATTATTTTATACTTTTTTTGTTTTTTGTGCAAAACCCAAGTGTTATTTTGCAGGGAACCATTTGCAGCTGAGAATACAAACCATGGTTCTTTGTTTTCACAAATTTCATTTATTTGTACAGAGCCCAACAAAACTTAGCTTGCCTTGTTAACTAGTCAAAAAATGCATTTGTTATGACCTTGCCTATGCTCCAGAGGTTGTTCTAGTTCCCCAACCTGCCTGCGATGGCCACCTCACTCTGTCTAGGAGGCCCCATTCAGAGGATGCAATGGAATAAGCCCATGAAAGGCACTTTGACCTCTTTGGATGGAAGGCAGAGTGGAAGTGCACCAAAAAAATACATATCGGTTGGCATTCTGCTATGGACTAGCATGTTGCTAAATGGCCTTATGTGTTTGCAAAATTGAAGTGAACAGTCTTGCAACATCTATACTTACCTAGAGACTGCCATGATGTTACAGTATATGGGTGTCCATTGTGCCATGGTAGTCAATGGAGTGACTGATGCAGCATGGCCTGATGTACAATGGACACTGATACACATTGGGGCATTCTCCAGCTGGTGCCAGACCATAATGGGAGTGCCCCATATACACAAGAAGTACCCAACAAGCATCAGAGCACTCTTGTTGGTGCCCAGATACATATCTCCACAATTCATGAACAGGACTTCAATGCATGTCTGCAATGTGGCTACTGATTTGTAAAGTTGTGAAAGAGAGACAGCAATGTATGATCTCATCCATACGTCTCATGTATACAGCTTAAGAGCACAACCCACTGGTAATTCCTCTTGTACAAATCCCACTGAAGAGAATGGGAAGTAGAAAGGATAGTGGTTTGAGCACAGAGGCTATGAATCTGGAGATCAGGGTTCAAATCCCTGCTTAGCCATGGAAACCCATTGGGTGACCATGGGCAAGTTGCACTCTCTCAGCCTCAGAGGAAGGCAAAGGCAAATGCCTCTGAACAAATCCTGCCAAGAAAACCCCATGATAACCTTAGAAAGGCTTAGTGTCTCCATAAGTTAGAAACAACTTCAAGGCACACAGCACCAAGGAGTGGAAAAGAAATTGACATGAACTGAGGTTATTTTAGTAAATGAATCCACTTTGCCGTTTATGGGATGATTAATAGAAATGCATGCCTCATTGAGTCTTTCATCCTCAGGAGAAAACTGGGGCAACAGGGCATTCCACATTATTATTTTTTTCATTATATGCATGTAATGCCCACAACTATGTTTCTAAGTTTGAAAAATGCACACAAACATGTTTTCATCAATGAAAAATACATTGAAACTCATGCACGGGGGGGGGGTGTCCATGCCAAAATAGGCACAAATTTCTCTGCCATAATAGGAGTCTCACAATGGATTCAGAACATGGAAAGGATAGACATGTGGGTGAGATTCTGGGGGGCACAATGAAAATCAAACTGCCAGAATTTCACATCTGCAATCAGGAGAATTGCTACTGCTCTGCTTTCCCAAGCAACCTTCCTCCAATCTGCCCTGAATACCTTCAGAGAGCAAAGCCAACACCTTGGATGATGGTGATGACAGTGAAGGTGACAATAAGGAGGATGTTAAGTTAAAGTATTTTTAGGCTGCCATTCATATGCACATATTCATGTTCATAGTGGTTTAGAAGTTTAAAACACCACCTACGCTGAAAAAGAGCAAGCCAGAAACAATACAACAGCAGCAGTACTGACAACATAGGCAGATCCAAAAAACACCGAGGAAAGTACAAAACATGACAGTTAAGTTACCCAGCCTTTCCAGAGATGTTCAAAGAAAGAAACACTTCTAATAAGCCCCCCAAAAGAGATCTGAGAGTGGCAGTTGCAGGGTATTGGAAAAAAAAGGGGGGGGACCCTAGCTCCTGTAGGTCCGCTGCATCTTCCATTAACTGGAGTCTTTGAACAGTTTTGAAAGACACTCTCAGACAGAACACAATGCAAGAGTCTTATGTCGGGCCATACAAATTCCTTCAGCTCATACCCAAAGGATCTGAGCCTATGTAAAAGTTCAACATTTTAAGAATATTTGGCCCAAATGTTAAGAAAAATCAAGGAGGGGAGAGTTTCAGAGCAGCACCTTCACTGTCACACTCTTCTCCAAGAAACAATGAGCCTTATGGTACAGAAGGGAGGCAGATCATGGTGGCAGGTGCCCCCAGATGATGCGACTGGGACTCCCAGTCTTCTAGCAGCAAGGCTGGACTAGCAATGCTGCAACTGGAGGCAATGTTACAAGTCCTTCAGTGGCAAGCTCAAAGCCCAGGGGTGCAGCTATAGGGGAAGGAATGTAGCAAAATGAGGGAACTGTCCTCAAAATAAGAATTCAGTCATCACATTTCTAGAACTGCAAAGAGCGATAGGTTGAAAAATTGTTCACATCTAGATCTCTTATATTTGCTGTCTTGCATTCCCTTTCTACCTTTGCTTGCCCCTTTTATTAAGATGCCTGAACTCTTATTTCCAAACACTCAACAGGAGGTTTTCCATGGTTTTTTTCTGGGGTGTGAGGCCGTGTTCTGGAAAAGTTTATTTCTGATGTTTCTCTTGCATCTGTGGCTGGCATCTTCAGAGAATGGTTGGGTAGGAGTGTGTGTGGGGTTTATATACTGTGAGCCCCTGCTCGAGAGGCTATGTAAATTTGTGTATTTGAATGGCTAGTTTCTGGGTGGAGATATGCAAGGAGGATTAGTGTCTGTTTGCCTCTCCTACAGGGGCTCACAGTATATAAACCCCACAAACACTCCTTCCCAACCATTCTCTGAAGATGCCAGCCACAGATGCAGGTGAAACATCAGGAATAAACTCTTCCAGAACATGGCCTCACAGCCCAGGAAAAAACCATGGAAAACCTATGGATGCCAGCTGTGAAAGCCTTCGACTTCACACTCAACAGGAGTTTTGTGTTATTGCTATGCAAGAAATTTGGGAACTCGTAGAATATTTAATTTGGGAGCAGAATTCTTGTTTAAGGAGTCATTCCCCTCATTTTCCCATTCCCCACACCCTACCCCTGCTAAGGTCACATGTTGTTCTCCCCTCCCCTGCACACCCACATTTACTTCTTCTAATGTAATGCAGTCAAGATTGAAATGCTCCCTTTTCTAGACCCTTCATCCTTTTCAAGAATGGATAGCATTGACTAATACTTGAAAGAATGTCATATTGAAGAGGGGACAAGCTTGTTTTTTGCTGCTCCAGAAACTAGGACATGCATCAATGGACTCAAGCTACAGGAAAAGAGATTCCACCTAAACATTAGGAAGAACTTCTTGATGGTAAGAGCTGTTCAGCAGTGGAATGCACTGCCTCAGGGTGTGCTGGGGGCTCCTTCTTTGGAGGTTTTTAAAAAGAGGTGGGACAGCCATCTGTCGGGGATGCCTTGATTGTGTGTCCCTGCATGGCAGGGGATTGGACTGGATGGCCCTTGTAGCTCAAGGCTTAAAACAATTTAAAAAAGTTAAAAATTAACAACATACTACCTCACCCTATGGAGTTGGAAGAGTCAGACGAAGAGGAGACAACAGATTGCCAGGAATTTGCAGCTCCTCAAGCTGGTGGTCTCCCTGAGTCAGAGGACCCAGGGGTTGAGGCTGAGGGGAGTCCTGCTCCTCAGCAGGAGGCTGCAGATGCTGAAGACCCATTGCAGTTATTTGTTGAGTGATGAAGAGACAGAGAGATTGTATCATTCCCAGTGGTTGTTAAATAAGAGACAATGACCTGATTAGGCACTAAGTGCCTTGAAACAGCTGCCCATTAACTCTCTCTGCCACTCCCTGGCAGCATTGTTGCTTTCAGCCTTCCTTCTTGACAACTATCTGTACAGTCATCCCTTCACATTTGTGGGGGATAGGTTCCCCAGACCCCCACGAATGTGAAAAATCCACGAATAATGATTGCCCTCCCACTCCCCCACCAAAGCGACCATGGGGCCTCCGGAGGCCCCATAGTCGCTTTCCCCCGCCTCCCGCCTCCCTTCCAAGGCTTTCATGGGGCCTTCGTAGACCCTCCCGAGGCCCTGTGGATGCCCCCCCAGCCCTCCCCCTCCCTCCCAAGGCCTTCATGGGGCCTTTGAAGGCCCCGTGGAGGCCTCCCCGGCACTCCTTCCTCCCACCCAGGGCCTTCACGGGACCTTTGAAGGCTCCGTGGAGGCCTCCCCGGCCCTCCCCCCTCCCACCCAGGGCCATCATGGAGCCTTCGAAGGCTCCGTGGAGGCCTCCCCGGCCCTCCCCTCTTCCTCCCAGGGTCTTCACGGGGCCTCAGAAGGCTCCGTGGAGGCCTCCCCGGCCCTCCCTCCTCCCATCCAGGGCCTTCAAGGAGCCCCGGAATGCTCCATGGAGGCCTCCCCGGTTCTCCCCCCTCCCTCCCAGGGCCTTCACAGGGCCTCGGAAGGCTCTGTGGAGGCCTCCTTGGCCTTCCCCTATCCCACCCAGGGCCTTCACGGGGCCTCGCAAGGCTCTTTGGAGGCCTCCCCGGCCCTCCCCCTCCCTCCCGGGGCCTCGGAAGGCTCCATGGAGGCCTCCTCAGTGCCCCCTCCCTCCCAGGGCCTTCACGGAGCCTCAGAAGGCCCCTTGTTGCGGTTTTGGGAGGGCGGGGGAATATGCAAAACCGTGAAGTTCACAAATGTGGAGGGACAACTGTACTCTTTCTCATTTGTGTTTTTCTGAACCTTGACTGGCTACAATTTACTACTCTGTTTTACTTCTTGCTGGCTTTGTTTATCTGGACTACTGGCTTGCTGAATGACTCCTGGGCCAACTGATGACAACCCTCTTGCTTCTCCCTTCACTCTGTTGGCTAACCTGTGACTGACCTGGACTGAATTAACTACTCAGCAGCTCTTGTATTCTAACAGCTCTTGATTCCTGGGACATTTGCTCACTGAAGCATAGGAGACATACAAAAGTTAAAAAGTGACCAAACCTTCATAAAATTTGAAACCAGTTTAAACAAATTAAAACATCAATAGAAATATAGTGAAGTATTAAAACATCAATAGAAGTTTAGCTGCATCAATAGAAGTAAAGTGTCCAGATCAAGGTAAGTAATAGTGCCGCTCTATTCTGCCTTGGTCAGACCTCACCTAGAATACTATGTCCAGTTCTGGGCACCACAATTCAAAAAGGATATGGACAAATTGGAGCGTGTCCAAAGGAGGGCAACTAAAATGGTGAAAGGTCTGGAAAGGATGCCTTATGAGGAGAGACTTAGGGAGCTGGGTATGTTTAGCCTGGAAAAAAGACGGTTAAGAGGCGATATGATAGCCCTGTTTAAGTATTTGAAGGGGTGTGACGTTGAGGATGGAGCAGGCTTGTTTTCTGCTGCTCCAGAGACTGGAACATGGAGCAATGGATGCAAGCTCCAGGAACAGAGATTCCACCTCAACATTAGGAGGAACTTTTTGACAGTAAGAGCTGTTCAGCAGTGGAACACACTCCCTTGGAGCGTGGTGGGGTCTCCTTCCTTGGAGGTCTTTAAACAGAGGCTGCTGGATGGCCATCTTCGGGGATGCTTTGATCGTGATTTCCTGTGTGGCAGGGGGTTGGACTGGATGTCCCTCGTGGTCTCTTCCAGCTCTGCAATTCTATCATTCTATCAACAACCTCAATGCCTCTGAGACTCTGGCTTCTGTCATGGCATCAGGGACACAGAAGAGAATTTTGACCACCACCACCTGCCAAAAGTGTTTAGAGAGACTTGCTCACTTTCATCATTGAGTGAACTCCTACATTCCAAAGTATCCAACTGTACTGATTTGGTAGAGAAAGTCCTGATTAATCCTCTGTTGTCCCACTTTTCCAGCTGCTTTTAAAATGTCCTGGGTTTCTCTATCCTCTCCCCCTCTTCTCCTTTGTCTTCATCTTATTTGAATTCTGCAAACTGAATTCAGATCACAGTAATAGTATGTACTTCATTAACTCCACAGGGGGTGGGGAGGAGAGTCTTGCCCTTTGCAGTAGGCTCAGGCAAAAATAAACTGCTGCAGCCTTTCTTAGCTTGTGTGTTCCTCCTCAACAATGACTTCTGCAACCACATGCTGTTGTTCCTTGGCCACATATATCCCTCTTTTCTGTGAAATGTTAGAGGGAGGGCTGGTTTGAGCATTGGACTACGACTCTGGAGATCCCTGCTCAGCCATGGAAACCCACTTGGTGACCCTGGGCAAGTGGCAATCTTTCACACAAAGGCAAAACCCCTCTGAACAAATCTTGCCAAGAAATCCCTGGGCTTGGCTACATGGGAGAATTTAAAATGAAAAATAGTAACTTACCTCCATTTTGCTGCCATGCCCATTTGTGCCCACGGCTGATTAGCAAGCTTGGAGTGGAATAATTAGCAGTTTTCACCCCCAAAACAGAAATGGTTGCCACAAGTGAGTTGAGTCCAGAAAATCTCCCTCCCTCCCCCCCCTTTCTTTCTCTTAAAGAAACAGATGTGGAAGAGCTATTTCCCATTTTTTAAAAAAGTCATACTTTTGCTCTGCTGCTTTACTGGGGGTGAACAATTGTTCCTGTGAAATCAAAACAATGGTGGCTCCATCATTCCAAGCCTCGCTTGCAAACCCACCCCCTCCAAGGTCTGACCAATCAGCATTCAGCTCTGCTGTGTCCCCTTTGCAAATCGGTTGTGCAAATGACCTATTGTGCACATTTTTGCACACTTGTTTAAAAAGATCGTGAGAAACAGGAAAAGTTGGTGTCACGAGCTATGTGGAGTTTTCATCTTCCCTCCTTCTGAATATTGCAAATATGCACCAGCATCTGTGAGGACCACTAGCATTCTCCTTGAACTGTTCGAGGATTTTTTTTTTTTGCCCTGTAGCCAACCCCCCATGATAGGTGTACCTTAGAGTTGCCTTAAGTTGGAAACAACTTGAAGGCACACAACAGCAACCACCCAACACCTCCCCCACATGCACCCACATTTTTATTTCTTACCAGACAGAGTTTTGGAAAAGTTCCCCTATGCTGCTGCAGCGCCAGGTTTTCTATGATACATTTAAAATAGAACTTCAGTGCCTGGGCCCAAGAGATGCTGAGCACTGTCAGTGAGAAATCAGAACAAAACCAGCCGTTCCCTTCTAATGTCATTTTGGTATTTTTACAAAATCCTCCAGTTTCAGTGGAACTGTTTCATGTTTTACAAGTACATTATGAGGCAGTGGGGGGGGGGAATATTAGAAAGTAACTTTGTTGCCTGATATCACTAGAGTGATCCAGGAAACCCAACTCAAAAGAAAAGAAGCTTGTTGTCTGAAAATTCTGATTTAAAGATGTTCTTCTCCCTGCTAGGAAACCTAGACTATTCATTTTGCAACTGAGCCTCCTTCATAGCTTTCTGAAGGCCAAAGAAAAATATTCTGAGCATGTCTGAAGGTCAGGGGCCTCAAACAAGAGATAATACTTTTTCTTCCCTGTTAATCATGTCCTGTAATTCTGAAGATAGTTTACATCCAGGGTGACTGTGGTCTCTTCTTGAACAGACTTTAATGACATCTTCTCTTTTAATTATGGATCACTTTCCAACCATGTGAAGTTCAACTAGTGCAGATGATTAATGGGGTCATAAATAATGTGTCTTAACTTTTCCCACCAGCTGTATATTTTCAGACCGCTATGTGTGGTTTTTAACAAAACCAGCAGCTTTTAAAATGGAGGAAGGGGTGTTTTAAATGTTTGTATTGCTAGTCCTGATAAATATGGATGCTTAGTTGCTGAAATAAATAAACAGTTATGATGCATCCTTTAGTAAATAGTTCTCATTTACAGTATGGCATACTGCACGTCTTTATAATCTTATTACCATAAATTCATTAAAATATCCATTAAAAATAATTGTAGAACATATTATATCCCCTTAGCAAAATAACAGCAAATAGCTTAAAATTCCTTTCCATAATGTCCTTTGAATTAATATTGTTATTTTTAGCACCATGTCTTCCAGCTGTGAAGAAATTATTTATCAGAGAAGGGGAAGAGATGGGTTTAAATGGGAATGCTCAAACATACCAGCCACCCCTTTTTCGGCTAGAATGGGATATCCATCATCATAAGACAGTGATGGAGGGCTGGAAGGCTACAGCAGGGAAACAACATGGGCTGGAGACATTGTCTCCCAGGTGAGCAAGAACAAGCTCATGTGTCATCTCTGGATCTCTTTGGGAGGGATGATGGATGGTCATAGCATGAGTTAAAGTCTATGAATAATATAAATAAGGGAATGATGACTGGCACACAACTGAAGCTTAATTAGCTGAGTCGGCTAACTGTCAATGCAGTATTGTTGAGGAGCATAGGGCCCTCCAGTTGTTGCAGCCCATCTGCCATAGTGAGCATAGCTTAAAATGAGAAATTATGGGAGTTGTGGACCAACAACATCTGGAAGGACAGGTTCCCCATTCCTACAATCCAGCACTCTCAGTCTTGTCTCTGCTCCAACAGCTACATGTGCCTAATGGCAATATTGACATATTGGTTTTTTAAAAAAATCATATTTATTAATTTTTGATACAAACTAAAGACTTTATCACATGAGGCTGAAATTGTGCAATTACAACAGGATAGTAGCATAAATGGGTTCCTGTTATCGCACAGCATCATTGTCCTCCCAGGGTCCATGTATGCTCCACCCGTTAATTATGTATAAATGTTAATTGACAGGCAAAACCTGTGAAGAGCCCTCAGTATTGCTCTTTTCACAGGACTTTATCAGACACTCTTTAAAAACTCCCACTTCTGGTGGTTGCTACCGCACACCCCATCCTCCTCCCATCCTTCGTTTGTTCTCCCTCCATGCTGGAGTGACAGAAAAGGCGCCACTTTTTATTGACGGAAACTTCTTCTTTTCCCTCTTCCCTTTCCCAACAAGAACACATAATGAAACTTCCGGGGGAGAACATGAAGAGGAGCAACATGACACTGTTTTAATGAACTGTCCACCTTTGCTTGGTACATTTTTTATGTTTGGTTAGTGTTTATTTGTTAAGTTCTTTCATTATGCATTTGTTTTTTGTGTTTTTAACTGAAGTCACACCCTCTTGCGAGAACAGGCAAACTCTCATCTATGCAAAATCATGGAAGTAAGAGAAAAATGTTTTTAAAGGCAAATGCATGGGCCAGCATGAAGTTTTAACACTCTGTCATTAGAAGGCAATGCAAAAAAAAAAAAAGTTTTACTATTGTATGAGCTGAAATTCCATCTTAAACCACTAGTGGTGGTCATGCAATGATTCTGGGCGTTAGCAATGTGCAATTATAGTGACATGCCAAAATTACTGTGATCATGCCACTATGTTTCTGCTTTCCTCAATAGCAGAATGGCAGTATTTTTAGACACTTGTCTGATAAAGTCCTAATTCACAACAAGATAAGCAACATTCAGGAAAAAAAGAAAAAGGAGAAAAAACTATATATATAGTTATATATATATATATATATATATATATATAAATAAAATATGTGTATAGCCAAAGCTAAAACTGAACTGAACTAAACTAAATTAAAACTATAACATTATTAAAACACTAACCCATTACAATAAACACAACCTAACTAATCACTAAGATAAAAAAGAACTGTGACACACATCCCTGACAAACTATAATGAAAAAGAAAAGCTGATTAATGGAAAATATATTTTTCTACCATTACAGATCTAACCAAATTCAGCTTACTAGAATTACTAGTAACGATAATCACAGATTATTACATTGTTAGATTTCTTTTTGTTCAAAAAATCCATAAATGGTTTGCCAGACTTTCAGAAAATCTTCAGTTGGTTTGTCTTTTAAAATCCACATCAGTTTGGCAACTTGGGCAAAGTCCGCAACCTTTACAACTCATTCTTCCATTGTTGGTGCTTCAGTCCATTTCCAAGTTTGGACAAACAGTATTTTTGCATCTGTTATACATCAAAAAATAGTCCATATTTACTATCTAATTCTTTCTCAATAATGCCCAACAAAAACATTCCTGGTTGCATTGCAAAATTTACCTTTTCTTTTTAAAAAATTAACGTATAAATCTTATGTCAGGTGGTAGCACTCATTGTGTATCTAAACAGGTCCAGACAGCATAATATAAACACCAGAGTGTTGTTTCTTCAGGCATCAGAATAAAGGCACAGACACAGGCTTGTGTCTAAAATCTTGTTCTTTACCTGAGCATAATTAAGAGTACTGTTGTCCCTTCGTGTTCATTGGGGTTTGGTACCAGGACCCCCCATAGATACTAAAATTCATGAATACTCAAGTCCCATTATACACAATGGCATAGCAAAATGGTGTCCCTTATATAAGATGGCAAAATCAAGGTTTGCTTTTGGATTATTATTTTTTAAAGAATATTTTCAAGCCATGAATTCATAAATCTGTGGATACAGAGGGACAACTGTATTTACAGTTTTTACAGACATATACAGCATTCAAAAGAAAAAACATCTTCCCTCTGTGAAATCCAACACAGAACTGATAAGCTTAACTCAGTTTCTGCACAGCCCAGATCCTGGGCTCTGAGCCCAGCAAATATTGATACATTTGCTAGCTAGCTTGCTTCTGCAAACTGCAGGCTGTTACAGTCCAGCTCTTTATAGGATAAGTCTACTGTATGTCCCAATATCCTAATATTTTAGACCAATAGCTTTTTGTCTTCCTGCAAGTCCACCACTTGTGGAAAAAAGATCCTTCTTATCCTGACAACCACAACATTGACTATATGAATGCTTCAGATCAATGTTGTTGAATATTGTTGAAATCACAGAAAGCACTGATGTGCATCTGAAATAAGGGGCTGTCTCTGAGTTATACTATATTAAGCCAGGCCCAGAGAACCAAAATATGTCCAAATGCCAGGAAAGAAAAACAGGGTTTAAGGAGGAATGTTCTAGTAGGCTCCTCCTGGGATTATGTGGGTTGAAAATGTTTAGAGCAGCCTTCTTCCAACTTATCAACCTTCAGGTTTTTTGCACCTTGTCTATTGGCCATGCAGTCCAAAGAGGGTGCCAGATTGAGGAGAAGTTTGCCTATAGCTATGGAGAATATTCTCAATGTGGACTGTTCGGTGGAAATCAAATTAGCAATTTGGAGGAGCTAGAAATGTTCCCTAAAATTGCTCTGGGTGGATGTTTGGGTCTTTTCTCTACCATAGTTACTTCTTGTGACTTCTGCTTTGTCATTGGAACATGGAAGTGGGCTAAGTAGAATTGTCAGAGGGGAGCAAAGCCATGGTGAAAAGCATAGAAGCAGCATGGAGCCCAAAGGATTATGGGTGAACTCTGTCAGAATTCCATGTGCTATGGATGAAACCTAGCAAAATCTGGAGTTTATTGGCTTTTCATACCTATAAACCAGTTGATTACTTGACACAATTCCACTTGGTTAGTTGGAAGCCCAAAATAGAGGTCAAATAGATGGGGTTATGAGAAAAACCACTATGGTTGCTTCTATATGAAGCTTTTATTCTGCAACCTCTATGCCCCCTTCAGAGAATTTTTACACTGGATCCTGAGGACATCATCTTCATCTTGTAACTTCCTGCCACCCCAGTTTCCCCACCACATCGTTCCTCTCTACCCCACCCCCACTCCAAACAAAAAAATAGGAAGGAAATAGCCACATAGTGTTTGGTAGTGCTAAGAGGCCTCTGTTAGGCCTCATGTACTACATCCAGTGCCCCAAATCCTCCAATGTTCAGAACCCTAACATTATTTAGGGTTTGTGTGGGCTGACTGTGAATGTTTGAGAGCAAACTCAATCTGTAACTGTGGACGTATATTTGAATATTAGCCCAAGTGAAGAGGTTTGTTTATTTTATTTATTTATTGGATTTATAGAATCATAGAATTGTAGAGTTGGACGAGACCACAAGGGCCATCCTGTCCAACACCCTGCCATGCAGGAATCATAATCAAAGCATCCCTGACAGATGGCCATCCAGCCTCTGTTTAAAGACCTCCAAGGAAGGAGACCCCACCACGCTCCGATGGAGTGTGTTCCACTGCCAAACAGCTCTTAGGACATTTTCAGATGGTCCTGGCTGCGCAAGGATCACACGGGAGAAGTTCGTCGCAACAGCACAGCAGAGGGTCAATTTCAGACTACTCAGTGCCTGCTGCGAGATTGTCCGTCCCTCTTGCGCTTAGGCTTGGAGCCTGCCGCGCCATATTCGGCAAAATTTTATTCACTGAGGTTGTCTCAGTGAATAAAATTTTGCCAAATATGGCGCGGCAGGCTCCAAGCCTAAGCGCAAGAGGGACGGACAATCTCACAGCAGGCACGGCGTCATCCAAAATCGACCCTCTGCCGCGTTGCTGTGATGAACCTCTCCCAGGCGATCCTTGCATGGCAAGGATTGTCTGAAAATGTCCTGTCAGAAAGTTCCTCCTAATGTTGAGGTGGAATCTCTGTCCCTGGAGCTTGCATCCATTGTTCCGTGTTCTAATCTCTGGAGCAGCAGAAAACAAGCTTGCTCCAGCCTCAATGTGACACCCCTTATATCCCACCTTTCTTCCAAGATGATTGAGATCTTCCTCAGAGGCTCTTCTGTTGATTGTTCCAGCACCACCAAAAAGACTTTCAGCTCATGAGAACATGAAGCAGAGCTTTTTCTGTGACTGCAACTCTATTGTGGAACTCTTTCATGAAAGAGATTAGACTAGATGGATCCCTGATGGTTCTCTTGTTTTAATTTTGTTAGATTTTTCTTTTCTTATGGAAATGACATATGGGACCCTTGTTAGCAGAAAAAAGTGGTGTATAAAAATGTTTTAAATAAAATAATTAAATAAGAAACAGGAACAGACTAGAAATAATATGCCTTGCCAGGTTTATGTGGCACCATCTGCTAATGCTGAGCTATCCCTTTCTAGTTCTGTTCATGTGCTACAATTAGAATGTAGTTTTCAATAATATTTCTCTCCCCCTCCCTCCCTCCTTCTCACACACACATTAAATCGTATTTATCAGCTTCTTCACCAGAGCTCAGACCTTAAAACTACTGCACCCCCCAACCCTTTGAATTAGGGTTAAAATAAATATTAAGAGGGATTTGTATTTCCTGAGATTAACCTGTTTTCCCTTTAAGGGCTGCCTCTGTCAGGCTCATCCCTGAATTCTGGGTTTTGGAGTGGAATTCATGGAGACCCTGACATGAGGCTGCTTTCCTTGCCTAGGCCTCTGGAGTTTTGGAGAGAGGCCAGCCCGCCTTGTTGGCCTGGGAATGCTTCTCTCCACAGCGGCTCAAGGTCATAGCTTCCAGGTGCAAGCCACTCTGAGAGGGAGGCATCTATCCTCCCTAAAGGCCTTTCTCACGCTGTGGGGTTTATCTGGGGGGTTTGCTCTAGCTGTATTCAGCTTCAGCTTTGTTCTATGTTCCTGACACACGAATCCTTGCCAAAAAGGAAATTTATTGATTGAATGTGAGCATGTGTGCTTGGTACATCACAGCCTCAGAGATACAAAGTAAACTCTTGTTCATCTTTGAGCAAGAGAAAGCATGACTAAATGCAGCTTACAGTTGTGAGGAAAATATCTCTCTCTCTCTCTCTCTCTGGCTTCCCTTCACAAATGAAGATTCAGGAAGGACTCATCCTGCGCTTTCTGCAAGTGAGCTGATGACCAAAAAGGCCAATCTGAGACAAATAAGTCCGGTTGCAGAAAGCACAGCAGAAGGTTTCCTTGGGTGATGTTTCCGGGTTGTGATTCTTCCTGCGTTGTCGTTTCTCTTCAAGACTTGTTTGGCATGAGTTCTCAAATAAGGCTGCAGCATTGTGGATAGTGTGTCTCCATGCCTCCCGATGTGAGGCCAGGGCGGACCATTGTTGGTGATCAATTTGGCCAAGCCTGAGATGTTGTTTCAGGGAGTCCTTGTATCACTTTTTTTGGAGCGGTCCTCTTACTTTGACCCGTGGCGAGTTCACCATAGAGTACTATTTTGGGGAGGCGACGGTCCTCCATCCTAGAAATGTGGCCTGCCCAGAGCAGCTGTGTTCTCAATATCATGGCCTCAATGCTGGTGATCCCTGCTTGCTCAAGTACAGCAACATTCGTCACATAGTCAGTCCAGTGTATATTTAGGATTGTGCGTAAACAGTGCTGATGGAAGCGTTCGAGGAGTTGTAAGTGGTGGCAATAGGTGACCCATGTTTCAGACCCGTAAAGGAGAATAGACAGTACAATGGCTCTATACACACTGATTTTTGTGTTTTGCCTCAGGTGTTTATTACTCCAGACTCTTTTGTAAAGTAAATGATTTTTGTAAATCATGTGCTTTAACAAATAGGCATCTTGCACTATTTGGGAGAACATGGCTTCTAAAAAACCTACAGAGTGTTGAGCATTTGCTTTGACTTTTAAATTCTATGGGGATGCAGATAAAATTACCTTTAAGTATTGCTTAAAGCAATAAAATTTCAGATTGAAACTTTAGAATCTAACTTGAGCAAAACACTCCAGGAATTCTGTGGGGAGCAAAAGAGTTGAAGTTAAGAAATGTTTTCAGAGGCAACATGCATATCATTGAGCAATAAGCTGAATTTTGCCCAAAACAAAACTTGGATATGAATTTGAACGTTTCTGGCAGGAACACATACAAATCTCTCTCCTCCACCTGTGCCAAAAAAAAAAAAAAAAAAAAGGAGAGGAAATCAATCACTGAAAAGAGGGCAAAAATATCTGTATAAAATTAGCACTCAAGACTTTATGGAGTGGATTCAATTTCAGAAACCATTACTATGATTTAAAAAAAAAACCACAGTGTATCTCACCATAATAGAGAAAACTGTGACTAAGTTACCTGTTTGCCTGCACCATCAGCTGTCCAAGTAACCACTGTTGATGCACAACTTTAGATCTCTTGCTCTCCTTGCATATATGATCGGACCACCATATCCATGGGGGTTTGGTTCCTAAACTCATGGATACCAGAAACTGCGGATAACAGCAAACACTATTAAAATAAAGGACATCTGATAAAAACATACCATAGAGTAGCATTGGAGTACTTAGAAGATGCCTGGAGAGGATGCCTCTCCAGGTATTCTCTAGCATGACTCATGGTATATGTCCCACATTTTGTGTCCCGGCAAGAATTCAAACTGTGAATATTGGTTCCATGGATAAGGGGGTGTGGCTGTAATTCTTTATCATTAAACCAAACTTGGATTGGACAGTCCTTTAAACAGAGGATACACTGTGGAGATCAAGCTGTATCTTTGGACAACTATTTCTATAAATAGGAAATACAGTTGCCCTCGTCCTGCTCATATAAAACATGAGAAATTTGAAAGGGCAGAAAGTGATTAACCTTTTGAGGAGGTGATCAGAAGTGATTCAGTTTTATCCAGCTCACATTAGTGCCTCAGCTTATTAGGAATTTGGTCAAGACCTATCCAGAAAATCTGGTGGAAAGGAACTTGGTTGTGAATTGGATTGAATTTGTAGGACATGTAAATGCTGTACAGAGAGAACAGCAAAAACATACATTTGTAAAATCTTTTGACAGGGTGAAGGTTCTCTTTTGAAATTGTGGGAGTTGTGGGTACTTAACTCCCATAAAGACTAAAACTCAGCAAGGTGTGAAATCAATATATATCAACGCTGCCTCCTGACTTCTAATGAGAACTGGGCAGCTTTGTCCCTCAGGCTTCCTTAGCAAATCCCAGCACATTCAAAAACACTCTGGTTCTGTTTGACTCTTATTTTATCTAAACAAAGCTCTTGTTTGCAAAGAGGTCACACACATGCACACACAAATCACAAGGGACTGGAATGAAATTGCCAAGCTACTTTTTGCATGCAGTCCTAACTGAGCAGAACAGAATAATGAGTTAAACCTTTCTGTGTCCTTGCAGTTCCTTTTGAAGTTTAAAATGACAATCACACTGTGTTGCTGAAAATGTTCCTGTCTGAGCAAAGTAAAGACTCTTAGAATAGCCCTGTTCAGGCTTTATGCCTGAAATAGTGGACAGAAATGGGGCATTGCATTGCACATGCCAGCTCAGCTCACCCTACCCCAGGCATCATCTCCAGCTCTGACCTCTAAGTCTTGAGAGCCAGTGTAGCATTTATTGCTTTAGTGTGCTGAACCAGGATGCTGAAGACCCCAGGCTCAAGTCCCCATTAAGAATGAAACTTCATGAGTGAACTTGGGACAGTTACTCTTTCATAGCCTGATCTACTACACAGGGATGATCTGTCATACTCACATCAGACAAGGCAGAAGGGTTTTCATCTTACGTATCTCCCCCTTGCTTGCTGTTTCCATCTCCAGGACTACTGAAGTTAACCTCCCATTCCAGAGAAATGTCCAGAAAAGAAGGGGGTTTGGAGTCCAGTTATTCCAAAGCCTGTCCCAATTTGTCCTTGCCACATCCCCTGAAAACCTCCTTCTTGCCTTACTACTGGCAGGGCATCACAGGTGGGGGGCAACCAGGGAAGACCGTCATGGGTGGATCACCTGCTGCACATATCCATAAATAGAGTCCTGAAACAGGTGTGGCTCCTCTACTCCAGTCTCAGTTGAGGAATTGAAGGTCCATTGCCTTATGCTTGTTAATCTATATCTGGCTTGCTTGCCTTCCTTAGAATTTACCATTTTGGTCACCTAAGCTCCAAACAACAACAACAACAACAAAAACACCCACAATTGCAATATGAAATTGTCTGGTAGACAAGCCAGGGTCAAACCTCTCTGTAATATACTCTTAACCTGTAAGATTTCAGGAAATTTGTATAACAGAGAAACGAATGTGCAACTTTACTTTTGTTTAATATATTTACTAAGTAAAACAATTAGCTTCTGCAGTTTCATTCCTTGTGAAGGTTCATCTATCACAGACATCTTTGTCTAGGTACATTCTCTTATCAAAGACACTGCATAGTCTGGGCAAAGTTACCTCTATAGATATACTATGGTCTAGGCATTTTATGTGTATTATCCACCTATCCATCCCTTTATTTATTACCACACCTTTAGGTGACCATACTCAGCTATTGGCTCAGACTATCCCTCTTCCCCACCAGCTTGCTCCACTAACCTTGAGTGATGATTTCCAGTCCAGGTGGAAACAGACAGTGATGACTAAAATTTCAGCACTGGGCTTTCTCCAGATCCTCTGCTTAGCCTGGGCAGGGCAAGTTTAAGGGCCCTGAAGCCACAGGGGGCCCCGTCATTGTGGGGCCCCCCATCATAACCCTCCTCATGCAAAAACATTATTAGTAGGAAGACTGCTGACCCTTGCTGCATTGGGCACTGACCAGCTGCAGAAGGGGGCAGCTGCCATGGGAGGGGCAGCAGCAGGGCAGGGAGACACTTTTGCCCCCTCCCTCTGACACCTTGTCCAGGTAGTGCCAAGGTTGTACTTTGAAAAGGGGGAGGAAAGGAAAAGTGCTGAGCAAGGCCAAGTTTCCCAAAGGGGTGGAGATGGAGACAGACGCATAAGGTCTGAGGGACCTGTTTCTCCTGGAGAGATAGGACTGCCTGAGAGAAGAGGTGGGAAAACTCTGAGAGGGGTGGCAAGGGATAAGAGCACCTGGTAGGTCAAGAAGCTGCGGTGGAGGAACTGGAGGGCCACCTGAGGGAGCAGACAGAGAAGCCCAATGCTGGTGGGAAGGGAAACCATCTTGGAGACGGCCCCTAAGAGGACAGAGGAGGTGCTACACTGTTATAGTGCTATTATTCCACTTTAACTGCTATGGCTGCCTCCTGTGGAATTCTAGAGTTTGTAGTGTAGTGAGGCCTAAGAGCCCCTCCCTAAAATGCAAGTCCCAGGATTTCACAGGAGGCAGCCTTAGCAGTTAATGTGGAATAATAGTGCTACAACAATGTGACAATCTTGATTTAACTCTTTGCCAGAGACTAAAAGACAAAAGAATTCCTACACAAATATATTTCAAAGAGAGCTGGGAAAGGGAGAGGTACATTCAAATTGGCCAGTCAACAGCCAGGGAGAACCTGGACTAAGAGGCCTTTCTGTAATAGTTGTGGAAAGGCAGATAGCATATTCCGTAGATATTGAGAAGTTAGTGAAGGTGTTTACTGCTCAAAAAGCAAGAAAAGTTAAGATTTAAGTGAGTATTTTTTTAAAAATTCAAAGAAGCTAGAAAAGAAAAGTCAATTGTATTAATATTGTAATTTTAAATTATTTGATACAAATTTTATGTAAGCTGGTTAAAATAATTTTAAAAGAATAATTCAGGCTATACTTTGTATTTCAAAATTTGCAACATAAGACAGTAAAAGTAAGAAAGGACAAAATGTATTAAATAGACTAAATTGGACTCAGCTCTTTCTTTTCCTGTCTTCAAATTCTGCATGCTGAAACTAGTGTTTTGTGATTTTGATTTAGTGTGAATGGGCCAGTCTTTGGGGATTTGTTTAATAGAAATTAGCTACGTTAAATATTAGGAGAGTGTTGCACTAGAGGATTTTGTAATGTAGTTATATTCTGTTTGGCTGAGGAAATCTACACCAATATTACATTAGTGCCTATAATACAGGTTTTTAAACTAAATTATTGGTGACAAATTACATAATAATCTGAATATCTTGTACTGTGAATAGGTTAGGTTACACTGACCTGAGACGAACTATGGGACCCTCAAAATAAAGCATTGCAGCCCCCCCCCCAAATTCCTTAAACTGACCCTGAGCTTGGGATATGATAGGGCTAAAGCAACTATCAAACAACAAGTGGTAGATATAGAACAACAACTGGATCTAGCCAGCACTCCAACCTTTATTGCTAGTGACTCAAACAGATATCTGGCCTCACCTATGGCATACTTAGCAAAACTTTTGAAGTACCTAAACACTGGAAAGCTTTTACTTTGGCATGTTGTCACACCCTCCCCTCAGCTATCCTTGAAGGCCATACAAAAATATCCTCTTCTCAGACAGACTATGCCCCTGTAACTCTGGCCAAACAGAAACAACAGAGCATATATTACTCCAATGCTCATACTACAAGGACATCCATCTCAGCCTTATTTCACCCCATTGCATAAATACCAAGGACACACCAGACAATTCTACACCACTGTTGCTTTCAGACACCAACCCTGAAACAACATACAATATTGCCAGATTCTGTGCAGCTGCAGTTAAAATTCATCAATGACCTCTGTGTCCATTTAGTATAGGCTCACCCTGGCACTGCCTGGGGGCAAACTAGACCCAGGAGTAGCCAAACAGCAGATAAACTCCACAGCAGAATAGGGCTTGAAAAACAAAGACTTCAGCTAACAGACCTTATCACTGCTATGATACACTTTCACCCACAATTAGAAGACTTACAAGCAAGCAAGGTTCTTCCAAAAATGTCTGGAGGCTTTATCTTCAGTTCCAGTACTAAACAAACACAGAATATATACAGCAAACCTCAATAATGAATCCAGCAGCAATTCTCCAAATATCCAATGCTCCTTGACACCAACCCACAACAGTAACTTACACAGAGTTTATCTTTATAAGAGTGTTTGCTAGTCACCTTCTGCCTAGCCACAGCTGTGCACACACCCATTTCAACTGTGCTATCAGAGCTGTCTGTTGCTCCAACATTTTCTTTCTGCACTTAAAGGGATATTATCCTGACACTCTGCAGTAGAATAGTACCAACTTTGTCTTGTTATACTGGAACTATGCAATCTGAAGGTAATTTTAAATACTGCTTTTATCCTGTTTTTAATCTGTGTTTTAGGACTTTTTTGGACAAGCTAATTGTAGTGCTAGCAGCCTCGCCACGTTGCGAGGCTGCAGCGCTGAAGGGCATCCCTTTCGGATGACGCCCATCCCTGCCAGTACTGTTGCGGTACCGCAGGGACATTTGACTGTAATATTTTGGTGATTTTTACTCACGATCAATGTGGCGAGGCTGCTAGCGCTACAATTAGCTTGTCTGAAAAAGTCCTTAACCTTTTTATTCTGTATCCACTTTTTACCTGTGCTGGTCTATGACCGTAATAAAGATTCTGTTCTGTTCTGTTCTCTTCTACACCTTTTCCCCATATAGGGACTCAATAAGACTTACAAAAACAGAAAATTACAATAAAAACACAACTATTTTAAAATATACAAAAGTTGAGATTAAAACATTATTAAACTAACAACTGAATTAAAATCATTTAAAATATTACTTTAAAACAAAGACTGAAAGCAGTGCAGCACCATAAAAACCTTTCTCTAAAAAAAATCAGTCCCCAAAGACTTGCTAGAATAAAAAGGTCTCCACTCACCACCAAAAAGATATCAAAGAAGGAGCCATCCTAACCTGCCTAGGAAAGGAGTTCCACAGTGTAGGAGCAGCTACAGAGAAAGCCGTCTCCCATGTTCCCATCAAATGGGCCTGTGAAAGCAGTGGATGGAGATAAGTGCCTCCCTGGAAGATCTTTGAGCTTGGGCAGGCTCATATAGGAAGATATGGTCCTCCAGATAGCTTGGACTGAAGCCATATAGAACTTTATAGTTGTAACCTGCATTTTGAGTTGTGCCCAAAGTCAGGCTGGCAGCCAGTGGAACTGTTGCAACAAAGGAATTGTGTGCTCCTTATATCCAGACCCAGTTAACAGTCTGACTGGAGTTGTTTGGATGACTTGATGCTTCCGAACACTCTATAAAGGCAGCCCCACATAGGGTGTGTTACAGTAACGTGATTGTGATATAACTAAGGCATGTGTCACAGTGGCCAAGTCAGATGTCCCAAGGAATGAGTGCAGGTGGTCCACTACCTTTAACATTGCAAATGCTCTGTTAGTGACCACAGAAACCTGAGCTTCCAGGTTCAGGACCAGCAGTACACCCAAACTGCAAACCTGCATCTTCAGAATGGAATGTAATCCCATTCTGCACTGGCTGAATCACTCTTCCCTGATTTACCTTTTGACTGACCAGGAGCACCTCTGTCTTGACTGGATCAATGTGTCCACCAAACCATTACTGCTGACAGGCACCAGTTAAGAACTGCAATAGCTTCCTTGGCTTGGGATGGAAAGGGGAGATAGAGCTGGGTATCATTAGTGTACTTGTGACACCCAACCCCAAAATGTTGTACAACTTTTCCCAATGGTTTCATATCATGTGTTAAAATATCACAGGGGACAAAACAGAAGCCTGTAGGACCACATAAGCCAATAGCCAAGGAGTTGAACAGAAATCCCCCAGCACTTCCTTCTGGGTTTACTCCTCCAGAAAGGAAAGGAGCCACTATAGAACAGTGGCTCCAAGTTCCATACCAGGGAGGAGGTCCAGAAGAATACGATGGTTAATGTTATCAAATGGTGCTGAGAGACCCAACAGAACTAACAGGGACACAATTTCCCTGTTCAGCTCCCATGCAAAGATCATCCACCAAGGTGGCTAAAGCTGCTTCTGTCTCCTAATTGGGCCTGAAGCTATGATATATTGAGATGGTTCCAGATAATCCATTTCATTCAGGAACCCCTGGAGCTGGGAAGTCATCACACACTCCAGTACCTTGCCCAGAAATTGAGTATTGAAGACTAGCTGGTAATTATTCAACAGAGTGGGATCCAGGAAGTCCTTCTTTAGACATTTTGGAACCATGCCATTACCAATCCAGCCAATCCCCTTTGGCCTCTTTGATAAACCAGAAAGTGCAAGGATCTAGAACAGATGTGGTGGCTCTCACTTCTCCAAGGTTACTGTCCACATTCTTAGGCTGTATAAATTGAAAACTGTTCATTAATATTGGACAAGCAGGAGCCAAGATTAGAGCCACAGGATCTGTATTAATTATAGTATCCAAGTCAGAATGGATCTGAGTGATTTTTCTGCAAATTAGCAAATTATTAATTATTTTCTCTTGAAAGAAACATTTCTTCTACTTATAAAGTAAATAATACTTGTAATACATGAAAGTGGTACTTATAGCCCATTGCAGCAGTCAGTTGTTGAGGGTACTGACACATTGTACACAGGCATTTACATAATTTTGATATTTGGTAGTATTTTAACATTCCTCATACACTGCAGTACACTTAAGGGATCTAGCTTTTTATACAATACACTTCAGATATTATGTAATTCATAAACTTTTCATATTTCAAATATTAAAACAAAACAAAACAAAACCTGAAATTTCTAGTTAAATTTTGCCTCAGCATATGAGTGCTATAGACTTATTGACATCTCTTAATATATTTTGACTTTGTAAGGTACCAGATATGATATTACAAATACTGTTTCAAATACCAAATAATCATTTCACATCTTCTTACAGCTGCTGTCAGATACTATCACATTGCCAAATAATGACCATGACAGTTTGTCTGGTATCATATACTATCAGAACCTCAATTTAGATGCATCAGCTATCATATGCCAAGTTAAAACATCAGCTGTACAGAAATTAAGTTTCATTGGTCAAATACAACCAGTACCAAATATTCAAAGATGATTCAAAAAATCTTTGAGCATCTTGAATTTTTCAAGGGCCTATCCAGCATCAATATTTGCAGAGGAGGATTTTTGGGAACAAACTGATTTCATCTCTTACTACAGATATGGAAATCATGTTGCCTTCCAAATGTTCTTGGATTGCAGCTCCCAACATCTCAAGCCATCTTAACTAACAGAGAAGAATGCTGGGAGTTCCAATAAACATCTTTGAAAGCATCTGGGGGTCCCACATGTTCCCCAGCCCTAATAGGAATTGTATCTCTGATTTAATAGATGCTGCTCTAGTGATTCATAGCTGGCCATATGATTCTTAATAGCTTTGTATAGTTTGGCTATGGCAATATGATTGCATCAGTATTAAATGTTGTAGCTGTGAAGCAACTCAATTTTCCCCCTCGGAGAAAAGTAATTTCATTTGAAATTATTCTGGAGGACCTCAGCTGGCTTGGTTTATCTTTTTTGCCCACTGACATAATAAATATCTTATTGGGTAGACACTACAAATTGGCTCCTCTTGTAAGTCTACTCCAGATGAAATGAATCACACTAGTTGGGCATTTCATTTAGTTCCTATTAAGAGTCAAGCCAACTACTTTCCCTCAGAGTACTGCATGTAATGCGAAGGACTGTTAATAATAACCCATTACATTCCACTGAAATGAAAGTCAGGATTCTGGCACTGACCTTTAAAGTCCTGCATGTCTCAGAGACCATCAAGCTGGTTCACACATGCAGGTTTGTATTTGGCAAAGCAACGTCAAAACAAGCTTTGACGGATGTAGCACAACAGATGACAAGTTAAAGCATTGCGTAGAGGGCTGTATTTTAAAATATTGCATATTTTCCTGGGAAATGTTATTGTTTCCTCCAGAGTATGCTGCTTTTGAGCCATTTTTTTCTCATTTAGGTCTCTTTTCTTCAACCTGTACTACTCATATAGGTGATCCCAGCCAATCAGGGAGCACTTTCCAAATTTAATAGCATCACAGTGCAATGAGGCCAATCAGATTTGGCAGTGTGCTAGCTTCACTGACAAAGACAAAGGCTATTTAGGATGTGGGAGGAATGTTTTTTTGACAGTTTTGAAGCAGTTATTGAAAACCAGCAGTTTAAATTGGTGTTTACATTTTTCAGCACTGTAAAAATGTACATAAAAATTATTTAGATCTTTGATGATGAAATATTTCTGTATTTGTACACTGCCTCTGAAAGTTACCCAAGAACCCTTCTCAAGACATTTAGCTAAATATAAGCAAGAAACAATATACACTTACATCCATGATTCACTAAAACAGTGACATTAAAGTACTATTTTCATGCACATTTTAAAAATACAAATGTCAGTGACAAGACTATAAAAGATAAAAGAGGGCTGGCAGATCCAAGTGAGGATTAATGTTTATTAAAACTAGTCAAAGAGGGACCTAGCTCTCATCTTTTAGAGGGTCATTCCATGAGGATGAGGGTCATAACAAAACATTATAAACTTTCAAAGAGCTAAACTTTAAACATTTTGGCACTTGTAGACTGAGAAATAGGTTTGCTATCTGTTAGGACATAAATTGGCTATAAGATATGGAAGCAATGCATTTTGCTTTTAGTTGGTTTTGTTCATGGCAGGGTCTTTACTTGAAGAAGATTTTTTTTAATACACAGAAATGTAATTAAAATCAGCCTGTTAATATATGTAGGATCCTTTTAATAAGCCATTTTCCATATTCAAACCTGAATATGTTTATATCCTGATTGTCTGGAATTTGTATCTCATTTCTCATCTTCTCTTGAAATTTCTTTGTTCCACAACAGTAGTTTTGAGGTCAGGAACTGGGAGTCCAGGGAGACTAAAATATTCTCCCACTTGTTTTGAGGTACAGATTGTCCCCCCTCCTATATCTGTGATATCAGTAACCACATTTTTATTTAACTGTGGTTGGGTGGGAGGTCTCCAGGCATCTGGAGGGTCTCTCTAGGCATCTGGAGGGCCTCCAGTGTGACTGTTCTGGCAGAAGTTGACTATAGAGTCACACTAAAGGAGCTCCAGATGCTCAAATAGGCATCCTCTCTATGCATTTTCTGGATGTTCCTGTATGATTCTATGATATTCTATGACAGTTTGCTATTATCCATGGTTTGACTTATAAACAGTAAGTCTGGGAATGTGTCTCCTGTGGATACGGGGGATGGCCTGTACTGCCATTTCTAATGTCAGATTCATTTTCTTGCATTAAGACTGCCCTATCTGTCCTATGCAGAATGCAGAAGGGCATTGCTGTCAGACAGTGGCATATATCATGTCAGAAGATGAACAGCTAACTACACCTCTGATAGTGGTGGCATTATTCAGATCTGTAATGTTGTTGCCAGAGTAGATGTGGGGGCAAAGTTGGCATGAGTTTGTAGCAAGCTGTTGTTCCTGTATTTCTAGTCTATTGTGGGTGAATTGTTGTGTAAGGTTGGTGAGTGTGTATGTGTGTGTGTAAGCAAATACAAGCCTGCCACCCATAGCCTGTGAGAAGTCAGGACTGATCTCTGGAATGGGTTGTAACTTACTGTTGAAGCATTTGAATGGTCTCAACTATTCAACTAGGACCTCTAGGTGACAACTAGTTTTGTTCTTTCACTTTCTGTTTTTTAGTAGATGGTTCTGGTGCTGCCTTGTCAATTTTGTTTTTTCAAGTCACTGGGTGAATGTTATAATTTGAGAAATGCCTGCTGGGAACCTATGACTTTAGAGTCCCTGTCTTGTGCATCTGAGAAGAAGTTGCCTCAGAAGACTCATTTAAAAACAATAGATTTGGTGGTGTATTCCACGTGGAAGTTGAGAAGCATGTTAGTGTGTTCCATGGATTTTTGATGGGTTCTGATGTGGTGCTTATATTTCCATTACAAATGATTGCACAGTGGTGTTGAGAAGATGAACATGTTATATGGCCTGTCGTAAGCAAAAGTTGATGATTGGGGGAAAGTTGTTGAAATTCTGCTGGAATTCTTCAAGAGATTCTTTTCAATGAGTTGAGATGATAAAGAACTGAGAAAAGATAGTTCCAGGTCAGCTAGGATACATTTGGATATAGATGCATCTGAGGAAGTAGACCAAGTCTATGAAATCTTATGCTACAATTTCTTGCTACAAGATCCCCTTCATTACATAAATAGACCACTTTTAACATACACTCTGTGTGTGTGTGTGTGTGTGTGTGTGTGTGTGTGCATGCACACACATGTGCCTTCAAGTCACCTGTTGCCTTAAGGCAACCCCATGAATTTCATGGGGTTTTCTTAGGGCAGGAGTACTCAGAGGCCTTTTTGCCAGTTCCTTCCTCCGAAATGTTGCCTACAGGATTTGGTATTCATTGATGTTCTCCCATCCAAGTACTAATCAGGGCTGGCCCTGATTAGCTTAGCTTCCAAGATCTGACAGTATCTGGTGTCTTTAGGGTATTTAGGCATACATATATGTTGCATTAATAGGAATATAGTGTCTAGATCAAGGGAAGTAATACTGTCACTCTATTCTGCATTGGTCAGGCCTCACTTGGAATACTGTGTCCGGTTCTGGGCACCACAATTCAGGAAGGATATTCAGAAACTGGAACATGTCCAGAGGAGGGCAACCAGGATGGTGGGAGTATTGGAGGACATGCCCTATGAGGAGCGACTTAGGGAGCTGGGCATATTTAGTTTGGTGAAGAGATGGTTGAGAGGTGACATGATAGCCATGTTTAAATATTTGAAGGGATGTCATACTGAGGAGGGGGCAAGCTTGTTTTCTGCTGCTCCAGAGGCTAGGACACAGAGCAATGGGTTCAAATCACAGGAAAAGAGATTCCACTTAAACATTAGGAAGAACTTCCTGACAGTAAGAGCTGTTCACAAGTAGGATGCACTGCCTCGGAATGTGGTAGAGTCTCCTTCTTTGGAGGTTTATAAGCAGAGGCTGGATGGCTATCTGTTGGGAATACTTTGTTTATTCCTGCATGGCAGGGGGTTGAACTGGATGGCCCTTATGGTCTCTACCAACATGATTCTAGGATTCTAGTGGAGACAAAGTCCTATAAGAAGGTAACTTTCCTAGCTCTGCCTAGATGTGGGAGAACATCATCAGTTGAAGCTGAAATTGAATATCATTTCATTTCTTTTTTAAAGGATTTGCCTAAATTTACAAGTTTTATTCATAGCTGGGAGGGAAAGAACTCAATATTATTTTTTAAAAAAAAATCCAGGAGAATGCGGAAGGGAGGGATTTCCCCATCACTGAAGGAACACAACAACAACAATCCAACCCTTTAGAGCTGGAGTTCTTTGCTACAGCCTGGCCCCTCCCCTTCCTGCCTCATCCTATTTAAATTTGCCTATTTAAGATGTGTACAAAGTCTTTTATTAAGCTAAATGAACATTCAAAAGTATTCAGGAAGAAAAATGTGGGCTGTGATGCCATTCTGTATCAAACACTCTCCTCGTTGCACCAGTACTTCTCTTGTAATTGTCAATTGACATGCACTGAGTGAAATCATGAAAATGTGCTGATGTGAGAGAGACTTCCTTCTTAACTGCAATGCTAAGAATGCTTGCTTTCCATGGTTACAACCTTAATTGGGGAATTTTTTAAAAAAGAAAATCTTATAAAAACATATGAATTTCTATTTCTCAAATAAAAATTAATGTAGTGCTTTAATGGACAGATTAATAAAGTTTTGGTAATTGATCACATTGTCCCTTCAGAGTGTCAGGCTCATCCCTGAATTCTGGACTTTGGAGTAGAATTCATGGAAGACCCTGACATGAGGCTGCCTCTGGATGGTTTCCCTTGCCTAGGCCTCTAGAGGTTCTGGAGGGAAGCCAACCTCCCTTGTTGGCCTGGGAACGCTGCTCTCCACTGCGGCTCAAGGTCAATTCTTCCAGGTGCAAGCTGGGCCGTTTTTCCTCCCCAAATGCCTTTCCCATGCTGTGGGGTTTATCTGGGGGTTGGTTTCAGTTGTATTCAGTTTCAGATTTGTTCCATGTTCCTGACACACGAATCCTTACCAATAAAGAAATTTATTGATTGAATGTGAGCGTCTGTGCTTGGTACATCACACAGAGACCATTTCCATTGGCCCCTATGAAACTTAAAGAACTGGTACATGGGTTGTCATGTATCTTCTCTTCCCTCTCCATTTCTTCTTATGGTGAAGTTAGATTTTATTATGGTTTTGTTCTTTGTATAGTACTTGAAAAACTGTATACACTTAATAAATGCTGCTGCTGGTGGTGGTGGTAGTAGTAGTAGGAAATGAATTCTAGCTCTTAAAAACAGAGGGGAGTACTTTATATTGTTGAGGTTCTTTTGCTTTTAATGGATTCTTGGTTTTAACTCCTATAGGAAAGGGAACAGAAATTAGACAAGACAAACAGAATCTGCAACAAAAAATTGCAGTGAGGAGACTTTAGCTAGTCAGCCAGTTTTGCATAAATTATTACACATGTATATACATATATTCTGTGCCCATCCCAATCAGTCAGCATTTTGGGACAACTGAGCATGTACAATCCTAGTACTGTACATATCTTTCCACAGCTACTCTGGCAGAATCCTCTTCTCTTTGGTGACAGGCATACCCAACTATTCAAAAGAGAATGGTGGTGTCTGAAATGACTGTGTGGCAACCATCTCTCTTCACCAAACAGAAAACAATATTCCAAAGACATGGATGTCACCCCCAGATTTGATATCTTTCTTTGGCTGACATATTAAATTAGACTTTGAGTGACATCCCCAGTGTTGTTACTGAATTCTTTGATTTTACAGGAACAGAAAAAAGAGGAGGAGTTGTAACTGAATCACCCACTTCTCCTCGAATCCTTTCAAGCTGTACCCCTCCAAGGATCTCAACTTTCTTCCCTTACCTTATCTCCCCATATGAACCTTCAAGGGTTCTAGGATCTTCAGGGGAAGACTTTCTCTTGGCCCTGCCACCATCACAGGCTTGCTTGGCTAGGAAATGAAAGAGGGCCTTCTCAGTGGCTGCTCCCACCCTCTGGAACTCTCTTCCACAGGAAGCTAGGTTGGCCCCCTCCCTGCTTTCCTTTCACCAGCAGGCAAAGACATTTTTTTTTCCAGGCAGGCTTTTAATATGTAACTGCACCCACAGAAGCTTTTTATCGGGCTGTGTTTTTATTTTTATTTTTTAAACTTTTATATGTTTTAAATAATGTAACATGTCATTTTGATTGTTTTAAATTGTATTAACATATTTTAAGTGATGTTTTTGTGAGCCGCCTTGGGTCACACTTTGGGAGAAAGGTGGCATATTAATTAATTAAAAATAAATAAATAAATAAATAAATACTGGGTGCTATTTATTTATTATTTTTTAAAAAATGAATTTAAACCCCACCTTTCTGCTTGTACACGATCCAAGGTTGACTGATGAGCTTTTTAAAAACAGGATACAGTTTAAAAATTATTTATACAAAAGTTTAAAAAATCAATTAAATAACAGTTCCATTAAAAACAGAAAATTAAAACAATATAGAACACAAGTAAGGCATAGTAAAATAAAGAAGATAAAAACACAACCCCATTAAAACCCTTTCTGCCACATACATTATAAGCCAAAGGCTGCCTGGATAAAGAGATCTTTGCCTGCTGGTGAAAAGGAAAGAGAGAAGGGGACAACTGCCGCCCCTCCATGTAGGAGGGAATTCCACAATCTGGGAGCAGCCACCAAAGAAGGCTCTCTTTCATGTTCTCAACCAAAGGTGCCTGTGATGTAGGTGGGACCAAGAGAAAGCCTTTCCCAAAGATCTTAAAACTCAGACTGGCTCGTACATGCTAAAACATGTTCAAAACAAAGCTTGGAAATAACAGAAATAACATGTACAGTAACTCATAGTATGTTAGTACAGTAATAAGAGCCAATGTTGTTACTCTTTAATGTTGTAATGAAGACAACATAAATGTTACAATTTTTGCATAACAAGTAGCATTTTCTTGGTTTTGTTACTTTTCAGGCATTTGGGGGAGCTGGCCATTTCTATTTTAAACATGATTTAAATCACACTGGCAGTAATACATTAGTAGCATGCTACGTTAACTTGTGAACAACAAATAATGTGTAAAACATAACTTGTAAAAAAAATTAACAAATGAGTAACATGGCATTTTTGGAGTAATGTTTCCCATCTTTGGTCTAAGTTACCCATCTCCATAGATATTCCCAAACAGATCTTGCAGAATCATCTCAGTCACCTCACCCAGTGAATGGAATCCTATGTAGAGGCTTGTACAATTATATTGAATTTGTTTGATGGAGCCTTTTCTAAAGTGCCCTTAAGTACTTCACAACCCTAGTGAAAAGTCCACAATGGTAGTGCAGTAATGCTTGTATGTAAAGCCAAGTTACATCACACCTCCTTTGTTTAAAATAAAGCTCAACGCCTGAGTAAGAAATAGCAAGATGAGGATGAACGAGGTATCTCACCTCAGGAGAAGGCCATCTTGTTCAGATCTAATCGCATGGTGAGAGCCCTCACAGTACAAACTTGAATTAAGAACCACACTATGGGATGCCTGAGTAAATTGATTAATTTATAAGCTTTCTTTGGAATGAGAATGAGGAAATATCTGTTACTTATAGAAATAGTTTAGGGAAGTTATTCTGTAAATTCAAACACCCTACAAATTCCTTTATGTCATGGCTCTTTTAAGGAGATGTTTAAACCATCTTGGCTATTCCATCACAGACCTTACAGCAGGTATGAGGAACATGTTGCCTTTGGCAGTCACTGAAACTCCTATTAACCCTCACTTCTAGCTTCATTGTCTAGGGCTGATGGGAGCTAAAGTCCAACAGTACCTGGACAGTCACACATTCTACAACCCTGTTCTCAAATACTGAGGTGCTTTGAGGACCCGATTCCAAACTAACAGCCAGGTCTCCCAGCATAGGTGGCGAGAGACACTTGCTTACAGAAAAACAATGGGCCCATCCACACTTTCCTTTAGGGGGAAAAGAAGACTTGATGAGCCTTGGTTCCAAAATAGGCTCCCAGCCTGGAGTAGGGCTTCCAAACCAGTTTTTTACTGAAAATCCCAATTTCCTGCTTGTTTTTTGCCCCTGAAAAATGTGATTTACTGCTTCAAACAGCATCACTGGGGGCAAGTAGCAACCAGGTGTGTGTGGTGGTTGTGATGGTGGTGGTGAGAGAGATCCTTAACAGGCAACCATGGTGAACCCATGTTACATATCAGGAGCACATTGCAAATTGTCTGCTTTTCTCTTAAGTAACAGGAGCCAGGTTCAGCAAGTGTGTTTGGCCCTCAGATTCTTAACTAGCATCATGGTGGTATCATGAATAAGACTCCAGGGGCTGATTTCAAGTCTCCTAGTTCACTTTTTCCTGTACCGAGTCCCCAGAATGGTACACTTTCTTGTTAAGTGCCTTCAGTTTGTTTCTGACTTATGCTGACCCTGAGGTGAACCTCTCATGGAGTTTTCTTAGCAAGATTTGTTCAGAGGGGGGTTGCCTTTGCTTTCCTCTGAAGCTGAGAGAGTGTGACTTGCCCAAGGTCACCCAGGGGGTGACCATGGCTGAGCAGGGATTCAAACCTTTGTCTCCAGAGTTGTAGTCCAACGCTAAAACCACTGTACCATGCAGGCTCTCCAGTACTGTACACTGGTTCTGGCAAATTTGATTTCAGTTTATTTAATGGGGTGCTGACACCAAAAGAATATTAGTCATGTGTTTGAATCAGTATGTTATATAAGCTTTACAGTGCAATTTAAAGCTGTCTTGTCTTTAACGAGGAAGAACTAACAATGGGCTATTTTGCATAGTGTGAATGGCATCATGACATAATAGTCATGGCAGGTTGTGGAATGTGGGGGGAGGGAAACTGTCCAGACTGCAGTCAGCTGCTCTGCTCCAGGAAACACACAGAGCTTGTAAAGGACAAAGCAAGGTTACTTATATTTTACCAAGGGATAAGCTGACAGCTACGGATCCAGCAACAAGAAGTAACTATGTCCACCTTTCTTTTGGGCACAATTCAGGGCTGTAATAATTGTACTTCATAATGGCAACCAGGTTTTGATTAGTCTACAGATAAGACCTCTTTTTCACAGGACTGGGAGAAGCTGTTGTATCTGACTTTAGAGTTTTAATTGAAAGGAAAATAGGCCAGAATACTCATAAAACAGTGAGATAGACATTTCAAACTCTTTAGAATGCTATAGAACAAAAATCCACCTTCTGGAATTTTAGGGCATAGGTGGGCCAGTGCTGTAGATTTGTGGGGAGTACATTTTCTGCCCTTGAGACATGGATTGCCAAAAAATAACATAAAATTGGAAAACAAAACAAAATTAGAAACAGCCAGTACTCCACTTCTCGTTTTTAATATGTTTTTTTTTTAAAGTTCTCAGCAGTGCAAGGAGTCCCTCAACCTATTTAAAAGGAGAACTGCTGATCATGGAGGCTTCCAGGAGTGGCAAGTCATTTCCTCTTTTATTGGCCAGGAAAAAAAATAGTCTGAGGCATCTGGTGGGATCAAGGGGTGGCTTCATGCACCATGGGGAGACGCATGAAGCCTTGCCTGTGCAGTGCACCTTTGGAACCTTCTGGAATAGTTATGTAATTTTTTTTGGCAGTAGCTCTGCCCATCCCAATGGTTCCCCTCAGGAGTTCTGCTCATTTACCTCAGTTCCTTTTTGTCCACCATGCTACCAGCACCTAGGAACTTTTCTGTGTATTACTCTCTCGGATTTTCAATTCAACTTTTTGACTTGGTTTGTTCCCTAACTCAGTGTTGCTTAATCCTTTGGCTGGGTTTGTTCTACACACTTGGTTCTGACTTGGACTGTTTTACTCAATATTTTCTTTGTTTGATCCTTCAGTCTGTCTTGTCCTCTGATCTCCAGGCTACAACCTTGTTCTGTCTTGATACTTTCTTATGGCTCCTACGCCTTCTTTTAAGCAGTGTCTGTATGATAAGTCAGTTTCTCTCACCTCCTCCCATCTCAGCTTACTTCAGTTGCTGCAAACTGGGTTGAAAGTACAAGGGGTTATCTACACCGTGAAAATACTCCTCATAGAATGTGAGGAGAATACCTTTTGTCCCAATGAGATCCCACAGTGATTCACCTTATTCAGAAGGAAGAGGGCCAAAAACTCCAAAAACTTCAGGGGAAAAGCTTTCATGGCTTCCCCTGAGGTTTTTTAAAATAATGTGTGGAAATATGCATTACTGCTTGTTTGGACAACCAATTTGCATCACAGCACATTCTCAGTGTGGGCAGAAGTGGAAAGCTGATTGGTCAGATGTGTGTGGGGGGCTGGGCTTTCCTGCAATGAAGTGGCTGGAAGTGCCGTTTTGGAGTTTTGTGTTGCCAATCATGCACTGACCAACTGATCACACTAAAACACTAAAGACATTAACATTCATTAAAAGACAACATACAAACCTTTAAGTAGCACTGTGCAGCATTAAAAGCCCACCTGAGTCAGTTTGCAAAAGCCTGATAGCATACAAATGGCTTAATTTGCTAATGGAAGGAATGCAAGTATGGGACCATCCTGGCCTCCCTAGGGAGGGAATTCCAAAGTCTGGGAGCATTTGCCCAAGGTCAACCAGTGGGTATCCATGACAGAGGAAGGATTTGAACCCTGGTCTGTCACATTTCTTGTCAAACACTCAGAACACTATATGACACTGGGGACTTTATCAGACACAGCAAATATGATGCCTAACTAACGTGAAAGGGTGCACATATCAAATGGTGTCATTCTTTTGTGATCTTGTCATTAAATAAAAATCTGTTCCTTTTTATTGATGGCCCAAGCCATCAATAGATCTCCCCTGGTGGGTTTTTTTGCCAGTATTGCCGACATTTGAAACCTTGCATCATTTTTCTCTTGTGAATACAGTATCAATGACAGAACACATCCAGGTGAGATCGCGACTGCCAGGTAGGGGATGCTCTTTTTATGAACCTCCCCAGTTTTCTTGGGACTTTGTGAGCACATTTCTGTGCTTGTGTGTACTTTTTCTGTTTTTCTAAATGTACTTTTGAATTTACCCATGCTCGTGACTTCTCGCAAGAATTGCCGAGATCTTGAACCAGGAAGTAAACAGAGCTCTGTTCCTGCTCCATTAGTGCTTTCACACTCCTCAAGCTAAAGTCTGGTGGGGAGGGGCTCTTTTGCCAGCAGAAAAAACACCACAAAATATGCCAGTAAAGGAACATTTATGGGTGTGGTCTGATAAAATCCTGGGTCTATCAGTAGTAAATAGAAAACAGAAACATTAGTGCTTGACAAAAGGACAGTTAGCATGTGGGAGCTGCAATAAAGGTTGCAGTATGGAGTGTTTCTGTCCAGAGTTTCAGCCAGCCAGCCATTCTGTCCTTCGGGACATTCTATTCAGTTCCCCTCTCCTCCACAATAAAATGTTTGTGGAGGGTTTTTTGACCATCATCATTCTTATTTTCCCCACACTCAGGATCCTTTATCATTCTCAGAAAATTTTGGAGTCCTTCTAACCATTTCGAGGGGGAAATAATGCATTAAAAAGTGTGAAATATAACATTACATCAAAGTACGTTGATGCCTCATTCTTTTTTAATAATAATTTTATTAAAAGTTTAAAAATACATTAAAATTACAAAGATTAAAAACAAAGAAAAGATAGAAAAATTGAAATACCATAGAGTAAAAATCAAAGAATACAAAGCCAAAGTAAAGAAAGAAAAAGAGAAGGGAAAGGAAAGATATTTCCAATCTTCCTTTTGGTGTCTACATATGCATATAGTTTTTCATACTTCTCTCCCCAAATCTCACTCACTCTTGTTTTTCAGTAGTTCTGTTTTGTCTGCTATAATTCAGCATTGACTTCAATATGTGTGTGTGTGTGCATTCCATATTATGTTGTTCATTCTAATGCAAAATAACTGGAGACCATTTCTGGAAGAAAGAAAGTATGTCAATGTTGCATGTCAATTTCACCATGGTATCACATTTATGATTCCCACCAACCCACTCCCAATTTCACCATTAGTAAACATGCAGCTTTGCAATAGCTTGTTAATGCAATTTTGGTTAGAACTAGATTTCATAACATTACAGAGTTGGAAGACTCTTATTGGTGACTTCAGCAATATATGTTCAATTTCCCTTCCTGTATTCTATATGTGTATCATATTTGTTGTTATGTGCCATCAAATTTGCTTTGACTTATGGTGACCTTATGAATGAGAGACCTTCAAAAGCCCTGGGCATTAGCTGTCCTGCTCAGATCTTGCAAACTCAGGGTTGTAGCTTCTTTTATTGAATCAGCCCACCTGTATTGCAGTATTCCTCTTTTTCTACTGGCTCCCACTTTATCAAGCATTATTGACTTTACCAATAGGTCATGGCTATCATGATATGTCCTAAGTATGCTAGCCTCAGTGTCGTCATTTTGGCTTCTTGGAAGAGTAAATCAATTGCTGAATTGTAGGTCAGCTTAGCTAACATTTGTGAGTAATGCACAAAAGGATGCACGGTAAACCCCCTTTGAATGCCTTTTATCATGAAAACACTATGATGAGACAATCCAAAATGAAACAAGAGATAGTGCCAGAAGATGAGACTGCCAGGTCATATGGCATTCAACAAGTTACTGGAGTAGAGCAGAGGACAACTATGAGTAGTTCTGTGGTGAATGATGCAACTCAACTTAAGCCAAAAAGATGTTCTCCTATTTACATGCTCAGAGATGAAAGGAAAATCCAAAGCTGCAGATATTATAGAACAGGGAATGTGGGAAACATGAATCAGGATGGGCTAGACATAGTAAAACAAGAAATACTTGGGATGAGTGAGCTAAAGTGGACAGGAATGGGACATTTTAAGTCAAATAATTACAGTGTTTTACTCAGGAAATGAACATCTAAGAAGAAACAGAGTGGCATTAATAGTGAGGAGAGATGTAACAAAAGTAGTTAAAGGATACAATACAAAGTCTGAGGGAATCATATTAATAATTTTAGAGAAAATCCATCAATATAACCATAATCCATGTTTATGCTTCAACTACAGAGGCAGAAAAAGAAGAAATTGAAAGACTCTCTACTGGAGTCCATCAGGAAATTGATCACACACCCAAACAGGAGTTGTTATTAATCATTGGAATACGGAAGCAGGAAACAGAGCAGAATCAAAGACTGTAGGAAAATTTGGCCTAGGATCAAGAAATGAAGCAGGAGAGTGACTGACTGAATTTTGTGAGGCCAACAGTTTGTTCATCACTTACACTTTCTTTAAACAACCAAAGTGGTGACTTGTATACAGTAGATGGGCATCACCTGATGGCCCATATAGAAATCAAATAGACTACATAATTAGAAGCAGAAGTTGAAGAAGCTCCATTCTCTCTGCAAAAAAAAAAAAAAAAACCAGGCGCAGATTGTACCTCAGATCATGAACTGCTAATATAAAAAATGAGAGTAAAGCAAAAGAAGAACAGTAAACCAACCATTTTGCCAAAATTAGGGTTCCCAGTGTGGTTGCAACTGTGCTGTAGGGACCCCTTTTGAGGGAGTGCAGGATGGAGGACTGTAACTTTGCCTCAGCCCCTGGGCTGTTGCCAGGAGAGCAGAGGGTGGGGCTAGAAGGGATTTAAGCCCAACCCCCCTCTGCCTTCTCCTTTTCAATCCATGTGCCTCCTAGAGGCGGGAGTGCTGGTGTGCCTTCTCTTCATATCTTTGCACTGGGTTACTTATGCTCACCACAAGGCAATGGAGAAGGGGTTGGGGCATTATCTACCCCTCTCTGATACACAGTAGGACCCCCGTATCCACTGATTTATTATCCACTGATTCAGTTACCCAGGTTTTCAGTTTCACCATATCAACCATAGAGTCTTCCTGGCAGACACATCCTCTCCAGCCATTTTCTGGGTCCTCTAAGGCAACTCTATGGTATTTGGGGCCAGATGTCCCACTATTTTTCAATGGTGTTCACTGTTATCCATGGATTTTGTTATCCATGGTGGGGCCTGGAACCAATCCCCTGCAGATATGGGGGTCCTACTGTAATTATTTAAAAAGCCTGCTCTTCATAGGGCTAATGGTTTTTTGTGTTTGATGTAGGGCATTTAATTTTTTGGGAGATCTGCAATGGGATTTGAGGTGCCTGTTGGATGATCTGGTGGGGGAAAGGGGCAAAGCAGACACTTGCCCCTTTTCTATGGCAGGTAGAGGGGAAGATTTTGGTAGTTCAGTGAGCACCTTGGCACCTTCCCCTTTTGGAGGTGAAGGGGGAGCTGGAACTGACCGTTTAGTTCCGAAGAACTGAGGGGTGGGGAAAGTGACCTCCTTTGGGGCTGGCCTGAGGGATAAACCCCTCCCTTTAGTTTATGCAAATTGAGGGAGGGAGGGACTTTTGGGTTGGCCTTCCAGATGTGGACTGACTCTGAAGCAACCCAGCTTATGGGTTCTCCCTGGGGTTCAGGTGTTTTTGCCCAATGGAAGTTGGAGAGGGGGTCTTGGAGTTGACCTTCTGCCCCAACAATTCCCACACTAGGTTGCTCCCCCATTGCAGATCTCTCAGAATGGGGTTAAATAGGTTATAGCTAAATAAAAGTGGCCCTTTATATCCCAGCTATATGCGTGGTCTCTTTATCTGTGTCTGGTCTCATTATTCCTGCGTCTACCATCAAATAATCAGAAGAACATTCCTGTGGAATTGAAAGATAGACTAGATTTGTACTATTAAACATAATTGACTGGGAGTCAGAAGAGCTCTGGACTGAATCCAGGAACATTATCAGGGAGGAATGCAAAAAGATACTATCTGTAGGCCCCCCCCCCCAAAAAAAAGAAAAAAAAAGATAAGCCTCAATGAAACTCTTCAAGCAACTGAAGACAGAGAAGAAGCAAAAATAAAAGGTAACAGAAACAGAGTCAGAATGCAACTATTCAATGATTTGTACTCGGGGAAAAGGAGAAGTACTATAAAAATCAATTAACTGTATTGAATTTTATATTTTAATACGCAATATTTAGGTGCTATTTATTTTATGTAGTACTTTTATATTGTTCTTATTTATTTTGTATGCAAAGGTCCTATGGTCTAAGCATGACTAAAAATTACTTACTACTTACTTACTAAAAATCAATGCAGAGTAATAGAAGATGGTGACAAAAAAGGAAGAACAAGAGACCTCTTCCATAAGATCCAAGAAATCAAAGAGAAATTTAAACCAATAATGAGGATGCTCTATGAATAGTAGGGAAACACATTACATCATCAATAGAAATAAAAAGATGATGGAACAATACACTAAAGAACTATATAAATGAGAGGAAAGACGACAGATTCATTCAAGATAGAACCATTTGAAGATGAACCTGTAATTTTAGAAAGTGAAGTAGAAGCTGCACTGAGAGCACTTGGGAGAAGTAAATAACCAGAAACAGATGGCACACCAATAGAGCTGTTTCAGGTTACAGAGACAAAATCTATTCTAGTGCTAACTAAAATCTGTCAACAAATATGGAAAACAAAACAATGACCCACCAATTGGAAATGCTCGATATACTTTCCAATCCACAAGAAAGATGACACCAGGGATTGTGGTAATCATAGGACCACTGTAAGGAGCAACAAAGGCCAGATGTCCAAGCTGGGTTCAGGAAAAGAAGAGGTTCTAGGGATTATATTGCAAACTTGTGTTGGCTACTGGAGCACACCAAAAAATTTCAGAAGAACATCAAGCTGTGATTTATAGATTATAGCAAAGCTTTTGATTGTGTAAATCATGAAAAACTATGGATCCCTGTTAAAGAAATGGGTGTGCCGCAACATTTGATTGTCCTGATGTGTAACCTGTACTCAGGACAAGAGGCTACCATCAGGAGAGAATATGAAGAAATGGAATGGTTTCCAATTGGCAAGCAGGTCAGACAAGGCTGCATTTTATCACCCTACTTGTACGCTTAGTGTATAAAGCAAGATTAGACTCCAGGGAAGGAGATGTGAAAACTGGAGGAAGAAACATCAATAACTCTTAAGATATGCAGATGACACCATACTACCATCAGAAAACAAGAAAGGTTTGGAATGATTACTGCAGAAGGAAGAATATGCATAGGCAGATTTACCTTTGAACATTAAGAAAGCAAACATAATTGCCAAAGATTTACATAACTTTAAAATAGACAGTGAGGACACTGAGATACTCAAAGATTTCCTGTACCTTGCCTCAGTCATTGATCCAAATGGCAACTATAGTCAAGAAATCAGAAGAAAACTAGGACTTGGAAAGGCACCTATGAAGGAACTAGACAGGTTCCTGAAGTGTAAAGATGTATCATTGAATACTAAAGTTAGTATATGATGTCCATGCCATCACATTTCCAATTTCTATGTATGGTTTTGAAAGCTGGACAGTGAAGAAACCTGATACAGTAGGAAGAAAATAAACTCATTTGCAATGTGGTGCTAGAGGAGAGTTCTGCAGATATGGTGGACAGAGAAAGAGATAAATAAATTGGTTCTGGAGCAAATCAAGGGTGAACTCTCCCTAGAGGCCAAGATGACTAAACTGAGACTGGTCTTATTGTAAGAAGACATGGCTCACTAGAAAAGACAATAATGCTTGGTAAGGTAGAAGGCAGTAGGACAGTGGGAAGAGCACACGGCAGATGGATAGACTCAGTGAAAGAAGCCACATTGCTGAATCTGCAAGAGCTGAGCAGGACTGTTGATGATAAGGTGACTTGTAGGTCTCTCAATCATAGTTCATAAGTCAAAGTCAACTTGACAACAGTAGACAACAAAGTCAACCTTTATGTAAATGCTATTCATTGGGCCACCTCTAGTGGGACTCTCTCTCTCTCTCTGGCTTTTTTTTTTTTTTTTTTTTTGCAAACGAAGATTCAGGAGGGACTCATCCCGCGCTTTCTGCAAGCACGCTGATGACTAAAAAGACCAATCTGAGATAAACAAGTCCGGTTGCAGAAAGCACAGCAGAAGGTCTCCTTGGGTGATATTTCCGGGTTGTGATTCTTTTTGCGTTGTGATTTCTCTTCAAGACTTGGTTGGCACGAGTTCTCAAATAAGGCTGCAGCATTGTGGATAGTGCATCTCCATGCCTCCCGATGTGAGGCCAGGGCGGACCACTGTTGGTGATCAATTTGGCCAAGCCTGAGATGTTGTTTCAGGGAGTCGCTTTTTTGGAGCGCCCCTCTTACACTGACCCGTGGCGAGTTCACTGTAGAGTACTATTTTGGGGAGGTGATGGTCCTCCATCCTAGAAATGTGCCCTGCCCAGCGCAGCTGTGTTCTCAATATCATGGCCTCAATGCTGGTGATCCCTGCATGCTCAAGGACAGCAACATTCGTCACATAGTCAGTCCAGTGTATATTTAGGATTGTGCGTATACAGCGCTGATGAAAGCGTTTGAGGAGTCGTAAGTGGTGGCAATAGGTGACCCATGTTTCAGACTCATAAAGGAAAATAGACAGTACAATGGCTCTATACACATTGATTTTTGTGCTTCGCCTCACATGTTTATTACTCCAGACAATTTTATAAAGTCTTCCAAATGCGCTATATACCTTTGCTAATCTGTGATCAATGTCTTTGTCAATCTTGGCATCTGAGGAGATGATGCTTCCCAGATAGGTGAACTGCTGAATGGACTTAAGCACAGATTTGCTGACAGCAATATGGGGATGATGGTGTTCGTCCTGTGATGCAGGCTGGTAAAGAACTTCCATTTTCTTAAGATTGACTTCCAGCCCAAACAGCTCTGCAGGATTTATGCCTACCCTGAAAAGGACTCTCTAGCTGTGGATGACAATTGGATCTAGGCCTATGCCTTGCCCCATGAAAGGACTTTCCTCTATTGTTTCCATTAAATTCTGCAGGGGAAGGTAAACATGTTGTAAAGTAAGCAGACTGAAAGACAGTTCAAACATAGTGATACCATCAGGGCAGGCCTTGGCAGCAAAGTCCAGGGCCAAATACACAACCATATAGAGCAAAGGTAGCTTACCACATTTTGAAAGAAGTAGAATAAACTCTGTCATCTAAAGGTGGGGATAGCAGGGAGGTATATGGTTATATCTAAATTTTGCATTTACGAGGCCTGTCTGTTAAATAACGAGACTGGTACATTAACTTATCTTTATTTATATGTATTACAATTCTAATGCTTGTCCCCTTCAATATACTCCCCATTCACACTCATACACTGAGGCAGTCTTGTTTTCCACTGGTTGAAGTCGTGGAGCAGATCAGTTTCTGTCAGCTGTGTCAACACATCTGCCGTTTTCTTCGTACTGGGCACCCATTGCCTCAAAATGTGTTCCTAGAAGCAATGATTTCACTTTAGGGAAAAGAAAAAAGTAGCATGGTGCCAACTCTGGTGAATAAGGAGGATGTTCAAGTGTAGTCATTCATTTATTGGCCAAAAACTGCTTCACAAAAAGTGCTGTGTGAGCAGGTGCATTGTCTTGATGAAGAATGAAACCACTTTCCCACAGTTTTGGCCTTTTTTTCTGACTGTCTCTCAGCTTTGTCAAAACTTCCTTATAATAATGCTCGTTCACTGTTCTGCCTTCTGAAACCCATTCTGCCAAATTACACCCTTGTTGTAAAAATAAACCCACCCCAAAACACACCAATGAGCATGGCTTTGAATGTGCACTTGCTTTGACGTGCTTCTTTCATTCTTTGTTGATGATGGTGTTTTCCAGTGGATTGACTGTTTTGTCTCAGGATCATACTGGAAGATCCAGGTTTCATCACAAGTCATGATTTTTTGAAAAAGGTTTAGGTCCACTGCAGGATACCACATTGCTCAACTTTTAAACTTAGCATTTTCCCTGCACACAACAGACTACACAGCTGCTTTAAACGACAACTGACAATTAACTGAATGGCTGAAAGTGTTGATGTTTGTCATGCAGGTTCAGACATGTTCAAGGTCACCACTCAAGCATTCACAATCAGTTCTCCCTGATTTGTCTGAAAGGTAGAAACACAGTCAGGGCCAGTTTAACCATTACTGCCAAATCTGCATCGGCGGGGGGGGGGCAGCCACAGCGGGGGGCCCAGCCCGGCCAGCCTCGCCCACCCACAGAGCCGGCCCTCCAACCCCGCAGGCCTGCCCGCCCACCCTGCCAGCTCTGCTTCCCCTCCGCTGCCTCTGAACGCGGCTCCCTGCATGGCGCGGCGACCACTGCCTCCCCCTCCTCGTCCTTTGCAGCAGCTGCAGCAGCACCCTGGAGCGGCCAGCCAGCCAGGCGGAGGTGGAGGTGCCAGGGAGGCCCGCCAAGGGGGACCCGGCCATGGTGAGTCACTGCGCCTGGGAAGCGGCACTGACTCCGGGCCCGTGGGAGGAGGGATGCCACCACTTCCTGGGCCTCCCATCCGGCCCTGGCCCTTCCCTCCTCTGCAGAGTCCTCTGGTTTGGGACCCAGGCATCCCCCTCTCCCGCTCTCCCTTCAACAACGCCGAGAGAGGCTCCCCTCCATCGGAGGGTACTGGGCAGCCCCTCCTGCCAGCGCCTTGCCCGCCCCCCTGCTGCTGTTGGTGGTGGTGGCCCTGGTGGCCATGGGGCCGCTGCCGCGGCCCGTGCCTCCCTCCCTCCCTCCACCACCTGTGCCCACCCAGTCAGGGCCAGTTTAAGGCCCCCACAGCCCCTGCAAACCACAGGAGGGCCCGTGATTGTGGGGGGGGGGCTTTGTAACCCTCCTTCTGAGAAAACATTATTAGTAATAATCTGAATATCCCGTACTGTCAATAGGTTAGGTTAGGTTAGGTTAGGTTAGGTTAGATTGACCAGAGATAAATATATGGGGCCCACAAAATAAGGCGTTGCGGGGGGGGCAAATTCCTTAAACTGGCCCTGAACACAGTCTTCTTATTTAATAGACAGACTTTGTACTCAATTGCAGCCCTGTTTGCAGAGGGAGTAGAACCTCAGACACACACACACACACACACACACACACACAAAGATTTCTAGACTATATCAACCCTTTCTTGACTTGCCTGCTGCCCATCAGGATGACATGAGCTTGGATAGCGTATAATAACACTTTTTAAAAGATTACAAAATCTTAGTATGATAGGTTTATGATTTTAAATTAAGACTGGCTGTGCATCAGCAGTGATTGCTGCAGTCTCTTGCCATAAAGCTTCTCAAGTGAAAAATGTAAGTGGAAATGAAGGGAAATATTAATCCTATTCAAATATTATTAATTAGTGTCCAGCTCTTTGGCTTGCCCTTGGCATATTGGAGTAAAACTAGTCTTTCCCTTTCATCATCCATTAGAGCTTTCTATTCTGTCTAATGCTTTAAAGCTCTAGTCCCTGATATTTTAAGGATGAACTTTAAGGACACAGTCTTGAACACACTTCCTGGGGAGTAAGCCGTATTCAAGTGGATGGGGGAAATTGAGCAAAGTACTTCCTGTCTTTCTTTGAGGACTTCTCCATTTTCCTCCATGTCTGCAGCTTGGTGTGCATGTAGGGTTATACAGGTGAGAAGAAATGCTGTGTAGGGCTCAGTGGAAGCCTTTAACTGCCCTTGCACAAGTCTCCAATTCAGAGGCTGCTCTCACTTTGAATTCTTTGGGGGACTGGATGCTAGTGAGAGGAAGAAATCCGATTATGTGCAAAACCAAGGTTCTTTGTGAAGAGGGGGAGAATATATACAGTAGGCCCTTGGTAGCTGCTGGGGTTTGGTTCCAGGACCACTGTGGATACCAAAATCCATGGGTGCACAAGTCCCATGTTATACAATGGCAGAGTAAAATAGGGTCCCTTATATAAAATGGTGAACAGCAAAGTTTGCTTTATGATTTTTTAAAAAAGAATATTTTCAAGCTGTGGTTGGTTGAATCCACGGATAAAGAATCTGTGGATATGGAGGGCTGACTGTAGATATAGGGGTTTGTGTGAGTGTGAACTGATCTCTAAAAACCTAAAATTCTCAGAATTGCAGAATTTTGGGAGCTGTGGTCCAAAAAAGCAATGTTTCCAAACTCTGGACCAGTGCCATCTGGTGCTTTCCTTGGAAATTATCAGACGGGAACAAAAAAAGTGTTTCCATCCCGCAATCTCCTTTCCTGACCCTCTCCCATCCCTGTAATGATAAAAAATTAAAAAAGCTTTCAGAACTACATTAATCATGCATGCCAGCAGCCCAGGAGTGAGTGGAGCTCAAATGGAACTCCATTCACTTCGTGGAATGAATTCCCACTGGCTCTCGTGAAAAGATGAGAGCGTGGGAAATTCAAAAATAAAAAAGCAAAATAAAGGAGAAAAAGGAATACCAAGCACAAAAACACACTTAAAACTTAACAAATAACCCAGGGAGGGTACAAAAAAGTATGTTCCCGTGATGTCCCGATCTCACCCGGAAGTCTTACACCAGCATAATGGGGCCCCTTTTCATCATAGGACATTCTATCACAGAAATAGAACAGGGGAACTATTGACAGGTTCTCTCATCAATAAAAAGCAGTGCACGGTAGCAGAACAGGAGCGTGATGACACAGGAATGACATCATGTGAAAAGCAAGCCCTCTAGTGATCTCCTGGTGTCGTTATAACGCCATATATAGAGTGTATGATAGTCACTGAGGGTAGGGCATCTGCTCTGGAATTTAGTGTGAACTTTGAAGGAGCTATCAAATTTGCTGAGCCTCATCCCTCAAATAAATTAAGCACCTCACTTCTATCCCCCCCACACACAGTTAGAGGAAAGTAATTGCCTCTATGATAGGCTGAGCAAATCTTTCTGCTTCCCTTAGAGTCTAAATTACGAAAAGCATTGAAGGCAGGTGATAAAGTTGTCATAGCATATATTAACAAACCTGATTAATTTCCCCTCTTTTGTGCTTTTAAAGTGCTTTTAATTTAGTTGCTGTTTTTATACGATACTCTGTTTAATTATATTTCAATATTATAACTTTTTGTGGGTTAGGTTGCATCTCTTTTGAAAATCACCCTGTTAGTTCCCTTGAATTCCAGTAGTTTTTGTGCATGTGTGTGTGTGTGTGTATCCTTTTAGACTTTTTTTTTCAAATAAGTTACTTGATTTTGAACTAGAACAGTGCTCTTGCATAGAAAACACTGTGTTTTGCACAGGATACAATTCTCAGGGACAGGAAGGTGTGTGGGGTTGGGTGAGTGCACAAGAAGCAATGCTTTTATGCAAACCCCACCAAAAATGAAAGGGGGAGTGGAAGTTCTGGTCATTCCATTCTTGCTATAGAATATAAATTCTTGCAGTGGTTGACAGGTTTTCAGTGGGGTGCCTCAATGTGTCATGATACACTTTCTCAATAGAAACACAAAAATGTGCAAATATTATTTACACCCCTAGTATGCGCAGAGGCAATTTGCAGGCATGCATTGAAATGTATAAAGGGCTGGTGATAGTATCTGCCAAACCACAGTGCTCTCATCACTTGCACATTCATCATCCTGTAGTGTTCAAACCCATACTTGAAAGGGGCCTTGGTTACCTGTTTCAAGTCTCTCCTCTTTCTGGTCCTGGTCTTTCTGCCCCAGCCTGAGGGTAGTTGTAGCATCTTGAGATTACAATGACTGTCAGTCTCACTTAGTTTTCCATCTACACTGAAACTGGTCCAATGCTACTTCACTCACTGGGATGCTAATTTTCAGACTGACTCAGGAAGGAACAGGTGTTATGCTAAGAGCTTTGCTAATCACAGTTGTCATTCCTCTTCCTTCTACTTACAAGTGATATCCCCCCCCCACTGCCTCCTTTGTTTCATCTGCATGATTGCTTTCCCACCTCCACTTCATCACCACCTCTTCAAAAAAAATGTTTGAAGTTTTCTTTCTCCTGGACCTAATATCTCTTGATCCATTCTTTACTTAATAAATATGAATGGGTCTCCAGAAAATGTACAATGCTTTCTTAAAATGAACATTGGAGAGAAGGCTGGCCCAACCTGTAGGCAGCTATTGGTGGATGCTTAGGATGAGAGAATTCTGGGGGCTCCGGCTAAGTGGGAAATTCCTCTAAGGTAGACCTGGATGACTTGTGGACCTTCAGATGTTGGGGGAGATTTTGGTCTCACTAGTGTAGCCAATAGTGAAGATGCATGAGAGTCAGGGTCTTAAATACAATTGGTTTTCCATATTAGAATACACCTATGGAATCAATGAACTGTCCATATATGTTAACCCATTGATTCAATGGGGCAATGCTAGTTGGGATTAAACAATGGATTAAGGCCACAACCTAACAACATCTGGAGGCAACAGATTTTCCATTTCTTCTCTAAGGGGAACAGATTCCTTTTCAGATCCTTGGAATAACATAAACTAGCAATTGTAACCACCAGTTTTACCACTGCACTCCCTTCTCTACATCTGATACAAGTGAATGTGCTGCAAAAGTACCTCCTTTATGTTTAGCAAAGAAGAGATGTTGCAATCAAGTAAACTTTGCAATGGAAAACACCCCTTCCCCAACACGGCATTGCACCTTGGGGGCAATGAAGTTGCTTAGGGAAGCAACATAGCTAGAGCCAGCAGATCTAATTGGAATAGTATAAATGGAAAAGTACCTTATTTGTAGTTAAGGAAATAGGTGTCCATCTTCTCATAAAATAGGGTGTCCACTGAATACTGATTTGGTTTAAAACCCAATTCAATAATTCAAGAAAGCAGCCTGATTAATTTTGGACCAGTTTGAAGGCTGCATGATTCTCAAAACCTGAATCTTGATTTGAGAATTCAGATCTTTGTGTGTCCTATTCACTATCATTAGGAATGAACAAAGGGCTAAAACTTTTTCCCCTGTTTGTCAGTACTGAATGAAATTTGCTCACATAAATAGCTCTTTTGAGTGTATTAAACCTGGTTAAACATTAGACAAATTGATTTAGAGGAGATTTTTTGTTTGTTCTAGATGTCTTTACAGTTTTCTTTCTTGGGAGAATTTGATTACAAGATTGCAGGAGTTGTTTTCCTCTACAAGTTTGCAGAGTAGGTGCAGGAGGTTTTGTGCAAGAGCTCCTGTTAGTGTTTGAAAGTTGCCAAAAACAAGGATGTGCTTATGCACCTACAATTTCTGTAGCTAATAATTATTTTTTAAAAAAATATATTAAGCATAACCCTAGTGAGGAAGCTTGCAAAATTGTTTAATAGCTCCATATTTTCTCCCCCCTGTGGATGAAAGTATTTCTTCTGGAGAGTAGCTTCATCTTACCACTCTCATATTTTTGAAGGACCAAGTGCCAGATCCAGGGAGGGATTTTAGGGAGGAAAGGGCAAGGTGAGTGATAGGAGCCCAAGGGTTGGAACTTAGGACCAACCTGAAGAGGGATCAGTCACAAAGCGGTAGTCTGTATAAGGCAAAAAGAAGTGGATTGCTCCACAGTAAAGGCAGCTCACCGGGGATTAGGTAGATCACAGGCATGTGAAGGTATCTGTGTTTTCTGAGTAAATGGGCATGCCTGTGAATCAAGATGGTGGCCACAAGTGAATTACTCACATTTTTACTTACCAATTTGCCACTGCCCAATGGTATTTTTTAAAAAAAAAAAACGAATCCCAAGGTACGATAGAGTGATATTTCACCTGAACAGAAAAGGAAAACAAAAAACAACAAAAACCCAAACTCCATTTTATCACATTAGTACTCACTCACTAAGGTGGGGAGGAGGGAATGGTAGTTCCTAGCACTTGCCTTGTTAGCAAGTCCCACCCCCAAACTCCAGTCAATCAGCTTTCAGCTTCTGCTCCTTTGGGAAAGTGAATCAATTTGTGTTGTTTGTCCCAATGAGCAGGAACGTGCATCCCCCATGCTGTTTTTTAAAGAACTTTGGGAAAAGCCACAAAGGCTTTTCCTGCGCATTATATGGCATATTTAGCCCCCCTCCTTCTGAATACAGCAATATGACGTGGGATGTCATTAAGACAGGTCATATTGAGGAGTATTTTCGTCATTTAGATAACCCGAGAAACACATTTTAAGTGTTTTGTTTTTGTTTAGTTTTTTGCCTACTCACTTGGCATCAAAGTCACAGAGAGTATAATAGGAAAGAGATGGATGACAGATGGCAGAGTTGAAAGGACTTGGTATTCTGCTTCTTCCAAGCAAGCATCTAGTGCAAAGGACTCACAGACTCCATCAAAATGGTTTTAACATTCTTGCTTCTGATAGAAGACTAGCAAAGAATATGGATAAACAATATAACAGTGCTAAAATCTGTTACTTTAACATTCCATTTCTAAAGTACCAGAATGAAACAACCTACTATGGACAGAAGCTAGTGCTTCTGGAAGAAACCCCTCCAATTTGGAACAAAGTGTTGCCCCTCACCTCTCAAAGTGGCCTGCCAATATGTTTGGCTTCCACAGAAACCATTGTTTATGCCACTTTTTCACTTTTCCATTGACAGCTTGGAGGCCTAATAGCACCCCTCAGGCACCCTCAGGAGCAGATCCCTTCAAACATGGAGGGGAGAGAGACAACTGAAGACTACCAAACTCAAGACTACCAAGCGCTAACAAACTCAAACTAACTGCAGACTGATGCATGAAGAGATAAGGTGTGGCTAAGACCACGAAACAGGAAATGGCATGAATAAATGCTGTGAGTAGAAAGGCATACAAACTACTGAGAATAAGTATGCAAAGATTGCTAACTTTAACAAACAAAGCAAAAGGATTGGTAGTTTAGGAAGGGCCATTGAGAGAAGTTTGACGAATGGGTAGACTGGGTGAATTATTAGGTAGGTAAACATAACCTTCAGCTTCTAAAAGTTCATAGGTGAGATCCTGTACCTTTGAGAAAAGGACCCTATCCTAAGTACAATATAAATGCCACAAAAAGTGTAGTTTTTAAAATATCACAATTTACTGTATTTATTTGAAACATTTATCTTTTAAAAAGCCAATGAAGTGCATTCCAGTCTGAAATCTTATGCTATAATAAATGTGTCAGTCTTTCTTTTTAAAAGTTAGGAAAAAATAATAAAAATCTGCATATGTTATGCACATAAAACATGAAACATACATCATATTTATCTTAAAAGGTCATAACAGAAAGGATCAGTTCTATACAAATGGATTTTTCCATCGTTCACTATTTGTCGACAGAGCTTATTTCCATGTATTGTCTTGAATGATAGAGGTAATAAAGGGATACCATATTGAGCTAAAAGTTTCCATTTCTGTGTGACTTCTAGCTAGTCTCACTTGGTGGTTCAGTTTATTAAAAAGTGCTGTATGCTGTATCACACTGTATCAGTTTTCTACAGAAAATTTTTCCTTGTTTTCCCACTAGTAACACCAGTAACACAAAGGTAATTAGAGGCTCATCTACATGAGCCAAGATACTCTGTCTCTCCATTGGAGTGTCCTGGATGCAGAGCTGGCCCATTCTTCTCCCATTATCTGTACAGAATGGGCCAGAGCCCAAACAAGCTGCTGCCACCATTTTCTTTGCTGACTCGAAAGGCAGGAAGTGGGCCCGCAACATGTGAATAAAGACCCACCGCATGTGACCAGCCTTGGCCACATGCTGAGGAACACCTTCCTGGCTTCCAGGAGAGTCAGAGAGATGGTGATGGCACTGAGGGCAGGCATGCTGGATGGGCTCCTGTGGACACACAGGGCCTGATCTGGTTTTTGCCAGTGGTAATGGAGTAAACTCAGTATTGTCCTATAATGCTTTATTGGGCCCTACCCCCCTTCCTCCTATCTGAGCCCCGCATCTGCCCCAGAGGTAGTGAGGACTGCCAGGGGGTTGAACAGAGCTGCAGGGCTCTGAGATGGGGGCAATATGGGGTATTTAGCCCATGTAGACAAGCCCTAAGTCTTCATTCATTGAATGTACACAAAAATCTTCTATAGTGTTAGTTCTTAGCTGACCTTGACAGCCTGATTAGCAATTTCACTTGTGTCCATTTGAATTTTCTGCCAAAATTGATTTAGAATTGGTAATGCCCAGCACCTATGCAGGTAAAATATGGGACACAACCTCTCCAATATAAGCCTGAACAGCCCTTGGTAACATGGGCTGATTTTATCCATTTTTAATACCACCTAAATGTTCGTGTGATTTTCCTGTATATAAGCTAACCAGACCTTATTGGTCTTTCCTGCAGTGTCTAAATTGCAAGACTCTTTGTTGTTCTTTAACTCACACAAATTTCATTTGTTTGTACAGAGCTCAACAAATCTAGGCTAGCCTAGGTAAACAGTCAAAATTTCCTCTTGTAAAGGACAGGGCATCTTGTAGGGAATTAGAGTGTCCCAAGATGTTAGTCTTTTTGGGAAACTCTATGAAGTTAAAACTATTAAGTGTTAACTTTCTTGTAGCAGGTGGATTATACATTGCTTTGCCCTGAACTCAAAAACAAAAGAGGCAGGCAGCTTCAAATTAAAAGACTTAAAACTTTACCAATGGCTATGCTTTTACATGTGCATGGAGAGCCTACATCCTAACTAACTAATGAATAGGTTTGGGTAAGAGATAGATGTTTCATCTTAACTCACCATCTCAATGAGAAGCATGGCAGGGAAGAAGTGTAGAGAACAGGGAGAGCATAGCATGGTGACAACGGGAATTGAGAAGGGGTATGTGTCCTAGGTCACATGATCTTGTTGCTTGGTTGCAAACTATTTACAACCATGCAGTTCAAAGGAAGAACAAACACATTCTTGAATCAGAGAAAGAGAAGACTTTTTAACAGGCAGGACATTCTGTCCTACCTAGGACCACTTGCCCTAATGGCAAGGGGTGGGGGGAGAATGCTGGATTTTTCCAACATTTATACAGCTGAAAATCTAGTGCAGCTTTAGTTCATTGTATCCACAAGTGTGGAGAGAGATTGGAATGATCATCATTCCACTGAACTCAGAACACAGCAAAAACTCTTACAGGTTTCTGTGTGTATCCAAGGATGAATGCAATACCAGGGAGAACCCTTTTGTTCTCCTGTGCTTCTGATAGCAATGGAGCTTCATACAGGAGAGTAGGGATGGAAAGAATATTTTAAAATATTCAAAAAATGTTCCCAAATCCCCATGTTTCTCAAGTGCTGAGAAACCTTGGCAAGAAGAATCCTAGACTGATGAGGATCTTTGTTTTTTGGAAGTTACACTGTGCAAAATGTGCATTTTCTGCACAGGCAACAACACTTTCTGCACTGAAAATAATATTTTCCCACTGAAATAATATTTTCTGTGCAGAAAAAAACCCCACATTTCCCGTAGTAGAAAAGGTTGTTTTCTCTAAAAGAAAACTACATGTCAATTTGGGACAGAATAAGTCCCCAACTACACCATTTTCTGCATAGGAAACAGAATTTTCATTTTCTGTGCAGAAAATGTTTTCTGTGCAAATGTCCCTGCCCCCCATTTGAATTTGGCATAGAGTAAGTCCCAAAGTCTGCATAGTCTTTGAAAACTGCAGAGTTTTTGAAGATTTTCTCACAGCAGGAACTTAATTGTTAACATTACTCATTGCTTCCTTTGAGAATGAAATTACATTCATACTTTAGCGATTACATTCCTAAAAAAGAGCCTCCATACTTCTCTGGGCATGGAATAAGAGCACAGGTTTTCTTTAGTGTTGCCAGAGTTAAAGACCCACTTAGCAGAAATGAGCTGGTGGTGAGAGTACTTGTGGACCCATGTGTTTAGATCACATGCAGATCTGCATCATTCAAAGCTAAAAATGGTTGTACTTTCTATTGTAGTGATTGGGAAGAGGAGTGGGGAAAAGAGCTCACACAGAGTGAGGCATTTAATTGTAGTTTGGGATGATGTTCAGATTACTGCTGTCTTGGCTGCTGGCTCCATTTCATGTATCTTCTCCTCAGCAATTAACACAGCTAGATTATTTGGGCTGGAAAGGATTTCAAGTCGCTCACTGAAATGCACTCTCATCATAGCTGCTTCTAAATATAATGAGCTCCAATTCATCTCTTCTCTTCTGTCCTTCCCAGTGAAGCAAAAAGCACTGGGTCAGGGGAGGTGGTCCAGGCTGAAAGAAAGATACTAATCCACAAGATGGACAGAGCTGCAGTTTAGCCATGTTGAAGAAATATGTCAGGACTAAATGTTTGTATCAACTGATTAAATTCTGCTGGTCCTATATACGGGTTCACTTATCTGCACTTTTCAGATTTTTGTGATCTGGCACACAGTTGAAGAAAGTTGAGTGAAAATGTGTTCATTAAGAAAAAGTATGCACAGAAATGTATCTGTTAGGAGAATATACAGTTTGGTATCCACGGATTTAAGTATTTGCGGCTTGAAAATATTCTTTAAAAAATAATAATCCAAAAAGCAAACCTTGATTTTGCCATCTTATATAAGGGACACCATTTTGCTATGCCATTGCAAATAATGGAACTTGAGTATTCACGGATTTTGGTATCCATGGGGGGTCCTGTAACCAAACCCTACTGAATATGAAGGGACAACTGTAGCTTGTTGTTACTGTGTGCCGTAAAATCATTTCTGACTTATGGCTACTCAAGGGTGAACCTATCATGGCAGAATTTGTTCAGAGAGTGTTTGCCCTTGCCTTCCCCTGAGACTAAGAGAGTGTGACTTGCCAAAGTTCACCCAGTGGATTTCCATGGCTGAGCAGGGAGTTGAATCCTGGTCTCTTGGTGTCCTAGTCCAACACTCAAAACACTACACCACCCTGGCTCTACAAGAAAATAGGTACACATCTGTATCACATGGTGGTGGTGGCAATGGTGGGATACAATCTACATAGCAGGAAAAGTTCATATGACATTGCATTGAGATAAATGAGCTCACAAAAAAGTTTATGAATATTCTACATTACACAAAAGTAGAGTTCTGGACCTCAGATGTTCTCACTGCAGACTGCAGGTGGAGGATTACATTTTTATTGCTTCCCCCACTATAGGTAACAAACTAGACTTATCATAGTCCTCTCTCTAATGTGCTAGTTTATTACAGAATGGGAGCTCTGAACATTGAAGAGTGTTCAAAACTATGCTGTTTCCTGCTTGCAGGCTGAAGTGACACAGGGCTGAATTTTACCACCTCAGTGTATCACTTCTTATTTGTGTAATACAGTTGGCCTGCCACATTTGCTGGGGTAAGCAGTTGAGGACCCCTGTGAAAGTGGGAAAACCATGAATATCTCTAGGTCCCCCAAACCATATTTAACACCAAAAAAAGTATGAACCATGGATTCAACCCACCACAGCTGCCTTTGAGGCAGTGGTGTTCCTTCACAAGGCAGACGTGGGCAGCTGGTGGGGCTTGCTGCCTCCGTGATTGCCCTACACCATTTTTATTAGTGACTTCCAAGCCTTGCTGCATATTCAGAGTCTCTCTCAAAGGACTTGATCACACTATGGACTTTTTCAAATGGTTGGGGAAAAAAACCCTGAGGACGTCAGAAGAATGGGGCTGTCACACTTACATAGCCCCGTTTCAGACAGCCCCACCCTCCTTCGTCCTCCTCCTGACCTCCTCCCAACTTTCCTCCATGCTGCTGCTGGAGCCTCTTTTTATTGACAGAAAAACCCCATCAGTAAAAAGTGGTACGAGCAGCATGGGGGAAGGTCGGGAGGAGGTCGGGAGGAGGATGGAGGAGGACGGGGCTGTCTGAAATGGGGCTTCTTCCCCCAACCCCATTCTTCCCCCAACCTCCTTGGGGTTTTTTTTTCCAACCATTTGAAAAAGTCCTATACTGTTATTATAGTGGTATTATTCCACTTTAACTGCTATGGCTGCCTCCTGAGGAATTCTTGGGTTTGTAGTTTAGTGAGTCCTAAGAGCTCCCTGTCTGAGCGTTCTGAATACCCCTCCCTAAACTGCAAACCCCAAGATTCCACAGGAGGCAGCCAGAGTAATTAAAGTGGAATAATAGCACTATAACAGTGGAGCATGATAATCTCCTCAATCTCACAAGGCTTGCAGTCCCCTTAAAAATGGCATAGGGCAGCAGTAGAGGCGGCAGCAAATAATCCGCAAATAATCAAGCACAGAAACACACTTTAACACTTAAAAGTGACCCAGGGAGGTTCATAAAAAGAGCATCCCCTACGTGGCTGTTGAGATCTCACCCGGAAGTGTTCTGCCAATTGATTCTGTATTCATGTGAGCACAATGGCACAAGGTTTCAAACGCTGGCAGTACTGGCAAAAAAGTGCCACGGGAGAACTATTGATGACTTGGCCCATCAATAAAAAGGAATGGCTTTTTGACAAGACATGAGCATGAAAGGATGACATCATCTTATATGTGCACCCCTTTTGCATTAATTTGGCATTGTTATGATGCCATATCTGCCGAATCTAATAAAGTCCAGAGTGCAGGGAGACAAGCAGATCATTCCATAATCCACACCCATGTGACCTTTTGTTCCTTACATCATATCCAATCTGCACACCCATATCTATGTGACTGGGGCAGATCCAGCGTGGTGTAGCAGTTTGAGTGTTAAACTAGGACTGGGGAAATCTGGTTTCTAGTCCACATCAAGCCATGAAACTCACTGGGTGACATCAGACCAGTCATGTTACTTTCTGCCTGATCTATCTCATGGGGTTGCTCTGACAGTAAGGTGAAAAGGTGGAAGAGGAAAGCCATGTTTGGCTCCTTGAGCTCATTGAAGGAAAGGCAGAATACAAATATAACTAAGAAAAGAATGAATACGTCTCCTACCATCTCACGTAGTCTGAGCCTAAGGCTGAAATGAAATGAACAGTGAGAACACAAATCTAGGAACCTCATCAGCAGTTTCTCTGTTACAGAGAAAATTTACAGAGGAAATCTGATGGTAAGGGGCCCTTAATCCTCTGCCATCCACTTTCCACTCTCCCACAACCAACCATTTTTGCTTTACCTGGGATTCCCAATTGCATGTCCCCCCTCAGCTGAAATTTTCAGCTGAGCCCAAACTGTGAGGAAAGGGTTAGTGCTGTTCACTTATCCCCTCCACACTACCTTTCCCACTCCCACTCCCCAAATATTGTCCCATGCTTCCAGACCCAGCTTTGCCATGAAATATCTAGTTTTCTACCCTTATCCTTTCTGAGATTTCTCCTCTTCAGAAAAAAAGAGGCTGCGTGACGGTCTCCTATGGTTCCCAATTTGTTCTCACTTTGGTCTCTGATTTGCAAGGCTGGCATGTGAAAATATCTAATCATACATTTCTGTCAGTACTATATTCCTTTCAGGAGAAGAGGCTAGTGTGATGTTCACAAGTGCTGTGGCTCTATCTCTTCATTTTGTTGGTGAGATTGGCTGGTTTGTTTCCTCTCTTCATGCCTTCCATACCCTGTCACTTTGCCCTATAGTTCAGCAGGGAAAAAATGATTGTCCTGTAATTGCTTTTTGTAGTTTCCTATGTGGGATAAATCAAGTTGGAGCTGTCTTGGCTTCACACAGTTTTGTAAATAACATCTTAACCAACTTGTGTTTGGATCCCTCCCCCCTACAATGAAACTCTCCTTCACAGATTTCAGCTCAGTTCCATCACTTTATCACTTTCTGAATCTTGAAACTTGTACAAAATGAGAATGTCTGAATATAAGCAATTGCAGGCCTATATTTCCCCAAGTATAATGGGTTTCAAATTGTACTAAGATCCATCCTTGGTGGAAGCCAGATTGGGAAGCAGCATGCTTTCTGAGGGGTTGTCTAAATGGTGAAAATAATCCCCATGGAATTTGCTGGGAATACGATCTGTCTAAATGGGATCCCACATCAATCTGCTGTATTCAGAAGGAGGGGAGCAAATCCACTGTAAACCATGCAAGAAAAGTCTTCATGGCTTTTCCCAGAGTTTTTTAAAAGCTCTGCAGTGAATATGCATTCCCACCCATCAGGACAAGCAGTTTGATATGAATCACTTTCCCATAGGAGAGGAAGCACAAACCTGATTGGCTGGGTGAGCACAGGGGGTGGGGCTTGCTAACAAGGAAAGTGCCTGCTGCTGCCATGTTGTGTTTTTGCCTTAGTGAGTGAGCACTAAGGCGAGAAAACAGGATGGTTTGGGGATTTGAGGGTTGTTGTGGCATTTGTTTGTTTTGCTTTTCTGTTAAATTGAAAAATTGCTCTATTGCACCTTGGACATGTTCTTTTTCTTTAAAAAAAAGTTTGGCAGCAGCAAATTGAGGTAATACGAATGTGAGCAAATCACTTGTGGCTGCCATCTTTCATGAGAAGCTTATGGGGGCAAAAACACCATTAAGACAAGTCTCAGCTGCTGCAAAATGCCATTACAGCAAGGCACTCTGGGTTTTATTGCCTTATATAGACAAGCCCTGACTTTTACAGTGTTTTTCAAGTCATTTGTATGTGCAATTGTTCCCATTTTGCCGGTGGAAAACTGAGTGAGAAGACTTGGCTATGATGCTGAAACTCGGGCTTGTCATGATGGAAGTCCCATCCTCCTGCAAAGGTGGTGGAACCCCCATTATTATGCAAATAACTACATTTTCCAGTCAGCAGACAGTGCTTGTCTGATCAACAGGACCAGGAAACTAAGGGCTAAGGGTTAAGACCAAGGTGGGAGGTGGAAATCATCTCCTGATACAACATCATCGTGACATCACATCACCAGACACTGGACTGGCCAATGAGAATTGGGGAATGATCTCCAGACACTGGACTGGCCAATGAGAATTTGGGTATGGTAATTTGGAAAAGGTTTTATACCTGCCTGGACCATGTGGCCAGTGAGAGACACAAAAAGCTCTCAAAGGGACTGGAAGTACCTGAGAGAACCACGCTGTGAGTGAACACATGGCTGGGGACTGACTTAGGAAAAGCATGTGGCCCCACCAACTTGAACACCAGATTTAACCCTCATAGACCCTGCAATGTAAGTAGTTTTCTTTGTGCAGAGAACAGTTTAGTTAGATTGCATCAGGGTTACTTTTAATTTGTTGGCCTTGACTGAATGTATGCCTGCTCTCCATCTCTGTAATTTTAAGCTTTAGCCTGGAGGAAAAAAGCCTTTTCTTCAGGAAACGATTTCCCTCTTAAACTTGTTCTAACTTGCTTGAATAAAAATAAGCCTTTCTATTTTTCCTTACTAAACCACGCCCTACATGTGCCTTACTTCAGTCCTGGCTATCTTGACTCTTCTCTGGGGATAGAGAAGGGGGGTTGGTAATATTTTAACAGAGCGAGTAGTTCCACTGTTTAACCATAGAACTTAAATCAGTCTCCTGACGGACTGAGAAAATACTGTGTCTGGGTGGTGGCAGCTTACCTGAGGAGAGACAGAGTTCTAAGGGATTTCTAGGTTAGGGAACCCTTAGAGTGTGTCTCAGGGAGATCAGGATAGGAGTTCTCAGCAGGAGCACTCCTAAACTGATTGTAAACATGTCAAGCCCTTCCTCTCCACTCTGTGCTGGTGGGCATACACAGAGAGAAAGAGGAGGCCTGCCTCACAGGGCTCACAAGGCACTTTTTGATAAGCAGGGTGGATAAGCTTCTGGCATCCTCCTCATTTTCCCTTTTCTTAGCTGAAAATGGAGCTGGAGGGGATTATTTTCACAGGACCAATATTTTTTTGTGACTTTTTCAGTTGTAATGCAGAAAATTTTAGGGTGTCTTCATCCTGAATGTTCCATTGAGACCCATTAGTTTTACAAAAGATCTGCTTATGGTAAAGATGAAAACTGATGGAGCTGGTTTGTTGTCATGGATCAATACAGCTGCCTACATTTTTTGGATATGAGGACTGGCATGATATGTACCAGCCCTTCAAAAATTGCTACCAAAGCCCTAGAACTAGGGATTTTCAAAGTGCATCACTGACATGTGAATGGGCATCTGTTATGAGCAACACTTGATATATTGGAAAAGAATATAGAGTTGACCTTGTGACAAAAGCTTTGCTCGTGACTCGCAGACGGCCTCACCAAGAAGAAAAAAATCTAGCTAAAGTTATTGACCTCAGTCCCTCTGTAATCACATCTATTGTTCCTAAAAGCTCTCAAATGAGACTTGTTAATAAATATGTGAAATAGGTTTCCATTGTCTTTGCAAACATCTGCAAACAGCAAACAGACATCACCAAACAGCAAGACTAGGGCCAAATGAAGAGGGAAAGGGATTCATTTCTCCCCAATACTGTTTTTTCATTCTAAGTCATAAGGCAAGTGGAAGTGGGATTAAACCTCCCATGTTGTTTTCTCAATGTAAATCAGTCAGGTTCAAAAGGAGGCCATGCCAAAGAAGAAATTCTGCAAGTTCAGAGTTGTAGTGCTTGGTAATCCTGGCAGGATGATACCAAGGAACTGAGTGCAATAGTAACACCGTACTATCTACTTTGAGGACCTAAATATCCTGAAGGCACCAGATCAGCTCTGATCTTGGTAGCTAAGCAGGGTCAGGTCTAGTTATTATTTGGATGGGTGACCATCCAGGAATACCAGCTGCTGTGGGCTGTATTGCAGAGGAAGGCAATGGCAAACCACCTCTAAGTACTCCTTGCCAAAGATAAGCCTACAAAATCCATGGGGAGCCATAGGTCAATGGGCAGTTTGAAGACATACACACATATACCTACTCTGAAATCTGGTCACCACACCCATATCCTAGCTGAACCCATTCAAGTATCCAGAAAGGCTATATGTTACTATTAGAGCACCAAATAGTTAAACCATATACTGTATTCAGACAGATGCTGGAACTCAACAACACATACAACCTCTCAAAATATTACGATTATCACAGATTTTACTTCTCTATTTCATTTTACTATATCATCCCCATACTTTCTTATTAATAGCATTTACCTCCACAACAGAAAGATTCTATTCTCCCCATGGTGTAAAAGACCAAACACTCTGCCAAAATCATCAGCATTACAGCAGTTTGTAACTGAGTCAGGATGGAGTTCAGTGCGTTGCACGATAAGGACTCATGTGATCTTGTGGCACATCTTCCATTTGGACTTATAATTCTAAGGGTTAGTTACCCGACAGTTTTTAATTCAACAAATGCCAGCTTACTCCTCTTTCGAACCAGTGCCTACTAGTTTACACAATTTTCTCCAGAAAGTCGTTTCTCTGTTAACATTCGAAAGCTTTATGAATCTGCAGTTCACATGGGGAGGCTTGGTCTCTGTGACTGACAGCAATGGAGGCCTATCTCTTGCCAGGGTGGAAAGGAGGACTGCAGCAACAGAATCCTCCAAGGCCAGCCTTCGTGTGTGTGTGTGTGTGTGTGTGTGTGTGTGTGGGCGAACGGAGGCCCAACAACAGCAATGGAGCTGCTCCGTTGCTGTGGTTGGGTCTCGGCCACGCCCCCAGCCTACACTGCAGGGTCTTGTCTGAGCTACAACCCACGCTGCCCCAGAGGCCTCTGAGGCCATCACCTTCTGTGGCAGGGGCGTGGCCAGAGGCCCAACGACAGCAACGGTGCCATGCCGTTGCTATTGTTGGGTCTTGTCTGAGCCCCAACCCATGATGCCCCAGAGGCCTCCGAGGCCAGGGAAGAGAATGGGGGGGGGAATGGAAGAAGAGGCTGCAGCAGAGGACAAACGGTCGATGGGACTCAGTCCCATTGCCAACCTTTCCCAACTTCTTCCTCTCCCTCCTGCCTCTCCCTTGTCTTCCCTGTTCACAAGCAGCAAACAGGGAAGGGGGGGGCAAGCAGAGGAAGAGGCTGCAGCGGAGGAGAGGTGGTTGATGGGACTCAGAGTCCCACTGCCCGCCTTTCCCCAGCTGCTGCCTCTTCCCCCATTTCTTCCCTCTCTCTTCCCCATTGGCTGCTAGCAAACGGGGAATAGAAGGGAGGGGCAGGAGAGAGAGGCAGCAGTTGGGGAAAGGCAGGTGATGGGACTCAGAGTCCCATCTACCTCCTGTCCTCTGCTGCAGCCTCTTGCTCCATCCCCCTCCCTAGTCCCAGTTCACTGCTTGCAAATGGGGAATAGAAGGGAGGGGCAGGAGGGAGAGGCAGCAGTGGGGGGAAGGTGGGCAATGGGAATCTGAGTCCCATCTATCGTCTGTCCTCCACTGCAGCCTCTTCCTCCATCCCTCCCATTCTCTTCCCCATTTGCTGTTTGCGAATGGGAAGAGAAGGATGAGTAAGGAGGGAGGGGCACCTGAGGGGGAAAGGCGCGTGACCATGGGACTGACAGTCCCACTGCCCGCCTGTCCTCCTGCAGCATCATCCTGGGGCCTCTGGAGCATGGGGTGGGGGCATGGCTGAGCGCCAACGACAGCAACAGCACAGTGCTGTTGATGTCGTTGGGCCTCCACCTGGGCGCTGGCCTTGGAGGCCTCTGGGTGGCGTGGGGTGGGGGCTCAGTCAAGACCCAAATATAGCAAAAACATGGCGCCGTTGCTGTTGATGGTCCTCTGGTCACCCTCCCCCCCCCCGCATCGAAGGTGCTGGCTTTAGGGAGGCCTCAGAAATGGCATTGCATTTTAAACTGCTGCACCAGCCAATACCCAACGACAGCAGCAGAACAGGGAAGGGGAAAGGGCGGTAAAGTTTTGCAAGCCATCCCTTTCAAGCCTGCCCCCTCTGACCAATGAGATCTCAGCTCTGCTGTGAGCCCATGCTTCACAATTGTTGCTGGTAATTCACACAGCCAATACTGTGTAACCTTCCAAAACTTTTTTTAAAAGTCGGGGAAAACTGCGAAAGCTTTTACTTGCCTGACTTTCGGGTTTTTTGGCTCCCCTCCTTCTGAATAAGGCGACTTTGAACCGAAACATGTGGGAACTATTAGGAGTCTTGGCGAATTCTTAGTGGATTTATTTTGCCATGTAACCGGCCCCCATGATACCATTACTGGCTGCTGCAGGGAACAGATTAAGGACTCCTTCCTGGAGTACAACTGAAAGGTGAGGATGTCAGATGGATAATGGACCATATAAGTAGACTGGAAAGAGTGGGAGAAACAGAGTGACACATAAACTCTGAGACTCCAGAAGCTGGTTTTGAGTTTACAGACCTACTTCAGTGTTAATAACGTTATTAACCACTCTGACAGGGTCATTTGGATTTAAATAGCAAAGTAGAATGAGGCCCTTGGGTAAAGCACTACTGCAAATCATACTGATGAACATCCTTACTTGGAAGTTCTAGTAAACGTTCTCTATCAGTAAGGTTATCTACCTTCAGCAGGTTTTGCCAGTTTTTCCTCAGAAGTGTCAGCACTTAGCTTTTGCAAAGAAACACAGAGAGAAATTTGGCCACTGTTTTCCTAGATTGATTGAAGGAGTTAACAGCTGACAGGTATGACCATGGCTTTGGTCTAAATTGAGGACTCAAAAGGTACAATTGGCCCCCAACTTTTGTGGGGGTTAGGGGCACAGCCATTCTGTGAAAGTGGAAAAACTGTGACTATCTCTAGCCCCCACCAAACCACACATTTAACACACATGATAGTACCTGTACTGGTGGGGTGGCTGGGCCCAGTTACTCATTGCTGCAGGTGGGCAGTAGGAAGGGGATGGGATGGGATGGGATGGGGGACTGGGAGGAGGTAAAGAGGATACCCATCCCCTCCCCCTTGTCCATCTGCGCAAGTGAGCAGTGAGTAAGGGGATGCATGGGCCCCTTCCTCTTTGTACTCCCCCATCCAATCCCCTCCCCCCCACCTGCCCATATGAACGAGTGAGGGAACATGCACACTGCCAGGCCCAGCAACCCCACCAGTTTGTTTTCCTCCCAGCAACATGGGTGTTATGGAAGCCCCTGGTAAAAATGGCATAGGGCAGTGGCAAATACAAAATCTGTGAATAATCAAATCTGTGAATCCTTAAACTCCAAATCTTGAGGGACAACTTTACTTTCATCCTGTTCTCCGAAGGTGGAACAGCCATTACAAGAGAGAAATAATCACTTCCACAAACAGCAGTCCTGCCTTTCTTTCTTTCCTTCCCTGCACTTGGTAATCTCTGGTAGAGAAAAATGTGTGAGGTAACACCATTGTAGTTCAAATTTCCCCATCTTGTGATGAAATGTAGAATGAGTGAAAGAATATCCAAAGGCCTATTTTGTTCAGAATTCTGTTCTCCCAGTAGCTAACTGGTTGCCTTTAGGAAGCCCTGCAGTAGGACATGAGTGCAACATGGTCACATTCCCCACAACCAATATACTTGCTCTGGCACAGGAGACACTTTATAACCATCATGATTAGTAGCCATGGATAGTTTCTCCATGAATTTTTGCAGACCCTTTTTAAAGCTGTCCAATTTGAGAGCCATCATCCTTAATTCTGATGACTTGGAAATATGACAGAAACAAAACCCATATAACTCATGATCCCTTCCCTCACTAGTTTTGAACATTCAAGCAGCTCAAGACAGCACTCTTTTTTATAGTACTATTTATAATATAAATAACCCATTGCACATGATCAAAATCCCATATACAGATCTAAAGTAGTGATGGGCAGACATTCGCCCACCCAGATCTGATGATTCATCTAGATTAAGTAATTATTTGGATATGTGTTAAATCTCCAAATATTTATTCCACTTTTCTCAGATATGTTGGAAATTTTCTCACTGGTGAGGCTTCCAAAGGAATATTTTGGAAGTATTTTAGCACTCTGACTCTACTTCACACCATCGTCCTCCTTGCCACTTGATGGTGAGGCAGAAAGGGGTTGGTTCTACCAATAAGGGCATGGAGCATCAATAAACCTTGGATGTTCCTGTACATATAGGCTGTAGCCAGGTGGAAAATTGATTTCTTGCTGCCTGAGCACAACAGATGTCATTTTGGCTTGTATTGGTCCTATTTCCAAATCTGGGTTTATCACATAAGCTTTAGAGTAGGACCAGGAAAAGCACGTGCGCGTGCACACACACACACACACACACTGCTGAAACCCAGTAACAGGTAGGGATGTAATCTGCAAGGACATATAATTAGTAATTTTTTTCCACTGCAGAAGAAAACAAACATTTCTCCATAGTATACTCCCCATTTTCAAATGTATTGCAGTGTGATTATTCTGCTGGGAAGTAGGGACACATGGGGTGTTTTTGTGCAAAAAAGTATTTTTTTGCTGCACAGGAAATTCACTTTCTCAGTAGAAAACAGGGATTTGGGATATTACCCCATGTGTTTGGGTATTACCCCATGTGTTTTTCTGTAGAATAATTCCTATGCAACACTTGCAGATGTTGAATACCAGAAAGTTGTGCTGGTCTATTATTCTTCTCAATGGCGTCTCCCAACTGTCAGGAAACCCACTTGTTCCCATCTGGAAAAAAAAAATTATGAATATTCTTTCCATGTCCAAATGCAATGACATGCACAATCCAGAAAGCCATGATACCTTCATTGGGCCAACCAAAAATGTACAAAATATATGATATATGGGCAACATAGCTATCTCAGATATGGTCTCTTTCCATGTCCAGTGACAGGACCTTCTAACTGCAGGATTCACCACACACAAAAATTGAATGATCACAGAATGAGCTGAAATTTATCTGGGTTATTCTTTGAGCTGTTTTTGAACAGAGAGGATCGTATGCCTTTGGACTAGATGCCTTTAAACCAGGAATAGGGATTGTGTGAGCCTTCAGATATTATTGGTATGCAACTCCCAGTATCCCCTGCTATTGGCTATTTTGACTGAGGATGTTGGAAGCTGCAGTCTGACAAGATTTGGAGAATCACAATTTCACTCTTCCTGCTTTGGACAACATAGCCTACTAGCTTAATAATGTCATGCTTATAAAGCTAAGGTGTGTTCTTTTCCTTATGATTTGTTCTTCTGCTTTAAATAGTTTCTAAAAAAAAAATTCATTCTACTTGTTTGGCCACTTTACTCTTTTTCATAGTTCTACCTCTTTTTCTGTGTCTCCTTTGCATTTTCTTTGTTTCTTAACATCTCTTATATTCATGCAAACTTTCCTAAGGATCACTGATTTGAAGCAAAGCCCTTGTTAATAGAGCATTTCAAATTCAAGCATTTATTCATTCCAGCTCTAATGAAAAATCAAACCCAGCCATTTGTTGACTTCATCTGCTGGCTATGTCTTGTCATTAACCTAGTTTCCAAGCTGTTTCAGGAAGAGCCTCAAGAAATTCAGTGATATAAATAATAAATTCAGGAAGGCCATAATTAATGTGGTCTAAAAAAATGTTCTGAGGAAAAAAAGATGAGCTTTTTTATATATTCTGAAGCTAACAGTAATTAATGTTCAGGACCTGAATGATATCTAGTCTAAGCATGATTTAATAATGCTGCTTTGTACTATGACTTTTCCCCTGAGCTGCAGAATAGATCAGTAATATGTTGCTGAACAGAATTCAGGCTTCTGTAAGAGTAGGTTCTTTTGCTGAACTGAATCAGGACCACAGGGGTTGTCTAAATGGCATCCCACATAATTTCAACGTATTGGAAAAGGGGGGGGGAATCCACCATATACTGCATGGAGAAAGCCTTCGTGACTTTTCCTGAAGTTTTTTTAAAAAACAGCAGGGGGATGCTCATTCCTAATTGTTGAGAAAAGCGATTCAGTTTAATTCACTTTCCCTATATGAGCAGAACTTGAAAGCTGATTGGCCAGATGTGGGGGGGGGGGCTGGAGCTTGCTAACAGGGCAAGCGCCTGGAGCTGCCATGTTGGATTTTTGTCTTAGTAAGCAAGCACTAAGGTGATAAAAATGGCTTTTTTTGTTTCCTTTTTTGTTAAAGCGAAAGATCGCTCTTTCTCACCTTGTATATGTTTCTTCTAAAAAAAAAAAAAATACTGGCCAGTGGTGGCAAATTGAGGGATGTAAAAATGTGAATAATTCACTTGCAGCCACCATCTTGATTCACAGGCATGCCTGTTTGCACAGCAAATGTGGATAGCTTCACTTGCCTGCGATCTGCCAAAAACCCTGTTAAGACAAATAGCAGCTGCTGCTAATAGCCATTACTGCAGAACAATCCACAATTTTTTTTGCCTTGTATAGTCAAATCCTCAGTCACCAACAAACATGCTTTGTAGCAGAAGCTTGCAAAAATGGGCATTTGCTGGTGCCTGGAAGGGTGCTTCAGAAGTTCAGTACTGACTCCTATACAATCTAGACATGCAAGTTTCCACATCATTCCTTTGGAAGGGATCCTCTTTTCTTTCATTTTGAAGCAAAACAAAACTCTTTCAGAGGAAAGCTAGGCACAGCTTAGGGTTGCCATATTCTGTTTCCTCAAATCCAAGCATCTATCTTGCATTTAATGCGGATTATTCTAATTATGCAAACTGCTCTAATTTGCATTCTAATTATATAAATTGAGCATATTGAGTGTTGCATTTTTTTCTTCCACTACACTTTGAACAACATGCTATTTCTTACAATTACAAGTGATCAGAGAGAGCCAGTATAGAGTAATGTTTAAACTGCTGGACCTGGAACAGGCAGACACAACATCAAATCTCTGCTTGCTCATGAAATTTAACATGTGACCTTGGACAATCGCTACCTATGAGCAGGTCTATCTTACAGGGTTGTTGTTGGGATTAATATATAGAGAGAAACCTTATAAAGTGGATATAGACATTCCTAGTGCAGTACAAATGAACAACAGCACTCATGTCAACATTTTGTCATGCACAAGCACTTCCAACTGTATTCTCATTAGCTTACTATTGATTTCATTTATTTTATTTTTACCATCAATTTTTTTACTGAAGGCAAAAAGTTAACAGATTTCACAAAAATACCATAGGAAGTTCCTGAAAGTGACTGCCATCAGATTCAGAGATTAAATTCACAGGAAAGTAATGATGAGCAGCAGTAATTAAAGGGGGAAAGTATGAAGGTGTGATTTTCTTCAAAGATACAGATTAAATATTTTATTATCACTAGAAAACAGTCTTGTTTAGCTGGCTTTCTTTCACCTATTCTACTTTTTATCACAAGGCATATTTGTGTTAGGATGCACCCAATTATTATTTGTGTGAGCCAGTTGAGGTCATGTTAAATATTTGTTCTTGCTTCTACTCTCTCTCACCTCACTAATTACATTCTCCCACACCAGCCATGTGTACAAATATCTGCCAACTGGATCAACATTCCATACATCTGATGAAGTGGTCTGCACTCCACAAAAGCTTATACCAAATAAACCATGTTAGTCTTTAAAGGTACATCCTGTTAGGTAGATAAAGGTAGGTAATGGATCCTGCTGTTTTTGCTTCAAATGACTAACACAGCCATCCCCTTGAAAACTTTGAGAGGTACTCTTTTGTGTAAGAAAATTATTTTTCAATCAGCTGGCAATCCAATGTGGTAAATGTGTTCCCTCAACATCATCCTTGTACTTCTCAGTAGAAATCCTTTCCACACCTTCACCCTTGTGGTGCTGTTTTGTTTTCCTGACATAGTTTGCATTGTAGAGGTAAAGGACATTCCTAATATATATAGCTATTTAAATCTCTTATAAAGATTTAATTTAGGAGATTATCAGATGTGGGGAAATGTGACAAAAAGCTACATCCCCTATCAGGAGTTGGTGCCTGAACCCTAAGTTTTAAAATGGCCAAACAACTGCAGAAATCATGCTGAGTCATGATGACTAACCCCATGACTCCATGAACTGCCAAGTCATGCCTAATTATGCTACAGCTGCATGAGAAGGGTTACATCAGGAGAAGGGTTACTACAGTGCAAAGCCAGTACCCAGCTTGTGGGGGGCAATTAGCTAACACACATTGGAAACTGTTTAATGCAGTGTAGATGTGTAAATAGCTATTGCTTAAAACAATTTGTAAGCCACTCTGATAGCCTTGTGGCTGAAGAGCGGGGAATAAATAAATAAATAAATAAAATGTAGTATGAAATCTGACGCAATGTAACCATGTGCTTGAATAAGCCAATGTCATACTGATGTGCATATAAGCAAGCTAGAACAGAGATCATTCTCTTCCTCTGATTCTGGGATGCCTGGTGAAGCACTTTGATTGTATATACTGTGAATATCTGCAACTGCTGAAGATCAAAGCACTTCCTGTTTTCAGGATGCCAAACACTCTGTGTGTGAGTATTCTTGGAAAGGGTTGCTACCAAGTCTGCTGAGACAGTTTTTTGGCTTCTTCTGGGGATTGAATGTCCTATCATCCTCTGACAATGGTTATGGGCCCAGCTGATTGATCTCAGATTAGATAAGGTGCACCTGGGAAAGTTCCCAGAAACTCTTTTGTTTTGAGTGTTTTTGGCTAGGTGGCTAAGAAACAGTTAAGTTTTTAGCTAGGCTCTGTTTCAGCCAAGCTTTATTTTCAGATGACCTTGGAGTATTGCCAGCTGCCAGCTGTTTTAGTTTCATAGCTAGAGAATATTTTTATTCAGGCAGTAAAATGGCAGATACTAGCTACGTGTGATTTGAAAAATTGACAGATAGCAATTATCTGACATGGAGAATATACATGCAAGCTTTATCAATTTGTGGCATGTTTTGGAGAATGAGAGTGTAATCCCAGAAGGCTCAGAAAATGAAACTGCAGCATTGAGACTGGCTGACCAGAAAGCCAGAGCTGAGATTCTATAATCTCTAAGTCCCTCCCAAATGATTCATGCTACACAAAACAAAACAAAAAACAGCCTTTCAGCTCTGGATGGCATTAGAGAATGTTCATCAGAACTCTTCCTGCCTATCAAAGATGATTTGACCTAAGAGACTCTATAACACAAAGCTGTGTCCTGGAGGCTGAATAAAAGCATATTTGGAAGAAATGAGATGGCTTCTCCAAGAGGTAGACAACAGGGGGGTTGAGATTCCAGAAGCCCATAAGTATTTTATATTATTGGGCAGTTTGTCAAAGGAATGGGATTTCCTAATCTACAGTCTGCAAAGCACCAGAGAGCATGATTTGTCTGTAGACCTCATGGCTGGGCATATTCTGGAAGAGGTCCAGCGCAAGCAATTTGATTCCATGATGGAGGGGAATCAGCTGTAAATTACCAGGCACAATCAAGAGATTGTGGAGGAAGGAGCCTGCAGCTACGTGAGACACTGTTTCAGATGTAAAAAGCCTGGACATTTTTAGGAGGATTGTAAGATGCCTGCACGGGACAGAAGGGACCATTTGTAAGCTGCTCTGATAGCCTTTGTAGCTGAAGAGCGGGGTATAAATAAATAAATAAATAAATAAAAATACAGGGCAAAGGAGGGGTGCATCCTCTCAGGCTGGAAGCCATGCCTTAATAGCAAAACACTATCCTAATGGTAATGAGGGAAAGAACTTGGTTATTAGATAGTGGGGCAACTCACAATATGATAAATGATGTGAAACTGTTAAGCAATGTTAAAAATGCTTCTATAACCAATATTACACTTGCAGATGGTGCTCCCAGCAAGGTGAAGAAAATGGGCACTGCACATGTCCCATCTTTTGACAAAGATTTTGAGAATGTGTTATGTGTTAACAAACTGGGAAATTGCATATTGAGTGTGTCCCAAATTACCACAGATGGTTATAAAGTGATATTTGAAGGGGATAAATGTACAATAACAGAAAGACATAACATGAATAATGTCTGTGCAAAAGGGATAAAGAAACATGGGTTGTATTACATGTTACCTAAAAGGAAGGTGGCAAATGTGAATCCTACAGACAATGTGCCCCTATATGACAAATGTGTTCATTATTACCACAGGCTAATGGGCCATGCTAGTTACAAAGGGTTAAAGGAGCTAGCAAAGGTTTGCCCTGGTCTAAACATGAAACTCTGCCCAAGATATTTAGAATGTGCTGTGTGTATGAAACTTAAGGTAAAAGCTTTCCCAGTTGCCAAAAAGACCCAGTGTGTCACCAAAAGACCCTTTGAGGTTGTCCATGCCAACTTGGCAGGCCCCTATAAACCCACTGAAGGGGGTAATGGTTATTTGTTTGTAATCATGGACAGGCACACTAGGTACACCTACATGTATTTACTGAAGGAAAAAAGTCAAGCTGCAGAGAAGTTCCATGAGTGGGTGAACATGGTGGATGGGAATTTCCTTCTCTTAAGGTTTCCAGACTAGTGACTGATAGGGGAGGGGAATTCTTATCCAACAATCTGCAGAACTGGATGTGTAGGAGGGGCATCAGGCACAAGACCACAAACCCAGCATCTCCAGGGGAAGATGAGCTTGCAGAAAGGAAAACTGGGATGTTAAAGTTATGATGGAGTGCATGATGGAAGATGCCCAAACCTCAGCTGGGCTGTGGGGGAGGCAGTGAGAACTGCTGCTTATCATATGAATAGACTGTGGACATCCAGTGTCAAACAGACCCTATATTGTCTATTGTGTGGTAGAGTACCAAACCTCAAGCACCTGAGGATTTGGGGGCAATCTGCAAATGTACTTATTCACCCTAGCCTGGGGAAGCCTGGGCAGCCTAAAACCAGGAGGCTGCATTTTCTTGGCTATTAGAGTAATAAGTACATATTTTCCCTCCATCCTGGTATGGTGACATACTCCAGGAGTGCAAATTTTGAAATGCACTCAAGGTGGGATAGATTGCACTGCAATCAGGAGGTTTTTGTTCCCTTAGGGAGGGATGTGCCAACAACTTCCAAAAGTCCCACAAATTGAGGGGTGGTTGAGTCTGATGACAATGAAGGGGAGGTGGAGGAAGAAAAGCCTAGTACTTCAACCCACACAAACAAACATTGATCCCAACATGTTTTTGAAGAGGGAACCTGATACAAGGAGAGAAACTAGCAGTAGTGCAAGTGAGGATGAGTCAGGTAGAACTAGAGTGATCATCCCCAGAAGGTCAAGGAGGGTCAGAAAGGCTCCTGACAGATTTGTAGTTCAGGAGGCCAGGCTGTGCAATGTCATAGCAGAGGAGCCTGCAAGTTTTCGGGATCTCCTAAAACTTCCTCAAGAAGAGCAGGAGAGGTGGAACTCAGCCATGGACTCTGAGTTCGAGTCACTGGTGGAGAGGAAAGCATTCCAGGTAGTAGAGAGGCCAAAAGACCAGAAGGTTGTAGGTTGTAGGTGAGTATACAAGCTTAAGGACATGCCTGATGGGACACAAAAGTGTAAAGCACACTTGATTGTGAAAGGCTTTTCGCAGGAGCGCTATATCAATTTTGACAAAACCTTTTTTGCCAACAGCAAAGTCAGAAAGTCTTAGGTTAATGTTAGCTGTAGCAGCCAAGAGGAAGATGGTTGTGAAACACTTTGACTTTGAAACAGCATACCTGAATGCTGATCTTGAGGAGACAGTGTTCATGGAACAGGCCCCAGGGTATGACAGTGCAGGTGAGAGCAAGGTGTACTTGTTACGCAAAGCACTCTACGGCTTGAAGCAAAGCGCCAGGTGCTGGAACAAGTGCATACACCAAGTGCTGGTGTTATTAGGGTACACAAGGAGTGTTGTAGATGCCTATGTGTACACCAAGGGGGCAGGAGATAGTGCTGTCATGTTTGTCATCTATGTGGACAACCTCTGTGTGACAGCAAAGAGTGTCAAAGGTGTCAAGTGAAGGTGGAGTTAGAAAGCCGGTTCAAGTTAAAGGACCTAGGAAGCCTGGGGTGTTATTTAGGCATAGAGGTAGAAAGAACCGATAATGGAGAATTTTTCCTCAGTCAGAAAAAGAAGATTGACAATTTCTGGCCAAGTGGGGGTTAAGTGAGACAAAAGTAGTCAGGACCCCAATGATCACTGATTTTGTGAACTTAGAGGAAGAACAGGAGTTTGAGAGGTCAGATCTGTATCACTCAGTGGTAGGCAGTCTGTTGTTTATTGCAAACAACACAAGGCCTGACATCATTTTTGCTGTTGGAGTGCTCAGCAGAAAAGTCTCCAAGCCAAGGAGGGCAGATTGTGAATCCCTGAAGAGGGTAGTTAGATTTCTCAAAGGAACCAGGGACATGAGCTTGAAGCTGACAGGAAGTTAGGTGACCCTGGAGTGCTATGTGGAGAGTTCATTTGCTGCAGAGACTTTAGACGGGAAGTCAGTGACCGGGTTGGTGGTCAGGTATGCAAAAAGTCCCATAGTGTGGAAATCAAGGAAGCAGAACTGTGTAGCCATTAGTACCACTGAAGCAGAATTCGCAGCCTTGTATGAGATGGCAAGTGAGGTACAATGGATAAGGCAGATGCTTGCAGACCTTGAGGAGCCATGCCAAAGTCCTGTTGAGGTCCACTAGGACTCACAATCCTGCATAGCGATGGCAGAAGCAGAAAATCTGAAATGTAGAACAAAATACATTGCAGTATGCTACCAAAATGTGAGGCAGTTAATACAGGAAGGTGTCCTGTGTCTGAGGTACTGTCCATCAGAGGACAATGTTGCAGACCTGCTCACAAAAGCCCTTCCAGCAGGAAGCCATGAGGAGCTGGCAAAGAGGCTGGGCCTTGTCACTGGTGTGTAAAGTGAAAGGTGTCAAAAGGGAAAGTTCAACCAACAGACGATTGATTTCTAACAATGCATGTGAATGATGTTATGTTGCAATGATAACATGTGTCCTGCGCAGTAGTTTGACCATTTTGAAGGGGATTGTCAGGAGCTGGTTACTGAACCCTAAGTTTTAAAATGGCCAAACAACTGCAGAAATCATGCTGAGTCATGATGACTGACTCCATGAACTGCCAGTCATGCCTAATCATGCCACAAAAGGGTTACTATAGTTCAAAGCCATGTAGTATGAAATCTGATGCAATGTAACCATGTGCTTGAATAAGCCAATGTCATACTGATGTGTATATAAGCAAGCTAGAACAGAGATCATTCTCCTCCTCTGATTCTGTGATTCCTGGCGAAGCACTTTGATTTTATATACTGTGAATATCTGCAACTGCTGAAGATTAAAAGCACCTCCTGTTTTCTGACACCAAACACTCTTCTACTGCCACTGCTTTGTCTCCTTCACTGTTTTCCTAACTCCCTCCCCTTCTTTCCCCCTCCCTGGACTTACCTCATGCCTTTGCATGCTCCCCTTCCTTTCTTTTTTGCACTCTGCTGATGCATTTCCCATCCCTTCCCCTTTGTCTTCACCTTGTGATACCACACCTTGCATCTTACCACTCTATATGCCTACCTCATTCATACTCCTTGTGCCCTGTCACTATACCTCTTACCCACCCTCCTTTCCTTTTCCCTCTCTACCTTGTGACAGTCCCTCTTGCCTCCTATTCATTCTCTTCCCTCACTTGCCCTCTTACAATGCACCCCTCCTTTGTTCCTTGCACTCCAATGCTCACACCACTTATTCTCACTTCTGTCCTACTCTCTCCCTTGCCTCACCTCACACCTCTTACATGCTGCTATTCATTCCACTCACGTTCCCTCGCCTCCAGCTCCCTCCCTCACACCCTTATAATGCTCCCGCTCTTGCTTTTTACTTGCTGCTTCTAACACCATGCACTCACCCTTCCATCCCACTCTTTCCCCTTAAAATTGCACACTCACAATGCTTCTGACATGCTCCTTCTCAAACCTTTCATATTCTCTGTCCTCCAACTATCTCACTTGCAACCATTCAATGCACCCTCCCTTCCTTCTTACATACTGCCACCCACAGTTCTCCCTCTTCCTTTTATCCCACCCCTCCCTCATCTCACTTACACCCTCACAATACAATCCTCCCTGGCTTCTTAAATGCTTCTGCTCACCACATCACTCTGCTTTGCCTCCAGTTCCCTCTCTTGGGGGTTGGTTACATGGCAAAATACGTCCGTGAAGAAATCACTAAGACTCCTAATAGTTCCCACACAGTGTGCCACAAAATTGCCTTATTCAGAAAGGGGGAAGCTAAAAAACACAAAAGTAGCGTAATCCAGGCTTTCGCAACTTTTCCCGACTTTTACGAAAAGTTGTGCAACTTAGCACACTATCGATTGTGTGAACTACCATTTTGCAAAAGTCTGTGGGAACTGACAGGAAAATTCCCAAAACAGCCACAGCAGAGCTGAGCTGTGATTAGTTGGACTGACTGCGGAATGGGCAGCAAAGGGAGCCTGCTGTGATCATGTTTATGTGTGTGTGTGAGAGAGAGAGAGAGAGAGTGTGTCATCCCCCCCAGACCATCCCTCCTTTCTCCTGGGCTCCTCTGTAGCTGAAAGGCTGCCTCCTTCCCTTCCTCCCTGCCCTTCTCTGTGCTTTCCAACCTTGTATAAGCTCCACTGGGTATTCGCTCCCTCACCCTGCTGTGATCACATTCTTGTTTGAACTACAAAGCTGAAAACTAACCCTATCAACGAATTTTGCAGTAAATCATGTAAACTATGCGGCACTGGTGTGAAAATGTGCTAAAGCGCAAACTATTGCAATAAAAACTGCCATGTAGCTGAGCCCCTGGACTCTACTTTGCCTCTCCCTTGCTTCTTGAACTGCTGCTAGGACCTTGTGTCTTGCACAACAATTTGACAGAAGAGAGTCTCTACATTTTCCCCCTTATCTTGGCTTCCACAAGGGTGAGAGGATCACTTTTCCTAAAATGCAAGCTTGGAATCCAGGCCAGATAAGAATCCAGACAGGCACAGGGTAGCAGACCTAGAGTCTGGCTAAAACTCCACCAAACCTGGTGTATGATAAGCTACAGCAGTAGCACCCTGTGAAAATGTTATGGGGAAAGTTACAAAAGAAAGAAATACCATATATTCTGGCATATAAGACGACCTTTGAGCCCTGAAAAATAGCCTCCAAAATCAGGGGTCGTCTTATACGCTGGATACACTTTGCTACACCCCTCCAACCGATCTCCAGCCTTATTGCTCCCTTCGCACAAGGAGCGAAGAAGCAAGAGATCAGGCAGGGGGGTGAGGCTAGGTGTTTACACATTCATTCGCAGCCTTGGGGAGGGGGGTTGGCAGGAAAGCCCTCCCCCTTGAACCACCCTTTCACTCTCCCCAAAGCCACGATTGGGCTCCCGATCGCGGTCTTGGTTAGGGGGTGGGTTGGCAAGAAAGCCCCCCATCAAGCCACACTTTCCCCTCCCCAAAGCCACGATCAGGCTCCCGATCACGGCCTCAGGCAGAGGGTGGGTTGGCAAGAAATCCCCCCTCAAGCCACACTTTCCCCTCCCCAAAGCCACGATGAGGCTCCCAATCACGGCCTCAGGCAGGGGACGGGTTGGCAGGAAAGCCCCCTCCAGCTACCCTTCCCCCTCCCCAAAGCCATGATCAGGCTCCTGATCGCAGCCTCAGGGAGGGGGGGTTGGCTGGAAAGCCCACCCCCTCCAGCCACCCTTACAGCAGCTGAGGCAAACCGGGTATGTTTGCTCCTTTCTTCCATGTTCCTGGAAGGTAGAAGAAAGGGGCGAATCTTTTGGTTTGCCACAGCCGCTGCCCATTCCCCGCATCTTCATTCCCTTCCAAAGAGAATGAAGATGGACGGAGGGGGGTGGATGAGGCAAACCGGGCAGTTTCACCCCTTTTGTCCACCTTCGAGTCAAGTTTGACTGGAAGGTGGAAGAGAGGGGCGAATGCCATGGTTTGCCTTGGTGGATGCCCATTCCCTCTGTCTTCCTTCCCTTTGCAAAGGGAAGGAAGATGGAAAGAATGAGCAGCTGCCGAGGCAAACTGGATATATTTGCCCTTTTCTTCCACCTTCGAGTCAAGGGTGACTGGAAGGTGGAAGAGAGGGGTAAATGGCCGAGGCAAACCGGGTTCATTCAGCACCCTCCTCTGCCTTCACCCCCTTTGGGGAGCAACCAAAGGTGGAAGAGAGGGCGAATGTAGTGGCTGGCTGGCTGGGAGAGCCCTGCCAGCTGATCCTGTTGGCTTTCCCAACTCAGGAGGAGATCCTCGTGAGTTGGGAAACAAAGAGGATCAGCTGGCAAGGCTCCCCCAGCCAGCCAGCCAGCCAGATTGGGGGGTGGTCTTATACGACGAATATATGCCAAACTAGATTTTTAGTTGAAAATTGGGCGGTCATCTTATATGCCCAGTTGTCTTATACGCCGGAATATATGGTAAGCTCACAGAAATTGATATCAATTTTGATGATAGACAACATGATGAATGTTGACTATGGATCTCTTTGTGGAGACTATCTGCAAACATCTGCCACACTCCAGCACTTCAATTGTGGAGGGCTGAGCTCCTGGGCCATGGGCTTCTGCCATGAAGTCCAGCCAAATGACACCACTGTCCAGTGCTGGCTGCCTGTTCTAATAGGTGAAATTTCTCCCTTGACACTGTACTTGCTTTTGCTTTGCTGCAAGATATCTGCTGCTGTGTCATAAAATATAGTACCTCACTTACCACTGTTTAATGAACACAAATTGTATTATTTTTCCATGAAAATGTTGGGTATGATTTACATCTCTCATCCCCACCCCTGGCCCAAAAGAAGAACTTTCCCAGCAAAACAGAAGCACTTCTGATTACAGGGGGACTCAGTAAGTCCTACCCAATGCAAAATATATCTCGTTTTTTGTTTTAAATCATTTCTGTGATTACATCCATGAAATTCTTTCTTGCTGTGATTGCACCTATGCAATAGTGCCCTTTCTTGCTAAGCAGTAGATACTCAAAGAAAAGGGAAAACATACTTTCGGCCTGGCAAGGCTGAGTGTAGTTTAGGAATAAAAGCTTAAAGAAATGGATGAGGACATGTGGGCAGAACAGGTCTTCATTCTCTGTCTGAGTAAAAGGAGGACTGGAAGAGAGATGTGACTTAACAGGGCTTTTGTTGGGGGTGATGTCATTTCTATAAAGCTCAAAAGCATTCTTCCCAAGATTTTTTATCCATGAGGGTTGATAATGGTGCCAAATTATTTGGGGGAAATGCTTGAAAAAAATGCTTGAAAAAAAATCATTTTTATAAACCTCAAAAGCATTCTTCCCAAGATTTTTTATCCATGAGGGTTGATAATGGAGCCACCTTATTTGGGGGAAATGCTTGAAAAAAAATCTGCTCTTTGAAAAATTCAGATACCTACTGTCTCTGGTAAGCCTTCATCTCAGCCTCAGCACTCATCTGGAATCTGATAATAATAATACTGCTCTACCTTACAAAGGAGAGACATATGATATAGTGGTTAGAGTGTTGAACTAGGGCCGGGGGGGGGGCAAAGTTCAAATCTCCACTGAGCCATGGAAACTTACTGAGTGAGCTTGGGCAAGTCACACAGAGGAAGCCAATGGCAGCTCCCCCCTGGACAAATCTTACCAAGAAAACCCCATGATAGGTTTGCCATAGGGTCATCATAAGTCAGAAATGACATGAAGGCACAAGAACAGGAGTCTTACAAAGCTGTTGTAAGGGTGCTTGAGAACAGAGCAGATGTCAGGGATAGGCATCTTGAAATCCCTTCTGTCCAGAGTTTGGAGAAATTGCTCTTTTTGGACGTCAACTCCCAGAACCCATTGTCCACACAGATGGAGGATTCTGGGAGTTGTAGTCCTACACCCAACCCGCTTCTCTCTGGATAGCTGTACAAATTGGATCCACAGAAAGAGTGCCAGCAAACAAGGAGCAGAGGCAGCACTGAAGAGGAATTGGACACATTTGGTGAAGCAAGGTTGAGCAGTGAAGACAGGGTGGCCCCATTTTGCCTCACTGTCTCTCAGACTACTGAAGGCAATAATCCCAGGGGTCAGTTACACAACATGTTTTAAGGTGGAAAATGCCAGCTTACCTCCCTTCTGCTTCAGTTACAAGTTGTTTATATGATTTTGGTGCAAAGTAGTAGTTTAAAAAAAATAGCAATTTTGTAGTTCACACAAGGGGTGTGTGGCCTCTGTGACTGACAGTCACAGAGATCAATCTCTCTGCCACCACAGACTCGCTCTCATGCCACCCACGCTGCCAGCTGGCCTCCTCATCCCAGCTCCACTCTTGCCGTCCCCAGGCTAGATGGCCCTCTGTGACTGACAGCCTTGAAGCTTGGCTACTGCGCCGGCCCTCCCTCCCACCCAGAGGGATCGGCTGCCCCAGCTCTGGAGGAATGGGCTACTACAAGGAGAGATCATCCACACTCCCACACACACACTCACTGACACAGCCAACCAGCCCTTTTGAGCCCCTTGACACATGTTGTCCTCCTCCTCCTCCTCCTCAAGTCCCCCTTCCCCTCACCCACTGTAACATGTAACGGCTGGCAGAGCAGACCACTACTCTCTCTCTCTCTCTCTCTCTCACACACACACACACACACAGGAACGTAATTATGGCTGGGTGGGATCCCTCAGCTGCAGCAACCAAGCAAGCTGGGAGACAGACAGACAGGCAATTGGGATCGGGATAGCACCCGTATAACAACAGTGGCTGGATCTTTTTGTTTGAGGCTCCTCACGTCTCTTGCAAGTCTGCCTCCTCCATGGTTGGTCCAAACAATCATGGCTCAGCTTTGCCGTGGCTATTTTGGGAAGATTGCTGGTAGTTCCCACAGCCTTTTGAGCATCGGTAGTTTACACAACCAGTTGTGTGCATTTTTGCGAACTTTTATCAAAAAAGTTGGGGGAAATAGCTAAAGCTGATACCACGCGGCTTATGGGGCTTTTTTTGCCCCCCCTCCTTCTGAATACGGCGACTTTGATCTGAAAGCATGTGAACTATTAGGACTCTTTATGAAGTCTTAGTGGATTTATTTTGGCGTTTAATTGACACCCCCCCCCCGAGTCTCCAGGGACTGAGATGACCTGTGCCAGGGATAAATGTCCCTTTGTACTCTTCAGGTGTTTTAGGCTCCATTTTCTGTCAGTTCTGTGCATCAAGGCCAATGTTAAGGGACAAGGGAAGCTGAAGTCCAAATCACCTCGCTCCCCACTCTTGATCTAAGTGAAGCATTTCAGACATTTCAAATGTACTCTATGCAAGTTGAGCATTAATATCTCTTCCCTCCCTGCCTCCATTCTGGGTGAAGAGCTTGCCTATCTACCCATTCAGGCAGCCCTCTGGCACCATGATAAGTGCATGGTGGGGGTGGGGAGACAGTTATATTTTCTGCAGGCCTAGCACATTCTTTTCACAGTCATCAGCAGTGCTGAGCAATAGGGTGGAAAATGCCAGCTTGCCTTCTACTAAAATTAGGCCTTAGGAGGGGGAAAAACACTCAGTAGCTCAGTGGAGAAAGTCCAATTAAGATGAGCATGAGAGTTTCTGGACATATATTCTCAATAATGTGATTTTCTCTCATCATTCTTGGCAGAAAATCTTGTTAACCAAGGTGTTCATAAATATTCAGTGTGTGTGAGGGGAGGGGTGGGCATAGCAGAGTAATAAATGTTATTACCCAGGGTACTGGTAAGTTTTTCTGTTTGTTTTCTTCTCCCAATGTCACTACTTTTGGGGATTTCTTTTCTTTTTTTCTCAATTAACAGCGAAGCTGAGAATACAAGAGAATACAATGTGGTTTTGCTACATTGTTGTTTCAAAAGGCATATCATTATTCCATTATTTTGATTTCTGTGGGGCTAACTTTTAATTGATGGTGGAAACACAGTTATATACTTTGCAAAGGTTTTCATTTTACAAGTAACAAAAAACAGAGAGCCAGCGTGGTGTGGTGCTTTGAGTGTTGGACTATGACTCTGGAGACCAAGGTTCAAATTCCTGCTCAGCCTTAGAAATCCACTTGGTGACCTTGGGCAAGAGGAATTCCTCTGAGACCTTGGGCAAGTCACACTCTCTCAGCCTCAGAGGAAGGAAAAGACTAACCTCCTCTGAACACGTCTTACCAAGAAAACCACGTGATATGGCAGCCTTAATGTCTCCATAAGTCAGAAACAACTTGAAGGCACACAACAAAACAAAAGACAATAGTAACAGGTACATATTCAAAACTAGACTATCCAAACCTGAATTCCATACACCATCAAGGTAACAGTGCAGCAGTTACTTTAAGAAATGTCCAACAAAGTCTCTTTAATCCCAGAGTCAAGAACCTCCATCCAGTTAGGTCAGTCCTCTAGTATAAGATTCAGTCACCTAGCAGCTGTACATTTCCAGACTTAATGCATGGTGATGTTCAATAAAGGGCTTTGTTTTGGTTTTGCGCAAGTAGTTGCGCAAAGTGGTTGTGCAAGAGGATGCCCAACTGGCTGTGTGACTTGTTGTGCAAAGGACTGCACAACCAATTTCACAACTGGTTGCACAAATAATACTGAATGGCTCATGCTGCCGGATGTGTAACCAGCCACACTGCCTTTTGCACAGCTGATTTGCACACATGCTTGTGCAAAATTGTAGTGCAGCATATCTGCACTAGCAGGGATTTACACCCACTACATTGGATTTAACTTAATGAGAAAGTCTCAGAAGACCCACTCTTCCAAAACCTAGAACAAAGTCCATGAGTACCAAGGGGAAAGCTAAAAAAAAACCCTGGAATAAAGTACAAAGATGGTGTATAATACTGTCAGGGGATGATAGGACACTCAGTCCCCAGCAGAAGCCAAAAAATTATCTCAGCAGACTCAGTAGCAACCCTTTCCCAAGAATACTCACACACAAGAGTGTTTGACGTTCAAATAAGCAGGAGCCACTTTTATCTTCAAAGTCAAACAGTCGCAATATGTACAAATATTTACAATTGAAGGAGAAACTGCTTCACCAGGCCTCAGCATTCACAGGAAGAGAAGGAAGTGAGCTCTGTTCTGAGCTCTCATATATATATATATATATATATATGCACACACACACACACACACACACACACATACAGAGGACATTGCTTCCTAGTGGCCTGACTAGGCATGACTTGGTAGTTCATGCAGCGTGGTTCTGCAGTTATTCGGCCATTTTATAAGGGAGTTCAGTCTCTAACTGCTGACAAATACCTCTATAAATACTGTGTCCTTCCATTTCTCCTTGCACAAATAAATTGAAATCCCTTAAATGATTATGGCCCTAAGTCCTTCATACTCAGGCATAGTAGCACCTTTCCTCTCTAGCTCCCTCTCCCAAACAAAACTTTACAAACACACATCTTTCTTTAGGATATGCTACACATTGGGCTTAACCAATTACAGTGGGTCCTCTGGATCCATGGGGGTTCAGTTCCAGGACCCTACAGATAGCAAAAACCACAAATGGTCACCCCCCCATATTATTAAATGGTGGTGTCGTGCACACAGACACATCATAGCATCTGCATTCACATCGCTGCCATTTTAGGAATGGGGCATGACGATCTGCAGGCAGTTGAAACTGCAGATCGGGAGCCTATGGATCGGAAGGGCCCACTGTAGTCCATTGGGGTTATATTAGCATCCAGAAATGATCACTGATCCAGCAACACTGTTATATTTATAGGTCAATAATAATACACACAGAGAGATTTATTGGAACAAGAGCTCCAAAATTCACTTCAGTAGAGTCACTCATTACTCATGCAGCAATGTCCCCTGTGTATGCATCACTTTGTATGTGGACAGAAGTTTTAAATCACGATGCTTTTCCTAGTTTGCAATTACCATATTTTGCCCTGTAATTGTACACACAGGAACTGGGCCACTTGGAAAATGATGGTAGAATGTACCACATTTACTGTGCATATTTGTTTCCTGATTTCTCCACATTTGATTGCTGATAGCTGTTACTTTTAGCATTTGTTTCTAGAGCCTACTTTCACTTAGCATCGCCTTGATTTATTTTACATTTACTTTAGCCTTTTTAAATTTTATTTTCATTTTTTTTCTGTTTTTACAGAAAAAACTTCAATTAAGACCTTTTAAATATTTGGTGTTTCTCATCAATTTGCAGTGAAATTTTCAGCTGTTTTAATGCTCTCTGAGGGGAAAAGCTGAATTCCATGGAGATCAGGAAATAAGACACAGCATATTTGCTCTTTCAAAAGAAGTGATGCCCTGTGGCATCCTAGTACTTTCAGTGGAGATACACCCCATGTTAGCCTCCTTATAATTTTGTGGTTTTCAATTTAAATAGCATGATTTTTCTAGCATATCACACTAATGGTTCAGATCTGCCAATTGTCAGACAGATTGCTCAAAGGGGAAGCCTTTTAAAAATCTGTTTGTTTTAGACTTTTTGCAGACAGTTAAGTAATATCTCTTTGCTTCCACTTGGAGAGTTGATGTGTCTTTTCTACTTCACATCTCCTTCAGTCCTCACCCCCATTTTGGTTTTGCATAGTGTTCCAGGAATGTATTCATTGGCAAAGCAGTTTTGTAATGTGAAACTATAAGGCTGCTGAAATATTGCAGAAATAATCCAGTTTGACACTGCTTTAATTGCCATGGCTCAATGCTATGGAATTCTGGGATTTGTAGTTTTTGAGATATTTAGCCTTCTCTGTCAGAGAGCTCTGGTGGCACAACAAATTGCAAATCCCAGGATTTCATAGGATGGAGCCACAATAGTTGAAATGGTGTCAAAATGCATTATTTCTGCAGTGTGCTTGTAGCCCAAGACAAGAAACTTAGCATTTACATTGCTTTCTATCAGTTTATATGAAGCTTATGTAATCAATTTCTTTTCACATTGGTTTCTGAAACCAAAACTACTAAATCAAGGGTGGCAAAGTGTTTCCTTTGGGTGTATGATGCCCCCCCCATCCCCTAGTCCCCTGGATCACAGCTATACTGAATTTTGGAAAAAAACCTCTCAAATCACCCACAGTAGGCACTTTTGCAAGTGCAATTTCTCATTTAAACATAAATCATACCAAAGCTTGTTAAGGCCTTTAAAAGTCTTTTTAATAGATTTTTTTTTAAATAGAAAAATTGTCATCTACAAACTAAATCAGACAGAGGTGGAATTAATTTCAATTAGTATATCCTCCAGCATGTCACAGATAAAAATCAAGACACATATGGCTGACCAAAAAGTCTTTTCACACTACACAATTATAGCACTATGATTCCACTATAGCACTATGATTCCACTTGAACTGCCAGGGCAACATTCTATGGAATCCTGGGATTTGCAGTTTAGAGAGGGGTACTTAAACTTGTCTTCCAGGGAGCTTATTGCCTCACCAAATTACAAACTTCAAACTACAAATTTGTGTAGGGTGAAAGGGCCTAACATTAGACTGTGGCCAGATAAATGAGCACACGTTATTAATGAAAAAGCACACACAAAACCATTGTTTCAAGCAAAAAAATCATTAGAATTTATATACTGAATTTTGGGAATCCTGAAAAAAAAAAGCCCAAATCAATCAATACAATACACTGTGTGCATGTGCCCATGCAGCCTGATTAACAATTGATATAATATATAATGCATTCCTATAAAATCAAAATGCCTTTTTTCACATTCTGCTCAAAATTATAGCATCGTCTCTTAGAACCATGGTCAATGCATGATCTCTTTGTTCACACCCACCACCTCTGCCCTGGGGGATGGAGAGAAGAAAACTAGTAAAACTAATCCTTAAAAGAAGGTTTATACAAATCTCAGGGGGGAAAAAACCATATCTACAGAGCTGAAGGGTGGAGCAAAATATTTTCAAATCATGAATGCTTTTCTGCAATGCTAATCCTATATGTCAGAAATAGAGGAGGAATCTCAAATCAATTATAGTGTGTGTGGGAGCTATGCATCTGTAAGAGAGAGATTGAAAAGGCTTCTGATGCACAGGTCTGGGAGCTCTTGTAATTCAAAGGGGATCCCTTCCAGGAAGGCCCCTGTTGGCTTACTGAAAACAAGCAATTCCAAGCATACAACTATTGAAGCAAACCTCCAATGAGTAACTACAAAACCACCTCCATTTGATGAAAAGAGCAAGAATCTGCTCTCTCTTCTCTGTAAGAGCAGGAAGGCAGGCTGCCTCCTGCTGGGCTAATTGAGTGCAAAGTAATTAGCAGCTTTGAAGTTTGCAAGTGCAGCTAGTTGTTCAGAAGCTAGAAAAATAACACATGGGGGCCGGTTCCACGACAGGAAAAAGTTCGCCAGATTCCGGATTACTGTTCTTTCGCATCAGGAGTGCATAAATCACATGATGCCTGGCATTTTCGGATGATGAAGCCAGATCCAGCAACTTTCTGTTTTGCTTAATAAACACAGGCAAAGGTGGGGGGGGGAATCGCCTCCAGATGATTAAAGCCAGGCAGGAGGCGGGGAGGGAGCAAGGAGGGGGTTATGGAGACCATAAATAATGAGAGGAAAGAAAAAGGACAAACAAACAAGGGATCGAAAGACCGATCTGTCAAACTCCCCCCCCGTCTTCCCCAGCCCCGAAAGGCTTCTATAAAGAAAGGAGTCAATGAAAGCACGAACAAGCAAAAGCATGGTGGAGCGATCTTCGATTCCCTTCATGCATGCACACACAAACACACACCACAGAACTAGGGCTTGCCTCATTTGTTTTCCCTCCCTCCGAAGCCTTGAATAAAGGCAAGTGAATGGAAGGACAAACAAACAAAAGAACAAACATGCGTTCAGCTGTTTCCCAGCACACACACACACCAGCGAAGCAGCGAAGCATCTTCCCACCCACCCACCCCCCGAAAGACAGACAGGAAGGGCTCGGTTTTCCAAAGTGGGTTGCAAGCAGAAGGAGGGTGAATTTCTTCTCTCCAACCCCTCAGTCTTTTCTGATAAAGCAGAATGGTCACTCCAACCAATCAGGATTCAGCTCTGCTCACAGTAATTCGAAAAGGCAGATGCCAGTTTACACGATCATTAGTTCCCATGATAAATTATGCGCATTTTTGCGAACTTAATCAAAAAAGTGCGGAAAACTAGCAAAAGCTGATACTGCGAACTTATGGGTTTTTTGCACCCCCTCCTTCTGAAAAGGGCGCTGTTGCTTTGAAATGCGTGGGAACTATCAGGCTTCTTGTCGCATTCTTTGAGGATTTATTTTGCCGTGTAAACGACCCCATGGTTGAGAGGGGCAATCTGGGGCATTTTAAAACAAATGGAGAAACTATGAGTACAGAGGAATAGCTGTGGCCTTTCCAGCTGATATGCGACTATTGCAGAGTATGAAATGCCAAATCATGTCCTCAAGACGCCTCTGGTGATGTGATTTGGAATTTGAGCAACCAACCTCTTCAGGATGTTGCAGGGTGTGGGGGAGGCACCAGTGTCAGAGGGAGAGTGTAGCACTATATGGTCCACAGGAGGTTTTAAAAGCTCTCCACATCTTCAGGGGTTTCTACCTCTGTTCCAAATTCATATGTAGTTAATAACTGGCAGGTGAATCTATGAAATTCTAAAATCTTATAAATGTGATGGTTAATTAACACATTGTCACCTGATGTAGTCATCAAGTGAAACATATATATGTAGGGCTTTATCAGACCCACCCCCCAATAAAAGTTCTTTGTGGCATTTTTATGCAGGCAAAAGAACTCCCCCTACAGACCTTACCTTGCTCATGTGACAGAGGCTTCTCAGGCACTAATGGGGTGTGAACGGAGCTCCGTTCACTTCCTGGTTTCAAATCTCACCTAATCTCATGAGAAGATGCTTGTGTGGGAAATTAAAACAAAACAAAATAAACACAAACAGTTCAGGAAAGCACCAAAACACACTTTAAAAGTTCCAAGTAAATGGGTGGGGGGTGTTTCATAAAAAGAGTGTACCCTACCTGGCTGTCCCGATCGCACCTGGAAGTGTTTGCCCATTGATGCTGCTCACATGAGTACAATGGTGCATGGATTCAAACACAGGCAATGGCGGCAGAAAATTGCTACAGGGGATCAATTGATGGCTTGAGCTGACAATAAAAAGGAACTGTTTTTAAACAATGTATGATCATGAAAGAGCAATGTTGTCTGGTACGCACACCCTTTAACAATCATTAGGTGTCATTAGGACGCCTTATTTGACTGGTCTGATAAAGTCCATATGTAGATGAACCAAGCCAGAGCAGGGATGAGCAGACTTTACTCAATGTGAAGTCGAAGGTTTTCACGGCTGGCATCCATAGGTTTTTTGTGGGTTTTTTTTTCTGGGCTGTGAGGCAGTGTTCTGTAAGAGTTTATTCCTGACATTTCGCCTGCGTCTGTGGCTAGCATCTTCAGAGAATGGTGGCATAGGAGATGTGTGGGGTTTATATACTGTTTTCTCTTGAAAATCATTGTGTGATAAAATGCTTACGCAATATAGAGTACGACTCCCATATCCATGGGACTGGTACCAGCAGATTCACTTACCCACACCAACCAAAAAAATGGTCTCTCTGGGCATCTTCTTATTCCTCCAGTATGATTCTATGGTATACTTCTACTGGAAGTTGACCATAGAGTCATGCTGGAGGACTTAGAAGATGCCTAGAGAGGTGTTAACTCTAAGAATCTCAAGGTCCTTCAGCACAACTCAATGGTATGGTTGGGCCAGAAGTCATTCATTGTAATAGGGTTTGCTATTATTCTTGGTTTCCTGTATCCATGGTAAATCCAGGAATGTATTCCCTGTGGATATGGGGGATCATACTGCTCTCCAATCATTTGTAGGCTTTGTGTAGTCAAAAGGACCAGTGAGAGAGAACTTAGGACTTATCTACACAAGCCAGGATACACTGGCTCCCCACTGGTGCATCATGGCCATGGATCAGGCCTGTTTTTCCCCCATTACCTGGACAAAATGGGAGGAAGCCCAGATGGGCATGCCAGCCTGTTGCTGTAGCCACTGCCACTGCTGCAGTCTCTCTCACCCTCTCTGTAGGCAGGAAACTGCAGCCTTGGTCACATGCTGTGGTCCTGCTTCTTGTTGCAAGGCAGAGGGTGGATGAAGTGATGGGCCGGCATGGCAGAACAGGCTCTTACAGTCACGTCTGATCTGTTTCTTTCTGGCAGGAACAGTTTAAAGCAGATATTAGTTTAGAATGCGTTAATGGGCCCTACCACATCTTCCCCCCTCATCTTAGCCCAATATTTGCCTCAGGGGTCATGAGGACTGCCCAGGGGCAGAATGAAGCAATAGTCCTGGCTCATCATGATTCCAGAGCTCTAAGACGGGGGTAAGAGGGGTAAATTGCCCATGTAGACAACCTCTTAGAGGGAAGAATCCTAATCCAACACTCAAATCACTACACCATATGGGCTGTCACTCTTTCATATATCAGAAAATAACTCTCAGAAAGAAAGGCATGGATTTTCCAAGCAGGTTTAGGAAGATTTAACTCATCACAAATTGAGATGAATTGGAGGATTTTTACCAAACAAAAGTTAGAAATGTGTGTGAGTCTTTCTTAAGAAATGTTACTGATTTTATCAAGACTATTTACCATAAACAGCAAAATGTCTTGCCCCAGTCCTGTTGATTTTGTTAGTGGGACATAGACTAATATCCCTAAATTTACTTCCCTCTGCACTACCATCACCCCACACATTCTGGAACTTGGGCTATTGGACTTGATTCGGCAAGAATTTCAAGATTTTTTTAAGAACACCAAGCACTAAACCATGGGGGAGGGGGAAGCCTGTTGGACAAGATGGGAATTATGATGCAAAGGAAAGCAATTCATTTAATTAAACAAAATCTTCTCTTTTTAACATCTGGGACTCCAAATGATCGCTTCCTTAGTAAATTCCCACAGCAATTCACAACTACATTACTGCAGTGGCCAACTACATTACTGCAGCGGCCATTTGTATTCTTTGCAGAGTCACGTACTTGCTGCCAAAATGCTGATGCAGTTGGATAGCTATAAAAATCCATTTTCCAGCACAGCCAGGAAGTACAAACAAATAAAATTTCAACACAGCTGTACTGAAGACAGCCCCACACCCTCAAAGCTTCATTCAGAAGCAACTGATAAAGAATTATAAAATAGGGTCTCTTACAGAAGACCAAAGAACTTCTTAGGTATGAATTGACCTCTAACTGACCTTAATAGAAACCCTCCCTGAATATTTTAACTTAAAATACACTTACAGGTTTAAACAGAGTAACACAACAGCTTTCTGTTCCCTATCCTCATCATCTACAACTGAACACAAGTCAACAATATGAGGCACGTCATTTCTTTTCGCCACTGGAGTTGCCTCTGACAGTGCTGATTCTGCTGCAGCCACCGCCATCATGAAGGTCGAGCTGTGCAGCTTCAGCAAGTACAAGATCTACCCTGGCCATGGTTGCCACTATGCCTGAACTGATGGCAAGGTTTTTCAGTTTTTGAATGCAAAATGTGAGTCTGCATTCCTCTCCAAGAGAAACCCCCATCAGATCAACTGGGCTGTTCTGTATAGGCGGAAGCACAAGAAAGGGCAATCGGAAGAAGTACAAAAGAAACATACACACCATGCTGTCAAAGGCCATAGAACAATCACAGGAGCTTCTTTGGCTGAAATATTGGCCAAGAGAAATCAGAAACCTGAGGTGCAAAAAGCTCGATGGGAGCAGGCCATTGGTGCTGCCAAGGATGCAAAGAAGGCTAAGCAGGCAACTAAGAAGACTATACCCTCCAGAACAAAGGCTGCACCTACAAAGGCTGCACCCAAAGCAAAAAATTGCCAAGCCTGTGAAAGTTTCTGCTTCTCGGATTGGTGGGAAACCCTAACTTATGCTGATTTGGTTACATCAAATAAACATTGGAAAATAATAATAATAAAAAAACAATATGAGGCAAAACACTCCAATTATGTACATTTCTGCTCCATCATTTAGTGAGGCTATACCTCTATAACTATATAAAACTAACTTAAAAAGTAGTTACACTGCAAAAAAGGATTTTTTTTTTGTTAACTTACATTCACAGTGTAATTTAGTTACTTTATCTTCATTGTGGCCAATTTCCCACTCACACAATGAGTCACCAGTGCCTCTTCCACTTTCCTGCCACCAATTCCAATTGCCCAGTTCTGTATGGCTGAGATTTTTGGATGAACTCCCTGCCGCTCAAATTAAGCTTTTTCCCAGAAACTTCTCTCTGCCACATGCTCTAAACACAACAATTCATAGTGTGATAATGTTGCTGGCTGTTATACATTTAGATGATGAGTAATTTTCCAGTTCTCTGTGAAATATTTATACATTGTGAAGAGTGCAAAGCACATTAGATAAATAAGCTGTCTATGGAGATTTTCACATAGGGGCTAAAAGCCCCGATTCTGTCCCGCCACCTCCTCTCCCTTTCCTGCAATGGAATGGAGGTAAATGTTCACACAGTTACCTCCATTCTGGAACAGGAACGGTCCTCCTCCCTCCTTGCCCGACCGGCCGTGAATGCAGCTGTCGTAACGTTGCTTTTACAACCAGCCGGGGGAACTCCCGCTCATTCTCACAAGAGAACGTACGGGAGGGAAATTCAAATTAAAAAAACCCCAGCTGTCAAAAGAAAGAATAAAAATAAAACAAAATTAATACAAGTAACCCGGGAAGGGGGGTGGGAAGGGTGGCACTTACCTGGCTGTCCAGATCATGGCAGGACGTGCCTGCCACAGAGCTCCTCCCCCATCCCTGTCATTCCAGAATAGGGATGGGATCTGATTTGCACACCCGTGATTCCATAATAGAAACAGAACCGGGTGCCTATTAACAACTTCTCCCCGTGATTACTATATCACGGGGAGAAAACAGAACAGGCACAACGTGGGAACGGAACAGGGTGGACGTTGTCCAAAAGGGAAAACCTTTCCTGACCCTGTTCCATTCCAGACATGGGATATATAGCCCGTGTGAAAATCTCCTATGTGTCCACACAATTCCCCAGAACCTATATGTTCAATGTACACAGCTCCCATCCAGCAATTTGGGTATTACTGCATAAAGCTGTATCTTTCTTTCTTCCTGCCTTCCTTTCCTTCTTCCTTCCATCCTATTTTTTCTTTCCTGCCGTCCTTCTTTTGAACTATTTTATCAAAATATCCTGTCCTATATCTAATGATTTCTTGGTGAGCTACAGACAATAAAACAGCATGGAAGATTTATTATATTTTTTTTAAAGAATTCAACAAATAAAACAACCCACAAGCCACAGTGGGTCACTGAGTCCCAAAAGCTCACGTGAAAAGTGAAGCTTTATCTCAATAGGGATTAAAAGAACATTCTAAAATATATTTTTTAAAAAAATCAAAAACGTGTTTCTTCAGTGTTAGGAATCCTGATAAAGAAAAACCTGGGTTGATGAGAATCTTTACAGTTTGGGACATATTCTACACAAAATTTGTGCATGTTTTTGGCACAGAAAACAGGATATTTCTGTGCAAAAATATTATTTTCTGTGCAGAAAATACTGCTTCTGAACAAAATACCATGCATGAATTTTGCGCAGAATAAATCCCCAGTTATAGTATTTTCTGCCCAGGAAACAGCATTATTATTATTATTATCATCATTATTATTATTATTATTATTATTACATTTATTTATATAGCGCCATAGGCTTTACATAGCTTTTCCTTGGTTTTTCTCTGGGCTGTGAGGCCGTGTTCTGGAATAGTTTCTTTCTGACATTTTGCCTGCATCTGTGGCTGGCATCTTCAGAGAATGGTTGGGTAGGAGTGTATGTGGAGCCTATATGTTGTGAACCCCTGTAGGGTTAGGTATGTAAATTTGTGTAATTGAATGGTTAGTTTCTGGGTACAGAAATGCAAGGCTCGTTAGTGTCTGTTTGGCTAATGGTTGGTTGATGGGCCATCTTCTGCTGGGACTCCCCTGTCCCTGGGTGGAATTCCTTTGTAAGTGTTGAGTTTTTATTCTATTGTTCTTCAAAACTGGGAGCCAGATTTTGTTTACTTTTAAGGTTTCTTCTTTCCTGTTGAAGTTGTCTAGGTGTTTGTGGATTTCAATAGCTTCCCTATGCATTCTGTCATGATAGTTGTTGGCCTGGTCCAGAATTTCTGTGTTTTTAAATAGCATTTTGTAAATGTAAATGTAAATATTATACATAGCGCTTTACAGAGGAGAGAAACAACAATCCAAAATAAACACAAAAACCTGCCTACAGCACGCAATCTAAAACCACAAACAAGATTATGAAATAAATAAAATAATACTATAACAGGATTGAAATAATACTATAAAAGTGTAATTTAATACAAATAGTATGGACATTAAAATCCAGTTGAAAGCTGGAAAGTTTCCCTGAATAGAATACGTAGTCTTTAATTTAGATTTCAAGTAGTTTAGAGATGTGGTGGTCCACAAATTCATGGGAAGGAGATTCCAAAAATAGGGGGCAACATGGGAGAAGGGGCATATCTGAGTAGGAGCAGAGGAAATCCTTGGCTGATCAGCAGCCCTGAATCACTAAAGCGCAGAGCACAAACAGGAAGATAGAGGGAAACAAGTGCTGATAAGTAGATGGGGGCCAAACCATGAAGGGCTTTGAATGTTAATAATAAGAGCTGCACAGGAATATTATTCTCTGGAAAGACAAGGCTGTTTTCTGTACAAAAAAGTGATGTGTAAATTTGGTGCAGAATAAGTCCCAAACTGTGAATTGTCTTTGAAAACTGCAGTTTTAAAGACTTCCTCAGTGGAGGAAAATGACTAAAATTACTTATTCCTTCCTTCAAGAATGAAACTATTGAAGAATTTCACAGCCCTGTGTTACTCTAGGATGGGGTAGGAAAAGTGGGGCCCATGGGTCACATGCAGCCCCCAGGGTTTGTGGCCCCAAGTGCCATACAGGCCTCCCCCCCCCAATGAAAAAATGCTCAGGATTAGCCCCAGTTAGAGTAGATCCAGGAAAATAAATGGGACTTAATACTTACAACTAAAACAATTCCCATTGATTTCACTGGTTCTATTCTAAGTAGGACTGACATTAGTTTTAGCCCTACAAGTACTCCCTGAAACAACATCTCAGGCTCAGCCAAATTGATCACCAACAATGGTCCACCCTGGCCTCACATCGGGAGGCATGGAGATGCACTATCCACAATGCTGCAGCCTTATTTGAGAACTCATGCCGAACAAGTCTTGAAGAGAAATGACAACGCAGAAACAATCACAACCCAGAAACATCACCCAAGGAGACCTTCTGTTGTGCTTTCTGCAACTGGACTTGTTTATCTCAGATTGGCCTTTTTAGTCATCAGCGCGCTTGCAGAAAGCATGGGATGTGTCCTTCCTGAATCTTCGTTTGCGAAGAAAAGCCAGAGAGAGAGAGAAATTTAAAAACAATTTTAGAAAAGTAATGTGAAACAGTGTTGATAACAATGTGGCATATGATATTTTTAAGCAGACTTTCCAAACCTGGTCCCTTCCAGATGTTTTAAAATGCAACTTGCATATAGAAGGATTTTTTTGTGTGTGAAAGATATACTCAAACACATCTGGAGGTCATCCATTTTGTGGAAATCTGTTTAAAGAGACCTCATAGTCTAAATCACTTTACTGTATCAGCACATAAAAAGTTGTGTTTCACCTTGTGAAATTCTTGATTTGACCCAGTACATAGGATAAAGTATCTGTGATCAGTACTGAGCTAAGCTAAAATTGCTTACCTAATGTTCTGTTTACTCTTAGACAACAATGCCCTTGTTTTTTGCACTTGTTAAAGAAGACATGTACATACGGTTTCTCTGTTTTTCTTCCTGGCACCATTTTCCTTCTTCTTTGCCCTCACTGTCCTCAACCTCTTATGCCCACACACTGCTCACAATTCTCATTGGCTGTGGCAGGCAGCATGCAGGTCAACCCCTTATATGCTGGGGATATGTTCCAAGACATCCCATGGATACCTGAAACTGCAGATAATAGGGAACCCTATTGTTTTCAATGATGATGATGATGATGATGATGATGATTTCTATCCCGCCCCTCTGCAATGCAATTGGGGTGGCTTACAGCATAAAAATCCCATAATTACATTAGTACCCTAACCCCTCCACCCCTTAAAACAATATTAAATTAAAAAGATTAAAAACATACAATAATTAAAAAGAGGGAAAAAATAGAATAATCCAGTGGCAGCTTAAGGGAAAAGGCAGCCGAATCTTCGGGCCGGGATAGCTATTCGGAAAAGGCCTGCCAGAAAAAATCCATCTTGACAGCTTTTTTAAAGCTATCTAAGGTGGTAATAAGACGGATCTCGTCCGGCAGGCCATTCCATAATCTGGGAGCAGTAGCAGAGAAGGCCCTCTGGGAGGTCACCGACAGCCTTGTTTTCATAGGTTGTAACAGATTCCTCCCAGAGGACTGAAGTGCATGGGGAGGGTCATATGGGAGGAGGCAGTCCTGGAGGTAAGTTGGACCCAAGCCATGTAGGGCTTTAAAGGTCATAACCAACACCTTGTACTGAGCCCGGAACCTAATAGGCAGCCAGTGGAGAGCTTTTAACACAGGAGTTATATGCTCTGTTCTGGAAACGCCAGAAATCAACCTGGCTGGCATGTTCTGAACTAGTTGAAGTTTCTGAATCAAGCACAAGGGTAGCCCCATGTAGAGCGCATTACAGAAGTCGAGACGAGAGGTTACCAGCGCATGTACCACAGTTTGGAGGTCTCTGATTTCTAGGAAAGGGACAGCTGGCGTATCAGCCGAAGTTGATAACAGGCACTCCTGACCATCACATTTACCTGATTAGACATCTGGAGCAGCGGGTCCAGGAGCACCCCCAGACTGCGAACACAGTCCTTGGAGGAGAGTGTGATTCCATCCAGGATTGGAAGTTGTATTCCCAGACCTGGTTTTGGCCCTGTAACTGTTAGTACCTCCATTTTGTCTGGATTCAGTCTCAATTTGTTTTTCCTCATCCAGTCCATTACTGCCCTAAGACAATCATTGAGAGGAGAGATGCCATCTGAAGTCAAAGCTGACGACCGAGACATGGAGAAATATATCTGGGTGTCATCAGCATACTGATGACACCGCACTCCATGCCTCCGAATGATCTCTCCCAGCGGCTTCATATAGATGTTAAATAGCATCAGGGACAGGATGGCGCCCTGAGGGATGCCACAATTAAGCTCTATTCTAGTAGAGCAACTGTCCCTGAGCCTCACCATCTGGGATCTGCCCAAGAGGAAGGAACGGAACTACTGCAAGGCAGTGCCTCCAATTCCTAACCCTCTCAGGCGATCCAAGAGGATAGAATGATCTATTGTATCAAAGGCCGCTGAGAGGTCCAAGGGCACCAACAGGGTCACACTACCCCTGTTGATCCCCAAGCAAAGGTTGTCAGCCAGAGCAACCATGGCAGCTGACCATAGAATCACATTGGATGATCTAGAGAGAACATATATTTTTGGGTGTGGATAAGTAAAACTGTGGATACCGAATCTGTGGATACGGGGATCGGCCTGTAATTTAGTGAAACATATTGTGATGTGATTATCTCATAGATCCTTCTCAAGAAAACATTGTGCATTAATGCAGTTGATAAAATTGGACTGCATGAATGAGGTCATGGAAAGTTAGGGCAAAAAAGAAGAAGAAAGAAAGTCAGATAAACTAAGAGGTCCATATAGCAGTGAAACAGTGCAAACCTTCAGTGTGGTATTTCCAATAATGTCTCAGTGTACTGAATGTGCTATACCCAAAGTAAATATCAAAATCAGAAAATTTTCAACACAACCCTTGAGACGTGAGTGGAGTATTCCCATCAAGCACATGCAGGACCACTCAGAATTAATGACTTTTTACCCTTCCAAGGCTGTGCATTGGCCCTCTCTTCCTCCTTGCTCTCAGAGGACAGGAGAGTATATTTCATTTCCTGCTTCAGTGCTTCAGCCTCATGGCTCAGGCGGGGTGGGAAATTATTGACTCATCCCCATGCTGCCGCAAAGGCAATCCATATGGGCCCTTATGCCGGTGTTCTCATTGCAAACCGAGCTCCCACAACAATGAAGGAGATAATGAATGAGCTTATGAGAAGGAAATTGAGCTCTTCACACCTGGTGAACAGCGTAGGGCCAAGCAGACGCCTGTGCCTAATGTAAATTAATGGAGCATCCTTGGTGCTTAATTGTACTGAAGTAATATCACACCTAATGACCGTAATGCGGCCTAGCATTGTTAGGAAGGAAAGCAAAAACCTGCTTTTTCTCTTTGTGTGGCTCTCCTACTCTGACTAATCTTTATCATTAAATACCTGAAGTATTATTTAGACATTTTGACACGTGAGAAATGCTAGGTAGCCAGTCATGGTGAAGGCTTATGAGAAATCCAGGTATGCGTCCCACCCCAGCCTAAATCCACTTGTGGCAGCTCAAATTAGAGTAGACCCATCCAAGCAATGAAATTTCTGTAAGTCTTGACTTACCATGCAGCACTTGATTTAATGGGTCTACTCTAGCTCGGACTACCAATAGGATTCAGGCCGAACTATTTTAGCACAAAGTTTGGAAAAGTTACTGTTTTGGACTATAACTCCCAGAATTCCTCAGCTGCCCTGGTTATGGTGACAGGAGGATTCTGAGAAACATAAACTGAAAAAGTAACTTTTTCAAGCTCTGAGTATAACAAAAAAAATGGTTTATGTTCTGAGCAGGACTAGCACTGGAGGGCAGCATAACTGGGTACTTCCTGAGCACCAATGGGAATTCCTCAGAGTAAAAAAGAAATGACTATGTACACAAAGGGAGAGGGATGCAGGTTTAAGCATAGTCTGTGATGTTGTGTATGCATGGTGGCGGGTGGTGGTGGTGGCTGCATCCGTCAGATTTGTCCTCCAACCAGCAGGAGAGGTAAAAGGAAACCACAGGGTAGAAAGGAGAAGAATGCTGGAAACAAAATGTATTTGATTGTACTTGAGAAGCCAGCAATATCGTGTACTGAGCCTGCGGAATGTTATGTTGAAATGAATAGACTGATTTTCAAGAGCTTCCAAATGAATTGTGAGGATTTTGTGCCAAGAAAGGGGAACTGGGTATAGAAGAAAAGTGAACTATTTCTGAGGAAAACTTGGGTGGCCCAAATCTTGTCTGGAAGGAGACCCTCCTGACCTGAAAGCCATCTTCCTCCTTATTAACCCCCTCATTAATAAAGTGCGGGCCATCCTGCTAGGTGTGAGGGCAGGAGGTAGCTAGCCAGTGGTGAATATACTTCAAATATGTTTATAAGAAATTCAGGTATATTCCTCAAGAATAAGAGATGCTTTCAGATACATTAAAGGTACATCACCATTTCCAGCAGCAGCAGCAACAGCAACAACAGCAGCAGCTATGCTGGCTAAGCCTGCTGGGAGTTGCAGTCCAATAACATTGAGAGGACTGCATGAGGCCCACCCCTGCCATGCAAGGTGATTTTTTTGGCATGTTTACTCAAATGCCCCATGCAGTTCAACAGGGCTTATACCGTACAGAGATAGCAGAGCTTAGCTTAGATAGCTAAGTACTTTCAATCAAAGATGGGTAATCCGTGCCCTTCCAGATGATGGACTGAACCTCCCATCATACCACATCATTAGCTATGTTGGGTACAACTGATCTCATTCCTGTACAATTACATTTCTCAACATTCCAGTGCCCACTGATTGTCCTGCAAAGAAACAGATACCTTTATAGGCATTGCCATCTTGAGGAGGGGCAAGATGGCGACGGACTAACAACTTCTGAATTGTCCTCCCACTAACATCTGGCATTACCACCTATATATACCTCCAAAATGCCATCCAAAGGCAAGAAAAGAAATCGGACGAGCCCCTGTAATAATAATGACAATCAGGAATCCTCCAAAGCAGGAAAACAGATGAGGATTGACTCACTCTTCCCAGCGGCAGAGACAACACAGCCCGTGAGTAACAGATCTGTAACAACGGCTCCTTCTTTACTCCTTAAGCCATTACAGACACTTGAACTAAACAAAACAGCCTCCCCAATTCCTCAAAGTGTAAATATAAATTATGGGACAGAGCAAGTTGAAAACAAAGTTGATAACAAAGTCAGACTCCCAGAGCTTGGCAGCATTCCCTACAATAACAGCGCTCAGCTCTTTTATGATTTCTGCAAACTGTCCATAGAGACTTTGATTCTTATTTTGCAAAGATTAAACAACATTACCAATAAGCTTTCCCAACAAGATTTTCAAAGGCAAAACCCATATGGTACACAGGGGGTTAAAAATGTAGCAGATTTGGAGGAAATGACGTGCCCTGCCACATCACAGGATGCAGTTAACCACAGCAGAGTGTTAAAAAAAAATCAGCTTCTGTTGCAAATACATCACAACAGGCACATGTGGAATGGATGGAACAGGAAGAAGGCTGTTGTCAGATCTCTTTCCCAACTTTTAAACATGCACAGCAGAACAATTGATTTAACAGACTGCCACTTTTTGCCCAGCTCAAGAGCTACCAAGCGAATGTTTTTGACCTTTAGCCAGGCAAATATTCCTAACAAGCTGTTACGGAAAAGAAAGTTCCTCTGGAATGCACATTATATAGAAATTAACAGAGTTTTCAAGGATGAGATAGTCCGTGACCTCATCACAGGGAAAACAGCAACAAAAACACAAAGAAGCAATAATTCTGCACACCAAGAGGGAGAACCTAAACACACCTTAAAGGATGAAACTCAGGCTATTAATAACGAAGTAATTAAACTGAGAGAAAAACTCACAGAAATCTGGGAACACACTCCCACAATACAGCTGATAAAAGATACCATCCTGAGTCAATCTAACAACAATCCAGCCCCATTGAAATCAGCCCCCCCTCGCAGGAAACTGTCAGTGCATTATTCTGATATTTATGACAGTGAAAGTGAAAGTGATGACTCTCTACTCACAATCAAGGAAGCCTTGAAATCACGAGTTGTAGCCAACACCCCTTCACAAATGCAATATACTGCAGATGCACCCCCATCTACAATTAAACCCCAGGGGGCTCAAACATCCCTATGCAAACCTAGTTCAAGGGAAAAACAGTCTTCACTGCCACCTACCTCATCTCCTAAGCCAAAGAATACCCCCCTCATTAAAGAGATGGGATCCTTGCTTGCTTCTGATCCTCATTTCACTTCCCATGCTGCATTGGTTCTTCCAATCTCCCTTCCAGAACAGGCAGGGCAAGAAGAACAGGAATGTGATTCACTACCCCTCCATCCACAGAGGAGGACACAGCCACAGTCAACCCAGTCATTTAACCAACTGCCATCAGATGAATTACCCACTCAGCCTGTGCCCTGCAGTGCGACTGCCTGACTTCCATCAGACCAGCACAAGGTGACCCTTATGACCTGGAACATTGCTGGGTGGCCGACGGCCCACAGAGATCCCTGTCCTAATGACTTACTCACCCAATATGACATTATACTGATCCAGGAAACATGGACTAATAAGGATCTGTTATTAAATGGCTTTCACTCATTCTCAATTCCGGCAGAGCCAGGGAAAAAGCATGGAAGAGCTAGAGGCGGCCTGGGCATCCTGGTCTCCACCACCCTACGTGCCATAACAAGGCCGCTTTCCACTTTTAAAACACATGCCATGGCAGTGCTGATTCAATTTAACCATTGCACTTTGCTGATAATAAATGCCTACATGCCTCCAATGAAGAAGAAATCCCAAATCAGAGGCCTGTGGGCTGAATTGGAATCATATACTGCTAATCTCATGTTGCAGAACCCAAATGCATTTGTAATTTTGGGGGGTGATTTGAATGCCAGACTGGGCCCCAATAATCATACCCTATATGCCCATCACAAATGCCCTCCTCCTGATTTTGAAGATGATGGAACCCACCTCATCCGATGCTCAAAGGACAAGAAATCAAACTTTGCAGGACTTTGTCTGGATCAAACAGCATTCAGGCTGAACCTTCAAATCCTAAATGGTGCCCTGAAAAATGACTGCCCAGCTGAATTCACTTATCTCTCTGGGTCCAGAATGAGTGCCATTGATTACATAATCATTTCCAGGGACCTTCTTCCCTATGCCAAGGAATTAGAAGTTATGCCCAGATTTGAAAGTGATCATTTACCAATTCGGTTACAGCTTAGCGACTTCACTCAGGAGACACACACCAGGGAGAGCTATCATCTCTCTGTGACACCATCAGGAAGGGCTTATCGCCGAGCTAAATGGACCCCCCAACTAAACCAAACAATAAGTGAGGTATTGGCTTCAGACCAACTTCAGCATCTTAGGACTGCCCTGATATCAGCTGAGTCCCCTGATGAAATCTTGGAAAATTACAATACACTTACCCAAGCTCTACACCAATATCTAATCTGTCAAAATAGCGCACATCAGCGGAAACAACAACAGCACCACTCCAAACCATGGTTTGACAAGGAATGTGTTAATGCTAAAAAAGCCCTCATTGATATTTATCAGGGTTACCTATCTAATAACATTCCAGATGCTGCACCAATGCTGCTTCAGAAGAAAAGAGACTACAAAAAGTTGCTGAGGAACAAGAAAAAAGAAGCCATGAAGAATGACTGGACACAACTTATCCAGGCAGTCAGATCCAACAACACAGCTCTATTCTGGCATATTACATCAAGTTCCCAGAGAAATGGGCCAGTTACAGTGGATTGTCACATCCCTCCAGGGATATGAGAGGATCACTTTCAAGCACTTTATAAGGACAACTACATTGAAAGTGGATGCACTAGCCAAAATATAGAAAATATCCAAGAGTGGCCACCAGTGACAGCGACAGAGATCAAGAACCTTGTAGCCCAGCTGAGAATGGGGAAGGCTCCAGGAGAGGACCTAATACCTGCAGAAGCCATTAAAAACAACCTCGAATTTTGGGCCCCTATCCTAGCCTCACTTTTCACCTGTATCGACAAATATGGTCGAGCACCCAAGGATTGGGGTCTTGCAATCATCGTCCCCATATATAAAAAAGGAAGCAAGGATGATCCTGTCAACTACAGACCAATTAGTCTCCTCAGTACAATCAGCAAACTCTATGCAAGACACTTACAGTGGAAATTTCAGACCTGGTTGGAACAAGAAAACATACTTGCAGAAGAACAAGCTGGCTTTAGGGAAGGCCACTCCACCATAGATCAGTGCCTTGTACTCCACCACCTTATTGAAAAATAATCCACCTGCAGCACAGTTTCTCTCTATGCTGCCTTCATAGACTTTAAAGCAGCTTTTGACTCTATATCCCGAACCAAACTGTGGAAAAAACTGGAGGCTTCCTCGATCGACCGACGTTTACTCCATCTAATTTGTATGCTGCATGAAGGGACCTCATTAAAAGTAAGATGTAACCCCCAGGGACATCTCACCAATGACATTGTCACTGAGAAGGGTGTCAAGCAAGGTTGCATTCTAGCTCCACTCCTGTTTAACTTCTACATTAATGATCTGGTGGATCACCTCAACAACACTAACTTCCACCCCCCAAAATTAAAGGGAAAGCATATTTCAACGCTGCTTTATGCGGATGATGCAGCAGTACTTTCAAGAACTCCCATTGGACTAAAAAGAGCCCTAAGAGCACTAACACATTATTGCAGAGTGGAACAGCTAGAACTCAACTATCAAAAAACTAAAATCATGGCATTCGCTAAAAGGCCTAAGAACTACAACTGGAATATAGACGGCCACAAGATTGAACAGGTCTCTTGCTTCAAATACCTGGGGGTAATTTTTCAAGCCACTGGTAGTAGGAAAGTGCATGGGGAGTATGCTGCTTGCAATGCGCAGAGGAGCACAACAACCATTCTCAAATTTCTTAAGACAAGAGGAGGCCACTATTTACCTGCAGCGCTCAAACTTTTTGAAGCCAAACCAGTAGCACAACTGCTTTATGGATCCCAATTGGGACCCTTCCCCAATCCTGCTCCATTAGAACTTGTCCAATCCAAATTCTTAAGATCAGCTTTCCAAACTCCAAAATGTGTCTCTAATGCAGCTCTGAGACTGGAGTCAGGATTTATGAAAATGGAGGCCAGAGTGTGGGTGACCATACTCAACTACTGGCTCAGACTATCCCTCTTTCCCACTGGCCTTGCTCCACTAACCTTAAGTGATGATTTCCAATCCAGCTGGAAACAGACAGTGATGACTAAAATCTCAATGCTGGGCCTTTCCCCAGTTCTCCTGCTAAGCCTGGGATATGATAGGGCGAAAGCTACTATCAAACAACGGGTAGCAGATATAGAGCGACAACTGGACCTAGCCAGTACTCCAACCTTCATTGCTAGTGACTCCAATAGATATCTGGCCTCACCTTTGGCATACTTAGCAACACTTGAAATACCTAAACATCGAAGGGCCTTTACTCTTGCACGGTGTCATGCCCTCCCTTCAGCTGTCCTTGAAGGCCGATACAAGAAGATCCCCTTCTCAGACAGACTGTGCCCCTGCAACTCAGGCCAAATAGAAACAACAGAGCATGTATTACTCCAGTGCTCATACTACAGGGACATACGTCTCAGACTTATTTCACCCCTGTTGCATAAATATCAAGGGCACACTGGACAATTCTACATAAACTTGTTGCTTTCAGACACCAACCCAGGAACAACTTATAATGTTGCCAGATTTTGTGCAGCTGCGGTTAAAATTCGTCAGACAATGTCCTCAGCAGTAGAATAGTGTCAACCTAGTCTTGTTATACTGGAGCTAACATTTTAAACACTGCTTTTAGCCTGTTTTTATTCTGCGATCTTACCTTTATTCTGTATCCCCTTTTTACCTGTGCTGGTCTATGACCGTAATAAAGATTCTATTCTATTCTATTGCCATCTTTGGATACTTACCTAGTTCAGTTCTGTTGGTTACATACCCCTGTCTACTCACTGAATCACACATGGGCATTTCCAAGTTATTCCCATATGTAGGCTCTCAGCCTGCCCATAAACTGCTGTGAAAGGAAGCCAAGTAACATCAGAGGAGAGCCCACAAAATGTAGTTCCAAATAGAATCATTCCAGATAAGTATATATGTATCAAATTTCAAAGCAAAACAGAACAGACATTTCATTTGCTTGGGGAAGACTTGCCAGTCAGGTTTTTTAAACAAATCAAAACAAAACAAAAACAAAATATGTATTTCTGTCTTGAAGAGATCCTTTCTTTTAAAGTTTATTTTAAAAATAAGGACACATACACATTCCCATATGCCAGTATATGTTTGTGTTCCAGGCCATGTTGTGCATAAAGGTCAACACTGACATCCAGCTGGCAGAGTCAATTTATTTCAATCTGTACAATGCCCATGTGGTTGCCAAAATCTGTAATTGCACTAGGAAGACCTTAGCAGGAGTTAAGGAGTAATTCATCCTTGGTGAACAGGATGGACATTTGGATAGGGGAAGTGGCACAAGAAAAGGAAGGCATATTTGGGGAAAAGAAACCCAAGTGCTTCTGACATCACTTTACCCTCCATAATGCTTTGTTTTCACATACATTTATGTGTGTGGAGGGGGTGTTCCAGATGAGACTTTGAGCATGCAATTGCCATGGCTTGAGCAAGGAATTCTCATAGCTTGGAAAAGTTCCTTTTTTGGACAGCAGTTCCTGAAATCCCCCCACCAATGTAGACACTCTGGCTGAGGGATTCAGGGAGTTGTCATCCAAAAAGTGACATTTTCAAGCTCTGTGAATATTACTGGGGCGGATCAGAACCACCAAGATGGTTTAGACCCCAATGAAAAAGTTTGGAAGATGCCTATCTGTTCATCAGCTGTTTGGGGCACCATTGGGTGACTGTGAACTGGCCAGCTGAGTAAGTGCGCCTGGGCCAGGGCAGTGGCTTTGAGCCAAACAGGGAAGGGGCTCCTGGCTATGCATGAAGGGGAGAGATCTTGGAAAGGTAATCTTCTCCCCCCCCCCGACTTCCTGGGGGCCAGGAAGAAACTTTGGAGATTTGCTGGGGGGGGGAGCTTGCAGTGGGTTTAGCATTCCTGCTGGCAAGGAATGCAGGTGGGTAGGTAGATGAGGCAGGAAACAAGTCAGCCATTTAATGTAGTGAGAGGAACAGGGGACCCAGTGCCTCGAGCAGCCCAGAGCCTGGCTTGGTTGGAGGTAGGTGGACCTTACTCCTTTTCTCACATAGTCAGGCAACTTTGCTTGGTGGTTGCAGAGCAACTCCTGGGAGTCCAGCCTCCTTTTCTGGCCTACCCAAGGGCAGTTTTGAGCCCCTGGCGGACCAGCTCAAGATCATTCTATGGAATTTCAAATGTTGTATTTCATTATTATTAGCTTTGATATTCACTGATTTTACAACAGATGTCAAAGCTAACCGACAAATAGTATTGCTACCAAGAAAGACAGAAACATATGCAACACAGTCAGGCCCTGAGCCCCCTTCTGGACTGCCCCCCCCCATAATTTCTATTGGATCTATTGGGGTTCCAGAGGACACACTTTTCCATTTTCAGCCCTCTGACGCGTCTGTATTTTCTGACTCTTTCTTTTATCCTTTTTCTTACCACAAAAATCCCTTAAGGATGTGGGATGGAATAGCTGGCTAATGCTTTTTGACTGATCCTGTGAAGAGGTCATCTATCTGTAAGCACCCTAGAATATATCCAAATGAGTAAATTTAGACAAGAGGATAAAAGAATGGGGCACCCATATACTTAGATACCTAGGAAGTTTAGGTAAAGGCTTAGATTTTAGGGTGACACATAGACACAGTCCAAGTTTAAGCGGGGCTGTTGATAAATTGCCCACTGGTGAGTTAGTTGGTATGCCTGGTGAATTTGCCTGGCGGTGCCAGCAGGAAGTAACATCTTTTACCATTGCCTTTGATTTGTTGGCCATCAAGTCATGTACCTCACTCTCCACACACCAGTCTGTCCTGACACACAAGATGTAATCTATGTCCATCATTGTTGAACCCTCCCTAGGAAACAGCACCTGATACCCCCTAATCTAGCCCCTCCTGAATTCCAGGCTCTGTGTCTTGTCCTCAGAAAGCTTGAAGAACAGGCCACCTTGCTGTAACATAACAATCACCTCTACCTTTACTTATTAGAGCACTTAGCTATAAAGGTGTAGAAATGCAAATAACTGCTTTGGAGCAAAGGGCCTTCCATAGGGACCATGTTGACTCTTCGTGGTTTTATCCAGGGATGGGAATGGCATCACACTCCAGATACTGTTGAACTTTAGCTCCCAGCATTCTTCACCCTTGGTGATACTGGCAAGAGTTGCAGTTCAACAACATTGGGGAGGTCACAATTCCCCTTATTCATCCTGAAAGGATTCATCCTTTTAGTGGCACACTCAAGATATGAAGCCAGTCCCTACACACACATACACACCTGCTCTGCCACAACAGAGTGATTTCTATTCCAGATGGACCAAGCCTGGAACCAGGCATCCTTCCGTTGTGCTGGGACACCACTGTAGCTGAGAGCTCTCTGTTCTTAAGCTTCCAAAACTGCCACTGAAGCCACTCGAAGCAGAAGCAGGAAGAGCCCCTCCATTGCATTCAGATCCAGTCTTATGTTCTCTGGAATTACTGTCTCCGATGCAGATGTGAAATGTTTTGGAGAACCATCTAGATCAAGGCAGTCTAACCATACCTGAAAGGTAGAAGATACTATTCAAATTCCAAAATGTTTCCATTGTCGGAACAGAGTCCCACAAAGTGATACATCAGTCCTTTCAAGGAGAGAGAAGGAGTCAGCAGGTGGAGGAAGGTCAAGGTCATAAGAGGTGTTTCACTCTTGGTGAACAGGATGGACAGAATGAATCAAAAATGGATAAAAGAAAAGACACTGAGACAGGACGATTGGTGAAACCCATGTCTATAGGGCTATGAATCCCTGCTGGCTTTTAGTCTGTGCTTTGAAGGAGCTATCCAAGGTGCTGAAACTGTTTGGGGGGATTGGGTTCAGAACCTTTAGTAGTTCCTTTCGAGTTCATCCTAAAGCACAGAGCAAATCACTTTCCTAAAGTTTAATCTAAATCACGGAGCAATTCATTGACATGCAAGCCCAAGGCCATAGGGACCTTGAAGGCTTGGACTGAAAACACTGTGAATGGATTGTAGTATAAATCATTTGGAAGAGCATCCTGTCCCTGGTAAGTTTAGGAAGCTAAATTATCCTGCTATGTACATGAAGCTAATTATCTTTTGTGAGCCATGAAGAGTGACACATTAGTGCTTTAATAAATATGAGTAAAAAGAAAATGTATATAAAGTATCACAGAATTTCTTGAGGTTAAATTTAGCACATCTCAAAGAGGGGGACAAAGTTTTTAAGAATGTGGAAAAGAATTAGTGGCAGCACTAGTTAATCATTCTGGCTTAATAATAATAATAGCATAGAGCACCTGCTGGTCGCCTATTGAATCCAGGGGCCCATTGAACAGTTTGTCTCAAAATAATCCTTTGATTGGTTTTAAATCCTATGTAATTTTGTTTTCAGAACCACTCATTCTCACCAAGAATTTTGCCAGCCTTGATGGATAATTTTTCCTTAACTCATCTTGTGAATATTTTGTATTGAATTTCATCTTCATTTCCATCCAGTAGCTTACTTAGAATGCAACACTGAAGGAGGTGGAGGGAAGAGGGGAACATTCAGACAAAGTAATTTTGCAAAATGACTCTTCTGTCTGATCCGTTTCTTCTGAAACAGACAGAGGAGCAGTTTTCAACGAGCCTATCGCCATCCCTGCAATCCCCTGCTTATGAAGTGCCTCTTTAATTCAGTATAATTCCAAGGGCCCAAGAACAGTTGCATGCTATTTTTGAGATTGTTGGTTTGTACATAAGCGGCTGAGGTGAAGTGTTGTCATCTGATACCAATTTTTTAAATTCAGCATTGTTTATCTGGCCCTTTCAAAAACAGGGAGGCTATAATTTTATTATTTAACAAGCATTTCCCCTCCTTATGCTAGGATGAGGACTGCAGTCAGGGACCTTGGTGGGTTGAGAAGCAATAAATAGATTTGCTAAATAAATAAGTGAGTCATTCAGCCAGCCACTACTAAGAGGATGGTTAAAGATTTCATTTCAGTTCATTTTTGAGAAGAATTTTACCAGCATTCACAAATTTCTTCATTGGTAATGGAGGAAATTGAGATTTTAAAAACAGAATATGGGAGAAAGTGAAACTAACAGACTCATCCATTAGGTCCAGACCTTTGGTTGTGTTTGTTGTGCACCTTCAAGTCATTTCTGACTGATGGCAACCCTAAGAACCTTTCACAGGGATTTCTTGGTAAGGTTTATTCTGAGGGCTTTGCCTTTGCCTTCCTCTGAGGCTGAAAGTGTGTGATTTGCCAGAGGTCATCCAGTGGGTTCCCATGGCCAAATGAGGATTCAAACCCTGGTCTCCAGAGTCATAGTCCAACACTCAAACCACTATACCATGCTGGCTCTTTTGATCCCAGGCATGCTGGGTAGAAAAGCTTTGCCAATACCCCTCATCAGATTGCTTAACTCTTAAAAGTTGGATTTGAATTACTGAGTATGCAACCATGTTAGTGCTGAGCAGCCATATATTTCTTTCAGGCAAAATCCTCATCCTTAATGCCTATATGGCAGGCAAGGATGTAGCTATGAGAGGGCAAATAGAGGCCATTGCCTGCCCCCATAAGAATTCTGCCCTTCAGAAGAAATGTTCCTTCAGTCTCCAAATCTGTAGCACTGTGGGAACGTAAAACTTCAACTGAGCATTTGGAAATAGAGTTTAGGCATCCAAAGAAAAGGATCCCACAAAGTTACCCAGGAAATGCAAACACACCAGATGTTGGCCAAAAAAGCAAAACACACACACAAACACACAACCCCTTCTAGTTTGAATTAATTCGAACCTTTCATTCTCTGCAGTGGTATAAATTTAGGGACTGATGGAAAATTTCATATGGGCAGCCAGAATTCTTATGTGAGGGGTAATGCCTGCATTCTTCTCCCCAGACATAGGTGTATCACTGGTGGCAGACAAGTACAGCATGGCCTTCTCTACTCTACATGTTTTCTTTCAATAGAACAGCATTTTGTTTAAGTTTGCTTTTTTCTGAAGAATGTATCAAATTCTCCCAATTTCTTTATACACTATTTAGATTGGGGAAAACTTGAGGTTTAAAAGTTTTGAATGCAGAATGCAGCAGTGATGCCCCTCCTTCAAAGTGGGGCAACACTACCTTGGCTGGAGCATATATGCCATGGTCCTCCCACATGGCTTCCATTGTGAGGCATTATGGAAGGAGCTGCAAGGCAGTGCTACTAGCATAGCCAAAGAATCAGTATGTCCTCCATCCCATTACAAATGAGAATGTTGACTGGAGATGAGTGAACTACTTTCCACCAAATTGATAATCTGGGGCATGTCTATATGATCCCCCCGAAAAACAGATTGCTCTGCAGTAGTAGCAAATTGCACCAGCTGTGATTTGATTTAATGGTTGCTGGGTTTTTTGCCCCCCTAAAGTTTTGCATGGCCACCGGTCAAAATGACAGACGTCTGCAAGTGATTTCTCCCTTTTTTAACCTACCCTTTTTTTGCCACCATAGAACCCTTTTTAAAAAAAAAACCTGTTCAGTATGTGCCTTCGAGCCTGTGCAATGGATTTTTCTGGAGGAGCGCAGCTTGCACAGAACTGGCCTCACCCTTTAAACCAAAGGTTCGTCTGCTGGCCTTGCAAGCATGAACAGTAGCAGCAAGGTCCTCGGGTCATAGGTTTGATTAGAGTTTCCTTCTCTTAGATGGTTGACCTTACAGGGTTGGACGAGCACCATCTGCCCGGGTTTGGGATTAGGGTTTTCCTTCTCCTAGGACGGTTGGCACAAGGCTAGAGAGCCCATCCTGCCCTTTGATGCTCTTTGTCAGACCCTTCGGTTTTGACCTGTCTGGCATGGGAGACCCTACCAGTGGCTATTATGCCACCGCCAGCATAGCTCAAAACATCATTAGGGTACGCAAGCCTCCCTCCCACGACAAGGGGGCATCAATGGAGAGGAGTATGTGCACTGGATCGTATTTCAATATTTCAACATTACCAAAAAAAAAAAAAAAAGAAAAGAAAAGAAGAAGAAGCAGGTTAATTGGTAAGTCCAAACTCCAGAATGTATCTACTAGCATCATGTTTTCTAGTATCTGCCTAGAGGTCTCCCAAATTGTTCTGTAGCATAGACTGGACCTACCATTGTGATCTTACTGGCCCAAGTGTCTCAGAACAAGGGCAGAGATGGAAAAGTTCAATCTGTCCCAGAAGGGGTAGAGAAGGAACAAATTTATCTAGGCACTGATATTTTTCTGACAACACAATACTGGTGTTCTTATCACTAACACCACAATAACCTAGGGAAAAAAACAGAAAAGACCTCATGTGTACCAGGGAAGAATGGAGTCATCTTGATTTGCATGACTTCAGGTGACTGTATCTCATACTCTACAAAATACAGTCCTCTATTTTGAAGGGCTGTGCAATCCAATTCCATTTTTTTTCTGAAGAATGTATCAAATTCTCCCAATTTCTTTATATTTGGATTGGGGAAAACTTGAGGTTTAAAAACTTTTGAATGCGGAATGCACCAGTGATGCATTAAAGACCATTAGAAAAAAGAACTATTAGAAAAGACCATTAGAAAAAAGAACAGTATAAAGACCATTTAAAGACCATTAGAAAAAAGAACAGAGGTCCTGGAAGTTACCTAACCAGAGTATAACTTTATCCTGGACAGCAGACTGAAGAGATACAGAAGATGATAGGTCGTAGTCTTCTTCTCTGTGGTGGCATTTATTTTATTTCTATTTCAAAGCTCAAAGTACTGATGATAACCTATAAAATATACTCAGGTCCAGATTATCTGAAGGATTATATTCTCCCATATGTTCTGCCTGTGTTTGAAATCTTCTGGGAGGCCATTCTCTCTGTCCCATCACCACCTTCATAGGGACATGTGGTGGGAACACAGAAGAGAGACTTCTTGGTTGCTTCTCCCAGGCTCTAGAAGTCCCTTCCTAGAAAGGTTAGACTGACACCCTCCCGACTGTCTTTTCATAGGCAGGTGAAAACCTTGTTGTTTCAGCAAACCTTTGAAGACCATTGCTCACCTTGCATAATGTGTTGCATTGTCTATTGGTTGTTTTCATTTTAGTGGTTATGCTTTGAATTGGTTTTAATTTTATTGATTGTTTAATTACATTGTTAATTTTGGTATGATGTACATTTTTAGCTGTTTTGTTCTAAGTTTTGTAAGCTGCCTTAAGTCCTGAACCAGAAAAAAAAGGCAGGAAATAATAATACCAAATTTCTACAACTCTTTGTCTCTCTTTTGATGATACATTTCCTCTTTTATTAGTGATGTGCATGTAGCCATGCTATCTGTGCTTTATGGATCATTACCAAGTATATATCCAGACAGCAGAGGGTGCTGGGAAGGCTCAGATCTTTTGGGATTCTGGGATCCCATTTTAGGTACAGCTGACCCTCCATATTTGTGGGGTTTAACTTTTGCGGATTTGATTATTAGCAGATTATTTGCTGCCATTTGTGCTGCCACCCTATGCCATTTTAAATAGGGACTGCAAGCCTTGTGAGACTGAGAGAGACTGCAAATGTGTGGTGAGTCTTGTAAATACCTAATAAAAATAGCATAGGGCAGCAGCTGAGGCCGTGGCAAGCCCCACCAGCCAGCCATTTTTGCCTTGTGAAGGAACTCCCCATCTCAAAGGCATCTGCAGTGGGCTGAATCCATGGATTGTACTTTTTTGTATGTTACATATGGTTTGGAGGGCCTAGAGATATTTATGTTTTTCCCCACTTTTGCAGGGACCCTGCATCTCTAACCCCAGCAAATGTGGAGGGCCAACAATATTTGATAATTTTTACAAGGTGCTCAGGATGGGACTGAAAAATTCAACTGCCAAACCCAGTTAAAATCCAGTGTAATAAATGGGATTCACTGCCACACCTCAATTTTACCATCCCACTGTTCCTTAGGAAAACTAGAGACAGTCTAATAATTCTGCTCATAACATTGAAAAAATCCTTAGACAAACTCTCCAAACAGCTGCATTGCCGCTGTGTAAATTACCACTTTTTCAAAAATGATCTTCTGTATTCACCTTTTGTACAACTACACAAAGTATTAAGAAGGATTTGGGTTTTATATAATTTTTAGAGAGGTCAGACCTTTCTTCTTAGCTTTTCTACGATTCTATGATTCTACGATTCTACGATTCATTATACATTTTAAAACCAGAGAGTAAAGTAACCAGATAGCAGGAGGGAAAAAAGTAGTGGAGCAAAGCACTTGGGGAAGGAGAGAGTGGTCATTATCAAAACAATAACACATTTTAAAACTAGTTTGATTTGAAGGATTGGCACAATATTGACCACCAGGCACCCGGGCAAGAGGAGAGATCTTTGTAAAAGTGTAAATATTGACATTTGGCAGGCCAGCTCTCTTGCTTTAAGTCTCTGAGCTGAATTGAGACAGTGACAGCCTTCTTGTTTCTTTTCTTTCTCTCCCCCATTTCTCCCCACATCCTTCTGCAGTATGGCATTAAGAAGAAGGAAGAAAGAGAAGCAGAGGCCCAAGCAGCTCTGGAAGCCAATGCCGAGGGAAGCCTGACACGTCCAAAGAAGGCCATTCCCCCTGGCTGTGGTGACGAGGATGAGGATGAGGAGGAAAGCATTCTAGACACCGTCATCAAATACCTGCCTGGTCCCCTCCAGGACATGTTTAAGAAGTAAATGGCTACAGACTGCCAAACCTGTCCATGGACAGTAAAGCAATGGATTTCTCATTGATCCAATGGGGAATTTAAACTTGCCACACATCACGCAACCTCTTCCCACCCACCTCCACTGCTCCAGCCCCTTATCATTCACTCGACTCCCTCCACCCCGACCCACCTTCTCTGATCCATTCCTTATTTTGTACATATCCACATCTAGTAGATGCCTCCAAATGGATGTAAAGATTTAACGAGCTGCAGTCTACACAACTTTTTATTATTACAAAGCCATAGTTCTACGTATGTTCAATAAAGGCAGGTGTATATAAAAACAGAGAAAAGGGACAAGAGCATGCTTGTATTTGTCTCCCAGCAGGTGGGAGAGCTCATCCACAGTGTACAGAGGGCTTAGGGCTTGTTTTGGTTTTTTTTTTTTTTTAAGTCCTTATTTACTGTGTTTATATCTAACAGTGGATCAGGCTGCCCCAGCTTTCCACAACATCAATATGTCCCTTTTTAGGGTTGAGCTGAAAGTATTTGCTGTCCCCCCACCGGCCCCCAGGAAGATTTTTAGAAGTGTTCAAAAAACACCATCCAGTTTTGAGGATTTCTGTTTCGTTTTGGCAATGCCTTTGAAAACGTTTGCTTATTCATTTACATTTACATTGCCATCTCCTGTTATCATCCTTAACTGACTTCATTTGCCCTCACTGACATCATCATATAGACATACCTGATTTGGTACAGAATGCAATGATACCATTTTGTGTTCATTGTGTGATCCCTGATTGCCTGGGATTACTTAAGTAATTAATTTAGGAAGCATTGCCTCAACTCATCCTTTTTTCTTCTCTTTTTTTGCCCTCAGTCATGTCATCAAATAGCCAATTCTTATTGGCTATCTAACAGTACAATATCATTCCGGTCACTATGTGATCCCTGATAGGCTGTGATCACCCATGTGATTAAGTGCAGAAGGTGGTAGAAGCAGTAACCAGATAAGAGCAGGGGGAAATAACAGTGGCGCAAAGCACTTAGAGAAGGAGAGAATGGTCATTATTAAAACAATAAAAATTGTCAGTGTTCTCACAATCATATCAAAAAGAAGAGTTAAACCTCAGCAAAATCACTCTTTCTGTCCCCAAAATAGAAACAAGGAAATACTCAGCACAGCCCCATCCTTCTCTTCTCGGTAAATCTCCAGCTTATACAGAAACAAACCTTTCGATTCCTCTCCCCTTCTAGTGCACCATTATTTTTTATGACAGACAAGAGATAATTTGGAAATGGATGTATCTACTGCTTATATTTCCAGCTGAGGAATCCAAGGGATGGAAGGACTGAACATACCTGTACTTTATAAGTAAGCATCTAATGCCTCAGAATCTTCTAGGCAAGTATCTTGTAGCTTTGAGAAGAGCCATAACAAGGATCTAGTAAGGACAGAGTTTATTTAATCTAAAGATTTCTGTTTTTCTCTTCCTAAATTCATGAAAGCTGCCAGGTTCTTTTCTCCAGACCTACATGCACCCAGGTTGCTTACAGGTTCACATTGTGGACCATCTAATAAACTCTCTGGAGGTACTCCTTTTCTTTTATCATGTCCAATCAGGGTTTTCGTCGCCAAGGTAGAAATATGGAAGCCATTCCTCCTTTGGGATAGTTGAGGTCCCTTCCCTGGATTTTCCCCACGTGTGTCAGAAAGCAAGTAAGCCTTTAACCTTTTATCAGTGGACATAGCTGGAAGACATTTTGCAGGGCACTATTCCAGCAAGTTGCTCATGTAGAAACAAATGCGGTCCAAGGAAACAGGCATTTGCCAGTTAAACATTTATTAAAAGTTAAACCACTGGTTAAAAGAATTGGTAAATGAAATTATATTAAAGATATCAGACCACTTACATTTAGATTTTAGAGGATTTGTATTTATTTATGCTAGTTACCCCTCCCCAAAACATTGAATCCTTAGCTCCCCATCACAATATTTGTGGGTGAGATTCCATCTTCAGTAACACTAATGGTGGGACCGATATTTCCCCTGGAAGAGCTAAACTTGAGGCATAGACATAGGATACCTGGCTGGAATCAGGGGAGAGCCATAGTTTATTGCTTTTGATACTATGCATGTTCAAAAGGATCCCAGGATCAGCTCCTGCCATTCTCAGTAAAAAGGGGCGTCTGGCTGATACTCTTGATTGCTGTTGCCAACTAAGAAGGAAGTACTGGATTAGATAGGTGAATATCTGGCTTTGTTGGGCCCATTTTCTACTGCAGCATGATTCTCTGTATTCTTTTGCCCACTCACCCTCACTCTAGTATGGGTGGCAAGAATATTCAAAATGATTGGGAAATGCTAAAAAGAAAAGAAAAGAAAAGGGTTTCTTAAGTGTTGGAAAACTGTAACAAAGGCCATCTTAGATGGGTGAGAATCTTCACAGTTTGGGACTTCTTATGTGTTAAAAATGCACATGGGTTTTTGGTTTGTTTTTGGAATTTTTCACTTTTGGGGGCAGAAAATGCTGTTGCATCTATCTGCACAGAAGAGTTCCTGAACAGTTAATAGCCTTCAAAAACAGCACAGTTCTCAACAACCTTCCCACAGCGAAGAGAAAAATGGTAAAATATTTCTTCTTGCCTTTGAGAATGAAATTTACTAAGGTTTACATTCTTGCTCTCAAAATCCTCTGAACCAAGGCTAGAGGGGATCAACTTCTCCATAGGTACAACCACCACACTGGTTCTCTCCTTGTGCCAGCATCAGGTTTGCTAGAGCTGAAGGTTCACCCTTGGTAGTTCATTTGTAGCTCTCCCTGACTCAGTGCCAGAAGCAGTGCTGAAATCCATGATAAGAAACACAATATAATATATCTGTTTGTTGTTGGTCTAACTATATCACTAGTATGTCTAACCATATCACCGCCAGGTGGGAGGTCTGGTTATTTGAACTTGCCTTCATATTCTTTTTTAAAAAGCCAACAGGCTAGGGGAAATGTCTCCATGATCATTTTCTCCCTGACATAGTAGAATGTGGTGGTCTGGTTTTGCTTTGAATGCAGGAGAACGGTCAGATGCTTCCTCACCTGCAGCCTGAACTGGAACAGTTGACAAGGGGTACATCAGGTGCTGCTGCAGACAGCACTGAAAGAGCTTATTCAGCTTATCCAATGGACAAGCTTACTGAACTTATTCCAAGGCAGCATTCCAATTACTTGAATGGTCAAAATGATCCATATTGGTCTTCCTGGTCTCAGTAGAAAAGCCTAGTAGGAAATCATCCCTAGCCAATGAGATAGTTTCACTGAGCAGTGGCACAATCAAGTAGGGAATTGCCTAGCCATATTTATTCTGATTTTTTTCTAAATCAATGTTATTCATCTTTTGTGTAAGAATGCAATGCCAGATCCTTCACACAGCTCCCAAAGGTGGGAAGGCAACAGGTTGGAGATCATGGTCTTGCTGGGTTTTCATCTGGCAATTTGGACATACCCATTGCACCAAAACAGCTGAAACACACACAAAAAATGACTATTTTGAACTGAATCCATTTCCCTTTCATACCAAATAAGCAGTTTCAAGGATATTCAATATCTAAGCAGAACAATTCAGTTTTTAACTCCAGTCTAAAAGGCAGCATTTAAAAAGATTTGTTTTTAAAATCTGCCTTAGACTTCATGGTTTCCAATTCCCTTCCAATAAATCCTTATTATAGTATATCCATAGTTTAACAATAATAATAGGGGTGGCTTGTGGATAACTTTTTATGTATTTATTTGCCCATTCCCTTAGACAACATATGCATCATCCTAAGCTTCAAACACAGCCCTTGAGCTGGCTCATGTGGAAGTACAGTTTTAAAGGCAGGAATTTAAACTGCAGCATGGAAAAGTTAATTTTGGACTATAACTCCCCATATCCACCAGTCACCGTGGCCCCTGGCCACAATGCCTGGAGATTCTTGGTGTTGTGATCCACAAAGTGGACTTTCCAAATTTAGATTCAAACACACACAATTAAACTACAAATATAGAAAATAAGAGACCAAGGAATAACAGAAATAAGCATAGATACCTTCCTAGTCTTTTCAGGGCCTAAAATGCCCTCTAAAACAGTATCTTCCTTGCCATCATCTTAAAATAATATGGGGCAAAGCTTGGCTTGGCTCCTGGGTTACAAGTTCCATAATGAGGTAGGGATGGAAAGAATATTCAGAAATATTTGGATTTTTTTAAAAAAAATGTATCAGGAAACCTTGATGCGAAGAATCCTGAATGGATAAACATCTTTGCTGTTCAGGACTTTTCTGTGCAAAATTCACACCTGTTTCTGTTTTGTTTTGCTCAGGAACAGCATTTGCTGCACAGAGTACGATATATTTATGTAAATTAAAATTTTCCTGTATAGAAAACACTGTTTTCTGTACAAAACCCCCCACATGCATGTTTTGTGCAAAATAAGTCCTGAATTGCAAATAGTCTTTGAAAACTGCACAGTTTTCAAAACTTTCAGTAGGAAGAAAATGGCTAAAATAACTCATTATTTCCTTTAAGAATAAAATTGGCAAAAAATTATGTCCCTGGAATGAGAGCACCACCACTGAGAAGGCTCTGTTCCTATTCCACTTGATAACCTTACAGCAAAGGGTGGATTTGTCAGAAATAATAGTCTCACCCTACACTGTTGGTGAGCAGTGAGATGAGATTTGGGGATGTCTGATGAAAGATGCCTTCATCATCTTCAGCTCAACAGCTTCCAATTTCCTCAATCAATCAGCAGCCAAAGTCCTTGCCTGTTTCTCCATACCAGCAGAAAACTGCTGAGATGTTTAAACACTTTCTTTTCATCTCACATGCCAGGTTTTAAGATGAGTGCACAGGTTTCTGGACTCCTACTTGTAGCATGAATACAAACTTCACATTCATGTATGTAAATTTATTTAACTTGGCTTCCCCAAGAGAATTCCCCCAATCAGAAAAGCCTTGTAAGTCTCATGAGAATTCTCTGGCAGTGCTTCCCTAATCCTGAACCCTTAATGAACTACAAATCCCAAGGTTCCCTGGGGAAAGGGAGTTATAGTGATACCCATTCAAATTTGGACATGCCCTTATACAATGGAGATTATCACATAAAGTCTTATATGCTCCTTTAGCTGAGCAGAGGAGTCTGTATTGCGTCACTAACCATAAGCCAGTGTTATTAATCCACAGTCATTTGTCTAATGTTTTATTTAAATATTCTAACGTTTACTTCCCTAATAAGGACCAGTGCAAACTGCCCTTACCAAATGGCAAATTTAGTTTGCATTACAGTAGGCTTTGTCAGTAGTCAAGCTTTGTATTCCAAGACACAGCTATGTGTTTTCAACCTACAACAAGGTGTGAAGAAAACAATTACTTTTCCTGAGAGACTAAAAAGCAAACTGTTTGCTACAATCAGACTGCTGATTAGACTTGTAGCTACAGCGACACCTTCCATTCTTGCGCTTTGTTCATATGAAACTTGCTTTGATTGGGATTGAAAAAAAAGGGAGCTGGAATGTTCTAGCATGGTTTACTCTGTGTAACTTTACACGGACTTAGCTACACAGCAGAGGTGCTAAGGAACCCTGTTAGTGAATTGTGAAAATGAGTAACAGGATACTGGCAAGAGTAACAGGATACTGGCAAGATGGTCCTAATGCTCCTTGGGCTCTACCAGTGTGCATTGGTATTCCCTAGCTGGTGTCCCAATGCACGTTGGATCCTGATCTGCAACGGTCACTTTGCTGGCTTCCCTAAGTAGCCTAATGTAACAGCACCCCTTGTTGAATATGGACATTGTAAAACTGTTCAACTCTATTCCCGCAGATGTAAGTCCACTTACAAAAACTTAATTCCCCATGTTAATTCTGGCCAGGGTCTCTGAATCAGTCACAAATTCGCTCTATGGTACACTTGTGATTCCATCTGGACCCCCAGAATGTTAACAAAGCCATAAATATTAATTGTTTATATTTCTAAACAGAGAAAGGAAAGTGTGATGTTCTGTTAGAAAAGGGATATGAGTGAAGGAATGGCTGGGTTAGTGTATTTATCTCCAACTATCTTTCTATTAGTGCACTGAAAGGCAACTCCATGGTCAGTGAGATCACATGGTTTCATTCTTTCTAGGTTGTTCTTTTTATGGCGGCAGGAGGTTTCATTTCTGAAACTTCTCTCAAATTAGAAAAATACTCTTTGCAGAAAGCTAGTCTATCAAGAAGAAAGGTTCTAACCTGAGCATCTTCCTGATGTGCTACCTTTGTTATTTATTAAAGGGAGGGAGGTTTTCAAAAATGCCGCTTTCCCACCATTTGAACTGGAGGTCCAGACCAAGAATGAATCTACCACATGATTTTGCTGGATATGTAGGTCAGCTCAGAATTACACACCTGAAGCAATGTCCAGTTCTGAGGGGAATGTCCCTCCAAAGTGCCTAAACTGCTGTGAAAATAGTCACAATGGCACTTCCCCACCCAGAAATCAAGCATCAGCACAACCCCGCAGATGTCTGCTTTTGACCTGTATGCATCTGGGGGCCACTATCAAAACACCAACACTTAGCACTCAGCCAGTTGATGCACATAAACCAAGACCAAAGAGAAGTTGTGGTTCTTTGCTTGGATTCTGAATATCTCTTTGTCTTTCCACAGCATTTTTGTTTAAAATTACATTTCGATATGTTCAATCTCAGGTATATTTCTTTCTTTCTTTTTTAAAGTAAGTTGTATGGATACAGAAACAACAGGCAGTTCCCCATTACTGCACTGTATCCCCTCCCCCGCCAGGCTTTCTGTTTCATTTTTTTTAAAAAATAAACAATTCTATAAAGCAGTATTACTCAAAAAAGGCCTTCACTTTTGGAGGAAGCCAAGTGATAGATTGAGTTTGGCATTCAGCTTCATGAACTTGCATATATCTTTAGAGAAAGCCATATGAAATCAGACTGCAATATTAAATCATGAATGCTATTCTGTGTTTTTTAAAGAACAAACTTTAGATTGTGTGTTAATGAATCACTTTGGCATTTCTCTTGTCTGTTTCCAGTAAGATATGTTAGTTTAGTTTCCATCCACCCAGTCCTTTTACAGAAAACCAACATACCAATGATGTTCGATGCATCTTTCAAACAGGCTCTTAGAACACTAGAACCAATTGTTGTGAGGAATCTGTTGTGATCTGAATGTAATGTCCTATGTATATCTAACCCTGTTACCTGTATCTGTTTAATTCCATGTTAACCAAGATTCTGGTTATATGTGCTCTGTCAGCAACATCTTTCAGTAAATGTCTTTTTAAACAATGCTTGTTTTCACACTCGCATAATAAATTTTAAAAAAGCAGAATGCTAACTAGGTGGGCATTTTCTAATACGCAAAAATAAATAAATAAAAATGCTCCTTTTTTCTCTCTCTAAAATGCATGTGACACCTTCCAAAGCAGCCAGAAGGTGACTTCAAGTAGAGACTTTGTGAATGTAAATTTTGTTTGTAACTTGCCTGCTACCTTTTCCTGCATGATGTGGGTTCAATGATACAATGTTCTTTTCAAATGGAATCACAGCCAATAAACAACAACAAACAAACAAATAAACAAATGGTAATAAAAAGTGATTTCATGCCTTCTCCATCCAGCCACTTCCTCCATGCAGTCCTTTGAAAATCCTATTGGGAAATAAGAATATGAGCCTTTCAACACATTATATGACTTCAGACCAAAGCTTCCTATCAATGGTACACTTCATGGAAGACTATGGCCAACACTGGCTCTCTGAGGAATATACTGGTATAAAGCACCATGACTAAGCATTTGTTTATTCTCATTTACATGTTACATTTTAACTTGTATCCTGGCATGTGGTTACTTCTGTTCACCTGAAGTGTAATTTAAAATGGCTGGATCCAGATCTAGTCATACTTAGAAGTAATTCAAATGGGACTGATTTCTATGGATCTGCTCTAAGAAAGACTAAGTCTGGATCCAACCCAGTGTTTATACAGCACAATCTTGTAGTAGAACATGGATGGAGAGGCACTTTCAAATTTGTATCCTATGGAAAGGTATGGAAAGGGAAGCGATACCAGCCAGAGTCAGAGGGGTATGCCAATATTCATTCATTCATTCATTCATTCATTCAATATCCTGCTTTTCTCCTGGTATGGGACCAGTTTGGAAATGCATTCAGTTTATGCTCATTGTTTCTGGCCCAACAAGGCCACTGCATTCAGAAATCTGTGTGTGTTGAAGGGCACCCTTAGCTGGATTGGGATGGCTGGTGGATTGGCAATTTACAAACAGGTTCCCACAATAAGTTTGAAGCTGTCCACTGGAAACTACACTGCCATTTGTCTCCATTAAAGGGGGTTTACACAAAGGGAACAAACAGCTTCAATGCTGTTGCCTTTAATATGTACTTTTTAGCATATAGATTTTACAATGTTTGATATGTCATCGCACAAACATACATACAGACATACACACACACGTAAAGTTTGTTTTAATGTTTGCACCTTCTTTCTCCCATATTTTTCTTCCTCACTCCTCCTTGACCTGTAGTCTAGCGATACCATGTCTGATTTCAATAAACGGAGGGAAGCCAGCACTGGCGGCTAGGGGACTGTGGAGAGGTTGAACTGTACCAGATGACACCATCAGGGGGAGGGGTGACACCAGCCTTAGTGACACCACAGGAAGCTAGCAAAGAGATTTTAGTGGAAAGATGAAGGCTTTCAGCAAGGTTTAATCTTAGAGGTATTTAAAACTTCCTTAGACAGATGCAATATTTCTGAAGACTCTGTGTTAGTGTTGTATCATATCATTTTATACCATATTACATTACATAGAATCATTGAATCATAGAGTTGAAAAAGACCACAAGGGCCATCCAGTCCAACCCCCTGCCATGCAGGAATACACCATCAAATCATTCCCAACATATGGCCATCCACCCTCTGTTTAAAAGCTTCCAAAGAAGGAGACTCCACCACACTCTGAGGCAGTGTATTCCAAGCCTGCTCCATCCTCAGTATGACAGCCCTTCAAATATTTAAACATGGCTATCATGTCCCCTCTCAACCTTCTCTTCTCCAGACTAAACATGCCCAATTCCCTAAGCCACTCCTCATAGGGCATGGCTTCCAGACCTGCCACCATCCTGGTCGCCCTCCTCCAGACATGTTCCAGCTTCTCAATATCCTTCCTGAATTGTGGTGCCCAGAACTGGACCCAGTATTCCAGGTCAGGTCCGACCATAGCAGAATAGAGTGAGTGACACTATTACTTCCCTTGATCTAGACACTATACTACACATCTGTAGCAAACAACATCAGATTGTGGTTAAGATGGCAAATGTTATTAATGATGAACAGATAAGCTAGGAGGGGCTGAGGAATTTTTTTTCTGCCTGAGCCTCCAGGAAAGGGCAAAATTCTGCTCCCTCCTCTCCTATCTGCCCTGCTGAGTTAACTGAGTGCAAATTACTCTTGGTCTCAGTTTATAGCAAATGAAAAGTGAGCTAAGGACAAAGTGAGAGAGAAACTGGGACATTTTAAAAGCAACTGAAGAAGTTGGATGACAGAGAATTAATTGTGTAAAATTAATTGGGGAAAACATAATTTGTTACACCTAATGGGTTAAAAAAAAAGCCCAACATTATATAAATTGTTATTTCAATCATCACACAGATTGGATGTGTAAGGAGTAATGTTTGACATCATTTTAATTGGTTGCTTTTTGCAGGTAATAAAGAGTTGGCCATTTTAATTGATTGTTTTAAAGAAAACAATTTAAATTGAATGTTACCACCACATTATGACCTATGTAAAAAAAAGTCATTTTACAATTTTCACTAAAACAATTAACATTAACAAATTCATCTCAAATCAACACTGACAGTAGCAAATCAGCATTAAAACTAGCATTCCCATGCTCTGATCAAATAGCATATATAAGATCACTACAATGACAAGTCATTTAATTTTACAGGACCAAATCATTCCTTTCTCACTTCTCACTGTCATAAACATCCAACTTTCGGATCATTTAAAGGATTAGATTTTAGAACCCTGGCTGGAAAATACATGCTAGCATTCTGTATTGCAGTTATGGATTCATAAATTAGAGTTTTGGATCCATAACTGCTTTGTATTTAGAAAGACTATAGTCTTTCTGTAAAACTATGTAAGTGCCCCCAGTACACCTTAATAGACAGCAGCTAGATTGGGTAAAGGAGGTCTGTTTGGCTGCCAATCTGGTTGCAGGGATGATGACATCTCCAGCTCACTCCTACCAGCAATTAAGGCTGTGGTAATCAGAAGCAGGACCTCTGTCACAATTCTTTGTTGCAACCTTACTTCCTAGGAGAGGAGCCTTTGCCCCATCCAACAGCTAGCTGTTGAGGAGAACTGGATGGTGGGGTCAGGTGTCATCACTTAGGGTCCATCTACATGAGGGGGGGGAACAGAGTACCTCGCAGTAATGACATTTCACAGCAGCAGCCACATGTCTTAACAGTGTTTTTTGCCCCAGAAGCCCCCATAAGCTTTGCATGTCAGATGGCAGCCACAAGTGATTTATTCATGTTAGTTTTTTGCTGCCACTGAACTTTTTTTTAAGTCATCCAAGGTGCGCTGGAGTGATATAGCATTTTTTTTTAATTTAACAGGAAAGCAAAACAAAAACCCTGCACCCCGTCTTATCGCCTTGGTTATTGCTCACTAAGGCAAAAATCCAACATGGTGGCAGCATGCACTTGCCCTGTTAGCAAGCCATGCCCTGTGCTTACCCGGCCAATCAGCTTTGCTCTTCCCTTCAAATCGCTTGTCCCATTGAGCAGGAATGTGCCCTCCCTCACTGGTTTTTAAAAAAAACTATGGGAAAAGCCGTAACGGTTTTTCCTGCATTGTTTTCACCATTCTCTCCCCCCCACACTTTTGAATAGTGTAGACTGGTGCAGGATCCCATTTAGAGAGGTAGGATTCCCACCGAATTCCATGAGGGGCATTTTCACCATTTAGACAACCCCTTAGTTACACATACATAACTAAGTAGGCAATGTAGGATACTGAGGATCGTCTTTTTGCCATTTGAGCAGATATGTTTGAGGTGGTGGGGGAGAAAATGCTGAAAGAATAAATGATGTTTGAGAAGGTGGCTGCAGTTGCCTTCTGTAGAAGTTCAGCAGGTAAGTTAGCAAAACACCAGAAGAACCCAATTCAGTCCTATATCTTGGTGGCAGAATGGCATGTTTTCTTCCTGATCAGACTGACAAGGCCCTCAGGCTATTTTTCTACACTTGCTGCCACTGGGGCCATTTGAAAGGAAGAGGTTGAGAATTCCTTAAGCTTCTAGAATCCCAGCACTCAGAAGGCAGGACTGGACTGGAGGAGACACATTATTCATGAGCAAAACATCCAAGGTTGCAAGAGCTGAGACTAGCCTAAGTAAAGAGACATTGGTACAGGAGCTTGTTCCTTTTAATAAAAAGTCTGAATTAAATTTAGGAAAGGAGTGTGCATTCAGAGATAATTTTTAGGAAAGGAGTTTGGATAAATGGGAAGTCGAAGGCTTTCATAGCCAGCAACCATAGATTTTCCTTGGGTTTTTTTCCGGGCTGTGAGACCGTGTTCTGGAAGACTTTACTTCTGACGTTTCACCTGCATCTGTGGCTGGCATCTTCAGAGAATGGTTGGGTAGGATTGGCAACTTCAACAGGAAAGAAGAAACCCTAAAAGTAAACAAAATTTGCATCTGGTTTTGAAAATGTTAAATTATATAGTTTCACATAACAATGCAAATGGCATGAATTCTCAGTTCTTGGATATGTGGTGGTGCATTCAATACCAGAAATATCTAAATTGGTAAATAAATATCATATTTCATAAATATGATTATAATAATGACAAAAAAAATTCACCTTGGCTTAAATCCTACATTGCAACCTGCTTTGAATACTACTGGATTTTAAAGACAACTTTCTATTTGCAGAGTAATGTGTAACCTCATTCTCCTCACGCCCAGTCATTTCATAGCCTTCAACCAAATTCTATTTCTTTAGATCAGGACATTTTTTGCTATTTTCGCCACCCACCCGATTTCCCAAAATTATCATTTTGTCCCTTCAGTTTTTATCTAAATTAAAATCTTCCCCCACAAATACGTAATCTCCTTTTACAACTTTCTATTATGTAAACTGTTGTACAGGTCATCCACCATTTACATGGTGAATATGTTCCCAGACTTACCCAAGTGTACCTGAAACTTCATATAATAGTGAACCACTATGAATACCATAGAACCACACTGGAGGACCTAGAAAATACCTAGAAAGAATGCCTCTCTAGGCATCTGCCATGACTCTATGGTCAACTTCCACCAGAAGTTGACCATAGAGTCTCCCTGGAGGACCTCCTGATGCCTATAGAAAGCACCTCCAGCATGATTCTATAGTCCTCCAGATGCCTAGAGAGACCCCCCAACAGTAGGTAAGTGAAACTGTGGGTACCAATCCAATGTAAATTGGGGAGCTATATTCATTATTTTAAATGAATTTACGTGGGTACCAATCTCATGTAAATTGGGGAGCTATATTCATTATTCTTTGCAATGATTGGCCAGAATCCTTATTCAGCTTATACTTATCTGAGTAACTTCTCCTGGCCTGACCCCTCCAAACCTTATGGAAACATTCAACCATGCTCTGGTCATTAGCAAAATGGACCTCCTTCTCCACACTTAGCTGCTTGGTAAAGTAGGATGGGGGGTGTGGCAAGTTACGATCATGGCAATAGTGTCAAAATCATGACTAAGTAGTGATCGTGAGTTATAGAATCATAGAATTGTAGAGTTGGAAGAGACCACGAGGGCCATCCAGTCCAACCCCCTGCCACACAGGAAATCACAATCAAAGCATCCCCAACAGATGGCCATCCAGCCTCTGTTTAAAGATCTCCAAGGAAGGAGACCCCACCACGCTCTGAGGGAGTGTGTTCCACCGCCAAACAGATCTTACTGTCAGAAAGTTCCTCCTAATGTTGAGGTGGAATCTCTGTTCCTGGAGCTTGCATCCATTGCTCCGTGTTCCTGTCTCTGGAGCCTGCTCCAGCTTCAACAAGCCTGCTCCAGCCTCAACATGACACCCCTTCAAATACTTAAACAGGGCTATCATATCGCCTTTTAACCGTCTTTTTTCCAGGCTAAACATACCCAGCTCCCTAAGTCTCTCCTCATAAGGCATGGTTTCCAGACCTTTCACCATTTTAGTCGCCCTTCTCTGGACATGCTCCAATTTGTCAATATCCTTTTTGAATTGTGGTGCCCAGAACTGGACACAGTATTCTAGGTGAGGTCTGACCAAGGCAGAATACAGTGGCACTATTACTTCCCTTGATCTAGACACTATACTTCTATTAATGCAGCCCAAAATTGCATTGGCCTTTTTAGCTGCCACATCACACTGTTGACTCATGTTCAACTTGTGGTCTACTAGGGCTCCTAGATCCCTTTCGCACGTAGTCTTGTTCAGCCAGGTCTCCCCCATCCTATATCTGTGCATTTCATTTTTTCGCCTTAAGTGCAGTACCTTACATTTCTCCGTATTGAATTTCATTTTGTTAGCTTTGGCCCAGCTCTCCAGTCTATCCAGGTCATTTTGAATTTTGATCCTATCCTCTAGGGTATTAGCTACTCCTCCTAATTTGGTGTCATCTGCAAATTTGATAAGTATGCCCCTAATTCCATCATCCAAGTCATTGATAAAGATGTTGAATAGCACTGGGCCCAGGACAGAACCCTGTGGCACCCCACTGGTCACATCTTTCCAAGATGAAGAATAGCCTTTGGGTTTGGCCAGTCAACCAATTACAAATCCATTTAAAAGTTAACTTGTTATGAAACAGTTACGATTAGGTAACTGTTTTGTATGCATGATCACTACTTAGTCACAATGATCAGAGCACAATTGAATGATGTTTTCATCAGGTTTGGTGTTGTCAGACCAAGAGAAGTTACTTAGCTAAATATTTAGTTAAGTAATTTTGTGTTTTAACTTTTTTACACTAACCCACTCTGGGAGTTTCCTCATAAAGTGAAGGATAACTGGAATCATATCATATCATATCATATCATTATATTTAATGTTTCCAGAGGAGGGCGACCAGAATGGTGGGAGGTCTGGAAGCCATACCCTATGAGGTGTGGCTTAGGGAACTGGGCATGTTTACTCTGAAGAAGAGAAGGTTGAGAGGTAACCTGATAGCCATGTTCAAATATTTGAAGGGATGTCATACTAAGGATGGAGCAGGCTTGTTTTCCTCCTAGTTTCTGCTGCTCCAGAGACTAGGACACAGAGCAATGGGTTCAAACTACAGGAAAAGAGATTCCACCTAAACATTAGGAAGAACTTCCTGACAGTAAGAGCTGTTCAGAAGTGGAATACACTGCCTCAGCGTTTGGTGGAGTCTTCTTCTTTGGAGGTTTTTAAACAGAGGCTGGATGGCCATCTGTTGGGAATGATTTGATTGTGTATTCCTGCATGGCAAGTGGTTGGACTGGATGATCCCTGAGGTCTCTTCCAACTCTATGATTCTATGATTCTATGTCCCAGTTTTCATCTGTGAAATGCTGGAGGGTATGAGATACCTGTGTGTGTTGAGATGGAGGAGGTATATGTTGTTGAAAAGGTGCGCCGTTGGAAGCTGTATGGAAAAACAACAACATTGTTCCTTTTTAATCACTGGTGTGAGGCGTAATTCATCTGACAACTAAAAGATGGCAAGGAGAGAGCGACCTTCTAACCTGTCAAATTATTATAGCTATTTGCCTTATGATTCCTCTTAGCAGCAGGGCCAAATAAGGATACTATCAAGGGGCTCCTTGCAAGCAAGTTTAATCATGGCTATCTATTAGCATAATTTGCTTGTAATTACAAAATGCCATGTTGGGAGACAGGTCACTAGTGCTTAATGAGTAGTACAGCTCCTTAGTATTTTTACTCAGCATTTTCAGTTCTCAAACAAGGGGATGGCCAACAAAATGCATACTTGGCACATTGTCTTTCCACAGAACAGTGTATTCTGTTTACTTTTCAGGATAGCAACTTTGCTCTTTCTCAACTCTCTCTAGATATGCTTTTCTCATTATTTCAAGTGTGCGTGTTTTAGGAAATGCCAAGTCAGAACCAAGTACAAATGATGGTGATGATGGGCCTTTAGCAGGGCGCAGGGCCAGCCCTGCCATTAAGCAGAGGGAGGCAGCTGCCTCAAGGAACAGATTTTGGCTCACATGAAAGGGCAGCAAGGCTTTGAGTATTACATACTGTGACTGGTGTGTGTGTGTGTGTGTGTCATTTTACATTTTGTTTCAGGCAGCAAAATGTCATGGTCCAACCCTGCCAAGCACCAGGGTTTTGCATGTCCTTCTTCTATGAGATGACCCTCCCTTCTCTCAATACTCCTGAGCAGGCCTTGTAAATTATAAATTTACAACCAATACGAGGTCTGTCTATTAAATAACGAGACTGTTTTTTCTACCTTTCAGACAAATCAAGGAGAACTGATTGTGAATGCTTGAGTAGTGACCTTGAACATGTCTGAACCTGCATGACAAGCAGCAACACTCTCGGCCATTCAGTTAATTATCAATCTTTGTTTAAAGCAGGTGTGTTGTCTGTTGTGTGCCAGGAAAATGCTAAGTTTAAAAGTTGAGCAACATGCCAATTTGAAATTTTTAGTAAAATTGAGCAAAACACCAATGGAATCTTTTCAAATGTTTACTGAGGACTATGGGGAAGATTGCATGTCTTGTGCACTTGTGTTTGAATGGCACAAAAGATTCAGAGAAGGATGTGAGAATGTGGACAGCAACTAACACCCTGGATGCCCTTCCGCTTCAAGAACCGAAGAAATTGTGGGGAAAATCAGCCAGATTGTTCAAGGAGACCGCCGACTCAGTGTCCCAATGATAGCTGAAGCCATGAACATTGCCAAAGACACTGTGTGGAAAAATTTGCATGAGGATCTCAACATGAGAAAAGTTTATACCAAGATGGGCCCTAGGGTTCTCACACCAGAGGAAAAAGCGTGTTGCAAGGAAATTTGTGCTGACATTCTGCAGCAACTTGAGCCAGACCCAAACCTTTTTCAAAAAATCATCAGTTGCGATGAAACCTAGATCTTCCAGTAGGATCCTGAGACAAAAAGACAGATAATGCACTGGAAAACACCACCATCACCAAGAATGAAAAAAAAGCACACTGAAGCAAGTCCACATTCAAAGCCATGCTCATTGTGGGGTGTTTTTGTTTGTTGGTTTGTTTACATCAAGGGTGTAATTTTGGCAGACTTGATTCCAGAATGCAGAACAGTGAACCAGCATTATTGTAAGGAAGTTTTGACAAAACCGAGAGAAAGAGTCAGGGGGAAAAAAGGCCACAACTGTGGGGAAATGGTTTCATTCTTCATCGTGATAATGTGCCTGCTCACACTGCACTTTCTGTGAAGCAGTTTTTGGTTGATAAATGCATTACTACACTTGAGCATCCTCCATATTCACCAGATTTGGCTCCATGCTACTTTTTTGTTTTCCATAAAGTGAAATTGGTGCTTAAAGAAACACATTTTGAATCAATTGATGCAGTACGAAGAAAACGCCAGATGTGTTGAAACAACTGACAGAAACTGATCTGTCACCTTCACTCAGTGGAAAACAAGACTGTATTGGTGTGTGAGTGTGAATGGGGAGTATATTGAAGGGGACAAGTGTTGGAATCATAATACATATAAAGATAGGTTATTGTATCAGTCTCATTATTTAATAGACAGATCACGTACACTCCAACAGTCCCAATTTGGCAGGGGCAGTCCTGATTAATTCTCTGTCCTCCCACCTTTTCAGGTCCTTTAAAAATATCCCAGTTTCTTCTCCTCTCATCTTTCCCCTTCATTCTTTTTTTTTTAAATCAATTTTATTTAAAATTTCCAATATATAAAATAGAATACCTAAAGTACCCAGAACAATAGAGAAGATGAACAAAAAAGAAAAAAATAAGAGAGGCAGATACAAATAGTATACAGAAAAAGAATGATAAAAGTGACTCCCAATTTTCTCTTCAATAGTTGATAACCTAAAACCAACTATGAGATCCATCAATACCTCATTCATACAATAATTCCTCACAACCTTTCTATAAAATGTAATTGTTGATAATCCAAATCAGATCTTAGATTCTCAGAGAAAATCTTCCACAGAGAGAATCCATTGATTATTAATATATAAGCACTAATAAACATTTGTAATCACTATCAACTATTTCTAAACAAAACTATAATACCTTCCTCTTCAGTATGCATATTTCTGTTAAGGCAATCAAGTTAACCCCTCTCATTTTCCCATTTGAGAGCAATCTATTATAATATTGGATGTCTCTCCCAGTCGTCCAATTTTAAAAAGTTACATTCTTCTCTTCATTTTTAAAAGCAATTATCAATTCAACAAATATTATTATTATAACACATCATTTTAACATCTAGCTCCTTTTAAAATGTCTTTATTTCCCCTTCTATATAGCCAAGTAACTAGAACCCAGGTAAGTCAACCTTAACAGCATTTTTTAAAGTAATTTTTTGCGTAGCCTGTTCCTTTCTATTAAACTCACCTAACTCTAGGTTTTTTAACAGATCTTTGCAGTAGCTCAAATTGTATATCAATCCTCAACTTACTTAAAACCTGGGGAGGGGGAGAACACTCTGTCATAAAAAATCCCTTCCAGTTAGACCTCCTCAACTCCCTGACCATACAGCTGCCCTCTCCACAGTCAATGTCATGCTTCCACTCTATGTTGTATCCAGTGCTCCCATCTTTCTCATCCAGCTCTTCCAAAATTACCTCCAGGACTCCAACATCTTCCCAGTCTGGGCAGAAACCTCCATCTAAAAAAGCCTCTTTGCACATTTCCTACTTCAAATTGACTCCTCTGGCTTGATCTTTTATATCAGGTCCCATAGTTTACTCCAGTTCTCTCACCATCTTCATATTTCAATTCCTCAGCTGGTCAAAATTTCACTCTATAGTTTTTAAAATCATTTCTTAATCATTTCCATTCCATTATCTATTGCCACATCTCTGTAGTTTCATCTTGTAAAGGTTACATCTTTAAGATGTTTTTATCTTGGTATACAAAGAGTTAAGACATCTGGCTCCTCAATGCCTCCTCCAAAACAAGCAGGTATGACTCAGCCCAGCATTTAGCCTCTGTTGTTATTCTGATTGCTTCCAGTAGACTAATTCTCTCAACCAAAACAATTCTGCTTTCTCAAAACAAGGCAGTCTCTTTCTTAAAACATTTTTTTCTCAGGAGATGCTTCAGAAACAGACAGTCTTCCAACGTTAAAAAAGTTACTTTTTTACTCCTCTTTACATGTTGTTATGTACTTTGTCCAGTTAAGAAAATTAATTTTGTTCTTTTTTCACACAGTATACTAGACTCTCTGATTTCAGTCTACAATCTTAAAAGTTTTTTTAAAATAGTCCTCAAGATCTCTCACATTATTAAAAAGTCAGGAAACTCACCTAGGCATGATGAAACCACTTAGTCGAAGATTATTTTTTTTTATCCAATAAGTCCAAAGTCCAAAAGTTATTTATAACAGATGAAAAGAAAGTGAAATGTAATGAGCTTAATGTCATTTTTAATAATATCTTGCTGAACAGCAGCTGGGTAAGTTGTTAGTCTTCAACCCACCCCACACTCCACTCGGTGTGATCACTTCATTTTTGGCAGTCTCCTTGGGAGGAAGTGGGTCTTCTGGGTCTAAAGTGGTTGATCCCTTCATCTTTCCCTTTCATGGGGTGGATTCCCACCAACTGGATCTTCCCTCTAGTCAGTGGTCACTGCTGGAAGCCGTCTCTATCACACAGTATGATCAGAGATGTATGCTGACTATCTTGCTTTGCCTGGAAGTAATCTTTCCCATTCATTCTCAGTTTACTTCAGTTCCTGCAGTCTGAGTTAAAAGTGTACAAGTACCTTGTACTCAGTTAACTTAGCAGAAAAAGGGGAAGAGAAGAGAGGTGAAATTTTCCCTTTCCAATAGACTCAGGAAAAAGCAAAGTGCTGCAGCCTGTCCTAACTTGTGTAGTTTTCCTTATTAATAACTTTTGCCATCTTAATGACGCTTTGATGTTGCTAGGCCACATGCGTCCTGGTTTTCCTCTGAAAAATGTTGAAGGGTAGGACATCCAATCTATCCAAGTTTCTTTTTGGAAAAAAGCAGTATGTACAGTCAAACTTCCATATCTGTGGAAACAACATCCATGGTTTCAGTTATCCACAGGGCACAAAATCTGGGCCACTTACCATTGAATCATGCTGAAAAATGCCTAGAGAGGTGTTAATGCTAAACTGGGGCTCTCGCCTGGGAACCCCCAGATTTAGCTTCCCTGTGGCCTCACTCCAGGGCACTCCTTACAGGCCAAAACGCTGCCACCACTCACTGCAGTCTTTATAACCAGCCCAGTGAGAGACTGTATAACCAGTAGGACTACCCACCACTGTGAACCAACCAACTCTTCCCTCCTATCCCCAGAGAGACAGAGAAATGTAGTGAAACCAGGAGGTATAGACACAAGTAGCATCAATGTATAGGAAGACTAAAAAGACTTATTTTATTCAAGCAAGTTCAAGTTATATAAATCTCCCATGAGGCAGGCACCTTCCATGCCCCTGGGAAACTTTAAAGTTACAGAAACAGCAAGGTATTAAAGTCAAAGCATTCAGTTATTTTAAGCTACATTCAACTAAGTTCAGCTACATCCAACCAAAGTTTGAGAAAATAACATAAGGGTCCCTAACGCCATTCTAAACGGGCCCTAAAGCTACTTACAATAATGCCATCTACTGTGGATTCAAATGGAAATGGAGACAGTTAGTTGTTCCCAACTGGCTCAACAGCAATTTCCAGTCCTCTTTCCATGGGACATGAGGTGCAGTCCCCAGATGTTCCTTTTGTCTCAAAACCACATGGTCTGACTCACATGTGCTCAGAACAAAGAATTTATAGTCTCTTTTTAAAATTACCACTCTGGAAGTTTCATTGGTCAGTCCTGCCTCGGATGATGTGACATCACTGATGATGCTGAATCTGGAGCTCTCTTTCACCTCCCCCTTAGTTTCTTTAACCATTAACCCTTTGGTTACCTGATGTTATGCTGGCAAGACAATTGATGTTTGCAGATAATGGGAAATGTAGTTCTCTGTCAGAATGATGGGAGTTGCAATCAACCTTGAGGCAGGATGATGGAAACTCCATCATGACAAGAGGTATCCTCTCTAGGCATTTTCTAGGTCCTCCTACTCAACTCTATGGCATATTTTTACTAGGTCCTTGATTTTAATAGTGTTCATTGTTATCTGTGGTTTCCAGTATCCATCGTAAGTGTGGGAACCAACCCCCTGTGGATATGAGGGTCTCACTATATATCCTTCCTTGGAGCTGGCATGGCATAGTGGTTTGAGTATTGGACTGTGACTCTGCAGACCAGGGTTCAAATTCCTGCTCAGCCATGACAACCCACTGGGTAACCTTGGGGAAGTTACACACTCTGAGCCTTAGAAAACCCCATGATAGGTTTTCCTTAGTTTACCATACAGTAAGTCAGAAACAACTTGGAGACACACAACAAAAATAATATCCTTCCTTATTGGGTGAGGGAAGGGAAGTTTACTGAAATTAATTTTATGCACGGAGACTGAACTTATCATTGTGGTGGGGGGAGGCAGCACACTGAGCGCAGAATGTGATATTGTGACAAACATTGTGAATTGAGCTTTATTCACTCTAGTTACCATTTGCAAGACTAACTTTCTCATGGGCAACATTAGCCCCTGTGTGAGGCACTGAAAAATTCTCCATCTCTGTTTAAAGTGGTTTGAATTTCACCTCATTCATTCAGCATCCTCAGTCTGGTTTGCATTGGCACTCTTTCCCCAAAAGATTGCATGTGGAAGTCTGTATTAGGAATATGCAAACAGCAGGCAACCTGCCCCCAGATTAACATGGGGTTTTAGGGTCAACATTTGATGGGGCTTCTAATTGGGCTACCTGATTCCATTCTTTCTTCCATCTGTCATCCTCTTCAGCTAGGGTTGTCAGGTCAGGACTTTCCTAAAATTTCCTGCAATTTCAGTGCCAAAACCAAGTGATGACCTGTCATGATGTCACAAGAGGGAAATCCTGGTGATGTTACAAGGCTGATGGCTGATATTACGAGAGGAGCACCTGTTGATGTCATTCAGCATGATGGCATGAGCATGAACCACAGTTGCAAACAGCACACATTGAAATCAAGTCTAAAAACTGAAGAATAAGCATCATGTAATGATGAAGCAAGGGAGCCAAGATGTAAGATATAATAGATTAGAACAATAGATAATAGATTTTAAAATGTATATCCTTTCTCATGCGTAACATAATTTTATGTAATTTTGAGGGGCTCAGGGATGTTAATAAGCAAGAAAGAGTGCTTATGTTGCAGGAATTGAAGGCAGATGTAGTACTTTTGCAAGAAACTCATTTGATAGCAAAAGGTGTGAATAGTTTACAAAAAGACTGGGATAGTGAGACTTATGTTGTAGGCAGTTCAACAAGGTGCAAGAGTGTAGCGATTTTGATTTGAAAACATCTTTCTATTTCAATTCAGGAGACAATACTAGAGCCTGTTAGGTTTTTTTAAAAAAAAATTATTTTAGTTGTAAAATAGTTTGAAAAATTTCTTGTCACAATTAATGTATATAGGCCTAATAGTGAGACACCTGCAATGTCTCATGATTGTTTCAGCAAAATAATAGATATAGATTATGACTGCACACTTGGTGGTGATTTTGATGAAGTTTTAGATCCTTTGTTAGATAGAAGTACAACACCACCAGACACTCAAACTGATGTTATTCTATAAGTCTATATAAAGGAACTCGCTCTAATTCACACGTGAAGAATTTTACAACAGAGGATAGAGAGTACATCTTTATATTGCCAGTTCATCACAGTTGCTTTAGATTATATTGTTTTGGCATTTTGTTTTGTTTTAATTTCAGCATCTTTGACAAGTCAAGAGTGCAGAACTGATTCTTTAATCAGATCATTCACATGTTTGTTTGGAATTACATTTCTCCAATATTCCCAGATTTACTGGTATTTGACAGTGTAATGTTTCTCTTTTTAATAATGTGAGGTTTAAGGCTCAGATGTCATCAGATTTGATGGAATATTTTAAAATCAGTGAGGATATAGCAAGTTCATGTGTCATTAGATGGGAAGCTTGTAAAGCCAATATCCAGGATAACTTAACAACTTTATTAAGAATTGCAAAAAGTCAAACATGAACTGAATAATATTCTTTTGCAACAGGCTGAATTTTTTGGCCCATTTAAGACAAACACCCTAACAAAATTTTGGGAATTGCCTTAAGCAACAGCAATAATGTAATACAGTGTGCCTTTGGTACCCGCTGGGGTTTGGTTTCAGGACACCCTGTGGATACTAAAATCTGTGGATGTTCAAGTCCCATTATATACAATGGCATAGTAAAATGGTGTCCCTTATATAAAATGGCAAAAACAAGGTTTGCTTCTGGGAATTTTTTTTCTTTAGAATATTTTCAAACCTTACATGGTGGAATCCATGGATACCAGATCTGTGGATACAGAGGGCCAACTGTATTATTTCAGCTGTTAAAGAGGAAAGTAATAGTTTATATGCATCTTCTGTGGATAGAAATTTACAGTTCTTAAAATTTTATGCTAATCTTTACAGCTTTGATAATGAACTACATCAGCAAGATACAGAGGCTTTCTTTCTCTTATTAAACTTCCACATTTGGATGTATCACAACAGCAACTCCTTTTGAAACCCTTACATCTAAAGGAAATTACCAGCATTATTTTAAATACAAAAAATGGGAAAGCACCTGGTCCAGATGCATTTCCAATCAAATGGAATAAAACCTTTGCAAGTTTATGCCCCCCAAGGCTGCTTCAACAAATGAAACACGCAGAGAAACAAACACAATTGTTTTCCAAGAGCAGAATTGTCTAGATGGGCAATTTACCCTGGCTTCCGCCTGGCTTGGAGTCCTGTAACCCAAACAACACAGGGCTCTTGTCCCATTTTCCCTTCTGGCAGTCCTGATGATGCCCAAGGCAAAGCTGGGGGGAAGCCAAGATAAAGCCCTTTAAAACTTAAAATAAAAAACAAACAGAATAACCCACATAATGCAGGAAAACTGAGAAGGGTCTGGCACAGGAACACAGGGTCCATACCTGGACACTGGTCTGCATCGCCAGACATTGCTGTTTCCTGCTGGAGTCACTCAGCAGCTGGTAAGGAGGGCCCCAGCACATGATCAAGGCCTGCTACATGTGACCAGCCTTGATTGCATGCTGAGGGCCTCCTTCCTGCCTTCAGAGAGTGTGACACATGCCCACCAATACCAGCCATCATGCGCATGCAGACCATTCTCTCATGGTAATGGGGGAAGGGGGAATGGGCTATCTCCAAGCCCAGAATATGCCAGCCAGAAGTTCTTGTGTCCTGGCAGGTCTAGTCAAGTGCCAAGGCAGTGTTCTTCTGCCCTTTGTTCTGAAGTCTGGAGAAGAGATCTGAGAACTCTACTCCTCACCATCTGTCTCTCTTTGATCAGTTCTTTTCTTCACCTTGGCAAACGTTACATTGCAGCTTTGGCCAGCATTCCTGGAATCTGTCTCATTCCTACTTTTGTCCAGGATGGTGTCAGTTCCCTGTCTTTTTGGATCTGTTAGTTAGCCATAGCTAGGCCAGAAGCCATCCAGGCCTAGTCAGTCAGAGACCTGACATGAGCTAATAGAATCATAGAATCATAGAGTTGGAAGAGACCTCAAGGGCCATCCAGTCCAAACCCCTGCCATGCAGGAATACACAATCAAATCATTCCTAACAGATGGCCATCCAGCCTCTGTTTAAAAACCTCCAAAGAAGGAGACTCCACCACACTCTGAGGCAGTGTATTCCACTTCTAAACAGCTCTTACTGTCAGGAAGTTCTTCCTAATGTTTAGGTGGAATCTCTTTTCCTGTAGTTTGAAGCCATTGCTCTGTGTCCTAGTATCTGGAGAAACAGAAAACAAGCCTGCTTCATGCTCAGTAAAGGGGGTGAGATGGACTGTGCTTGGTGCTGTTTACTATTGCCTGGGAAGAGAAAGGGAGGTGGGGGGAGGAATGTGAAACAAGGAAAAGACAAACCTCATTTAAAAAAGGTACCAAGGGGGTGGAGGGGGAATGTGAAACTGATATGGGAGTAAAAGAGAGGGTTTGGTGGGAATTGCTTCAGATCTGTCAATGACCTGCTACTGTTTACTTTTATGCCTTTGCAATAAAGCATTCAACTTAATGTTTGTTGTCTGAGTGATCCAAGTTCTCAACTGGCTCCTCACAGATAGTCTGGGAAATTGGATGGAAGGACCAGCAAACCATTGAGGACATGGAGGCTTGCTATGACTGGTAGATCTAACAGTACCCACAAATTGTGACCCTGATACTTCCAGAAGAAGTTGGAGAACAAGCAGCTGTTAAGGACTTTCATTCTCATTAATCCCACCTCCCCTAGAGGGCAGTAAGGGATTAAAGGGGGATGAAGCCCCAGATATCCAGAGGGCTAAATGCTTTGCTTTAGGGAGAGTATGACTGTCCAGAGAAGAAACCCTTCTTCCTTATTCCAATAACCACACCAGCAACAATGTCACCTCCCATCTTATCTGGACTGATCTTCAGTTTAACAGCTCTGTGTAATGATACCAGAAGAACAATGTAACCTTGAAGTTGCAAAGTGATAATGTCATTGCTGAAAAGAAGTATTACAAATTGCTATTTTACATTTCCATTTAACATTTACACATTACCATGCTCAAATAAGGATTCCATGGGAGTCATTCTTTTATTTGCTCCCCCTCCCCCAGTTCCACTTGTAGCTGTAGTGAGTTGGGCCTCATGGGCTTAAGAGTCCTTCTTAGTATCATGGGCAAATGTTAACAGATGTCCAGTGTAGGGATGGAAAGAATATTTGAACATAGTCCCAAAAAGGAGTTGAAAAACAGATCTCTCTGGTTTTTCATCGCAAACGAAGATTCAGGAAGGACACATCCCGCGCTGTCTGCAAGCGCGCTGATGACTAAAAAGGCCAATCCGAGATAAACAAGTCCGGTTGCAAAAAGCACAGCAGGAGGTCTCCTTGGGTGATGTTTTTGGGTTGTGATTCTTTCTGCGTTGTCGTTTCTCTTCAAGACTTGTTCGGCGTGAGTTCTCAAATAAGGCTGCAGCATTGTGGATAGTGTGTCTCCATGCCTCCCGATGTGAGGCCAGGGCGGACCACTGTTGGTGATAGCTATAGATAGATATTAGTGTTGAGAAACCTTAACAAGAAGACTCTTGGGGCTTGTCTAGGCAAGAAGATATAATGTGGATTGCTGCACATTAACACAAATTTGTAGCAGCATTCATTTGTCTCCATGGTGTAAATAAACTGAAGAAAAAGGTGTAAATAAACTGACACTTGCATGCTGGAACATCAGAACCATGCAAGACTCTGCAGATAGTGGACGGCCTGAGCGTCATTCTGCTCTAATAGCCCATGAACTATCATGACTTAGTGAAGTTTGTCTCCATGAGGAAGGCAGCCTTAAAGAACACGGCGCTGGCTACACACTTTACTGGTCTGGTAAACCCAAAACCGAAAAACATCTTTCAGGAGTAGGCTTTATGATTAAAAACTCCATTGCCTCCAAACTCAAAACCTTGCCAGCAGGACACTCTGATCACATTATTTTCTTACGCCTCCCACATGTTGTTCTCTTCAGTATATATGCCCCAACTATGCAAGCCGATCCTGTTGAGAAAGACAAATTCTACACAGACCTACGCCACCTCATACAAAAAGTAGAAGATAAAATTATTATCCTTGGTGATTTCAATGCCAGAGTGGGAAAGAACTCCGAAGCCTGGAAAGGTGTTTTAGGCAAGCATGGTGTAGGAAATTGCAATGATAATGGACGCCTCTTGCTAGAGTTCTGTGCAGAACAACAGCTGACTATTACAAACACTATCAGCAGAAAGATAGCTTGAAGACAACCTGGATGCATCCCCGATCCAAATGCTGGCACCTCATTGACCATGTTCTAGTCTGCCAGAGAAACATTCGTGATGTCCGTCATACTCGAGTGATGCTCAGTGCAGAATGCCAAACAGATCATTGCCTCGTCATCTTAAGCTAAGCCCCTAAGAGGGGCGGCATCTTAAAGAGGAGACTCCAAATCAACAATCTTCAACAAGCTACCATGAGAGACAACTTCCAGGCAAATCTGCAAACAAAACTTGAAGGCCATCCTACAGATCCTTCTCCTACAGTGCTTTGGCAACATATCAAAAACAGTATCCTCCAATCTGCGGAAGAATCCCTTGGGTTCTCCCATAAGAAAAATCAAGACTGGTTTAATGAAAACAACCAAGAGATCCAGGAGCTGTTGGCAAAGAAGAAAACTGCTCACCAGACATACCTCACCCAGCCAACTTGCCATGGAAGAAAAGCAGCTTTCCGTCTCACATGTAGTAAACTTCAACAAAAACTCCAAGACATTCAGAACAAGTGGTGGATCAATATAGCAGAAAAGACACAATGCTGTGCAGATCTGGGTGATCTTAGAGGATTTTATGAGGCTCTTAAAGCAGTGTTTGGACCTACTTATCAGGTCCAAAGTCTGTTATACAGTACTGATGGTCAAACACTAATTACTGATAAAGCTTCCATCCTGAATCGATGGGCTGAACATTTTCAAAGTCTCTTCAGTGCCAACTGAGTAGTCCAAGGCTCAGCTATCCAACATATGAAACAAAAACCAATGAAAAATGAATTGGACATAGCTCCCACTTTGGAAGAGACCCTTAAGGGCATACAGCAGATGAAAAATGGCAAGGCAGTTGGGATTGATGGAATCCCACCTGAAGTTTGGAAACACTGAGTTCATGCACTCCATGATAAATTCCACGAACTCCTTGTGAATTGCTGGGAAAAGGGGGAACTGCCATTACTTCTCTGAGATGCAACCATCATCACCCTGTACAAGAAAAAAGAAGCAAAACCCGATTGCTCAAACTATCGAGGCATAACACTGCTCTCTATTGCTGGAAAAATCCTTGCAAGGCTACTCCTGAGCAGATTAGTTCCTGCTATTGCAGAAGAACTTCTTCCTGAAAGCCAATGTGGCTTCAGAGCAAATAGGAGTAGTACAGATATGGTATTTGCCCTTAGACAACTGCAAGAGAAATGTAGAGAGCCGAACAAGGGACTTTATGTAACATTTGTTGACCTCACCAAAGCCTTTGACACTGTGAGCAGAAAAGGTCTGTGGCAGATCCTGGAAAGACTAGGATGTCCCCCCAAATTCCTTAAAATGATTATCTTGCTACACGAGGGCCAGAACGGTCAAGTCAGATATGGTGATGCTCTTTCAGAGCCCTTTCTAATAACTAATGGAGTGAAGCAAGGTTATGTTCTTGCTCCAACTTTATTTACAAATTTCTTCAGCATGATGCTTCAAAGGGCTACAGCAGAACTTGAAGAAGACAACATTTATATATGTTATCATACTGATGGTAGCCTCTTTAACTTAAGCCATCTGAGGGCTCGCACTAAGACTCTAAACTATCTAGTCCATGAGCTGCTCTTCACTGATGATGCTGCCCTTGTTGCCCACACAGAAGCAGCTCTGCAGCGCCTAACATCCTGAGAGCTGTTTGGGCTGGAAGTCAACCTGAAGAAAACGGAAGTTCTCTACCAGCCTGCACCACAGGATGAACACCACCATCCCCACATTGCCGTAGGCAAATCTGTGCTTAAGTCAGTTCAGCAGTTCACCTATCTGGGAAGCATCATCTCCTCAGATGCCAAGATTGACAAAGAGATCAATCACAGATTAGCAAAAGCATATAGTGCATTTGGAAGACTTTACAAAAGAATCTGGAGTAACAAACACCTGAGGCAAAGCACCAAAATCAGTGTGTATAGAGTCATTGTACTGTCTGTTCTCCTTTACAGGTCTGAAACATGGGTCACCTATTGCCAACACTTACAACTCCTCGAATGCTTTCATCAGCATTGTATATGCACAATCCTAAATATATACTGGACTGACTATATGATGAATGTTGCTGTCCTTGAGCAAGCAGGGATCACCAGCATTGAGGCCATGATATTGAGAACACAGCTGTGCCGGGCAGGGCATATTTCTAGGATGGAGGACCATCACCTCCCAAAAATAGTACTCTATGGTGAACTCGCCATGGGTCAGTGTAAGAGGGGCACTTCAAAAAAGCGATACAAGGACTCCCTGAAACAACATCTCAGGCTTGGCCAAATTGATCACCAACAATGGTCCACTTGGAGATGTGCTATCCACAATGCTGCAGCCTTATTTGAGAGCTCACGCTGAACTAGTCTTGAAGAGAAATGACAAAATGCAGAAAGAATCACAACCCAAAATCATCACCCAAGGAGACCTTCTGCTGTGCTTTCTGCAACTGGACATGTTTATCTTGGATAGGCCTTTTCAGTCATCAGCGTGCTTGCAGAAAGTGCAGGATGAGTCCTTCCTGAATCTTCATTTGCGAAGAAAAGCCGGAGATATATTAGTGTTGAGAAACCTTAACAAGAAGACTCTTGGGGCTTGTCTAGGCAAGAAGATATAATGTGGATTGCTGCACATTAACGCAAATTTGCAGCAGCATTCATTTATCTCTATGGTTCTTTGGCAAAATTGCTGGTATGTGAAGTTATCCATGTTTGAAGTGCACATGCAGCCATGCCTGTGAATCAAAATGGTGGTTGAGAGTGAATTACTTGTGTTATTATTCTCCACAAGTTGTTGCTTCTGCACAGTATTTTTTTTTTTAACTATAAAGCAAACATGTGCAAGTGTGACCTTCCACTTAAAACAGCTGTTCGGTCACTTCAGCTCAGCAAAAAAAAAAAAAAAAAGCACAGTCAATAACGTAAAACTCCAAAATGGCACTTTTGGCCACTTTATTACTCGCAAGCCCACCCCTGTGCACATCAGACCAATCAGCTTTCTATTTCTGCCCTCCCCAAGAATGCATTGTGATGCAAATAAGGTGTTCAAACGAGCAGTAATATGCCTTTCCATGCAGTATTCAAAAATCCTCAGGAAATGCCAATAAGGCTTTTCCCTCACAGCAAATGGAGTCCCCCCACCCCGCTTCAAAAAACTGAATCTCGATTGGCTCTCATTGGGACAAAAGGTATTCTCTGTGAATTTTATTAAGATTATTTTCACTGTCTACCCAACCCCTTGGACTGAAGAGAATCTTCACAGTCTGGGACTTAATCTGCAAAAAATTCACATGTGGTTGTTTTGTGCAGAAGATAATACTCTCTGCACAGAAAACAGCATTTTTTCTTGGGATTTATTCTATGTAAAATTTATACGTAGCTGATTTGCATATAAAAAAAAACAAAACCAGCATTTTCTGCACAGAAAACAGCATTTTCCATGCAGGAAATAATGTTTCTGCATTCAATATTATTTTATACACAGAAGGCTCTTTTCTGTGCAAAGCATGTGTGAATTTTGTGCAGAATAATCCCAAATTGTGAATAGCTTTTGAAAACTTCATGGTTTAAAAAAAACTCTCACAGTGGTAAGAAAACTGCTGGAATTTCTCATTGCTACCTTTGAGAAGTGAAGAACTTAGCGAAGAATGACATCCCTAGTCCCATGACAGAGAAATGGTTAATCAGTTGCCTTGTTAGATACTTTTTGCATTAGCATGGCAGTTTCAGGCTAGGAAAAGATATGAAAGCAGAGAATGGACTCAGGAGGTGAATTTTCCTCTATTTCTAACCTGCTTGCATAGTTGTCATAGCTATGTGGGGAAGGATGGCCCGTGTTTGTGCACTTTGATTTTCTTTGTTTGCTTGTGCTCTAGACCAGTGGCTCTTAACCTTTCTTTACCAGGGACCCCCTTTAAATACTGCATCTTTGTTGCCACGGACCCTCAAGACTGAACTCAAGATTTAAAACCTCTACTACTACTACTACTACTACTAATACAATTAAACCATCCATTACCCCTTCCCTCAGAGACATTGGAATAGGAGGGAAGACTTTTCTCCTGCTTCTTCATGCAAATTTGTACATGGAACAGATTGAAGAGCAATGTGCAGGCCAAGCCAACCAAACTTTGCCTTGGCTCCTGTCATGTTGGCTAAACAGCCTTCATGGACCCCCTGTGAGGACATTGGGGGCCCTCGGGATCCATGGACCACAAGTTAAGAACTATATAATCTTTGGTAGCCCACCTTCAATCAGCCTCACTTGGAGGGGTAGACCAGCCCAGGGACTTCCCACAGCCAGCCATGGGAAATTGGATTGCTGGTCAGGGATAGTGTGGTCAGAATTAGTTCTTTATGGGCCCATTTCTACCATTGGTGGTGAGACGATGCTGGACCCCATCAGGAAAAAGGTTGGAATGCTACTTTCCTGTATCATTTATGACCAATAATGTGTATCTTATAGGAGTAACATGCATCAGTGTTTGGCATGAAATGACATCTTGGGGAAGCCTGGAATTACACCTAGTTCCAGAACAGAACAGTAGTCTGCATTTCTTCCAGTGAACTCATGGCAGCATACAGTCTGTCTATTAAACAACGAGATTGTGTTTCTACCATTCAGACAAATCAAGGAGAACTGATTGTGAATGCTTGAGTGGTGACCTTGAACATGTCTGAACCTGCATGACAAACATCAACACTCTTGGGCTGTTCAGTTAATTGTCAGTCATCATTTAAAGCATCTGTGTTGTCTGTTGTGTGCTGGGAAAAATGCTAAGTTTAAAAGTTGAGCAGTGTGATATTCTGCAGCAACTTGTGGTGGATCCAAACCTTTTTCAAAAAATCATCACTTGTGATGAAACCTGGCTCTTCCAATATGATCCTGAGACAAAACAACAGTCAATGCACTGGGAAACACCATCATCACCAAGAATGAAAAAAGGACCTCAAAGCAAGTCCACATTCAAAGCCAAGCTCCTTGGTTTTTGTTTTGTTTTTTACATTAAGGGAGTAATTTTGGCAGAATGGATTCCAGAAGGCAGAACAGTGAACCAGCATTATTATAAGGATGTTTTGACAAAGCTGAGAGAAAGAGTCGGGGGGGGTCAGAACTGTGGGAAAATGGTTTCCTTCTTCATCTAGACATTGTGCTTGCTCACACAGCACTTTTTGTGAAGCAGTTTTTGCTGATAAATGCATTACTAAACTTGAACATCCTCCATATTCACCAGATTTGGCACCATGCTACTTTTTTCTTTTCCCTAAAGTGAAATTGGTGCTTAAAGGAACACGTTTTGAGTCAACTGAACTGCTCCATGCCTTCGACCAGTGGAAAACAACTCTGCATCAGTGTGTGAGTGTGAATGGGGAGTATATTGAAGGGCACAGGCATTAGAATTTTAATACATATAAATAAAGATGGGTTATTGTATCAGTCTCATTATTAATAAGACAGACCTATTTGTAAACATGGCTGGTGGGGGAGAATGTAATTAGTGAGATGCAAGGGAGTAGAAACAAGTACAAATATTTCACATGACCTTGACTGGCTTTAACAAATAATAATTGTGTGTATTCTAACAGCAATATGCCTTGTGATAAAAAGGTTATTGTATCAGTCTTGTTATTTAATAGACAGACCTCATATATGGTTTGCTTCTTCCCAATAACCCTGTGGGGTGGGACAGAGTAAGTGACTGACCCAAAGCCTTTCAGTGAATTTCATCACTCAGTGGGGACTAAAACCCAGATCTCCCAAGTCCCAGTCCAAGCATTCTAATTACTATACAACACTGCCTCTCTTTTGCTTTGATCAACCACAGGCATATCAGCAGAAAGGATTTCAGCATTAAGAACCCATCTGGCAAAGTAGCTTTGGACAAGAACCTTTATTTTGGTGGTAGTTTTAGACACCCATCTGAAAACATGGAAATTAAATGAACCTAGCTGTTTCCTAGTGTTTTGTTTTGATTAATGCATAGAGTTGTAAAGTGTTTTGTAGACCAAAGTGCTCTGTAAATGATTAATAATGGGGAAGGAGGCCTGCCATTTGCATGCAAAGTTAATGGAATGTACTGCTATACTATTAAGGTTTGCACCAAAACAGAAAATGTCAGAGTAATAAGAATATGAAGTTACTCAGTGGTAATCACAAGCTAATATTACTGCCCACAGTTCTTTTGTGTGACAGGATAAAGGCAGATTAAACCAGAGAAGGCAGATGATTTGCAGATATAGTATTCCATTTCATTTCCCCATAATTATTTTTTATCTCCACATTTTCTCTAAGGAACTCAGAATAGCTTGCATAGATTCCTCCCTCCTTCATAAATGTAAACACATTATATTATCACATCAACCTTGTGAGGTAGGTCATGCGAAAAGATTACATATGGCTTGCTCAAAATTGTGATTGAATTCAGTCTTAAACCCCAGACTAGTTTAAGTCTGGTTTAAACTGTGGCCATAGACTTCCACAATGAAAGTTACACTGTACAGGCTTGGATTAAATGAAAACATATTCCATGGAACTAGGGATATGCAGAAATGCTCTCAAAAGTTTCCCTACTATTACCAACATACTTTTTTTTTTCCCCTTTTACTTGTGAACATCTTATTACTTGTGAACACATATTTCTCAGTATATCTTACCAGGATTTTCTTAGAATTTTATTTTTAATTAATATTAGAGATTAGAAGTAATATTCTGGGGGAGTAAAACACCTGAAATCTACAAGTCTTTATGGTTCCTACCCATGCACCCTGGAATTATCTGGGAGTTATGCTACAAAATCCCAACATTTCTAAACTGTGCATGGAATGCACTGGTAACTCAAACCTCAAATCCTCCCAATGTTGTCCATATCAGGGAGATGTTCTTCAGAGATCCTGGACTTCCTGCTGAGAGGCAGACAATACCCACAGCACAGCTTGACAGAGAACCAAGCTTGCCATGTAGCCACAAGCTTGGTTGGCAGTATCATGGTTGGCAGTAACTAAATGACCTCATTATTCATATATAATAAAGTGAGAGTGGGGAAACATGAACCTCCCCTCTCCGTTTCTCTTTCCTCCTTGCATTTTCCACCTGCCTCCTCAACATACTTCAAATTGCTGTAAACTGAGTCTAAAGTGCAAAGTAGTTTTTTGCTCAATTAACTCAGCAACAGGGAGAGGAGAGGAGAGGATGGAAGGCTTCCTTGTAGGCTCAGGCAAAAGCAAACTGCTTGTATAATCTTCCACCTTAATAACTGTTGCCATCTTGACCATTCTCTGATGTTGTTTGGCCACATGTCCCAGTTTTCATCTGTGAAATGTTGGAGGGTTTGCTTAAGTGCCATTTTTATGTCAATACAGTAGCACCCCATATCCATGAGGGATTCATCCCAGAGCCCTCTGCAGATACTGAAATCCATGGATAATAGCAAACGCCCCCCTCCGTTGCCACTGCCGCCACCGGAGCCAGCAGGTGAGCAAAGGGAGAAGGGAGCCGAAATTTCTCCTCCTCCCTTCCCTCCGCCCCCCCCATCACCACTGCCACCACCTGAACCATCAGGGGGGGTGAAGGGAGAAGGAAGGCAAGATCTCTCCTCCTCCCCTCCCTTCACCCCCTCCCCATTACCACTGTCACCACTGGAGCCATCAGGGGTGAAGGGAGAAAGGAGACAAGGTTTTTCCTCCTCTCTTCCCTTCGCCCCCCCCCATCACTACTGCCACCACTGGAACCATGGGGAGTGTAGGGAGAAGGGAGGCAAGATCTCTCCTCCCTCACTGTTGCCAACCACGGATAACTGAATCAGCGGATGGTGAATCAGCGGATACGGGGGTGCTACTGTATTCAAATAATCATGATGACCCAAGTTGCCCTTGTGCTCAGTTCCACACCACAAAGTCCCATTTGAATCCAATCCATAGATGTTGTTTCTTTGTTCTTGTTTTTAAGTGGATTGGTCTCAATAGTATTAAGTCTTGTCTAGTTTCCATTGGCATCAACATTAAGAGGTCTTTTCTAACAAAGTCCACACCATGGTAAGCAGTTTACTTTTAAACAGGATCAGCTTCAAGCTCAACCACTTTCATTCATCTTTTCAGACTCTTCTATAAATGCTGGGAGACTTTTCAGTACTCTTTTTATCCCTCTGAAACTTCCTTGGATGTTACATCTGAGCAGGTATCTCCAAATGTAGCTTTGCAGTTCACATAAGGTAAAAGTAACATTTGCTGGTGACTTTAGCAATCACAATTGCATATAAAATGACAACCTACTAAATTTATTTTTCTAAAAAGGGACTCAATGGCTTGAAGAGTAATAGAGTGGGCCCTTGGTATCCACTGGGTTTGGGTTCCAGGATGCCCCATAGAAACCAAAATCTGTGGGTACTCAAATACCTTTAAATACAGTGGCATAGTAAAATTATGTCCCTTATATAAAATAGCAAAATTAAGGTTTGCTTCTTGGAATTTGTTTATTGGGGGGGGGGGGTATTTTCAAGCCATGGATGGTGGAATCCCTGGATGCCAAATCTGTGGATACAGAGGGCCAACTGTACTCTTGTCAGCATCCATCAAATAATTGTTGATGTTGTGGGCAAGATTGCTCATGAAGCTTCAATTAGTCCCAAGCTGTATTTGGAGCAATCTGATGCCCAGTTGGGTGAATATGCAATAAGGGAGTATAGTTGCACCCTCTAGTCCCATACCTCAACATCATGTTGAACATGTCACCTCACGTTATCGTGAAGTGTAGAAATGCCATTAATAGAAAGGCCTATGCTAGGGTGAGCATGCACAGGTCCATTTTCACGTCATTTTCCATTTCCTGAATTTAGAGGGCTCTTTTGGCCATGAAGACAGGTCACATCATTGCGAATGCCTGCTTTGTCGGATGTGTTGGTATTTCCCACCCCCTTCTATTGACAAGACTGATGTTTCAGTCATATATGGTCACATTTTAAATAAATTTCCAGCTATTTCATGATTACTCCTACTGCTGCTACTGCTACTGGCTGGTATTCACTACAGCAGTTACAGATTTATAGCCTAGAGTTACAGATCCATAACTGCTCTGTGTGCACTAATCCTAGGTAGTCACAGCCCTCCTTAATGCCCAGAAGCCCCCAATCCACCTTAGGATCCAGCCACAGGATCAGGCAAGGGATGTCTGTTCAGCTGGTGATTGGAGCAGAATGGCATGCCCTGTGTGACTAATGAGGACATGGAGTCAGAGAATGATAACATGGAAGAAAACAGAGCTGTTGCTGAGGCCCCGGCACAAGTTTACCAGCACCTGTGCCAGCAGGGAGTTCTGCCAGCTTAAATAACCAAGCAGAGGAAGAGCCTAGCGCAAATGTATTGGCACCAGGTCTAGCAGGGAGTCCTACCGACTTAGATAGCAAAGAGGAGGAAGAGCCAAATTTACCTGTTCCATCTTTCAGCCAGCATAGATTAGAAAAGGAAGCCAGATACAGATCTCAGAGGCTTTATCTTAAATGCCAAGCAATCCAGGAGCACTTGTGGCAGCAGTAATTTGCCTATATATGCCTCAGGAAGCTGTGGAGAGTTTGTCAAAGGTTAACTGATTACCCTGGTGAAAGCTCTGGTGTTTGTTGACTGTGACTCTTCCTCCATGTTGCCTTGAATCTTGTTTGACTTCGGACGTCCTTGTGACTACGCTGCCTGCTAATCCTGTTTGATCTCGGACCTGCTATTGCCTGCTGTAAGCCTTGACCATTAAGAACTGTAACCTGGACAGCGTTTCTCCATGTTTGATTTTGCTGCTTCCAAAGGGACTGAACATAGCTTGTTATTGCATGTATTACTTTGCTCCATTTAATTACCTTGTTATTGCTAAGAGTTGGCTGCCTTTCCAGACATTGGTCTCATCTTCGCCACTCTTTCATTGTTTGTTTATTGTCAGCATCTGGCAGCTTTCCTGGACACAGAAAGAGGATGTTTCCACCCTGCTTCCATCAGTAAGTGAGCCTGTCAGAAGCAGGATGCCTGTCAAAAGTCCATGTCAAAGCTTGCTGGTGGGAGGGGGGTGGAAACATCATCATCCTGACACCTTGATCATTAGCTGAAAGGGCCTCCTTCTCTCAATCTGGCAGTTGGCTCTTAAGGTAGACCAGGGGCAGGATTGGGCCAGGAAAAGTTACTTAGTTACATCCCCTTAACTAAGTAGCCAAGCTAGGAATCCAGTGATTATCTTTATTTATATGTCACGCTTTCCTCAAGGCAACTTATGAATTAAAATTATTACAATATAGTTAAAAATATATAAGGGGTCAACATTAAAATAGAATTACACTTACACTTAAAAAATGATGAAAAGAAGTTAAAACAACACAGTTTTAAACAACACAGCATCCTCTTAAAAGCCCTTCCCTTAAAAGCCTTGTCTGAATAAATGGACATTTTCAGACGATTCTTGCTGTGCAAGGATCGCCCGGGAGAGGTTCGTCACAGCAGTGCAGCAGGGGGTCGATTTCGGACGATGCCATCCCTGCTGCAGGATCATTCATCCCTCTTGCGCTTAGGCTTAGAGCCTGCCACGCTATATTCAGCAAGATTTTATTCACGGACAACCTCCATGAATAAAATCTTGCTGAATATAGCGCAGCACAGTCCAAGCCTAAGCACAAGAGGGACAGACAATCCCGCAGCAGGGATGGTATTGTCCGAAATCGACCCCCTGCCGTGTTGCTGCAATGAACCTCTCCCGGGTGATCCTTGCATGGCAAGAATCATCTGAAAATGTCCAATGTTTTCACCTGCTCATGGAAGGTCAGCAAGATGGGGGTCATTCTACCCCCCCCCCCGAGGGAACAAGTTCAAAAGTCTAGAGGCAACTACCAAGAAGGTCCTACCTCATTTTCCCACCAACCATTACTATGAACACTGTCTGGCTCACTAGCATTTTTTTTCCCAACTGAGCTTTATTTTTGAACTCAGGTTGAGGGGCGGAATTGGCTGAATGGTTTCTATTCCTGACCTGAAAAGACTACCTTTGGAACCTTAGCTCCCAGAATCCTCCACCTTGCATGGAGATTTAGAGAACTGTAGTGCAAAAAGTAACTTGTCTAAACTCACCCTTTCAGATATCCATCCTGTACATACAGCTGCTGGAACTGGAGCACCATGGTGGATGAAACATCCAAGGATTGGGCTACAGAACCCCACCCTGCTAACTCACCAGATATAGGGATGCCCAAATAAAGCTACAATAAAGGTGTGCTCAGATCTTGGGTATTTTTCCCCTCAAGAACAACATATCCATTAGAGGCGTATGTCTAAGGAGAAGTTTGACTGTCTTATTTCTACTTTTCCTTATTGTGTCCTCTTTAAGTTGTTTCCTCCAACAAAGGTAATAGTGGCTTATAATTTTCATGTCAGCAGAGCAGTGAATCCACTCCAGATTTTAGTACAAACTTTAAATGAGCTATTGAAGGTGTCAACTCTATTTGACACCTCAGAGCTCCTTTGAAGTCTGAAGAAAAACATAGAGTGGATTCACTGCCCCACAGACATGGAAGCCACCAGATTCCACTACAGGGATGGGGAACTTCTTCTCCTCCTCCTGATGGACAAGGATCCAAATTGGGAAAGGTGTATTCAACCACTTTGGGGGTGAGACATCTCCCTGCTTGGGCCAGGGGCTGCACCTGCTTCCTTCTCTTTCTCCTCTTCTTCCTGTTCTGAAAAGCACTGTGTAGGCAAATGGGGTTGCATAACACAATCTACACTTAAGCAGACAACAAACTTGTGGCAAAGAAATAGAAACTAGAGAACAGAACAGAACACACAGTTTTCTTTTTACAAAGATGTTAGGGAGGGATCAGAAAGGGCCTTCTATGTACTATCTTTGTCATTTTAGGAAAGGGAGGGGGGGGAAGTCTTAGCCCCATTCCAAAGGTGTTGGGGCCTTTAAAGGGGAGCAGTGTAAGTGAATCTTCCCACATGTACCCTTCATTGGTCTTTTGATATAGTGATAGCTACAGTTCAAAGCTTCCAAGGCCCTCAACAGGTAATGTCATGCTTTGAAGCTCCCAAAATACCAATGCTCAATCGTCTTTGGTGAACCAGGACAGGTGTCCCTGTTGATTGTAGTGGAAAGGGGCACTGCACTTTTTACTAAGAACATTTTGTTTGAAATAGAGTGATTCTCAAATCTATACATCAAGTTATTATTGTATTTACTTTACCTAACAACATCAATATGAAGCAGGATGCAAGACTAAATCTGTCATGCTTTAGTTCTACCAAAATCAATGGAATGAATTTCTCACTGATTTAAACAGAAATAAGTCAGAGCTCGAAAAGGGCTACAGTTTCCAGAATTCCTTCAGCCATTCAGAACATTTCCAAGTTGTGACTGAAACATTACAAATTTACAGTACGGTCCTAGTTCAAGGATACTCTGACTGTAGGAGATTAGGGAGATTTTCAGACTGCACTGTTATAGTGTTACTATTCCACTTTAACTGCTCTGGCTTCCTCCTGTGGAATTCTGGGGTTTGTAGTTTAGTGAGGCCTAAGAGCTCTCTGGCTGAGAGTTGTAAATGCCCCTCCCTAAACTGCAAATCCCAGGATTCAAGAGGAGGGAGCGATAGCAAATAAAGTGGAATAGTAACACTATAACAGTGTTGTCTGAAAATCTCCTAGGACTGAGCACAAGCTTCTTCTGTCAACAGATAAATCTTTCTGCCAGCAGAACCCCTGCTGCTCTTTGATCTCAAAGAATTGCTGACAGAGCACTCTTCCAGGAGAACTGCTCTGCTAGTGAACTTTATCAGGAACGGCAAATATGGCATCATAACAGTGCCCAATTAATGCGCAAAGGTGCCCATTTCACACAATGTGCTTTTGCATTTTTGTGTTGTGAATATGGCGTTCTTTTTTTATTGATGGGCCAATCTGCCAATTGATGGACTGTGGTGTTTTTTCACGTAATTGTGAGCAACTGAAACTGTTCCCCATTCTGCTGGTGCGATTCTAGCATCAATGGGCAGTCCCCGCCAGAACACTTCCAGCTGAGAACATGAAAACTAGCTACATGACACTCTTTTTATGAACCTCCCCATTTTGCAGGCAAGTTTTTAAGTGTAGAGATTATCTAACATGCTAAATACGGCATTACATGAATGTCAGGAGATCGCTAAAGGGCTTCCCTTTCAGACGATGTTGTTCCTGTGTCATCATGCTCCCATTCAGCTGTCATTATGCTGGTGCTTCTTTTTATTCACAGGCTAAGCCATGAATAGATCCCCCATTCCGTTTCTGTAACGGAATGTCATGCAAGTGAAAAGGTGCCCGTTAATGCTTGTGTGATGCCAGCATCAATGGGAGGTCCGTGGCAGAACACTTCTGGGTGAGATAAGGACATCAAGGTAAGTGACACATTTTTATGACCCACCCGGGTTACTTGTAAAGTTTTAAGTGTGTTTAGGTACTTAGTGTAACGTTTTGTCTTTTATTTTGCTTTTACAGTTTGAATTTCCCACACTCTCGTCTTCTCATGAGAGCAGACAGGATTTCAATCCAGGAAGTGAAAGGAGCTCTGTTTGAGCTCCATTCACTCCTGGGCTGCCCTATTGAGGGAACGAGGCATGAAAAAGGTAGGTCTGGAAAGTTTTTCTTCTTTTACATGATAGGAACGGGAGAGGGGCGGGAGAGGAGACTGTGAGACAGGAATGCTTTTTTTGCTTCTGTCTGAAAATCTCCTGTGTTTCAGTCCTTGTGTGTTCATTTTGTTTGTTTTTTAATTTAGCTGTTTTTAGACTTTTAAGCACACTTGCATCTTCTCACAAGAACTGTTAGATCACACCCACCCACCAACGCAGAAGTATGGGGCTGCTTTTTCGTGCTATTATGGCAACATTTGATATAAAGGGTTATTTTGCTGGCACACTTAATGGTTTAAAATGTGGTGGGAAGGGAACGTTTTTAGAGGCCTGTCTGATAAAGTCCTAAGACTGGCAGGCAGAAGAGCCAAAGAAGGGTCAGGACACAGAAGGAGTTGAGTTATGTCAGAGCAAAACCTCCTCCAGCCCAGAGACACAGCCGCAATGCAGGCACAAAGTTTGGCCATGGTGGAGTTACTTTGGAGTAGCTTCCAACTTCTGTAGTCTGGGAAAGGTTGGGATTTAGCCCCACTTCCTCTGTCCCAGTCAGTTAGTTCAGCTGACCCAGGGCCAGTTAAGAATGCACCTATGGATAGCATACTATGTTTAATTCCAACTAGATTAGACCTATTAAACCAATAAGTACTTGGTAAGTCAACACTTAACAAAATTTCTATGTATTCACTGTATTTATTGGTTGGGTCTACTCTTTTAAGACTATCAGTTGGATTCAAGCCAATACCCCATATACACCAACAATGAGCAAAAGGTAGGTCAGGATCTGTTGGTAGATCTCTGGGTGATATTCAGTAGGCTGGCAAGGTTTTCTGACTCCCACTTGTTTCATCACAGCAGCAACAAAGTGATTAGTATTTCCTAAATTGTATTCTTGAATTTAAGGAAGCTTAGAGAGGGAGGTGTAATAATAATGATAATAAAATTTATTTATATCCTACCCCTCTACAAAATGCAATCAGAGTGGCTTACAACATTAAAATATACACCCAAAAACCCTCCATCCCACCCCCCTCTTAAAATACAATTAAATAATTCAAAAATATAAAACATACTTAAAAATACTAAAAATAAACAGTAGACAGTGGCTGTAGTGGGATCGGGACAAATTTCTGATGGCCAGGTATGTATTCAGGAAAGGCCTGCCAGAAGAGATCCATTTTAAGAGCTTTTTTAAGAGTGGAGTTCCCTGTGGAAGGACTGGAGAGTCTATTCAGTTCTAATGCTCAGAAATAAGTTCTGGGGCTCAGGATATTTGCACCAGGTGCCAGTTGATAGATTGTGAGGGTGAACTGAAAAACAAAGCAGCTACCACAAGCTTGAGACTTCCGACCTTAGATGCATGCCACCATGAGGGAGGAAAGAAGACAAAATGTGAGAAATAAATAATAAAACAAATAAATATACATGACACATAACAGGATATCATACCCCACAAGAGTCTGCCCCAGTGTGCTTACAATCTAAACCAAGGTAGACCATACTGAGTAAAGTGAAGAAAACTCTAGCTGGGCTTCAGTTTAGCCAAACTGGTATTTCATAAATAATTTTAGCACTGCAAACAGGAGACAGCCCAGGGGCTTACACTCCATACCTATGGCTAGAAACAAAGAGGAAAAGACCTACACGTTGCTAACAGTGCTCATTTACACGAGCCAGGATATAGCAGCTCCCTGCTGGTGTATCCTGGCTCACGGATCAGGTCCATTCCTCCCCAGTTACCACCTCCAAATGTGCCGGAGTCCAGACAGGCAAGCCGGCCTGTTGCTGCCACTGCCATCTCCTGTGCTCTCCCATAAGTGATGAAGCTGGCCTGCAATATGTGACCAAGGCCCCCTGCATGTGAGCAGCCTTGGTCACATGCTGCAGGAACTCTTCCTGGATTTGGAAGAGCAAGGCAGACCAGCAGCTGTAGTGATGGACTAGCCGGCCAGGACGGGCTTCTGCAGACACACAGGGCCCAATCTATCCCTTCCTGGCAGGAACAGATGGAAAGATTTAAAAAAAAATATGGTACAGGGCCCTCCCCAGTCTTCCCCCTGCCTGAGCCCTGTATCTGCCCCAGGAGTGGTGAGGACTGCCCGGGGGCAGAACAGGGCAACCCCCCCTGCATTGTCAGGACTGCAGGGCTCTAAGATGGGGGCAAGATGGGGAATATTCCCATGTAGACAAGCCCATAGATAGAGATCAGTGTTGTGCAGAAGGAATGAGTCCCTCAGCAATAAGGACACTAATCAAACTGCCTCCCAGGCCTCACCTGAACAGCTCATGTGTTTACCATGCACAACTAGAGATGTAAAATTTCTGGAAATTTTGAAGCTGTGGGGGGAAAAAAACACCATTTTTTTCAACAACAACAACAAAATCCAGAAAAAAATGGGAATTTTGGGGGGAAATTGAAAAAAATGCAACATTAGCACTTTTTACAGATTGAAAGTCACTCTGTTACTTTAGGAACATAACATATGACTATGTACAATTTGATCTGGCATAAAATTATCACAATTAGTATATTAAAAATAGAGTGTATTCAAACAATTATTACAAACAGAATTTACTTTTATTTATTTTTAAATTTTTATTTGTAACAAATGGAACAACAATCTCCTGAACTGTATGGAGCCTCTTACTCTTTTCAATTTTTTCAATTTTTGGAAAAAAACAAAAAAAGCTTCAGGAAAAAAATAGTTTTTCCCCCTGAATTTTTCCATTTTTTTCCTGGGTCTTCACATCTCTATGCCCAACCCATGCTGAAGGCACTGTTCAAAACCCATTCTTGCATCTTCTGCTGTTCCCAGCCTGATTTATCAGCATGATAAAACATGTGACGTGGCGGGAAGGAAAGAATGGCAGGAGAAGGACTTACGAAATTATCCAGGTATTTTCAAAGAATATTTTTTTAAAAAGCAAACAAAACCTTTCCTGTCCAAACTGCTGTGTAATGGCCCTCCAAAAAAAGAAATGATTTTTTCTTATAAGAAGGGAGCATTCAAATCACTGGAGAGAAATGAGCATTTTCTCTTCTTCTAAATTCTTCTCTTTCTTTGGGAGAGGAATAAACCATGCCAAATCCAAGGCTGGCCTATTCCTTTCCCCCATCCCATTTCCTCAGTTTTATAGCTAGTTGTTATGTGAATTAGCAAAGACATTTTGAACAAATGTTAATGCATTAAGAAGATAATGAATGTCAAACTTTCCATAGATCCTTCAACTTTTTAAAATTGACCTTATTGAAAAGTAATCCTTTGGCATTTTGGCACACCCAGAGCTGATTGTATATTTAATTGTTGTAGCATGGGTGTGATATGCAAGTTACTGGTTACTCAATACAACATTGTGTGTTTCATTGAGACAATACAGAACATAAATATTCTACTTATTTATATTCAGGGACAAAGAATGGAGATTAAGGGTGCAGCAAAACTGATTAAAAAGACCAGAAACCTCCAGATTTTGTTCCTGTTCATTCCAATTTTATTTTGGAGATCTATATATGTTTTGTTTGTAACAGATTGTTTTTGTTTTTGGGGTTTTTTTGGGGGGTGGGGGCTTATTAGCTCCTAGTATGATTAGAGACTTTTTATACCCGCTCCCCAGGTCAGTTTATTTTAACGCCATATAAAATAGGAAAGAACAGGAAGAAAATCAGTCTGGATGCACCCTTATAATTTTTATTTGTACCAGGGGTGGACAGGCCCACAAGAGCTGGTTTGGGGCCTAGTGAAAACACTTTTAGCCTGCCTGCCTAGGGTTGCCTCTAGATTTTTTAAAACAGCCAAGCCATACAAGGTGGCCCTTTTTGTTGCCAGGCCAGTTCAAGATTGGGCATTACATTATATCCTCCAACTGTCCCAATTTGGCAGGGACAGTCTACATTAATCCTATGCCACCCCACTTTTTCAGCTGCTTTAAAAAGTCCTATTTTCTCTCTCTTCCTCCTATTTCCACCTTTTCTCCTCAACTTACTTCAGTTGCTCCAGACTGAGTTTAACATACAAAAGCAGGGTACACTCATCAGAGCAGAGGTGAGGAGAGGACAGGAGACTGTGGGACCTTGAACTTCCCTATAAACTCAGAACATTATCAGACAAATGTCTAAAAATGCTGAAATTCTGCAAGTGAGGAAAGCAGAAATATAGTGGCATTATAGCACTTACTTTCACACGTTGCAGTAATCGTGCGATAAAACTGCCATGGAATTATCACATGCCCACCACTAGCACTTTAATGGGAACTTACTTCCATAATTTAGCATGGGCAAGATTTCAGAGGTTCTTGCGAGAAGAAGCGAGTGTGCTTAAAACTCCCAAAACACTTAAATTAACTAAGTAATTGTACACACAAGCACTGAAGAAAACATAAAAACTTGCCAGAAAAATGGGAAAGTTCTTAAAAAGTGTGTCCTGTCGATCACCTTCACATTGTCACCTGGGTGCCAGTTACACGGCAGTTTTTGTCGTGGGCATACTGTGACTTCCTGATCCCTTATTCGTCCCATGCTGTTTAAACGATTTTTGTCCCTCTTATGGAAATTCCGGAAGATCCCGTGATTCATATTTACACGGCATCAGGTCCCGTATTTTTTCATTTATCCCGCATTCTTATATCCCGTGCTTTTGCTGTTTATACATGTTTAGCGTACCGGGATTTTTTTTAATTTTTTTTATTTTTATTATTTATTTAATTTTTTTTTGCTGTCAATCAAGGATGTAATTACTCATGTTTTCACAACCTCGGTGACGTACTTCCTTTAGAGTTCCTCGCCACGAGCGATGCTATTGGCTGGCTCGGGAGTGGGGGAGAGATCAGGGGGCAGAGGCTTGCGTTTGTCCTGCCTCTTTAAAATGTTAACCCTTTAAGCAGAGGCAGCTGTGGAGTGAGGTTTCAAGCCAGTGACACACAAGGCATTTTGAAAGACCCAGACACTGGCATTTTTAAATTTTTTACTGTGCCTTGAGGGAGGGGGATGAATGAATGTGTGATCTTTCGCTCAGACACTGGCACAAAGCTGGAAGGAGGCAGGAACAATCAGGGTTAAACCCTGTGCTTTCCTTTTGAAATCAAGCCGAGTACGGGGGGGGGAGAGGCTTGCAATTGCCCTTGTCTCTTTAAAATGTTAACCCTTAAAGCAGAGGCAGCTGTGGAGTGAAGGTTTCAAGCCAGTGACACACAAGGCATTTTGAAAGACCCAGACGCTGGCATTTTTAAATTTTTTACTGTGCCTTGAGGGAGGGGGATGAATGAATGTGTGATCTTTCGCTCAGACACTGGCACAAAGCTGGAAGGAGGCAGGAACAATCAGGGTTAAACCCTGTGCTTTCCTTTTCAAATCAAGCCGAGTACGGGGGGGGGAGGCTTGCAATTGCCCTTGTCTCTTTAAAATGTTAACCCTTAAAGCAGAGGCAGCTGTGGAGTGAAGGTTTCAAGCCAGTGACACACAAGGCATTTTGAAAGACCCAGACACTGGCATTTTTTTACTGTGCCTTGTTTGGGGGGGGGATAAATGAAAGTGTGTTCATTCACTCAGATGCTGGAATATTTTACTGTGCCTTGGGGGGGGGGTGATGAATGTTTGATTATCGTTCAGACCCAGGGAGGTTATCAAAGCAGGGGATGAATGGGTGACCCTCTGCCCACCACAATCTCTTTGTAACATGCAGTTGAGGAAGAGGTTAAAGCTGAAGGGTTTGCAGTGTAGAAATCCATTTTAAAAGGTGATTTAGTACACACGCACCCACACACACACACACAAACCTTCGTGCAGCTGGAAGGGATGCCTTTGTTTTCAGCTGGTGAGGCTGGATCTGTTGAATGGGTGACTGACCCCTCCTTTTCTGGTTGCTGCTTTCTGAGCCCGCCCCCAGTCACCATTTCCGGTCATCACCTAGTACCAAGATAGCTTGTCCTGGGCTGTTTACATTTCCGATTTTCCGAATCCTCCAGTAACTTTTTTAAAAACCAGCACAAACTGCGGGACTGGAAGTCCCACAGGTTGAGGGATAAATGGTGGCCCCCCCTTCCGAAAATCACGTGCCCGACCCGATGTACATGTAAACAACCAGGGTTCGACACGAATTCTTCCCACTACATTTTCATCGTGTAAACGGCACCCTGAAGGTTTTCTCAGTTGCAGTGAGAATGTGGGAAAGAGGGCCCATTTACAGCAGGATGTGGTTTAATACGCCTTCAATACCATGAAAAAAGCAGTATTGAAGATCTATTGATGGGTTAGCCCATCAATTAAAACCAACACCTTATTTGCAGCTGGAGCACAGAATGGCCATGGGTGCAGGATGACGTTGTGTGATAGTAGGACCTGTTTGTGCTACTGTGACATCATAATTGTGTGATTTTTGCTGCATCTGATAATGCCCTTAGGTAAAAGCAAATTGCTGCAGCCTCTCCTAGAGTGTGTGTTCTTCCCCATTAATAGCTGTTGCCATCTTGACCACCCTCTCGTGTTGCTTAGCCGTACATGTCCCAGTTTTCATCTGTGAAATGTTGAGGGAGTATGTACCTGAATAAGATTGCCAGAATGAAAACTGGAGAGGGCTTCTGTGTCTTTAATGGTTGTATGGAAGAAGGAATTTGAACAGGTGTTGTGTCACAACCAGATAACAAGCAGCACCTGCTAAAGCTCCCTCTTCTGTACAGCTATTAAAAATACATAACCCAACTCCAGTTTTCATTCTGGCAACCCTATGCCAGTCCTACATATAACCACATCAAGTCTCACAAATGGAGGGCCTCTCACAAGAGTTCCAGTCTTCCATGGGATTGGTGATCTCACAAGAGCCTCGAACAAAAGGCCTTCCTCTCACAAGACTTGAGGCATACCCCCTGATATTTCACAGATGAAAACCATGACACACATGGCCAAACAACATGAGAGTGTGGCCTAGATGGAAAAGACATTAATGAGGAAGAACAAACAAGCTAGGAGAAACATCAGCAGTTTGCTTTTGCCTGAGCCTACTGGGCCTTGGGGCCACAACCAGCACTTCCCCATCAAGCCTTATGACCTCTGACCCCTCCAGGCTTCCTGGAGTGTCTTTTTTTTTGTAAAACAAACAAACAAACAAACATGGGGGGGATTCCCTCCAGGACTGGGAAGTCACCTTTTAAACAGTTTGTGTTAACATTTATAAAACCCATATTTTTAAGAACAAAAGTGGACTTCTGGACTAATTTTGTTTTCTTTTTCATTTTGGGATACCTTTGGCAGCTCCCCCACAAGTGTTCCAAGAGCAGAAAACTGTTCTCCAGACCCACCATAGATCCAGAAAGAAGGACAGATCAGGAGGAAAGGACAGAGCAGGAAGCTAGAATAAGAAACAAGTCAGGTTAGGACCAAAAGACAGGACCCACCCAAGATATTTTGTTGTCTGAAGTAGAGGAGCAGATAGGAACCTCCCCTGCACATGCAAACAGCTGCTCAAGTCAAGATAAAATGAAAGTAATAACAAAGTAAGTGCCCAGCAATTTGCTGTCCTTTCATTACAGATGTCCCTTCATATTTGCTACGGTTTGGTTCCAGGACCCACCCACCCCGCCGTGGATAACATAATCTGAATATTCAATAGAATGTAGGCCTATTATTTCCTGTTTGTTGGTCTTAACCACACCCTATCTCTTCCTTTGTCACTCAGTTTGATTTTGTTTGATTGTTTTGGTAGTCTACAGTATGCTCTCTCTCCTCCATGCTTGAAGAATACATGTTACAAAACCACTCACCATAAGATATTATGAAATCTTTAGCATTTCTAAACACCATACCTGCTTTATTTCTTTTTTTTATAGTTTATTTTTTTATTTCTCCAAAAATCATTAAAATCAAACATTATACATTCAAAGTACAGTTGCTTACACACCCTTAACATTTACAATCGATTATTGTAGTTCTTTTTTTCTTCATACATTCCTTCTTCCATTCTACTTCTAACATATCGCTCAATCACACTGCATTGTACTTCCTTCCGAATGCTCACAATTGATTGCTCTTTTATACTCTTTTTTCCTTATTACTCTTCAGTCCATACAATAAATACCCTTATTTCACTATTTCAATGTCATTTTCCTTTATTTCCTTATCTGTTTTTTAATGCCACTGTCTCATGTAACTAGTCTAAATGCTACATTTGTATTGACATTTTAGTTTATTGAGAGTTTATTAATTTATATGCTTGTCATTTCACTTGTTTGTTCTAAAGCTCCTTCCATATTAGTTTATGTAATAATTGTTTTAGCATTTCCCCATCTTTGTTCTAAATATTTAGATAATTTAATCCAGATTTGTTGATTCTTGTCTATATACTTACCTTTTATAAGCATGGTCAATTGATCTGTTCCTATCATTTCATGGGTTTTTATTAGCCACTGGTCTATTGTAGGTGTCTCAGAGTTTTTCCACATGGATGCATATGTTAATCTTGCTGCCGCCAGCATGTAGAGTAATACTTTTTCCTTTTCTTGGCCTAACTTCTCCTCTTGTATACCCAATAGGAAGGTTTCAGGTTTAAATGAGATGTTGAATTCTAATATTTCATTACAAATTTTTTGAATCTGCAACCAGAATTTTCTGGCTTTGTCACAGGTCCACCACATGTGGTAAAATGTTCCTGGGTTATGTTCACATTTCCAACATTTACTGCTCGTTTTTTTGTACATTTTGGCCAATCTGTGCGGGGAGAGATGCCATCTGTAGAACATTTTGTAACAGTTCTCCCGAATATTCTGGCTTAAAGTAAATTTCATTTTTTTTGTCCACATTTCTTCCCACTTTTCCAATTCTATTGGGTGTCCAATGTTCTGAGCCCATTTTATCATGTTCTCTTTGACTGCCTCCTCTTGAGTTTCCCATTCTAGCAAAATTTGGTAAAATCTGGTGATCATTTTTTTATTTCCAGGGTTTACAATTTTATCCCATATACAGTTTGTATTTTCTATGCCCTCCAATTTTATATCCATTTTAGTTCTTTCTCTAATTTGTCTGTATAGATACCAGTGACATATTATTCCGTCTTTTTCCAATTCTTCTTGTGTTTTAATTATATATTGTCCATTTTCAATCTTTAAGATGTCTTTGTATGTTATCCAACTCTGTGATTTTGTCTTTTCTCTGCTAAATAGTGCCTCATGGGGCGACATCCACATCGGTAATTTTGGACATAATCTTGCCTTATATTTTTTCCATATTTTTATTAAAGCTCTTCTAATGAAATGATTATTAAAATCTCTGTTGACTGCTTCCTTATTGTAGAATAAATATGCATGCCACCCAAATCGATTGTTCGTTCCTTCAAGTCTTAATAATTTTGAGTCCTCTAATGTTGTCCATTCTTTTATCCATGACAAACCACAAGCTTCATAGTATAATTTTATATTTGGTACATCAAGGCCGCCTCTTTTCTTTATGTCTTGTAAAACTTTCATTTTTACTCTGGGCTTTTTTTCCATCCAAATGAATCTGGAGATATCTCCCTGCCATTTCGTAAATACTGTATTGTTATGTATAATGGGTATCATTTGAAATAGATATATCAGTTTAGGCAAGCAGTTCATTTTAATTGTCGCTATTCTACCGAGAAAAGATAACTTTAAGTTTTGCCAGTTTTTCAAATCTTTTTTAATTTCTGTCCATAATTTCTCATAGTTATTTTGGAACAATTCAGAATTTTTATTTGTTACATCTATTCCTAAATACCGTGCTTTTTTGACTATTTTGTATCCCGATTTTTCCACCAGTATCTCTTCCTCTTCTCGCTTCATATTTTTTGTTATTATTACCGTTTTTTCCTTATTTATTTTCAGTCCCGTTAATGTCTCAAAGTCTTTTAGTATTGTTTTTAATGTCGAGATTTCCTCTATTGGATCCCCTAATGATATCAATAAATCATCTGCATATAACTTTATTTTGTAGTTGTATTTGCCTAATTTAATTCCTTGTATTTTGTTTTCTTCTCTTATTTTTATGCTCAAAATCTCCATTACTAGCAAAAATAGTAATGGGGAGAGCGGACATCCCTGTCTCGTACCTTTTTGGATTCGTATTTCCTTTCTTCTTTCCCCATTTATTATTAACTTTGCTTTCTGGTCATCATAAATTGCTTCAATCCATTTTGAAAATTCTTTCCCTGCCTTAATTATATCCAAAATGTTCGCTATTATTTCCCAATTCACGTTGTCGAAAGCCTTTTCGATATCCAAAAAGATTAAGGCAAGTTTCTTGTCTACCTGACAATCACAATATTCAATCAAATTGAGGACATGCCATATATTATCTTTTATGTATCTTCCGGGAATAAAGCCTCTTTGGTCTGTGTGTATCCAATCTGCAAGAACTTTCTTCAGTCTGAAGGCCAGGATTGATGCAAAAATTTTATAGTCTACGTTTAGTAATGAAATTGGGCGATAGTTTTTTGGATCTTGTGAGTCCCTGTTTTCTTTGTGTATTAGTATTATATTCGCCTCTTTCCAAGAGTTAGGTATAGCTCCTTTTTTTATTTTGTCTAGAGTTTTTTTCAAAGGTAGGATTAATTGGTCCTCCAAAACTTGATAATATCTTGGAGTAAACCCGTCTGGGCCTGGCGAGTTCCCTATCTTCATTCTTTTAATCGCCTCTGAAATTTCTGCAACTGTTATTGGTTGATTTAATCTTTGCCGCTGCTCTTCAGTAAGTTTTGCCAATGAATTATCCCCTAGAAAAGCTTGTATACTTCCTGTATTTGTTTCTCGTTTTTTATATAATGATTCATAGTATTTCCTGAATATTGCTTTAATTTTATCTTGGTCAGAGTATATCTGTGCTCCTTCCTTAATCTTAGCGATGTGATTTCTTTCTTTTTCTTTCCTTAATTTCACTGCTAGCCACCTCCCTGGTTTGTTTGAGTGTTCAAATTGTACTTGTTTTATGTATTGTAGCTTTTTATGAATTTCTTCTATTGTTTCGAATGATAATTGCTGTTGTAGTATTTTTAAATCCCTTAATATCTGTTTGTTTGATGGGTCATCTTGGAGATCCCTTTCTTTTTTCCTTATTTCTTCTTTTATCTTTGTTGTTTTCTCCATTTTCCTTTTTTTAATTTCTGCTGCTTGCTGAATAAAAAACCCTCGCATCACTGCTTTTGAAGCCTCCCATACCGTAATTATATCTGTCTCACCATTCATATTTTCTTTGAAATACCAATTGAGAGTTTGTTTTGCTTTTTGGACTATTTTTTCTCTTTGCAAGATATTGTCACTCAGTCTCCAGTTGTATTCTGATTTGCTTTCTTTTAGTTCCAGCTTCACCGGATTATGATCTGACCAGATCCTTGGCAATATTTCGATCTTATGTATTGTGTTGCACATGTTATTCGTTAACATATAGAAGTCAATCCTCGAGAACGACTTGTGTCGTTCTGAAAAGAATGTATAATCTCTTGCATCGTTATATTTATATCTCCATGCATCTGTTAATAATAAGTTTGTTGTCATCTTAAAGAAAGTCTTAGGTAATTTCTCTTGTCTTGCCTTGATTTTTTGATTTGATTGTCTATCCAGTGTTGGCGCTATCACCCCATTCCAATCTCCAAATAGCATCATCCTGTCATAGTTGTATTCCGTGATCTTCCTCAGTAACTCCTCAAAGAATTTGTCCTTGTTTTCAAGTGGTGCATATAATCCCAGTATCAATGTTTTCTTGTTTTGTATAAACCCTTCTAAACCTATGTAGTGGCCTGTGGGGTCAGTGAATAGTTGTTCTACTTGGATTCTATGGTTTACATATATTACTACCCCTTTTTTCTTTTTTTCGTTCGCTGAAATAAATTCTGCGCCTAATTTTTTATTTTTCAGTAATTTTATGTCACCTTTTCTGACATGAGTTTCTTGGAGGCATATTATGTCCAATTTCTTTTTCTCCAAAAGATGAAATATTTTCCTCCTCTTTTCAGGCACATTTAGTCCTTTAACATTCCAAGTAATAATTCTTAAGTTCATAATTAGTTAATACAAAATGTCTTTTTTGTTTTTACTCTATCTCTTCTTCTTCTTCTTCTCCGGGATCTTCTTTCCCCTCTTCTTCCTGTTCTTCTTCCTCTACGCTCTGTCTAAGTTCTGTTTCTTCTCTTTCTTCCTCTTCTACTCTTTGTTCTTCTTGTGTCTGTTGCCTTTGAGTATATTTGTATCTTGATTTTAAATTTGTCTTAAATTTTTCTAAGAATTCCTCCGCTTTTTTTGGTGTGTCAATTTTGAAGAATTTTTGTTTGAATTTAAAGGATAATCCTTCCAATTTCTCCCATCTGTATGGGATTCCGCTTTGTCTTAACTGTGTTGTTAGGTTATTGTAATTTTTCCTCTTTTTCAAAATTCTCATGGGGATATCCTTATACATCATCACTTCGTTATCATCAATTTGAAATTTGTGATCATAATTTTGTTGGAGTATTAGATCTCTCGTTTTCTTCCTCACAAAATACACCACCACATCTCTTGGTAAATTCTTCTGTTTCGCCACTTTCGATGAGATTCTATAGATTTTATCTATTTCCCACTCCAATTGTGTTTTTGTTTTCCCAATAAATTTTGCTAGTTTTGGTATTAAGTATTTGTATAAATCTTCGTTTTCTTGTTCTTTTATCCCTCTTATTTTTATACAATTTTCCCTCCATTTCAGTTCTTGGAGGGCTCTTTCATCCAAATCTTGCTCCTGGGCTTCTTTTAATACTCCTGTTCTTGTTTCTACCTGTTCAACTCTATTTTCTAGCATATCCACCTTCTCTCTTAGTTGTCTCGTGTCTTCCATTACTTTCTGTATTGAGTCCTTTATCCCTTTCAATTCTTTCTTCATTTCTTGTTTAAGTTCCGTTCTCATTTCCTTCATTTCTGCTCTCATCAGTTTTATTTCTTCTAATATTGATGATAGATTTGGGTCTGATGCTCTTCTAGTTATTTGTAGGGTTGACTGTGTTATATTTTTCCTTGTTGTCATCTTTTCTCCTACTTTTCTCTCTCTTCCAGCTTTCTTTCTCTTTGTGTTTCCACCTACTGTTTCTTGTTTCTCCTTTCCTCTCTCTCCTCTTCCTCTCTCTTCTATTCTTCCTTTTCCGCTCTTCTCTCTTCTTCCCTTTCCTATCTCCCTCTTCTAACTTCTTTTCCTCCTCTTTTTCCCTTTTCTTTTTTCCTCCCCCCTTTTTTTCCCTTCTTTTACGTTTATGGTGGTGCAATAGTTAATTTAGTTCGTCAATTTGTTTTAAATTAATTGATTTTAAGAATTATCTATTTAGTCTACAAAGAAGGGGAAATTGTTGTTAATGTTTTTTTCCTTATGTTTTAAAATTTTACTTTTAAATCTAAATTTAGAATTCGAATTTGCACTCTCTATAAACTAAGATGTGTTAGATTGCTTCGTTATGGAACAAGGAGTAGGGAAAAGAAAAGAAAGAAAAAAGAGAAGAGAAGAAAAAAAAAAAAAGGAAAATTTTCCAAACTGTATTTCCTTAAATGATCAGAATTATCTATAAATTGTCTCACAGTATTGTCATAACAATAGCGATAATATTTATGAAGTTGTTATAATGCCCTAAATTTACTGAAGTTTCTTTGTCGTTTCTATATGATCCCCTTGCTGAAGGAGATAATATCTGTAATTTTTCCAATACTGTTAATACAGGTAACAGTTGTCAACTCAAACCAGCTTCTTTACAAACAAATATACCCAAAATTTCCTATCGTTCCTTCTCTAAGGTTATTACCCCCCTCTTTCCTTTCCCCCCTCTCTCCTCCTCCCTTTCCCTCCCTTTGTTTATCACACTTTCCTCTCCCAATAAGCGCTTCCTTAAGTCCTCTTCACTTTCCCGCACCTTCAACCACTTGCTTTATTCCTCTATCTCCCTCTCTCTTCCCGCCTTCTCTCTCTCTCCCTTCTTATCTCACTCTCCTTACGTCATGTACCTGGTGTTCTCTATCCCTTTCACTTCCCTTCCTTTCTCTCCCTTCCCCCTCTGTCTCCTTTAACTTAGATCTCTTATGTTAAAGTGTTGTTTTCCGACCGCTGATTTCCCGCCCACTTTCTACCTCCCGGTTTTCCGTCTCCCCTCTTATATCTTGACTATATGGGCTATTTACTTATCTTTTAATATTTCTACCTGTATGCTTATATTATTTCTTCCCTCTTGCTCTCTTCCTCTTTGTCTATCTCACTATATTTCGTTAGACAATTCTTCCGTTCCTCCTCCCCTTTTTGGTTTCTCCTCCTTTCCCTCTGCCTTAGCCAGTTACTATATTCCCACCAGTCTCCACCGTTTGTTGAAATATGTTATATCACAGTCCCAATTTTACTTCCAAATTGGACCCTATTCCCAGCAATTCCTTACCACCTCCCCTTATTGTGTATGTCCTTGTTTTACCTGTCCCTTCCGCAGCTTAAATCCTTTCGGAATTAACTTTTCCCGTTTCGCCGTTTCGCCTCTAACCGCTTCAATAAAGTTATTCGTATAGCTCTTCTGTCCTTTGGCTTATTCTCCCATTTCTTACCTAATCCTCCTTTTCCTTTTCAGAAATATTTCTGTGCCCTGTTTTGTATTCTTACTTTGGATATGTAAATATCACGCAGTTTGTTTTCCCTTCTTAATCCCCCTTTTTTTCCCCCTTTTATAAACCTTGAAACCCCGAGTCTACCCGCTTCTTCCCTTTGTCCTCTCCCTCGTTTATTCCCTCCCTCCTATAAACCTTATGAACCTTTAAGCCACCTTTAATTCCCCAGTCGCCCCAGTGTCCACCCGCTTCTCCCTCCCCTTTTTTTTTCTTTTTCTTTTCTTTTACTTGTCAATGTTATAATTATTAGCTTCCCCAATTCAAACTTATGTATTATGTTAAAGTTTACTTATACTATAATAGTCTTTGTTAAATTCTCTCTTAATCCGGGTTCCACTGTCCCTGTTGCGTCAGCGTCTTCTCCTTTCCTCCCCCGTCTAGTCCGATCAGTTAGACAGTCTCGCTCCCAGTCCTGTTTAATATGTCGCCATTTTGTATCCTTTTTTGCAGTCCGTTAGCGTGTCTGGGATTTACCTTCTCCTCCTCTCCGTAGCACATCAGGTTTATATAAATGTATAGTCCAATTCAGTAAATATATAGTCCAGTTCAGTCCTTTACTTTATCAGATTGGTGTGTCAGATGAATTCTTCAAAGAATCTTTAAGAAAAACGAATCTCAGATCAAAAGTTCTTTTTTTTTTGACTGGTCTTTATAGTCTATCCCACGCTATCAACTCCAATAGATCAAATCAGTCCAATCAAATCCGCAATCTAATCCACAGATGGTGTTATATCAGTCTATTATCAGTCTATTAGTCAATGTTTGTCAGAATCACAATACAACCCGATGATATTTTGTAGCATTTATGTTACAGTCCATTATTGTCTGTACTCACTGTCCGCGAGTTCTCGCTCCTTCCTTCCCATCTGTCAAGTGAAAAGTAGCTGGAAGGAAACACTGACCGTGAAACAGTCGGCTCTTTTATCCTCTGCAGTTGTTTTGTTCTTGTTGATTTATTTAAAAAGCTGGCGGCGGCGCTTGTGCCGGCAAACAGCCGGCTACAGACACGTGGCGGTGGTTCTGCTCCGATCCCCTCTGCACGATCTCCCCTCCGATCTACCGTCAGGTGTCGGATCCTCAGGGTGATTCAGGCAGGAACTGGATCTCTGTGAGCCCCCTCCGTTCTCTCCGTGCCGAGAGAGAAAATTTTGCCTGACAGCTGGTTGAAGTCAGGCTGCAACCCCGTGCTGTCGTCTCCCACCGAGAGAGCACCTCAGTAAGAGTCCGTTTGCGACGCCATTGCCAACCGGAAGTCCATACCTGCTTTATTTCTGTGGTAGACCCTGTGTGGGGGTGGAGGTGGTGTGGGACTGGTTGTTGATCATGTTCTGGTTGTCAATGTTATTTACTCTGTTTGTGAGATACACTGCTATCTCTCACATTCTCCAAAAGACTAATAGTGTGGGTGGTTCACCATATGGGACAGCTACTCCTAGACCTTGAAGTTTCCAGTTTGAACCCAGGAAGCACCTGATACACAGCTGCTTGATAATGACTTGCACTGCACTAGAACCAAGGGTGAATGTTGACATTTCAGTAAAGTTTCCATAGAGCGGGGAATCTAAGATCGAATATATGGTATTCAGTCTAGTAGGAATGGTACGGTATGGTATTCAGTCCAGCACAAATCCACCAATACCTATCAATTGTAAGCCACCAGGATAGATAACTACAGCCCATCAGCCATGTCTGGTGGCCTATGTGTGTATGTTCTTTCACTTGTCGACTTATGGTGACCCCATGAATTTCATAGGGTTTTCATAGGCAAAGAATACTCAGAGATGGTTTTGCCAGTTCCTTCCTCTGAAATATATCCTACAGCACCTAGTATTCATTGGCAGTCTCTCACCCAAGTACTAACCAGAGCGCACCCTGCTTAGCATCCAAGATCAGACAGAATCTGGTGCTTTTTGGATATTTAGGTCCCTTGTTTGGTGGCCTACCTGGGAGCTAATCTATCTTCAATTTTTGATTCCTGCTGTAGTGTCAGATTGCAAAAATAAGAGGGCTGTCAACAAAGATGTTTTTATGGGTAATGTGAGATAAAAATCTCAGAAAAGTTCTCCAGGAGAAAAGGTGGTCCTTTGAGAAATTTCAGCTCCTCTCTAGAATGCCACCAAGTGTGAATGGTAGCCTTTTTCCCCCCTGCATCTGCCAGCTGTTTGTTGAAGGTCTTTCCGGGGAGAAGAGACTAAAATCCCACACATGAGTCTATCACTGTTGGGTTTTATTTTGTTATCAGTGGTGTTGAGTGATTGACCACAAACCAATGGAAGCTGCATGTGGTTGTTTCCTATCATGAAATACCCATTGTAGCTCTAAGTTAATCGATCTGTTTGCACTTATTTGTCTCAGTCTCCTTATTAAAGTACCATCACCACAGGAGCTATTTGTTTCCTCTGGAAATCTGTATTCTAATATTTATCCTGGTCATGCAAGACTAGGCAAGTGAGAACCACATGCTGTTGTATTATGTATGTATTTGTAGCCCTCTAAGTCTGCAGGTAAATGCAGATTGGGGATATTAGATGGTCAAGGTATGAGAAGAGCTCTTCTAGTGTCTTCCCCCCTGCCTCAAAATGGAGATGTCTTATGAATCTGCTTTATCTGGTGTTTTCAGATTGTAGTTCTGGTATTTAGGAAGCCCCTGACAGCCAGATAATGCTCTATATGCACGCCAAACAAAGAATATACCAGAACTTCTATGAGATGGTTTCAATTTGGGGTTGGGTTGTTGTTGTTGTTAATAAGTAATAATGGTAAAATCTTTTGATCATTTTTATTTAAAAATAGACTTCATAGAAACTTAACAACAAAACAACATAAAATAGAGCCAAAACATTTCTGTGTCTCCAGAGAGGTTGGTTGAGTAAACCTTCTTTCTCTATGGTGATGTCTCAAGGTATTTACCACCATATCCTCAAACTTCATTCTCTCTGTGCCAACAGTGAACCTGTCACTTGGCATCATTTGCCCCACCTGCCCATCCCCAAAAACTTGCATAGCCCCTCTCCCCATGAAACAAGGACACAACACTCAGCAGAAAGGTGGGTCATTTAGGTACAAGTCATTCTTCTGTCATTTAGGTACAAGTCGAGAACCAGTGCAGTGCAACCAATCCTGCTGAATCCTGGAGCAAATCAGGCTGCTTCAGAGCATTTTGTACCGGTTCTGGAATGAACCAGTTTGGTACAGTTTGTACCAGTTCAGGTCTGAAACAGAACAGCCCAGTTTAGAGCAATTTGAAACAATCCAGACATCCAAATAAGATGGAACAAGCCAGATAGTATGTTCTCCAACATGAAGGAAAATCCCAACATGTGACCACTTCATACATCTCTGTGTGGGTCATACATAGTAACACTGTTTCTCCTCCTTAATTCTCTTTAGGTGTCAGGTTTGCTTTACCCATGTCATTTATTTTTAGAACTCATCTCCAGGTCTTCTTTTGTATTTTAGTTTGCCAACAAGTTTATTTACTTTTTTAAAAACCCACAACTACTACTAATTTTATTTATTAAAAAATACCACCACCACCACCACCACTACTACTATTGCCACAACCACATGTTGTTATTGTTGTTGCTGCTGCTGCTGTTATTTTGCAGTCTGACTCAGCATTATCTGGGATCATGTTCAAATGGCAGTAGACCTCAAGATTGCTATCTGCCTATACTGAAGGCAGCAAATGAGCAGGGGTAAATTTCCAGGACATAACAGTAACAGCAGCCTGCTGAAGTACCTTAAGAGACAGCACCATATTCCTGTGTATAAGATGACTGGGCGTATAAGACCACCACCCCCAATTTCCAGCCAAAAATCTAGGCTTAGGCATATATTCGCCATATAACACACACACACCAATTTGGCTGGCTGGCTGACTGGCTGGGGGAGCCTTGCCAGCTGATCCTCTTTGTTTCCCAACTCACGAGGATCTCCTCGCAAGTTGGGAAAGTGAATAGGATCAGCTGGCAGGGCTCCCCCATACAGCCAGCCACAACATTCGCCCCTCTCTTCAACCTTCCAGTCAAACTTGACTCGAAGGTGGAGGAAAGGGGCGAAAATGCCCACTTTGCCTCAGCAGCCCCCTTCCCTCCGTCTTGGCTCTTCCAAAGGGGACCAAGGCGGGGGAAGTGGGGGTCACCATGGCAAACCCCCTAGATTCGCCCCTTCTCCCCACCTTGAAGGAAGGTGGGGAGAAGGGGGGAAGATGCCCCCTTTGGCTCCGCAGCCCCGATCCCTCCTTCTGGGCTCCCTTCCAAAGGGAACCCAGAAGGAGGACGCAGGGCCGTGGAGCCAAACCCCGGGATTCGCCCCCTCTCCCCACCTTCAAGGAAGAGGGAGCGAATCTAGGGGTTTAACTCCGCAGCCCCGATGCCTCCTTCTGGGCTCCCTTTGCAAGGGAGTCCAGAAGAAGGCATCGGGGCTGCAGGGTTAAACAGGGCCCCGTTTGGCTGCACAGCCCTGATCCCAGGAGGGGGATGCAGAGGCTGGGCGAACATGCCCCTTTTGGCTGCACAGCCCCATCCCTCCTTCTGGGCTCCCTCCTCCCGCGATTCCCCAACCCACGAGGAAGCTGCCCAACCTCCTCGTGAGTTGGGAAATGCGGGATGACCAGCTGGCTGGGGGGGGCTGGAGGGAGGGGGATTCAGGGAGGGTGGACGGGTGACTGGAGGGAGGGGGCTTTGCAGCCACCCACCCCCTCCCTGAAGCCACGATCTTGAGTGGGATCGCGGCTTTGGGGACGGGGGTGGCTGGAGGGAGGGTGGATGGGTGGCTGGAGGGAGGGGGCTTTGCAGCCACCCCCCTCCCCAAAGCCGCAATCTCAAGTGGTATCGCAGCTTTGGGGAGGGGGGGTGGCTGGAGGGAGGGTGGACGGGTGGCTGGGGGAGGGGGATTCACAGCCATCCCCCTTCCCCAAAGCCGCAATCTCAAGTGGGATCGCAGCTTTGGGGAGGGGGGGTGGATGGGCGGAGGGTGGACGGGTGGCTGGGGGGAGGGGGCTTTGCAGCCACCCCCCTTCCCCAAAGCCACGATCTCAAGTGGGATCACGGCTTTGGGGAGGGGGTGGATGGAGGGAGGGTGGACGGGTGGCTGGGGGGAGGGGGATTCGCTGCCACCCCCCCTCCCCAAAGCCACGATCAGGAGCTGGATCGCGGCTTCGGGGAGGGTGGAAGGGTGGCTGGAGGGGGGCTTTCCAGCAACATTTGCCCCCTCCTCTGTCCTCGGTTGCTCCCCAAAGGGGGAGAAGGCAGGGGGCGAATGAACTGTAAGCACTTTGCCTCACCCCCCCCCGCCTGATCTCCTGCCTCTTCTCCATTTGGGAAGGGAGCGAAGAGGCAGGAGTTCAGACGGCAGGGTGAAGCAAAGTGTATCCGGCGTATAAGATGAGCCCTGATTTTGGAGCCTATTTTTCAGGGCTCAAACCTCATCTTATACACCAGAATATATGGTAGACTTGTGCAGGGCAGAGGCAGAAAAATCCCACCAGTTCAGGAACAGCGGCAAGACACATAGGGAAGGATTAAAGGGTACTGAATCTCCTGGTGATAGCAGTTCTTGGTCTCTTATGCCTGTGAAGAAATGTATGCAAACAATGCTGGAAGAAGTGGTAGGGGGAGAACTATAGGACCATGTCATGGAAGTTACCAGCACAGTAGGTCTCCACATGCCTTCAGGTGGCTAAAATGTGAAAGTCAAGCGAACTTAGCAGTTGGACTGCTAGTACAGCATCTTCTTATTAACCTTTTACTTCTTATGCTGTGTCATTGAATCTTACCAGTTGGGCCACGGGTTAAAAAAAAAAAAAGGAAGCTGTCATTATCATTATCAATATCTGATGATTAATTAAACTTTGACTGATAGCTGACTGATAGCTGAGTCATCTAGCTTGTCCTCCTGATTCAAGAAGCATCTGAAGACTGAGACCCTGCCACTGATTGCCTCTCTACCTCCACCAAGTGCTGCATTGTATGCCTGGTTTCCCATTTCCTCTTCTCTTTTTTGGGTAGAATACGGTACTTCAATCATTGGGGTTTGGAGAACCTCTAGGTGCTGTTGGAAAGTTTCCCAGTACTAGGGGGACAGTGCTAGGACAAAAGCAGCATGAATTACCAAATGGGAGTGTTCATCAGGGTTTGGGTGTCATGAAATTGGAAAACATTGTTAGCCCTTTGAATGATTGTTGCATTTTTATTGCCAGCAATAGAACTTCCACAGGGCTAACTGCTGATCCATGCCTTGATTCTACCCCCACCCCCAGGAAAAAACAAAAACAAAAAACAAAAAACACCACCTAACACTCTGAATAGTGCCAGGTAACCAGGCCAAGCTGCCATTTATTTTTTTATTTTTTTAAGTTTATTTATCACAATTTTATGGACATACATAAACCTACCACGATCCTACACAAACCAATCCCAATCCAGGATTATTAATCCTATACATTTACATAAACATAGTCATACATTTTTTTAAAAACACCACCTGGCAGGGGAGACACCTTGATCACCAAACTGCCATTTAAATCTACCACCTTGCTGGTGAGCAATGCTTCATCAGAAACACTGTGGGAAAATAAGATGGGGACTAGATTGAACTGGTACAGCTGGGAGAATGAGTGCCATAAAATGTGTCTGCTGCTACCCATCACTAGAAAAACCTGTGAAAAGCTTAGTTTCCAATCCTCCTGACCTCCAATGTTCATTCAGAAGGAAGGATCATCCTGAACTGGCAGAAGCATAGGAATCACTTCCTTGGGCCATCTGAATAACATCTTCTTTCCACCAGTGCTAAGGACCAGAGCTTGGAAATGTTACTTCTTTTACATTACAAATCCCAGAAGTCCTGGGAGTATTCTAGGGCCCAAGTCCCAATGTTTAGTTCCAACAAGAGTAGACTCTTTAAATCAATTGTTGAGAGGTGGATCAAAATATATGTATAGTATGTCTCAATAACTCTAGGAATCTACTTCAATTCGGATTAACAATAGGACTTGGGCCTAGGAGCTGTATTCTCCTGCTCCCTGCCTCCTCTAGAATAACTTGTCCTAGTTCTTCAGAGATATGATAGAATTTCCTGCCAGGGAGAAGAAGGAGAGGAGCTTCTGGACAGCCATTTTGACTGGGGAGATTGAAATTTTTTAAAACTATTGGGAGAGGCTGTTTGTTGCTGAGGGGGTGGAGCTTCTGTGAGTCACATCTGTGAGTCACTAGGAGGTGGAGCTGGGAGCCTAGCTCTATATAACTCCTTGCAGAGGCTTTCCAGGCCAGATTCCTGCCAGGGAGAAGAAGGAGAGCAGCTTCTGGACAGCCATTGTGACTGGGGAGATTTCAGTGACCAAACAAAAATACAGCATACCTAAAAGTACACCTTAGCATTCTCAACATTACCTAAGAGTTCTTAGATTACCTAAAAGCTCTCACCATGGACACTGAGGGGACTGCTGCAGTCACCTGCAACACTTGTGCGATGTTTGTCTTCTTGTCTACAGACGTGGAGAACTTCACTTGCACCAAGTGCAAGCTGGTAGCCCTCTTGGAGGAGAAAGTCCAGCAGCTGGAGACATGGATAGCTACACTTCAACAGATTCATGAGCAAGAGGTTTTCCTGGACAGAACAGAATGAACAGTCTTGGACGGTGACCGCACAGAGGAAGTGGCTGCAGAGGAGAGGGTCACTTCACAGACATAGGAAGTAGACAGCTGGAGGAATGTCACACACAGAACAAGAAAATCCAGGGATTCTTCGAGCAGCTTGCAGCTACAGAATCGATTCGAAGCCCTCTCCCTTATCAAGGACAACGAGAAAGAACAGCATGGACAGACTTCAGGGGTAGAGCAGGGGACCTTGAGAGGACCACCACAAGGAACAGCAGCTGTGAAGCCTCGGCGGAGGCATGTGGTGGTGGTGGGGAACTCCTTGCTGCGGGGTACAGAAGCAGTGGTTTGTGGGCCTGATAAGATGTCTCGGGAGGTGTGTTGTCTCCCTGGGGCAAAGATCCATGATGTGATGGAGAGGCTGACAAGACTCGTCAAGCCTACGGATCACTACCCCTTCCTTTTGGTCCCTGTGGGAACCAATGATACTGCAAGGCACAGCTTTCCCAAGATCAGAAGAGATTATGAGGCTCTGGGGAGGAAGCTGAAAGAAATGGACACACAGGTTGTCATCTCGTCTCTTCTTCCAGTTGAAGGGCATGGTCCAGGAAGGGAGAGGAAAATAGCCAACGTAAACAACTGGCTCCGTAGATGGTGTCGCTGAGAACACTTTGGATTCTTGGATCATGGGCTGTGCTTCCATGAGGGGGGACTTCTGGCAAGAGATGGGGTGCATCTTATGACAGTTGGCAGAAAATTTTTGCCAACAGTCTCAAGAATTTGATCAGGAGGGCTTTAAACTGAGTCAAATGGGGGAGGGAGACAGTATTCTGGAAGGCAAAAAGGCTGGAGAAAATAGTCAAACTGTCATAGAGGGAACAAGGCAAACAGCGCAAAGACCCAACAGTGGGAGGCAAAAAAAACTTGCACAGGCAGCAAGTAAAGGGAACACATGGTCTTAGATGTCTCTAGACTAATGCACAGAGCATGGGAAATAAGCAAGATGAACTTGAACTCCAAGCACTACAAAACAAATATGATATAATAGGCATTACTGAAACCTGGTGGGACGAGTCTCATGATTGGAATGTAGGAATAGAGGGGTATAACCTTTATAGGAGAAACAGGCCAAACAGGAAAGTAGGAGGAATAGCATTATATGTCAGGGATATTTACACCAGTGAAGAGATCCATGACATCAATACTGGAAGCCAGGTGGAGAGCATCTGGATAAAAATTAAAGGGGAGGGAAACAACAGGGATGTTATTGTGGGACTCTACTACAGACCCCCAAGTCACACAGAGGAATTGGATGATGCCTTTCTAGGAACAGATGAACACACATGCAGAAAGGAGAGATGTAGTAGTGATGGGTGACTTCAACTATCCTGATATTTGCTGGCAATCTAAGTCAACCAAAACTTCAAGGTCTAGCAAATTCCTTACTTGCCTGGAAGACAATTTCATGGTCCAAAAGGTGGAAAAGGCAACAAAGGGATCAGCTATTTTAGATCTGATCCTAACCAACAGGGATGACCTGGTTAATGGGGTGCAAGTGTTGGGATGCTTAGGTGAGAGTGATCATGTTCTCCTGGAGTTTGTTATACAATGGAAAGGAGAAGCCAGGCATAGTCAGACACGCATTCTTGATTTTAGGAGAGCTGATTTCAATAAACTCAGGGAAATACTGGGGGTGATCCCATGGTCAGGAATACTAAAAGAGAAGAGACCTCAAGACGGATGGGACTTTCTCAAAAGGGAGATACTGAAGGCACAATTTCAAACAGTACCATTGAGGAAGAAAAATGGGAGGTGTCTCAAGAAACCAGGATGGATGACTAAAGAACTTTCAACGGTGCTAAGTTTTAAACGGAACATGTATAGGAAATGGAAAAAGGGGGAAATCACCAAAGAAGAATGCAAACAGATAGCGAACACGTGTAGGAATAAAGTCAGAAAAGCTAAAGTGCAGAATGAGCTCAGGCTTGCTAGGGAGGTTAAGAACAATTAAAAAGGGTTTTTGGGGGTATGTCCGCAGCAAAAGGAGGAAGAAGGAAATGATAGGGCCACTATGTGGAGAAGATGGCAAAATGCTAACAGGGGACAGAGAAAAGGCAGAATTACTCAACACCTTCTTTGCCTCAGTGTTTTCAGAAAAGGTAAAGGGGGACCAACCTGAGGAGAATAGAACAGAGGACACAATAGAAGAAATCCAGCTCAGAATAAGAAAAGAGGTAGTACAGGAATACCTTCTTAATCTAAATGAATTTAAATCTCCAGGACCAGATGAACTACATCCAAGAGTATTAAAAGAGCTGGCAAATATGATCTCAGAGCCATTGGCAATCATCTTTGAGAACTCTTGGAGAACAGGAGAAGTCCCAGCAGACTGGAGGAGGGCAAACGTTGTTCCCATCTTCAAAAAGGGGGAAAAAGAGGATCCCAACAATTATCGTCCAGTTAGTCTGACATCAATACCAGGGAAGATTCTAGAGCAGGTCATTAAACAGAGAGTTTGTGAACATTTAGAAGGCAATGCCATAATCACAAAAAGTCAACATGGGTTTCAGAGAAACAAGTCATGCCAGACTAATCTGATCTCTTTTTTTGATAAAGTTACCAGCTTGGAAGATGAAGGGAACCCTGTGGACATCGCATACCCTGATTTCAGTAAGGTCTTTGACAAGGTTCCCCATGACATTCTTGCAAACAAGCTTGTAAAATGTGGGCTAGACAAGTTAACTGTTCAATGGATTTGTAATTGGTTGACAGGCCGAACCCAAAGGCTACTCAGCAGTGGCTCCTCTTCGTCTTGGAAAGATGTGACCAGTGGGGTGCCACAGGGTTCTGTCCTGGGCCCAGTGCTATTCAACATCTTTATCAATGACTTGGATGATGGAATTAGGGGCATACTTATCAAATTTGCAAATGACACCAAATTAGGAGGAGTAGCTAATACCCTAGAGGATAGGATCAAAATTCAAAATGACCTGGATAGACTGGAGAGCTGGGCCAAAGCTAACAAAATGAAATTCAATATGGAGAAATGTAAGGTACTGCAGTTAGGGCGAAAAAATGAAATGCACAGATATAGGATGGGAGAGACCTGGCTGAACGAGACTACATGCGAAAGGGATCTAGGAGTCCTAGTAGACCACAAGTTGAACATGAGTCAACAGTGTGATGCAGCAGCTAAAAAGGCCAATGCGATTTTGGGCTGCATCAATAGAAGTATAGTGTCTAGATCAAGGGAAGTAATAGTGCCGCTCTATTCTGCCTTGGTCAGACCTCACCTAGAATACTGTGTCCAGTTCTGGGCACCACAGTTCAAAAAAGATATTGATAAATTGGAGCATGTCCAGAGAAGGGTGACTAAAATGGTGAAAGATCTGGAAATCATGCCTTATGAGGAGAGACTTAGGTTTCTGGGTATGTTTAGCCTGGAAAAAAGACAGTTAAGAGGCTATATGATAGCCCTGTTTAAGTATTTGAAGGGGTGTCATGCTGAGGATGGAGCAGGCTTGTTTTCTGCTGCTCCAGAGACTGGAACATGGAGCAATGGATGCAAGCTCCAGGAACAGAGATTCCACCTCAACATTAGGAGGAACTTTTTGACAGTAAGAGCTGTTCGGCAGTGGAACACACTCCCTTGGAGCGTGGTGGGGTCTCCTTCCTTGGAGGTCTTTAAACTGAGGCTGGATTGCCATCTGTCGGGGATGCTTTGATCAAGATTTCCTGCATGGCAGGGGGTTGGACTGGATGTCCCTCGTGGTCTCTTCCAACTCTACAATTCTATGATTCTATGATTCTATGAAATCGTTTTCATTTCAATCCTTTTTTTGAGGCTGCTTCTCTAACAAGCTGTGGCTTTATCTATGACAAATGGAGCTGTGGTTTCAGCATAAAGCAATCTTTTTTTCTATCCTGATGCAGCCTTTTGCTTTTGTTGTTTATTAGCTTTATAGTGGTTGTTGTTTATTTAAATTTATTTTTCCCTCATGGCAGGGACGCAAGGTGATTTCCAACAGAATTGGTTTGTGTGGGGTTTTTTTAATGACTAGAGGAAACACAGTAACCTATGCCTATTAAAATACAAATTAGACTAGACATAGTTTTCTACATAAAAGACCTTTTGGGTATATGCCCCTGTATTAGACTTGTGTCATGGGTTTAAAGGAAAGCTTAACTTTGCCTTCTGCCTGTAAATAATACTTGGCTTTGCAATAGAATTGTCAAGTTTCCTTGTGTTGGAGTATTTTCCACCCTTCCTCCTTCCAGGATCATCAAATTGCTGAGGCTTCAGAGCCAGCAATCGATTCGATCACCCGTCAGAATGCCAATCCTTCCTTTCTTGCTAAAGGTTTCTACAGACAATTATTGATTCACTGGGTTAAAACAGAACTTAAAGTCTATCACAGACAGTGGGAGAGCATTTCTCTCCTGAGAACTGGAGAATAATATGGTTTCCTTCAAGTGACATTCCTTCCTTCCTTTAAGGGACAATTGTTTTAATTTTTTCCTCAGGAATTAGAAGGATTTGTGGAATATTTGGGTTTAGTAGATAACATCAACAACATCCACTTCAACCTGGAAAGGCAAGGAGAGGAATAATTTCCTCCTCAAACTTTTGTTTCCTCACTACAGTCATTAAGGATGGTGCACAGTCTCTCATTGAGAGCATAAAGTGTGGGAGTTGTAGCATTCTCCATGCACCCCCCTACACACACTTAGTAAGTTTAGGGAATTCCTTGCATGCTTAAGTTCCTACCCCCTTCTCCTCAAACCATCTTAGCCATTTGTAGCTATAGGGTGACCAGTGAGCCATTCATCACATGACCTCAATGTTGTAAATACTTTATGATGTTTTGTTCACTCTCTTGGGGAGAGAAGCCTCAAACACAAGGTTCTCCATTCCTTTCTTTCCCTTCCTTCCATGCATCTCACCTCCAAGCATGAAGAAGAGAGTTAAAGCTCTCACATTCTCCTTTCCTGAATAATAATGAAATATGGATGCTACTGAAACTAATGCTTAGTAAATCCTGCCTTGTTTATCCTCCTAACCTGAAAACTCCCAGGATTGGGTGAGTTTCACTATCCTGAAAATCCTTTTGGTTAGTTTAGGACCTAGCCTTGCTTTGAGTATGTAGATTGCAAACCCGTTAGCAAATCCTTTGATATGCATTTTTAAACAAACATCTTTTTATTTTTATTTTAATTTGAGTGACCTTAATGACTGGGTGATTCAGAGTGTTTACCAATGCTAGTTGAGCCTGATCCACTTTTGTCTCTGCTTACTCTGCCATAGTGAACTTATACTTTCTCAAGAAAATATTCCTAAAGGGCTTGCTCCCTGGAACCTTTAATACATTTTTAATTTTTATACTCATACAACCCTACATAAAGGGGTGCAAAAAGAAAGTCACTGCCTGTGGCATCACTAAGGCTGGTGTCATTCCTTCCCCTGATGGTGTCACCTGGTGAGGTTCAGATTCTCTGCACCCCCCTAATGCTGCCACTGGTCACTGCTCTCTACACATAAAAGCTGCCATAGCCTAAAATACAAGTAAACCTAACACCTTTTCACACAATACAATTATAGTGCTGATTTCCCTTTTAATGCCATGACTGTGTTCTATGGAATCCTGGGATTATAGGTTAGCAAGGAGCATTTAGGATTCTCAGCCAAAGAGCTCCTCCAGTGCCTGTGACCAAACTATAAGCTCCAGGATTCTATAGGATGTTGCTTTTGGCAGTTAAAGTGGAATCATAGTGCTATAATTGTATAGTGTGATAACTCCCATCAACCAGCTGAATTCCTTTTGGCAGGGCAAACCCAAGACATTTTTGCTTTCTGAGGCAGAACATCAAGTGGCTCTCTACCCAACTCAAGTATAGCATAGTACCCCAAGCAGGATGTGCTATTTTGTTACATGAGACAAGAAAATCTCACAGTATGCCAGGTGTTGGTGCTGACCCTAGTAGTTCTACAAAGATAACAAAGCCCATCATTGGACACAAATTCCATAGGAACCGTTTCAAAAGAAACTTGGAGCAGGAAGCTGTCCACATAAAGAAAGAGCGAGAGAGAGTTAGTTTATGGCCCAAGTTCTATTGTTAGTTCTATCTAGAGCAGACTCATTGATTCAATAGAACTTACAGAGGTATTGAGTTACCAGAGTCATTGATTTAATGGGTTTAGTTTGGAGCTAGCAATTAATTATAAAACAAAATGTGGCCAGCCTAGTGCAAGCCCTTTGCATCAGCCAAAACTGTTCTCACATTCTCCAACAGTCCCTGTTTGTCAAGACACTGTCTCAATTAATCCTCTGTCCTCCCATCTTTTCAGTTGCTCTAAAAATGTCTCAGTTTCTCTTCCTTCTTCCCACTTTCCCCTTTTGTCCTCAGCCAACACATGTTGGTGCAAACTGAGTTCAAAGTGCATATCTAGGTTGCACCAGTTATCTCAGCAGGTGGGGAGGGCAGATGGATTAGAACCTTGTCTTTCCCAGTAGACAAAGGCAAAAGCAAATGGCTGCAGCCTCTCGTAGCTTGTCTGTTCTTCCTCATTAATTTTTTTTATAATACAAACAAGCAGTACAGACAAAAATGAGCAACAAGATGAAATCAATATCAATGTGCATAGACCACATCACAGCACCAGAATATCATCTGAAATCGTCATTCATTCTATGCAAATACACAGACACAGACAACTTTACAGAAATTTGGCTTCCTTTTATTAGTAACAGTAATAAACACAGGGACGTGTGGAAGCAACCTCCCACAGCTCATGGAAGCATTTGGAATGATGCCTTTGTTCTTCCTCATTAATAACATTTGCCATCTTGACCATACTTTTGATGTTGCTTGGCCACATGTGTCCTGGTTTTAATCTATGAAATGTTGGAGGATATGCTTTTCTTCCATTCCAGGCCAGAGCAGGAGGGGACACACATTGGTCTGCATTTGTTGGTGCAGATGAAGTGCTCTTGGAGTAAAAACCTTGATCTAACAATATCCTGGAAAGGCTGTAAACCTTAAGGCTTAAGAGAGGGAGGGGAGACACACACTGAAACTATGCATTTTAAGTAACAACTGGTTAGTGGGATTTGTTTTTCTAATGAATCACATCCTTTTACTTTCTAATCTGACCAGCATCTCTAATTAAGAGAGCTTTGCATTCAAGGGAGGATCCCACATAAAAGTAATTGTCAGAAAATATACATCCCCTGATCTATCAGCAGCCTCCTTCCTTGACAGAATATTTTCTTTCGCCTTGCAAGGAAGCAGCAAAAGAAGCCAAAGATAAATGAGAGGGAGCTCTGCCAAGGTACCAGCTGCTGTGTACAACTAAACACAAAGTAACTTCATTACAAGCTTGGCCTTGGGAGTTTGTACAAAATTAGACAAATCGCTCAATTGTGTTAGTGCCTGATGCATGTATTTTGAGACAGAAGGGTTTGTTAATCACTCTGGCCCTTAGTTCCTTTGACCCTGAGTTAAAAGCGAAAACAATCAGTGTTTCTGGAGAAGGGATGGTAGCCCATGAAACTACGGTACCCAGATCAAATCAGCAAGCCATGGTTGGATGGCTTCTTGCTACAGACTGGTGATGAAAGAGATCATGAAGGTATTACTTTTTCTGTGGTTTATTAAATGAATCTATAGATCCAGTGATGAATTTGCATCCATCGAGAAATCACTGGTGTGATTTATTTCACTAAAGAGGAATCAAACACAAGGAGCCCTGTATTCCGCAGAGCCATCACCAAGATTTCTGTCTTCTTTGATTTCTATAGCTGGCAACCACCCAGCCTTTGGCTTTCTGCTTGGAAGATACATATCAGAGCAATCCTTGCATAACAAACCTACAGGGACATTAAGAGAAAACTCCTATCGCCTCTAGAAAGCATGCAACCATATGCTTCTCTTTTTACAACTTGATGGAGTTTTCATTTAGGATGGCTACAAAGTCTGCAACACAAAGAAAATGGAATGGGTTGCCATTTTTTCCTATTCCAGTAGTGAGGGAGGAAGGGAAGAAAGCTTTTCAGAAATGTTTAAAGCCCTCTCACAGATATGGCTAGGATAACATTGCAAAAAAACATGATATTTCAAGTTAGTTGAGAGTCACAATCACTTCTTTTCCACTTTATAATAACGTAAGAACAGCAAGGCTCTCTCTCTCTCTCTGCCTTCCTGCCATGCTTCAGAGAGTTGTTAAGTAAGATAATGTGGATGAGGAGTTGGGCCATCTATGCAACCTTGAGCCTATTGGAGAAAAGACAGGATACACATGTAACTGTTAAACAAGCAAACATAGCAACAGAAAAGATCTGGCTATTGTGTTTCTGTCTCTGTCCCACCACTGCAAGAAGTAGGATTCTGGGCTAGGGAAGCCCTTGGTTGGATCCAGCACACCCTAGCTTGTTACTAAATCCAGTTACCACAGCAGACTCTTTAAATATCTGGAAGGCACATACAGTAAGTATTGCCTTACCAAGATCCTTTTGATTCAGTGGGTCTTCTCTAGTCAGGACTAATGGCAGTCCTTACATGGAATGCTATAAACACACACAATTCTATCAGTGGCACCCCTGAATAGAAACTGACAAAGCAATTTCCATAATCCCTTCCTTTGGCTGTGTTCCTTTGCATGCAAACACTGATGTCTCCTTCCTGCCCTACTCAGCATGCTCAAAAGATATCTATCACAAGGTGGATCCCCCCCCACCTTCTAAATATATGACCTTGAGATGAAGTAGAGGTAACCCAGGAGTTTTTAATTGTTTCTGTCATTGCCCTCATTACAGACTCACTCCAGCCTTTGATTAACCCCTCAAACATGTAAAGAAAGCCACAATTGTAGTGAATTAATGGAGCATCCTCTGCATAATCCAGTCATTTTCTGTGAATGGAAGCACAGACTCCTACCCTTCACCTTCCCCCTACTTATTTATACACAGAACAAGGCCATTCTTCTTAGGAGGGTCATAAAAGCAGCATTTTTTCCTTCTGCGCAGATGTATGAACCCAATCCAAAAATAAAATGCAGCTGACAATTGTCTGAGCCTCACCACTGTGTAAACTAGGAGCAGGATCTAAAATAATTAGCAGCCAAAGAAACAGCTGTTAAAAGAACATTGCCAGTAACAAAGCAACATGACTCTGTAGTATGAACTTCTTTAGGAAATTAGATGCAATTAGCTGCTGCCAATAATGTCAGTCAAACAGGTTCCAGGAATTTCTAACAAGCACTACCATCCTGTATAAGATGAAAGCCAAGTTCACAGACCTCCTTTAAGATTGTCAAAGCCTTCCTCTATTTGGGGTAGAGTACTGAGCCAGTGTGATGGTTTGAGTGTTGGACTAGGACTCTAGGAGACCAGGGTTTGAATCCCAACTTGGCCATGTGACTTTGGGTAAGCCACACTCCACCTCAGAGGAAAGCAATGGCAAACCTCTTCTGTACAAATCCTGACAAGAAACCCCCATGGTAAGTAAGTTTATGTTAACATCATCATAAGTCTGAAACGACTTGAAGGCACACAACAACAACTAAGGATAGACTGGCTGGATCCAGATTTTGCTCCGAGCAATTGGACTGGTGCAAAGAAACTTCCTTATCTTTGTCTCCATGACAGCTTCTACCCACTCCCCAAAATGCTACAGTATGGGGTCGGAGGTCCCTGCTGAATGGAGTTAGATGTTGTCCCTGAAAATTGGATAACACCACCATCCGTTTGCAGCACAATTCTGTCCATAGAAAGCAGATCCTGGCTCCAGTCTGAGAAAATTGTGCAACCTTCCTTAACTCAATTTTAGCTTTTTTCCCCAGAGCTGGAAACATTACAGGTAATATATATCACCAGGGAAGGGGTATGAGGGCATAACAGTGTTCCTTTGGCAAATAATATGTTTAGTGACATTGTTACTTTTTCCTTGGAACAGATAACATTTGCTCATTATTCATTCATTCCTGCCTGTCGCAAGACAACAAAGATGTGGATGAGGCAGTAGATCTTCATCTCTTCAATAAGGAAGCACACAGCAAAGTGAAGCAGTACATAGCTTAATGCACAATTTATTGTGATCAGCATGAAATGGTGTTCCAGAAAGGGCAGTGTAGAGGAGTATTGAGTTATCACTGTGTTTGAGATTGCATGAGAAAGGGAATAGGGAAAGCAACATATCCCCAGCAATGGTGGCTGGTGGCTGCCATGGCATTAGGTGATGAATCCACACCAGGTTTTAATCCAGTCTTTAAAGGAGTGCTTCCAAGGTGCTGAATCCTAGTCCTAAATAGGTTCAGCATTTTGGAGAGCTCCTTTAAAGCTAGCCACAAAAGAAATGAATTTACAGATTCACTAACATGGGAGCCACCAGTTGCCACTGGTCTCCAGCTGTCAAAAACAAGCAGCACAAACTTTTCCAAGAGTTTCTTTTTCCCGCAGCCAGAAGAAACACTTTATCTTAATATTTGAAGTTTTATTCTCAACATGACATAGAACTGTGGTAGAACTCATGGGTTTCCATTGCTCTTTCAAGACCAAACCTTATGGAAGTACTTTGTGTAACAACAAAAATAAGTTCAGAATAATATATAGTTGTTAGGAAAACACCATCTCCACTACCAAAACTCAAAACACCTTAATTAACAAAGTAAATGAACACACAGGAACTGAAACAAACCTAAAAATGTGCAAAGTAAACAGGATAGTTCATAATAAAAAGAATGTCCTGTGCTTTGATTTTGCCTTCTCACCCCGATGTTTTCTCACTGAGGACCACCCATTCATGTTATAAAGTTGCAATTACAATGGGACATGGTTTTGCATGCCATCATTACCACCAAAAAAGTGATATTGGAGATTTATTGACAGTTTGTCCCATCAATTAGAAGCAATGTTTTGTTTTTTTGTGGCTGGAGAACACTGTAATCACGTGAAGACAATGACACCATGTGATAGCAGGGCCCGTTCATGCTACCATGAGGTTGTAATAGTGTGATTTTTGCCATGTCTGATAATGTCCAATGCTAATTGCGGGTGGGGAATCCAATGTTTTGACCCTATGATGTGTGGATCCAATACATCACTAGACAACATACTGATATTACTGAACTCTTGTTGAGACAGAGGTCCACAAGCACACACTTATTTTATTTATTTATTTATTTATTTATTTATACCCTGCTCTTCAGCCACAAGGCTATCAGAGCGGCTTACAAATTGTTTTAAGCAATAGCAATTTACACATCTACACTGCATTAAACAGTTTCCAATGTGTGTTAGCTAATTACCCCCACAAGCTGGGTACTCAATTTACCAACCTACGAAAGGATGGAAGGCTGAGTGAGCCTTGGAGCCCGCTGGAATCAAACTTGCAACGTGGTGACTTGCAGTACTGGCATTTAACCACTGTGCCACCAGGGCTCCTCAGACCCTCCTTGTCATGGTCATTTCTTTGCCACACTTGGAACAGGTTGTGGAATGCATCAATTCCATGTGTTGCTACAAATCTCCAGTCTAATCAGATTTAGTACGTTTTCCATTCCTAAATCCAGAGCTTAGAAAGTTGCTTTTAAGAAGAATAGCTATATTGAAATTGGTGAAGCTATCCCCAGCTGGGATCCAGCACATTGTCTTATCACTGCTCAGTTATTGATAGCCATTATATGCATTCTTCCTAAAAGTAAATTTCCAAGTCCTTCCTAAGCTCCATGCATTCTTGCGGGAGCTTTATAGGATTGCATTTATGTGTGTGTGTATTCACTTTATAAATAGGAACTTGAGATTAACAGACAGTGAATCCATGATTGACAGGAAATGAATGTGGACCTTCCATGAACAGTAGCAATAGTATCCATTCTGAAATCACCAAGGAATGTGATTTCTGAACATGAAAAGCTGAAATGTATGATATACATTTTGGATTGTTTCATCACAAGGTTTTCAAGGTAAAAGAGTGAAGAGAGATGATAGGAAGAAAATCAACTCATTTAAAATTTGGCACTGGAAGAGAGTTCCATGAATGCCATGGACTGCCAAAAGGACTGATAAATGGGTCTGAAAGTAAATTAAACGGGAACTCTCCCTAGCAGCCAAGATGACTAAACTGAGGCTATTGTACTTTGGACATACCATGAGATGACATGGCTCATTCAAAAATGCCTGGTAAAATTGAAGTCAGCAGGAAAAGAAGAAGAACACATGACAGTGAATTGACACACTCAAGGAAGCCATAGTCTAGAGGTTGTAGGACCTGAGCAGGGCTGTTGGTAAGCAGGACTTTTGGGGGTCTCTCATAGGCTCACCATAAGTCAAAGCCAATTTGATGGCAGATAATAACAAATACTAAACATATATAGAATACAAAAAGGGAAATCAAACATATCTAATGTTGTATTACTGAACAATGCACTGATTTTACATCTCTCTCACTTTATTTTTCTTAGATGGCCTCTCTTCATCTTTTCTGTTGAGATGGCTGTAACTCAGCGATGTAAACAAAGAGAGAGAGAGAGACTGTGAGAGAGGGAGAGACCTTTGAGAAGGTATACTGTGTTTTTGGTTCAAGGACTATATTGGCAGAAGTTCTATTAGTCAAACATATATTTATTTGTGTCATTGGGTAGACTCTCACCATCCCCCATTTGGCATTGCAAGTTGTTCATTTTAGCAATCAGCTCAGCTTTCAAAGTTAATTATGGAAGCAAAATGCCACTATAATTAGATTTAACTTGAGTTAATGGAGTAGTGGGCAGATTAAACAAGGAAACAAAGCTTTCTCAGCAGGGGATGATCTCAAAATGAAGGCACATTTGGGGAAAGGATGGTGACAAGCAATGCTTTCTGGATGGATCTGAGAATAAGTACCAGTTGCAGTCCTAGGTCATTCAAAGGCAAAGTAATTGTAAAGGGCCTGGGAGCAGGAGGATGCATTGTCATTCATTGGTTTAATGACATTTACTAGGCCTTCATGAGGTTCAGTAACTAAACTACAATAAATGTATCTGTGTATAACTGTTTGTTCCCAGTGTGCAGACAAAGGAGATATGTGGTGTAGTTATGTGAAAAGGGTTCAGTACTTGTGCCTCAGACATAAATCCTAGATACATTTTCTTGGGCCAGCCTTGCAGAGCATATAGTAATTCCTAACATACCTGTCTGGCACTTAGAATCAAAGAATCATAGAACTGTAAAGGACCACAGGACAATCTAGTCCACCTCTCTGCTATGCAGGAATACACAACTAAAGCACTCCTGAAAGATGTGCATCCAACTTAATTTTCAACTGGAAAGATAAATATTTCCTGAAAATAGCTGGACCCGGCGTACCATACGCCATTAAAAAACTCTTCCCCCTGCCACCCCCTGCCACCCCCTTCCGCTTGTTCTTCCCCCCTGCCACCCTCCCTCCATTTATTCTGCCTCCATGCCGCCCCCATCCATTTGTTCTTCCCCCTGCCACCCCCCTCTGCTTGTTCTTCCCCCTGCCACCACCTGCACTTGTTCTGTACCTCTGCCACCCCCCTCTGCTTGTTCTGTATCCCTGCCACCCCGCTCCATTTGTTTTGACCCCTGCCACCCCCTCTGTTTTTTCTTTTCCCCTCCAACCCCTTCCATTTGTTCTGCCACCCCCTCCATTTGTTCTGCCACCCCCTCTGTTTTTTCTGCCCCCACCACCCCTTCTGTTTGTTCTGCCCCCTGCCATCCCCTTTGTTTGTTCTGCCACCCCCTCCATTTGTTCTGCCACCCCTCTCCATTTGTTCTTCCCCCGCCACCCCCTTCCATTTGTTCTGAACCCCTGCCACCCTCCCTCCATTTGTTCTGCCACCCCCTCCATTTGTTCTGCCCCCTGCCACCCCCTCCATTTGTTCTGACCCCCTGCCACCTCCCTCCATTCGTTCTTCCCCCTGACACCCTCTCCGTTTGTTCTGACCCCTGCCATCCCCCTCTGTTTGTTCTGACCCCTGACACCCACCTCCACTTTTTCTGCCCCTTGGCCCCAATCCCCTGCACTCCAGCACACACCACATCCAGCACACACCACCCCATGGTATTCACTCTACCTCTCTGGTGGCCATGTTTGGAATCTATATCGTTACTGCCCCCAGTGTGCTGACTGGCTGCCCAACAGACCTGTGATTGCTTGGTCAGGTCCCTAAGCAGCCAATTGGCACACTGGAAATGGCAACATACGCAAGAGTATTATATATATAGATACCCCTGCTTCACCACCTCCAAAATAAAAACCTGAGAACCTCCACCTTGCTCATATGCACAGAATGATCAGCCCAATAGGCATGGTTGGAAATAAAGGTGGAAGTGTTGATACTCGAGAAGGGCAGCCCCAGGTAGGTAGTTGAAAAATATTTGCAAAATTTCACACACTCAGCTGGTGAAGCTGCCTTGAAGAATCAGCAGCCTCCAAGAGAGTTCATGCCTCCAGTGTCAGAACAAAACAAGGAGCAGTTAGTTATTGTTGAGGTTTCCCAAAATTTACAAAAAAAAGAATTTCTGTGCAGAACTACTGTCTTTCCTTCTCCACCCCTTTGAGAAGCACTGTGTATATATAAAAAAGGCTTGACTGATGGAGGAGAGCATGGATATGATGGTAATTTTGCACAATTTATGATTGCTGCTATAGTGGCTTTGCACTGTGACACAGAAACTGTCCTCACAAAGGAGAGATTTCCCACTGAAATGGAAGGAGAAATATCTCATCATCTTGTGGACAAGGAGAAAAGTTATACTGTGTCTTGTTTTCACACAGGAGAAGGAGACAAGGGATTATTTACATTCTTAATCCACATGACAGGTATTCAACACAGAAGTAAAGCAGAGGAGGAAAAGAAAAGTGGGGAGGTTGTCTCTCTAATTTGTAGATTTCTTTCTTTCCCATGCCTGTGCTTCCTAAGGTTGCCAGAATAAAAACTGGAGATGGCTCCTGTGCCTTTAATGTTTGTGTGAAAGAGGGAATGTGTCCTGAACAGGAGTCAACAAGTGCCCAAGGAAATAGGTGGTTAGTGTGTAGGAGCTATCTGGTTATCAGTCCAGTCTGTGTCAGTCATGGATTGTCTGAGCAAAATGAAGGGAAAAGCATGGGGGTAGCCAATAGCCAGCCCAGAAGTTGTGTCAGCAAGTTAGAAGTCTAGATACATGAACCAGCATGGAGTATACAGAATGGTCCAAAACGTTGCCAGCTCAAGGTCATGCAAAACAGGAAGACAAGAGCATATAGCCATCAACCAGATGAGACAGTTGTCAGCACTAAGGCTGAGGAAGAACTGCCGGGATGTTTATAGGCAGTTCCTTCAAGGCCACAGGTGCCTAACTAGTGCCTAATTGGGTCAGCGTCTATTACTTAAACAATTCTGGGGTTGGCATTTCTCCCTCTGTCATTCAACGGAGGATGTCATTCATCTCCAGTATCTGCAGCCTCTGCCAACTCCTGTTGGGGAACAGGGTCTCCACCCCCCCTCTCCTCAGATTCAGAGAGAGTTCCACTATCAGGGACTGCAGCTTCCTGGCAATCTGCTGCCTCCTTCTCCTTGTCTGAGTCGTCCCGGGGGTGAGTTATGACATAATTCCAGCAGGTGTTGCTTTTTAAATGCATGATGAGGAACACCTGCTAAAATTCCTTCTTCTGCAGAACCAGTAAAGCCAGGGTGGGCAAAGTGTAACCCCTGAACTGTGTGCAGCCCCATGGGGCCATTTTTATGGGTCCCAGGGGTCAGAAATGCTCCCAAATACCCAAAACTGTACTCTAGGGATTGTGGGGGGGCATTTACATCACATTTTGCCCCCACAGTCCAATTTAAGCCCAGGAGAGGCCTTTTTTTGAAACAGAAATTGAACAGGAAGTGATTCCCACTCACTTCCTGTTGTTAAAAAAAGGCTTCTCATGGGCCCAAAATGCCCCCAAAACAGGGTGATAAGGTCTCCCATGTTCCCTAGAGTTCATTCAGGACAAAAACAAGAACAACACATTGTGGGCTTTTTATCAGGAGTAGTTGCAGTTCAGGGTGCAGACCTCCAAGGTCTTTTGGGTGGGCTAATGCATCCCCATAGTCTTCAACAGTTGCCTACCCATGCATTATAGGAACAGAATCCCTCTCCAGTTTTCAATCTGGCAACCATAGCTAGATTCCATTCCTGTGTTCGTGGTATTTTCTCCAGCCAAGCTCATGGACTCAAAGTAACTACAATGTGATAGGCCACCTGAGGAAGGTCCATAGTTCTAATAGTTGTAGTGATAAAAAGTCCAGAAGTATCTGAAGGTGACATCAAACTAAAATATGCCTTCTCTGAATAAGGATGGGGAAGCATTTCATTTGATCTACATTTTAAAGCAACTGACCTAATTCATGCTTCTAGAACTAACATACAAACTGGAACATAGTTATCCTTTGAGCTGAGCACTTCTCTGAATATTGTGATTCAGTGCTTGGCTCAAAAGTGTCACATAAAAATATGTATGTTAGAGGAAATCATCTACAAGACTTTAGACTTCCCAGACTTGGAAAAATAGAGCACAGACACATCAATGTGTGGCTGACCAGACTCGTATTTTGTCTAAATGCCACAGAGCCATGCAGATTAACACTATGGTTCTAGCCTTGTGCTCAGTTTTCCCTGGAAGTGAATGTATTGCCTGTTAACTCAAGGCTGAGCTGTACAATCCTAGATAGATGAGTGCTTGCATGCTTAAATTCACCAATGAAAATTTAAACAGGCAACAAAGCTAGGCTGGAAGAACAGATCCTCATACTTATGTGACATTTCAACATTCATGGTTCACCCAGCAAGGGAGAAGAAATCAAACCACTACACAAATAGCTAAGGAAAATGAACTGGACAAACTAATACAAATCTCAGACTAAATTCTGCAAAATTATAAAAACAAACAGTACACATAATTGTTCAAATAGCATAATTTGTACTTGTTGCATAATTCTGCAGAATTTGAATTGCCTGGGTACAGAGTAACTTTATTTTAATAGTTTGATGAACATACAATACTGCTTGTTTGTGTTAGAAACCTTTGCATGCTTCAGTCAATATATACTACTTTGCAGGTCTGCAGATTTCCTTTTGTTTGCTCTGTTGTACCCACTCTCTTCTTGTATCACTCTAATCTGTAGCCATTTTGTTCTTCTCTTTCCCTTCCATTGCACCACACATTTGACTACGCACAAAGTATTATGAGAAAAATTACTTTATATATTTTACAAAAACTACATTCATTTCTTGCTCTGCTAGCCACTGTAAATGGGTGGGCATGGGCCTGGCTGCTTTACAGTTTCTGCCTTGCCAATATCATTATTCTGTTAGAGAGATCCGCTGCTACCTCTCACATTTCCCTATAGTTTGACTGTATATTTTAATAGAAAGGCTTTCTTTCTTTTTTTAAAAAAAATATTTATTTATCCATTCATCATTAGTACATCATATGAAATCATAGACATGAACATGAGCGTCTCCGAAGGCCCTGTGAAGGCCTGGGGAGGGAGGGGGGAGGGCCGGGGAGGCCTCCACGGGGCCTCTGGAGGCCCTGTGGTCGCTTTGGCAGGGGAGGGGGAGGACAGTCATTATTCGTGGAATTTTCACATTCGCGGGGGTCTATGGAACCTAACCCCCACGAATGTGAAGGGATGACTGTACTGTCTATTCTCCTTTATGGGTCTGAAACATGGGTCACCTATCATCACCACTTATGACTCCTCGAACGCTTTCATCAGCGCTGTATACGTACAATCCTAAATATACACTGGACTGACTATGTGACAAATGTTGCTGTCCTTGAGCAAGCAGGGATCACCAGCATTGAGGCCATGATATTGAGAACACAGCTGCGCTGGGCAGGGCACGTTTCTAGGATGGAGGACCATCGCCTCCCAAAAATAGTACTCTATGGTGAACTCGCCATGGGTCAGCATAAGAGGGGCACTCCAAAAAAGCGATACACGGACTCCCTGAAACAACATCTCAGGCTTGGCCAAATTGATCACCGACAATGGTCCGCCCTGGCCTCACATTGGGAGGCATGAAGACGCACTATCCACAATGCTGCAGCCTTATTTGAGAGCTCACGCCAAACAAGTCTTGAAGCGAAACAACAACGCAGAAAGAATCACAACCCAGAAACATCACCCAAGGAGACCTTCTGCTGTGCTTTCTGCAACCTGACTTGTCTATCTCAGATTGGCCTTTTTAGTCATCAGCAGTTAAAACAGAATTAAAAAACAAAAAAAGTTTAAAACAGCTAAAATTTTAAAAACACATACATAGACACACAACATACATATATATCCCAGTAAAACAATTAAGAGAGATTGGCAAAGGCCTGCCAAAACAAGAAAGTTTTTAATTGGCTCTGGAAGGAACACAGGGAGGGTACTGATCTGATAAACAGATTGAACAGTAATGATGAAAACATATAAATACATAAATGATAAACAGAAGAACAGTGAAACACACACTAAACAGATTGTGTGCTTGGCCTCTACAGAGGATCAATCTCTTGTACTCCTGTGTCTTATGCTCTTCTCTTCTGGAGTTTGTTCAATCAACTGTAGGAACTGTTGTCATATCCAAATATACTCCTCCCCTAAGTGAGAATGTCAACCAGTTTGAAGGCACGCTCCTGCTCTACTTTGGTTAATTGGATCCACAACTGATCTCATTCAACAATTCCATTTTCTAATCAACTCTGACGTGACTAAGTGTTTTCCTTTTTAAGCATTAATCATAATAACAATGGCTGGTAAAGAAACAATTAGGCTAGATGTGGAATTTCACATGAATTCAACCCCAGAGAATCTGAGTGCTGCTGCATTGATTAATGTACTTCCTTCTTCTGCTAGCTGGGTGTTCCCCCATCCGCTAAACATGACTTTTTGGATTAAGATCTCTGTGATTATATTTTCATCTGAAATGTCACTCAACCCCAGTGTCTCCACCTTCCCTTTCACAGCCACAGCAGGCTGCTTAATGTGGCAGGAAGTCAGCTGGGGCTAATTGCCCTCTCCCCAAATGAAAGAAGAGCTCTGCCAGAAGTTTAAAAGCAACCAAGTATTTTCAAAATAGCTGACAGTGAATTCAGGACGTATTGGTATCTGGGTAACTGCAGTGATGTTTTGAAGGAATGGAAGATGCCCAAAGCCATAGCTTAAGGGAGACAAAGTGATTCAGTCATTAAGACAATTGCCTGGTTTATATTCCCACCTCTGTCCTGCTCTAGCCAGCTACCCTTGGGCAATCTTTGTTAGAAATGTGTGAGAATTTGACTTCATCAATATATTTTTTTAATGGGTTTATAGGATTCTGCAGCATCTGGACTGGACATGGAACCTTATAATTTGCAATGAAAAGGTCTAGGCTTGTGACACATTTTGTGAAAGAAAGAAAAAAGGCATATGCACATTTTAAAAACAAGGGTGGAAGGAACACTGTAAATCATTCTAAGTTATGCTCAAACACTTTACTCAGCAGGGCCATGTGCCCATTAATGTGCCATGTTGAAATATGCATGAAGAAATATTTACAGGGGTTTTTGAGAAAGAAAACACCCTCCAGAAGATGTTCAGAGTAGAGAAGGGAAAATGAGGACATCCACAGACTAAGGCTGCTGCCACACTGCAGAAATTATGCAGTTTGATACTGCTTTAACTGTCATGGCTCCATCCTGGAATTTGCAGTTTGTTGTGGCACCAGAGCTCTCTGACAGAGAAGGCAAAATATCTCACAAAACTACAAATCCCAGAATCCCATAGCATTGAGCCATGGCAATTAAAGCGGTGCTAAACTGCATTTCTTCTGCAGTGTGGCAGCTGCCTATGTGGGCCAAATCCTATTGGCCATTGTCAGTGGGAAAGGAAGAGGCAGTGTGATAGATGAGGGAGAGTGACCAGCAGCCCTCTGAGGATGGGCAGGGTGGCAGTGAAAGCCATCTGTTTCAGGAGGTTTGGCTGCCCTGCCAGCTCCTGAGCCACTTTGAGCTTGAAAAAGTGACTTATGCTAGAGTAATGGACTTTTACACCAGAGTAAGTCACCAGCAGTAATCCATCCAAAATTTTCTACTTGTACCCATGCAGGGCTGGCATAATTGGCAGATGGGCAGAACATGTGTGACTAGGCCAGCATCTCTAACTAGGTTGTACCTTTAGGAGGGGGATGCCTAATATACTGAATAAAATTTTCTTGTCAGGTAGGATCAACACAGGAGGGTCAATATGAGAAACAGATGTACTGTAGAAGCCTGAGGTAGCAAACAATCTGCATTACTTCAGAGAGCAGGCTGATCCTGATTTGGATTCTAAAGCCTCCTGAAAGCAAACAAACTGCACAGCAGTGACTGGTCTGGAATCTCTTACTTGAACCCATATTGTTGCTCCCAATACAATACTTCTTAGTCTACCTGATGGGAAGCTGTGGATCTGTTCAATGAATCAGAACTTGAAGCATTTTCAGGGGCCCTTTCACAGTACACAGTTATAGTGCTATTATTCTACTTTAGCTGCCATGGCTCCATCCTATGGAATCTTGGAATTTGCAGTTTAGAACCTAGATGTGATGTTTTATTTGTTTGTTTGTTTCATTTATACCCTGCCTTTTCTCCAACAGGCTTGAGTGGAGAGTACATTGCTCCTTCCCCCTTTATCATCTCAACAACCATTTGAGGTAAGTCACGCTGAGAGACTGAGTGATTGGCCCAATGAACGTGACTAGTCCAGTGAGTTTTCATGACTGAGTGGGGACTAAAACCTGTATCTGTAGGCCCAGTGTAACTCCCTGACTGCTATACCACACTGGCTCTTCAACTGTCTGTGCCTTGCATTTATTGACAGCATTATAAGAAATGCAAATAGCAGAAACAGGGGTTGTGAGTAATTATCAGGATCGCAATCCTCTCTAGCTGAAAAATCCCCCCTTTGAAGTTGCTCTTTTGCATTGGATAAGCAAGAGCTGAGCAAGAGATCATCTCAGCAGAGGCATGGTCCCAGCCATTTGCCAAAACCAGGATGGGGGGACAATGTAAGTTACATTTACAAGATAAAATGAGGGAAGCTATCCCCCATTGAGTTACAACCATAATGGGATGTAGCTATCCTCCCATTATTAGAAAAACAAATTAATTGCTTCCCATTTCACATTTCAAGGGAAGCAGTTTCCCATTTCTCAAACTAAGAGCTGTACCACATCTAGTTTGGCCTTCATAACTGATAATGACCGTAATGGAGGCATGTGTGTCTACTGGAGCAGTTTCTCCCCTTTGAAAGGACAGATGTTTTGTACAGTAGAGTGCAGTTAACATGACCTCAGGCAGCGATACTGCACACATGTATGCCCTTCTCTAGCTAGGAAGGCCAGCCGCCTCTTCTGTCACAGGAGTATTATCTTTTTAATACCAGATTCCAATTAAGTCTATTCAACCTTCCCATACTTTCCATATTAGCAACAAATATTATTAACCCATTACTGCACACAAAGCATCATATTATAGTAAATTTGAAGAGAGAGTCAAAGGGTTCAAAGGAGAGGGAGAATAAAATTCTCTTCCTAGGAAAATTAGGATGTTCTCCAATCGCATTCACATTCCTTTCACATTTATACTGAAACCTCGGTAATTTAAACTGCATCCAATTTCTGTTAATATTCTCTTTGTTTAGGAAATTGTACCAAAAACCCAAATACCCATTTAATCTGATTTAATGCAGTTTTGGAAAATTAAACAATATTTTTAGGATGTCCAATAGCAAGGGCATTGTTTTCTCAACAAAGATGCTGTCAAATTGAATGTGTCTGGGGAAATTTTAAGTGTCAGTCTGTGGAAGGAGAGAAAATACACTCAGTTGGATGAAGCATCAGCCTCTTCCAGATAGTTGGGCTCCTCCCATCCACTGGAGACCTTTGATCCAGTGGGAGAATGGAAGAGGCCAGACGTGTCTGGTGGCTTCGATGTCTTTGTGGTGGTGAATTTCCTCAGAGTTTTAGTCCAAACTTTTAATGAGCTATGCAATGTTCAGCACCTTGGGTACCTCCTTTTTAAAATTTGGATTGAAACTTTAAAGTGACTCCACCCCCACCCCCATTGAAATGGAAGCCACCACTGGAAGATGTGGAGATCTTTGTTGATTCCCCAATCCTCCTGCAGTTCTTTATACATCTTCAACATACAGTGGGCCCTTGGTATCTGCTGGGGTTTGCTTCCAGACCCACCGTGGATACCAAAATCTGTGGATGCTCAAGTCCCATTATATACAATGGTGTGGCAAAATGGTATCCCTTATATAAAATCAAGGTTTGCTTTTTGAATTTTTTAAAAAAATATATATTTCCAAGCCATGGATGGTGGAGTCTGTGGATGTGGAGTCTGTGGACATGAAGGGCTGACTGTACGTAGTCTAGAAGACTGAGGGACTTTCTGGAACAGTAAAATACATTATTCTGGGAGGTTCTGAGGGAGGTGGAATTGATTTTTAAATACAAAGGAAAGAGTTGTGTGTTCCATGTGGCCTACCCTGTATCCCCCAAACCATCTTCCTTGCCTCAGATGAACGATGCTCTCCTGCTACCAATGCTGAGGTAAAATTCATCTGCCAGTCCAGTTGGCCTCAGTAGGTGGAATGTTCTACTTGAGTGGAATCATCTTATTCTTCACCTCAGGCAGCAAAAGATTTTGGGATAGCTTTGGCAAGGATAAAAGGTATTGAATATGTACAGATGTTGTTATTGGTTACCATAGCAATTAGGATTTCTTTTTATTAAAAATGGCCTTGCATTTAATCTCTTTTAGTCTCCTGCTGTACTGAAACTGACCTAGCTATTTTATGACCTTTTTGTGGTGGATGTTTTAATTAAACTAATGATTTTAAAGGTATATTTCTTTTTTAAAGGTGTATGTATATAGGTGCACATGCATGTGTTTAATCTAGGAGCTGCCATGGGGTCCAAACAGAGGGGTAAAAGTTTCCCAAAATATTTTTTTTTTAAATCAGTTCTAGGTGGATATAGGCCTAAGGTGTAACCCCTCCCACACACACACACCATGGAAGAGATGGTGTTGAAGGTTGGGGAGAAAGGCAGTCAGGAAGATTATTCTAAAAAGAAGAGATAATCTTTTCTAATTTAAGAACCCTTTTTTCAGCCCCACGATCATCAGAGGTGCATCTGTTATGGACACAAGACAAAGCCTTCTTGGTGGCCACTCCAGCACTCTGGAACTTTCTGCAGGGAGAAGCTAAGTTGTCTCTGGGCTTGTTTATATGGGGGAGGGATATGGATTCATGCACGCTAACGCCAATTCGAAGCAGCTTCAATGTGTCTTAACAGTTTTTTGGCAAGATCACAGGCAAGCAAAGCTATCCACTTTCATTATTCCAACGGGCATCCTTGCAAATCAAGATGGCAGGCACAAGTGAATTACTAGTGTTTTTATTCTCACCAGTTGCTGCCGCTGAACAGTATTTTTTAAAAAGCATATCTAAGGTACAAAAGTGCACTATTCTGCACAAATAAATATAAAAAAAAGGCTGATTCATCACCTCAGTGCATGATCACTAAAGTGAAAATCCAACATGGCTGTTCCATGCACTTTCCTTGTTAGCAAGCTCTGTTCTCTGCGCACATCTGACCAATCAGCTTTCCACTTCCATTCTTCTTGGGAATGTGAATGAATGCAAATTGTTTGTCCCAACAAGAGGGAATGCACATTCCCTGCAGAGCTTTTTTAAAACTTTGGGGGAAATTGCAAAGGCTTTTCCTGTGGAGCTTTCAGTGAATTTGCCCCCCCTCCTTCCGAATACAGTGGATTGATGCTGGATGCCATTTGGATAAATCACATTCTCCTCGAATTCTATGAGGAGAATTTTCACCGCTTAAACAACCCCTCTGTTTTCCTTCCACTAGCAGGCAAAGTTATTTTTATTCAGGCACACCTTTAGCTAGCCAATTGATCTGTTGTTGAAGGGAGCAATTAAGAACCTGAGACCTGGTTCTGTCATTCTTATTGTCATTTTAATTATGTTTTTCATAAATTGGCTCTTGTGTTAATATTTTAATCAAGATTATGAGTGGTTTCAATTCTGTCTTTAGTATTGTCAGCCATCTTGAGTGAGTTTTGTAGCCAGAATCCTTCCACTCCCTGGGCAAAACAAAGCAAAATATAACCCAGCATATAATAAAATATAAATAATGGAACAAAACATACATATACAGATAACCCTGCCATTTTACCATGGAATTATATTAAAATAAGACCTGCTTAGCACATTTAGTGCAGGACAACAGGCATACTATGTGGTTACAGGGACATAATCACAGCATTCATTTTGTATGTTTCTGGCTGGCTTTGCGGCTTCTTGTGAAATCTGGTTTTCAGCTGTCCCTGGTATACCCTTCAGCATGTTGCAGCACCAGATAAGAGATAAAGTGATGTTCAATGGCCAAATGGAGGATTCTGTCAAACAGCTGGACAAAAATATATACCTTCTCACCAGTGACAGCCACTGGTTTCCATATCAAGGGGGCAGTAGATTCACTCTTGGTGATAGTCAAGATTTTAAAAGAGCCATCCAACAGGCTGAACCATATCCCCCAAAAATAGATTTAGCACCACAGACAGTTCCTTTGAAATTCAGACTAAAACCCAGAGCTCATTCTCTGGCGGTGTGACAGAAGCACCAAGCTCCCACTGTTTGTCATTTAATGAGAACCATTCAGCAACCCGAGGATTTCTGTGGTACTCCTTCTGCAAGTGTTCAGGAGCTGGGAGGTCTCTTTGGTCTGCCTGTTCACATTGTTTCTTATCAGGCTTTCCATCCTACTATTTGCTTGACACTCAAAGGGAAGAGCTGCTGTGCAGCTTCTTTAAAACCTCATTCAGTGATTTCCTTTAAAACACTACTCCCTTGAGTAGCAGGGGGAATCAAGGAGGTAAAAGGAAGCAAACACCTCACAAATCAGTTGTGTGCTCATTCTCCCTGTTACTCATTATTTTCATGTTTCCATTTTGTTGGAAAAGATTGAAGCATTCTCTTTTCCCCACACTTTCTTACTATAGAGCAACTCCTGTTGGACTTCTTGTGTATATTGATTTTTTTTATTGCTGTTTTCATCAAAATCTTACATGCAGCCACATATATATTTCTTACATGTAAAATTCACAAATTGTGCATATTCACTTCATACTTCCTGTTATATAATACCTTATGTATATTCCTTTTACTAAATTACATAAATAACATATAAAAAGAGAAGAAAAAAGAAAGAAAAAGAAATATAACACTTGTCATTTGTAACTTCCTTGAGTTAGTCATTTTGATGATAAGAAATAATTAGCTAATATTCATGTTAAATGACTTCTGGTTATACTTTATTGACTGTTCAACAACATTCGGCATCCTTTTTCCTTTTGTAATATTTTTATCTCTCTTTTTCATCTGGAGTTACTGTCCATTTGTATGTATTTCAATATCTAACCATTCTCCCTTTTCTGCCCAATATTCCACTACTTTTTTCCAATCTTCTTTCCATTTCATATCTTTTCTATTGCGGATTTTATTTGTAAGTATGTCCATTTCCATCATATCAGCCAGCTTTAGTTTCCACTCGCTTATTGTGGGATACTCATTCAGCTTCCATTTCTTGGCTATGACCATCCTGGCTGCTGTTATCATATATAATAGAGTTCTCCAGTGCCTATTTCCTTTGTGATTTGAATCTTTAATTCTATTTAGCAAATATAACTCAGGGGTAAATTCAAAATCTATTTGTAATATTTCCTAGATTATCTCATGAATTCGTATCCAGAATTTCCTTATTTTCTGACACCGCCACCACATATGATAGAGATTACCCTGGTTTTTCTCGCACTTCCAGCAACCCATTGGAATAGATTTATTCATCTTATTTAATTTCATTGGAGTGTAATATCATCTTAAGGCAACCTTTATATAATTTTCTTTTAAATTTTGGCAAGCTGTAAAAGAGAATGTTCTTTGCCTTGCTTTTTGCCAATCATCCATAGATATGGGTTTGCCTATATCATCTGCTCACTTTATCATATAATCCTTGACACAGTCCTGCTCTGTGTATCTTTTTAATAGTACTCTATAAAACTTGGAAATCTCCTTGGACCTTTTCTCTTCCCGCAATATTTTATCTAGATCATTATATTCCATTTCTACCCCTCCCTTTTTTTATCCTCTAAAATTTTTTCATTTAATTGCAGATAAATAAACCAGTTTAAATGATGTTCTTTCTGAAGTTTTTCTCTTGTTTCCATCTTGAGTTCCATGTCTCCAGCTTTTTTGTAATGTCAGAATATCTTAACCACTGACCTTCCTTACCCCATCTTGATAAGAATGCCTCCTGAGTTGATGTCCATAGTGGCACTCTAAAGTAAAACTTGCCTCTTACTTTTTCCCAGACTCTTAATAGGCCTCTTCGCACACAGTGATTTGTAAATTCTCTGTTTACTTTAGTTTTCTCATAACACATGTATGCATGCCAGCCAAATCTAACATTATGACCTTCCAGACATAATAATTTCTCATTGTTTAGATTTACCCATTCCTTAATCCATGATAACACCGATGCTTGGTAGTATACTTCAAGGTTTGGAAGGTCACAACCACCCCTATCTCTGGTGTCTGTGAGGTATTTCCATTTGAACCTTGCTTTCTTTTTCCTCCAAATGAACATATGTAGATCTCTTTCCCATTCTACAAAGATTTTATCATTCATCAAAATCGGTAGATTCTGATATAAGTATAATACCTTTGGGAGTACAACCATCTTAATTGCGGCAATCTTACCTAACAGAGTGAGGTCTAATTTATTCCATTTTTTCATATCTTTTTTTTATTTCTGACCAGGTTTTTATATAGTTATTTTCTAGGAGGTCTGCATTTCTTTTAGTACTTTACATCCTGTTATTTCCATCAATCTCTTTTTCTTCTTGTTCTTTCATATTTTTTGTTATTATAATTGTTTTTTCTTTATTTATTCTAAATCCTGCAAACTTTGCAAATTCATTCATTGTGTTTCAACATTCTTCTACATGCTCTTTTGGATCTTCCATTAATATTATCATATTGTCCACAAAAGCTCTTAATTTGAATTTATGTCCTTTTATCTTTATACCTGGAAATTTTGCATTGTTTCTCAAATTTCTATTTAGGACTTCTAATACTAGAATGAATAAAAGAGGGGACATGGGACAACCTTGTCTGGTTCCCTTTTTTATTTTAATTACTTTAGAACTTTCTCCGTTAATAATGAGTTGAGCAGTTTGTTCTGTGTAAATTTTTTCCATCCTTGTGCAAAAATGTTGTATGTGGGGAAATAATCATTGTAATGTAAAAGCAATCTTGTGTACCTCATTCACAATCTTAGATAAGTCTAGGGTTTTTCCCTGCATGCATTTTGTTCTCCCAAAATTCCCTTCTCTTATTTCACTGGACACTTCCAGCCAACTGGAGTGCTGGGTCATTTAACACATGACCTAATTTGAATTTTATTGCTTTTGTGTAAGCGCTTCTTCTGAATTTGACTGTCCATGAGGATGGATGTATCTTAGCCATCTTAAGCTTTCCTGTAACCATGCTATGATGATCGGAACCCAGCCAACGGCTGTAGGCTGAGTGAGTTTTTATTACCTAAATACCTTCAGTTAAGGACCTTTTCTTAAGTTTGTTTTAGTATGTAGATTGAGATTGATATACCTTCAGTAAACTTTGTTTTGCATTTTAAACTGACTCCTTTGTTTTGTAATGAGTCTAATTTAACTGGGGGATCCCAGATCTCTGAATACACTTTCAAATGATAATTGAGCTTAGGTCTGCTTCTTAACCGCACTCTGCATAAAGCGTGAAGTCAAAAGTGACTGAATGATTATTATTTTTTTTACTCTTTTTAAAGGAAATAATTCTTGTTGTTTTTAAAAGGACTAGATCCTGGAATTTTTTAATGCAATTTTATTTTTAGACTCATTACTCCTTCCAACAAAAACTTTATATCTTTTTAACAATCTTATTCATCTTTTAAATCCCAAATCCATCCCATTTTCCCAACATTCAAGTAAATAATTTTTTTGTTTCCTTCCATTCTTCCTCAATTCTCTCATATTGTTATTTCTTATAGCCATTGTTAATTTATCCAAATAGATAAGTTCAAACACTTTAACCCTCCATTCCTCTTTGGAAGGGATGGTTTCTAATTTCCAGTGACATGCATAAGTAATTCTGGCCGCTACAATAAAATTAAGCATAATCCTCTCATTATTCTTCCCCAAGGGTTCATCAAAAATACATAATAAATATTTTTCAGGTCTCATCTGCAAAGATCTTTTCAATATTTTCTCAATCATCAAGTGAATCATTCTCCAAAAGGTTCGTGCTATGGTACATGACCACCAACAATGAAAAAATGTCCCTACTTCCTTTTTACATTTCCAACATTTATTATCAGATGATTTATAGATTCTTGCTATTTTGTCAGGGGTCATGTACCATCTGTAGAACATTTTCCAGCAATTTTCCTTTAGGTCTTGACACGATGTCAATGTTAATGTTTGCTTCCACAATTTCTCCCATTGGTCGAATCTAATTGTACTCTTTAGATTTTGGGCCCATTTTACCATGGGTTCCTTTACTGTTTCTTCCTCACAGTCCCATTTTATTAAAATTTTATAAATCTTAGCTAGCAGTTTAGGATCATCTGACAGGATCGTCTCTTCCAACTCTGATTTACGTTGTTGTATACCATATATTCTCATATCTTGTTTCAGCCAATCCCGGACTTGCCTATATAGTAACCAATGACACATAATATCTTCTGCTTTTAGCTCCTCTCCTGTTTTTATCTCCGGCTTATTTCCTTCCCATTTTATCAAATGTTCATATCTTAACCATTTAATATCTTTTAATTTATCCCTCCTGCAAAATGCTTCGTGCGGAGAAATCCATACGGGAGTTTTTAACAAACATCGACTTTTATATTTCTTCCACACTCTAAGAAGAGGCTTCCTTACATAATGATCATTAAAATCCTTATTTACTGTTTCTTTATTAAACCAGATATACGCGTGCCATCCAAATCTAAGTCTATCACTTTCTACTGCTAACATTGTTTCATCCTTTAAATCACACCATTTCTTTACCCAATATAAGCAGCTGGCATGTAAATATAATTTTAAATTGGGAAGCCCTAGGCCTCCCCTTTCCTTTGCATCCTGTAAATATTTTAGTTTTATTCTTGGCTTTCTCCCAGCCCAAATAAATCTACTTAACTCCTTCTACCAATCATATAACATGCTGTCATTGTTTATAATGGGGATCGTTTGGAAAAGAAACAGTATTTTAGGCAAAATGCTCATTTTAATAGCAGCTATTCAGCCCAATAACGAGAGTTTCAATTTTGACCATCCTTCTAACAATTTCTTTACTTCCTTCCACATTTTACTATAATTGTTTTTAATCAGGTCACTATTGTTTTTTTGTTAATATTACTCCCAGATATCTGATCTTATTGTCCCATCTAAACTCTGTCTTATTTTCTATTTCTTCTTTCTCCTGTCTATTTAAGTTAAATGAGAGCATAGATGTTTTGTTCCTATTTATTTTCAAGCCTGACACTTCTTCAAAGATTTCCAATGTTTTTATTATTTCCTCCACATTTTCTTGAGGATCTTCCAAAATTAAGACCAAGTCATCCGCATATGCTCTCGTCTTGATCTCCCATTTCCCAACCTTTAGTCCCTTTATCCCCATATTGTTTTTAATACTATTTATAAGTAGTTCCATAACTACTATGAAAAGAAGGGGGGAGATTGGACAACCTTGCCTCATTCCTCTATAAATTTTTATATTTTCTGTTAATTCTCCATTTACGTTTATCACCGCTTTTTGTTCTTTATATATCGCTCTTATCCATTTAAGAAAGTTTTCACCACAATTCATCATTTTAAGAGTACTAAGAATCAAATCCCAGCTTACACTATCGAACGCTTTCTCAATATCAAGGAATATTAAAGCCGCTTTTTTCTCCGGATGTTGTCTATAATATTCGAAAGCGTTTAATACCATTCTCATATTATCTCTAATATGTCTCTTTGGAAGAAATCCTTTTTGATCCTCTCCAATCAACCCCGTTAGAATTTGCCTCAATCTTCTAGCCATGATATCCGTATAAATTTTATAATCTTGATTTAAAAGCGAAATTGGTCTATAGTTGGTTACTTCTCTCGGGTCTTTCCCTTCTTTATGCAACAAAACAATTTGGGCTTGATTCCATGTGTTTGGCATTCCTCTCTCTTTAATCTCATTCAAAACTTCTGCCATGGGTACTATCATTGAATCAATCAAGGTTTTATAATATTTCATTGGTAGCCCGTCAGGTCCTGGCGATTTACCTAACTTTCCATTTTTAATGGTTTCTAAGATTTCTTCTGTCATTATTGGGTTGTCTAATTGTTTTTTCTGATCTTCTGTCAATTTCATATTCAAATTTTTCTCAATGAACTTTTCCATTTTATTTTCATTTATTACCTTATGTCTAAATAACTGGGAGTAAAACTTTACAAATATTTTCTTAATATTTTCATGATCATTATATTCTTTACCATTTGATTTAACCATTATTATTTGATTCTGCTCCCTTCTCCTCTTCAACTGCATGGCCATCCACTTTCCAGTCTTGTTAGTATATTCAAACCATTTTTGTTTATTTTGTCTTAATTTCCTTGCCATCTCCTCAACCAGGACCATATCTATCTCTTTTTGTAATATCTTTATATCATCATTAATTTTTGTATTCTTAGGGTTTTGTCTTAATTCTTCTTCCTTATTTTTAATCATAAGGTTTAACTTCGATACTATTCCTTGTTCTTTCCTTTTCTTTATTATGCTTTGTTGTATAAAAAATCCTCGCATAACAGCCTTCCCTGTATCCCATACCATCTTTATCTCCATCTCCTCAGTCCTGTTTTCTTTAAAGAAGAGTCTTAATGTTTCTTTAGCTTTACCAAGTATTTCGTTATCATCTAACATTGATTCATCTAACCTCCAATTTATATTTTTCCTTTTCCTACTTATACTCAACATAACTGCATTGTGATCTGATAAATTTCTAGGTAAAATCTCTATCTTTTTTACCCTTGTTAACCATCCCCTCGAAAGAAGGAACATATCTAATCTAGCAAGGGAATTATGTCGGTTTGAATAAAAAGTAAACTCTTTCACATCTTTGTTCATCATTCTCCATACATCCAGTAATGTCAGCTCATTCATCATATCAAAAAAAGTCTTTGGAAGTTTACCTTGATTGTCTTTAATCTTTTTAGCTGACTGTCTGTCCAACAAAGGGTTCACTACCCCATTATAATCCCCCATTATTATTAAATGATTATATTCTGTCTGCTTAAGTCTATCCCATAACTATCCCCAAAAAATTTTCTTGTTCTCCAATGGCGCATATAATCCCACAATTACATAAATTTCATTTTCAACGTTCACCTCCAAAATTACGCAATGTCCTTCGTTATCATTAAAGATTTCTTTCACTTGAAACATCTTATTCACATACAGTATCACCCCTTTTCGTTTTTTATTCGCGGACGATACAAACTCATTGCCCAACTTCTTATTTTTAATTAAATATTTGTCTGATGCTTTTATTTTAGTTTCCTGCAAACAGACAAAGTCCCATTTCTGTTTGTTCAAGTAATGAAAGATCTTACTTCTCTTCTGGGGGGAGTTAAGCCCTTTTACATTCCACGTTAAAAATTTCCAGCAATCCATAATCTATTATTGTCTAACTCTCAAACCTCTTACTTCCCTTCTTCTCCTTCTTCTTCTTCCTCTTCTTCCCCTGAAACCTCTTAATCAATCCCTTCTTCTATATCTTCTCTCGTTTCCCCTGGTTCCTCTCCCTCTGAGCCTTCCTTTTCACTTCCTCTCTCACTACTTAACTGCTCTAACTGTTCTGGATAATCCAATTCTTTCAGTTTCCTTTGTCCCTTATTTTTATGTTGATATTTTGTCAAATCTTGACTTTCTTCCTTTGTTTTTAAGCCTCCATCCCCATTACCTTTCCTCTCATCTTTCTTTTCAATAAAATCCTTTTTATGTTTTCCCCAAAATTCCTGCACTTCTTCAAGATTTCTCACTAAGATGTTCCTTTGTTTATATCTAAATGATAGATTGTCTATTTTAATCCATCTGTATCTAATATTTTTTTTCCTTAAATGTGATGTTAACACTTTATATTCTTTCCTTCTCCTTAAAATTTCCCCTGAAATGTCTTTTAACACTAGGACATTCTCACCTTCTATTTGAAATTGGGTTTCACAATTTTTATTCAAGATTTGATCTCTAATTTTCTTTCTCACAAAATAAATAACAATATCACCAGGTGTCTTCTTTTCAGCTAAAAATCTATTTTTAACTCTATATATTCTGTCCACCTGTTTATCAAGATCTTCAACTTTCTCTTGTAAATATTCTGCTAATGGTGTTAACACTCTTTCTATCAAATCTTCATCTTTTTTTTCTGACATTCCTCTTATTTTAATACAATTTTCCCTTGATTTCATTTCCAACAACAGTTTTTCATCCTCATATTGATTTATTTTGTCATTTAATTTCTCTATATTCTCTTCCAGTTTTTCAGCCTTCACCTCTATCTCATTTAATTTCTGGTCATTTTTCTTTACTCTTATTGAAACCTCTTCTATGCTTTTCCTCAATTCTCTAACTTCGGTTCTGATTTCCTGCTTTATTTCTGTTTTTAGATCCTTCATTTCCATTCTAAGATTCTTTACCTCATCTCGCATATCCTGGCCTAGTCTCCTTATCTCTTCCAGTAATATAGATTGTTCCGGAATCTTAGCAGGCATTTCTAAAGATGGTCTTCTAGTAAATAGCAATTTTGCTTGTTCCGTTCTTTGCCTAGTAGTTCTCGACATCTCGACTGATTAATTTTCAAAATACTTCCCCCCCCCTTTTTCTGTTTTATTTATTTATTTTTATTTTATCTTATTGTTTTTATTTTTCCTTCTGTATAAATATATGTATTTCAATGTCAAAATCAAAACCAACCTCTTTTTCCTTACTCAACTCGACCCTTCAAAAAATTGTAACTTATAAATTCATTCAGCCAAAAGCTACTTACACCTTCTTCATATAACTCACAATACAAAGTATAATTACAATCCCTTCTTCCCATTCAACTTAATTCATCTCTGTTTAACTCAATTTAGCTTGTTATTTCAGCACACTTTAACAATTTTCCACCTGTCAATCACAGCTCCGTCCCACCCTCAATACAATGACATACAATCAAAGAACAGTTCCGTCGTCTGGTTTTACAGTTTACCCCAGCTCAACTCTTTTTAAGTCTGTTTCCTTCAGTTCGTTGTTTCAGTCTGTTTCCACCTCACTCAAAATATCAATCGTGGATCTTTCCCACTCTCCGTTAGAATTTTCTCCTCGCCCTACCTTCAATTCCTCCTCCAATCTCGCTATGATCAGTTCAGCCTCCCTGCTCCGGAGATTACCGCTTTTCCAATCTTCCTCCCACTCCGGTTTGGCTGCTTTATTCCTTTGCCCTTATTTCTTCCCCTTGTGGTGCTTCTGGTATTGGCTTCAGCTGGATTTCACCGCTTCCTCTTCCGACCTTCCCGTCTTGCACTTCATTTATGATTCTACATCCCAGCCGGGTTTTCTTAAAGCTACCTCACACCACACTCCTGCGTAAGTCCCAAACTATTTATTGCTGGAAATTATATATTTCTGTTTCCTCTATATTTATTAACTTTATTAACTTTTGATTGGTCCTTTCTTTCATCTATTTTCTCTCCTTTGTCGCCGAAGCAGTTAATATATCCGCGGTCAGAATCTGGTATCACTCATCCTTTTAATCTCACTTAGTAATCATAAACACAAAAATTTCATTAAGTCATATATTTCCTAACTTCATTTCTATTAAAGCATTTTACCCCCCTTGCTTAGATTGAATGAAGTTGCTGTATATCCCAAATGGGGTCTTTCAATGTGAGACCCAATTTTCTTTAAAAATCAGCGGCAGGGCTTATGCCATAAAATGGCTGCGTTATAGCACATGGCGGACAAACTCACGGTCCCCTCAGGACCCAGTCCCTCTCGGAAAAAGCAATACTGCTTTCCTTCAGGGTCGGGTCCTGGCACTGACCTCTGTGAGTCTCCTGTTCTCCTCGTTCCTCGAAGAGAATTTTGTCCGATTTTCGGGACTTAACCTCTGCAAACCATGAGTTTACCTCCCCAGCTACACGGAGCTATCAGGGAGAACCTCTCCGCCCCGCCATTGCTGATCTGGAAGCCCGTTCCAATCATGGCTAGTTCATTCTCTAACTTTTTATAGAACAAAGCTGAGAATCCTTCCGGACCTGGAGCCTTGTTTAATTTTAAGTAATGAATTGCCTTGGATATATCTACCATAGTTATTGTGGCGTTTAGTTTTTCTATCTGCTCTTTCTTCAGCTTTTGGAAGCTTTGTCTTTCTCAGTAATTTCTCATCATAGTAATCTCTTCCTCTGATCGGGGCTTTTGGTCAAATAGTTCACTGTAAAACATTCTAAATTCTTCACTTATTTCTACTTGTTTTGTAGACAATCTTCCTTGGTGCTTTATTTCTGTTATCAATTTTTTCCCAGCTTCTTTTCTTAATCTGTAAGCTAACCATTTACTGGGTTTATTTGCGTATTCAAAAAAATTTTGGCTTGCTGTTCTCATTCTCTTCTCCAATATCGGCACGTTTTCCAAATTTATCTGCATTTGAATTAGTTTAATTTGTCTTCTTAGTTTTTCTTTACTGGGATCTTCTCTTAATTCTTCCTCTTTCTTTTTCAGTTCATTAATTAGATAATTGTACCTTGCAGAATTTTGTTTCTTGACCTCTGCTCCTCTTTTTATTAGTAAGCCTCTGAACACCACTTTCCCTGCATCCCAAACTGTTTTCATAATAATAATAATAATAATAATAATAAAATTTATTTATACCCCGCCCCTCTGCTAAAAACAATCGGGGCGGCTTCCAACAATTAAAACATTATAATAATGACTAAAAACACCACCCACCCCCACCCTCCCACATAAAAAGACATACATTCATTGTTGTCATTTTTCTTAAAGTATAGTGAGATCTCTTTTTTTAAACTCTTGACAAACGTTTCATCTTTCAGTAAGTTTTCATTTAGTTTCCAATTCAATGTTCTCTTATATGCTTTCAATGTTAGTTTAATCGGAAAGTGATTTGATGTAATTTTTGCCAGAATATCCATGTCAATGACTTGTGGCATCAGGTTTTTGGATACTAAAACATATCCAATCTTGACATGGACTTGAATCTTTCAGAGAGGAAGGTAACCCCTTTCTCTTTTCCATGCAAGTTAGTCCATACATCTTTCAAAGTAAACACTTCTTTTATATCAAAGAAGCTGGATGGAAGCTTTCCTTGCACTCCTGGTCATTTCTTAGTTGACCTATCAATTTTTGGTCTAAGACCCCATTAAAGTCCCCTACCAGGGTTATGTTGCCTTTTGCATGCTTTCTTATCTGTTTATGTAATCTCTTATAGAATTTGTCCTGCTTTACATTTGGGGCATATATTCCCACTATTATTGCTTTAATATTGTGAAAATTAACTTCAATCCCTATATACTCTCCTTCATCATCTTTAAACATTTCTTTTGCATGATATTGTTGATTGATATATACTGCAATTCCTCTCTTTTTCTTTTTATGGTTACCTGAGTAGAAGACTTGTCCTAATTTCACATTCTTCAAAAATCTTGTATCTTCCTGTCTTATTTTAGTTTCTTGTATGCATGTAACATCATTTTTTTGTTTCTCTAAAACAAAATGGAAAACTTGCTTCTTTTGTAAACTGAATTTATACCCTTCACATTCCAGGAACCTATTTTGATCGGCATTTCTTGTCTAGTCATCTCTCATTTCTTCTTCCTCATTCTCTAATTCTTCTCTTCTTCTTCTTCTTTCTCTACTTCTTCCTCTTTTTCTGATTCTCCTTTATCTTCTATTTCTGAATCTGCTTCTAACTCTTCCTCCTCTGAACGTCTTTGTTCTTCTTGGTCTTCTGCTTCCTCCGATCTTACCTTTATCTTTTTGGCTATTTTATCCTCTTGTCCTGTTTTCCTTATAACTTATAAATTATAAGTTATAAGTGGAGAAAACAGAATTATACACGAAACAAATTGAATAAATAGAAATCTATGTATAAAAAGACTCATTGGGAAATTTGATTTGAGGCTTTTTTTTCTTTCTTTTTGGTATAATTGAAGGAATTGAAGGAATCTGGGAAACAGAAATTGATTGATTGGGGGATATAACAAAGGGGGTGATTATGTAGTATTACACAGTATTGGAAGTAGATAAATTACAATATTTGTGTATATACTGTACATTGAGTATATGTATATTGAGTATATATCTGGTTTTGCAGAGTACTGCGGAATCTACAGTAAGGACATTAATTTGATTGGAGACAATTGTATTAAGCAATCAAATATTCAATTTATCTCAGCATACTGAGCTCTATCAATTAGTTGGTTAAGTATTATAGCTGGTATAAAAGTCTGAATACTATACTTAAGCAATTGTAATTAAGAAAAATATATTGACTAGGGAATAAATTTAGATACAGTGAAAAATATATATAGTAAATATACATTGAGTTTATTTGAAAGATACATTGATTACATAAATTGATGAAATACAGTCTTAAGGAATTAATTGGTGGATATTTACAGATTAGATATATACTAGCTTATTGAGAAATATTGTGTGGAAAAATGTATAAGCAGAAAGGGTTTTTTTCTTTTTACTGCTATATGATTTTGATTATTGATTTGAATCTCCAATTTTGGATTCCACCTGAGCAGAATCAATTCAATTACTTGTGTATATTGATTTGTCCCCTCTTGGCCTCTATACTTAGCATGTTTCTGTCTGTCCTGCCCACTTTTTCTTGAGCAGCCATCTTCTTCTCCTTTTCTAAGCTGGTGAGTCAGGATGACTCTTTTTTCCTTCACCTCTTTTAGTTAAGTAAAGTTTCTTGAGTTATTTAATCTAAAGCTGTATGGCTCCTTTTGTCATATATGGTTCAAGGGCGAAGCAGTACATTTGAGTCACACCTCTAAACTGCACTCTCCTGGAAGGAAGTTTTAAAAAGGAGTTTAACTATTAGAATTCCCAACACAGGGAAACTCTAATTCCCCTATATATTTTTGTGTTAAGGTTAGGGTTAGGGTTAGGATTAAGCCCAGAGTGACTAAATTTATTTTTATTTTTCTACTTGCTTTCCCTGAGACCAAGTAACTATTCAGCCTCACTTAAACAATAGGCATTGAAGACAAAATGGCCGCAGCTCATCTTAACGCAATACTTACTGCTGAAAAGCTAAATGGCAGCAATTACAAACAATGGTCCTGGAATATTAAAATGCATTTAACTACAATGGGACCATTTGATGCTATGAAAGGAGAAAGACCCACAGATGCAGAGTTCAAGCAGAATTTGTTAAAGCATCTGAGAAAGCAGCAGCTTTTATCTCTCTATCTGTGGATCTACCAAATTCAAGATATGACCAGGGTTAAAGAAATCTGGGATAAGCTAAAGAAAATTTATAATTCTCCAAGTATGGGAAATGAAATTACTCTCATGATGAAGCTTATAAATAAGAAATTGTCCAGCCCTCAATTTCTCAATCAGCATATAAATGACTTCTGGACAACTTTGACCGGACTTCACTTTCCTGGAGAATCTATCACAGAACATAGAAAACTTGACTTTTCTTAGCTGGTCTTCCAAAATTCTACACTCCATGTATGAATGCCTTGCTATTAAAAGGAGATGTGAATCTGCCAGATGCAGTTTCTAAGATCATTGAATATCAGAACAGGCAGAATTTAATGCAATCCAAATCTGAAGTAAGCACTACAGACAGTAAGCTAGTTCATCTTGTTGAAGAACAATTGGATATCAAAGGCTCTTCTTCCCCTAAAACAAGTAAAGGGACATCTAGCAAATCAAAGTCCAGAACTCAGAAGCAGAGACAAAATGCTAAGAAAAGAAACTTTAATTTTTATTCTAAACAGAACTCTCCCGCTAATTTGAATGTTGGTTTGATTAATCAGAAATTATTTCAATCTTCTGAGAGCCAATATAAAAATGCATTTATTATTGACAGTGGTGCTACTAGTCATTACTTTAATAGCAAGGTGTGGTTTGTGGACCTTGACACAAATGGGAATTTCTAGTTTATCTAGCCAATGGTGTAAAATTGATAGCGAAAGGTAAAGGCACAGTTTTTTGCAAATAAAACTTGGCCTTAACAGGATAGAGACTTTGAATATTCCTGATGCTTATTTTGTGCTAGACATAAACATATCTCTTTACAACATGAGAACTGCAACAGCTAGATGTAACCATATTCTTTTCAAGAAGCAATATTGCTTTGGTTTCCATGGCAAAAATTTTCTCAAAGAGAAAAATTAAGCTCTTCGAAAGTTCAACATCAAACTACTCAGTTTATACACCAGAACAGAATGGATTGGCAGAGAGAATGAACTGAACTCTGAAAGAGATGGCAGTTGCCATACTTTAGATGCTAGCGTGTCTAAAAGCTATTGGTCTGAAGCCATTATGACTGCCAAATATTTATGTAACAGACTGCCAACCAAATCAAGAGATACAATTATTTCTTATTTCAGTTATGGCATGGAGTTAAACCTAAACTGAACCATCTCAAAGTTTTTTGAAGCAAAGCATATACCTACATTCCCAAGTAGAAAAGAGACAAACTTGACTGTGAATAGGGAATTTCTCTTGGTTATGCTAAAAATGCTTACATAATCTTAAATCCAGATGGATGCACAGTAAAATTAACAAGTGCTGTTTATGTTCATGAAAGACCACAGTCCAAAACTAATCCAAACAAAGATGTCTATCCAGATGTCTTTACAGTGGAAGAAGATTCCCACCAGCAGCCACAGCATGTGGAGTTCTTCCATCCTCCAGATGTCTTACATCCAGAAGGGGCTACACAAGCAGTAGACCTGCCAGCATAGGAGGGAGCAGATGGCATGCAAGAGGTGGAGCCAGGTATCCAAGTCCAGGTGAGAAGGTCAGAATGCTGCAATAAAGGTGTGCCACCTGACAGACTCTCTTATCTAGCCACAGAAGAAATTCTTCAACAACCTTCTGATTGGCAAAAGATCAAGGTACTGCCAAAGTCAGATTCTGAGAAGTGGGTGCAAGCAGCTACTGAGGAGATGCAATCTCTATATAAAAATAAGACATTGACTTTGACAGAATTGCCAAAAGAGAAAAGGGCAATTGTCTGTAGATGGGTCTTTACAACAAAGCAGAATGCAGAAGGGGAAATTGAGAGATATAAAGCAAGGCTCGTGGTTAAAGGCTACAGTCAACAGTATGGTGAAGATTACAATAATACCTTTTCCCCTGTAGCCACACATACAATCATTTGGACTCTCCTGGCTATGGCAGCTTCCAAGAATATGCATGTTCACCATCTTGATGTGAAGACTGCTTTTCTTTATGGGAATCTACATCAAGACTTGTACATAGATCAGCCTCCAGGATTCCAAATTCCTGGAAAAGAGCACCTTGTATGCAAATTGGAAAAGAACATTTATGTCTTGAAACAGACTACCGGAGCATGGAGTGAAAAACTAAATTTGCTCCTCATCAAAAGGAACTCACTCCAGGCACTGTTGACAAATGTGTCTACAAAAGGTTCAGATATAATAAATGGACTTATATTAAAAGTTATGTTGATGATCTGATCCTATGCAGTCAAGACAAAGCAGATAGTGAAAAAATAATCTGAAATTTCAAGAAAGAGATAGAGATATCTCAAACTATCTTGGCATACAAATAGAAGCAGTGATGGAAGTTTCTTCCTTAATCAAAAGCAGAAGATAATGGATCTTCTGGACTGTCTTGGCCTGAAAGATGAAAGAGGTATGACAACTCCAATGGAAATTGGTTTCTTAAAGGACAATGAGAAATCTGAACCTTAGAGAAATGGAGGTAAGTACAGAACTGCAGTTAGAAAACTCCTATACATAGCTAAGTTTACCAGGCCTGATATTGCAAATGCTGTTGGGATTTTATGCAGAATGGTTAACTCTCCTACTGTAAGAGATCTTTATGCAGTGAAGAGAGTTGCAAGATACCTGAAAGGAACTGCAAATCACAAGCTGATGCTGCCAGCGTGTGAATCACCATGACTGATTGCCTACGCAGATGCAGACTGGGCTGTAGATCTGACAGAAAATCAACAAGCGGAAACCTAATATTTTATGGTGGAGGAGCCGTAAGTTAGACAAGTAAGAAGCAATCTACAGTTGCAGATTCTCCCACTGGCGCTGAATGTGTTTCAGCAAAGACAGCTTGTGACGAGATATATGAGATGGTTGCAGATCTTACTTCTCAGCCTTGGGATAAAAGAACCCAAACCAACCATTGTGATGAAAGATAATCAAAGTTGTATCAAGATTTCTGAAAGTGAGAATCCACTCAGGAAGAACATCAACATTGCTTTCCACAAAGTGCAAGAAATGTGCCAAAGTGGACTTGTTCAGCTGGAGTACTGCAATACGGAAGGAATGATTGCTGACATTCTTACCAACCCTCTACCAAGACACTGTTTCCAGAGACTATGAGAAAGGATGAAACTCCTTGATGTGGGTCCAAGACAATGAGAAGGGGACTGTTGGAAAAGACTGAAGCATTCTCTTTTCCCCATACTCTCTTACTATAGAGCAACCCGTGTTGGATTTCTTTTGTATAATAATTTGTCCCCCTCAGCCTCTGTAGTTAACATGCTTCTGTCTGTCCAACCCACTTTTTCTTGTGCAGCCATCTTCTTTTCCTTTTCTAAGCTGATGAATCAGGATGACTCTTCTCTCCTTCTCCTCTGCTACCAATTGAGTTAAATAAAGTTCTTGAGTTATTTTAGCCTAAAGTTGCATGTCTTCTTTTTGGTCATGCATAGTTAAGGACAAAGCAGTATAATGTGAATCACACCTCTAAACTGCACTCTGCTTGGAGGGAAGTTTTTTTTAACTTTTAGAGTTTCCAAAAAGGAAACTCTAATTCCCCACAAGGAAGACCATACGGAGACACATACACAAAGAGACCTCTATCCTCCAGTGCTTTGTTACCATTCCTTGTGAAGTGAGAAGCTGTTCAAGCCTGGATAGAGCCAGCCAATTGCAGCTCATCTTTGGGGAGGGGCCTATGGGTGAAAGGATATCACCTAGAGGCCTGTCTGTAAAAGAATTAGAGCATTCAGAAATAGAGTGAGGGCCATTCAGGAGGAGGAGAATGAAGGAGATCTAGGAGCTGAGAATGTGAAAGGAGTTCTGGGAGAAGTGTTATTTTGTTTGAAAATGAGGTGGTACCATGTACTGTGTGTAGAACCAACATAACATTATAGGATTAGTTTATTTGTTAAAATAAATCTTCACTTTTTTATTTTCTGCACCTCTGTCAGGAAGTTTCAGTTTAATAATTTACAGTGAAGACTGGTCATGCTTCCCATGTTGAATCCATTGATAAACACAGCCACTTATTCACCCTGAGGCCTGAATGCCAGATCCATGGAGAGATCCTGAGGGTATAAGGGCAAGGTGAGTGACTGAAGCCCAAGAGTTTGAACTGTGGGGGTCAACAAGGAGAGGAGTTCCATTACACGTCACATTGTGTGGGGAGAAACTTATTTTTTCTGTTATGTGTGTACATAGAGATTATATTCATTTTGATGTAGCATCCAGTCCCAAGGTGTTCATGCAATGAAAGAAACTTTAGTTTGTAAGCATGCACACAATAGAATCAATCCATTTGCTTTTCTCATACAGCATATGCGTATGCCTGGATAAGGATGGAAAGAATATTTCATAGAATCACAAAGTTGGAAGAGACCACAAGAGCCATCCAGTCCAACCCCCTGCCATTCAGGAACACATAATCAAAACACTCCCAACAAATGGCCATCCAGCCTCTGTTTATAAACTTCCAAAGAAGGAGACTCCACCACACTCCGAGGCAGTATATTCCACTGTCAAACAGCTCTTACCATCAGGAAGTTCTTCCTAATGTTTAGGTGGATTCTCTTTTCCTGTGGTTTGAGTCCATTGCTCCATGTCCTAGTGTCTGGAGCAGCAGAAAATAAGCTTTGCTCTATCCTTAATATGACATGCTTTCAAATATTTAAACATGGCTATCATGTCCCCTCTCAACCTTCTCTTCCCCAGGCTAAACATACCCAGCTCCCTAAATTGCTCCTCACAGGGCATGGCTTCCAGACCTTTTACTATTTTGGTCACCCTCCTCTGGACAAGTCCCAGCTTGTCAATATCCTTCTTGAATTGTGATACCCAGAACTGGACACAGTATTCCAGGTGTGCTCTGACTAAAGCACAATAGAGTGATACTATTACATCCCTCGATCTAGACACTACTCTATTGATGAAGCCCAGAATCACATTGGCTTTTTTTGCTGCCACATCACCGTATTCACTTACATTCAGCTTGTGGTCCACTAGGACTCCTAGATCCCTTTCACATATACTGTTTTCAAGCCAGGTGTCACCCATCCTATATCTGTGCATTTAATTTTTTCTGCCTAAAAGTAATACCTTATATTTCTCCCTGTTGAAATTAATTTTGTTACTTTTGGCCCAGATCTCCAATCTGTTAAGGTCATTTTTAATTCTGATCCTGTCCTCTGGGGTATTTGCTACCCCTCCTAATTTGGTATCATCTGCAAATTTAATAAGCATGTCCTCAATTCCATCATCTAAGTCATTTATAAAGATGTTGAATAGCACTGGGCCCAGGACAGAACCCTGTGGCACCCCACTAGTCGCTTCTCTCCAGGATGAAGAGGAGCCATTGGTGAATACCCTTTGGGTTCAGTCAGTCATCCAATTATAAATCCACTGAACAGTAGCATTGTCTAGCCCACATTTTATTAGCTTAATTGCAAGAATATTTACTTTGTTGAGGGCCTTACTGAAATCAAAATATGCTACATCCCCAGCATTCCCTATCTACCAAGTTTGTAAGTCTATCAAAAAAGAGAGAGATGATTAGTCTGGCATGACTTGTTTTTGAGAAACCCATGTTGACTTTTAGTGATTATGACATCTTTTTCTAAGTGCTTACAGGCTGACTGTTTAATGATCTGCTCTAGAATCTTTCCTTGTATTGATGTCAAGCTGACTGGGTGATAACTCCCCTCCCCCCCCCACTTTTTTGAAAATGGGGACAACATCCAGTCTGCTGGGACTTCTCCTGTTCTCCAGGAATTCTCAAAGATTATTGTTTGTAAATATTTGAATCCCAGATGAAAAATAATTGAATCCAGATGAAAAAGGCTGATAAGGGGAATCTGGGATGGACTGGAAACTTTGCAAGTTTACATAAAAAGACTGAAGGAAGGGGGATAAAAAAGAAATGTGGCAGCACCAATAAGAGTAGGGAGCCCTGGTGGTGCAGTAGTTAAATGCCAGTACTGCAAGTCACCACCTTGCAAGTTCAATTCCAGAGGGCTCCAAGGTTCACTCAACCTTCCATCCTTTCATAGGTCAGTAAAATGAGTACCCGGCTTGTGGGGGCAATTAGCTAACACACATTGGAAACTGCTTAATGCAGTTTAGATGTGCAAATTGCTATTGCTTAAAACAATTTATAAGCTGCTCTGATAGCCTTGTGGCTGAAGAGTGGTGTATAAATAAATAAATAAACAAATAAACTGGTTTTTATTTTTAGCATGAACTTTCATGTATATAAACCCACTTGATGCATATGTGGGTTTTTTGTGCTAAAAAATGGCATTTTCTGCACAGAAGTGTTATTTTAACAGGTTTCCTATGTTGAAAACATGAACGTTAAACATTTGTTCTTACCCATGAGGACAAATTTATGAAGATTTATATCCTTTTAGCCATATAATGTTACATGTGAAGTACCCTGGGTAAGTGTTTAAAGCATAGCAATTCATGCTTTCAGGACAGAGACCAGTCTGAGATGAATGAACAATTTACTCAGATTAGCTTCTTTGGCTTATTTTGCCTTCTTCTTCTTCTTTGACTAGACATACTCTGTTGTGGCATATTTCTATTCATTCTTTCAAGCATGCACATTATAGTCAGTGGATTGCTAAACACAATATCTACAGGTTAGAATCTCCACATCATACTGGGAGCACTCTTAACACAAAAGGGAAAATATACAGGCTTTCTCAAGTGTCCTCCTGGCTATACAAGCCCAAACATGAAGCTGTTGTAATACAATAGATATTTTGTGGCTTTTCAATAAAAAAAAATATTCTTAGAATGGGCTCTGCAATAAGTGCATCTATCCAGATTTGAATTAACCTCACAGTTTGGAGACATAACCTGCTGTTTGATCAACAGCAATCATTCTGAGCCTGTGCTCATGCTAGAGATGGACAAATGTGTGAGATTGGCTTTTTCTTACATGTGAATTCTAATCTCAAGTTTCCCCCCCATTTTGTATAGGAACAATTGTGCAAAGTTTAGCAAGTTCTTATCAAAACAGTAACTGGTGAACTATCTGCATTACATATATATATATTTTCCAATTTCATGCTACTTTAATTGCCATCCCTTCCTCCTAAGGAATCCTGGGATTCGTCATTCAGAGGAGTGAATTACAATTCTATAGCAGGGTGTTCTAAGCACCACACCAATCTACAAATTCCAAAATTCCATTAAATGAGGCCATGACAATTAATGTATTATGAAACCATTACTGTGTAGTGCAGATATATAGAGCTCACCTTGAATCCCATCTTGGGAGAAAGGCAGGATATAGATCCAATAAAATTAATTAATTAATTAATTAACAGACTCTCTTTTCCTCCCCCTCCACCAGCTCTTGTGCTGCCCTCCATCCCTGGCTCTCGCCTCAGTGCTCCAACCCTATATCTCCCCTTCCAACCAGAGGCTGGGCCAGGAGTGTATATATATATATATATATATATATATATATATATATATGGTGAAGATATATATATATATATATATTCACCCATCTGTACCAGCAAAATCCAGTAAGCACCAGTTATTTCCACCATGGAGAACAGCATGCTTTACCTGCCTACCATGTAGCTCAGGAGTAGGGCAAAGTGGAACCTTGTTGCCACATATTGTTTTTGTTGCCCTTGACCCTTCCAGACTCACTGAACTATGCTGTTTCTGCCCCCTCCCCTCTTGTAGATCATGTAGCCTCCAGCCATGAAGTAGTCGCTTCTAGAATCCTTATCAACATCATGGTGAAGCATTAACAGCTGCTCAATGGCATAAAAGGGGGTATTGTATGTCTAGTAGGTTATATTTCAGAGGAAGGAACTAGCAAAACCACCTCTGAGTATTCCTTGCCTTTAAAAAAAAACTATGAAATTCATGGGGTCACCACAAGTCAACAGGTGACTTGAAGACACAGACAGACAGACACACGGCATCTCTTTCTCACACACAGGTCCTGCTAATTGTGTGGGGCAGCCATAATGCATTATTCTGGCAGTTCAGTGATATAAAGGAAGTTGGATACAGACCAGGGGAGTGAACCTTCCTATTTGCAACGTTCTTGAATTGTTCCCATATCAGTTAGAATGGGAGATGAGCCACACCTCCACAGTTCAGTTTCCTTTGTTTGGTTCTGCTCTATAAAATCCATGAGAATCATCCTCCAGTTGCTTCATCCTGAGAGGAAGTGTTTGGATCCTAGTTCAGAGGATCTATTAACCAGCCACACAGATTGGCTGGATAATGGTGTTGGCTCAGGGTAGTCTGGATAGAATTTGTTGTTTACAGGCATGATTTTACCACTTGTTGTGCAAGGTTACTGAGAGCCATCATTTAAAGTACTGTGCTGCTTTCTTCTGCTATAGACCACCTGCTGCGTCAATTTCCCATCCATAAATCTTATCTTATATTTTCAAAACCAGACATGGGCTTACTTTGTTTGTTTTGGGATTTGGCAATTTTGATGGACTGTGCAGCCCCCAGAGTTTCCCATGGGGCAGAAAGATGGATCCCAGGGCAGCTTCAGTTGCCCTTCCTTAATGTTATAGATGGGGGTGGGGGAAGAAGTGGCAACTGCTGTATACTTTATCCACACTACAATGTAGCTTTATTTAAATCTACCTTCCAAAATACAAGTTAGAAAACACCCTTTTAATAAAATGGCCTTTGGTCAAAGCTTCAATTGAGCCTGAAATTATCTCTGATATTTAGTGAGTTCTTTTCTCTTTTTTTCATCCTGCAGATGTTATTATATGCGACATTTCTAAATAACACTGCTAAATTGTGTGGTGCAGCCATAATGTATACAGATCAGAAGAGTACAGATTACAGGAAAGTCTTATTAATCTCTGCAGAGGAAGAGAAGATGGCCCTGCATATTGAATGGTCTCGTTTCCCTTGCATTTAACCAGCTAGCTATTCAGATAAAGAAAATGAAAATGTGTGAATGGGGTGGGGGCAGAAACAAGGAGAAGAAAGTGCACGAGCTTAATGAGTTCCATTCTTTAATGTCTCATCAGCTAAGCCAAGATGGAGGTAATTGGGTTCCTAGCTTTAATGAAAAGGGAAGTTGATTGGGGTTCTTTGGAGCTGATGGGGAGGCATTAGACGATCCTTTGCCATGTAAAATCTGGGGTCCCTACTGCCACCAAAGGTCAACAAGGAAGGGAGTGTTCAAGCAAAGGAAGTACCTATAGACTGCCACAGCAGCACACATTTTAAATGATGAAGGTAGGAGACTAGAAAAGGTTACAAAGGGACCTTTGTTACAATACAGTGGAGCTTTAAAATATATTAAATAGTAGCTTCCCTAGAACTGTTTTCCTGTTTCAGGGAATAGGCTGATTTGGCTGCTACTCTAATATAGAAACAGAGTAGCAATAGATCAGGCTGTGAAATTAGGAACCACACAGATGACAAGGGCCAACTCATAACATGATGTCCCACACTTGTCATCCAAGTGCTGGGTTTTTTGTTTTATTTTGTTTTTTGACCTGGGATCCACTGCAAGATGTCTCTGAATTTGTGGCAGCAGATGGCTTCTGTTTCAGTGGAGTGGTGAATCTGCTGTAGGTTTTGGCCTGGAGGAGTTGTCCAAGGTGCTGGACTCTATCTCCAAATTAGGTTCAGCATCTCACATAGCTCCTTTAAAGTTAAGCCTCAAACCTGGAAAAGATTCACTACCCCACTGACATAGGAGACACTGTTTGCCACTACTTTCAGTTCAGAAGTGGACAGCAGGGCTGTAGATTACCTCTCTCAACAGGAGTAGCTCTAACATTAGGCAGAGTGAGGCAGCCACCTCAGGCAATAGATTCTGTGTGTCATAAAATGGCAGGAAATTGTTTACATTGGTATTATTGTATTTTTGCAGCTAGAGTTAGGGAGATGCTCTTGTTGGGTTTTCCCCCCCTCTCACGAGCCAAAATAACTGGTATGGCTTTTGTACTGACAAATGGAAGGTGACATTTGCTTAGGCAGTAAAATATCTTGGGGTAGCCCTGATTATTAATACTAGATATCAGTGCTTTCAATGGATTAATCTGTCATCTTTGCTTTCTCCCATTTTTTAAAAAAAGATTTCACTTTCTTACCATCAAATTTATGAAGAAATATCTGAATTTTGATATGTTCTTATTAAAAAGGATCCAGATGAAATTCTCATCCATCTATTACTGAGTATGTACAGCTGTTCCCATTACATTGACTCTCCCTGTCATATGGGTGTTAAAGATGAGGATTGTCTCAGGAAAAGAAGAGACTGTACTAAGGACTTTATCAGACCACCTCATTTAAAATGTTCTTTTGCCAGCATAGAAAAAAAAATTCTACTGGCAAAAGAACACTCCCCGCCCCTCACTTACCTCCTTTCCCGGCAATGGCAGCCCCAGCAATGAAGAGGAAGTGAATGTCATTCAAAATCTGATGAGACTTCGTCACACTGGAAATTTAAAAATAAAAACAAAAATAAAGCTTAAAAAGTTTTTAAAAGCACACACACACACTTTAATAGTCCCAAGGGTCATAAAAATAGTGAAACTTTCCTGGATGTCCTGATCTCACCCAGAAGTATTTGCGCTGGACTGTCCATTCTCGCTGCGGTGACAAAATTTAAATTTCACACACCAGCAATGCCAATACCAAAACAGCAGGGGGGATCAATTGATGGCTTAAGCCATCAATTAAAAAGTACAGGTTTTCATGGGGACATAACTGTGAAAGGGTGACATCATTTGATCTGCATGCCCTTTTGCAGTTATGTGGCATCATTATGACACTGTATTTTGTGCATCTGATAAAGTACTAATTCAACACCACAAACATAAATGAATGCACAGAGACCCAGACTCAGATTTTTAAAAACCTGTCATTCCAAGCCATCTACCTGGGTAGACAAATCTGTGAGTTTCACAATCATACTTGATGTTTGCCCTGAATCCTACTGGGAATCCCAACTACAATAGGACAACTGAATCAATGGGATTTACAAAAGTGTTGTCTCAGTAGACAGCCAATCCACTTGTAGTTTTAATCTAAACTTTAAAGGAGCTATCCATGGTGCTGAACGTATTTGGGAAATAGGGTTGAGCACTGTGGACAGGTGTTTTAAAATTCAGATGAAGCTTGGAACAGAGTCACCATCCTACTGATATTGGAGCCATCAACCACTACTTGGTCTCAAGTGAGCTGCCATTCACATACAGGACTAGCCCTACCATTAAACAGAGTTAGGCAATCAGCTCAGATGGCAGATTTGTGAGCCCCACTGCTGAGCCCTGTCATAGAACTATAATGTTCCAAACAGACTGTCATCCCTACTGGCAAGGAAGGGGGACACCACCCACAGTTCGCTAACCAACAAGACCAGAAACAGAGAATTGGGTTAAACCATTTAATGTGACCTAAAACTTATTTAAGCTTTTGAACCTGGAAAGGAGCGAGAGGTGGAGAAACCTGATGTGGGATCAGCTGAGGCCAGATGTCACTCTTGACTAGGTAGCCTTCCCCTGGGCAAAAACCTCAGCCCTGAAAGCAATCCAATAACTGGGTTGCTCACTGGCCAGCCATCTACCGAAAGGCAGACCTCTCTCTCAACTCTCAACACTGAGAAAGAGTTCAAAGTGCCAGACAGCAGCCATGGAAGCAAGAAGTGCCCAATATCAAACAGTCCAGGGTCAAAAAAGCTGTAAATCAGAACAGAGTCCAAGGAGGTACAATAGCAGGGTCATAACCAGTTTGAGAGTCATAAATCCATTACTTACAAGAGCTGAGTCAAGAAGTGAACTGAAGTTGAATTCAGCAGCCTGCTTATAAAGGCAGCCAGCTCAGCCAACACCCTCATTCCATGCAGAATTTAGAAAGCATGTTTTGCAGCTGTGTTCTTGATGCTTAGAATGTAGCCTTTCACTCTATCTGTGGGGAATGGCCTGAGTAAGATACTGAAGCCTTCACCTTTCTCTGGGACTGGAGGGGCTCTCCTTCAGCCCCTCTTCCTGCTCTGAATCTTGCTGAACTGAAGGAGGACTCTGCTGGCTATCAGGCTTTGGCTGCAACTCCTGAATGTTTTCTTCGTCTTCTGAGGAAGATGAACTCTCATGACAAGACCCAAGGCAACCATCCAAGTTACAGGACTTCAAGCAAGAGCAAAACCCCTGGGTTCACCTCAAGGTCAGACTCTTTCCCCATCCACCCCCAGGTCCCAGGACCTAAAGAAGCAATTAAAGAGCCCTGCCCTTCACCAAAAAGGGTGCCAACATGTATACCAAAACTCTTCCTTTCTCTCCCCCTACCTCTATCTGCCAAATGGCCACCTATTTAAAGACACCACCCACGGCCAATCATCAGAGTCCCTCAGATACAGTTTGGGGAGAAAATTCCTACTCAGTTCTAAAGTGAACAGCAATGCTCACACTGCATTGGAGATGAGAGGGTGGGCTGAGAGCTAGATCCAAAAAGAGTGTGGGAGGGGGAAGTCAGTATTATAAAACTTATGTTTGTTGTGGTATACTATCCTATCACCATTATTGAATTTCAATGCAACTGAAAATCCAGTTAGCTTCTCTATATGCAATAAGGGAGAAGGTGCCATTTTGGTTTTTACCTCAAGCAATGAAATATCTTGGGTTGACCCTATTCACGCAATGCATACTTGCAGTGGGAGAAACAGTGGTGATATAATACCATTCTATCCAGGACAAAAACAACAGCTATATCAGCATTGTCAGAAGCAGCAGCAGCTTCATAATCTTCATGTGTATGTTACTTTTTCATAGTAAAATCCTGTTCAAAGCAGCTTACTGTAACATCAAGAAAGTTAGACAACACAAAACAACCCTATTCCCAGACAAGTCACCAGCAGTGACAACTCCAGATTTAAATAATCATAAGATAGTTGAAACATCTCACAGCAAAACACATATAATGAAATTAAACAATCCACCAATAAGTCACAGCAAGGCCTAACAAAAACAAAATGCCAAAGAAAGGGGAGAAAATCCAAACTGAAGTTTATTACTTTATTATTCCATTTCCCCCCAGAAAATCTGGTTCCAAACCCTAGAGAGCATACACCCCTTGTCGTTGCCAGGTAGTTATAGTGGCAGCAGCGGTGGCAGCAGCTATCACTGCCTATAGCAATAGCATTTATAGTTCTATACCGCTTATCAGTGCAAAGCACTCCCTAAGTGGTTTACAATGTGTTAGCTAATTGCCCCCAACAAACTGGATACTCATTTTACCGACCTATGGACGTATGAGTCAACCTTGGATCCCTCTGGGATCTAACTCACAACATTGTGGCTGCAGTACCAGCATTTAACTACTGCGCCACCAGGGCTGCCTGCCTACGTGGCTGGAGTCATACAGGAGAAGTCTGCCCTGCCCCCCAGAACTGGTGGGAGAGGGCCCTAGATAAGATGAGGAACATGGTCTCACAGATCTCACAGCCATATGGTCCGCTAAATGTGGACCTGCTCCAGATCATACCTTCATAGTACAACCAATGCACAGCTAAGGCTTGGTGGAGTTAGTATGAGGCAGCTGCTCATCCTCATACAGTAAAATCTAAGGCAATGATTGGATTTTGCATCAGTGCAGATATGCCTGCACTCATCCAAATACATGAAATTCCATTCTCTTTATTTGGCTGACATGCACTGGTGGAAATCAACATAATTGTTTAAAACATCCTTATCAAAGACCCAGGAAAAGGAATGACAACAAATTATGGGAACCTTTTTGGAGATCAACTTGGTAAATGACCTAAAAAGCAGGGGGGGGGGGTTGCCATCAACAAATTGCCAGGAACGAAAAGCAAGTGGAGCGTTTCATGAGGTATTTTGCTGAAAACAAGAAGTGACTGTTGGCGATGCCTCACTAGAAGCCTTGCAAATGAGGCACAATTGTGGTATTGCCTTTGAAAACCATAGCTTTGAAACACATATCACAATAGAGTGGTTGTGACATAATGTTTCATGGTATTTTTCATAGGCAAAATCTAGCAGTTATTTGTTGAGAGGGGACTGGAGCATGCCTGACCTGACTGGTTGTTTAATAAGTGGCTCAAAACAGTGCAAATGAATAGCAAAGGTTTGAAAGGTTGTTTCAGGTCGACTTGTCAGGGCCCACACCATTCTGGATATGTATCCTTGCCCCCATTTTTTCCCCTCTAAAAACTAGTCCTCACTGAGATAAACTTGTCTCTAGGCTAGAGTGACCATTAGTTTGATTTTGAGACACAGTCATGTCCAAGTATGGTTTAATGGTTTAAGAACTGTAAAAATGGAGAACAAGGGCCTTGAACCTGCCTTCCAACCATTTGTACTTGGGCAGCAAACTGAGACCAAGGTCTTATACAAGTGCTAGTAGACTGGAAATATTTCTAGCAGTGTACTTCTACTGGGCTTCCACCGCTGCTGGCTCTGCAATTGCAGCTTGAAGACACATTCTGTTGACCGTCCATGCTGCAGTTGCACAGCTAGGAAGAAGGAACAGCTACTGCCACTCTGCTGGAGCCCCAGTAGAGAAGAGCTTATTGCACAAGGAGGTACTTAATACCTCCTTCTTTCCACAATGACTGAAAAAGTACATACAAAGTAAGTCACCTATTCTGGTCTGTTTAGGCACACACCATAGGTCGCCTCATCACAATCTTCCCCCAAATTATAAAAAATGGAACACATTTCCCAATTTGGAGTCTGAAAATAACAAGTTTCAAATTACCTCTGACATGTTACTTTTTGGTAACCAGAATACAACAAAGCTACATATTAAAAGTAGTATGAACAGGATTACTTTTTTGAAGCAACACTCTCTAGGTCCTTCAAGTTAAAATTAAGGAGCATTTTAGAGGCATTTTGAATGATATTTTTCAAGGTTTATGCCATTCTGTTATCAATCCCAACTGGTGTGGGTGGGCGGGGGAGAGCTTTCTGAAAATGAACAAATAATAGATAAGAAACAAGCTATTTCTCCCCCTATTGCTTACAAATTATTTGAGGGACTTTTGGAGGAGCTGCATAATGAATTACTTTGAAAAAGTAAAGTTCCAAATTCTGTCCCTATTTAAATTGCTGTCATTATTTCTCATTCTGCACCTCTTCGTGTAAATTAACACTGGATATTTTCATTCCAAACCATTCCCCCCCACACACCTTTCTTCAGGGAGATGAATTTTCCTCTCCTCCCACCCACTAGATGGGCATTTCCTTTCCCCTCATAGAAAACTGTCACAGAAAAGGAGCATAGAATGTTTGGAAGTAATGACAGCAGAACTTTTCAAAACTTGTGCTGGAAAAAGCTGATCTCAAAATTACATAAAGAGAGCTGCAGCCATTTCTAAAAGCTCTTTTAAAAAAGAAGAAGAAAGAAAGAGTGAAAAAGCTAAGAGCTGCTGCCAAAATACACTCTCTGCTTTTTCTTTCTTTCTAGAATTAAGGGGAAGGCTAAGAGACCAGACACTCCTCTAAGCTTCTACGGATATGCTGCTTATTTTGGCTGCTGTTGGAACATAGGTTGGAATCTTGGTACCATACTATGCTAGCATAATGTTCCATTGGCTAGTCATTGCTCTTTGACCTGAGTTGTGCAGTGGCTGTGCAGAAAATAAAGAAAAATCCTCATCCTTAGCACTGGGTAAAGATGGCTACCAACTGTGAACAGCCTTTTCCTCCATGCCTAGCTCCCAGAAATATCCCTGGAAGTAAAATGCCTAGAATGATTGGCCTGAACAATTATCTACAGTCAGGTGATAGCCAATCCAGTCTTCCCATGAACCTTGCCTCGAAATGTTGGGATATGTAGTTTGCAATCCAATAAGTTGAGATGTTTGACTGTTGAAAGGATTAACTGATAGAAGTAAACATAATGTATGATGTAACTTCTTATTGAAATGTGGTTGGCTTTCCAGATGAAGAGTCATGTCCAAGTCCTTTTCTTTGTCTGGAAAGCTGCCATGAGGTTTACCACTCGCCATGATGTTTTTCTAGGGTCAGGAGCCTCCATGGAATGCTCCTGCATATTTTTGTTTTTAACATGTAGTTTTTTAGTTGTATTTTACTAGTTTAGCCTTCACTTGTTGAAATGCTGCTGATATTCACTGAGACATGAATACTGACTGTAAGTAAAGATGATTTTATATTTTTAAACTACTTTTGAGTGCTTTGAGTCTTTAATGCTAGAGAATATAAACTGGGCACAGAGGAATTGTGTGGATGGCTAGCTTAAACCTGCATGCTGGAATCAATACGTGTCTGCTGCATATGTATTTTAAATAGAAACTCTGCTGATAAGTTCTGTGCTTTTCCAAGGGAGTTAAAGCCATCCATTTTATGGTGCCTGTTTTGCAAAGGTACTTCCAGTAAAGCACAGGGGAGAACAATTTTATTAACACCCCATTACCATAGACACCAAATGTCTGGGAATTGACTGCTCAGAGCAAGGAGTCTGTTTTTCTTGATAAGGAGGATGCCAACTTTGCTTGATTCTTTTGTGGACACTACACAGTTGTGCACACTGCCACAATTGCATAGTCTCCAACAGAATCTTCATAAACTGACCTACTTTTTTTGAGATAGTTGCAACACTTGGATGATTCCATCTGGAACGTTATCTCACAGTATACACACCTGACATTACAACAGGTGAAGTACCATTCTCTCTCTCTCTCTCAACACATGCACACACACACCTTTTACATTCGTTTTATTTCATTGTGGTGTGTTGTGATTGCCTAAATAATAACTGCGGTTTGCTTAATCCCACATGCCACATAGCGTATACTACATAGGCCACGTGCACTCCACACCTGTGTACAAGCACTTCAGTGATGCATTTTGTGGTGGCCAAGAACTTATGCAGGTTTTAGAATCATCACAGCAGCTCCTAAATTCTTTTCTTAGGATTTGTAGAGGCATAAACAATTTGTTTGTTTCAGGATTTATAAACTACTCCACATCAAAATGATTTTAGTGAAGCATAGGACAAGTTAATATCCAAATACAATAGATTAAAGTAGAAATTCACACTTCAATAAAAGCCAGTTTCACAAATGACCAGTTGTAGGCAAGTATGTAAGCAAGCAGGGCCAAGCAAAAATAAAAATAAACAGTTCTTGTCCAAAGAGAGAAGCTTTCCTCAGAATAATGCAGGCGTATGCCTGACCTCAGCTGGAAATGCATTCCATAGGATGGGAGATAATCTAAAGGCTCTACTTCTGGTGGTCTCCAGATGGAACTCTGACTCATGGAATCATCAAGAGGATCTCTTTAGAAGACCTCATCAATTCAGCAGCATGATAAGGGAGAAGATGTGGCCTCAAGCATCCTGTCCCAGGTAGTTCAGAGCTTTGTTACATCAATAACTTTAAACCTAACCCAATAACAAACTGGTAACCAGTAGAAACCCTTCAGCAAACATGTTACATATGTGAATCAGTACCTGAAATGAGCTGATTGGCCACATGTTGTACTAACTGCAACCTTCAGACCAGCCTGGGATTATTTCACGCACACACACACGCACATTTTCAGATCACCCATCTCATCAGAAAGGATGACTCAAGAGTGCATCTTGTATCATGTTTAGGGCCAATGACCAACTGAGATAGCTCCATCCTTCCCATGGAGATTATAAAACATGAGCTAGAAACTCAGAAGTGACCTAGATAGGACAGCGACACTACTCAAGATAGAACTATGCTAATTACCAGTTTCTTTCAGCACTATGTTCAAGATTATCTTAACCTATCTGGTCAGAAAAGTTGCTGGGTGAGAGGTATAGACTGTACACAAGCAGTGTCCTCAAGCTATCTCAATGGCCCAAAGCCAGGTACCCACCCCTGTCATGTCCTGTTTCAAAATGGAGTGACTAGTAAGGAAGACAGAAGAGTTATAGGCATGGTGTCACCATGCAACAACTTCTGTGGAAAAGCCTCCTAAGAGGGCTTCTGCCCTCAGTTTCATAGGCTAGAGATTGAAAGGTCTCCTGGAAAGCATCCAGATTCGAAAGCATTCTGGCAATTTTGAGCAACAACAATTTGTTCCTGTAGCAGCAGCTAATTGCTCCTTGAAGCTTCAAAGGCATTACAAATGCAAAGCATGTAAACAACAGATATTTACAATGCTTCTTTCCCAAAGGGAAGGAACCCTATCTGGGGGGAAATTTCCCCCCTGGTTTTAACTGTGATGTAATGAAAGCAGGACTGCCTCAAGGGGAGTAAAGTTGGAGGTGAGCTCAAGCCCCCATGGCTTTTTCATAAAAGGGGGTCAACACCCCCCCATACACACACACACACACACACACATGCCAGACATAATTGGTGAGTTCATGCAATGAGGTGGGTCATCTCTTCTATTTTCTCTTCATCTCTACAGCAAGTCTAAAGGACAGGATGAATTCACTCCAGAAAAGGGGTCCCAAGCTTTCCTATGTTGTATCCCATCAATCATCAATCAAAGAATGCCCCCCCCATGAGTAAAACAAACTGCACACTTTTTCTGAGATGCACATTTCTATGTTTGCCAGCATTCTATTATTAGGTTTGTCATTTACGGCAAGTACTAAGAACAAAAAAAGATAGGAAGTGGCATGTTACACTTGCAGGAAAACATTGGAATTGAGGCAGAGTACATTCCTAGTTAATTGTTATGAAAACACTGAACCCCACCTAGACTGCTTTTGCTTCCCACTGGTACCACATGTCAGAGCTATCCAAGGTGCTGAACCTATTGGAGGGGCTAAAGAATTCAATAGCTATCCAAGCCTATATTGTTCAGCACCTTGGATAGCACCTTTGAGGTTTGGAAGTGCAGAAGGAGGTAAAGCTCAGAATGGATTCACTGTTCACTCACATGGAAGCCACCAACCCCCAGTACCAGTACCACTGGCAGAGAACCACTGTGCCCCATGGTTTTAGTGCAGTCATCAATTTATTATGGTTCTCTCTGTTATGAAGGCAATATGCCAAGGAGAACTGCAATTGTCTTCTTCTCCACCACATACTAGTTGCTGCCTGCAAATCCAAGGGGTGCCTGTGATATCTGATATGATCGGCCAGTGAGAGTTCCAGGGAACTAGTCCATCAAAGTTTAAGTGGCTCTGCTGCTGGTTGCTAAGCTACAATGATTAAGAACAATTAAGTATTATAGGAGAGGGCAAATATGGCCTCTGAGCCACATGCAACACCAGGACCCCATTTTTGCCAAACCCCAGCTCCTGCCAATCCCACACAGCACCCCCCCCAAAAAAATCTATCTATCTATCTATCTATCTATCTATCTATCTATCTAATGCTTGGATATGTTTCCTTTCCCAGTGTGCTGATTGGCTGCTTAGGAAACATACCCAACCTATCCCCTCCCTCCTCTCATTCCCTCAGCCAATTGCCACCCACATGCAAATTCCCTCTCTACCTCCCAATCCACTCCTGCCACTCAATCTGCATCTACACGTCCAGCCTTACAAGGGCCCCTCCCTCCTCTCATTCCCTCAGCCACTCACCACCCACATGTAAAGGATTCTGAGAAAAAAACACATAAAACAATTAATGAAATAAAGTCGTGTGAAAAAGAAAGTACACCCTCTTTAAATGTTATGGTTTTACATATCAGGACATAATAACAATCATCTGTTCCTTAGCAGGTCTTAAAATTAGATAAATACAACCTCAGATGAACAACAACATTAACATTACATCATATTATGATTTATTCAACAAATATAAAGCCAAAATGGAAAAGCCATGCATGAAAAAGTAAGTACCCCCTTACTGCTTCCATAGGAATTAAGATGATAAGTAGCAGATAGGTGCTGCTAATCAAATGCCCTTGTTTAATTGATCATCAGAAAGTGTGACCACCTCTATAAAAGCCAAAGTTTTAGCAGTTTCCTGGTCTGGAGCATTCAGGTGTGTGTTAACACAATGCCAAAGAGGAAAGACATCAGCAATGATCTTAGAAAAGCAATTCTTGCTGCCCATCAATCTGGAAAGGGTTATAAGGCCATTTCCAAACAATTTAAAGTCCATCATTCCTCAGTGAGAAAGATTATTCAAAAGTGGAAAACATTCAAGAGACAGTTGCCAAACTTCCCAGGAGTGGACATCCCAGCAAATTCACCACAAGGTCAGACTGTGCGATGCTCAGAGAAATTGCAAAAAACCCAAGAGGTACATCTCAGACTCTACAGATCTCAATTAGCATGTTAAATGTTAAAGTTCATGACCATACAATTAGAAAAAGTCTGAACAAGTATGGTTCATTTGGAAGGGTTGCCAGGAGAAAACCTCTTTTCTCTAAAAAGAACATGGCAGCATGGCTTAGGTTTGCAAAGTTGCACCTGAACAAACAACAAGACAAGTGGAACAATGTCCTTTGGACAGACAAGACCAAAGTGGAGATGTTTGGCTATAATGCATAGCGATATTCATGTGATCCACGATTCCCTATCCTCTATTAGATATTTTAAGTAATACCACTCAACAACAACAACATAGTTTATTGATTAGTCGCTAAACCATATCAAGGTCCAACATTATATAAAACTATAAAAGCAAATGAGCAGAAATACACTACTAAAACCTTTAAAAGGCACCATATCCATTAGTGCTATAAAATTTCATATATATAATCTAACATATAAAACTAGATAAAAAAATTTAATGGAATATGAATAAACTATATAAAATAATAACAACTGCACAACCCTAAATAACATTATTAAGTAAAATTAAGGTACAGGGGAGCAAACACTCCATACATTTAGGATTGGGTTTAGTTTAAATTTAAGTATATACATCACCTTTACAGACAACCCCATTTTCTTCCATAAAACGTTTCCTCAGTTGACCGGCACTATCTATAAATTTGGCCACTCTAATATACTTATTTGAACCCTGTAAAAGAAAAGTTAATTGTCCATTTTGATCCCAGTATTTTATTCTATCCAGAAATATATGTAAATACCGAGACCTTGTTGTATCATACAACTGACAGTTTAGAAGCACATGTGCGATATCTCCTACTTCTATTCCACAAATACATATTCTCTCATGATATGGGATTTGATGAAACCTACCATATCTAACCATAGTGGCTAATTGTTCAAACCTAGCTCTTGTTAATGCTCTCCTATGGTGATGAATCAGACTTATTTTTAAATACTTCTCTATTTCAAGAGAAGACTTATTTTTTTGCCAGCCATGTTAATGACCTAATGTGGGCCAGTGTTTCTATGTCAGATTGGGCATTTACATCCAGAAATCTTTGTTTAAATAATGATCAGACCTGATGTCTAACAGAGAATAGATATTGAAATGGAAAACCATAAGACAAAATCAATTGTGATAATTGATAAATCCAAGTATTATGTAAGGGATTGTACAGTTGTTCTTCCAAGCATAATTTAGGTAATCTGGCCAAATTCATTTGCAATATTTTCCACCAATAATTAAAAACTTTGATTACAGTCAAACTATAAATAGAATGAGTGCTTGTTTCAGTTCTTACAGCTGCAGCAGAAGTATTTCTGTCTGTCCCTATTATAATCCTTAGGAAGTGGGATTGGTTTTGTTCTAATAAAGGGGCTTTTGATTGGCCCCATAATTCAGAGTCATATATTAAGACTGGAACGATTTTTGCTTTACAAACCTTTAAGATGGGGAGCAATGATGATGGATGGTTGTAAATAATTAATTTAATTAGCTTTTTTGAATTAACAGCGGCCTTGGTAGCACCTTGTTTAAAATGGTTAGTCCAAGATCCTGTATCAGTAAAGGTCACCCCTAAATAAGTAAAATATTCTGTTTGCTTTATGGGCTCGCCATCCAAAAACCAGTTGTATTTGGCTCATCTTTTCCCAAAGACCATCACTTTAGATTTTGTCTTGTTGATATTCAATGAATTAGCAGCACAGTAGGCACCAAATTTCTGTAGTAATCTTCTCAGACTATTTTAAGTAATAGGCATCACCTCTGCCTGGCATTCGTTCCACAATAGGAGTAATGTGTGCAAAATGAATGCTTACATAGAAAAGACAATATAATAGGATGTGATTAACAGCTTCTACTTCATTCAGACTGCATGGACATATTCGTTCTGAAAAGGGTATGCCTCCAAATCTACCCTGAAGCAGGGCTGATGGTAAGACATTAAATCTGGCTATGGTGAAGGGTTTTCTAAATTTAGGAATATCTAGCTTGAACAAATGCCTCGCTGGGGTGAACAACCTCCCATTATCCTTGATTTCAGGGTACCTGGCCATTTCACTCAGATGGCATTGCAACTCTACATCCCATATACGCCTTGCAGTCATTGAGTCAACCATTAACTCCTCTGTATACCAAAGTATTCTAGAGTCAAATGTGAAGCCATCTGCCCGACAGCTAAAACTTGGCCGAAACTGGGTCATGCAACAGGACAATGATCCCAAGCACACCAGCAAATCTCAAACAGAATGGCTGAAAAAGAGAAGAATCAAGGTGTTGCAATGGTCCAGTCAAAGTCCAGACCCCAACCTGACTTAAATGCTGTGACAGGACCTTAAGAGACCTGTGCATAAACAAATGCCTGCAAACCTCAATGAACTGAAGCAACGTTGTAAAGAAGAGTGGGCCAAAATTCCTCCACAATGATGTGAGAGACTGATAAAGTCATACAGAAAATGATTACATCAAGTTGTTGCTGCTAAAGCTGGTTCTACAAGCTATTGCATCACAAAGTGTGATGCATGACTTCTCCATCACATGACTTCTCCATTTTGGCTTTATTTTTGTTGAATAAATCATGAGATGATGTAATGTGTCATGTGTTGTTGTTCATCTGATGTTGTATTTACCTATTTTTAAGAACGGATGATTGTTATTATGTCCTGATATGTAAAACCATAGACTTCAAAGAGAGTGTATTTTCTTTTTCACACAACTATATATGAATAAATATATAAAATGAGTTATTAATTTATAACCTTTACAATCTCCTATAATGGCGTATGTTACACCAGGTACAGCTATCCTAGTTAGTGTGAAATTCAGGGTTCCCTTCTCAAGCCACAGAGGGCCCTCAATATGTGCAAAACATGTCCAGCCCCACACAGAAAGCTCCCAGCACCCCCAAATACTTATGTTTTGATCAGAGTCCTTCTCAAAATGGTGACAGGAGATTATGTGACATCACTTCCAGTTGCCATTTTAGGAAGGGCACAGATAAAGCTAGAGGTATTTGGGAGCACTGTCAGGGAATAGTGGCATGGAGGAAAATCAGAAGAGAGAATATTAGCACCCTTGTCTGCATAACTCTTCCTTTCTGACTCACCTGGCAAGGGAGTTAAGGTGCTGATCTTAACCTTGCTTCTGTTGGTGAAGTAAACATTTCCCTGAGGCAAGTAGATGCTTTCAGAGTCACCCTCAGAGAAAGGAATATTATTGCTCAAGTTCTACTGGATTGTAGGGTCTGGTCAGAATCCTGTTGGTGACCTATGACCACTTTATCAGGGGTTACACACACACTCACACACACATGCACACAAATCTGTCTTCTTTTTGGACATTGTGGAAGGAGGTATTCAATGCCTCCTTGCACAACATCTACCCTCCACCATCTAGCAGCTTTGAGGCATCCACAGCCATTTACTATTTGGGGGAGATGCCCAGACTACACCCAGCTGCAGTTCTTCAGCCAAGAAATGACAGCTGAAAATGAGTTCTCGAAGATCCAAGAAGGTAATGTCAGCTCTCTCCTCCCGGCTGACAGGTGCCATCTAACCACCAATCCCCTACCCAAGTCTATACATGCCCATTGTAAAGTGCTCCAGAAGCTTCAAAGCTAACCCTGAAATGGTGGGGGAGATTCCTCCCGCAGTCCACAAGCCCTTAATATTTGTATCATAGACCAGTAGCTGGCAGCATTTAGATTTCTTTTTTTCCCAGAGATAAAGGTAACTACTTAATTGCTTTTAAGAAATGTAAAAGTGGATACTTTTAAATGCACCAAATTTTGGAGTCTTGGAACAATAACTATTCTTTCCCAAGCTGTGCCTAGCCCCATCCAGGCCCTTTTTTTCTGAAATATTGAGCTGGCAAGCTGATTTCTTAATGGATAGTAATGATGGAGTTTGGGATGAATTACAGCACAGCAAATGGTGTTGATCAAAGAAGCTGGCAGAATGGTCTGGCCTTCAGCAGCATAATGCAGACTTTCCTGATGGAGCTGCAAATGGCTTCTTTCCAAAAGAATGGCTGTTGATCTGTCGCTTGTAGTGCGGACAGGGAGAGACTTAAAAACAACAACAGGCAAATTGCACCAGGTATTTTCTACTGCACCTAGTATTTGTAAATGTTTCCCAATGGCTACTTTTGAAGAACCATGTGTCATTCATGAGGCAACCATTTCCTGATCTTAGCTACAATCCCAGAATGCCCAGAGTTAATTGTATTTGGTCTGTGTCAGAATTTATATTGGACTGCTTTATTGGAATTCTAGTGGTTTGTACCCCTAAGCAGGAGATCAAGAGCTTGGAAAGTTACCTTAGAAATAATTAGTTGCAGTTACAGTTGCAAAGCCCAAAACAGCTCTGGTTGTGTGTGTGTGTGTGTGTGTTTTACAAGTATCTTTACTTTTCAGTTTCCCAAAAGTAAATAAAGTACAGTTGTCCCTCCATATCCATGGATTTGGTATCCATGGATTTAAATATTCATGGCTTGAAAATATTCTTAAAAAAAGAATGTTGGTATCCACGGGGGGTCCTTGAACCAAACCCCAGTGAATGAAGGGACATATTCCCTTCATATTCACTGCTTTTTGTTACTGAAAAAACACCTTAACTATAGATGGTTTTTGTTACTGAAAAAACACCTTAATCGTTTTATTCAGCAGCACAATCCAGAACTTGAATCATGTAATCCCTATAACTATGATAGTAATATCACAGAAGAAGTGAAACTATCCTTCATCAATTTAAAACTGCAATGTAATTTATTAATATTTTTGGTATTAGAAAAAGTAATTTCCAACAATGCTGAGGCCTAAACAAAAGGACACAGAATCATGTGTGACAAATCTCCAGTGTCCCCAAGCATGATGCATCATCTATCTAAGCCTAAGCCTAAGCCTATACGCGGCACATCTGTTGGATCATCTGCCAACTCCATCCCCACCACTGTACTCCAACCATCATTTGGGAATGGGACTTGATAATGGGGATCTTATAAGTCATAAGTGTCATAAGTCATAAGTGTCCCAGCAACCACTTTTAGAAAATGTCTGAACAGGCTACGTGTGGAAAGGACAGATTGCTTACCTGTAACTGTAGTTCTTCAAGTGGTCATCTGTGAATTCACACATAAAGGGTTAATCCTGCACCTGTGCAGTAGCCTTTCGGAAGTCGTTAGAGTCAATAGAGATTAAGTTTGAATTTTGGCGGTAATCCCACCCACCATCCCCCAGGCTATATAGGCCCTCCTTGAGCCCGCCTCCTCAGTTCCAAATAACCGCGATTTGCAGCTTATTACCAGGAAAAATTGTTATGTAGGAGGAGAGAGCCTAGGACACCAGAGGGGAGGATGGGCAGGATTGTGTGAATTCACAGATGACCACTCGAAGAACTACAATTACAGGTAAGCAACCTGTCCTTCTTCTTCGTGGTCTCTGTGAATCCACACATAAAGGGTAGATTAGCAAACTCAGGTCACGGAGGAGGGGTGTCCTACCCAAAGAAACCACAAAAATATACACGCTTATTAACTATTCAACAAAAACAAGTCTTTATTATGAGAAGGAGAGGCGGAAAAAAACACCAGTCTCCGGTGTCTGAGCAAAACAAGGCCCTCAGATGGATCGTTCTGCGATGCATGAAAGGCGGACTGCACATCCCAGTGCTGCATCCGCCCTGGATGCAGAATCCACCTTGTACACTTTGGCAAAAGTCAAGGGAGTCGACCAGGTGGCCGCCCTGCAGATGTCCTGAATAGGGACTCCATTCAGAAAGGCCATCGACGTAGAAGTGGCCCTGGTGGAGTGGCTACAGATGGTTGCCGGTAGCTGCTTCCCCAGGACCTGGTAGGCCAGTTTGATAGTAGTAGCCACCCATTTTGAGAAGCGCTGGGAGGACAAGGGTTCGCCCTTTCGGGGCCCAGCATAGCAGACAAAGAGCCTGTTAGATTTCCTGAACTGCGAGGTCCTGTCTATGTAGAAGGCTAGGGCCCTTCTCACATCCAAGGAGTGTAGTGACCTCTCCAGGTCGCCCGACGGGTGCCGAAAAAAGGAAGGAAGCACAATGTCCTGGTTGACGTGGAAGTAGGAGATGACCTTTGGCAGGAATGTGATGTCTGGCCTTAGCACTACCTTATCCTGGTGGAAACGGATGTACGGGGGGTCCTTCCGCAATGTGCACAGTTCGCTGGCTCTCCTTGCTGATGTGATCGCAACCAAGAACACTGTTTTCATGGAAATCAGACGTAGGTCACATGTGGCCATCGGTTCAAATGGAGCCTTGTATAGCGCTGCCAGGACTATCTCTAGGCTCCATTCAGGAATGGGCCCCACTGTGGGTGGGTGGAGGTTGGTGTAACCTTTTAGGAACGTCTTTACTCTAGGGTCCCTGAAGCAGGAGGGTTTGCCCAGACGTTGCAAGTGCCAGGACATGGCTGCTATATAACTCTTGACTGAAGAGGTGGAGAAACCTTGGCTGAAAGGGAGGCAAGGAAATATATCAAATCTGATGAGTCCGCCTGGTCTAGCGGGACTCCTTTCCTCTCCAGGAAGGAACAAAACTTAGCCCATTTGTAGTTGTAGGCCCTCACCGTGGAGGGACGGTGGGCTGCATTGATAATGTTCAGGGCCGCATCTGAGAGGGTATTCACGTTGTGATCAGCCATGCCGTTAGGTTGATCAGTTGGAGGTCCGGGTGAAGAATTTGGCCGTCTACCATCGACAACAGGTCTGGCGTCAGGGGAAGGCGCATGTATCGTCCGTGGGCCATCCTGAGCAGTGGCGCGAACCAATGTTGGCGCGGCCACCAAGGAATTATTAGAATGCAGCTGGCTCCATCCTGTTGAATCTTGGAGATCACCCTGGCTATCAGGGGGAAAGGAGGGAATGCATAGAGTAGAGGACCTCTCCAGTGCCACAGGAACACATCCCCCAGGTTGCCCGATGACCAGGGGCCCCTGGAGCAGAATAGAGGGCATTTGGCATTGTCCTTGGTGGCAAAGAGGTCTATTGTTGGGGTGCCCCACTTTGCAAAGAGATAGAGTAGGGGCTGTCAGGCCAGGGACCATTTGTGGTTGCCGGTGGTTGTCCTGCTGAGGGCATCTGCTAGGTTGTTGGTTTCCCCTGGGACATGAATGGCCATCAGGAAGATGTCTCAGGCTATGCACCACTCCCAGACTTCGAGGGAGAGGCAGAGAAGTGTTCTCGAGTGTGTCCCTCCTTGTTTTGTTTATGTAGACAACGTTGTGGTGTTGTCTGAGGCCACCTGTACCACTTGACCCCTCAGAGAGGGTTTGAACGCCCTCAGCGCTTTGAATACCACTAACAGTTCCAGTGCATTGATGTGGTAAGATCTCTCCATCTGGGACCAATAGAGCCCTGGTGGTGCAGTGGTTAAATGCCAGTACTGCAAGTCACCACCTTGCAAGTTGCAAGTTTGATTCCAGCGGGCTCCAAGGTTCACTCAGCCTGCCATCCTTTCGTAGGTCGGTAAAATGAGTACCCAGCTTGTGGGGGCAATTAGCTAACACACATTGGAAGCTGTTTAATGCATTTAGATGTGTAAATAGCTATTGCTTAAAACAATTTGTATGCCACTCTGATAGCCTTGTGGCTAGAGAGTGGGGTATAAATAACTAACTTTTTTTTTTTAGGCCGTTCGAGTGGGCTCCCCAGCCGGTTAGAGAAGCATCTGTAGTGATGGCCCTCGTGGGGCTCAGTTGCACAAATTGAGAGCCCTGTTGCACCACGCGGGGGTCCGTCCACCCGAGGAGGGACTTCTTGAGAGGGCGGGGAATGGTGAGTAGTTTGTGTGGACCGTGTGCAAACGGTCTGAACTTCGAGATGAACCAACTTTGCAGGGGTCTCATACGGAGACGCGCGAGAGGTGTGACTGCCTTGGTGAAGGCCATATAGCCTAGGGTCTGCTCTATGTCTCGTACCGTGGCTCTTCTTCTTCTTATGCACCTTTGGACTGCCGTGCATAGAGTGATGAAGCAGTCATCTGGCAGGTATGCCTTCCCTGCGATGGAGTCCAGGGTGGCCCCTATGAACCTGACCGTTCGGGAGGGTTGCAGATGGGATTTTTCGAAGTTCACCATTAGGCCCAAGCGTTGTAGCCAAGTTAGGGTTAGACGAATGTCTCTGCTTAACTTTTCTGCTGAGTGGGCCCTAAAGAGCCAATCGTCCAGGTAGGGGAACACGATGATTCCTCTTTGTCTGAGCCAGGCAACCACCACCGCCATACATTTTGTGGAACTGAGGAGGCGGGCTCGAGGAGGGCCTATATAGCCTGGGGGATGGTGGGCGGGATTACCACCAAAATTCAAACTTAATCTCTATTGACTCTAACGACTTCCGAAAGGCTACTGCGCAGGCACAGGATTAACCCTTTATGTGTGGATTCACAGAGACCATGAAGAAGAACTGGGATATTACACTCTTGAAATATATTTCTGTTCAGGTTTATGTAGGGAGGGAGGCAGCAAAGATGGTGAAGGATCTGGAAATCAAGCCTGGCTGAGTTTTAAGATCTCTAGGGCAGTACTTTTTCTTGATTCCACCATGTCACCATCCTGTCTGGTAAGAACATAGGAGAGGCCTTCTCAGTGACTGATCCCAGGCTTTGAGACTCTCTTCCACAGGCAGTATGGCTACCCCCCTCTCTGCTCTCTTTCCACCAGTAGGTAAGACTTTTTTATTTAAACAGACATTTGACATTTAGTTGATTGTGGGAGGGTCTTTTTTATGGTGTGCATGTGCTTTATTTTTTTTATCTTGAATGTTATCATTGTAAATGCTTTTATGCTTTTAAAAGTAATTGCTTTTTTAATTTTAAAAAATACACTTTAAAGGTAATGAAATGTTTATATGTATGCATATATGAATGGCAGTTGCGAATGTATCAAATCTTGTAAACATAATAATTGCAACCAATAAAAAATAATTTTAAAAAAAGTAATTGCTTTTTTAATATGATAATTGGTTTAATTGTGTTTTAACTTTTTTATCATCTGGCTTTTAGCGCTGTCTTGTTTTTATCTTGTTTAAGCTGCCTTTGCTCTCATGTTGGCAGAAAAGTGGGATATAAAATAATCATAATAAACAATAATTCTCATTTTTCCACATTTCTCCCTCTTTTTTATCTTGCTTACCTTTTATGTAGCCAAGCAGCTTCAACAAACTCTGGTTCTTGCCTTCATGTTTTATTCATTGGGGTGCTTGTGTAGTATCTCTGTGGTAGCTTATTGGTAGAAGTTAACAACAATAGAAACAGTAGCAACAGCAACTAGTCATAGCAGTCTGCACCTCGGAACCACTACTGTTTATGAGGATGACTATCATTAACCATTCAGATGCTAATGACAGAAATATTTCCCTGCTTCCCTTGGAAGCAATTCTTATTTGTCACAGGCAGGCAGGCAAGTTGTGATGTACGCAGAACACAAACTCAGGGTTCTTCAATAAATCTCTTTATTAGAAGAGAAGCTTGCGTAAGGAACAGTTCCAAAGCTGCTACTGAAGTAAATGTAAACTATCCAGAGATAATAAGGCATCAAGCGTGAGAACAGACACGGGGGAGCAAAAGTAGCTGGGGAGCGTGGCCTTGAGTTCCTGGTAGGACTTGCGTTACCATGCCAACCAGGAGGCCTGGCTCATTTCTCAGGCATTCCAAAATCCTGAGAAAATACTAGCTACATGTCAGGGCCTCCATGAATTCCACTCCAATGCCCAGAATTCAGGGATGAGCCTGACATACTGCCCCCCTGAAGACCAACCCTCCCCCTTTCTCAGCCCGGCTTATCGGGAAAGCGGGCATGAAACTTTCGCAATAAGCTTTTGGCATTGACATGCTCAGAAGCAACCCATTCCGCATGGCCCAAAGGCAGGTGTTTCCACTTTACCAAATACTGTAACCCTCCCCGGTGAAGTCTAGAGTCCAGAATCTCAGAAATTTCAAAATGTTGTTCCTGATCCACCAGGATCGGCTGAGGAGCAGGTTCTGGAACCGGATGGTGTTTGTCCGGAGGGTTCACGGGCTTGAGCAGGCTGGAATGAAACACAGGATGTACATGACGGTATAACTTAGGCAAAGACAGTTCAAAAGCCACAGGATTTACCATCCTAACAACACGAAAAGGCCCAATGTATTTGGCTCCCAACTTCTTAGAGGGTTGGGGACACTTAAGGAATTTGGTGGACAAATAAACCATATCTCCCACTGCATATTTGGGGGAAGGATCCCGTTTCTGATCAGCATAATGTTTGTAGCGTGCTTTGGCAAAGTCCAAGGCCGAGATTACATGAGGCCATGCATCCCTGACCTTTTGACTCCACTGGGAGACCGAAACGGGGTCAGAGTTGGGGGACCCCGCCAACAAGGGGAGGGGACCGAAATCATGCCCAGACACAACCTTGAACGGCGAGAGCCCAGTGCTCTGGTGAGTGGCATTATTGTAGGCCACTTCAGCAAAAGGTAGAAGATCAACCCAATCAGATTGTTGGAAATTCACATAGCATCTTAGGTATTGTTCCAGAGTCTGATTCGTTCGTTCCGATTGTCCATCCGATTGGGGATGATGGGAGCTGCTGAGACCGAGCTCCACCCCCAGAAGGTTTGTGAAAGCCTTCCAAAACTGCGAGGTAAATTGTGCCCCCCGATCCGACACAATCTTGGCCGGAATGCCATGAATCCGATAAATATGCTGAATGAACAATTTGGCTAATTGGGAGGCCGTGGGGAGTTTCTTAAAGGCTACAAAATGCGCTTGCTTTGAGAACAAATCAGTCACCACCCAAATAACCGTCTTTTTCCTACTCTCTGGTAATTCCACAATAAAATCCATGCTAATGACCTCCCAGGGCTTGTTTGGGGTAGGTAGAGGGTGGAGCAAACCTTTGGGCTTCCCTGACCCCCCTTTTGACACTGCACAAGTGGTACACCCCTTCACATATTCCTCCACCTCCTTCCTCATACGGGGCCACCAAAACTGTCTCCGGGCCAAATGTAAAGTTTTGAGATACCCAAAATGTCCCGCACTCTTGACATCATGGCACTGTTTGAGAATACCCGCTCTCAAGACTTCAGGAACATACAGGCGATCCCCTTTCCAGGCCACCCCATCCTTCACAGTCACCTCATTGGGATGAGCCAGGAACCACTGGTCCAGGGGCAGTTCCGAGGCCAATTGAGAATGCCACCCACCTCCCTCCCCTTGAGAAACAGAGGGCGTGGCAGAGCCATCCGCCGTAGGGGCCACTGCTCGGGTCCCCGGATCGGGGGAAGGTGGTTTGGGGCTCAAGGGCTGGGGCACCGGTCCAGGTGCCAAGGGGGAATCACCGTCACTTTCTGTAGGACCCGGCACCTGAGCAGGGCTAGCAGTGGATTTCTGTTCCTTGGCTTTGCTCCGAGTGAGGACAGCTAGCCCCAAGTGGGAAGGAGAAAAAACGGTATCAATGACCTCCTTGCGCTTACTCTCATGCTGTGGTAGCCTGGACAAAGCGTCAGCCAGAAAATTCCTCTTCCCCGGGATAAATTTCAAGGTGAAATTAAATCGGTAAAAGAAACTGGCCCACCTGACCTGCTTGGGGCTCAAACGCCTAGGGGTAGCCAATACTTCCAAATTTTTATGATCAGTCCAAACTTCGAATGGTTTGGGTGAGCCCTCCAGTAGGTGGCGCCACGTCTCTAGTGCCAACTTGATGGCACCTGCCTCTTTCTCCCACACCGGCCAATTTCGTTCCGTGTCATTGAACTTTCTGGATAAATAGGCACATGGCCTCAAATCCCCTTCCTCCCCCTTTTGCAACAGAACACCACCCATAGCCACATCAGATGCGTCCACTTGGACCACGAAAGGTTGGGAGGGGTCGGGGTGTTTGAGAATAGGCTCAGAAGTGAAAAGGGATTTCAATTTGTCAAATGCTTGTTGGCACTGTGGTGACCACACAATTTTTTGGGGAGGTTTGTTCCCTTTACCATGCTTGGAACCTTTGTCTTTCCCTTCTTTGGTTTTTAACAAATCAGTCAGGGGAAGGGCTACCGACGCAAAGTCAGGGATGAAGGACCGATAAAAATTAGCAAACCCCAGGAAGCTCTGCAACTGTTTCCTGGTTCTAGGGGCTTCCCATGCCAAGACCCCCTTAACCTTTTCTGGGTCCATTTCAATCCCTTTGTTTGAGATGCGGTACCCTAAATAATCCAGACGGCTTTGGTGGAACTCACACTTGGACATTTTCGCATACAGATGATTTTCCCCCAACCTGGCAAGCACCTTTTTCACCAGTTTCACATGGGACGTGTAGTCCTCAGAATAAATCAACACATCATCAAGGTATACCAACACCCCTTTGTACAGAAATTCACGTAAAACATCATTAATTAAGTTCTGAAAAATGCCAGGGGCCCCTTTGAGGCCGAAAGGCATGACGAGGAACTCAAAAGCCCCTAGGGGGCAATTAAATGCAGTCTTCCACTCATCCCCCTCCCGAATCCGTACTCTGTAGTAGGCCTCTCGCAGATCCAGCTTCGTGAAAATCTTCCCTTTGGAGAGATGGGCTAATATGTCCTTCATCAAGGGCAGGGGGTACTGGTTGGAGACACTAATCGCGTTTAGCCCTCTGTAATCCTGAATCAAACGAAGCCCGCCATCAGCCTTGCGCCTAAACATCACCGGGGCCCCCACAGGCGAGGTTGAGGGCCTAATGAACCCTCGGGCTAAGTTTTTATCTATGAACTCTCGGAGCGCCTCCATTTCAGCTGGTGTCATGGAATAAATGCGAGGTTTGGGTAGGCTGGACTCCGAGAGTATCTCAATGGCACAGTCAAAAGCCCGGTGGGGTGGCAAAATGTCACATTCCCTCTCCTCAAACACATATTGCCACGCCTTGTACTCCACTGGCAGCCCTTTCAGCTCCCCTTTTACTAAGGCAGTTGTGAAATTCTGCGGCTCATCCACCAGGGGGCCCCCCTCCCCTGGGGATCCACCCCCCGCCCCGTGCTCCTTGATACACAATGGGTCTGTAAAAGTCAGTGTTTCTTTTATCCAGTCTATGGTAGGGTTGTGGTACTTTAGCCAGTTCAGACCCACAACTGCCGCGGGGACTAAACCTGGAGCAATCACAAACTGCAGTTCCTCCTGGTGGTTGCCCATCCTCATGTGCAAGGGGCCAGTTATGCGCCGGGCGGGGCCCCCCTTCATCATCCCCCCATCCATCTGAGACAGCCACACAGGCTTGTCCAGCTTGACAGTATCAACGTTCAGTTCACGGACTAAGGAGGGATGCATAAGTACTTGGGTACAACCAGAGTCAATCATTAACATAACTTTGCGGGTGGGGCCCTCCCCTCCAACCCCCACTCGAGCTTGGATAAAGAACGGGCCCTTCACTCCACTCACCACGGCATCCGGGCGCCCTTCCGGATTAGCCCGCCCTCGGGCGCTCAGTAGGGCGGGCTGGGCCCGTTTCCCGCCGGCTCAGCGTCGGAAGAGTAGGACCCACTATCCTCGGGATCATCTGAGGACTCCCCTGCCGCCTGGCCCGCTGCAAGGGCCCTGGCCGTCGCCTTGGTCTTGGGTTTGGAGGGAGTCTTGGCAGACCCGGATCTCCCCTCGCTCCGCGCTGGCTTGGCGGCGGCGGGTTGCTCCCTTGGGCTCCTCTCTGGGCACTCCGCTATGCGGTGTCCGCTCCTCCCACAATGCAGGCACAGCCCCTTTCTCATCCTTCGCTCGCGTTCGGATTCCCCGGTGGTGCCTCCCCCCGAGCGAGCCGACTTGGTCTTCTTCCCGGGACCCCCAGCGGACTTCCCCTCCGTCCCGGCCTGGCGGCGCAACATCTTGATGCTGGCCTTCACCGACTCCACTTCCCCAGCTAGCCGTATCCACCCCATGAGGGTTTCGGGGTCTCCCTGGAACTTGGCCCACTCTAGAATGTCAGGGTTCAGGCCCTCCTGGAAAAACTGCACCTTGACCTCCTCTGGCCACTCCGGCACTTGGCTGGCTAGGCGGCGGAACTCAGCTGCGTACTCGGCCACTGGCATCGTGCCTTGCTTCAGGCTCCTAAGCTTGCTTCGAGCCCGCTTCCCTCTTAAGGGATCGTCAAACTGGGCCCTGAGAGCCATCAGGAACTCTTGGTAATTACCCAGTTCAGGGGCTCCCATATCATACAGACCCACCAACCACTGAGCCGCCTCTCCCTCCAGTTGGTTGGACACATACTGCACTTTCTCAGCCTCAGACTGGAACTCCCCTTCCCACTGGGTCATGTAACTCACCACTTGAGTCATGAAGTAGGGTAGTTTTGCTGGATCCCCATCGAACTTCGCCTTCAGGTGCCGGTGTTTCCAGCCCCGGGGTCGCTCCTGCGGCTCAACCGGGCCAGCCCCCACCGGGGGAGCCGGTCCAGGAGCCGGCAGGCCAGGTACAGCAGGGGGCTGAGCGGGGACTCCATCCCCGGGTGCCTGGGCAGCCGCAGGTGGCGCTGGGGGAGGCTGGGCCCCTCCAGGGGCTGGTGGAGCTGGAGGGGTTCTGTGCAGGAGTTCTAGGAGCACCTCCCGTATCTCACCCATTTGCTGTTTCAGTTGAAGAACCTCGGTTCCAACTTCTGCCAGGGAAAACTTCGCTTCTGGCTCTCTAGGCCCCTCACCCTGGGGTCTGTCCCACCGGGACCTGCGGTCTTCTCGGCGTCCGGCCCCTGCCCATGGCCAGGCAGGGCCCAAAACCTCTCGCACCGGAGTGCCGAAGCTTGGCAGGCTGCCCCTCCCTGGAGCCAGCTCCATCCCCAGCTCCCAGGGCTCAGTGGAGGGTCGAAATACTGCAGCCCTCCGGCAGTCTCGGTCTCGGCTGGCTCCTCCAGCTGCGGCAGCTACAGCACCCCCCTCTGCCCCGGCCTCCTGCTTCGAGGCCTCGGCTTCTCTGGCGCTGGCTGCAATCAGATCTTGGTCCGTCTGTGTGCCAGTCTCTACGTCGTCAGACATTGCAGGCAAAGGCTCCACAGTTTCAGGACAGAGAAAAAAAAAATAAAAGTGGGCAGTAGCAGCTTTCTGTGATGTACGCAGAACACAAACTCAGGGTTCTTCAATAAATCTCTTTATTAGAAGAGAAGCTTGCGTAAGGAACAGTTCCAAAGCTGCTACTGAAGTAAATGTAAACTATCCAGAGATAATAAGGCATCAAGCGTGAGAACAGACACGGGGGAGCAAAAGTAGCTGGGGAGCGTGGCCTTGAGTTCCTGGTAGGACTTGCGTTACCATGCCAACCAGGAGGCCTGGCTCATTTCTCAGGCATTCCAAAATCCTGAGAAAATACTAGCTACATGTCAGGGCCTCCATGAATTCCACTCCAATGCCCAGAATTCAGGGATGAGCCTGACACAAGTAGCACTCTCAAGCCAGGTGGATGCATTACAGATCCAAAGATAACTAAAAGCTGCCTAGACTACTCTTTGGACCAAAGTAAATATGTAGTCAACCCATGGGGGAATTTACCCATTTGGTTGCCAGGGTTTTTTTTTTCCTTATAATGCAAATAGCAGCTCCAAGGGGGGTGGGGTGTTTTCATCAGGACTGCTGTGTGGGGGCAGGAGGGGGAGAAAGGGATTAATTTCCCCTCCACATCTTCCGCTGTCCCCTTCCCTTACAACATGATGATATTTACATTTACAGATTGCCCCCAGTATGTGCGAGAGCGGTACCCACATTTTCAGTTGTTCATTGTCCAAAAAATATGGTCTCTGGGCATTTCCTAGGTCCTCCAGCACGACTCTATGGTAACTTCCATGGAATCAGTCATTGGAAGTTCTTAGAGTTGTGTTGGGGCTGCCTAGAGAGATGTCCTCTCTAAGGCATTTCCTAGGTCCTCCAGTGAGATTCTACAGGGTTCTCTATTAGCTGTGGTTTCCAGTATTCAGGGTAAATCTGGGAACATATCCTCCATAGATACCATGGGTGACCTGTATTTTAATGTGCACATGAAATTCATGGGCGTGTTAGAAATTGCATCTAGCTTGCGTCTTACAAGAAGTCGAGATAGCACACATTCTGTGATGTTTGGATGCTTCGAAAAGGTGTGGGGGTTTTTGGCCACAGCTTCCAGAATCCCCAGCTAGTGTAGCCCTTGTCCATGCTGGCTGGAGGAATTTGGGGAGCTGCAGTCCAAAAAGTAACTTTCCTCACTTCTGCTCTGTGGGGGATGTAGAAGAGTTCCCATTTCTAACTGCTGGGAACATTTTTGATCCTGGCTAATTCAGTTTTATTACCCAGTGTGTGCAAGTCAGGGAAAAAAAAGGGGTGGAGGCTTATACCTGTATGGCACTCCAAGGAATAATGTAACTCATCAGGTGATATTGGACATCAGTTCCCATTAGCCTTTGCAAGATTGGCCAGTGTTGAGGTAGTGTAGGAACAGCAGTTCATCAACATCTGGAGGTTTCCTATCCATGTTACAACATCTCATCTCTCAGCTTTTTCTAGCCTGGTACCCTCCAGATGTACTGGACAACAACTCCTGTTGTGCCCAGTCAGCCTGTCCATTGGTCACAATGGCTTGGGATAAGATGAGTTGTAGTCCAGTCCACCCAGACAGCACGGAGCTGGAGAAAGCTGTCCAATGAGAATCTCTTCCCACCAGTGGTGGTTCTTGGCTTCCATGTTCAAGCGGGTGGTAAATCTGAATTTTAGTCCAAATTTTAGATGAGCTATCCAAGACGCTGAATCATATCCTCAAATACTTCAGCAGCTTGGATAGCTCTTTAAAGCTATGGATTAAAGCCAAATGGATTCCTGGCCCCTGCTGATATGGGAGCCCCCTGCCATCAATACTTCCCACACATCTAGGGTTGTGCCAATGGGAGGTGACAGATTGTGCCCTAAATTTGCTAAGCCCCAAGTCAAGATTTTGAAAAATAATTTACTCTGCTATCATCAAGAAAGGGCTGAAACTGAAATCAGAGCTTTATAAATCCTGTTGAGGGCTTGTTCCATTTCTATGCTATCCTTCCCAGGTCAGTGTTGTTTTATTGGATACTCACAGGGCTTTTCACATGAAAGTAGGATGGTGCCTCCTCTGGCAAAATTAATTGGTATAATTTGTTTTGATCCTTCATTAGGCTGTTGTGCAGTTTACAGAGATGAATTTTGCAAAATTCAGATTTCTCTGGTGGTGAGTCATAGAAGAAAGTAGAGGCTCTTCAGCCTTTCCTTGTACTGAACAGTCCTGACAGATTGTTTTCAACTTTAAAATATATTAAAATATATTACCTTAAAAGAGCAATAATTGGCAGTGTTAAACAGAAGAGTGGCTTGAAGGATCTTGCCTTGATAGGGTCCTAATTTAGTGTATGAACTAAATGAAAGTAGATCGAATGAAATGCCACTTTAGCAATGGTGTAGTGGTAAATTTTGAGGTGCAGTTGTTTTTCATGAACGTTCCCAGAGTTGTGGTAAACAAACACACACTCAAATCCCTAACAGCAGCAATACATAACATAATGTCCAGTTTATTAAGATAAGGTGACGGTCACCAAATAGTATGTTGGCCAATTCAGTCCAAAATACCATATTATAAATGAGTTAAGTCACAACAATATAGTATAGCTGGGGAAATCCACCCCCTCTTTAGCTCCTGTGAGAATTTCAGTTAAACTCTGAGATATAAGGGAAACAGGGTATGAGGGGGGTGGGTGGGATGACATCACATCCCTGCTAAACAAAAAATCACAATACTTGAAAACCCTGGCTCTACTACAACACTGTGTTCAGAGTGCTTCAATGAGAAGCAAACCAGACGGTGGGTTGGATCTAAATGTAGCCATATGTGGACTGGTTGAAATCAAGGGGGATCAAGTTAGTCCCAACTTGAATCCCATTGATTCTAATTCTTCCACTCTGAATACAATTATGTCTAGATCCAGCCTACAACAGTAGGTACAAGCCATGTTTCAACATTTGGGTGGTAGCAATATCCTATTCAGCAGCACAAGAATAATTTAAAACACAGCGTGGAGGCAGGAATGGGAAGTTGAACTCTTCCTGTGTTGGGGTTTGTTGGATTAGAAGTAGAATCCTGGGGTGTTAGCCTTTTTTCTTGAAGCTGAAGAGTGGTTCAGTTAAGACTCAGGGTGTATCTACACTATAGAAATGATGCAGTTGACACCGCTTTAAGTGCTGTAGCTCCAGCCAATGGAATCTTGGGATTTGTAGTTTTGCAAGGTCTTTAATCTTCTCTGGCAAAGTGCTGATGCCTCACAAAACTACAAATCCCAGGTTTCTGTAGGATGGAGCCATGGCAGCTAAAGCAGTGTCAAACTGCATTATTTCTGCAGTGTAGATGATCTCTCAGTCTCTTTTAGCATAGTTCACAAGTGGAAGCGCTGAATCCCTTGGGTCTCTCTGAGAGTAGTTTTAGCAAACAGGCAGTATGCAGGCTTCAGTGTTAAAAGCTTTACTAATTACAGTTAAAGGTACATTCAAACATATATATACGTGCAGTGCCTGAGCCCTAGCTAACTACAGAAAAGTTTCAGGAAGAAGAACAGCTCGGCAGAGCCTGCACTCACCATCTTGATGAAGGAGGAGGAGAGAGGAAGAGAGGGGGGAGTCTTTTTTGTGCTTGCAAACACACCTGGAATGTCCTCTGGCCACATGGTGTGTTTGCTTAGATAAATCCCCACAATGGATGACTGAGCAAATGGGAAAATTTCTGGAGACAGCATGTCTAGGGCAGAGGTATGTAGGAAATCCTTATTGTCCCATTGCTCTAATAGCAAATGGGTGGTGTGGTTAAAGAGAATGCTTGGTTGGGAAGCATTCTGCAACAGGGTTCCCCCCCTCAAACATCTTCTCCCTGGTTGTATTTATTCTCAATTACTATTGCAGCCAGTTGTAGAACTCCTGGGCTGGTGGAGGAAAGAAGTTAAGGAGAAACTGTAGGAAGCTTCAGGAGCACATAGAGAGAGATCATTTGAAACATGCTCAGGCCTCCTTTACAGAAAATCACAGCAACTTGATTTTGACACACAACTCTTTTACCGCCATGTCCTATTTGCTCCTCAGCGCAACACTTGTGTTCCCTGTCAGGCTGAGCAGCTTTATGTCTTTGTTATATTCATACACTGTACTTCCTTCAAGGAATCAAGGCAGAACATACGCCCCCCTTCCTTTTCTTTCAGTGCAAATACCCTGGGAGAGATTAACTGGTCCAGGCACTCTCAGTGGCTCTAGCTAGTTCTAGTCTGTCACTAACCACTGCCTCACACTGTCTTGCAGACGTGCAGATTATTCTCCTTCATGGATCATCCAGCGTGCTTTTCGGGGGGGGGGAATATTGTAATATTCCACAGAAAAGATTGGTGGGTTGTTGTTTTTTACAATGGTGTCCAAGGGTAGCTGAAGGAAAGGCCACCCATCAGTCACAGAAACTATGACTGGCTACCAAGCGTCAGCAAAATTTGTGGTTGGGATGGAGTCTTTACCAACTGCTTGGAAAGTACAGGGTTTCCATATATTCTGTTTTTATGTTGTTTACCCATTTCCCTCCCATTTATACTACATGACAGCTGTCAAAGCTCTAGTCTTTGTTGAAGCAGAAAATCCCCCTAGTAAAGCCTGCTGCAGTCTCCTTCAGACGGCAAAGTGACAGGCCACTGAAGCACAATCTGCATCCAACCTGCTGGTTGGCAGCCTTTCAGGGGCACCAGTCAAAACAAATGCACTGAGGATGTTATATATATTTTTCAAACAGGGGAATGCCTGTCCCCCAAACAGAAAGTGCTGGCCAAAAAAAGAGGTATTTTTTTAAAATATAATTTGAGTCAATTTTTATATCTTGAGGTATGAGCAAGCTGGAATAGGGGGTGTTTAGATTAACAGCTCCTTTAACTGTGTGGTTTGGGATAGATGGGAGGCAAATCCTCCATAGACCATTCCAGAAATATTCTGATATAAGGGAACTAATTTCTTGGACATTCAGAAACTTTATTCATCATTTGACCCCATATCTAAATGATGACAATGCAGATATAGGATGAAAACACATGGCCAAAGCTTTATTCTTGAACAATCTAATCTGCAATGGGATATACTACCATGCAACTCCTCTTCCACAGTGTGGGGATAAGAGATCTTTCTGCTGGTATCCTTCCTTGGATGAATGCTCTTCCCTCTGCACCTCCTGATTCCACATCCTCAGTTTCCACTGTGGTAAGACCTGGTCTCTGTGCATGTGTACCCACTTCTGGAACGTTACAGGGATATTTGATTTAACACTTCAAGCCAGGACATTCTGATGGGTTGTCTAAAGGGCGAAAATATTCCTCAGAGGATGCGAGGAGAATACGGGCTGTCTTAATGGCGTCCTGCATCATTTCACCATATTCAGAAGGAGGGGGGTCAAAAACATAAAAAAAACTGTGAAGGGAAAACCTTCACAGTTTTCTCTGGAGTTCTTTTAAAAAGTCAGAAGGAAATGTGCATTCCTGCTTTTTGGGACAAACAATTTGATCTGAATTGCTTTCCCATTTGAGAGGAAGTGCAAGCTGATTGATTGGCTGGATAAGCACAGGGGTAGGGCTTGCTAACAGGGCAAGCATCTGCTGGTGCCATGTTGGATTTTTGCCTTAGTGAGAGATCACTAAGCTGAGAAAATGGGGTATCGTTTTTTTTATTTATTTTAATTTTTTGTGTATAAAGGCAAAATATCACTTATGTGTAATATGGAAATAGTTTTTTTTTAAAAAAAAAAAGTTCAGCAGTAATTCACTCATGGCTGCCATCTTGGCAAGAGGGCATGCAAAGTTTATGAGGGTTGTAAGACCATTAAATCAAGCTGCAGCTGCTGTGAACTGTCTTTACTGCAGATCACTCCGGTTTTGGGGGGCTCATATAGATGACCCAGGAGTCTTTAGCTGGCCTATTAAAGTAGCCCTTGGAGAAAGGTGTATGGCTTCCTTTATATTCCCACTCTGAAAACAGTCATTTTGAAACAATTGTGAAAATAATGGTTAAGGATGACACTGAATGTGAACCAAGCAACAAGCAGTGGTGTGGGTATGCTCCACTGAACTTTTGTTTCACTTTACTCCCGTTGAACAGGTTGGTACAATACCACCCACTGGCCATCCTTGAGGGTGGTGCTAAAGTGCGGGAAAAAGCTGATCTGCTGCTTCCTCCTCTTTCAAGACATTGCAGCAGTGTAGAGAATTAAGAAGCTGGAATCCTATTACCAGAATCACCTCAGTGAAATCCTTCATGGCTTACAGATACTTTATACTTTATGTGCAGATCTGGGTGATCTTAGAGGATTTTATGAAGCTCTTAAAGCAGTATTTGGACCTACTTATCAGGTCCAAAGCCCCTTATACAGTACAGCTGGTCAAACATTAATTACTGGTAAAGCCTCCATCCTGAATCGGTGGGCTGAACACTTTCAAAGTCTCTTTAGTGCCAACCGAGTAGTCCAAGGCTCAGCTATCCAACATATGATACAAAAATTGATGAAAAATGAATTGGACATAGCTCCCACTTTGGAAGAGACCCTTAAGGCCATAAAGCAGATGAAAAACAGCAAGGTAGCTGGGATCGATGGAATCCCACCTGAAGTTTGGAAACACGGAGGTCATGCACTCCATGATAAATTCCACAAACTCCTTGTGAATTGCTGGGGAAAAGGGGAATTGCCATCAGATCTCCAAGATGCAGTCATCATCACCTTGTACAAGAAAAAAGGAGCAAAATCTGATTGCTCAAACTATTGAGGTATAACACTGCTCTCTATTGCTGGAAAAATCCTTGCAAGGATACTCCTGAAAAGATTAGTTCCTGCTATTGCAGAAGAACTTCTTCCTGAAAGCCAATGTGGCTTCAGAGCCAATAGGAGTACTACAGATATGGTATTTGCCCTTAGACAACTGCAAGGGAAATGTAGGGAGCAGAACAAGGGACTATATGTAACATTTGTCGACCAAAGCCTTCGACACTGTGAGTAGAAAAGGTCTGTGGCAGATCCTGGAAACACTAGGATGTCCCCCCAAATTCCTTAAAATGATTCTCTTGCTACATGAGGGCCAGCACGGTCAAGTCAGATATGGCGATGCTCTTTCAGAGCCCTTTCTGATAACGAATGGAGTGAAGCAAGGTTGTGTTCTTGCTCCAACTTTATTTACAATTTTCTTCAGCATGATGCTCCAAAGGGCTACGGCAGAGCTTGAAGAAGAAGATGGCATCTATATACGCAACTGTACTCATGGTAGCTTGTTTAACTTAAGCCATCTGAGGGCTCACACTAAGACTCTAAACTATCTAGTCTGTGAGCTGCTATTTGCTGATGATGTTGCCCTTGTTGCCCACACAGAAGCAGCTCTGCAGCGCCTAACATCCTGCTTTGCAACAGGTGCAGAGCTGTTTGGGCTGGAAGTCAACCTGAAGAAAACTGAAGTTCTTTACCAGCCTGCACCACAGGACGAACACCATCATCCCCACATTGCCGTAGGCAAATCTGTGCTTAAGTCAGTTCAGCAGTTCACCTACCTGGTAAGCATCATCTCCTCAGATGCCAAGATTGACAAAAAGATCAATCACAGATTAGCAAAGCCATATAGCGCATTTGGAAGACTTCACAAAAGAGTCTGGAGTAATAAACACCTTAGACGAAGAACAAAAATCAATGTGTATAGAACCATTGTACTGTCTATTCTCCTTTATGAGTCTGAAACATGGGTCACCTATCGCCAACACTTACGACTCCTGAATCGCTTTCACCAGCACTGTATATGTACAATCCTAAATATACACTGGACTGACTATGTGATGAATGTTCCTGTCCTTGAGCAAGCAGGGATCACCAGCATTGAGGCCATGATATTGAGAACACAGCTGCGCTGGGCAGGGCACGTTTCTAGGATGGAAGACCACCGCCTCCCAAAAATAGTACTCTGCGGTGAACTTGCCACGGATCAAAGTAAGAGGAGCGCTCCAAAAAAGGGATACAAGGACTCCCTGAAACAACATCTCAGGCTTGGCCAAATTGATCACCAACAATGGTCCGCCCTGGCCTCACATCAGGAGGCATGGAGACACACTATCCACAATGCTGCAGCCTTATTTGAGAACTCATGCCGAACAAGTCTTGAAGAGAAACGACAATGCAGAAAGAATCACAACCCAGAAAGATCACCCAAGGAGACCTTCTGCTGTGCTTTCTGCAACCAGACTTGTTTATCTCGGATTGGCCTTTTTAGTCATCAGCGTGCTTGCAGTAAGCACAGGATGAGTCCTGAATCTTAGTTGGCGAAGAAAAGCCAGAGAGAGAATGTGGCACACAAGGATGGACTACAAACTGCCAGGAACATCTTAGCAGACTTAGCAACCAAGGTCTGTCACTTTGTTTCTACACACAACTACTTCACTTTTGGTAATAACATATACTTTCAAATCAACAGTACTGCATGGCACCACAATGTGCAAACATCATGGCTGGATGAGAACAATGCTTCCTTAACTCCTGCACCCAAAAACCTCTCCTCTACCTGAGGTACATGGATGATACCTTCATAATTTGGACTCACAGAGAAGTCTCACTCAAGACATTCCACAGGAATTTCTACAACTTCCACCACACCATCCATCTCACTCTGGAACTATCAACAGAATAAGTCCACTTTCTGGACACTACTATATAGCTACACAATGGACATCTAAACACCATACTATGTCACAAGCCCACTGATGGCTTCATGTGCTTACATGTCTCCACTTTCCACCCTGAACAAACTACCAAATCCATAGTTTACAGCCAAGCCCTCCAATACAATCACATCTGCTCAGACCCACAAGATAGGGACGCCAAACTCATGGAATTAGAACAAGCATCCCCCAAGTTACAGTCCCCATCATGTAAAGTAAAACAAAATCAACAAGACAAAACTTGTACCCAGGACTAATCTGCTACAGAACTGACTAAAGACAGGAAATGGCAGAATCTCATTAGCAGTCACATAGAACTTCTGACTGAGACCACTCAGATCTATCATCAATGAACTACAACCTGTTTTGGACATTAATGCTGCCCTCTCAAAGGCTCTTGGTGGCAGGCTTTTACTTGCCTACAGACAGCCTCCCAATATCAAACAGTTACTTACCTACAGGAGGACACACAACACAGATGGAGGAAATGGGTACAAGACCTTGCCACAAACCCCAGATGCCAACTCTGCCCTAATACCTACTCAGGAAATGTCTTCACAGGACATAATCACATTACCCACAATATTAGAGATACTTTCACTTGCTCATCCTCTAATGTGATATACGAGTGTGCCATCCTCTGTCAACAATGCCCTTCTGCACTTTACATTGGGCAAATAGTACAGTCTCTGCACCAGACGATAAATGGACATAAATCAGACATTAAGAATGGGAATACACAAAAATCAGTTTCAGAACACTTCAATCTTTCTGGACATTCCACCTCTGACCTCAGAACAGCTGTCCTTGAACAGAAAAATTACAAAGGAAGATTGGAGAGAGAAACAGGAGAATTGGAATATATCCACAAACTCTAGTCCATCAGCAGTGGGTTGAACAGAGACAATGGTTTCCAGGCACACTACACATATTATAATACCAGTTAATACCCCACCCTCATGAGGGCTCTCTTGACTAACACACTCCTTTCTGGTTCCCAGCCAGCATCACACTACATTCCAATAACTCCCTCCACCATTCATATGGGTATCTACACACCCTTACTTTAAGGCAACATCTTTTCTCCTGCCTTTGTCCCTCAACGACCATAGACTATATTTAAAATGGAATGGTTGTGTCACTTCATCACCATACTCACAGGTTTTGCATTTCTATGGCTACTCACATATACAGCCTCCTCATAAAGGTCTGTTGCGAGGCACTTCACTCCATGCATCTGAGGGAGTTAAGTCTATGAATGCTACCAACTTCTTTCTCTCAGTTAGTCTCAAATGTGCTATAAGCTCCCTTTGCATACTGATATTCCAAACTAACACTATGTCTTTGACTTGAAAATCCAAGTTGAAGATCTTTAAGAGTGTAGTACACAACAGCAGTTTAGGGAATAACTGGAGTGATGCTCCAAGATATCTGATGGAAGGCACTACTTTGGGGAAGGCTGGCTTTGGAACAAGTTAAGGTCCACTTTTGAAAAATTCAGTTTCCAAAGTATAAGAACATGATCCCTTCTCTCTCTCTCTCTCTCTCTCTCATTAAAGTGGAACATAAATAGCATGAAAATAACATTTCCATTACTAATAAACAAGTGTTTTCAAGCAGGGAAATGTCATGTGACTCAGCATTGATGAAAGAATGCTCAGAAGCATCCCAAAAAAATCCTATTTAGGGAACATCGGGCTCTTTCAAATCTCTGGGTTCAAGGTTGTTTGCAGAACGAAAACTTCCAGCAGCAGATTGCATATTGAGAAGATGTGATGAGTAGTAATTCCTCTTCTACTGAACAGTCATATCTGAGGTAATGAATAGTGCAGAAGGATACTGAAAAGATGTGTTTCCAAAGGTGAAGCCATGTGAATCTCTTGTAATAAAACCAAGGAAAGTTCCTGTTGCAATGTAAAGACTACAGAATTCATTAAAGTAGCAGCTTATGTTGTAATAAACATTAGCCGTTAAGAAAGGACTAAACAAATTGTGGGAGTCAAGAAACCATTTTTGACTTATCCCTGAATCCCATTGGGTAGAGGGGACTTGTTCAAAAATAACTATAATCATGGCTTAGAGTGACTTGGGAGTGTCATTTGCCATTTAAATGTTATTTTTTCCTCAACCTCATTTTTGGCCAGAAAAAAACAAACAAGCCTTTTTTTAGGAACTGACCAGACAGTCACTTCTGTTTATAGAAAGGGCTATTCCAAGGCTGAAACAGGCTGAGGTGGAAAAGGAATAGCCTTTAAATGGCAAATCATGGACCCTGAGGCTTCTAGGGGCACAATTTGCCATTTTTAGGATGGCATTTTATAGGTGTCAGGGAACTAGAGGGAAGCTAGAGGTTTCAGGGGGTTACAAGACTCTTTGTTGTTTAAAAAAACCTAGTAATTTGTCCAATGGTTTTGAATTTTTGATGGCTTTCACATATAGTCATTGGAATCTAGTCTAAATGGCACATAAACTCTGAGGAATGCCAGTACAGCCCATTGTTGTTGTTGTTTGTTTTTTAAAAAAATGTTAGTTACCTTTATATTCCACTTTCTGCTTATGAGCTACATGGTGCTCTTCTCCATTTTATCTGTACAGCAAGCCTGTGTAAAAGTTAGGCTGAGAGTTTGTGATGTTCTCAAGGTCATCAGTGCATGTCAGGCCTCAGTAGGAAATTAAACCTGAATCTCCCAAGTTACAGTCCAGCATTCTAATTTCTACACCATCCTGCCTCTGTATGTGAAAGAACACAGTTGAAAGCAATTCAGTGTGTCACACACATGTTATAAGTTTCCCCTCCCCTACAAACTTCATTGCCATTTTTTGAAGAGGTAGAATAGTCAGCGCAACAGGTATAGAATCTAAGGACTTTTTCGGACGGGCTTTTATAACGCGAGCAGCCTCGTCCCCGTTGCGAGGCTGCTGCACTGCAGGGTGTCGCCTTCGGATGACACTCTCCCCTGCTGATCCTCTGCCGGTACTGTTGCGTAACCGTGGAGATGCTGCAGCGTTATATTTGGCAGTTTTCTAATCACAAAAGTTGATCGTGATTAGAAAACTGCCAAATATAACGTTGTAGCATCCCCGCGGTTATGCAACAGTACTGGCAGGGGAGAGCGTCATCCAAAAGGGATGCCCTGCAGCGCAGCAGCCTCGCTACGGGGACGAGGCTGCCCGCATTATAAAAGCCCATCCAAAAAAGTCCTAATAAGCCTTACAGTGCAAGGTATGTTCAAATTGATATCCTTGTACTTGTAGAGGCTGAGGGAATAGTCAAAGACTTTAAAAATTACCTGGCAAGTGCATATCAACATTTGAGCTGAGAGTTCACAAGTTCCAGCCCTTTCTTCCCATTGGCTCTGGAGAAGGCATCAGTGGTCTCCTAGGGTTTGTCTATACTGCGTAAATACTCCTCATAGAATTTGAGGAGAATACCTTTTGTCCCAATGGGATCCTGCATCATTTCACTGTATTTGGAAGGAGGTGAGGCAAAAACGCCAAATACTCCACAGGAAAAGCCTGTGCAGCTTTTCCCATTTAAAAAAAAAATCAGAAGGAAATGCACATTCCCAATAAGATCAGAAGTGGAAAGCTGATTGGTCGGATATGCACAGGGGGTGCAAGCGCCTGGAAACGCCATGTTGGATTTTTGCTGTAGCAATCATGCGCTGAGGCAACAAAACAACCTTGGGTTGTTGTTTTTGTTTGTTTGTTTATTTAAGTGGAAGATCACACTTCCACACCTTGGACTTGCTTTAAAAAAATATATATATATACACTCATATACTGTTCGGCGGCAGCAGCTGATGACAATTAAAATGTGAGCAATTCACTTGCACCCACCATCTTGATTCGCAGGCATGCCTGTTTGAACAACAAATGTGTATGGCTTCACATGCCTGCAATCTTGAAAAAAACAACAACATGGAGACAAATGAAAGCTGCTGTGAATTGGCATTAGTGCACATCAATCCATATTTTATTGCCTTGTATAGACAATCCCCTAGAGTGAAGGACATAGTCTTGTACAAAGGAAGGTTGATAATGAGCCTTTTATTACCTAAAAGAGGCTTTCTGAGATCTCAGGCAAAAGTCTTTCCCAGTTCTAATACCTGCAGTGTTTAAATGGAGATGCCAAAATTGAAAAGTTATACCTTGTAAAACACATGCTTTGGGGGGGGGGGCGGGACTTTCAGCTTCAGTCCTTCCTGAAGTAACTAGACAGTATGTCATTTTAGGATGCTTATACTCCATGTTCTCTGTGGGTTTTGGAACTCCATGTTGACTTGGTTAAGAGGTAATGATGACTAGGGTGATGTCTAGACAAGAGGATATAATGCTGTTTCCTGTGCATTAATACAAAATCACAGCAGTGTACTTTTGTCTCCATAGTCCTTTGGCAAAATCGCTGGTATGTGAAACTATCCGTGTAGATTCGCAGCCATGCCTGCGAATCAAGATAGTGGCTGGGAGTGAATTGCTCACATTACTATTCTCCACAAGTTGTCCACTGCACAGGTTTGGGTTTTTTAAAGTATAAATCTAAGGTGTGCAAGTGCAACCTTCCACTTAAAAAAAAAACTGTTTGGTTGCCTCAGCACAGCAAAAAAGCACACAATCACTAACATGAAAACTCCAAAATGGTGCTGCCTGCAACTTCCTTTGCTGGCAAGCCAGCCCCCCACACACATCACACCAATCAGATTTCCATCTACACCCTGTGCAGTGATGTGAATTAGTTGTCCAAATGAGTGGTAATGTGCTTTCTGCATATTTTTTTTCAAAAAAAAAAAACTTGGGGAAAGCCACAAAAGCTTTTCACACATAGTTTTGGGAGTTTTTGGCCCCCCTCCTTCCAAATAAGGCAAATCACCATGGGATCTCATTGGGACAAAAGGTATTCTCGAATTCTATGAGGAGTTTTTTCACTGTCTAGACAACCCCTTGGAGTCTAAGATTAGTCCACCCCCCCCCTCCAAATTATGTACAGAGGGATATGCATGGGCAGTTGGCCACACAGCTTTCTGTCCCTTTGGTCATTTCAGATCTCTGTCACCTTCCCCATCATGAACAATACAAACATGGGTTGCACCAGCAAAACATTGAACAAAAAGAATGTTAATGTCATCTTACATATGTTCAAGTCAAGACTGCTTTTCTTTTCCTCCCTGTGTAGTGTTTATGAATGCACTTAGGACTTTTTCAGACCACCCCCTAAACCTGTTCTTTTGTTGGCATAATTTTTGACATATATATGCTGCTAAAAGAACACCTCATATCACACTTACCTTGCATCCACACAAAAAGGCTTCCTAGGCAATGAATGAGGAGTGAACGGAGCTCTGTTCACTTCCTCTATTGAAATCTCACAGATTCTTGTAAGAATATGTAGCATGGGAAATTCAAAAATAAAAACAAAAATAACAAAGTAAAGTTATACAAAGCGCAGAAACACACTATAAAAGTCCCAAGTAAACTGGGGAGGGTCATAAAACGTGTGCCACCTACCTGGATGTCGTGATCTCACCTGGAAATGTTCTGGTTGGATTGGCCATTGATGTTGTTATGACAAGAGGACATTGGTACGAGGTTTCAAACAATGGCAATGCTGGCAAAAAATCACCACAGCCGATCTATTGATGGCTTGGCCTGTCAATAAAATATATCAGTTTATGGCCAGTACATAAATGCGAAAGGGGGGTGTCATCTGATATGCACGCCGCTTTGCCTTTATGTGGTGTCATTATGACACCGTTTTCCATGGGTCTGATAAAGTCCTTAATCGCAGTGTTAATTTCTAGGGTGGCCTATTTTTCTCAAGATAATCTTTTCCTTGAAGTCTGTCAAAAGGCAGTCCCCATGTTGAAAGCATCTTCAACTTGAAAAGCTGTTCAGTCCAAGTCCAGGATAAATTAGCCTGTGCAAATATTATCAAATTTGCATATTTTTTGTCCTTTTTATAATGTGTTTCTTGGCACGGTGTGTGTATGACTGGTCCCCTATAAAAGTTGGGGGGCACACAAAAAAAGAAAGAAATGAGGGCACTGCTGTTGTAGAAAATTGGCTGTATCCTAATTTTGAAATTAATTTTAGAAAATGTACTAGTTATAGGAATTTACAGGGTAGAACAGAAGACAAACCAATGATGCAGTAAAAGATAGCAATGGGCTCAACCACTCAGTCTGAATTTCCTTTGACTCTCCATAATGTGCCCACAATAATTGTTTCTCTTCCTTGAAAACTGGAGACTCTGAGCACCTAAACCTGCTGTGTGGCACACCATTAATAAACTACCTTGACATTTACATTTTTATCTTCTGAGAGGTCTGACTTCTTACACAAATGATTGAGGTAAAGAACAGACATATTTTTTCCACATTCAAGGACATGTTAATGAGTTATAGCTTTCATGAGGGCTGAGGTCATCTTCTGAAAGTGGATGAGTCATTAAGTGATAGCCTTGCAAGAAGATATAGACTTAAATGGATCCACCATCTGAGAAAATCAAGACAGATGGAAAAAACTGAAACCATTCCCCCCAACCCAGTAGCTCAGAGGCATATTTTACAGCTTCAGAGTCACTGATGTAATCAGTCAGGTACTATTCTTCATGTCTGAATATTATTAACCTGGACTTTTTAGCCATGATCTTGTTTACCATTAATCTACCACAAATATACATTCGTGTGGTTTTGCTAAGTTGCCTGGTTGCACAAGTAATTGCACAAGACGAACCTCAAATCTGAATGCCCTATTGTACAACTGCTTATAATTATGGACACATCCTAGTTTGGGTTCCACATGTGCACATTTAGGGAAAGCAGAACTGCTTACTAACCCTTGTGCAAGTGGTAGATGCACTTGCATGAATGTGTCTGGATACTGCCTTTCTGCCAGGACTGAGAAAATACAACCACTGGCACAATGGGAGTGACATCAGTATAAGTGCACAACAGGATTCCAAGCTACAACTACAGGTGTTGATGAAGCTCACCACTGGGCACATGCACACGTTTCAGCAGCTCATAATGCTTAGCTCAAAGCAGAGAGCATTTAAGAGCCCCTAATTCTACACCATCCAAACCTCAGCCTGATCACCTCTGTCCTATCCAGTAATCCCTGCCCTCCACAAAACATCTCCCTCTTTCCAGTTAAAATGAAACATTTTACCAAAGTGGCATGGTAGTGGCCAATCTCCAGACAGATGAAGAAGGAATCCATGGATCACACAAGTGTTAGGAGTTAGGGACTGAACTCCATAAAAAATGGTCAAACAACTGCTAAGTCATGCTAGCCGTGGCCAAGGAACTGCCAAGTCGTGCTAGCTTTGAGGCCACAGCTGCACAAGAAGGTGCAGGATAGAGTCTGGAGTGCAAAGTCTGATGTAATGCACCCATGTGGTTGAGGGAGCCAATGCCCTGTAAATCTGTATAAAAGAAGGCTGAGTCCTGAGCAATCTTTCACTTGAAATACTTTGATTTCTGGTGAAGCAGTTTGTTTGTCTGCTGTATATATCTGTACATATTGCAACTGCCTTGAGCTTGCAGATAAAGTGCCTCCGGTTTGTTTGGATGACATACACTCTGTGTGTGAGTATTCTTGGGAAAGGGTTGCTGCTAAAGTCTGCTGAGATATTTTTTAACTTCTGCCGGGGATTGAGTATCCTATCATCCCCCCAACAAATTTAGCTTTCACAAAGACCACTGTAATGATGAAACTCAATGTGAACCAGAGCGGGTAAAAACCCATTTTAAATAATGTTTTAATAGAATAGAAAAGGTGTTTTTTTTAAAAAAAAAATCATGGTTGTCAACCTGCGTTGCAGGTATGGATTCATAACCTAAAGTTCTATATATGAGATTATCACACTACACTGTTATAGTGCTATTATTCCACTTTAACTGTTATGGCTGCCTCCTGTGGAATCCTGGGGTTTGCAGTTTAAGGAGGGGCATTTAGAACTCTCAGCCAGAGAGCTCTTAGGCTTCACTAAACTACAAACCACAGAATTCCACAGGAGGCAGCTAAAGCAGTTAAAGTGGAATACTAGCACTCTAACAGTGCAGCTGCCGAACAGCTTTGACTGTCAAAAAGTTCCTCCTAATGTTGAGGTGGAATCTCTGTTCCTGGAGCTTGCATCCATTGCTCCGTGTTCCAGTCTCTGGAGCAGCAGAAAACAAGCCTGCTCCATCCTCAATGTGACACCCCTTCAATACTTAAACAGGGCTATCATATCACCTCTTAACCGTCTTTTTTCCAGGCTAAACATACCCAGCTCCCTAAGTCTCTCCTCATAAGGCATCGTTTCCAGACCTTTCAACATTTTAGTTGCCCTTCTTTGCACACGCTCCAATTTGTCCATATCCTTTTTGAATTGTGGTGCCCAGAACTGGACACAGTATTCTAGGTGAGGTTATTTATAGCTACATTAATATAGTTACAAATACAATGTAGAGTATTGGCCCATAGTTTTAAAACATTTACATATATCATCATGATTTAACTCAACCACACTGATATAAATTATACATACAATCAACAAGATGTAGTGATTAATTATGAATATTGATCAATAGTGATTAATGAATGAGAAATCTTCCATGATATCAAGTACCCCCCAGTTCACTCTTGAGGCAGCACCCCTCTGCCATTTGGATCCATGAACCCATGCTGGACTACAGGTCAGCCAGTTTGCTTTTTCTCCTTTATTTATAGGTATACCCAGGGCACTGTGCCCTCTAACACAGCAGGGTCTGCCAGTAAGTAAAGGGGGGCAAAGTCCGCCTTCACTTTCAAGCAAGACAACTCAAAAATAGCCCCTGGGCTCCTTTGTCCATCTTCACTAAGAATGTAAGAGCTCCTCCTCCCACCCACTGCCTGGTGGGCTGTCAAGCTCACAAAGGGGTTGGTCTCTTCCTCCCACCCACCCCACCCTCAGTTTAAGCACTTGTCTGTTCTCAGGCTTTTCCATGCACTCCTGTTTGTGCTTCTACCTTGTTATTCGCCTCCATCCTTGGACCTGTCAGACAATCTCCCCTTTTTTATTGTCCTCTGGAGTCCCTCCTCCTGATGCCCTCCACTCACCTGTGTGGCTTTTGGCTCTTGGGTCTGGCAAGGGTGTGTGGTGTATGCCTCACTCACACATTCTCTGTCAGTGAGAGGCCCAACAGTGCCACCTCTAGCCAAGCCCAGTTGTCTTCGGCTGCTGCCACTGGGGCCATCTACCCAGATTCTTCCCTGCCTCTTCCCCCATCTCTGCCCCCAACATTTTCAATCTTCTACTACCCTTGGCTGCCTCGACACCCTGCCTCTACTCATAAGGCTCCTCTCCTTCTACACTGCACCTGAGCAGGTAAGAGTGTGCCATCTTCCAGGTTGTTTGTCACCAGACATCTTGGCTTCCTCCTGCCCGCAGTCAGCCTCACCCTCAAGAAGGTAAGGCATCAATGATGGCAGAGCCCTCACTCCCCACTGCTCTCCCACCCCAAGAGTAGAGTAAAACATAGAAAACCAATATGTATACAGCAGAATGTCTACAAGTAATGGCAAATTTCTCAAATGACTTCATCTTACAATTTTGACCCTAGAAATGATCATTATCTGTGGATCTCACAGTCCAATGATTCCAGTGTTCACACAGTAATGCAATTACTTTCTTCTGGCTCCAGATTTCAACTCAATCTATATTTATCATGCCACCACCACTAGTTAAAGATATGCAAACCTCCTTCATAGAATCATAGAACTGGAAGAGACCACAAGGGTCATCCAGTCCAACCCCCTACCTTGCAGGAATACAAAATCAAATCATTCCCGACAAATGGCCATCCAGCCTCTGTTTCAAAACCTCCAAAGAAGCAGAATCCACCACACTCTGAGGCAGTGTATTCCACTTCCAAACAGCTCTTACTGTGAGGAAGATCTTCCTAATGTTTAGGTGAAATCTCTTTTCCTGTAGTTCGAACCCATTGCTCTGTGTCCTAGTCTCTGGAGCAGCAGAAAACAAGCTTACTTCCTCTTCAATGTGACATCCTTTCAAGTATTTAAACATGGCTATTGTGTCACTTCTTAGCCTTTTCTTCTCTATGCTAAACATACCCAGCTCCCTAAGCCACATGGGTTCCAGATCTTTCACCATTTTTGGTCAACCTCTTCTTGACATATTTCAGATTGTCAATATCCTTCAGGATATAGAAAACGTTCCACCTTCAGCCTTCTTCAGATTTGCTCTCAGTTTTATTTTTGTTGAAAACTACTAATAACTACAGATGGCCAAAATTCCCTCTCCCTGCCCTAAGAGTTAATTCTTACTAATTTTTGTACTATTTAAGTCTGCACACAATTAATTTGATGAGCCAAATTAATGGTGGCAGTAGTAGTGGTGGTGTGTGCCTTCAAGTAATTTCCAACTTATGGCAACCCTAAGGTGAACCTATCACAGAAGTTTTTGGGCAAGATTTGTTCAGAGGGAGTTTGCCATTACCTTCCTCTAAGGCTGAAAGAGTGTGACTTGCCTGAGATCACCCAATGGGTTTCCATAGCTGAGAGGACTTGATAGAATCATAGCATTGGAAGAGACCACAAGGGCCATTTAGTCCAACCCCCTGCCATGCAGGAACACACAATCAAATCATTCCCGACAGATGGCCAACCAGCCTCTGTTTAAAAACCTGCAAAGAAGGAGACTCCACCACACTATGAGGCAGCGCATTCCAATCTTTGTCTCATAGAGTCCTAGTCCAACACTCAAACCACTCCACCATCCTGGCTGGTATGAATAAAATTATCCCAAGAGTTTTTGTTGTTTTTTTAATCCAAAGATTATATATCCAATGGAGCTTTTGAAATAGATGGAGCTTTCTTCTAAAATCTGGTTCTTTGAAATGACAAATATTTAGGTCCATCTTGCAATGGCTCATATGGTGAAACAGTTGTGTCACTGAACTCCCATAATCCCAAGTTACTGTTGGCCTCCATTGATGATGCCACTAATGAACAGGGATAGGAAATGCTCTCACTTTTGCCTTCTCCTGCATTTGAATTTTTTAGAACCTCTAGCTATTTCTCCCCCAGATATGAAGATGTTTGCAAATCTTGGTAGTCCCCCCCCCCAGAAAAGGTAACTGAATTGAAATTCCCTCCCATCTGCACTGGCCAGATTCAATAACTACAGTGATCCCCCAGCATGGAGAGGACCACATCATACCTACTTGGGATGTTGTTGGTAAAAATGAGGAGTTTCTGTGGGTGGAGGAAGAGGTGGCAACCATAATTTACCACTAAGATGGGTGAATGCACAGAGATACAGGCCCTGATTTTTGAGAGTTAAACTTCCAGTGCCATAGACCTGGAAAATAAAATCTGCCATTTTCTATTTTTCCTGCTATCAGAAGTTTACAATCTCAAGTTCTTTCCATAAAGACATTCAGTGGCTTCACTGAAATCTTCTTGATTGGTTTTAGCTGCTATACTTATTGTTTAAGGAAACAGTGTGGTACATGATGGACTATGACTCTGGAGACCAGGGTTCAAATCTCTGATCAGCCATGAAAACCCATTGGGTGAACTTGGGTCAGTTGCACTCTCTCAGCCTTGGAGAAGGGCAATGACAAACAAAGAAGCACCCTATCAGAGGGTTGCTATAATCGGTGGATCCAAAGGCACATAACAACAACCTTATTGTTTGATTTGCTTGGTTCTTGAATATGTCATTCCTTTTTAATAAAACATACCATTTTCTTTTTTTCTTCTTTTTTTTTAAAATCCGACTATGCATCTGTGTACGTATGTACTTGTTTGGCTTTGTTAGCCACCTTGGACTTTTTGAGAAAGTTGGGTAAAAGTGTTCTCAAGAAATACATAATCTATGAAGGTGAATAATCACATTCCCTTGATTCATTCTTAATGGACACATCTAGACAACCAGCAAAAGAAGATTGCCAGACTTGCCAGTCAGCATTTACAGTGGCTCAGTGGAGCCAGGGCTCACAGCACCGGAAGACAGGAGCTGTTTTATTAGAAGGCACAATGACAACACCTGAACACCTGTCACCTTCCTCAATCTTCCCTGTTCCCTCTCAGTGACAGGGGAGAAGGAGCAGATTTTCCCCAACTCCAATATGTTGTTTAAAAAGATACTCAGAGGTATCCATGTTGTCCATTTAGCAAAATAAAACAAAATCCACAAAGGAGCAATACCTTTAATTGGCCAACCAAAATGCACAAAATACACATTAGCTAACACACATTGGAAACTGTTTAATGCAGTGTAGATGTGTAAATAGCTATTGCTTAAAACAATTTGTAAGCCGCTCTGATAGCCTTGTGGCTGAAGAGCGGGGTATAAATAAATAAATAAATAAATAAAATCATGCAAGCTTTCAAGTTCCACTTCTTCATTGGCTTCTTCATCGGCAAAATATGTTTTAAAATCAAACAGGAAAAGAAAAGAAAAGTCATGGTGTTGGAGTCATAGGTCTACATTTTACATCAGATGATCTTTTTGTTGTCATTCACTTGGTTTGGAGGGATCTCAATGCAGGGAGGTGCCACTCCCCCCTTTTTGGCCATGGGGACTGAGACAAAAAAACAGTAACATTTAAACTCCATTAGCAGCAGTAAAGTAACTCCTTTTGGCATGCAGTGTGTCTCTGTCCTTTTGTGAAGCCCAAGGTCTCTTTTATAGGCAAAGGGCATTGAATTTCTCGAGAAATCTCTGTACTGCTACATCTAGGACTTTATTAGATGATCCCCTGTAAATGTTCTTTTGCCGACATAAAAAAATCCATTTTTATGCTGGCAAAAGAACTCCCCCCTCCACCGCACTTACCTTCTCTCCCGGCAGAAGGCTTCCCCGGCAATGAAGAGGAAGTGAGTGGAGGCCCATTTACTTCCTCATTTGAAATCCTGTGACAATTCATCGTGTGGGAAATTCAAACATAAAACAAAAAAATAAAACATTGACAGTTACACCAAGCACATAAACACACTTTAAAACTTCCAAGTAAATCAGGGAAGGTTTTAAAAAGTACATCACTTACCTGGATGTCTTGATCTCACTTGGAAGTGTTCGCGCTGGACCAGCTATTGATGCTGCATTCACATGAGTTAAGTGGCCCGAGGTTTAACATGCTGGCAATGCTGGCACCAAAACGCAATGGGTGTTCTATTCACAGCTCAACCTGTCAATAGAAAGAAACACCACAAGAACGACAGCAGAATGCAAAAGGACAATGTTGTGTGATATCTGCGTCCTTTTGCATTCCGCTGCTGTTATTCTGGCACCACATTAGCTGAGACTAATAATCTCCCGAGTAAAATTTTTAGGTGCTGTATAGGTAAAACCCAACCAATTATAGTTCCAAAGGGGGGGGGGAATGTATTGTTCTGAGCTATCCCTGTTGTAATGCTAAGAATTTTTGGATGGCTTGCTTTTAAATGGAAAATAATGACCATTGAGCTTTCCAAACATCCCACTCCTGGTGGAGATGAAAGCTGCTAGAAATTGTTTGTTGACAAGGGTCAATACATCTGCCTGCAGATTTGGATTCTCCTGGAAGGGGGAGGGCAAGGTTGGTCATTCCAGTTAGCACCTGCACTTGGGAGTTTACTACTACCCCTTGCTCATATCAGTGAGCCTTCCTTGACTCACTTGCAGTAGCAAGGTGACCCTGATGGTGTAAGGCAGAAGTGGGCAAAGTGCAAGCTTTTAGCTACTAGAAAACCCAGATTTCTGCGAATCACATATCGGTTGTTCCCATGGGCTTCAAGAATAACAGCATTAAAAAAATTAAAACAAGAAGCAAGCCATTAGATTGATACTGTTAAAATAAATAAATAAATAAATAAATGGGGGTGGGGAGAAGTCAGTTCCTGTTTCAAAAATATATAAAAGAAATTAAGTAAGTAAGGAAGGAAGGAAGGAAGGTCTTCTCCTAAAACTAGGGACAACATTCAATCCCCTGGAATCCATCAAAAGCCACAGTACCTCCAAACTAAGTGGCAACTGCTGCAGTTCAGCAGCAGCTCTGCAGCAGTTCTCTATGATGCAGAAAGGTGCCAAAGTGCCCCCCTAAAGCATATACTGTAGTCCTGCAAAACAACAGAGCAGAATGTCTTTTCCCTAGCTCAGTGGTGGGTGTAATGCCATACCATGAATGCATGGGAATCAAAGGCCAACTTCCTCCAGAATTTCCCACCACCATGAGGCGCAACACTCCACCCACAGCAAGACCAAATACCTCTCTTTTCCTCTGAAATTCCTTTCAAAATGATGGCAGGAAATTACATTGTGTCCCTTCTTGCCACCATTTTGAGAAGGACTGCAAATGAAAATGAAGGCAATTGGGAATTGTACAAGGTTCTGCTGTGCTTGTGGGGGTAGGGGTATTTTCACATGTTTTCACACATTACTGCATGATTTGGAGGCAAAAACTGCCCCAAAATCACATTCAATTTCTTTTCAAAAAATGGTGGTTGAGGGGATTTGGGGACTAGTGGGAGGCTTCAGGGGCCACAGAACTGGGGTCCCAGGGGGCACCTGCAGGCCACAGGCCACATGAATCCTACCCCTTCCCTAGCAGAAACAACAGAAGGGAAGTGAGGGAAAATGCCACCATTTTGGCATGGTGAGTAGCAATGTCAAAGGTGCTATGGGAATATACAAAATGGTGGCTAGAGGTGATATATGACACAGCCCATGCACTGGCCACCCCTACTGTAAATGTGCTGAGGATGAAGGAAACAAGGAGCAACTCTCTGGCTGGCGTAACAGCAAAACTTCAGCTTTTCCAAATGTAGATTTGGGTAACTTTTTTTTAAAGGCCAATTTCTAGAGGGAGTACTTAAGAAGAAGAGGATTCATTTTCAGTGGCATTAGAGTCACCTTCCTGTTCCTTCATAAAGTTGTCCTCTTTGCTTCTGACATTTCAGTGACAGTCCCTGAGCTGTAAGAAATTGCTACTGTTATCCACAGATTAAACGTAAATAATTCCACATGGGTTACTGGTGCCTTCCGCATTCACATCTTGCCATGAACTATGTATTTGGAGATTTTGAAATGCTAATAGCACATAATTTGACAGGATATTGAGACCATTCCACTGGCATCTCCAGAGAGCATCTTTCCCCATTTCTTCTATTCAAGTAAAGTCATTCACAGTTGGTGAGGAAAGAAGAACATTCTTTCAGAGAAGCGGACTCTTTTTTTAATGTCAGCAGAAGGCTGAGGGAATCTCTCTGCCTGATGGAGCATTAGCTACTGCACCACTAGATAAGAGATGTGGAAATAGAGTTTCCAAGAATTTATGCCTCCCCTGCCAAAGGAATCATGGCACAATTTAGTACAGACCTTTTTTTTAAGGTGGGGAGAGAAAAAGAAAAGTTCTCATATCAAAAAGCATTTGGATAACAGTTGTGTAGAATGCAGCAATAAGCAGTAGGTGATCAAAACAGCTGTTGTTTTCTTTGCTTGCCATTTCAATGATGAAGCTGTACAGAGTTGGGCATACCCTTCCCAACAGATCCTTATGAATGAATGGCAAAGAAGGCTGGCAGATGGTGAACTAACATTTCATCTCTGCAAACAAGAGAGATCAGACTGAGTTTCTTTTTTCAAAAGAAAAGAAAAAGAAAGGGAGAATACCCATGGATAAATACTAATTTAATATTTTAAAGTGGGGGACTTCAGTGCATTTATGCTGGTCTATGACTCTAGTCTATTCAATCTTTGGTTTGCAATAATGTTTAATAAGGGCCTGGTCTATCTCCTGAAAGATGGATTTGGTCTTGAATCTGATCTTACCTGAATGTGTGAATGAACAATCATACACCAGGGATGGACAACTGCATGGCAAGCTGAGGGCCAATTCCCCACCACCACCTCCCTCTCCCGCCCCCTCACAACACACACACACACACTTGACAGGCTGCACTAACATATCAGCTGTGCAGCAGAAGTGGTGTCATGTCATTTTCATTTTCAGCTGGACTATGGCTGAAAATTAAGGTTTCTTAGAGGTTTGGGTGAGGAGAAAGCAAAATGCTGGATTTGTGAGCAGTTTGGTGATTTTGCGGGCACAAATTCATGTAGGTGCGTGCTTGTTTTAATTATTCATTCCTGCAGGGGAGAATGAATCATTTATTTTAATAATTAATAATTTAATCAATTTTCTCCCCACTGTGAAAACATCTTTGTAAGCTGTGCAGTTTACAAGGACATTCTTACAGGGGAGAGAAAGTATCCTTGGTTGGTTTCTCTCTGCCCCTTCTCCCTGACACAGTCATATAATGGCCAGCTGGAGAGGAAACCAAGCAAGGGTCTGGCTATGTTTCAACAGGTGAGTCGGGGAGGATAGCCATGTCAGAATATAGCCAGTGGTGATAATTCTCACTTGACTTCCCTCCCACGTCTCCCCCAATACAGACCCATAGAGGCCACTGGGAGAGAAGGGGGAAGCTAAGTGAGGATAATCACACAATGATTCAGGCATCGTCAGGGACTTCACAGGGATCCTCCTGACTGTCCTGGAGGATGAAGTCATTTTTGTGTAGTGGCTATTGGAACATAGCCAGCGGCAATCCTTGCCTGTCCTCCACACAATATTGTCCTCAGCCACAATATCTGCTATGAACCATTAAGTCCTGCAAACAATCAAAGAGATGCAAGGAATAATAGATTATATGACTTTAGTGACCTCACACAATTCCCCCCACATTCCCACAAGCACTGTGACTGGAAGGGTAGTGGTGAGACTCTTGGCACAGATTCCATGTTAGAGCTTTCAGTGAGCAAAGCTTAGCTCCCCTCTTCCCCATCTGGCCCATGGCACCTTGATTTTTTCTGTATGTTATCATGCTGGAGACACACACACACACAAACTGGTTTTTTCCTCAGTTATTTTTGATATCCAGATTTCCAGAGCTGTCCAAATTGCTTTTGACTGTACCACTGCGCTCTGGATCTTAACCAGGCCAATCTGATCTGAGCTGGATCTGGAACAGACCAATACAAATCAGACCAATTTGGTTGAGAATTCAGTTTGCAGAGTCATAATGTGTGTATATATGTTTGCCGTGGGTTTTTTCTGGGCTGTGAGGCTGTGTTCTGGAAGAGTTTATTTCTAACATTTCGCCTGCATCTGTGGCTGGCATCGTCAGAGAAAGATGTGTATATATATATATATATATATATGACTTCAAGTTACTTGTTGACTTATGGCAACCCCATGAATTTCATTGGGTTTTCTTAGGCAAGGAATACTCAGATGTGTTTTTGCTAGCTCCTTCCTCTGAAATATAGCCTACAGTACCTGGTATCCGCTGGCAGTCTCCCATCCAAGTACTAACCAGGGCCAGCCCTGATTAGCTTCCAAGATCAGATAGGATCGATATATAGGACTAAATCTAATATAATGCTATAGATATCACCCATCCGCTAGTGCAAAAGGACTTTCTCCACCTTCCTTTACATCTGCAGTCTCCTGTATAACCGATAACCTGACCTGGAGGGTTTCCCAGATCTCCAGAGCACTTTTTGGGGACACATAGGGGCAGTAGGTGAGAGCAGGAATCAGACCTTCTCACCTCCATTGGTAAAGCAGTTCCATCAGTGCAACAACCCCACTGGATCCTGGCCATACCCTGGATGCAAGGCTGAGAGAGGCTAATCATAATGATCTCATGTGGATCTTTTCAGAAAACATGAAGCCTGAACATTACCTCTTTCAAAAATAAAACCCATTATTTCTCTTGTAAATGTATTCACATGGCACAATGGGCTTAGAGAGGAAGACAAGCCTTCCAGCTTAGTGTGAATGTCATAAAGAATGTTCCTGAGTCAGCATAAGGAGCTCCCACTGCCAGTGACAACTTTGCCATGCATGAAAAGGAGGAAAAGACAAAGATGGATGCTCTATGCAACCATTTCCTTGACAGCCTGATGTTTTGTCAGTTGCTACTCCTTTCAGATGCAAAAGCAATCACAGGAGGGTAGTAACAGCAGCCAAGCTAATCATATGAATTAAAACAAATCAAGTTGAATGAAAGGCTTGTGTCTTACAAATCCCTTTTCACTGCCACTGAGGATCTCGTGGAGAAGAAAAGAGAAATTGTTTACAGGAACATGTAGTCCACAGAAATCTGTGTTTTCTAATAGCTAAAAGCTTGCTCTTCTTTAACACAGGGGCCCAAAACATACTGTTAGTCCCAACAAGAGTGTTGTTATTGTTTGCTGTTAAGTCAGCTTTGACTTACGGCAAGGCTATGAATGAAAGATCCCCAAGCATCAATTTGTCTTCTTAGGTCTTGCGAACTCAGGGCCTCTTCTTTGATTAAATCAATTCATCTGCAGTGCAGTCTCTCTCTTTTCCTACTGCCTTCCACTTTACCAAGCATTATTGTCTTTTCCAATGAGTTATGTCATCTCATGATATATCCAAAGTATGACAGCCTCAGGTTAGTCCACTTCTAGTGACAGATGAGACTTGATTTGCTTTCAGACCCATTCATTTGTCTTTTTAGTAGTCCATGGTATCTGTAGAACTCTGGTCCTGCACCACACATCAAATGAGTTGAATTTTCTTCCTCCCAGCTTTCTTCTCTCTCTAGCTTTCATCCCCATACACAGAAATCAGAAATGCTATGGCCTGGGTGATTCTGACTTTGGTATTTAATAATATATCTTCACACTTCATGATCTTGTCTCATTCCTTCATATCTACCCTTCCAAATCCTAGTTTTCTTCTGATTTCTTGATTATAGTCTTCATTTTGGTTAATGACTGAGCCAAAGTACAGATAGGACAGATAGGACTTTTTCAGATGGTACTTACCACACTAGGAGGTCTTGTGAGAGGCACGGCGCTGTTGTGCAGCAGGGGGTCTGTTTCGGACGCCGCTGTCCCTCTTCCGAAATCATCTGTTTCACTTCCGTGAAGGATTGGAAGCGGCCGCGCCATATTTTAATCACGGGCAACTCCATGATTAAAATATGGCATGGCTGCTTCCAATCCTTCATGGAAGTGAAACAGATGATTTCAGAAGAGGGACAGCGGTGTCCAAAATGGACCCCCTGCCGCGCAACAGCCTCTTGCAAGACCTCCTTGCAAGACGCAGTAAGTACCATCTGAAAAAGTCCGAAATCTGTAACAATTCAACATCTTTCCCACTTTAAAGTTATGTAAATAATCTATTGTCATTAACATTTTTCATCTTAATATTGAACTGTAACTCTGCTTTTGCACTTTCTTCCTTAACTTTCTTCAGCAGTTGTTCCAAGTCTTTGCTATTATTGCTAGTAAAAGCTAGAGTAGACCCACTGAATCAATGGGATTTATTTATGTGTTGACTCATCATTTAATAGTTGATCCAATACGTCTTCTCTTGTTGGGGATTGACCAACAAGCAGCAACCCAGTGGCCCTTTTCTGTCTTCTTTGCCCTTTTCTCATGCATTAAACCTCATAATAGAGGCAAAGTGGTGAATAATGGTCAAGATCCCACATCAAAAAGATGTAGTGTGACTTTATACTCATGGAGTAACACCTGAGTTGTGCTACACCACCTCACTGCAGAATCGCAACACTGCACAACCAAATGCATATTGCACACTGATACACAATATGCAATGCACAGAAATGTGTAATGGCAGCACATCTGTAACTCATGATTTGTGTAACCTTCAACTGAGTATAGATGTTATGCATTGGACAAAAAGATACAAGCACACGTGTAAGGGAGCTTACCATGTGTGAGGACTTTTTCAGACCATGCAAATACAGCATCATAAGGAGGCCTAATGATTGCGAAAGGGCACGCATACCAGATGACATTGCTCTTTCACGATCATGTAAAGTAAAAAAGCCATCCTATTTTATTGATGGGCCAAGCCATCAATTGATCCCCTGTAGTGATTTGTTGCCAGCATTGCTGGCATTTGAATCTGTGTGATATTGTACTCATGTGAATGCAGTGTGAATGAGCAAACACTTACAGGTCAGATCACAACAGCTAGGTAGGGGATGCTCTTTTTATGACCCCCCCCATTTACTTGGGAATTTATAAGTGTGTTTTTGTGTTTGTGTGAACTTTTTGTGTCTTAATTTGTTTGTTTTTTTAATTTCCCACACTAGTGTCTTCTTGCGAGAATCAGTGGTATTTGAAACCAGGAAGTGAACGAAGCTCTGTTCCCTCCCTGTTAGTGCCTGGGCTGCCTCTTTAATGGGAGCAAGGTAAGGTCTGGTAGGGAGAGTTCTTTTGCCAGCATAAAAACACCACAATTTATGCTGGCAAAAGAACTTTTGAGGAGGGTGGTCTGATAAAGTCCGAAGACACCAACAGGATTTCAGCCAATGCCCCATGATTATGAGTTAGAGCTTTTCTCAAAACCTTTTCATTGGTTAACTGTCTCTTTTTTTGCCAACATATCAGTTCAGTGTAAACAGATGTAAACGTCAATTTAAGAGGCTTTTGGAATTACTGAAGAAAATGGAAAATTTCTATAGTTATGAGTAGAAGTGATAGAGTGCATGCAGAGGTTAGAGGTTCCAGTTAAGGAGTAAAGATCCCAATTTCCTGAAGAAATAAACAAAAGGCTTTATTATAGGAACTCCATTCTAAGATAGAAAAGTTAGCACCCATCTAAATATACACTGGACTGACTATGTGACGAATGTTGCTGTCCTTGAGCAAGCAGGGATCACCAGCATTGAGGCCATGATACTGAGAACACAGCTGCGCTGGGCAGGGCACGTTTCTAGGATGGAGGACCATCGCCTCCCAAAAATACTACTCTACGGTGAACTCACCACGGGTCAGCGTAAGAGGGGCGCTCCAAAAAAGCGATACAAAGACTCCCTGAAACAACAACTCAGGCTTGGCCAAGTTGATCACCAACAGTGGTCCGCCCTGGCCTCACATCGGGAGGCATGGAGACGCACTATCCACAATGCTGCAGCCTTATTTGAGAACTCATGACGAACAAGTCTTGAAGAGAAACGACAACGCAGAAAGAATCACAACCCAAAAACATCACCCAAGGAGACCTTCTGCTGTGCTTTTTGCAACCGGACCTGTTTATCTCGGATTGGCCTTTTTAGTCATCAGCGCGCTTGCAGAAAGCACGGGATGAGTCCTTCCTGAATCTTCGTTTGCGAAGAAAAGCCAGAGAGAGAGAGAGATACGAGGGAATAAAATGTGGATTGGTGCACAGTAGCACCAATTCACAGTAGCTTTCATTTGTCTCCATGTTTGTGGGGGGGGGTTGGTGTTTTCTTTCTTTCTTTCTTTCTTTCTTTTTCTTTTTTCTTTTCTTTTTTTTTTCTTTTTCAAGATCACTGGTGTGTGAAGCTACCCATGTATGATGTTCTCATGGAGGCATGCCAGCGAATCAGATGGCAGGCACAAGTGAATTACTCAGTTTTATTCTCCCCAACTTGACCCTGCCAAACAGTACGTTAAAAAAAGAAAGAAATCCAAGGTGCAGAAGAGCAATCTTCCGCTTAAATAAAAAAGAAAGAAAAAAAGGCTGTTTTGTTGTCTCAGCACATGATCGCTTCTGCAAAAATCCAACATGATGGTTGCAGGTGCTGCCTTGTTAGCAAGCTCCAGCCCTGTGCACATCTGACCAATCAGCTTTCTGCTTCAGGGATGTGTTGTAATGTGGTTTGGTTGTCCTAATGAGTGGAAGTGCGCATTTCCCTTGCGGTTTTAAAAAACCTGTTTTCCCAAATGTTGGTCCCCCTCCCTCCAAAAACTAAGGACTGCTGTGGGATCCCATTTGGGCACATGGGATTCTCCCTGGATTCTAAGAGGATTTATTTCACCATCTAGACTGGCCCTTACTCAGAATGCTAACCTAAACTAGCTTCATTCTAGGTAAGAGATGAGAGAGGATTGGCAGGAAGAGAATTGGTGGGTAAACATCCCTGAGACTATCAGTTTACATCACAGTGGGGTCAGGATAGATAGAAAAGGAGGGATGAAACTTTAGGTCACTCAAACTATCGAACCCTATTACCACTGCCCACTTTGAGTCATTCTTGGCTCTTCAGTGCTAAGCACTGTTGCACTTCTAACAAGAAGAAGGAGTTCTTGGTTGGTTGATAATGAAGGGCCATTTTCAAATACATTTTCTTTGCCTCTTCTAACCCACTGGAAGCAAAAAGCCTCAATGAATACACAAGTGTGCTTAGTCCCACCAATTATTGGTTGCCGGCTCTGATTGAATATGAGCCACCCTCAATTAATCAGCTACAGTGTTACTTGATTCAAGTAATTGTTGAGCTAGTTACCAAGAGGGGGAGAGGGAGACAGTGCATGATTTCTCCCGGCTCCTTCTTTTTCTTTATTAGATGCCATTGTCAAGGAATAACCCAATCACATGGAAGTTCACCCAAATGTGAATGGTTTGTTACTTTATTACAAAGATATTAGTCATGACTGTTTTAAATAGTGGGGAAACCTAAACTTCAATAACAAGTCGAAAGATTAAAAAAACACTACAGTGCCTTTGAATACATCCAATTAGATAGAAACATAAATCAAAAGAAGGCGGCAGCATGCAATGGCACTTCAGATAATGGAGTCAGATAGAATCTGCAATCATAACATGAGCAGACTTGTGATGCTCATTACAAAACAGGGCTGTCCTTAGGGTGTCCTTGTTTTCCTAGACACCTTTGCTTCTGCTTTAAAAAGCTTAGAGGAGTCGGCTGCCTGCCTACCAACAGCAGTGGTGAAGCTGAAGAACAACCCCCATTGTACCTGCATCCAACAACTCCCTGGTTCCATTAAGGAATGAGTGGGCATCCTGAGGCCCTTGGCGTAATTTCCAAAGCCCTCTGCAAGTTGACAGTTTGTAGCTATGGAAAAAGCAATCATCCCTCCATTGACAGGCTGGTAGACAGGAGTCTCATGTTGGGAGAAAACTGAGCAACACTGTTTTGTCTCCACAATTTTTTCACCTATTTGCATCCATTCACATCTATTTTAATGGAGCATCCACATGCTCTGATAAAGGGCAATAGAACAAAAGGATAGTACTTTGGGACTACAAATCCCAGAATCCTCCAACCATTGCGGGAGCTGGAGTCACAAAACAAAAAATCCAAAAAACACATAATCACAGTGAAAGAATGAAAGGAGACAAAGCTCCACATGCTATGTGCTGGTTAAAAACTGTTAACGACTAGAGCGCACCTGGCGGAAGACTCGACTCTTAGCCGACAAGACTCGTCATAGGAATTTCCTTAATTCTTATCGAGAGGTGATACGTGCAGCGCAGAAGTCTTTCTCCGCTGCACGTATTGCATCTGCAGAGTCCCGTCCAGCAGAACTGTTTAGGGTGGTGGGGGAGCTGACGCAGATTCCACCTGCGCAGAACCCCTTACTCAACCCGACAACGGCCTGCTGTGATGCATTTAACATCCACTTTGCAGATAAAATCTCTCGGATAAGAGCCGACTTAGATGCCAGTGTTATGACAGAATCTATAGACGAGGTGTCCAGCAACTCCGTTGATGAAATTTTATTAGATCAGCTTCAATCTGTGAGTACCGATGACGTGGACAAGCTCCTTGGTAGAGTGAGGAAAACGACCTGTCCCCTCGATCCCTGTCCATCTTGGCTGGCCACCCAAGGGGGTGACGCATCGAGAGTACTCCTTAGGGATATTATCAATGCGTCCTTCAGGGAGGGGTCCCTTCCACCTTGTCTGAAGGAAGCGGTGGTTAAGCCGCTCCTGAAAAAGCCTTCCCTGGACCCCTTGGACAGGAACAACTATAGGCCAGTCTCTTTGCTGCCTTTTCTAAGCAAAGTGATTGAGAGGGCGGTCGCTTCCCAACTCCAAGCTGTCTTGGATGAAACCGATTATCTAGATCCATTTCAAACTGGCTTTAGGACGGGTTATGGAGTGGAGACTGCCATGGTTGCTCTTGCTGATGACCTCCGCTTGGGGATCGACAGGGGTAGTGTGACCCTGTTGGTGCTCCTGGACCTCTCAGCGGCCTTTGATACAATAGACCATTCCATCTTCTTGGATCGCCTGAGGGAGTTAGGAATCGGAGGCACTGCCTTGCAGTGGTTCCGTTCCTTCCTCTCGGGCAGATCCCAGAGGGTGAGGCTTGGGGACAGTTGCTCTACTAGAATAGAGCTTAACTGTGGCGTTCCTCAGGGTGCCATCCTGTCCCCGATGCTATTTAACATCTATATGAAGCCGCTGGGAGAAGTCATTCGGAGGCATGGAATGCGGTGTCATCAGTATGCGGATGACACCCAGATATACTTCTCCATGCCTCGGTCATCGGCTTCGACTTCAGATGGCGTCTCTCCTCTGAATGATTGTCTTAAAGCAGTAATGGACTGGATGAGGAAAAACAAATTGAGACCGAATCCAGACAAAACGGAGGTACTAACAGTTACAGGCCCAAAACCAGGTCTGGGAATACAAACTCCAATCCTGGATGGAATTACACTCTCCTCCAAGGATTGTGTTCGCAGTCTGGGGGTGCTCCTGGACCCGTCGCTCCAGATGACTAATCAGGTAAATGCAACGGTCAGGAGTGCCTGTTATCAACTTCGGCTGGTACGCCAGCTGCGCCCTTTCCTGGAAACTAGGGACCTCGAAACTGTGGTACATGCACTGGTAACCTCCCGTCTGGATTTCTGTAATGCGCTCTACATGGGGCTACCCCTGTGCTTGACTCGGAAACTTCAACTAGTCCAGAACATGGCAGCCAGGTTGATTTCTGGCGTTCCCAGAAGAGAGCATATAACACCGGTGCTAAAAGCTCTCCACTGGCTGCCTATTAGTTTCCGGGCACAGTACAAGGTGTTGGTTATGACCTTTAAAGCCCTACATGGCTTGGGTCCAACTTACCTCCGGGACCGCCTCCTTCCATATGACCCTCCCCGCACACTTCGGTCCTCTGGGAGGAATCTGTTACAGCCTATGAAAACAAGGCTGTCGGTGACCTCCCAGAGGGCCTTCTCTGCTGCTGCTCCCAGATTATGGAATGGCCTGCCGGACGAGATCCGTCTTATTACCACCTTAGACAGCTTTAAAAAAGCTGTCAAGACGGATCTTTGCCGGCAGGCCTTTCCTGAATAATTATCCCGGCCCAAGACTCAGCTGCCCTTTATAGGCTACGATTGTATGTTTTTAATTTTTTTTTCTTCTAATTTATATATATTTTAATTAATGCATGTTTTTAATCCTTTGCAATTTAATATTATTTTAAGGGGTGGGTGGGCTAGGGTATTGTGAGTATGGGGTTTTTATATTGTAAGCCGCCCCGATTGTGTTGCAGAGGGGCGGGATATAAATAAAATTTTATTATTATTATATTATATTATTTCTTAAAAAGCCTAACATGTTTTGGTCTTAACGCCAATTGGCCTTCTTCAGGGGCTATTCATAAAATAAACAAAAACACATTTACTATGTATATAATATTTGAGACAACACATAAACAACTCTTTATAAACCTTTTTTTCACAAAAATATTACAATTTCCACTATTCATAAGAATATATACATAACAATCCTCAGAAATTTCTGGAGTTGCAGTATGCACTCTCTATGCAAGTAGACCGTTTAATATTTTTTAAAAGGAACTAGGTCTTTCAATAGATTCTTATTTATGGATTATTATTTTTTAGATGATACCATCAGAGAGAACCAATGAGAAGGCATATGATGTGATCTGTCCCCAAAGTTATTCACTCTTTTTTTTTACCTAGCTGGTGCAATAGGCTGACAAGTTATTCAATCTATACCCATCCATTCTTGATTTTTTTATATTAAGCATTGTACCTCCAAATCTTCATTCAAACCCTCTGGCGTTAAACTTTTAAGTTTCAAAATCCATTGTATCTCCTTCTTCTTTAAATAATTCTAATTTTTGTTATTTATCTTCTCCAATACCCAAATGATTTTGGACCTTAAAAGTTTAACACCAGAGGGTTTGAATGCGGAACTGGACCCCACAAATGGGAAGGGCCCACTGTACTACCAAAAATATAAATAGGGGTAGAGGAGAAAGAGAGGGCTTGTCTAGATGAAATGGTATACTGCAAGTGGGAGCTCATTTTTGCTCATTCACAGCGATGCTGTTTTGTCTCCACCATTTTTTCGCCTATCTGCATCTGTTCACATCTATTTGAATGGAGTGTCTACATGTTCTGATACAGGGCAATACAGCAAAAAGGTGCAGCGATGCAAATTCGGATGTCCACAAGTGCAAAAATCCTCACCTACATGCATTTTCCAGGAAACTTTGAGGGAAACCACAAATCCATTTACTCCGTAGTTTGTGGAGTTTTTAGCCCCCCCGCCCTCCACCTTCCGAATACTGTGAATCTCATTCAGATCACCTTTGGGCACATCATATTCTCTGCAAAGTCTATGAGGAGTATTTTCATTATCTGGACATCCTCAGAGAAAAGGAGTGGCAAAAGGGGGAGGGCAAGAAGTGTTAGAAAGAGGAAAGAGGGAGGGGGAGAGAGAAGTGGCCCCTATCCATGATATTTGGCTCACCCTCTACAAACTTGGCATCTACTTTGAATTGTTATTTGCAGTTTAGGTTTGCCTGTTCTTTAAAACAGAAGTGAATAATACCTTTGTCCAGCTGCACCTCTCCCCCTTTCTTGATGGCACAATCCATCAATTGATCTCTGGTAGTGATTTGTTGCTGGCATTGCCAGTGTTTGACTCCACACACCATTGTACTCACATGAATGCAGCGTCAATGGGCAAACACTTCCGGGTGTGACTGGGACAGCCAGGTAGGGGACAATATTTTTATGACCCCTCCCCTCCGTACTTGGAATTTTAAATGTGTGTTTTTGCACTTGTGTGAACTTTTGTGTTGTTTCTTGCTTTATTTTTTATATTTCCTGTGCTAGCATCCTCTCGCAAGAGGTTTCAACTCCAGAAGTAAACGGAGCTCTGTTTGTGTTCCATTACTGCCGGGGAAACCTCATTGATGCCATTAAGGTAAGATCTGGTATGACACAATTTATGACAACAAAATAACATTAAAATGGGTAGTCTGATAAAGTCCACTGTCAGGGGGTCTGGTGCTGTTTTGAGGGATCTGTACATTTTTGCCATCAGCAAATAAATAGATGATAGACAGACAGATAGATAGATATAAAATGTTTAAAAACTATACTGATCTGATGAGAATGCAATAGCATTAGAAGTGTCTGTGCTGATGAAGTTTACATCTATTATTATTACTACTGGTGCTGCTACCATTACTACTACTACTACCACCAGCACCACTGCTGCTGCTGCTGCCATTACCACAGGAATGTACATGGCCACTTTACATGGTTCCTGTCTGTTATTAATCCCCATCAAACAACAACAACAATAAATGTGTCATGTGCTTTGTGCACCCAGGCAAGACACCAGTCACCCACCACCCCTGTTACCACAATAATAGTCAGACACATAATTAAGTTGGAAAAATATTGCCAATAAATGGCCACAACTTTATTGGTGACAGCTGCAGTTGGTTGGCTCAAACACATGGGTCTGGATCCAGACATCAATCAACCCACCTGTTGGTCGATGAATTCATTGTTGACCTGCCTGTCAACCTGTGAAAACCAAAAAGGGTGGGAGTCCCCACAGGCTCAAGTGCCTCCTGCCCAACCTCCTCCCCTCCCCAAAGATGGGGGGCAGAATGTGCATGTCCCAAACTGGCATGCTCCCATGGCCAATACCCCCCTGCACCCCATACGGAATCTCCATGACCTGCTAGTGACGGAGACCCCAATACCGTTGACCTTAGATCCAGGACCCATGCCAAGTGCCCCCCATAGTTATGACAATGAAGAAAGTATACACCTGCCGATGAATCCCCCTGCCTAGTGGGTGGGTCAGCTTGCCCAGAGCTCTGCTGCATCGACAAGGTGGTCAGGAATTTATTCCCGGCTGCCGGACCACAGGGAAACCTACCAACATGGATGGCTTCCCTCTCTCCCCAGCTAATCATATTTGAACAGAATGCTTACCTCTGATTGGCTGGGGAGCAAACACCCCCAGCCAATCAGAGCAAGACTAGCCCTGCTCTGATTGACTGCTGGCCTGCAGTCCTCAAAGATTGCTGGGAGGAAGATGGATCGAATGGTGGCAGCCATGCCTAGTCGCTGCCACCATGAGGAAGGGGGTTGGGGGTTGGACCCTTCACCAGGACCGCAAAGCATTGCTGGATAAATCCGGCAGCAATATTTCTGCTGTGCTGAGGTGACAACAGCTTTTGTAGGTAGAAGATCACACTTGCACACCTTTGATTTACAGTTTTTTTAAAAAAAAAATACTGTGTAGCAGCAACAATTTGTGGAGAATAATAATGTGAGTAATTCACTCTCAGCCACCATCTTGATTCACAGGCATGGCTGCATGTGCTCTTCAAACATGGATAGTGTCACATACCAGAGATTTTGCCAAAGGACCATGGAGACAAATGAACACTGCTTTGAATTTGCATTAATACACAGCAATCCACGTTATTGCTTCTCAGCTAGACAAACCTCTAGATAACAAAAAGTTGCTTCAACTGGGAGCCAAGCCACCTTAGCCAGAAATTCTGTAAAGCCAGAAGAGCCCATATTGACTCTGGTTTCTTTACTTGGATGATAAGCTCTTTGACCTCTTCTTGCAGTTTTTAGTTAGGAAATTACTTCAAGCTGGAGTTTACCTCCACCACTTACAGGTTGTCCTAATGGCACAGAGAATAAAGAGTCAGATCCTCCTTGCTCCAAGATTGCCTAGTTCAAGCCTATTGGTGCATTACAGAGACATCCAGGTTGCTTGCTAGAGGGTCCCAACTATGAATACTGCCTGTTTGAATGCCTAGGTGTTTCAAGAAATTTGAAAAATCCCTAGGCATAGGACATTATCAAACACACCGAATACAGCATCATAATGATGCCACATAAACACAAAAGGGCGTGCATACCAGACAACGTCACGCTTTGGGGTTTATATACTGGGCCAAACCCGTACTTTTTTATTGATGGCTCAAGCCATCAATTGATTCCCCATGGCACTTTAGTGCTGGCATTGCCAGCAGAGTGAAACATCACACCATTGTACTCACACAAATGCAGCGTCAATGGCCGATCCGGCCAGAACACTTCCAAGTGAGATCGCAAAAACCAGGTAGGCAATGCTCTTTTTATTAACCTCCCCAGGTTACTTGTACTTTTAAAGGTATGTTTCTGTGCTTGTGTAAACTTTTTCTGTTTTTATTTTTCTTTATTTTTTTTTTAATTTGCCATGCTCGCGTCTTCTTGTGAGAATCAGCAAGATCTCTAACCAGGAAGTGAATGGAGCTCCTCTAGTGCTCCATTCATGCCTGGGCTGCTTTTCAGTTCTGCTGGAGGTAAGTCTGATATTTTGGGTTATTGTGCCGGGACAGGAATGGGTTTGCTAATAGTAGGACAGGAATGTGTGTTTTGTGTCGTATAAAGTCCATAGTTATTCAACTATGCTGAACTTTTTAAGGCAGTGCTGAACCATCATTGAAAAAGAAACACCCTACCACACACACTTTAATCTAAGTAAAAATAAAACAGATGTGAATAATTTTGGCCCAGTCCCAAAAAAGACTGCCTTGGGGGGGCTGATTCAGCTTTTGGGCACCAGTTCCCTTCCCTGGTGTAATGCTTTTAAGTTTTAAAATGCATTTATCTAAGCACCACTTTATTAATTAAGATAGTTTTCCCAGTGATTCAGCATTTCTGCCTACTCCAATCTAATTTTTCACTGACTTCCTAAAGTTGTGCTCTCTGAAACTGAGAAGGGCTGTGTCTTTTTATACATTTAATTGAATCTACTTTCCCCCTATTTTCTCCTCTGTCAAAGCTCACTATTGCAATTTCATCACAATGGATCCCTCCATTTCAACTCCTGCAGCCAAGACTTGCTACTGGATGTTAAGGCCTTGCTATGATGACCTAATGCTGCTTAATTACATCCACAGAGTATGTTTAATATCAAATCCTAATAATATAAGCATACAGCATCACCGCTTATTTCCATGTTAGTCATCTGTCAGTTTTGGCAGATGTAGATCTAAATCCAATTTAATGCCGAAGAAGTGAAAGTCCCCACAAGCACAGTTGTACTGGATTACACCTTTGTGCAAAGCAGTTTTACAATTGGCATGAAACAGGTTGTGCAAAGCAGTTGCACAACTGGTTCTTTTTGCAATCACTTGTGCAACTGGATGCACAACATCTTGCACAACTGGTTGTGCCACCAGTTGCTCAGCTCCTTTTATAACCAGTTGTGCAAACACTTTTCACAACAACTTGTGCAATAAAATCTATACAGAATATGATGTCTGCACTAACTCGGAAACTATGGATTCACTCACACAATTGGCCTTGCACTAGCACATTGAGGTACTTGGACACAGGCCTTAGTTGCTGTTAGAGAAACCGTAGCCAGCCTGTCTCACATCCACTCCAAATCCCTTGAAGTAGTTACTGATTGTTAAATAATGAAATCCCAAGCCTACCTTCATTTTCAATGTTCATTGAATATTATAGCATTTATTTGATTAACACAAGTAGGGTATCATGACTAAATAGAGTGTTTCAAACCAGTGGCAGACGCTCTGCCCTGGGTGCAAAACATAAAGGGGTGTAATGGCAGCTCTCCTCCTTCACTGATGCACCAGAAAAGGGAAGAAGGGCCCGGCTGCAAGGGAATGGTGACATGAGCAGTGGACCCCTGCAACCTGCCTCAAGGCAAGTTCAGGACCTCCCCTTCCCCTTGGAATTTCCTTGAGTAAGGCAAACAAAAGGGAGGAGATTGGGGGTGGGGCGATGGTAGGTGCCACTTTCTTTGAAAATGAAACCTCCATCCTCAAAGAAGTAGCCCTGCAAGTGTATGTTGCAATAGAAGGGGAAATGGTAGGGGAGGAAAAAGAGGAATCTACAGCCCCTTTAAGACTGATTTGTATTTTAGCATGAGCATTTGCAGATATCAACCCATTTCCTCAGATGCAATGACTGAGGAAGTGGATTGATATATACAAAAGCTCATGCTAAAATATAAACCAGTTACTCTTAAAGGGGCTGTAGATTCCTTCCCCGCACTCCCATTTGCTATTCATTCATCCATGTGTGTGTGTGTCTGTGTGTGTGTATGCCCTCAAGTCACCTGTCAATTTATGGTTGCTCCATCAATTTCATAGAGTTTTCTTAGGCAAGGAATACTTAGAGATGGTTTTGCCAGTTCCTTCCTCTTAAATATAGACTATAGCACCTGGTATTTGTTGGCAGTCTCCCATCCAAGTACTAGCCAGAGCTAACCCTGCTTAGCTTCCAAGAACAGATGGAATCCGGGGCCTTTATTGTATCAAGGCCCCAAAGTTATAATTTTCCCTACTCGATGTCTTTTCTTCCTTGCAAAATGGTGAGTACCATGGAGATGTCAAGAGTTTGTGGGGGGTGGCATTATCCAAGGATCATATTGTAGGGACCCCATATGGATGGATTGGCCAGATTAAATCTAGGCATTCTACCCAGTACCTTTTAGAGACTTTAGCAAGCCCAGATTCTAAGAATTCATTTTAAAAAATAAGGATAATATAACCATAATCCAAGATTATACCTCACCTACAGAAGCAGAAGAGGAAAAAATTGGAAGATTCCATGCTGGATTCCAGGGGGAAATTGATCACACACCCAAACAGGATATGCTGATAATCATAGGTGAGTAGAATGCAAAAGTAGGAAACAGAGTAGAATCAAAGATCGTTGGAGAATTTGGCCTAGGACTGAGAAAAGAAGCTGGAGAACAACTGACTGAATTTTGTGAGGCTAACAATTTGTTCACTGCAAAAACATTCTTCAGGCAAACAAAGGAATAACTGCTTACATGAATGTCTCCTGATGGCCAATACAGAAATCAAATAGACCACATAATTGGAAGCAGAAGATGGAGAAGCTCCATTCTTTCTGCAGAAAGAAGACCAGGAACAGTTGTGGCACCAATCATGAACTGCTAATATCAAAAAATAGAGTAACGCTAAAGAAGAACACTAAACCAATCATTGTGCCAAAATACAACCTGAAGGACATTCCTGTAGAATTTAAAGGTAATGTAAAAATAGATTTGCACTATTAAACCTAATTGACTTGGAGCCAGAAGAACTCTGTACTGAAGTAAGGGACATTGTGAAGGAAGAATGCAAAAAGATACTTCCTGCTGCCAAAAAGAAAGAAAAACCTCATTGGATGACCGATGAAACTCTTCAAACAGTTAAGAGTAGAAAGGTGACAGAAATAGGATCAGAATCCTGAACGCAATTGTTCAGCAACTTGTGCACACAGACAAAGAGAACTCCTATAATAGTAAACACAGAGAAACAGAAGGTCTAACAACAAAAGGTCTAACAAGAGGCCTCTTCCACAACATCTGAGAAATCAAAGGAAAATTTACACCAAGAGTGCGGATGCTGCATGACCAGCAGGAGAACAAACTACATGAACAAGAAGAAATTAAAAAGTTGATGGAAGAAATACACTGAAAAACTACATAAAAGAGATGAAAGTAGGACAGATTCATTCAAGGAAGAACCATTTGAAGATGAACCCACAATTTTAGAAACTGAAGTAGAAGCTGCACTCAAGGCACTTGGGACAAATAAATCACCAAGAACAGATGATATACCAATAGAGCTGTTTCAAGTTAAAGATATAGTCCACTCAAATTCTAACTAAAATCTGCCAACAAATATGGAAAACAAAGCAATGGCCAACAGACTGGAAATGCTCAATATACATTCCTATCTGCAAGAAAGGGGACAACATGGATTATTGGGAATATGGGAACATACAGCAAATGTTCCCCACTGTACCTCACTGAGAGCACTTTTACAAGACAAGGCTGCTATAAAACAGATAGCAATTAACTCTCTTTGGAAAGTACAGCAAGTTAGCAGAGTAAACACAACCGTTTGTTAGTGTATCGATTCCAAGCATGCAAATACACACACTAAGATAACCACACTCTGTTTAAACCCAAGTTACTTTTCTAGCATAATAAGGACTCAAAACTCTTAAAGTAGGTAAAAGTATAAAAACAGCTTTACTCACAGATCCAGAGCATTATATATAGCAGAACCAGCAGAAATGATTACTTGTAATCTAAACTACCAAAATGACTAAAAACTACATGGTTACAAAAGAAGATATGCAGGACCTCTGAGTGGGAGGTCCACTCTCAAAGAAATCATGATGGTGTGTGTTGCCACATGGCTAGCTTCTAAGACAAAGAGAACACTTGGAAACTCCTCTTTCCTTAGAAGCCCAATTAGAATTCAAAAGGAAGTTACATCAGACATTCTGTTTGCTTCTATCAGTTAACCCTTTAGCAGTAAAAACATCTCAACTTACTGGATTGCAAACTACATATCCCAACATGGATTTCATTAACCTCAGGCAGTTGCATTAATCTCCAATGCAAGCAAAGTGATGCTTTAAATAAAGACTTTGACCATATATGGAATGAGAAATACCAGATGTCCAAACTGGGTTCAGAAAAGGGGTCATTTCATAAACATAAAGAGGTGCTAGGGATCATTTTGCAAACATACATTGGATAACGGACCATATAAAAGAATTTCAGAAGAAAGCCAGCCTTTGCTTTATAGATTATAACAAAGCCTTAGATTCTGTAGCTAATGAAAAGAGCCCACTATCAAGTCAGAATATAGAGAAACAGCAGTTTGCTATTGGCAAGGGGATCAGGCAAGGCTGTATTTTATCACCCTAATTTATACACTAAATGTACCATACAGAAACCTGGATTAGACTTGCAGGAAAGAATCATGAAAACTGGAGGAAGGAACATCAAGAAATGCAGATGACACCATACCACTAGCAAAAAATAGCAGAGACTTGAAGGACTGTTGCAGAAAGGCAAGGAAGAAAGTGTGAAGGCAGGATTACAGTTTATTTTATTTTCGTTTTTACTGGCCTGATTGTATATTTAAAGTTAAATAAAAGAGAATTTTCACTGTTTGCATTTCTTTTCTGGCCATTATTAGTATTCGTTTCATTTCATGATTATTACTGAAAATTATTTTGCTGTAGAGAGGAGGAAGGTGTTAACAATGATCTGCACCAAGTGTCAAATATACTAAGTATGCCACTGTTTCAGACTAATGTAAGTCTCCATCTCACATTTTCTGCAATAGGAGATATCCAGTATTTGAGGGTCAGTGCAATAAGGTTTCTCTCCTCGTCTTTCCAAGGGCCACATCCTACACACCTCTTAATTTCTGTACAATTAAATCATCTAAGCATGATTGCTTGGATGTAAGACCCACTGTGGCCATCAGCAGAACTTCCTCCTACACATGTGTACAACATGGAAAGGTTAACTGTTCAACAATTGAAGAAACATCTTGACAATGTGTGAGATAATTGAGAACATGGATGCAAATTGTAATGGCAGAATTGATTTGGATTGGGTAAGTGAAAGGGATCTAGAAGTCTTAGTAGACCACAATCTGAATATGAGTGAACAGTGTTATGCAGCAGCTGAAAAAGCCAATACAATTCTAGGCTGCATCAATAGGAGTATAGTGTCTAGACAGAGGGATATAATAGTACCACTCTATTCTGCTTTGGCCAGACTTCACCTGGAATACTGTGTCCAGTTCTGTGGATCACAATTCAAGAAGGATATTGACAAGCTGGAATGTGCCCAGAGGAGGGCGACCAAAATGATGAAATATCTGGAAACCATGCCCTATGAGGAGCGGCTTACGGAGCTGGGTATGTTTAGGTATGGAGAAGAATAATAGAATCAAAGAGTTGGAAGAGACCACAAGGGCCTTCCAGTCCAATCCCCTGCCATGCACTCCCGATAGATGGCCATCCACCCTCTGTTTAAAAGCATCCAAAAAAGGAGACTCCACTACATTCCAAGGCAGAGCATTCCACTGTTGAACAGCTCTTACCATCAGAAAGTTCTTCCTAATGTTTAGATGGAGAAGGTTAAGAGGTGATATAACAGCCATGTTTAAACACTTGAAAGGATGTCATATTGAAGAGGGAGCAAGCTTGTTTTCTTCTGCTCCAGAGACTAGGACACAAAGCAATGGACTCAAACGACAGGAAAAGAGATTCCACCTAAACATTAGGGAGAAGTTCCTGATGGTAAGAGCTGTTTGACAGTGGAAGGCACTGCCTCACAGTGTGATGGGGTCTCCTTTGGAGATTTTTAAACAGAGGCTGTGTGGCCATCTGTTAGGAGTGCTTTGATTGTGTATTCCTGTATGATACAAGACTGGATAGCTCTCATGATCTCGTCCAACTCTTATGATTCTATGATGCTAAGTTCACAAACTGTAATCAAACCTCCACACCTGCTCAGGAAATAGAAAGCAATTTAAATATGTCCTTCACTTTCAGTTGTTTCCATAATTATCCTTTAAAAAAACTAATTGAATGGGGAAATCTAAACTGGTTGAAAACATTGTGAGGAAATGAAGGATTTTGCATTGTTATCTACCTATTATGCATCCTGGCCCCCCTCAGCTGTTGAATCACATTCCTTTCTTTTCTGTTCTTTTTTATCCCCCTCTCTCTTTATCTTGCTCTGGCAAGATCCTCTTCATAATGAAAAGTGTTTCCTGCTGATAAATATTTCATCTTTTCAGCTTTGCATCTATACAACAAAAGGGAAATTTTCACCCTTTTATTTTGAAGCAAAACCAAGTGGGCTCCTATTGTGGGTGGGTAACAGAAAAAGAGGCAAAGGATTTCTCCCCAGAAGGGCAGCAGGAACTCCTTGGAACTGCCAGAGACCAACACTCTTTGTAAAGATTTCCATCAGTCCGAGTGACATGACAGCACCCCTTAGAAAGGCAATTTGTGGGGTTTTTTTTTTCCCCATCTGAGCTTTTAACCCTTTTCAAGGCACCGTGCTTGTAATTAATTCCAGTTCCCTGCCTCTTCCACATGAGATGGCTTTATCTTTATTTGGAGGGGGGAGAATGTCACCCATCAACAATAGTAGAAGGAACTGAACAAGTATGGACAGATATACAGTTCCAGCAAAAAGTATAGTGCATAACAAGACCTACTGAGACAAGATTTCTGCTTTGAAAAATGTGCAGAGGACTAGGGGCATTGGGATAAAATTCAATTACAGTACATTTTTTTGTTGGCAGAACTGCTTCCATCAGTAGCACCAGAAGGAGAGTAATTTACCCCTTCTCCCTCAACCTCAATATATACCTTTAAACATCTAGTCCAGAAGATTAGAGGACCTCTCTGAGGGTTGAGAAACTCCATAGAGCAGATTTTTTTCCCTAGACAATCATGAGCTGTGGAAAGCAGAGACTGGAAAAATCCCAGTGTGTGAATGGACTTCCACTCATGCCATACTGGCTTAGATCCCTGGAGCTTATTCTCAGAAGTAGAGGCAGTGTTTAGTGTCCAAGAAGAAAGGGCACAGGCGTACACTGCAAGGAGAACCTAGCACCTTGATTTTACCCATAGTGACTTAAGCCAGTCTTGAGTCTGGCAGCACCACATTTTGAGCAAAATGTATGGTACATCCAAAGTGGAAATAGTAAGAGTGTGTGTGCTGTGATGGCTTAAATTGCACATATAGACTGGCATCCTGTTAGTGACATATGGAGGCATTAGTTGTGCTACACCTGCAAAGTGGGTTTTTTGTCATATCCAGTTGGTGGTGGTGTAAGAAGCATTGCACATGTGAGACCATTGCAGTGGTAGTGCATTAAAGTACACTGAATAGTATGTGAATGCATATTGCCCATATACAGTGCTTTTGCGCATTATGTAGTGCATGCACATTGACCATTGATCTACATATGCTGCACTATATTGATCTGCAGTATAGGAATTGTTTGACGTTCTGCTGGTGGATATTTATGATACACTGACATGATGTAGGATATAAGGTATAATCTGAAGTACAGTTGGCCCTCCATACCCACAGATTTGGTATCCACAGATTCAACCATCTCCAGCATGAAAATATTCCAAAAAATTAAATTCCAAAAAGCAAACCTTGATTTAGCCATTTTATATAAGGGGCACTGTGACACAGGCCCTTCCTCTCCCTCAATTTGGGATTCAGGGGCCTTTATATCCCTCTGCTGCCACCAAATTTGGGACTGCCAACCACGTAATGGCCAAACTATGTCTCCCACAGATAGATAACATGTGTAGTTAGGTGTGGATGTTCCTTAATGATTGTGAACTAATTGTTAGAGAAGTACTCATAAACAGACGGCATGTAAGAATTAACATAAAGAACTATTTATTGGTGAATAATAGAAATATAAATGGCTAATAATTCATTTCCCCTGCACATCAATTCCCTTTAAGCTTCTCATATCAAATGTCATACTCTAAGACTCTTAGCTATCACCCAAGCCATCTCTCACTCCCCTGCTTCAAGTCTCTCTCTCTGACTTAATAATAATAATAATAATAATAATAAAATTTTATTTATATCCCGCCCCTCTGCAACGCAATCGGGGCGGCTTACAATATAAAAACCCCATACTAACAATACCCTAGCCCACCCACCCCTTAAAATAATATTAAATTACGAAGGATTAAAAACATGCATTAATTAATATATATATATAACTTAGAAGAAAAAAAAATTAAAACATACAGTCATAGCCTAGAAAGGGCAGCTGAGTCTTGGGCCGGGATAATTATTCAGGAAAGGCCTGCCGGAAAAGATCCGTCTTGACAGCTTTTTTAAAGCTGTCTAAGGTGGTAATAAGAGGGATCTCGTCTGGCAGGCCATTCCATAATCTGGGAGCAGCAGCAGAGAAGGCCCTCTGGGAGGTCACTGACAGCCTTGTTTTCATAGGCTGTAACAGATTCCTCCCAGAGGACTGAAGTGTACGGGGAGGGTCATACGGAAGGAGGCGGTCCCGGAGGTAAGTTGGACCCAAGCCATGTAGGGCTTTAAAGGTCATAACCAACACCTTGTACTGTGCCCGGAAACTAATAGGCAGCCAGTGGAGAGCTTTTAGCACAGGTGTTATATGCTCTCTTCTGGAAACGCCAGAAATCAACCTGGCTGCCATGTTCTGGACTAGTTGAAGTTTCCGAGTCAAGCACAAGGGTAGCCCCATGTAGAGCGCATTACAGAAATCCAGACAGGAGGTTACCAGTGCATGTACCACAGTTTCGAGGTCCCTAGTTTCCAGGAAAGGGCGCAGCTGGCGTATTAGCCGAAGTTGATAACAGGCACTCCTGACCATCGCATTAACCTGATTAGACATCTGGAGCGACGGGTCCAGGAGCACCCCCAGACTGCGAACACAATCCTTGGAGGAGAGTGTAGTTCCATCCAGGATTGGAGTTTGTATTCCCAGACCTGGTTTTGGGCCTGTAACTGTTAGTACCTCTGTTTTGTCTGGATTCAGTCTCAATTTGTTTTTCCTCATCCAGTCCATTACTGCTTTAAGACAATCATTGAGAGGAGAGATGCCATCTGAAGTCGAAGCCGATGACCGAGACATGGAGAAGTATATCTGGGTGTCATCTGCATACTGATGACACCGCATTCCATGCCTCCGAATGACCTCTCCCAGCGGCTTCATATAGATGTTAAATAGCATCGGGGACAGGATGGCACCCTGAGGAATGCCACAGTTAAGCTCTATTCTAGTAGAGCAACTGTCCCCAAGCCTCACTCTCTGGGATCTGCCCGAGAGGAAGGAACGGAACCACTGCAAGGCAGTGCCTCCAATTCCTAACTCCCTCAGGCGATCCAAGAGGATGGAATTGTCTATTGTATCAAAAGCCGCTGAGAGGTCCAAGAGCACCAACAGGGTCACACTACCCCTGTCGATCCCCAAGCGGAGGTCATCAGCCAGAGCAACCATGGCAGTCTCCACTCCATAACCCGTCCTAAAGCCAGTTTGAAATAGATCTAGATAATCGGTTTCATCCAAGACAGCTTGGAGTTGGGAAGCGACCGCCCTCTCAATCACTTTGCTTAGAAAAGGCAGCAAAGAGACTGGCCTATAGTTGTTCCTGTCCAAGGGGTCCAGGGAAGGCTTTTTCAGGAGCGGCTTAACCACCGCTTCCTTCAGACAAGGTGGAAGGGACCCCTCCCTGAAGGACGCATTGATAATATCCCTAAGGAGTACTCTCGATGCGTCACCCCCTTGGGTGGCCAACCAAGATGGACAGGGATCGAGGGGACAGGTCGTTTTCCTCACTCTACCAAGGAGCTTGTCCACATCATCGGTACTCACAGATTGAAGCTGATCCAATAAAATTTCATCAACGGAGTTGCTGGACACCTCGTCTATAGATTCAGTCATAACACTGGCATCTAAGTCGGCTCTTATCCGAGAGATTTTATCTGCAAAGTGGATGTTAAATGCATCACAGCAGGCCGTTGTCGGGTTGAGTAAGGGGTTCTGCGCAGGTGGAATCTGCGTCAGCTCCCCCACCACCCTAAACAGTTCTGCTGGACGGGACTCTGCAGATGCAATACATGCAGCAGAGAAAGACTTCTGCGCTGCACGTATCGCCTCTCGATAAGAATTAAGGAAATTCCTATGACGAGTCTTGTCGGCTAAGAGTCGAGTCTTCCGCCAGGTGCGCTCTAGTCGTTGTCCAGCCTGCTTCATCTTCCTAAGCTCCTCTGAGTACCAGGGCTTACGGTTAGGAGCAGGCTGGAAAGGACGCTTGGGAGCGATTGTGTCAATAGCCTTGGTGAGGTCGGTGTTCCAAATATTAACCAAAGCTTCAACAGAATCACCGGTGTTACCAACCATTAAACCCTCCAAGGCTTTCTGGAATCCAATTGGTTCCATTAGCCTTCGAGGGCGGACCATTCTAATGGGTCCACCATCCCCGGTGGGGCAGACAGTGGCTCTTAGCTCCATCTTGACCAGGAAGTGATCCGTCCATGACAATGCAGAGGTTTCAATCACCTCTGCCCACGGATATTCCTGTTCCGTACTAAAGGCTGCATCGAGGGTATGACCTGCACAGTGAGTAGGCCCGACAACCAATTGGGATAGGCCCATGTTTGTCATGGATTCCATGAACTCCCAAGCTGCGCCAGTTAGATTTAGTAATTTGGTCTCGAGTGGGATGTTGAAGTTGCCAAGAACTAAAAGTCTGGGAGACTCCAGCAGCAACTCTGAGACCAGCTGTGTTAGCTCGGTTAGGGAGTCTGTTAGACAACGGGGTGGCCGGTATACTAATAGAATCCCTAAGCTATCCCTGGACCTCAGGCTTAGGTACATACACTCGATGTGGACTGTGTTCCGGATAGGCTTCCTGGTCAAGGTTAGATTGTTTTTATGAACCAGAGCCACTCCGCCCCCCCCCCGCCCACTTTTCCTTACCTACTCACTAACTGAGTACCCGGCCGGGAGTGCCTGCGCCCAAGTCGCAGCACTGGCCTCTCCCAGCCAGGTCTCCGTAAAGCATGCCAGGTCGGCAGCCTCATCCAATAAAAGGTCATGGATAATATGTGTCTTGTTTTTAACTGACCTGGCATTGCAAAAGAGCAGAGTAAGGGTCTGTGGAATGGTTAGTGCACTCTCCAATTTATTCTGGGAAGCAGAGTGAACTGAAGGTGGGATAGATATTAAACATCGATCCCGCCTTCTTTTGTAACAATTTTTCATTCTGTTGCCGCCATACCTTCCCTTCCCCCACACAACCTCAATTCCCCCTCCCAGATCATTCCGGCCCCTGGTAGGTCTTCCTGGGGTGGGGGTGGTGGAGTGACTTTTAAGGCCAGCCACTCCTGGCCACACCCCAGCTCCCTGCTCAGCTGCCCTTACGCCGGTGTAAAGGGGAAGGAAGCTTCCTCACCGCCCTGCAGAGTCTTCTGGCTGGCTGGCTGGCTGGTAGGTCTCCCTGGGGTGGGGGTGGTGGAGTGACTTTTAAGACAAGCCACTCCTAGCCACACCCCAACTCCCTGCTCAGCTGCCCTTACGCCAGTGTAAAGGGGAAGGAAGCTTCCTCACCACCCTGCAGAGTCTTCTGGCTGGCTGGCTGGCTGGCTGGTAGGTCTTCCTGGGGTGGGGATGGTGGAGTGACTTTTAAGGTCAGCCACTCCTGGCCACACCCCAACTCCCTGCTGCCTCAGCTGCCCTTACGCTGGTGTAAAGGGGAAGGAAGCTTCCTCACAGCCCTGCAGAGTCTTCTGGCTGGCTGGCTGGCTGGCTGGCTGGTAGGTCTTCCTGGGGTGGGGGTGGTGGAGTGACTTTTAAGGCCAGCCACTCCTGGCCACACCCCAACTCCCTGCTGCCTCAGCTGCCCTTATCCCGGTGTAATAGGGAAGGAAGCTTCCTCACAGCCCTGCAGAGTCTTCTGGCTGGCTGGCTGGCTGGCTGGCTGGTAGGTCTTCCTGGCTGGTAGGTCTACTGGCTGGTAGGACTTCACATTCTCAACTGCTCAACTAAACTGTTACCTTCCTCTTCACTCTCTCTCTTGATCCTCCAGAAGCCCCTCCCCTTTTTGCCTCCTCTCCTAAGAGAACACTGTTTCCATTTGTTCACTTAGCTATCCATCACAGACACAATTTACTATGTCACTATATATAATGGGACTTGAACATCCATGGATTTTGGTATCCATGGGGGGGGGGGTTTCCAGGAAGCAAATCCCAGAGGATACCAAGGGCCCCCTGTACATCACTATGCAGCTGTTACCTACCCTGACACCCCCTGCCCCATATCTGTGATAATTGGAAATATTTAATAATTAGATCAAATGTGGCCTTACATGTAGTGTGGTCATTTAAACTGGGAAATTCCAAAAACCAGAAATCTTAGCGCTGAGACTCAGTCAGGTGTGCACTAAGCAGGAGCCACCCCAAATTCCAAAGAAAGGCAATGCAAAGGTCAACTGCTTAACTGAACATCTGGCTAATCCCATCAGCCTAAACTGAGATACCCACATTTGTAAAGAACCCTCATCCTTCTACCTTTCCTGAAACAAAGTCAGCTGCTTCCTCCATTCATTTACAAAGAATCAGCACATTAAGTGCCATTAGCATATCCGGAGTGTCCATTGTCTTACCTTGAGAACCTCCGAGAAGCATTGTCTTTCATTCTAAATTCCATCCCCTGAAGGGAATTACTGATTATAAAAACTCCTTCCAAACCCTACTCTAGTATGCACAGTTTCCCTGCTTCTGAACTCCATGTCAGACTGTGCAGGCACAGCTTCAGGACCCCCGCTCTGCTGGTTTCCTCTGCAACCTCAACTCCTCGGTTCAGTACAGTATCACCTGAAAACAACTCCTTCCTCTATCTCTCTATCCCAATCCTTCCTACATTATTCACTAGCCTTGCATGATTGCTTGAAGCCTGAGTGTGTGCATGAGTGATGGTATTATTATTTCTTGAACAAAGATCAATAATTGTACTATCTAGCTTAATGTCTCCTCCTTATTGCCGGTATGTATAAGCCAAAAGGTCCTGCTATCTGTTGCCCCCTCTCATATTGCCAAGTTGAGTATATTAATTCCCCAAATTAATACTGACATTTCAAGGGTCCTTAAGACCCCCAAGCATTTAGGGTAACACAACTGACACTTAAAATGTGATGGTCTTCCTCTACCAACATGAATTGAACTAACCACGAGTAGTTTAAATGTCAGGAGCCTCTCACTAGTGTATGTCAATGTGATGAAATGGTCTTCGCCTTCTCTTTCATTATACTCTCCCTTCTAGCTGTGTTACTTTCCAAAGCCTGATCTATTCCTAGCTCATTCCCTTCAGCATCATGAAGAGTGTTTGGCCAATACAGGAATATTATTTTGTACCTTCGTTAAATTTATATCCTACCTTCCCACCAAGAAGATCAAGAGGGTGAACATGGTTCTTGTGATATGACAATGCATACATTTATACCTGGCCCTTATCCTATCTTGTTGTTTTATTTGTTCTTCCTTACAAACATACAGGCTGGTTGAGCCAGAAAAGGTTTAATGTAATGAGGGAGTCAGTGGGGAATGAGACAACTGAATAAAGGATCCATTAATCTGGCATCATTCAAGAAAAGAGTTTTCTTTCTTAAAGAACCTAAATGCAGCCAGTTGTGTTCACTGCACAGTAGCAACTGGTGGCTTCCATGCCAGTGGAGTGATTAATTCACTCCAGATTTTAGTCTGAACTTTAAAGGAAATGTCCAAGATGGTCAATTTATTGCAGATAAGATTCAATACTTTGCATGTCTCCTTTACAGTTCAGATGGGGAATGCAATTAACTACCACTTCCTATTCCCATACATGGCTATGAGGAGCTTATGTGTTGTCCTTTAAGAAGAGTAAAGGAAGTTTCCGCCTTAATTTTTTTTAAAGAACTGGGAACTATGGATGTCCAAGTCTGTCAACATCATTTTCAATGCACTTCCCAGAATCCTGCCACTATTCTCTTCCAATCCTAGTTCCATATTGGGTTTCAAGAAAAATCCACCACAGATTGAGGCAAGAATTTTTCTGAATGTGTGTACATTTGCTTACGTTCCCCCATAAATAATAATAATAATAATAATAATAATAATAATAAAATTTATTTATATCCCACCCCTCTATGAAACGCAATCGGGGCGGCTTACAACATTTAAAATATACATCCAAAATCCTCCATCCCACCCACCCCTTAAAATACAATTAAATAATTCAAATTTAAAATGCACTTAAAAATACTGAAATAAACAAAACAGTGGCTGTAGCAAGGTCAGGACAAAACAGATTTTCTTTCTGATGGCCGGGTATCTATTCAGGAAAGGCCCACTGGAAGAGATCTGTCTTAAGAGCTTTTTAAAAGCTATTTGGGGTAGTGATATGATGGATCTCATCCGGCAGGCCATTCCATAATCTCGGAACAGTAGCTGAAAAGGTCCTCTGGGAGGTTGCAGAAAGCCTAGTTTTTAAAGGTTGTAGCAAATTCCTCCCAGAGGACCTGAATGCACAGGGAGAATTATATTGAAGGAGATGGTCTCATTGACTATACAAGTTGAGTCTCCCTTAACTGAAATGTATGGTACCAGAGGTATTTTGGATTTTGGAATATTTTGGATTTTGGAATACATAATGAGATAGCTTGGAGATGAGACCCAAGTGTAAATACAAAATTCATTTATGTTTCATATATACCTTATACACATAGTTAGAAAGTAATTTTATATACAACATTTCTAATTATTTTGTAAGTTTATGTACACTGAATCATCAGAAAGCAAAGGTGTCACTACCTCAGCTACCCATGTGGAAAATGTTGGATTTTGGACTATTTCAAGTTTTGGAATTCTGGATAAGGGAGACTCAAACTGTATTATTTTTGTATACATTGTTTCAAATTTCCATGTTGTACCTAGGCATATTTCTCAAATGCCCAGATGTTGTTAAAAAAAAAAACCTTCACCAAAACTGACCGCAGTGTTCAGAACTCTATAGATTTCTAAGGAAGGATTGCTTTCTCCTGTTACCCATCTTAGGATATACAAAATAGATATTTTTCCCAGTGAAATCTAAATCCAACAAATGTTATTTTCCATCAATTTTAGGGACAGCTGCATAAGTCCACTGTGTTTCCTGTTCTTACCACTTTCTATAATCAGGGCAATTGAACACATTTTTTTTTTTTGGTGGGTTTTCAATGATATGCAAAAGACAAGAGGTGTTTCTTTATTATAAGGAAATATAAATTTCTTGCCATGTAGAGTAAGCTACCAAAGAAAGCAATCTGGTGCTTCCTCTTCCTGTAATTGCTATTTAGTGCATTGTTTTCCATGCCTCCGAGTCATTCCAGAATTGTGATAATAATACACAGAGTTACAGAGCTATCTACTGAGAAGCAGTTGAATGCACGTACCCAGCCTACTGTACAGTTCCTGTTTCAAGGACAGCTGCATCAAAACTCAAAGAAACATTGCTTTGAGTACTCAACCCCTTCCTATACAAGGATGAATAACATGTAGGAAGGAATTCTGCTTATTATAGTGAAGTTGTTTTGTGCAGAACACAAAATGCTCTCTGAGAAATCACGTGTAGCCTTGTGGTTTGTCTCATTTTCTGGCCTGGAAATCACCGGAAAATGCAATGGTGGGGAAAATAAAGGGAAACCTTGAGCTGTATATTGTCATTAAAGCAAGAAAAAAATAACATGAATGAGAATACCACAGAGAAGACTGTTCTGAGTATTCTTTTCTGGAGGTTACTTTCAAAAACAACAGAGACCTATATCAGCATAAAGAGAGACACATTCATTATCGCATAAGCTTCTACTGAAAGAGAAGATGTCAGTAGTGAGGTCAGAGGTAAATAAAGTTCAAAAAAATACAGTGTGTGAAAAATTCAATTGAAATTTAAATGTATGCAAAATAAGCTCTGTAACCATCCAGAATGGTAGCATTTGCTGATACTGTGTGGCAGCTGTGTTGGGGTGGTGAAGCCATGTTGTGCTTTACACAGCTCTCTGTGGTGCTGAACCTATTTTTGGACTGGAGTTCAGCACCTTGGATAGCTCCCATTAATAGGTCCTATAAAAGCCACATTGGGTCCTGTGTCGAGAGAAAGGCAGGATATAAATCAATCATTCAATAAACTAGTCAGTCAATCAGTCCTGGAGTTGTGTGCCTTTGAGTTGTTTCCAACTTGCGACGATCCTAAGACAAACCTATCATGGGTTTTTCTTGGCAAGATTTGTTTAGGGGGGGATGCCTTTGCCTTCTTCTGAGGCTGAGTGAATGTGATTTGCCCAAAGTCACCCAGTAGATTTCCATGGTTGAGACAGGGTTTGAACCCTGGTCTCCAGAGTCATAGACGAACATTCAAATCACTACACCACACTGACACTCAAATCCTGGAGTAGTTCCTGTAAAATCCACTGTGGATTTATTGTCACAATGCAAGAGTCACTAGCTTACATTGGTGACAGTATTGCTGGCTTTACTGGAAATTAGGACAAGAAATCTTCTTCCTGAGCTGCTTTAAGAATCTAGACTTTCCAGCTCTATAGGCTTAAAAAACATCAATACATACATGTTAACCTTAGCATAGCCACAAGAAGACACCTATTGAGAGCAAACACTTGTGTGGTCATTTCAGCATTACATCTTTCCCTTAGATTTGGCATCAGATTTTGCCTTAGGTGAAATTTCAAGGCAAATCTGAACTTTCCTTGCCAGAAGAAGAGAGGTCTTCAGAGAATGCTGAGATAAACAAACTGAGTGTCAATAAGAACAGCCAGTACTCTCTCAGTGGGATTCCACACATCCTTACAGTGACTCACAAGATACATAAATGTAGGTTTTAAGTCAGAAGGTCATGTTGGATGTCACCTGCTTTCCACCAACTACTTTGGAGTCATCAGCTTGTAGAACAACTATCCAAGCAGCAAGCATAGACTTGAGATTAATTTAATTTCCATTTAATTCCATGTAAATGAGAACTTGGAAGTGAATATGGAGGTTTCTTCTCAGAAGACTCATCTAAAGGATTTTAAACACAGGAAGAAAGGTTTATTCTTGTTTATTACTCAAAGTTTTACACATCCCTAGTTGTTATTTTCCATTCATGGGATGGGATCCAACAGTGTTGTTCCACTGACAGAATTGCTCCCATCCGCAGAAACAAGAGGCGGCAAACCACCCACCCTCTGTAGATCCTCAGAACTCTTTCTGCATGTATCAGAAGCCCTCCAGAGCAGGTTTTTAAGTGGTACAGGGGCCTGCAGTGTGGTGTGGAAGAGACAAATATCTTGAACACATCTCCTAGTACAATGTGGGAGCTAGGCTATGCACCTTTATTTGGAAGGTGCACAGGTACTGCTGGTGAGGTTAGTAAAGCTTACTGGTATTAGTAAAGCTATATGAGCTAGCTCATTTTTGTACTGGCCTTGATGGTTTCAATATTGTTAGGCTTGTCTGTATTTCCCCCCTTTTTTTTGTAGCATATTCACAGAACAAAAGGTTGGTAGTACAGTTGTCCCTTTGCATTCATGGCTTTGACTTTTACAGTTTTATGTATTCACGGAAATTCCTTCCCCCCCCCTGCTCTCCCCAACATGGCCCCTGAGCATTTAAGGAGGAAAATTTCCTGCACACATACACACACAGGGAAGATCCCAGCAAGCAAGCAACCCCCACACCAGCCTCAGAGGGTCTAAGGCAAAAGAAAATCACAGCCCCATGCTGTGAGCATGCAAGCAAAGTCCCCCCCCTTGCCACTCCACTCTCTGTGTCTTAACAAACTGAATTGCTTCTTTAAAACTCACATTTTGCCCCATGTCTCCTCATGGCCCAAAGAAAAGCACAGCTGCATGCTTGCCATTCCCTCTCTGTGTCTCAACAAACTGAATTGCTTCTTTAAAACTCACATTTCGAACCTCTCCTACACACATTCACACACAGGGAAGGTGCGGGTGGCATCTCCCAGCAAGCAACCGACCCACCTTCTGAGCATTTAAGGAGGAAAGCTTCCTGCTGCCCGAAAGAAAAGCACAGTCCCATACTGCGAGCACACAAGCTTTCCTCCTTAAATGCTCAGAAGCTGGGTGGCTGGGAGATGCCACTTGCGCCTTCCCTGTGTGTGAATGTGTGTAGGAAAAGTTCGAAATGTGAGTTTTAAAGAAGCTGAGTTTTAAATTCAGTTTGTTGAGACACAGAGAGGGGGTGGCAAGCATGCAGCTGTGCTTTTCTTTGGGCCATGAGGAGACATGGGGCGAAATGTGAGTTTTAAAGAAGCAATTCAGTTTGTTAAGACACAGAGAGGGGAGTAGCAAGGGGGGACTTTGCTTGCATGCTCACAGCATGGCGCTGTGATTTTCTTTCGCCTTAGACACTCAGAGGCTGGGTCAGTTTCCGTGTGTGTGTGTGTGTGTGTGTGTGTGTGTTTAGGAAGGGTTCCTTGTTAAACCCTCAGAGGCCACTTTTATTTGTGTGTTTTTTTTCATTTTCAGAGGGGTCTTGTTCCCATAACCCCTGCGAATGTGAAGGGACAACTGTATTAGTAAAGCTATATGAGCTAGCTCCATTTTTGTACTGGTCTTTATGGTTACAATACTGTATAATTAATAAAGTATCCAGGCTGACTTCTGGTTGGTAATGGCGGAGCGAACAGACCTCTACTGAGGAGCTCTCAGGGAGATCCAGCCTTGTGCGACTGTCACCCGGACTTTTGAACAACAAAAGTGGATGAAAAACTTCTTCCTGGCACGGAAGAATCGGAGGGGCTCTCAGAGATCCATTGCCCGCCCAGCACCCCCGAAGATCGGATGCAGACAGCAGATCATCAGGAGGAAAGGAGAGGAAGGGATCGGAGCTTACCGCCACCGCATGAGTGCAGCTGAGACTTGCCCTCAGCATAAGCCCAGCCACCAATTTTTTTAAAAAAACACCTGCAATTACTAAGACATATATAGGTATTCGGTCAAATCCAGTGTTTATTTGCATCACAGATTGATGTTTCATGGACACGAGCAGCCAAAAAACTGGCATATATAATTGAGAGATGCAGAACTGCAAATAGAAGGGAAAATATAACAGTGATCTCGGAGATTCAAGAGAAAAGGAAAGAAATACAAAGAAAGAGAGAAGGCTATAGAAAGGAAGCAATACATTATTTCTACCCATTTCTGGTTTTCCTTCTTTTGAACTTTTCCTCAACTGTAACATAAAAAAGAAAGGGCTGAAAGCATGGAAGGGGTAAAATGGAGTCAGTGTGAGAGCGGAATGGACACTTTGTTTCTCCTCTGCTGAACCCTGCTACACAAGATAAAAGCTTAACTTATTTTCCTTCTTATTTCACTTTGCTTTGAATAAAGGATAATAGACTTGATTTTACTTTTTTTTCACTTTGGATCGTCACGCTCCCAGGCTGATCTTTCTGGCTACTGTGGATTTAAAATCGAATCTAAAATTAAAACTGAGATGATGTCAGCATTCTGTGAGGTCGCCATTACCTGCAAAAGAACTCTGAGAACAGACATGTGCAGAACATAAATATGAAGGTGGGGGGGGAAAGGAAAAAAATACAACTGTTGGAAACTTAAATATAAGAGTGACAGACAGAAACTTTAGAGGGTGATTTGAAAACTGAACAGACTATAAGCCCTTATGAACTGAAAAGAGACTAACTAACATAAGGACAGAATACTTATACTGAAGACGGAGATACACTCAAAGAGACAGGATAGCTACAGAGAAAGTGATCTCATAAAAACGCAAAGCATAAAGAAGAAAGGCTGTCTAAACTGCTTGCCCGGAGCGTCTACAGAAAGACACAGGATAGCAAATTTGACAGGAAAAGGACACGAAGAACAGGGGGGAATGGAGAGACTGTAAAGGGCAGCTTAGCAGAAGAAACTTTGTACCTGAAAAGAGAAGGAGGGTGAATAGAATATAAGATTTTAATATTGCAAAGAAGAGAATATATACAATATTTACACAGAATAAATAAAACAAACAAAATAAAAGGGGTAGTGGAAGAAGGTTGGGAGGTGGAGGCATGGGTTTGAAGAAAGATGGGGAGGTTGGAGGGGGGATCGAGGCACGACTGCAAGAGGGAAGACTCAAAGATGGAAGTGGGGGAGAGTGAGGGAGGGGGGAACTAGAGGTGAGAGGTAATGCTAAGGGAAAGGGGAAAGGGAACGAGAGGGGGAAGGTTTGGGAAGGGGGATTAAAGGAGAAGGGGGAAGAAGGGTGACTTAAGAGAAGGGGGTGACGAAGGATCTGAAGGATGAAGGATAATTGGAAGAAAGGAACAAAGAGGAAGGGGGAAAGGGGGAGGCGGGAGATGGGAGGGAAAGGTAGCGGAAGAAAGAGGAAAGAGGAGATAGAAAGTGACAGAAGGTGGGGGGAAGTTGACGAGGGCAAGAGGATAGGTAGAGAAGCTAGAGGTCGAGTGCAGGAGTGGAGACAGAGAATGTCAGGAGGGGAAAGAGGGTAGAGTTAGGAAAGAGAATAGGGGGTTAGGACGTTGGAAGGATAGGTGGGATACTATGGGGGGAGAAGGGGGGAGAGAGTAGAATTGTGAATAAGGAAAGAGCGAAGGGGGAAAAGGGGGGGAACCAAGAGTGATATTACTTCTGGGTAAACTGTCAAAGGGCTAAAATGACAAATATAATTAACTGAATTTTTTATTTATTTATTTATTTTAAAAACTGGAAGTTTTCTTCTGAATCCTTTGTTATACACGGGGGTATGCAAATAATATATTATATAAGATATATATATATATATATATATATATATGGATAGATTTAAGCATGGTTTAGACACTCCAGATATCAATATAGAACAGTAGTGGAAAACTAATTCTCTCAAATTGAAGTTATATTGAAGGCCTGCTCTCTTTCTCCCGATATTAATTTAGAACAACTGCGAAAAGTTTACTATGTAGATTAGATTTGTAATTGAATATTGGCTCTCTCTCTTCTCTTTTTCTTTGTTTCCTCTCTTCTCCTCCTCTGTTTCCTTCTTCTTCTTCTTCTTTCTTTTTTTTTCTTTTCCTTTTTTCCTTTTCTTTCTTTTTCTCTTTTCTTTTAAATATATCTTCTTTTATTTTTTCTTTTATTTTTTCTTTTTTCCGTGTTTTTCTCTCTCCCTTGTTTTTTCCTTTTTCTTCCCCCCCCATAAGTTGATTATACTCAATAACTTGGATAATTTGAGTACTTAATAATTCAGAGGTCGGAAATACAAAAAGATATTTAAAAATAAAACAAATAGAACAACAGATAATTGGCATTCCAGTCTCCCCTATCTTCCCTATTTGTAGATTTTTCAAATTCAAGAATACGGATTGAAACACACACTAAAAGTGGATTAAGAATACAAATACCAAAGAAAACTGAATATAAGAACTTGATTGGTTGTCTCTTGTGTGCTTCAGTGGATTTTTGAACAACAAAAGAATACAAATACAAAAGAAAACTGAAGTGTGTTGCAAAAGAGAAGGGATAAGAGGAGAAGAGGGGGAGGAGGGGAGAGGGAGAGAATAGCTTAAGACAGAAGAGGGAGGAGGAGAAAGAGAAATGACAGCGAAAAAAGTACCAGCACAAGGAATAATACAAACAATGAGAAGACCATCAATCAAACTCAGCCAGCAAAGTCAACTTTCAATTATAGAGGAAATAAGGCTGATGAGAACTGAATTCAAAGAAATGAGAGCTGAACTCAAAGAAGACATATAAAGAGAACTCAAGGGAGTTAAAGAAGCTATAAACAAAGTGATAGAAGATTCTAGACAGCTTAAAGAAAAAGTTACAGTGATAGAAGTTAAATTAGAAACATTAGACGTCAAGATAGAAAATCTAGAAGCAAGACAAGAACAGGAACAAGATGAAAGACCAGTGGAAGAACTGAGATGGAGAGAAAACTGCATTAAAATAAGAGGACTTAAAGAACAGAAAGATGAAGACTTGTACAAAATACTGGTCCCAAGACTGGCACAGTTTATGGGCAAAACCAAGTCACAGTTTGATTGGGAAACTGATAAAATCTATAGAATATCATCTAGAATCGCCAAACAAAGCAGTATACCAAGAGATGTGAACACAGGTTTCAGATAGAAGGCAATGAAATAATGATTATTAAAGATATTCCTTTGAGAATTCTAAAAAAAGAGGAGAAATTACAATCAGTTAACAACGGAACTACGAAAAAATGGAATACGTTATAGGTGGGAGAAGTTAGAAGGAATAACATTCAGATTTAAACAGAAAAATTTCAAAATAAATACTGTACAAAAAGCGGAGGAATTTCTGGAAAAATACAAAAAAGACTTTAGAGGGAAACATGAAGAGGGCAAAGAAACAAGGAATGAGGCAGAAGGAGAAAGAGGGGAAGAAGAAAGTAGATTAGAAGATAGGGAAGATGAGGAAGATGAGCCAGAACAAGAGGAGAAAGAAAAAGAAAATGAAGAAGAAAAAATGGGAAACTAAATCTGACAGAAAGGAAAAGAATAAAGAAAAACATTCTAAAATGAATAAGAAAATCATAACTTGGAATGTAAATGGATTAAATATACCAGAGAAAAGAAGGAAAATATTTCATTTTTTGGAAAAAGAAAAAATAGATATAATATGCCTACAGGAGACACACATGAAACAAGAAGACATGCATCTACTTAAAAATAAGAAATTGGGTAAAGAGTTTGTGTCAGCAGCTGAAGAGAAGAAGAAAGGAGTGGTGATATATGCAAAACAGGAAATTCAAGCAGAGGAACTGTTCAATGATTCAGACGGACATTATATTGGAATAGAAGGAATTATACAACAAAGGAAAACACTAATCATCTGATTATATGCACCATTAGACAAGAAAAGTGAATTCTATCAAAAACTCATGGAGAAAATATTGGATTATGATCATGAGAGACTGCTGATATGCGGGGACTGGAATGGAGTAATTTCTCCAAAAGTAGACAGGAAATCATTAAAGAAAGTGAAAGGGAATCAAGGGAAATTACCAAAATCATTTGAAGTCATGACAGAAAATTAATCATTAGTGGACATTTGGAGATTCAAATATGAAAACGCTAGAGATAACACCTTTTTTTCTGAAAGACACAATTCTTTCTCCAGAACAGACTTCTTTATGGTATCCCAAAATATATGTAAAAACATGCATAAAATAGAAATTCTCCCAAGAATCTGGACGGATCATAATCCAGTAGTACTGGTGATAAAGGAAAGGAAAAAGGAATACAGCTGGAGACTAAATAATTGTTTATTGCAGAAAGAAGGCATAATAGAGGAAGCAAAGCAAATGTTACAATGGTATTTCGAAGAGAATCTAAATAACGAATCCGATATATTTACAGTGTGGGAAGCATCAAAGGCAGTTATGCGGGGGGGAAGGTTATTCAAAAAAACATTGAAATAAACAAGAAGAGAAAGGAGAGGACCCAAAAAATTAAAGAGGATATAAGACAGAAACAAAAACAACTTCAAGAAGACCCAGACAAGAAGGAGATTCTTACGGAAATTAAACTTTTACAAAAGCAATTATCAATTGAGACGATGGAAGAATTACAGAAAAAAATCCAGTTTGTAAAACAGATACAATTTGAGCAAGCAAATAAACCAGCAAGATGGCTTGCATATAAACTTAGGAAACTAAAGGACAGAAATTATATTGCAAAAGTAAAGGAAGGAGAGGAATTTTTTTCTGAACAAGAGAAAATAAAGCGAAGCTTCAGGGACTACTTTGCAGAATTATATGAGAAGCAACACGTACAAAGAAGGAATATACAAACTTTTTTAAAGAAACAAAATATGCTAAAATTCACAAAGGAACAAGAGCAAAGTATAAATCAACCAATAACAACAATGAAAATTGTAGAAGAAATAAGGAAATTAAAGGTGGGGAAGATGCCAGGCCCAGATGGGTTTACTCCAAAATATTACAAAACTATGGAAGACCAATTGCTACTGCCACTGAAAAAAACACTAGAAACAATTAGAAAAGGAAAATATGCTAAAACTTTGGAAAAGGCCAACATTACATTAATTCTGAAAGAAAACAGAGACCCACAAGAACAAAAAAACTATCGACCAATATCCTTATTAAATGTTGACTATAAAATATTCGAAAATATATTAGCTTATAGATTTAAAAAGGTATTGGCAGAATGGATTGGGGAAGAACAAAGAGGTTTTCTACTGGGAAGATACCTGAGAGACAACACAAGACACGTATTACCGTATATTCTTGCATACAAGACTACTTTTTAACACTTGAAAATCTCCTCAAAAGTGGGGGGGGTGGTCTTATACCCCAGTAGACCTTTTCCCCTGCTGTGAGAATGATTGAAGTGTAAAATGGCCTGGGCAGTTTCCCCAGCAGATCCTTCCTCCTGCTGTGAGAATGACTGCTTTGCATTTGAAGAGTTAAATGGCCCTCTATTTAGCTCAGGAGAGTCAAAATGATGTTTCTTTTCAGGACAAGTTAGCCTAAAATTAGAATTTCTGGATTCAACTTCTCATTTTGCATCAAGTTTTGTCTACGGTGAAATTCTCTTGTCTGCCAATGTGGCTCTAAAACCATTAATGTGTTCATTCATTAATGTGCTCATTCAAAAATTTGGGATTTGATAGCTTCATATTAACCAACTTACAGCATTAATGCAACCTTACTTTCCAAAGATTGAACACCACAGAGATTTTTCAAAGTATCCCATGCTTTTTTAGCTGTTCTCAGTCCTTTAATTTCACAGACTATTCCATCATCTACAGCCACTGAGCTGGCTGGCTGGTGGGGAACAGGCTTTCCAGGCAGCTGGCTGGCTGGCTGGCTGGCTGGGGGGGGGGGGCAAACTCTATATTTTAACTTAAAAATTGGGAGGTCGTCTTATGCGCCCAGTCGTCTTATACGCCGGAATATACGGTAAATTTGATAGAACATGTGGAAAATAATAGGGATAAAAAACTGGCACTGGTCTTCCTAGATATAGAAAAGGCCTCCGACAATGTTAAATGGTCAACAATGTATGAGATTCTAAATAAAATAAATGCCGGCCCGATATTTATAGATTAGATAAAGGCGATATACAGCACTCAAATGGCAAAATTGATAATTAATGGAGAAAAGACAAAAGAACTGCAAATTCAGAAAGGTACAAGGCAGGGGTGTCCTCTATCCCCTCTTTTATTCATAATAATTATGGAATTATTAAGTAAAAGAATCAAAGAGGAAGTCACAATACAAGGCATTAAAATTGTAAAAACAGAGTACAGATTAAGAATGTATGCGGATGATTTGGTTATCTCATTAGGTGAACCAGTTAAAGGAATAACTACTTTAATAACGGTCCTAGAAGAATTTGAAATATTGACGGGGTTGAAAGTAAACAAGTAAAAAACTGTATTAATCACTAAGAACATGATGAAGAAAGAAGAAACGGAACTATCAGAAAATTCAGGATGGAAAGTGGTCAAGAAAGTACGATATTTAGGAATTACAATAACAAATAAGAATACAGAATTATTTCAAAACAATTACCAAAAAAATTGGATAGAAATTAAGAAAGACTTGAAAAAATGGCAAAATTTGAAACTTACATTCTTAGGCAGGATTGCGGCAGTTAAAATGAGTGTACTACCAAAATTATTGTTCCTATTCCAAACAATTCCAAGCATACATAATGAGAAAGTATTCAAAGAATGGCAATTGGATATCTCAAAATATATCTGGTCAGGGGAAAAACCTAGAGTCAAGATGAAGGTATTACAAGACGCCAAAGAAAGAGGTGGTTTGAATGTTCCAAATTTAAAAATCTATTATGAGGCATGCTGCTTACTCTGGATTAAAGATTAGGCTACACTGGAGGACGATAAATTGCTAAAGTTGGAAGGAGACAAAAATCGATTTGGCTGGCACGCATATTTATTTTATAACAAAGATAAAGTAAATAAGGATTTCAATAATCATGTTATTAGAAAAGCTCTTTTAAAAATCTGGAAAAAAATATAAGTATAGACTGTGTCAAAAAATACCGATTTGGGTATCTCCACATGAAGCCCTATATAGTCAAGAAAGAGTACCAACACACGAATGGATTCGATATAAAGACATTTTGCTGGTAGAAGGAAACTATCAAAGGATTAAAACCCAGGAAGAAATGGAAAAAGAGGGTGTCACGTGCCATTGGTATTTATACAGGCAGATAAAAGAAAGATATAGAATTGACATGAAGTTGGAAGTTATTGAAACTACCAAAACTGAATGGGAAAAAATAATACAGGCTGGAAATAAGAATATGATTTCGAGGTTCTATAAATTAATATTAAAATGGGACACTGAGGAAGAAGTGATAAAACAAAATATGATAAGATGGGCACAGAATATTGGTCATCCAATTAAACCAGTGGGAAAAAATGTGGACAACAAGAATGAAATATACGTTGTCACAGAATATTAGAGAAAACATATAAGATGTACTTTAGGTGACATCTGTCTCCAAGTAAACTGGCAAAAATGTACAAAAAAATGTGAAATCAAACTGCTGAAAGTGTGAAGACAAAAATGGAACATTCTTCCACCTTTGGTGGAGCTGCGGAGAGGCTAATATTAGTGACAAATACAAAGGATAATCCAAGATATTTTGAAAGTTACCATCCCCATGAAACTGGAAATATTCCTTCTGGGAATGATTGAAGAAGAACTAGAAAAAAAGAATGGAAAGATGATATTTTATATGCTGGCAGCTGCTAGAATAGCATTTGCTAGCAAATGGAAACAAAAAGAATTGCCCTCAATGGATTGGAGAAATTGGTTGGAGAAATTACTTGAGATGGTGGAGATAGATAAACTATCAATGTTACTTAAAGGGAAATATACCAGAAGATTTGTGAAAGACTGGACTATGCTATCGGACTATCTGAAGGTGAGGCTAAACAACTCTATAAATTCAATAAGAACTGGATATTAGACTATGGAAAGAAAATACATAAATAAAAAGGTAAGTACATTTACATATGTACAGATATATAAAACAACCCAAAGTAAGGAATGAAAGATACTACATTCCAATCTCTTTTGCAACAACAATAATGTGGAGAAGGAGGAGAAAAGAAATGGGGAGATATAAAATACTAAAATGAGGCATGTCATTTACACATTGAATCTTCAAAATTATAAACAGGATGAAATGAGAAAGGAAAAAGACAATAAAGAATAAATAAATAAATAAAGAAGGAGATAGAAGAATAGGCTCCCATACTTATACTTTCTTCATCTCTATGATTTTTCTATCTTCTTGTTTATCAATATTTTTTTCTTTCTTTTTAAAAATAATTCTTAATGGAATAAATGAAACAAACATGGGTAATAGAAATAAATATATTTTTTTAAAAAGAGGATGCACAAAATAAATAAAACGGAAGTATGGAAAGACCAGATGGGAAGTCAAAGAATGGGAACTGAATGTGTAGAACGAATGTAACCAAACAGAAATGAAATAAAGAGGATAAAGGCAAATATTAGATATAGAAAATGAGAATGCTGGTTTGAGATTGCAATCTTGAGAGATGGAAGAAAGATGGAAGAGAGATAAGAGATAAGTGAAGAGTGGGATGAGTGTATAATGTATAACAGGAATATCTAATTTCTGATTTTTCTTTCTTTTCTATATATGTGTAATTAAGTCGAGAAATTGTATGTAAATGATATTTGATGAAAAGAAATGGAATGGTATGTATGAAGATGTAAATTTTATACTGGAAAAGACTATGAATAAAAATATAAAATAAAAAAAAATAAAGTATCCAAGCTGTGAATGTCTTATAGTTGTATTATTTAAAATTCTTTTAACTGGTTTTGCCTGGCCTTTAACCGCAAAGATATTTAATATATTTTTAATCTTTGTAAATTATTGTTATTATTTATTGATTTTCCTTGGGTATTTCTATACCCAGAATTGCATTTCTATACCCAGAAACTAACCATTCAATTACACAAATTTACATATACAGTTGTCCCTCCACATTCGCGAACTTCACATTCGCGGTTTCGGTTATTCGCGGTTTTGGGAGGGCCCCCCCGGGGCCCCCCCAAAACCGCGACACGGGGCCTCCAGAGGCCCCGTGAAAGACCTGGGGAGGGGTGGGGAGGCCTTCGCGGGACGCCCGGAGGCCCTCCGGAGGCCCCGCGAAGGCCTGGGGAGGGAGGGAGGGAGGGCCGGGGAGACCTCCGCGGGGCCTAGGAAGGCCCCGCGAAGGCCTGGATGGGTGGGAGGGAGGGCCAGTGAGGCCTCCACGGGGCCTAGGAAGGCCCCGCGAAGGCCTGGGGAGGGTGGGAGGGAGGGCCGGTGAGACCACCGCGGGGCCTAGGAAGGCCCCGCGAAGGCCCGGGGAGGGAGGGAGGGAGGGCCGGTGAGGCCTCCGCGGGGCCTAGGAAGGCCCCGCGAAGGCCCGGGGAGGGTGGGAGGGAGGGCCGGTGAGGCCTCCGCGGGGCCTAGGAAGGCCCCGCGAAGGCCCGGGGAGGGTGGGAGGGAGGGCCGGTGAGACCTCCGCGGGGCCTAGGAAGGCCCCGCGAAGGCCCGGGGAGGGTGGGAGGGAGGGCCGGTGAGACCTCCGCGGGGCCTAGGAAGGCCCCGCGAAGGCCCGGGGAGGGTGGGAGGGAGGGCCGGTGAGGCCTCCGCGGGGCCTAGGAAGGCCCCGTGAAGGCCCGGGGAGGGTGGGAGGGAGGGCCGGTGAGGCCTCCGCGGGGCCTAGGAAGGCCCCGCGAAGGCCCGGGGAGGGTGGGAGGGAGGGCCGGTGAGGCCTCCGCGGGGCCTAGGAAGGCCCCGCGAAGGCCTGGGGAGGGTGGGAGGGAGGGCCGGTGAGGCCTCCGCGGGGCCTAGGAAGGCCCCGCGAAGGCCCGGGGAGGGTGGGAGGGAGGGCCGGTGAGACCTCCGCGGGGCCTAGGAAGGCCCCGCGAAGGCCCGGGGAGGGTGGGAGGGAGGGCCGGTGAGACCTCCGCGGGGCCTAGGAAGGCCCCGCGAAGGCCCGGGGAGGGTGGGAGGGAGGGCCGGTGAGGCCTCCGCGGGGCCTAGGAAGGCCCCGTGAAGGCCCGGGGAGGGTGGGAGGGAGGGCCGGTGAGGCCTCCGCGGGGCCTAGGAAGGCCCCGCGAAGGCCCGGGGAGGGTGGGAGGGAGGGCCGGTGAGGCCTCCGCGGGGCCTAGGAAGGCCCCGCGAAGGCCTGGGGAGGGTGGGAGGGAGGGCCGGTGAGGCCTCCGCGGGGCCTAGGAAGGCCCCGCGAAGGCCTGGGGAGGGTGGGAGGGAGGGCCGGTGAGACCTCCGCAGGGCCTAGGAAGGCCCTGCGAAGGCCCGGGGAGGGTGGGAGGGAGGGCCGGTGAGGCCTCCGCGGGGCCTAGGAAGGCCCCGCGAAGGCCTGGGGAGGGAGGGGGAGGGGTGTAGTTATTCGCGGATTTTTCACATTCGCGGGGGTCCGCGGAACGGAACCCCCGCGAATGTGAAGGGACGACTGTACTCCCCAGCAGGGGTTCACAATATATAAACTACACACACACTCCTACCCAACCATTCTCTGAAGATGCCAGCCACAGATGCAAGCAAAATGTCAGAAAGAAACTACTCCAGAAAAAAAACAAGGAAAATCTATGGATGCCAGCTATGAAAGCCTTCGACTTCACGTTATTATTTAATGTTTTAAACTGATTTTATTGTCAGCTGCCCTGAGAATTAACTATTTTCCCTTCCCATTTCTTAAGAGTAATTTAATATTTAATTTTTGTAAAATCTAGATGCAGTAAGTCTGTGGCATGGTATAAAACACACTCTACTCCTGTGTACCTCATTGTCTCCTCAACACTCACATCAGAGCACAAGATCTGCAAGGAAGCATTTCACAAGGCAGCACCTAAACCATGTTTTATTCCTCCTCCTCTGCTTGGTGAAGCCATAGCCCTGAAACTATGAAAGTAATTTACACTGCAAAAGAAGTGAAGTTATTTCTCATGATATTTCAAGCCATGTGTAACTTAGTTGTATCTCCCCAAATGGAGAATCAATTGCCATTAACTAGTAATTTGTAACAGCTTCCTTCTTTGCTATGCTTCCCTCACCAGCAAAACATCAAACCACCATTTCATTTAAGCTTCCTCTGGGCCATGCTAGGATGATATACAATGAAGTGTGGCATGATGTGAAATCAGAGTCATGGTCACTGAAGCGTGATGTCCTCAGTCCTTAGGAGATGGGGAACAGATGCGTTGCTCATCTTTGCAGATCCCCAAAAGCCAAGGCTGGGTGAGAAATTTCATTTAGTTTGTTTTTCAGTGCAAATTTAACAGATCTACACCCCCCCCAAACCTAAAGACAAACTAGAATAGACTGCCATCAAAATGTGTACACTTCCAAAGTTTGTTACAAAAAATATATACAAAAGTTGTCATGTTTTAAACTGTACACTAACAATGTGTAATTGGGGGCAAGATGTACAAAGTGGTCAAATTCTGTTGTCCAGCATAACTAGTCTCGTGTGGGTGGCAGTGTGGCAGGAGTGTAAAAAGCCCATTAATGCTGCCCTCTTCAGGAACGAGCTGGGGCAATTTGGGAGGCAATGGTGATGGCTTTTTCTGATGTCCCCCTCCTGGCAGTATATATCACTCCAAAAAGTGCCCAGCACCACAGTAATGGGCCATTACACTGGCGGAAGTCAAAATCAGTATTCCAGCCCAAAATGTTAATTTTGTTTTTAAAAAAACCACTCGCATAAATATTTTATTGGTTTTTTTAAAAAATGTGAAATGTATTTCGGGGGAGGGCAGGCATACAAAAATGCTCACATCTTAACAATGTGTAAAAAGACAGGACACTTTCCCCTGCCCAAACAATCTGGGCAACAATTGCACAAATATTTCTGCAAACAGAACCCAGCATGGAAACAAGATGGAACCAACCTTTTAAAAGGCAAAAAATAAGACCCCCAAGGAAAATCAAACTGGAGAGACTCAACCATCCTTACAAACAAGAGGAGCCAATTTCAGCAGAAGAGTGTCACTGCCTGCAATAACGAGCCTTCTGAAAAACAGCCTTTTCCACTGGAGGGAGTTGAGTCAGGCAGAGATCTCATTGTACATAGCAGCAGGCCTCTAACATTAAAAAAAAAAAATCATTCCGTCCTTCTCCCTCAGCCACTCCCCTCACCCCATTTATTCTTTAGGTTCCTTGCTTCTCAATGGAGAATGAATGAGGCAGGCAAAATTCTCGGGGCATTGTTTGTTGACATGCTGAGAAGATTGTGATAACCGCTTGATCTGGCAAGAACCATTCCATCCCCATCACCACCGTCTGCTGCTTATTCTTTTGCTTAGTCAATGCCTCGGAGAAGTGTAAAGAGTGACACAGAGAAGCAAGAACAACTGGCAGGGATGGACACCAAAGTTTGGCTGGAGGGAACAAATTATTCTTAAAAGTGTGGAAGATACTGTGACAGAGCTGTGACACTTCCCAGGGCATACATACTCATTCCTGTTCCCCCTACTATAGTTCCTGTCACCGCTTGGGGAAAGTTTCTTTGGGATGACCTATTTCAGAGTCACCCTCTCAGCATGTAGGATGCTGGGAGCTGTAGTCCAAAATGTAACATTTCCAAACTCTGGTTTCTGGTCAGTTTGTTAAAACATGACAAAGAACAAAGCCCTATTCAAATGTTTTGATTGATTGATTGATTGATTGATTGATTGGCAAAAGTAGGGGAAATGGGGGTACATGGTCCAGCTCTGTCCCTCCACTCCTGACCTTTTTGTGTGGCTGAGAAAACTCTGAAAACAAAATGTCACTGACTTCGGTTAAATGAAATTATAGGATTCTACACAATCAAAACCCTACAAAGAAGGGCTATCAGTTGCATGGCGTTCTATAACTACATTCATTTGAACAGCTCCTTTTCAGAACTTTATTGGCAACGTGAGGAGGAAGGGAGGAGAGATGATGGGGCCAGAGTTTGCATACCCAGTGGAAAAAAGAACACCTGAATAGGGTCCCAGGTAAGTCAAAGACAGGTGATTGGAGAGGGAGAAAGAAGCACATGCCCCACAGGCAAAGAGAATTCTGGGATAGCATTCAAATCTGCTTGGGGAAATTATATTTTCCCTTCAGTTTTAAACATATGTTTATTAAGAGTGAGAACATTAATCCAGATGAAGAAATGCTTGGGGACAGCTGTGCCACTTAAAGCTGCATTTCAATAAATGTCTTGTATGTATCTGTCTAAAGTGGCCATCAGCAGGATCCATTAACCAGACAGGGAACAGTGACATAGATAAAGGTATAAAACCCTAAAATACAACCAAACATTTGAATGACCACTTTAGCCTCTCTCAGAGCCTTGAAAGTGATAATTAGCCATAGCTGTAGTCCCAGAAATTTATAAAGGTAGTCAGTTACCATTATCATTACTGGTTTTTAAATTTAAAAAATTTCTCATCCTTTAGCAGTGATCTACCTTTCCTTTCTTTATTAAAAGCCTCACAGTAATACTAGCCAGTGGCTTGTGGCAAAAAGCATATCTAAGTAATCAGGTCATCTGCCTTGCAATTATAAAAACAACAAGAACAGTTACAGTTACACCACAAAAGGAGTTACAGTTAACCCCTCACTATGTCATAATCATAATGGCCTAGGTCCTATTGTTAGGAGATTTTCACAAAGGCTATATATCCCATGGCCGGAACAGAACAGGGTCAGGAAAGGTTTTCCCTTTTGGACGACATTGACCCCGTTCTGTCCTGCATCCATCCTGCTCCCGTGACTGTTCCAGAACAATGTAATCACGATTTTTCATCATGAATAGACCTCCTGTTCCGTCACTATCATGCAATCACAGGTGTGCGAACAGGAGCCCCGTTCCTGTTCTGAAATGACAGCCGCGGAGGGGAGGTCCGTTCCGAGCACTTCCTGGTACGATTTGGACATCCAGGTAAGTGGCACCCTTTATTTTACCCTCCCTGTTTTGATTGTGTGGTTTAAAGTGTGTTTTTGTGCTTGGTGAACTGATTTTATGTTTGGGGGAGTTTTATTTTTTAAATTTACCTCTTGGCTGTTATCACACGATAATGTGATAACGTTTCAGACAGCCAGTTGTAAAAGCAGCCTTACAATGGCTGCATTTACGACCGGCCAGCGAGGAGAGGGGGAGCCCGTTCCTGCCACAGAATTAAGGTAAGTGTGTGAAAGATTTACGTTATTCCGTGGCAGGAATGGGAGAGGAGGTGGTGGGGCAGTAACAGGGCATTTTGGCCCCGTGTGAAAAATCTTCAAATTCAAAACAAGAGGAGACTTATTGAATCAGTGAGGTTTACCTACATGTTGACTCACTACTCAACAATTGATTCAATGGGTTTATTTATTTATTTAGGTATTTACACTCCAGTCTTCAGCCACAAAGTCTCCCAGAGCAGCTTACAAATTGTTTAAGCCATAGCAATTTACACATCTACACCGCATTAAGCTGTTTCCAATGTGTGTTAGCTAATTGCCCCCATAAGCCAAGTACTCATTTTACCCACCTACGAAAGGATGGAAGGCTGAGTGAACCTTGGAGCCCATGGGATTGAACTTGTAACGTGGTTGCAGTAGTGGCATTTAACCACTGTGCCACCAGGGCTCCCTATTTAGTCTAGTTAGTTTACTGGGTTTACTCTAGTTAGAACTAACCAATAGGATTCAGGCCCATGTAAAGTAATTATGCCTTAATTACTGTAACCATTGTTGTCATAATAACAACAGTAGTAATGATAATTGCTACTACTACTTGTTTTGTTATGTGCCTTCAAGTTAACTTCAATTTATGGCAACCCAAGAAGGGTTTTCTTGGCAATATTTATTCAGAGGAGGTTTGCCATTGCCATTCTCTGAGACAGAGAGAGTGTGACTTGTTCAAGGTCACCCACTGTGTTTCCATGAGCAAGCAGGGGTTTAAACACTGTCCTCCTGGAGCCCAAGACCAATGCTCCAACCACTACACAACTGTCGCTACTACCTCATTATTTATGATGAGTTACATGAAAGCTCTAATTTTCTGGGACACTCCATTAAAGAAACCTGAGAGGGGCTTCAGAGTGATTGTGATAAACAATGCTCAAACAGGGACTATGGTTCTTCTTCTGGGATAAATACTGAGTGATACATGAGATGGTCTTCATCTCCCCATGTGATTTATGGATTATGGATTACTGTTCCTTTAAAAATAGAATGGCTGAGAGAGGGGGAGAGAGAATCCATTACATGGTTTATACTACTGTGTGCTGTCAGCTGTTTCACTTTCACATCTGAAGAGGTAGGCTGTAACCTACAAAAGCATATGCTCTGTTTAAAAACCAGTTACTCACTCAAAAAAGCTGTTACTGAATTAACATGAATAGCTGAACATATTTCATAACACAGTTGGGACTTGGTGCATTCTCCCCCCCCACACACACACACACCATTTCAATTTTAATACATGGATTTCAAAGTGTAGGCAGATGCATGCACAACTATATGCCTTTGAGTCAGCTTATGCAGTTGTTGTTGTTGTGTCTCTTCAAGTTATTTCTGACTTATGGTGACCCTAAGCAAACCTATCATGGGGTTGTTCAGAGGGGGGTTTGCCTTTGCCTTCTTCTGAGGCTGAGAGAGTGTGACTTTCCCAAGGTCACCCAGTGGATTTCCATGGTTGAGCAGGGATTCAAAGTCCAGTGCTGAAACCACTATACCACAACCACACTGGCTCTCAACTTATGGAGACTCCATGAAATTTAGTGGGTTTTCTTCAGCAAACAGCCTTTTCTGTCCTTCTGCCATTTTTTTCTAGGAAACTCTCTCGCACACATATACATACCTATCTTTCTCAGATGACATAAAGAGTTTTCCTCTTCATAGCTTTCTGTTAGCATTTTTATCACTGAGGCCAAGGTCCAAATAAGCATCAGGTATAAATCCAACTAGAGCAATAGTCCCCAACCCTCATCAGTCAGGCCTGTGCAAGTGTTTGGAAAAGAAATTGTCTGTTCTCATTTGCTGAATAAAATAGATTTATTTTTCTAGGACTGCCAAATAGCTCAGGTCACATATACTTTTTTTTTAAGTGATCAAGGACTCTCACAAAAAGACCAAAGGATTTCACTTTAGATCTTGTGTGCCACATGAGTGTACAGTTGATCACATTCCTTTGAATATAGCTATGGAAAAACCATCTGAACTACAAGGCAGTATAGAAATGCAGAAAGTAAATGCCAGAGAGGTGTGATGCATGCCTGTAAAATGGTCATGACAGTTTTAGATTTCAAGAAGACTAGACCTCTTGGGAAAGTCTTATAGGTCAAAGTAGGGTGCAGCGGGCAAATCATGGGTAGACACTGGTTCAGATGGATCCGAAGTGGAGAATGAAAGACTCTAACAAACTGTAGCTTTGGTCTGGGAGAATCTGGAGTCTACCTCAGACCCTACTCATTCTTCTGCTGGTTTTCCATTTTTAAACCAGTTTTGAGCTGTGTAATCTTCCAACAAAGGAAGACACTTTCAGACAGAGGACAGTTCTCCATAAAATAGGGAACATGGCCACCCTGCTAGAACCTGGCTCACTGGTAAGAGGGTTAGCTCATGATATTTTTGCTGCCAAGGCAAGTGAGTAAATTAGATGCCCAACCATGTCAAAGTTGTATCAAGTTTCCAAAGTTATTTGGTTGTTATCTTACCCAAAGTAACGTTGGCACAGGAGGGAAATGATGTTCTCTATCCCACACAGAAAAAAACTATTCAAATAAATAACTATGTGCTTCCTTTTCATGTCACCCCAAATCTTGCTACCTGGAGTGGTTGCCTCACCCTACCCAATGGTAGGGCTGGCCCTAAGCACAAAATCTTAGGCAAAAGGGGAGGAGGGATGGAGAAAAATCCCCTCCATTCCTCTTTGCAGCTATCCACAGAGTCGCTGCAAGGTAGGTTGGAAAGATGGTTGGGAAGGATTGGGCTGTAGGTAAACAAGCCAGAGAGAAAGGTTAGAATGATTGGATCCTCTGGTGCCTCTCTGTTTATCAACAGTGCTACAAGCGAGATCCAATCTGGCTCATGTCTGCACTTGAAATCAATGGAGCTATACTTTGATTATTTGGGGAAACAGCTCAGTTGGAAAATCTGAATGACGACTTGAACTAGGGTAGTAGGATGGCACCAAGGTGTTCACTTGTCACTCCTTTCCATACCCAGTGGATCTCAGTTCAGACCTTGGCATCTCCAGTTAAATTGATCTCCAGTATTGGAAAAGAGAGAGGACACTGCTGACGTGACCCTGAAGATGTGAACATCACTCGGTTAGGCCAGTGGAGGGCAATAGCTGTGGTTATGGGGGCCAAATGCACACAAACACTAGAGGGATCACACATACACACACCACAAATGATGTGGCACATGACAGAAGGGAAAACTCAATTTTTAACCTCTGAATCAAAGGCTTCAGTATCAGATAAGGCACTCATGGAGCATATGCCTTGTTTACAAGCCAGTTAGTGATTCAGAAGGCTTCAGGGGAGCTAACTGTCTTCAGAACAAGGTGTGACTACTCCCAGGCCTTCTTGGTGGCTTCTTAGTAACCAGCAGTTTAACTCCCTCCAAAGGGAAGGAAGGCTATTCTTCACCCAGCAGCCAAAGGCCTTTGTAGTCAGGCTTTTGGAATTTGATTGAAGAAAATACTTTTTAAGAGATAGGTGCTGTCCTTCTTTTTTAAAACTGATGTTCTTTCAGTTTTTTTAAAAAAATTCCACTGTTTTTCACTTATATAATTTATCTTAATATTATAACTTTATCATTTTTATTAGTGCCTGTTATTGGGGAGGGTTCTTCTTGTGAGTTGCACTAAATCCCAGTTATTTTTGAAGGAAGGCAAGATATAAGGCAAATATTTTTTTTAATGGCTTTTTGCTGAATGTTGTCAATAGGGTGATCACAATGGCAGTAGAACCCTTGGGGCTTAAAAAAAATCAGTCTGGGGGATATGGTTTATTCTCTCTGTGTTGTTGGATTAATGGGGTCTGACTCAGCAATAGACAGCTTCTTCCCATGTCAACAATAATTCCACCTGAGGCAATTGGTGGCTTTTATCTCAGGAGTGCAGGAGTCCAGTTTAAAGGTGTTGAACCATGTCCCCACCATAGGTTCAGCACCTTGAATAGCTCCTTCAAAGTATAGAATAAAACCTGGAGAGCATTTACTGGCCTACTAACATGGAATGCCAGCCACAACTAGGAAGTTCCTTCCCCCCACCCTGCCATTTCAGCCAAAGCAGTAGTTGGATCTTCTTCAAGGTAATAACGTAGGGTCAGTGGAGATTGGTATTTCTCATTTTCCTGAGCTGCCCCATCTGCATCATGCGATAGGAATCCAGAGAATACAGCAACGGCTCACCTCGGCAATGGATTAATAGCAATTTAAGTCCCTGGCAATCAAGGGCCCAAAAGAAAATCAGCTGGATAGGGAAGATAAAACTACTCAGCACAGCAGCACCTTCATGCATCACTGTCTCCACGCTTCTCTTTCCTACACACCATGGAAGGGCGCCAGCTCACACATCACACTGAGTTATTAAGAGATTGCTGTGTCAACGTCAATCATGCTGTTTGAGCTTGTTAGTCAGAACTTGATTAAGTCCGCTATGCCTGTCAACCTGTCAAAGGAAAAAAAGGATGGAGGGAGGAAGAAACTCCTACATGTGATTAGAAGTAAGCAAATTTCTCCCTTGCTAATTATATAGCCTTTCTTTGTTACTTTATTTTAGAATCCCCTCCACCACTCCAGTTTACTTTAAACTATATAGCTGGAGGGGGGAAATAGCTGGTCCCAATGGCACTTGGGATGCCTTACTTTGGAATATCATGTATTACTTTGTCACTTTTTAAATTCAACTTGTTTCTGCTGTTTGTGCCCAGGCAATCTGCATCATATGCTTTTGGCTACAGTGCTCAAGCAGACATACAATAAAGAAGAGTATTTTAGCCTCACAACAACCTCATGAGGTGGATTAAATTGAGGAACTATATCCCTTCAAACATATCCCAGAATCCTCCACTATGCCCACAGTTTCTATGGCAGACATTCCATCATTCTTCAGTGGATAAGACCATGGTGAGATGGTTTCCTTTAAGCAGAAATTATCACATCCTTCCCCAGAGGCATAAGATGGCCCCTGACAAAGCACAACTGCAGCTGCCATGATGTCCAGAAAAGCAGCTCAAAATGCCAGCAGGATAAACAAGGGCTGGGAAAGCAGCCAAGCCCCAGTGATAGTTAATTAGGGAGATCCAGATAAAGTTTAGAACAAGCAAGGTTCCGTTACTTGGAGAAGCAGCAATACAGACAAGAAGGCATACAAAGAAGAGTCCAGAATACACTCCAAAGGTCAAGGCTTACAGAAGGCAGCATTGTCCAGAAGTCGGTCTGTGGGTCAGCAGGATCAGGCAACCAGCCTATATAAAGCAATTACAGTAAGACTTTGCCAGGTGTTTCTTAATGAGCAAGTTCCTCTCATAAATCCTCAGAGACCTCTTTTGAGCCCCCTTTTGAGCTCGCTGCTGGGTATACAATGGTGGAGGTAAGTCCCGCTCCTCTTTTTTGCCCTTATCTGGTTGGGCTTGACTCTCTGCTGGAACTGATGCCAACCCACTCGGACCAGGCTCTTCCTCTGCTCAAGCCTCTGGGTTGTCAGGGTTAACTAGCAGGTTTTTCTCATAAAGCCTCAGAGATTTCCTTTGAGCTTCTTTTTGAGCTCACTGCTGGGTATATGATGGTGGATGTAAGTCCCTCTCTTCTTCTTCGTCCTTATCTGAATTGGCAGAACACTCTGCTGGAATTGATGCCTACCCACTTGGACAAGGCTCTTCCTTTGCTTGAGCCTTTAGGTTGGCAGGGTTCCCTGCTGGCACAGGTGTACATAAACCTGTCCCAGGATCCATAGGGCCATTCCCTGCCATGTCCTCCTCCTCTTCTCTTTGTGCCACCTTTGGGGTTGTGGGTGGGCAGGGAGGAATATTTTGCTGACTAGCCCATTTATAATCAGTACTGAAATAATATCCTTAATGTTTGTTTGTTTGTTTGTTTGCATAGGGTAGCTCACAAAACAATTACAATCACAATTAAAATTAATTAAAAATATACAAAGTTTAAAAAAACCATAAAAACACAGCCCTATAAAAACTCTGCAGGCACAGTTACATATCAAAGGCCTGCCTGAATAAAAATGTCTTTGCCTGCTGGTGAAAGGAAAGCAGGGAGGGGGCCAGCCTAGCCTCCCATGGGAGGAAGTTCTAGAGGGTGAGAGCAGCCACCAAGAAGTCTCTCTCTCTCTCTCTCTCTCTCTCGTGTCCTCACATAGCGATACTATGATGGTGGTGGGAATGACAGAAAGCCTTTCCCTAAAGATCTTAAAATCACTGGAGGTTTGTAGAAGGAGTTACAACCTTTCCGATAGTCTGGATCTAATCAGTATAGGGCTTAGGCTTAATAATTTTTCATTTCCCAATTTTAGAGTCTCCCTCCCCCAAACCACACTCACTGCACCTTCCACCATGTTCCCTTCAAAATCCACCCCCCCCAACACTTACCTTGTTGTGAGAAAAAGCATGTAAAAGGTGACCTAGTTTTAATTGGTTGGGCATTTTCCCTCTGAATCAATACACTGCTCTTTATACACTGGGACTCCTTTTATGTAATCGAACAAACTGCAAAAGTAAAAGAAAAAAAGTATTTGGAGGTAAAATAAGTCAAGGAGATTGACTGACCATTTTGATCCATGCAAAATGCTAAGTGGGGCATAGAATGAATGAATGTTCTTCGTTTCCTTTACAGACTCCAGCTCTTGGCAAGTAGGTATCGGAATGAATGTTGAGTACCCTGGAGAGTGATGATACATTCAGCCATTCTGTTTAGCAATGTTTGCTATACTCCAGAAACATTTCTTCCTATTCCTGTAATCAGAAAATTCCAGGTCGCTAGAATCTAATCAGGGAAAGACCAGGTGATTGTATACAAGGCCAAAACAAACAAACAAACACTATTATGATTGGCATAGCCTGTGTTGTGTAGCAGTTGGAATTACCCAGGAGTGCCCACACACACACACAAATGTACACTATGGACCAGGTGAAGAATTCTGCTGAGAATCTCAAGTTTGCATGGAAACGGGAAGGTAGAGGGACCAACTTCTAGCTCTTATAGAATATCAGTGTTCCCCAGTAGTTGCTAAAAGGAGAGAGAGAGAGGCATTCTAATGTGGCAGAAGTGGCTTGAATACACATTTGCTGCCCTGAACTGAGCTTTCCAACTTTCAGTTTAAACATAAAAAAGCCATGTTTCTAGCTCTCATTGTTCCAAAAAAAAAAAGTTTGCAAGTATGTTGTCAAAAACTCCTAACATGGCCGAATGTTGAGGGATGAACAAGATTTCCAGGAATACTGATGGCAGTTATATATCCATTTATCTGTAATTAAATTACATTGAATTCCATGAGTTGACCTTCTGAGTAGATGCGCATAAGCGTGCGCTGATAGTACTCTTCTTACTCATCCTTGCCCGTGACTTGCAAACCCTGAATAAATGAAAAATACGTTCTGCAAAGACAGAGAAATATATAAATGCTCTCAGTATGCATAATTTTATACAGGTTGCACAGGATTTAGCAGCAGCACATTTATAGCTCTGCCATAAATACTGGGCACAGTGCAGAGCAAAGCAAGTCCCTAAAGGGCTGGATTCACCAGTGGTAAGGAATATGTTTATCCCTCACTGGAGCAACATCCTTGATTAGATCCTTTTATCTTCATCCACTTAAGTGAATGGCTGCTGTTCAATCTGATAAGGAAAATAAAGAGATGCAATTCAGGACAGAGTTAAAGTAAAGGCAAACTGACCCACCACTACCACTCCTATGCTGGGTTACACGGCTTCATGGACAGGATTTTGCAGGGAGGTGGGATTTCCCCTCTTAGGATTTTTATCCTATCTCTGAATGGATTTCCACAGACAATGAAGTAACCTATTTCTTTTTACATTACTATTAGCATGCTAAGCATTTATTCTGATTGTATAGCCCCAAGATCTTAGCACTAGCTCACTGTGCTCTGCTAGCCTAAATACCAAACATTTTCATACATATGCATGCCCATTCTGTAAAAATAAATAAATAAATAAATAAAAATAGTGGTGAGCATTCTGTTACTTCAAAAACAACAACAACAACAACAAAACAGACTTTTGGCTACAAGATTGTAATAGATGAATGCCACATCCATAGCCTTATTCAGAGATATCCATAACCCTTATGCCACCCATTCAGCAGTCCAAATCTGGATTGGACACCCTCCCCCATCTTTGGCGGGGTGACATGCAAATAACATTAACAGGACATAAGTCTCACTGAGATCAAGGGGCCTTGGTGCCTCGTACATAGGTGCAGGATTGCAGCTTCAATTTAACATGCAGCGTCACTCTCAACTGAACTAAAAAGAGGGAGAGAGAATAGTTGTTCGGCTTCTATCCACCTACACAGGAAAGGAAGCATTTTATTCCTCCTAAAGAATTTTGGAGTTCAACAAGTAGCTAATTTATGAAGTCTTCAGTCTCTCCTTCATACCGCTGCTTTGCCTCCAGTTCCAACACCCCCTGTGTGAAAGATGGATTCCTTGATCCATTTCCTTCCCTTCAAACTTTCTTCTGTAACTATCACTGTTGGGAACTTGGGGCCTCAAGACTTCATCATCAGAAATCTTCTGTGGATCAAGCTTCTGGGTGTTTGTAGGTCTTTCTGGATGTGTATGTTTTAACAAAACAAAATTTGCTGCTTTTGTGGCAAAAGTTGATCCAAGTGTCTTTGTTCTGTTAAGTTACCCTGGCTGTGTTTTATGCGGGAAAGTCCGTAACAAGTGCATCTATAAATCAGTACTAAAAAAATTCAGAACTCAAGCCCTGTTGAATTATTTCTGTAGATGTATGAAACAGGCTGTCTCTTGCAGTGAAAGGCCATCCATAACACTCTGAGCAAGGTTTGGTGACTGCCATTGTTACCTGCCCTGATACCCCCCCACTCATTCAATAATTCATCAATTGGCTATATTCCATAAATTGGCTTATTATTGGCATGCCACATGGTTGGTAGTAGAGCAGGGCCTCCAAAATACAAAGACTCAACGTTTGTTCTGGAAGCCTAAGGAAGTAGCCAGCCCAAATTCCTGAAAGACACACCTAGGTAGGAATTAAGCAAAAAACCCTTCTCCCCCCCCCCAAAAAAAAAACTGAGTTCAGGAGGAAATGGGCTAATTCTCCTGGACATACACAGAAGTGAGTCATTCACTAATCTAATCAAGGTAGCTGGACACTCATTGCCTTACAAAACTATTTTTCCTCGCACGTGTCCTAAAAAGATAGAGTTGCCCGAGACCCATCAGTTCCAATGTTTCAGCCATTAGTGATGATTAACACGTCCAGAGAATCCATTGTTTAATCCTAGGACACTCCAGCAGACATTGTATTCCACTCATAACACACCCATTCAGGGGGAATATCGGGTATAAATATCACCCCAAAACACCACCAAAATGTTGCTGTTTCTCCCACTTCATCATTCTGCCAGTTTGTTGCATGACCCTCGGAGTTGCATTCTGAGTATCTTCTGCTACATGAATCTCTGCTCTTCAGACAGGTATAGTATAGCCCATCATCACAAACTCCATTCTTGTATCCCAATACTTCCTACCTTCTTCAATAGCTGATAAAAATAAAAACCTTTGTTATTTTATTCTCTGGCTTGGAGTCTCATCAGTGAGTACTGATATACATAGGTCAAAAGATCCCGCAGTTACCTGACCTTTGACAGCCACTATTTGAGCTAATTAATATTCCCCATAGAAATATTGATTTGTGGTAGACACACATGGAATTTCCACAGACCTCAGGAATTCAGGTAACACCATCCAGGTTTTGTTAACTTCTTGGTTAGGCTACTCCAATGTACTTTGTTTGGGACTGCCCCTTATGACAAACTGGAAGCTTCAAAAATTTCATATTGCTATCTTTTGATAAAGATGGGAAACAGAGTCATTACCATTCTGGATTCAGTTCTTAACTATGCATTACGATCCTATACATGTATACTTAGAAGTAAGTCTCACTGAATCCAGTGAAAATTCCTTCCAGGTAGAAATATGCTGGACTCTAACTATTCTGTACCTGTACACTCACGCCATGCTGAGTAGAGGATTCTGGGCACTGCTGTCTAAAATGTACCTTTCCCAAGGTCTGAACTATTGTATAACCCACCCTTGCACAAATTGTTTTCATTCAAAAAAAGGTTTTGAAAATTTTACTGTGGAATAGCTGAGTACAATTTGATTTAAAATGGATATTTAATTTCTGCTAGTTTTTAATGTTTTAACTTTGTTTCTAAACAGACAGACATTTTAAAACATATTTTTATCATTTTGATTCTTTTATTGGACATTGGCCTTTATTGAATATTGGCCTTTCAAACAAATCTAAATCCACTTCTATAAACAGAAAATAAATGAAAACGTACCCCAGCCAACCCATGTTGGGCATTCTTTGATGAACCCGCAACATGAACTGAGAAACATGTATTAATTCCATCCAAAAAATATTCTTTGCAAAGTTTTTAAAAAGGAGAGAAAAAAGGCAGGTCAATCCACCTGTAGTGCAGTCTTCAACTTCCCCAGCACTGTCATCTTTTCCAATGAATCTGTCCTAAGTGCAATAGCCCCAGTTTAGTCATCTTGGCTTATACTCCAGCATTAAATAGAAGCATGGCTATGGAGTTTTCGTAACAGGTCTCACTGATAAAACAATCCACAAAAGAACAATACCTTTATTTGCCAAGTAAGATGCACAAAACACATCATGCAAGCTTTCAAAGCTTCGCTGGCCTCTTCATTGAGCAAAAGATGTTTTTAAAAAATCATACAGGAGAATAAAGGTGAGAGGGTTGGAGTCACGGGCCTATATCTTGTATCAGATGTTGTCTCTGTTGTTGCTCAGTTGGTATGAAGGGATCTCAATGAAGGCAGAGGACACTCCCCCCTTTTTGGCCATGTGGGGACTGAGAAAATGGACAGTAAATTTCAAGCACCATTAGCAGCAGTAAAGTAACTTCTCTTGGCATACAGGGTTTGTTTGTGAAGCCAAAAGGCTCTTTCTAAGGCAGAGAACATTGGATTTCTCCAGACATCCCTGTAGTGCTATATCTGGAAAACCGTTTAGGTGCTGTATAGGTAAAACTCAGCCAATTATAGTCAAAAGAAACATTTTACCTTTATTGGAAGTAGAAACCTCAAAGGGTTAAGTCGCAGTCTTACTTCCCTCTTGTCTATGGAGATTTTCAGACAGGAATGAAAAAAAGTGTTCCTGTCCCAGAATCTCCACTCCCATCCGTGTCCTGGCACAATAACAAAAATTTTCAGACATACCTTGAGTAGCATTGACAGGGCAGCCCAGAAGTGAAAGGAACTCTAATGGAGCTCCATTCACTTCCTGGAGTGAAATCCCACGGATTCTTGCAAGAAGATATGAGTGCGGGAAATTCAAAAATAAAAATAAAAATACACAAGAAAAAGTGACAGCAAGCACAAAAACACACTTTAAAACTTCCAAGTAAACCAGGGAAGATTTGCCTTGGTTTTTTTTTTCCGGGCTGTGAGGCTGTGTTCTGGAAGAGTTTATTTCTGACGTTTCACTTGCATCTGTGGCTGGCATCTTCAGAGAACCAGGGAAGTTTTTTTTTTTTTTTAAAGTGTGTCACTTACCTTGATGTCCCGATCTCATCCAGAAGTGTTCGGGCAGGGACCTCCCATTGACACTGGGATCTTGCCAGCATAACAAGGCACCTTTTCATTTGCAGGAACATCCATGACAGAAATGGAATGGGAGATATATCGACGGCTTCTCCCATCAATAAAAAGCAGCACCGGTGGAACAGCAGCAGAATGAGGGCATTACAAGGGGGGAATGACGTCATTTGAAAAGGGAGCTCTTTATCCATCTCCTGGCGTTTGTGTAATGCCACTTTTAATGGGTCTGATAATCTCCTAGGATTAGGAATGTTTAGTTATCACTGGTGTCAGTGTCAGCACTAGGGGGTGCAGAAAGGCCAAACCACACCAGGTGACACCATTGGAGGGCAAGGTGACACTGGCCTTTGCCGCAGTCTGGTGTTGCAGAACACTGAGGTTAAAATTCTAAAATACTTGCTCCACTGGATTTTATTAGAAATGGAAAATAAATCTGTCGGGTTTGAATATATCTATTTGTTGGGATTGAAAATATCCTTTTGAGACATGGTAGGATGCAGAACAGATTACATTAAAAATCTGTACATTGCCAACATTTGCAAGGTGTTTTGGAGAAGAAAAGAATCTGTCAAAAAATACGGGTGCGGCTATACGATCATAAAAATATCCGTATGGGGGGCAAAAAATACGAACAGCCTGTCGTTTGTATGCATATGAACTGGCTATACGATTTTTAAGCCCCCTAAGCTCCGTATGACTCCCTCTTCCCGAAGCTGGCTGGAGCGAGCAAGCCAAGCGGCAGTTTTAAATCTCCCGCCGCTTTTTTTTTTTTAAAAAAAGGTTCCTGGTTTGGAGACATTTGGTTTTCCATATTTACAATATAAAATAAAAATAAATAAACATATAAATTCACGGACTTACTGGACGCTCGCTAGCCGGGAAACCAACATGGCGCCGCTCCCAATTCCCCTCTGTGCTAGCCCCGCCCCCTCTACTCGGCCAGCCAATCAGATTACCCTGCCTGTTCATATGTGTGCGAACGGACCGTACAGACCCGTCAGCCATCCGAACGGCGTACGGATTTCTCTTCGCGATCTGCTTTCCCTCCCGAATGCCACGTGTGCGTATTTCAGGGTGGAAAACCGCCCCCCCTCTTTTGCATTTGTGTGCATCCGAACGGCCGTTTGTACCAAAGTGCGAACTTTCGCATGCCGTACATATTATTTAAATCGTGTAGACAGGACCTACATGTACCTTTGAACTAGGGCCACAGTTTAAAATCCATATATGAATGTGTTTTGTGAATTGAGAAAATGTCTTGTAAAAGTGAAAAAAATGTATACATTGGGGAGAAGGGAATGCATAACAATATACACAATAATGCGTGTGGGAAAGTGGTAGGATGACTCTTGTAAGAAAAAATGGCACAAGGATAGGATGACAGTGTCAGTGGATTCAGAGAAATGTGACAAAAATGAAACTGGCAGATTTTCGCATCCCTGGACATAATGATACTTATTTCCAACTCGGAGTAAATATGCACAGAAATGTACTATGGAAAGAACAAACTTATTAGAAAACTGTCAACACAGATAAAGCCAGCTGTTGGAATCATATCCCTCAGCCATACTTATGTAGCTATAAGCACAAACCACAGCAGTTGACCTTGGCTAAGCTGAGGATGCTCCTAATGAGAGCATTCAGTGATCTTGGTCTTGCTGTTTATTCATCTGGAACAAAGAAGCCAAGCCGGAAGCTTATAATAAGGCATTTAATTCAAGAGCAAACTATCTCCAACAAAGCACACACAAAAATGCGAACACTCCTCCAGAGCACTGCTATTTCTGGTCAGTTCACTCGTTCTGTGCATTAACTGCCACAATCCTATACTTGCTACTCAAAATTAAGTCCCATTTTGTTCACTGGGGCTTATGCCTAGGGGGTTGTCTAGATGCTGAAAAAACTCCTCATGGAATTCAAGGAGAATATCTTTTGTCCTAACGAAATCGCACAGTGATTTGCCATATTCAGAAGGAGGGGAGCCAAAACCCACAAAACCTATGTGCGAAAAGACTTCACGACTTCTCCTTAATTTGTTGTTTTTTAAAAAATACTGTAGAAGGAAATGTGCATTCCTGCTCATTGGGACAACCAATTCCAGTCACAGCGCATTCCTGGATAAGAGTGGAAATGAAACGCTGAGTGGTTGGATGTGCATAGGAGTGGGCTTGCCGGCAATGAGGTGGCTGGAACCATGTTGGATTTTCGTGGTATCAATTGTGTTCTTTTTCATGGCACTGGGGTGATGAAATAGCTTTTTAAAGCAGAAGATCACACTTGCACACACACACAGATTTATTGTTAAAATACTACTCTTCAGCAGTGGCAACTTTTGGAGAATAAAAACAAGAGTAATTAACTCGTGGCCACCATCATGATTCGCAGGCATGCCTCTGTGTAAACACCAGACATGGATAGCTTTGCATACCAGCAATCTTACCAAAAAACCATGGAGACCAATGAATGCTGCTGCAAATTTGTGTTAATGTGCAGCAATCCACATTATATCTTCTCATCTAGACAAGCCCTAGGTAAGGGAGCAAGCAAGTATTATTAGAGCAACTAATAATGCAATTCCATATTTCTAGATTCATAAGTCACTCTCATTGAGCTCACATGGTCTTGATTTCATTTAAGTGGATACAGAACTTCAGACTCAACACTTTATTTAATAGGCACAGATAACACACCAAAATGTTTTTCGTTGTTTTTTTTTTTAAGGAGGAAGATAGGTGATAATCAACAAGGAATTAGCTACCATTGGAGTAGGAGGGGCATTGTCCCCAGGCTTCCAGCCAATAGGAGACTCCTGCCACTTCTGGGTGCAACCTGTCCTTCCTCCCAGCATCTGACCTGACAGGCAAGATGCTGTTGTTTGCTACACTTGAGGGCCCATTTGTACTTCTTGCCCTTAGTTCCCTGTGCACTAAGCTATTATGTCAAAGTTGCTATAACTAGTGGATGTATCCAGCTTCATCTGGCTTCAAACCCACTATCCCAACCCATCCCTAGTACTATTTTTTCCACTTTAGTGTTAATTTAGTCCGTGACAGTGTCTTTTCTCTTCCTCTTTTACTCCCCCTCTCCCCTCTTCTCTCCTCCTCTTTCTCTCATTCTACCCCCTTACCCAAATGTTTGTTCTCCCTTGCTGATTTATCCTTTCCCTCTCCTTCCTACTATTATCTGAGATTTAAGTCATATTGTCCTTCTCTGGGTTGCCCTATTCTAGTTCCTCAAACCCAGGCAGCTACATCTGTATTTTATTTGCTCCTTATGCAAATCATGTGAGAGATCACAAAAGCACTGACCAGCACATATACAAACAGAAAGATTGGCTTCTTTGCATGTAAAAGAGGGGTGCACAACCTGCAGTCCAAGGTGTCTTGTGAACCCTGTGACCCATTCCTTTACTACCTTTTGTCTACAACAAGCCCCTATGTTTCTAACTGATGCAGCTATTCAATGGTATAGTTGTCACAGGACAGTCTACCAAGTTTTTTTATGGCTGAATACATATTTATGATAAGTGCCATACAGCAGTTGCATCCAGCTCCCAAGGTACATACACAGGAGAAGCAGCAAACACTACCTTAGCATCTGTAAGAGTACTTAAAAAGAAAAAAAAAATCTGTTTAGTATGACAAAACAGCCAAGGGGATATACAATAGTTTTAACAATTAGAAGAGTTAAAGAAAAGACAAACATACTGGAAGTAAGCCCTATTCTTGTTGCATAATAGAATTCAAACAATAAAAATTGATGGTCAGCACTCTTAGATTTGCTCTCTGTTCAGAAGTCCTTTCCTGGATCAAGACAAGAAGGGCAGCCACTTCCCCAGTGTGATTCCCCCCCCACCTTGTCTTCTACTCCTTACAATGCAAAATCTATTGGTTTAACAATTGTGATGGTAAGAAACAATAATGTACAGTAAATCCAAAACAAATGCTTAACTTCCAGCTTGACTTGGATTAATTTTTTGCAAGGCTGCAGTGTCCACTAAAGAAAATGCCTCTACCTGAAAGGCAACCCAAGTCTACCAAGTTTTGAATCCTGCTAAAATTACCTGAAGGGTCTAAGACCAGCCTCATCTCATCTGCAAAATGAAAACAATCACTCTCACCTGATAGCCATCAGGGTTGCTGTAAAGATTACTGAGATAAAAGTAGGAGAAGTGCTTTGTATGGGTTGTGGGTTTGCAGAGCAGGGAGTGAGAGGGGAAAAACTTAGAAATTTTACTGTTTGGGCCCTAAATTCTCCAACTAGCATCACCACTATAATGCAGTGATCAATGTGTCACTACAATTTTAAACTTCTAAGGCCCAAAAATGTGATGTAAGTCACAGCTCTGGCTTTACTCACTGGCTAAACAGACTAAAAGGCAGCAACAGATTCATTTCTTGTAAAAAAAAATTGAGCAGAATAGTGACAGCATCTCTTGGAAAAGGCTAGAGGCATATGGTGTAACAGCAAGAAAATCAGAGAATTTTAGAGTTGGAAGGTGCCACAAGGGGCATCTAGTCCAACCCCTTCCCATGCAGGAATACACTACTGAACTTGAACTTGAAGCAGTCCTCAAAAATGGCTATGCAATAAAAATGAATTTTTAAAAAATTGCTATCTGACCATGGTTCAAAGATCTCCAAACATAAAGAGCCCACCCTCCAAGGCAGTCTATCCCATTGTTGAACAGTTGTTACAGTAAAGATGTTCTTCCTGATGTTTAGGTAGATTCTCTTTTTTTCAAATTTCAGTCCATTGGTTAATGCTCTAGTCTCTGGAGCAGCAGAAAACAAGCTCATTCCATATTCTACATGACATCTCTCCAGATATTCAAGGTGGCTGTCATGTCACATCTCAATCTTCTCTTCTCCAAGCCAAAAATACCCAGCTCCCTAAGTCATTCCACATAAGGCTTGGTTCCCAGACCTTTGATGGCCTCATTTGCCATTCTCTGGACAAATTCCAGCTTGTCAAAATATTTCTTGGATCGTGGTGCCTAGGACTGGACATTGTATTCTGGTGACTCTTGACCAAAGAACCTTGATCTGGACACTAATCTCCTATTGATGAAGCCTAGAATTACACTGGGTCATTTGCCCACTCTATCACACTGTTGACTCATGTTTAGCTTCTGGTCTACTGAAATTATCAGTGGAATGCTACTTTTGATAAACATGGATCCATACTATGGAATCCTGGGATTTATAGTTTGGAATACTCTGGTCCACTCCCATGAACTACAGTTTCCAAGATGTCCTGTGTGCTGTTTTCACTATAAAATGTAACTGATTTAATTTCTAATCCCTCTCCTCTAGGGGAACTTTAGCACTGTTTAAGTATCTAAGCAAGCTACAGATCTCAGGATTCCTTAGCTTAAAGTCATGATAATTGAAATGGTATGAAACTGATGTAACTGGGCAGGACAGATATGCCTCAATCTCTCTGCTTCAAAGGTGAAAACTAGGAAGCCAGGTGTAAATAAGCACCAGGTCGCATGGTTAGATATTCAAGTAAAACCCAGGCAACTGGACTAAAGGCAAATGTATTTTCCTCTCGTTTTCTTTCTCATTATTTTTTCTCTCTGCTCCACCACTGCTCATAAAGCCTTTCCTTCTTTCCTCATTCCACTCCCTACATATCTAACAGTAGAAATTCTCATCCTGTCCTTCCATAAACATACACCTAGGGCCCTTTCACAGTATAGTCAGACCTCTATCCATGGAACCAATATCTGCAATTTCAGTTATCCACATGCTATAAAATAGGGGATGTATACCATAGTGTCATGCTTGAAAATGCCAAGAGAGGCACCTGCCTAGGCATCTTTTAGGTCCTCCAAGGCAACTTTATGGTACATTTTTACTGGAAGTCCTTTATTTTAATAGGGTTCACTGTTATCCATGGTTTCTGATATCCACGGTAAGGATATCGGGGGGGGGGAACCCAAGGAGGTTGGGAGAAGAACTGGGCTTTCACGCTTACAGAGCCCCGTTTCAAATGACACATTCCTCCTTTGTCCTCCTCCTGACCTCCTCCCAACTTTCCCCCATGCTGCAGGTGCTGCTTTTTATTGACAGAGGGTTTCTGTCAATAAAAAGAGGCGCCCGCAGCATGGAGGAAGCATGGGAGAAGGTTGGGAGGAGGACAGAGGAGGGTGGGGATGTCTGAAATGGGGCTTTGTAAGCACAACAGCCCCATTCTTCTCCCGGCCTCCTTTGGTGGGGGGGGGAGTCCCCCGTTTGAAAATGTCCTAAGTCTGGGAACCAAACTTCAGCAGATATGGTGTTCCAGGTGTACACAAATATAGCACTAATATTCCACTTTAACTGCCATGGTTCCATCTTATAAAATCCTGGGGTTTATATGCCCCTTCCTAAACTGCCAATCCCAGGATTCTGGGCATAGGGTCACTGCAAGTGAGAATCAACCTGAAGGCACATAACAACAGCATTATGTAGGTAGAGAGGCAGGCAGGTAGGGAAGCAGATACCTACACATATATAAATGCAAAAGGCCATTGCACAACAGAAATCAAACACTAAATGCCATTACTTGTTAACTGTCAAATGTCACCAGATATTAGCTATTGAAATCAAACTTCAAAGTCAAATTCAAATATCAAAGATGGCCATCAAATATCACTGAATGTCACATACAGCTATTAAATATTCAGTGAATGTATGCCAGCTGTTTGAGCCTCTGAGGAATATATGATATCAAAGGCACTCCATCCCTTGCTAAACCATCATTCACTAAAGGCAGTACATGTTTCCCTTTTTAGATTCTGATTTTGCCATCACCTCCTTCAAGTTATTTTTCTTGTTTATATAATATCGATGATAAAGATTTGAATCCAGATATAGTCATTAAATTAATATGACATAAGTTGATCTCCATGCATCTATGCTAGAAAGGTGAAGAATAAAGTGTATTTGCAAAGTTTGTCTCCCTTGATAAGAAAGGGCTTCTTAATCTAGTGGCTCCATGTCAATAGTTTGCAAGGATTTACACTTTCTGGGTGATAATAAATTAATGAGACTTTTCAATGGTCAGTTGGGTTCAATGTTAAGCAGCCTTGAGCCCCATATTGGGGAAAAGGTGGGATACAGAAAAAAAGGAAGGAAGGAAGGAAGGAAGGAAGGAAGGAAGGAAGGAAGGTAGGTCAAGCCAAGCCCACACAGAGGGCAAGCAGAGATGACTGATCTTGATCAAAAAGACACACATAACCCATCCAGTGCTTACATAATGTAATAAGCCAGCCGCACCTGTAATGTGAACAAAAATCACTTGCACAATTTGAAAAAAGGAGTAATTTTAGCCATGTAAATACTTTGCAAAACTCCACAAAAAAATTTATTGCATCCAGTGAGAGAGAGAGAAGATGATTATTTGTTTCCCTTCATTAGAAAAAGATAAGAAGGTCTACTCTAAATATAGCCCTGGTCTACCCTAAATATAAAAAGATCTGGATCAAACTTATCAGTATTTTTATTTCTTCCTCTTTCTGTGTACCATTGCAAGTCAGTTCTGTCTTGTGGTGACCCTATCCTGGGGTTCTCTTGGCAAGATTTGTTCTGAGGAGGTCTGTCATTGCCTGCCTCTGAGGCAGAGAGAATGTGACTTGCCCAAAGTCCCCCGGTGGGTTTCCTTGACTGAGTGGGGATTTCTGGACTCCTGGAGTTCTAGTCCAACACTCAAACTACTACATTACATTGGCTCCCTTTACATCATACCTGTCTTCTTTTTCAGCAGTAAAAGCTCGTTTTGCTTGTTTGACTTGTACTTCAGGGAGATCCTTAAGCTTTTGTTTCTCTTCAGATAACAGGTTAAGAAACAAGAACAAGGGTGTTGAGATTGCGTTTAACTTTGGTGTTAAGGGGCAAGACTGCTGTTGATAAAATAAAGCATCTCTGGGAAAGTAATACATTCCTTCCAAATTTAAGTCCTGCTTCTTCTGGAGTCATGCCCATTTACCTGTGACATTAATCCGTTAGGCAACACAGAGGGGGAGGCGGCAGCTTGGTCTCCATCCAATACAAGAGGTTACCTTCTGACCTTTATTTTCTGCTGGAAACAACAGAGGAATTCTTGTGAAAGGCAAGCTACTTACACCTTTGGTTTCCTAACAATTTTTGAGTCTCTTGAAAAAGGAATCAGACTCTTTCACTCACAGGGATATCTCTTCAGAAATGAGAAAGTGATGTTTTAGCCTGTCAGAAGCTGGGTAATCATAGAATCACAGAATCACAGCATGGTAGAGTTGGGAGTCCACAAGGGCCATCCCGTCCAACCCCCTGCCATGCAGGAAAGCAGCATGGCCAGACCACCTACTAACCAAAGACCGAATCCTGAAGACCACTTGAGACCTCTTTTCACTACAGAATTTACCTAGGAGTAGACCTTCAACAGAATCTTCTAGCAGAGTCACAGCAGCATCTGGCCATTGTTCAGTTACGTGTGGCTTAAGCATGTTGTTACAGCCAAGCTTCTTAAAAGTAAATTCTAAGATCTGCTTTCTCAGGCCAGAATAATGTTGATGACTCACACTGCCATTATTCCCAGTTACACCAACATATGCAATATTTAGGTGTTGAACAAAGAGGTAGACATTACCTCCAGGCACAGTGATTTACCCCATGTGTTCAAGAACAGCTGAAGGCTCCCAGGTATAGTTCTGCTGCTACCCCCAGCCACTGATTGGCTGTGGGATGCCTTAGGATGCCATGTGGCTGGTCTTGTACACCAAGAAGAGGAAGCAGCTTTCCACCTTTGTCCAGGTCTTGAAGACTGCTTCTTCCGAGGTACACAAATGCAGCTGGACAGCACCTGGGTGCACTGCTGTATCCAATCAGCAATCAGGGGAAGGAGCTATGCCTGAGGCTGGAGGTCTCCTGTTGCCCTTATGTACCCAGGGAATAACAAACCAGACATGGCACACACGCCAGGCTCCAGCATATATCACTGGCAGAGATTTATATTTCACCAGTGAGCAAATGGAATCTTGTTCCAAGATGTTTCCACCTTCTCTAGGGTAAACAAAAGGCACACATGAGCCATCCAAAACTCCCAAGTGAATTTTGTATTTTGGTGCTATGTTTTGTAATACAGTGGGCCCTCTGCATCCACAGGCTCTGGATCTGCGAATTCAACCAACCACAGATTGCCACATCCCATATTATAAAATGGTGGCAACATGAACATAGACATGCTGAAGCATCTACATTCACATCGCCAAGATTTAATAATATGGGACATGATCATCCACGTTTTTTGTTATCTGTATGAGGTTCCAGAACCAAACTCCCTCTGGGGTTTAAAATCAATGAGTGGTAGCAGCTAATAGAGTGGGCTTTTGGTATCCACTGGGGTTTAGAATCATAGAATCATAGAGTTGGAAGAGATCACAAGGGCCATCCAGTCCAACCCCCTGCCATGCAGGCATATACAATCAAATCATTCTCGACAGATGACCATCCAGCCTCTGTTTAAAAGTCCAAAGAAGGAGACTTCACCACACTCTGAGGCAGTGTATTCCACTTCCAAACAGCTCTTACTGTCAGGAAGTTCTTCCTAAGGTTGAGGTGGAATCTCTTTTCCTGTAGTGTGAACTCATTACTACATGTCCTAGTCTCTGGAGCAGCAGAAAAAAAGCTTGCTTCGTCTTCAACGTGACATCCTTTCAAGTATTTTAAGCATGGCTATCATGTCACCTCTTACCTTCTCTTCTCCAGACTAAACATACCCAGCTCCTTAAGCCACTCTTCATAGGACATGGCTTCCAGACCTCCCACCATCCTGGTCGCCCTCCTCTGGACATGTTCCAGATTCTCAATATCTTTCCTGAATTGTGGTGCCCAGAAATGGACACATTATTCCAGGTGATGTCTGACCAAAGCAGAATAGAGTGACACTATTACTTCCTGTGATCTAGACGCTATACTCCTATTATTACAGCCTAGAATTGCATTGGCTTTTTTAGCTGCTGCATCACACTGCTGACTCATGTTCAGCTTGTGGTCCACTAAGGCTCCTAGATCCCATTCGCATGTTCCACCCTCAAGCCATGTGTCACTCATCCTATATCTGTCCATTTCATTTTTATTGCCCAAGTGTAGTATCCTACATTTCTCCCTGTTGAAATTCTTTTTGTTAGTTTTGACCCAGATCTCCAATCTGTTAAGGTAATTTTGAATTCTGATCCTGTCCTCTGGGGTATTAGCTATCCCTCCCAATTTGGTGTCATCTGCAAACTTGCTAAGCATACCCTCTATTCCCTCATCCAAGTTATTGATAAAGATGTTGAAGAGCATTGGGCCTAGGACAGAACCCTGTGGCACCCCACTAGTCACTTCTCTCCAGGATTAAGAGGAGCCATTGGTGAGCACCCTTTGGGTTCAGTCAGTCAACCAACTAACAGTTACATTGGCTAGCCCACAAGTTACTAACTTTTTTGCAAGAATATCATGGTGGACCTTGTCAAAATCTATGGATACTCAAGTCCCATTATATACAATGGTGTAGTAAAATGGTATCCCTGATATAAGATGGCAAAATCAAGCTCTGCCTTTAAAAAAAATAGTTTATTTATTCACGTTGTCACACAAATGTTTTCTTGGTGGCAACGGGGGCAGGGGGAAAGAGGGCCACCTATTCATGCAGTAATCTCACAATTACAATGGGACGTGGTTTCATGTGCCTTCAATACCACAAAAAAGCATTATTTAAGATCTATTGATGCATTAACCCATCAATTAACAGTGACACCTTATTTGCAGAAGGAGCACAGACAGGCCATGGGTGCAGGACAGCTTTGTGCGATAGTGGGAACCTGTCCCCACTAACGTCACATCATAATTGTGTGATCCCAGCACTGTCTGATACAGTCCCTAGTTTCAAACTGGATTATTTCTGTAGAATGGATTTGACCATTGTGTGGCCTTGCTTGGCTCCTGCGGAAGCACAGTACGCTCTTCCAGGCTGGGCCAATGTACCAGAACGTTGTGGTATCTGTTGTGATAGTTCTCTGGGTTCTTTAAAATAGCCAAATGATGTTCCTGTTGTCCCACACTATTTTCTGACCATTCCTGTACGAGCTGGAACATTTTATGCCCACCCTCAAGTGTTTTTTCTTTAATTCTGAGACATATCAGAACAAAAAAGTACACTTCCCTGCTCTTTTATCTCTTTATCTTAAAATTAGGGTGTTTGGTTTTTTTTACAGTTATAGTGCTATAGTGCACCAGGACATTCTGCAACTGGACTTGTTTATCTTGATTGGCCTTTTCAGTCATCAGCACGCTTGCAGAAAGCGCTGGATGAGTCCTTCCTGAATCTTCATTTGCAAAGAAAAGCCGGAGGGAGAGAGAGAGAGAGAGAAAGAGAGAGAGAGAGAGCGCACCAGGACATTAGTAAAATGGGCACTTTGGCCATAATGCCATAACTCTGAGGAGGGGAAATAGATTTTTCCTTGGGGGGGTTTCCGGGCTGTGAGGCTGTGTTCTGGAAGAGGTTTTTTCTGACGTTTCGCCTGCATCTGTGGCTGGCATCTTCAGAGATGTCATTCCCTGAAGATGCCAGCCACAGATGCAGGTGAAACATCAGAAAGAAACTCTTCCAGAATACGACCTCATGGCCTGTTTAAAAAAAAAAAAAAAAAAAAAACAAGGAAAATCTATGGATGCCAGCGGTGAAAGCCTTCTACTTCACAATGTTTGGTTTTTTTTTAATAAAACCAGAAAGGAGAAAGCTAGTCTTTCAAATCAGCAAGCCATGTCCTTTTTAAAACACACACAAACAAACCTTTATAATAGCCCTACCAGATCCCAGAAATAACTATTAACATTCCTAATATAGAAGAAAATGAGTGGATACAGAGGCTACATCAACCAGCAAAACCCAAGCAGCTATATTGTGAGAACACACACTTATTTAGACTGGCCTGGAAGAGTCCCATTGAACATTCTAAAGTAGATCAGGCCAAGACAGGGGGGCTGAGCCAAGGTAGTTTGCTGCATGAGTCAAAACACAAAATGGATCCCCTTACCTACCTAAGACAAAGTACATTAAGGTGAGCAACTATGGCAGGCATGGAGACAGTTTTCTGCCATCAGACACACCAGGGCCCACACAGACTGGTAAATATGACCCCCAAAATGGAGGGGGGCAGCCATGAAAGTCACCAGAAAATATATTTTCATTGCACTCAAAATCTGCTGCCTGCAGAGGCCATCTCACTCTACCTCATAGTAGGGCCAGTTTGGTAGGCAAAATATATACCAAGCTCTAGAGACAGATTGCTGGATGACTCTTGATCACTTCAAAATGCGAACAACAATTCATTTCCTGATCCCAAAATCCCTCATTGGCTGTAACTTAGGACTTTATCAGACGCACAAAATATGGCATCATAACGATGTTACATTACCGTGAAAGGGCACGCATATCAGATGACGTCGCCCTTTTGCGGTTATGTTCCCACCAAAACCCATACTTTTTAATTGACAGCTGAAGCCATCAATTGATCCCCCATGGCACGTTTGTGCCGGCATTGCTGGTGTATGAAACCTCACATTTTTTTTCCTTGTACTTACCCTGGCAATGGCCAGTCCAGCGTGAACACTTCTAGGTGAGATCAAGACATCCAGTTAAGTGACACACTTTTTATGACCCTCCCTGGGTTACTTGTAAGTTTTTTTTAATGTGTTTAGGTGCTTGTATAAACTTGTTTAGTGTTATATTTGTTTTGTTTTTTGAATTTTCTATGCAATGAAGTCTCATGATAATCTGTGGGGTTTCAAATGAGGAAGTGAACGGAGCTCCGTTCACTTCCTCTTTCATTGCCAGGGAAGCCTTTGCCGAGAAAGCAAGGTAAGTGCAGTGGGGGGCATTCTTTTAATGGCATAAAAGAACGCTTAAAGGGGCTCATCTGATAAAGTCCTTAGATGTTGATGGGTTTAGGTAAATGATCTTAGCCTATAGCATACAAGATGAGGTAGCTATGACCGGACTCTTGAGTCACCATTTTGCAACTGAAAGCTGTCAGTTCCTGTAATAGACTGCATGCCCCAATGATGAAAAATGCAAATGAACAGAGCTTGTTAGTTTTGAACATTTTGTACTTGTAAAAATTACACATTTTTATTGAAATATTTTAATATATGTAATATCACTTAATAAATTTAAATATTTAATATATATGCTATATTAAAATATCATAGTCAAAACTTTGGAAACTAACTTTTTGGGGACTTGGGGTACAGGGAGCTTTGGTCCCAAAAAGGAACTTTCCCAAGCTCTGTGTTTTGGTTATGGCAAATTGTAGGAAAGTTGAACAATCTTTTCAATTCTTCACAGAGTGTGGTGAATGAAAAAGAGATGACATTCTCTAAAATATTTTTTTCTAGATCTAAACAGATAGATTAGCATCCTTTCTTCTTCCTTAGTCTTAGGATTTAACAGATCTTCTTTACCCAGACAGCCACATCTTGCCAAAAATGGTAAAAAGAGAATGAGGCAGATAATACAACAGATTACCGATTTGTAATCATAATACTGGACAACATTGCCACAGAGCAGACAGGGCAATTGTCTTGGAATTCATATTGCTTCCAAGTCATTAGAAAAAGAGGAAAGGCAGAGGAAACATTTCTAATGCTGTTTGCAAGGGGATTAGTCTGGCATGGATTTCTTTGGAGAGAAGCTTAGTGACCTCTGCTTGCATGCTCACATCACTGAAGCAGAGGAGAATTTGTTCCTTTCCTCCTCTATTAGCAAAAATGGCAATGCACCTCAGAATTGTGAACTTAGCAGAGAGTCCATAAACCTCAACAGAACTGAACTCCCGCAACATTCTGCAGCTGGAATCCAAGGACACCATTTATGGTGGATTGCCATGCTACCCAGATTTTACCCATATTATAGAGAAGCTAGCATTTGGACCATTAATTGGCCAAGTTTTCATTGAAAACAAAACTGTAGCCTCTCTGGAAGCCAAGTTATGAGCCAAAAGTACAGTCTTTTTGCATGCATGACTCCATGCATCTGAGGAACTAGACTTAGGGCTTGTCTACATTGGCCATAATATGCTGCCTTCCAGCCAACTGGCCCAGATCCCCCCCATGTTACCATGATGAAATGGGCAGAAGTCCCCATGCACATGCCAGCTGCTACCGGCTGGTGTGTCCCCTGCACTTGTGCATTGCATTCTTTGAAGGCAGGAAAGAGTCCCTCAGTATGTGATCAAGGTTGGTCACATGCAGGTGGTCTTGATCACGTGCGGGGGGTCTCCTTCCCAGCTGGAGAGCAACACCAGCAGCAGTGGCCAGTGATGCAGCCTGGCATGCAGGTATGGACTCTGTGTTCCCAACCAGGTTTTCCCAGGTTTTTCTTTTTTAACTTTTAAAATAGGTTTACCCTGGCTTTCCCCTAGCTTTGCCTCAGACAATGTCAGGACTGTCCAGAGGTGAATCGGGGCAAGAGCCCTGCATTGTTTGGACTGCTGAGCTCTAAGACAGGGGAAAGCCTGGGTAAATTGCCCGTCTAGACAAGTCCCAAGTCTACAATAGCTTATGTTCCAACTGCTTTCTCTCAGGACTTTATCAGACCATCCAAATAAGGAATCATAACGATGCCACCTAAACGCGAAAGGGTGCGCATACCAGACGATGTCGCCCTTTCGTGTTTATGTCTTGTCCAAACCCCGTACTTTTTATTGATGACTTAAGCCATCTATTCATACCCCATGGTGCTTTTGTGCTGCCGTTGCTGGTGTTTGCTCTTGCTCCTTGAGCAAGAGGGGATCACCACCATTGAGGCCATGATACTGAGAATGCAGCTGCGCTGGGCAGGGCATGTTTCTAGGATGGAGGACCATCGGCTCCCCAAAAATAGTATTCTACGGTGAACTCGCCACGGGTCAGCGTAAGAGAGGCACTCCAAAAAAACAATACAAGGACTCCCGAAAACAACATCTCAGACTCAGCCAAATTGATCACCAACAATGGTCCGTCCTGGCCTCACATCGGGAGGCATGGAGATGCACTATCCACAATGCTGCAGCCTTATTTGAGAACTCACACCGAACAAGTCTTGAAGAGAAACGTCAACACAGAAAGAATCACAACCTGGAAACATCACCCAAGGAAACCTTCTGCTGTGCTTTCTGCAACTGGACTTGTTTATCTCAGATTGGCCTTTTTTTAAAAAAAAATTATTTAATTTTTATACATATTTACATAATTTACATAATTCACATGTACATCTAATAAAGCAACAGCATATAGTATTGACACTTGTTTAACGTCATTAGTATTATTATTTTCATATTACAGTTGTCCCTCCACATTCACGAACTTGACATTCGCGGTTTTGGTTATTCGCGGTTTTGGTTATTCGCGGTTTGTGGGAGGGCCCCCCCGGCCCTGGAGGGAGAGGGGAGGCCTCCACGGGGCCCCCGGAGGCGCTCCAGAGGCCCCATGAAGGCCTGGGGAGGGGTTGGGGAGGCCTTCACGGGACCCCCGGAGGCCCTCCGGAGCCCCCGCGAAGGCCTGGGGAGGGGTGGGGAGGCCTTCGTGGGACCCCCGGAGGCCCTCCGGAGCCCCCGCGAAGGCCTGGGGAGGGGTGGGGAGGCCTTCGCGGGACCCCCGGAGGCCCTCCGGAGGCCCCGCGAAGGTCTGGGGAGGGGTGGAGAGGCCTTCGCGGGACCCCCGGAGGCCCTCCGGAGGCCCCGCGAAGGCCTAGAGAGGGGTGGGGAGGCCTTCGCGGGACCCCCGGAGGCCCTCCGGAGGCCCCGCGAAGGCCTGGGGAGGGGTGGGGAGGCCTTCGCAGGACCCCCGGAGGCCCTCTGGAGCCCCCGCGAAGGCCTGGGGAGGGGTGGGGAGGCCTTCATGGGACCCCCGGAGGCCCTCCGGAGGCCCCGCGAAGGCCTGGGGAGGGGTGGGGAGGCCTTCGCGGGACCCTCGGAGGCCCTCCGGAGCCCCCGCGAAGGCCTGGGGAGGGGTGGGGAGGCCTTCACGGGACCCCCAGAGGCCCTCCAGAGGCCCCGCGAAGGCCTGGGGAGGGGTGGCGAGGCCTTCGCGGGACCCCCGGAGGCCCTCCAGAGGCCCCGCGAAGGCCTGGGGAGGGGTGGCGAGGCCTTCGCGGGACCCCCGGAGGCCCTCCGGAGGCCCCGCGAAGGCCTGGAGAGGGGTGGGGAGGCCTTCGCGGGACCCCCGGAGGCCCTCCGGAGGCCCCGCGAAGGCCTGGAGAGGGGTGGGGAGGCCTTCGCGGGACCCCCGGAGGCCCTCCGGAGGCCCCGCAAAGGCCTGGGGAGGGGTGGGGAGGCCTTTGCGGGACCCCCGGAGCCCCCGCGAAGGTCTGGGGAGGGGTGGGGAGGCCTTCGCGGGACCCCCGGAGGCCCTCCGGAGGTCCCGCGAAGGTCTGGAGAGGGGTGGGGAGGCCTTCGCGGGACCCCCGGAGGCCCTCCGGAGGCCCCGCGAAGGTCTGGAGAGGGGTGGACAATGCCTGTTCTTCATAATCTTTCATATTTTTTGTTACAATAATCAACTTTTCTTTATTCATTTTGAAACCTGCGTGATGTCCAAATTCCGTGATCGTTCTTACCAGTTCTTCTATGTTTTCGATTGGGTTTTCCAGAAATAGAACAAGATCATCAGCAAATGTTTGCAGCTTAAACAGTTGTCCTTTTATTTTAACCCCAGATATATTTTTATTATCTCTTATATTTCTGTTCAAAACCTCTAGTACCAGGATGAAGAGTAGGGGTGACAGGGGACACCCCTGTCAAGTTCCCTTGTTCCCTTAATCCTTTCTGATCTCTCACCATTGATGATTAGTTGTGCGTATTGTTTATCAAATATCTTTTCTATTCTTTTCCTGAACTTATCTCCAAATTCCATCTTTCCCAAAACTTCTAATAAAAAATCCCATCGGACATTATCGAAAGCCTTCTCAGTGTTGACAAATATCATTGCTAACCTTTTCTCGTTATTTGTTTCAAAGTATTCTATAATGTCTAGAACCAGTCTTGTGTTGTTCATAATTTGTCTTCCTGGGATAAAGCAGTTTTGATCTTCACATATTGTTTCTAATAAGATGTTTTTCAGCCTCTCTGCAATTATTGATGTATATATTTTATAATCAAGATTCAAAAGTGAAATGGGTCTATAATTCCCAATTTCTTTTCTGTCTTTTCCCTCTTTCGGTATTAGAGATACATTCACCATAGTCCATGTTTCTGGGATTCCGTTTTCCTCAATATCATTAAATGTTCTGTATAATGGTATAATTATTTCATCCTCCAATAGTTTATAATATAATGCTGAGAATCCATCCCGTCCAGGAGCTTTATTTAATTTCAGTTGTCTTATTGCAATTGAAATTTCTGCTACCAAGATGGATTCATCAAGGTTTTTCCTTTGTTCCACTGACAATTTTGGTAAGTTTTGTTGATCTATGTAACTTCTCATTTTCTCTTTCTCTTCATTCTCAGTCTTTTTTTCTTCAAATAAATGTTTGTAATATTCATGAAAAGCTTCCATTATCTCTTTTTTGTTTGTTATTGTCTTCTTGTTTCTGTCAATTTGCAAGATCAATTTTTTTCTATTTCTTTTTTCAATTAATAAGCCAGCCATTTCCTCAGCTTATTCGCCTGCTCAAAGTTTCTCTGCCTCGTTCTTTTCATTTTTCTTTCTATTATGCTTATATTCTCCAATTTGATCTGATTTTGTATCAATTTGATTTGTCGGATTATATCTTTTCTGTTTGGATTTTCCCTAAATTCCTTTTCTCTGATTTCTAGTTGCTTAGTCAAAAATCTGTCTTTCTGATTTTGCTTTTTTAGCCCCCGATCCCCTTTTAATCAGTATTCCACAAATTACTGCCTTGCTGGTGTCCCATACTGATCTTGTTTGTAGTTCTCCCATCATGTTTTCTTTAAAGTAAAATCTTATTTCTTTTTTTAGTTTATTTAGAAAATTCTCATCACGCAATAGGTCCTCATTAAGTCTCTAAAAAGATGGTTTTTTTATATGCCTCTATCCAAATCTGAATTGGATTATGAACGGAAATATTTTTTGTTACTATTTCCATCTTTGTAATGTTTGGGATGAGGCCTTTTGAAGCTAAAATCAAATCTATCCTTGAAAGAGTTTTAAATCTTTCTGAGAAAAAGGTAAAACCCTTTTCTTTCCCCCTTCTTGATTGACCATACATCTTCTAAGTTTAATTCTTTTTTCGATTCAAAAAACTCTTAGGTATTTTCCCTTGAAATTTTGAGTTTTCATTAGTGATTTTTGTGGTTCTATCTGTTTTTGGATTTATAACCCCATTAAAATCTCCAATAATCAATATATTTTCTTTATCGTAATTTTCTGTTTTTAATGTAATTCTCTGTAATATGATTCTTGGTTGTTATTAGGTGCATAAAATCCTACTACTATCAATTTTCTGTCTTGAAGAGATACTTTGATTCCTATAATTTGTCCGCTTTCATCTCTAAATAGTTCTTTTGTTCCATAACTCTTGTTCACATAAAGGGCTATTCCCCCTTTTTTTCTTGTTGTCTAATATCTGATTCTTTGATTCTCGTCTCTTGGATACAGACTATGTCCGATTTCAATCTTTCCAATTGGTGTAAAACTTGTCGATGTTTAAATCCAGAGTTAAGTCCTTTCACGTTCCATGTTGTTATTTTAAGATTCATCTTCCTCTTCGTTATTTAAATTGTCCTCTTCTTCTTCTAATTCTCCTGTTTCCTCTTCCTCTTGATTGCTTTCTTTTCTTATCTCTTCTTCATCATCTTCTTCTTGTTTTTCTTTATTCTGTTCATCCATTTTTCCCTCTTCATTAACTTCTTCTTCCTCTTGATCTGTTTTTTTCTTTTGTTTGCTTTCCCCTTCTTCTATCTCTATCTAGTTCTCTTTTAAGCTTTTTGCAGAATTCCTTGGCTTTTGTAATTGAATTAATTTTATATCTTTTTTTGCTTGAGTGTAAATGAAATTCCTTCTATTCTTTCCCATTTGTAGTTTATGCTGTTCTTCATTAATAGTTGTGTAATTTGTTTGTAGTCCTGTCTCTTTTTCAATATTCATGGAGGTATGTCCTTGAAAAGTTTTACCTCATCTCCATTTACAACCAGTTTTTCTTTGTAACTTTGTTGGATTATCATATCTCTTGTTTTCATTCTGGTGAATGATATGACTATGTCTCTGGGCAATTTTTTATCTCTAGCAATTGCCGAATTAATTCTAAATACTCTATCAAATTCACGTTCTAGATTTTCTGCTGTATAGCCTATAAATTTTGCCAGGGGTGCTGTTAGTCTTTCCACCAGGTTTTCATTTAATTTTTCTGATATCCCTCTTAACTTAATGCCTTTTTTCTATAACATAGCTCTTGATTTAAAATTTGAGATTCTTCCAATTTTTGTTTTTCTCTTAAATCCTTTATAGTTTCCTGCAATTCCTTAGTAGTTTCTTTCAATTTGTGAATTTCTCCTTTCATTTCTTCCATATCTTTACAAATCTTATCAATTTTTCCCTAACATTTCAGTTTCCTTCTTATTATCCATTCTTATTTCCTTCCTGAGATCTTTCAATTCTGCCCTTATCTCCTGCTTGAATTCTTTTAATTCTGTTTTTAAATCATCCATTATCAATGTATGCAATTCGGATAGTTTCATTGCTTCTATAGATCCTCTTCTTGTAAGTACCTGTGTTTGTGTTGTTGTTTTCGTTATTCCTGAGGCCATGTTTATTCAATTAACCCTGACCCAGCATTCCCCCCCAATATCAAGGTAAATCAATCTGTAACAATCAATACTAAAATATAACTTATATATTTTATAAGTTATTTGTATATTTATGTATATATATATATATATATATATATTATAATCTGCAAATATGATTTCTGTATTGTATGAATCAATTGTTATATATTATTGTATAGTTACTGTATTCATATATTGTATATAGTTAATGTATAGATTAAATATATGGGTTGATATATAAATCACCTTATATTAAACCTCTTATCATTAAATGTTTAATGAAATTATTGCCATCTGTGATCTATTCCCTGATTCAATACAACTCATCAAATTCTCTCCCATCTCTCCTCTCTCTCCTTCTCCAACTTCTGCAGCTTACATTAATTCCTTTTGTTACACTTAATTTAATTTCAAATAATATAAATTTAAATTATTAAATTATTCAGTAAAGTAAATTCCAGTACCATTGATTAAGGCAATTTCATTAACTAGTACAAATAATTGAAACAGGTTTTCCCTTGTATTAATCAAATCAGATAGTTATCAATTTTAAGCAACTAAACCACAATATTAAGCGGGTATGTAATTAAATACATAGAACATGCATAAATCATATGTCTTATTTTTAGTCCGGGTGTTTCCTCTCAACTTTACTTTCCAAATCTGTGTTCCCTTATCTTTCAATCTTCCAGCTCTCCTCCAGCGCTCTTCTGGCTCCCTCAAAGTCTGGCTTCCAATCTTCTCTGAGTCTTTTTCAAACTCATATTCTTGGCTGCTCTCAGTCAAACGGTTACCTTATGTTTTTCTAATGGATCTTATTGGTTCACAATTAGTCTTTATAAGATAGTAAGTGTGTGCTGCTGCTTTTTTTTTTTGGTAATATTTAATTATAAATGTCTCAAAGTTGTTAGTTTTAAGTCTAAGACTTCTCTATTCTATACTTTCAGTTTCTTCTTGAGTTAAATCAACGTGCTGTAGAATAAAGTAGGTCACTGTTTTTCCCCACAGTGTACTAATCTGTTGCAGCTGAGTCCTTCCTTTGTTCTGGTTTTCATTACTCTCAATGAGCGCCACAAAGTATCAGAGTATTAAACAGTCAGCTTTGGGTTTCGTGTAGCAACAAAGAAAAAAAATAGAGATAATAACAGCTAGTAGTCCGTAGCCCACAAATCAATCTCTAAGCTGTTTTTCTGACCTTTGGGGCCAATAAGCCAATAAGCTTTTCTCTCAAAGTTTTAACTTAAAGTTAGGGAAATCAGAATTCTATTCCGAAACTGTGGAGGGAGGTTTAACTCTAAAGGGTGATTGTTTCCCAATTCGGTAGCTTTCCCTCTCTTCATTTCGCTTGTAGAGTTAATTCCGCTGAAGTATTAAATCCTAATATTTGTTCCACAAACCTTTTAAAGTTCTTAAATTCTTAAGGATCTTCACCCCTGGGCTCCCCTAATCTGTTATTGTTCAATTTTATGTTCTGCTGTCAGCTCTTGACTCACCCTCGCAGTCTTCTATAGTGGAGTTGGTTGGCTCTCCGCCCCTGTTACCTCCGAGACTCTGAAGACCTCCGTCTCCCCAAGTCTCCGAGTTCTACAGGAGCAAACTTCAAGCCCCACTATCCTTTTCTTCTCCCAGAGAAAGGATCCTCCAGCTGTTATGGAGGTTTGGGGAAAAAAAAACCTGCTACAGTCAGTGCCCGGAGCGCTCGGAACAGAGCTTGCTCCTAACTGTCTTTCGCCAGGCAGAGCGGATTCAGAAGCCAGATTGGCTTTTTTAGTCATCAGTGCGCTTGCAGTAAGCATGGGATGAGTCCTTCCTGAATCTTCGTTTGCGAAGAAAAGCAGAGAGAGAGAGGCTGGTGTTTGAATCCGTGCACCATTGTACTCATGTGAATGTAGTGTCAATGGCCGGTCCAGTGAAATCATGACATCCAGGTAGGTGACACACTTTTTATGACCCTCCCCAGTTCACTTTAAGTTTTTAAGTGTGTTTTTGTGCTTTTTAAAACTTTTTTGTTGTTCTTCTTGTTTTTATTTTTGAATTTCCCATATTATGCATTCTCGTGAGAATATGCGGGATTTCAATAGAGGAAGTGAACGGAACTCTGTTCACTCCTCATTCATTGCTGGGGAAGCCTTTAGCACGGGTGCAAGATAAGTGTGGCATAGGCAGTTCTTTTGCTGGCATAAAAATGGCAAAGTTATGCCAGCAAAAGAATGGGGTTTAGGGGGGAGTGGTCTGATAAAGTCCTCAGTCTCAAAAGTACTACAAGATCCCTTTGTGTACAGTTCTTTTGTTTTGCAAGAAATGAGCTGCTGCCTTCAATGTTTAGCCAATGAGTGAAGGCTCACACCTTACTTCATAGAGGTTTAAACTGTAGGGTGAAACTCTCTCAGTTCTGTGCATAAATGTCTTATTTGGTGCATGGAAAGCAATAGGGCTGAGTTGCCGGAATGAACAAGGGGAAAATGCATCAGAAAAAAAGGACCAGAGGAAAAGCAAAAGAAATGTCGTAATGCCATAATTGAATTGCCAGTCCCATGGCTGCTTCCGTTTTTAGGCCCCTCCCTTTTCTTGTCAAAAGTGAGTGCTGGTCCTGTCAGTAATGTGCCAGCAGTGGCAGGAAGGAGCAGTGATCACTGCCACCATGTGGGTGAGAAAGTGGGCAGGAAATTGAGGGGGCAGAAGGTGGACAGACGGGGTGGTGGTGGAAGGGCAGCAGGAGGAGCATGGAGGAAATGGGCCAGTGGCAGCATTGCATGAGCGAGCAAGAGATGGAGGGCTGGCAGAAGTATGTGAGTGAACACTGTGGCAGAATAAAGAGGGCTGGGCTGGGTAGGGAGTAGAGTTGCCAAGACTCCCTCATTATAAGGGATGGACCTTATTTGAGGGCCGGAAATCTCGCTCTTCATATGGCTGGCAGATGTCCCTTATTATAAAGGCTGGAAAGCATTTCCTTTTATACAGACTGAACAAGAGACCAAAAAGCCCCCATATTTTGGGGTGTGAGCCCTTCATAAAGATAGAAATGTGACATCATGTCATTTTTAGAATGTGGACAAAATGTTAATCTTACGGAGAAGCACATGGTGAATTTAATAGAAATCAATATTTCCATTGGTAATTAGGTAGAACAAAAGCTTGTTAATAACTACGTCCTGTTTGACAACCTTGCCTATTATGAATTTCTACTGTACTTTATTTCTGTTTTGAAACTCTGGCAATGATAGTAGGGAGTGAGCTGAGGCAGCAGTAGTGGAACCCTATTAGTGTGAGGGGGACACCAGCATATTGCACCAGCCCTGCCAAATCCTGATGTCACGTCACTCTGCTTGCTGACAAAGTCAGCTGTGTTCATTAATCTCAACCCACTTCATTCAGTGTATGGCAGTGGCTCTTAACCTTTTCTTCACCAGGGACCCCCTTTAAATCTCTTTTCTTTCTGTGGACACCCAAGATGACATCATCATCATCATCATCATCATACCTGAACACTGAACCATTAACAAGTACACGTTCCATTAAACCTTTCCTCAGAGGTGCTGGAGGGGGAGGAAAGACTTTTCTCCTGCATCTTCATGACAGTTTGCCACTAGAGCAGATTGAATGGTAATGTCCAGGCCCAGCCAGCCAGCCAGCTAGCCTATGCCTTGGCTCCTGTCATGTGGCTGCTCTACTGAAGGGAGGAGGTGGGTTGAGCAACCTTCAAGCCCTTGTGGACCTCTGCTGTCACTCAGTTGCTCAGACTACCTCCTCCCCACAGCAGAGTTCACACATGACAGGCAATGTGCAGGCCCAGACAGCCAGCCTTTGCCTTGGCTCCTGTCAAGTGGCTGCTCCACTGTGGGGAGAAGATGAGCAGGCTTCAAGCCTTCGTGGACCTCCTGTGAGGCCATCACATCCTTCTCAGGGTCCACAGACCACAGGTTAAGAATGACTGGCGTATGGTATTTTGCCTCAGCTGGCAGTTTATTATGCATGCGCTTGGCTGGGAAGGTGTAATCTTCTGAGAGGCAACTGAAATATAAAACATGACCAAGACTGATCATTACTTTAACAGTGGTTTCAGTTTGTTTCATAAATTAATACAACTTGTAGTAAAAGTGGACCTCCACCCTTAAACAGGAATTTATTGAAGGATGTACTCAGTGGATGACATTTAGAAACTCATTTGCAACAATAAAGAAGAAAGAAAGAACCTGGGAACTGAGACTCACAAAATGAACTGAGTGCATCTTTTATTATGAATTTGTAGAGGAGCCTCCAACTTCATATTAATATTATTATTAGTCTTAGTAGTCCTGTTAGTCTTTGTATTTATTTATTTCCCTGTTTATTATGACTGGAGCATTGTTGTTTCTAACATTAAGGAATTGCATGACTTCTCTTTTTTTAAAAAAAAAAGAAAATATTAACAGTGGTAATTAACAAAGCAGTAGTTGAGTGGTAGCATAGTCACCTTATAGTAGATGAGCTGAATAACATATTAACTCTGATGAGAAGCTGAACAGGGCAAATAAAGTTAAAATAAAATATTTTCTAGTTAAAATAAAATATTTAATCTTTAGGTTTTTTGTAGTTTTTTTCCAGGCTGTGAGGCTGTGTTCTAGAAGAATTTATTCCTCAGGAATAAACTCTTCTAGAACACAGCCGCACAGCCCAGAAAAAAACCTATGGATGCTGACCGTGAAAGCCTTCAGCCTCATATTTAATCTTTATCCCTGAAGGAAATGTACACATTGCTTTCTCTGATTCCTGTTGCTTCCCCTTGATTTACTCCATATTTTCTCCTGTGAATCAGATTACAATGCATCACTTGGAAGGCAAACCATGAAATTCTCATACATATTGTTTTTTCATCACTAAAACACAACCTGATGGCAAACATTTAAAATGACGCCACAAGAAACACTGGTATATGATGAAATATTGTTGCTGTTATTCTTTACTTCTCTTACAATGCATGTGGCCATTCTACATGATTTCTCTTTTCCTGTTGATCTGCACAAAAATTCTGTAAGGTAGGTTTGACTCACCACTATTGAGTTACCTTAAGATTTGTAACCAAGCAGAGATTTGAACTTGACTCTCCCTTTTGCAAGTCCAGTGCTCTTAATTATTATGCTACGCTGGCTCCCTCAATCAATGCTTACTACATAAATGATGTCAAATCTGATATAGACTAGTAGAAGAACCAGTGCAACATTTTGTATGCTTAATTTTCAAAATATGAAAATATGCCCAATGCTCTTAATTTTCAAGTTATATAAATTTGCATGATATAGAAATTAAGCTCCCCAGGTTTAGGTAATTGGAGACTAAGGACTTTTTCAGACACGTCAAAAATAATGCAAGCAGCCTCGTTGCGTTGTGAGGCTGCTGCGCTGCAGAGCGTCGGTTTCGGATGATGCTCTCCCCTGCCAGTACTGTTGCGGTACCGCGGGGAGATTTGAGCGTCATATTTCGTTGGTTTTTAATTACGATCAACTTTCGTGCTTAAAAATCAACGAAATATGACGCTCAAATCTCCCCGCGGTACCGCAACAGTACCGGCAGGGGAGAGCCTCATCCGAAACCGACGCTCTGCAGCACAGCAGCCTCGCAACATGGCGAGGCTGCTTGTGTTATTTTTGACACGTCCGAAAAAGTCCTAAGTAAATGGAAGACGACAGCCCTTTCCTCAGCATGCTTCATACAGAAAATGGCAGTGCTGTTGCACCATCATTTCAGACCCTGCCCTTAATGGCCTCACAGGGATGGGGGGAGTATTTATTTATTTATTTATAATTGTAATACTCTTTAAAAACATGGTAAGGAATCCTGCCTGCATTTGCATGTCTCCTGCACATGCAGATGAGTGGGGTGCTAGATTTATGCTGTTATATCCTGCCTTGATGGCACCCCTTCTGACAGGTCCCAAATACTACTTTTCAGATGACTAATGCTACATCAGGAATGGGCATTTCTGGCCCACTAGATTCTGGACTACAACTCCGATTGACCCTAGCTTGCTTAGCAAATGGTGAGGGCTTATTGGAGTTGTAATCCAAATAAATCTGCAGGACCACAGTTGCCCAGATGATTAATTGATTGGTTAGCAGACAGATGGACAAATGATCATACAGTGTTTCTAAATGTAAACAATACACAATTAGTGCTTCTCAATTTCAGTACAGAGGAATGCAAATGTTACAGCACAGGTTTTCTGGCAATGGTGAAAAAAGCCTGTCATTCAGCTACAACTCCTTGCAAAATTTCAGTGGGTAAGTTTTGCATGATGTTACACTTTCAGATGGGACATTGTTCTCCTAGCTGGGAATGGCTGGAACATGTCCAGAGTAGGGTGACCGAAATGGTGGGAGGTCTGGAAGTCATGCCCTGTAAGGAGCAACTTAGGGAGCTGGGTATGTTTAGCCTGGAGTAGAGATGTTTAAGAGGGGACATGATAGCCATGTTTAAATATTTGAAGGGATGTCATACTGAGGATGGAGCAACTTTGTTTTCTGCTGCTCCAGGGACTAAGACACAGAGCAATGGACTCAAACTACAGGAAAAGAGATTTCCCCTAAACATTAGGAAGAACTTCCTGATGGCAAGAGCTGTTCAACAGTGGAATGCACTGCCTTGTAGTGTGGTGGAGTCTCCTTTGGAGGTTGTTAAACAAAGGCTGGATGGCCATCTGTCGAGTATGGTTTGATTGTATATTCCTGCATGGCAAGGGGTTGGACTAGATGGCCCTTGTGGTCTCTTCCAATTCTATGAGTCTATTATTCTATGTTACACAGAAGAGTGAAAAATATTGTTGCCTCTGAATGGGTCTGGCAGTTTTAGACTTGGATGATGATGATGATGATGATGATATCAGCGCATCTTGTAGTTCACCTCCCTCATTCTCCTTTTGGTTATATTGATGTTGCAACCCCCACTTCTGTCTTTCAAAGAAGACTGAAATAATTTTCCACCTAGGTCAAACTTAATAATAATTATGTTTGGCTCAGGATTAATAAAGTACATCAATAAAAATCACACAAAAATGTGTATTTAAGTATGTATTTATGGACCTAATTTCTCTTCCCATGGTGTGTCCTATTTTCCCTTGCAATAAACATTTTTAGATTTGATTTTAAAATGCATTTGGATACATCCATGATTTAAGAACTGTGTTGCACAATACAGAATAGCACAATATCTAGTGAATTTCTAATAGGGTTACCAGGAATCCCAATTTTGTATGGGACATCCCATATTTGTGGTCCTTAAGTCCTATCAGGGTGATATAGGATGCCCCAATTCCTATCAGACTGACCCCTGAGCATTTGTATGTATGGAGTAATCAAGCCTTACATTTAAAAAATGTTAAAGAAGAGGCCCATTTGCTGGGATCATGGCTGGCATGGCCCCAGTCTTCCTCCTCTCTGATCAGCAGGGCTGACAGTTAGCAGCAGAATAAAGTTCTCATCTCACAATGGCTGTCTTACCATCACAAGATTTGCAATGGGGGGAAGGTGAGGAGTTCCCAAAAAATCTGAAGTCTTACGGGAGTCCTGGGGCTTTGCAAGAGGCCCTCCTCTTGTGAGACTGGAGGCAGCCTTATAAAGGCTTTATCATATGATGGGATAATAGCACAAATGGGTTCCCATGATCACATGATGTTGTCATCCTCCCATGGTCTGTGTATGCTCCACCCATTGATTACATGTACAGTAACTTTTCATTGACTGGCAAAAGCCATGAGTAGCCCTCAATATCGCTCTTTTCACAGTGTTGATGAGCGTGTGAAATCATGTCCTGCTGTAATTATGCAATTCCAGCATGAATGGGCAGTCCTACTTCCCCCTATCCTTTCTCAATGAGAACACATAATTAAACTTCCAGGGGAGAACATGAAGAAGACCGACAGGATGCTGTTTTAATGTCTTTGCTTGGTATGTTTCTATGTTTGTTTAAGTGTTTATTTGTGAAGTTCTTTCATTATATATTTGTTTTTGGTGTTTCTTTTTAACTGTCATGGCTGCACCCTATGGCACCCTAGGATTTTCAGTTTAGGGAGGGCATTTAGGATTCTCTGCCAGAGAGGTCCTCTGCTGCACCCCCAAACTATAAACTGTAGGATTAACTAGGATGCAGCCATGACAATTAAAGTGGGATCACAGTGCTATAATTGTGTAGTGTGGAAGGGGCCTGAATGAAGTCCAAAGGTTTCTCTATATTGGCCAATATCTACAATCAATGGTAAAAAGATTGATCTATGAGTTAGGAGGTCCCCAGTTCATACCTTTCTTATTTGAATTTATTAGATGACTTTCTCTCATCCTTTCCAGCCTCCCCTGTCAACAATATGGGGGATACTGATGCTGGATTTCATAGAATCATAGAATCATAGAATCATAGAATTGCAGAGTTGGAAGAGACCACAAGGGCCATCCAGTCCAACCCCCCTGCCACGCAGGAAATCACAATCAAAGCATCCCCGACAGATGGCCATCCAGCCTCTGTTTAAAGACCTCCAAGGAAGGAGACCCCACCACGCTCCGAGGGAGTGCGTTCCACTGCCGAACAGCTCTTACTGTCAAAAAGTTCCTCCTAATGTTGAGGAGGAATCTCTGTTCCTGGAGCTTGCACCCATTGCTCCGTGTTCCAGTCTCTGGAGCAGCAGAAAACAAGCCTGCTCCATCCTCAGCGTGACATCCCTTCAAATACTTAAACAGGGCTATCATATCGCCTCTAAACCATCTTTTTTCCAGGCTAAACATACCCAGCTCCCTAAGTCTCTCCTCATAAGGCATTGTTTCCAGACCTTTCACCATTTTAGTTGCCCTTCTCTGGACACGCTCCAATTTGTCAATATCCTTTCTGAATTGTGGTGCCCAGAACTGGACACAGTATTCTAAGTGAGGTCTGACCAAGGCAGAATAGAGTGGCACTATTACTTCCCTTGATCTAGACACTATACTTCTATTGATACAGCCCAAAATTGCATTGGCCTTTTTAGCTGCCGCATCGCACTGTTGGCTCATGTTCAACTTGTGGTCTACTAGGACTCCTAGATCCCTTTCGCACGTAGTCTCATTCAGCCAGGTCTCTCCCATCCTATATTTATGCATTTCATTTTTCCGCCCTAAATGCAGTACTTTACATTTCTCCGTATTGAATTTCATTTTGTTAGCTTTGGCCCAGCTCTCCAGTCTATCCAGGTCATTCTGAATTTTGATCCTGTCCTCTAGGGTATTAGCTACTCCTCCCAATTTGGTGTCATCTGCAAATTTGATAAGTATGCCCCTAATTCCCTCATCTAAGTCATTGATAAAGATGTTGAATAGCACTGGGCCCAGGACAGAACCCTGTGGCACCCCACTGGTCACATCTTTCCAAGACGAAGAGGAGCCACTGCTGAGCACCCTTTGGGTTCGGCCGGTCAACAAATTACAAATCCATTGAACAGTTAACTTGTCTAGCCCACATTCTACAAGCTTGTTTGCAAGAATGTCATGGGGAACCTTGTCAAAGGCCTTACTGAAATCAAGGTATGCAATGTCCACAGCATTCCCTTCATCTACCAAGCTGGTAACTTTATCAAAAAAAGAGATCAGATTAGTCTGGCATGACTTGTTTCTCTGAAACCCATGCTGACTTTTTGTGATTATGGCATTGCCTTCTAAATGTTCACAGACTCTCTGTTTAATGATCTGTTCTAGAATCTTCCCTGGTATTGATGTCAGACTAACTGGACGATAGTTGTTGGGATCCTCTTTTTTCTCCTTTTTGAAGATGGGAACAACGTTTGCCCTCCTCCAGTCTGCTGGGACTTCTCCTGTTCTCCAGGAGTTCTCAAATATTATTGCCAATGGCTCTGAGATTATATTTGCCAGCTCTTTTAATACTCTTGGATGTAGTTCATCTGGTCCTGGAGATTTAAATTCATTTAGATTAAGAAGGTATTCCTGTACCACCTCTTTACTTATTTTGAGCTGGATTTCCCCTATTGTGTCCTCTGTTCCATTCTCCTCAGGTTGGTCCTCCTTTTCCTTTTCTGAAAACACTGAGGCAAAGAAGGTGTTGAGTAATTCTGCCTTTTCTCTGTCCCCTGTTAGCATTTTGCCATCTTCTCCACATAGAGGCCCTATCATTTCCTTCTTCCTCCTTTTGCTGCGGACATACCCAAAAAAACCCTTTTTATTGTTCTTAACCTCCCTAGCAAGCCTGAGCTCATTCTGCGCTTTAGCTTTTCTGACTTTACTCCTACACGTGTTCGCTATCTGTTTGAATTCTTCTTTGGTGATTTCCCCCCCTTTCCATTTCCTATACATGTTCCGTTTAAAACTTAGCTCCATTGAAAGTTCTTTAGTCATCCATCCTGGTTTCTTGAGACACCTCCCATTTTTCTTCCTCAATGGTACTGTTTGAAATTGTGCCTTCAGTATCTCCCTTTTGAGAAAGTCCCATCCGTCTTGAGGTCCCTTCTCTTTTAGTATTCTTGACCATGGGATCATCCCCAGTATTTCCCTGAGTTTATTGAAATCAGCTCTCCTAAAGTCAAGAATGCGTGTCTGACTATGCCTGGCTTCTCCTTTCCATTGTATATCAAACTCCAGGAGAACATGATCACTCTCACCTAAGGATCCCACCACTTGCACCCCATTAACAAGGTAGTCTCTGTTGGTTAGGATCAGATCTAAAATAGCTGACCCCCTTGTTGCCTCTTCCACCTTTTGGACCATGAAATTGTCTTCCAGGCATGTAAGGAATTTGCTAGACCTTGTAGTTTTGGCTGAGTTAGATTGCCAGCAAATATCAGGATAGTTGAAGTCACCCATCACTACTACATCTCTCCTTTCTGCATGTATGTTCATCTGTTCTAGAAAGGCAACATCCAATTCCTCCGTCTGATTTGGGGGTCTGTAGTAGAGTCCCACAATAACATCCCTGTTGTTTCCCTCCCCTTTAATTTTTATCCAGATGCTCTCCACCTGGCTTCCAGTATTGATGTCATGGATCACTTCACTGGTGTAAATATCCCTGACATATAATGCTATTCCTCCTCCTTTCCTGTTTGGCCTGTTTCTCCTATAAAGGTTATACCCCTCTATTCCTACATTCCAATCATGAGACTCGTCCCACCAGGTTTCAGTAACGCCTATTATATCATATTTGTTTTGTAGTGCAAGGAGTTCTAGTTCATCTTGCTTATTTCCCATGCTCTGTGCATTAGTGTAGAGACATCTGAGACCATGTGTTCCCTTTACTTGCTCCCTGTGCAAGTTTTTTTGCCTCCCACTGTTGGGTCCTTGCGCTGTTCACCTTGTTCCCTCTATGACAGTTTGACTATTTTCTCCAGCCCTTTTGCCTTCCAGAATACTGTCTCCCTCCCCCATTTGACTCAGTTTAAAGCCCTCCTGATCAAATTCTTGAGACTGTTGGCAAAAATGTTTCTTCCAACTGTTGTAAGATGCACCCCATCTCTTGCCAGAAGTCCCCCCGCATGGAAGCGCAGTCCATGATCCAAGAATCCAATTTGTTCCCGGCGACACCATCTACGGAGCCAGTTGTTTACGTCGGCTATTTTCCTCTCCCTTCTTGGACCATGCCCTTCAACTGGCAGAAGAGACGAGATGACCACCTGTGCGTTCATTTCTTTCAGCTTCCTCCCCAGGGCCTCATAATCTCTTCTGATCTTGGGAAAGCTGTGCCTTGCAGTATCATTGGTTCCCACATGGACCAAAAGGAAGGGGTAATGATCTGTAGGCTTGACGAGTCTTGTCAGCCTCTCGGTCACATCACAGATCTTTGCCCCCGGGAGACAACACACCTCCCGAGTTATCTTGTCAGGCCCACATACCACTGCTTCTGTACCCCTCAGCAAGGAGTCCCCCACCACCACCACACGCCTCCGCTGAGGCTTCGCAGCTGCTGTTCCTTGCGGTGGTCCTCTCAAGGTCCCCTGCTCTACCCCTGAAGTCTGTCCATGCTGTTCTTCCTCGTTGTCCTTGATAAGGGAAAGGGCTTCGAATCGATTCTGTAGCTGCAAGCTGCTGGAAGAATCCCTGGATTTTCTTGTTCTGTGTGTGACATTCCTCCAGCTGTCTACTTCCTGTGTCCGTGAAGTGACCCTCTCCTCCACAGCCACTTCCTCTGTGCGGTCCCCATCCAAGACTGTTCGTTCTGTTCTGTCCAGGAAAACCTCTTGCTCACGAATCTGTTGAAGTGTAGCTACCCGTGTCTCCAGCTGCTGTACTTTCTCCTCCAAGAGGGCTACCAGCTTGCATTTGGTGCATGTGAAGTTCTCCACGTCTGTAGACAAGAATACAAACATCGCACATGTGTTGCAAGTGACTGCTGCAGTCCCCTCAGTGTCCATGATGAGAGCTTTTAGGTAATCTAAGAACTCTTAGTTAACGCTGAGAATGCTAAGCTGTACTTTTAGGTCTGCTGTATTTTTGTTTGGTTACTGAAATTCGCGCGCCGTTAGGCGCTTGCCTCTGGCTCTTGAGGGTAAAAGGGGAAGGTCAGAAGTTCAAGCCCCTCAGCAACAAGCAGCCTCTCCCAACAGTTTTTTAAAAAATTCAATCTCCCCAGTCAGAATGGCTGTTCAGAAGTTGCTTCCTTCTTCTCCCTGGCAGGAAACTGGCAGGAAACTTGCTGTCCAGAAGCTGCTCTCCTTCTCTCTGGCAGGAAACTGGCCTGGAAAGCCTCTGCAAGGACTTATATAGAGCTAGGCTCCCAGCTCCACCCCCTAATGACTCACAGGTGTGACTCACAGGTGTGACTCACAGGAAGGCTCTTGAGGGTAAAAGGGGAAGGTCAGAAGTTCAAGCCCCTCAGCAACAAGCAGCCTCTCCCAACAGTTTTTTAAAAAAATTCAATCTCCCCAGTCAGAATGGCTGTCCAGAAGTTGCTTCCTTCTTCTCCCTGGCAGGAAACTGGCAGGAAACTTGCTGTCCAGAAGCTGCTCTCCTTTTCTCTGGCAGGAAACTGATTTCCTTATAAGCTTGTTGTACCACAAGATCGGTAATACATATGCACCACTCAGAAGCCCTGGGCAAATATTAAATATTGCTATTAGTTAAATGAAAGCCAAGGCCATTTTCTGAATCAAAGACCTTGTAGGGTGCATCTGCACTGTGGAAATAATGCACTTTGACACCACTTTAACTGCCATGGCTCCATCCTACAGAATCCTGAGATTTGTAGTTTGGTGAGGCACCAGCACGCTTTAGCAGAGAAGGCTAAAGACCTTGTAAAACTATAAATCCCATGATTCCATAGGATGGCACTACAGCACTTAAAGTAGTATCAAACTGCATAATTTCTACAGTGTAGATGCACCAGAATTGCAGAGTTCCAGTCTATCTGCCAAATTGTGAGAAAGGACTAGGGCAATGGATGTAAAAAAGCCAGGCCTCACAGGCACAAAGCGCTTGTGCTTCTTCATTAGTTTCTCCCACCACTTGGGGCTTCCCTGTTTTAAGTTTTTCTACAATGCTTCTAGGAGCTGGAGGGAGTGAATTCTCCCTGCAACAGCAATATAGTGTTGTCCCTGTTATTATGCAAAGTATTTTGGAGTGGCTTGGTCTGGAAAGGGTAACTAAGACCCATTAACTTTAACAAACACTTGCTCCTGATGGACATGAAAATGTGAAAATCAGCAAATCAACCCATTTGTTGATATGAGTTAACAGAACTACCTATATTTCCAAATTCTCCCAGAACTGATATGATGAGCACCTGCATTTCAAAGGCTATTTCTCATCAGTTAGCTAAACTAAAAGATTATGACATACCATGGTTACTAAATGATCTTCATTGTGAACTAGGATTAGAATAGATTCTTCCAAATCCACTGCTCTAACCATTCTAGCACTCCACCTGCGACTGAAATATTTCATCACCATTAACTGTTAATTGAAACCAACTGAAAAATGTGTGGCAATCATTACCCAGAGCAGCTGTCCATGAAACCAATACTGTAGGAAGGAATTCATTTAGCTTTGGTGCTTCCTCATAAACACACCAGAGAGCAAGTGGAAAAGGGCAAGCCATTGCATTCTGGCTTTAATCTCACCCCCACCACTCCCTGACCCATACATTTCTGCCTGTGGAGTAGCCAGAAGCAGAAAGCAGAGGCAGGAAAATTTACCTTAAAATTTTGCAGGCAACATAAATTTCAGATCCCTGTTCCCAAACAGCAGTATCAGGGCTTGTGTTTGTCCCCAAATGCAAGGTGTGCATGCTGAGGTGCATTTTATGAGCAGATGACTGATTTAAGAAGGACTTGGCTGCCATCCTGGAATCAGCAATAAATTTCTTAACTATTAGAAAGACCACATTCTGCAAAATTAATAAAAGTTATTTACAGACCTCAAGCTCAGCTGGAGATCTGAATCATTCAGCTTTCTCCAACACTAATTTTTACTAGGTTGATCTAATCTGGTTGTTTTTATTAACATCCCCCTGTATTATCAATATTTCCCTTTGAGTTGTTTCTAATGGCAGGAAGAGCTAAACCTGCTGAGGTCCTTGCGGGCCCAGACCGTACCACCCCTCCGCCCCTTGAATGATACACAGACACAACTTATTCTATAACTTGTATTGGTTACATATTCGGAATACATGGGTTAAGTACCGGTTAGTAAGCAAGAAAATACATGTTGAGGTAGATACAATTAATGATATGAGGTAGATCAAATTATGATATGGCAATAAATTGGCCGCAACTTGCAAGCTGGAATGGTTGGCGGCAATGTATGGGTCGTGATCTCCTTCTTGCCCACCCATGTGGGCAACGGCGGATTGGTCCATCCCAATCCCTTCTCCTGGAGGACAGAGTCATTGGCCAGGCATCCACCCGACTCTCTCTCCTCCCCTGGAAACAATTGCATGTTAACAACATGGGAGAGGCCTCCCTTGAACTTGAACTTGAACTTGCCCTTGAACTAGTACTTAATGGAGGCCCCTCCTATTCCTGCCTCATCACGACCCAATACATCCACCACCAAGGCGATCCCCCATGGGAACTGCCTTCCACCAACCATTACCCCATCAACAGGCAGGCCTACTGGTCTTCCTGGGCCTTTTGCTGCCGGGGCCATGCCCTCCCAGGCTGTATGTAGTTGACATATGCCCTGGAACGCCAACGTCCGATTCTCATGATGGACTCCGGAGACATGCCCGCCTCCGCTGCCATAGTAGCTGCCCCTATACGAAATGAATGGCTGCCAAATTCTTCTGCCGGCAACCCCAGCCGCCGGACTGCCATCTTCAGCATGCTCACAAATTGGAATCTGGTGAGCGGAACCCCATCCCCGTGCCTGAACAGGGGACCCCCATCACTGCGCCTTACTTCCATGAAGGCCTTCAAGCTTGCCCAAGGGCATGGGGTCGGGCCCTCCAGCCTCCTCAAATGCAGTGTGGTCCCTCGGCCATGCTGATCCGCCTTCAATCGCCTGATGCGCAGGGCTAGACCGTTGGTGCCCATGGTGATGTCGCTCCACTGCAGAGCCCTGTCTGATTTGTCTGTTTTGGAGGAACACACCACTTCCCCGACCCGCAGCGCCCCGAAGAACGCGATCGTGAATGCCACCCCGAAAAGCAGCGCCTCGTATTTGGAGTGGCATATGGCCGGCAGGAGGGCTACCAGCTGACCCAGCATTACATGTGACACCGGGCACCTTGCGTCTGGCGCCCTTGGTGTCGCCCTCCTCCATCCCTCCATTGCTTTTCTTCCCAAGAAGGAGTCGCAAGGGTCCCCAAGCCCCGCTGCTTTGCTGAAGAACGAAATGCCGGCCGCCCAGCCAGCTATGGTCCTAGGCGCCATCCCTCCGTCTTTCAGGGAGGCCAGGTAATGCAGCACCTCCCGCTCCGATGCCGGTCCTGCTGTCCCATAGCCATGCCTCTGCTGGAATGCCAAGAACTGGGATGCTGCCCTCTCGTAACAGGCCTGTGTGGACGGTGCCAAGGAGTCCGCTACGCCCTGAATCACAGTTCACTCCCAAGGCTCCAGAGGTCTGCTGGGAAAGGTACTGCTGTGACGTCCGCCCCCGGCGCCAGCATACGGAACCGTTCCTCCTGAAACCGAGATAAGGCATCTGCGATCTCGTTATCCACGCCCGGGATGTGCCGAGCGTGGAAGCTGATGTTGGCCTCCAGGCAGGTTAGCACAAACCGGCACACAAGCCGCATGACCCTTTCTGACCTGGAGGACTGCCTGTTGATAATCCTTACCACTGCTTGATTGTCACACCAGAAACAGACCTTCTTATCCCTAAATTCCCCACCCCACAACGTGACGGCTACCAGGATGGGGAAAAATTCTAAGAATGTGAGGTCTCTGGTCACTCCCGCGGATGCCCACTCGGGTGGCCATGGCTGAGCGCACCAATGCCCTGCATAAAAAACCCCAAAACCCAGGCTGCCTGCCGCGTCTGAGTGGACCTGAAGTCTGCCCTCCAGCTCCATGCGCCCCTGCCAAGTGGTGACACCGTTGTGATGCTGGAGTAAAGATAGCCACACCCTCATGTCCTCCTTTTTGCCTCTTGTGAGGCGAATCCAGTGGTGCGGTGCCCTGACCCCCCCAGTGATTCTGGCAATGCGCGCACAAAAGGCCCTCCCGGGGGACACCACCCTGCACGCAAAGTTCAGGTGCCCCAATAGATACTGCACTTCAGTGTGGCTTTCTCTTTTTCCAGGAGCCCGGCCAGCAACACTCGCAAGCCATCGATCGTGGGCCGCGACAGAGTGCCTGGTTGCTGCCTCCGTCGCCGCCCTGCTTCTGGGCCAATCCCGGCCCCGCACAGCCTCTTGTAGGCCGCTTTCCCGCCCTCCCGCGAACCAATCGGGGAGAAGCAGGCCCGCCCCCATTGGTTTGCTCCTTCCTCCTCCCTCCCTGCCGCAAAGGCTGCTGGGAGGAAGATGTCAGGGATGATGGGAGTTGTAGCTCTTCACCTCTGGCTCAAACTCACCACCTTGTTATGCAGCAGAGCCAACCAGCTTAGATCAGTGGTTAATGCTTTCCTCCAAAGCAGCAGAGTTCCAGAGAATAGGCTGAAGATCCTGACAAACTCTCCAAGCCTTCTCACTCTTCTCCAGGTGTCTCCAAAACGTCTCCAGGATTCACACAGGCAACTCAGTAGTTTTATATATAAAACCTACTTTTATTCATCTATATAAATATACTATATGGTCAACAAATCACAATCTCTACACACTACTCCACAATATCTCCAAACTATTCCACCTCTACTCCACCACAATACATTGGCAAACATTGCAATTTTATAGCCATTGTTTATCACCACCCACTAGTTAGTTTCCACCCAGTGGGTGTGTACTTCCATTCTGATTGGTCCACATAGTTCCACCCATGCTTAAGACCAACCCATGTATTTCAACATTTCACCTTGTACACTTAATGATTCTCAGGTGTTTCCAATCTGCATTCAGTACCTCTGTCCTTGGCTCTCAGGCCTTCTAGATTACATTAGCAGTTTCACCTGTGTAGCCCCATAATTGCTCTTGCTTAGTCATTGTGACTTTCACATACATATTTTATTTCTTTCACTGTATGTCCCATGTTGCATTTTCCTTAACAATCCCCTCCGAAATAAAATATTGTATGTGTCTTACAATGTCATTCCAACCATTTGTGTCAGCCTTTCATGTTTTTCTGCTGTCAATGCTTTTGTGAACAAATCTGCTATGTTGTGTTGTGTTTCTATATATCTCAATTCTATTTCACCCTTCTGAACCATGTCTCGCACATTTTGATATCTTACACCAACATATTTTGTTCTGTTCTTCAAACTTTCAGTTTCAGCCATCGCTATGCATGACTGTGAATCTTCCAGAATTTCCACTGGTATCTTGTAACTTTCATTTAAATCATTTAGCAATTGCTTAATCCATTGTACCTCATTTACTATCTCATTCAAAGCAGCGAATTCTGCTTCCGTTGTGCTTAACGCTACATTAGTTTGTTTTCTACTTCTCCAAACTATTGGACTTTCACTATATTTAATTATCATTCCTGTAACTGACTTCTTGTCTCCTAATTCTGATGCAAATGAACTGTCTACATAACAATCTAGATCTGAACTATTGTTTCTTATAATCAATTTCCTATCTAAGGTTCCTTTCAAATATCTCAATAAATGTTTTACCGCTGTTCAGTCTTCAATTTTTGGATCATTAACCCTTCTAGACAATACATTTACAGCATAAGAAATGTCTGGTCTGGTGTGGCAAGATATGAATTGTAAAGATCCTATTATACTTCTGAAGAGACTCTTGTCCTCAAACGCTCTAGTTGTTTCCTCAGACACAAAACCAGTTGTCATTGGAGCTCTTACTATTTTTGCATTCTGTAATCCACACTTTTCAATCAGTCTTTCAATTTTATTTCTCTGACTTAATAAACAATGTCCTTCTTCTGTCCATTCAACGCAAATACCTAAATAAGACTTTAATACACCTAAGTCCTTTAAAACAAACTTCTTAGACAATTCTCTTTTTACTGATTCAATTTCCTGTTTTGACTTTGCTGCTACACACAAATCATCTACATAAATCACTAATACTATGTCTCCTTTTGTATAAACACAAGCATCTGCAATGCTCCTCTTGTAACCTAGCTTAACTAGCTCATCATTGATGCACAGATTCCACGCTCTGGCACTTTGTTTTAAACCATACAACGCTTTCTTTAATTTATATACTCTCTGACTACCATTTTCTTCAAAACCTTGTGGCTGTTCCATAAATATTTCTTCATCCAGAACCGCATTCAAGTAAGCTGTCTCAAAATCAAAATGTTCTACAACTAAATTCCTTTTTACTGCTACAGCTAGAACCATTCTCAGACTTTCTGGCTTTGCAGTTGGAGAATATGTCTTATCATAGTTCTCATACTGCTGTTGTGCAAAACCCTTAGCCACTAACCTAGCTTTATATTTGATACTTCCATCTGGCATTTCTTTCCTTTTGTATACCCATTTACAACCAATTACTTTCTTGTCTTTGGGTCTGTCAACAATTTCAAAAACATCTTTATTTACCAGGCAACCAAACTCATTATCCATTGCATCAAACCATCTTTCCTGTTCTTCACTAGAATAACTTTCCAATTCTTCAAAACTTTCAGGCTCTTCTACTGCTAAACAAGCTCTTGCCTTTGTCACAACAAACCTATCTGGAGGCTTTCTAACTCTATGACTACGCCTGGGAATAAAATCTGCTGTTCTGTCTCTTTCATCCTCACTTTCTCTACTAGGAGTTATAGTTCTATGACTAAATCTCTTGTCTTCAGTCATTCGAGTAGTAGTAGGCCTAGATGCTATCTCCTCATCGGAAGAACTACCACTGCTGCTAGGTGATGCTTCCTGCTTAACTGAAACCCCTCCGTTTCCTGAAGTTGGTTCAGTTTGTGCTTCTGGCTCATTTGAACTCCCTAACCTCAAAAACACTTCTTTATTGGCATGCAGTTTGTCCCAACCAGCATGTCTCTCAAAATTTGCAGACCTAGAATACTGCACTTGTTTTCCACCCAAATGAAACTTGTAGCTATTTCCAGAATACCCCAAAAACCTAAGCCTTTTGCTTTTGGGTTCTCCTTTTCTCCTGAAACAAGCAGGTGTGTAAACATGAGCAAATTGTCCAAAAACCCTTAAGTACTTGTAATTTGGCATTCTCCCATACAATACCCTGTAGGGAATGTCTTCAATTTCTGAATGGTACAATCTGTTACTGATATGTACTGCAGTCAAAGTTGCTTCTGCCCAAAAACTATCTTTCACCCCTGCATCTGCCATCATACAAGCAGTAATTCTTTTTATATCTTGTATTTTCTTCTCTGCTAACCCATCCTCACTAGGACAAGCAGGGTTTGTAGTTTCATGCCTTATTCCCACCTTTTGAAACCAGTTAAACAATTGATTATTTAAAAATTCTCCTCCTCTATCAGTTATGATGGTGCCTACTCTGCTATCAAATTGTCTTTCCACCATTCTTACCCATGCTTTTAAACTTTGCCCAGCATCAGATTTGTTTTTCATTATTCTCACAAATGCAAACCTTGTATACCTATCAACAATTACTAGGAAATACTTGCTTCCCCCTAAGGACAAGCAATTAGCTTGGGCGACATCTGCATGTACATACTGAAATGGTCTTTGAGCAATTCTTTTTGTTTTCTTAGCTACTGGAAAAGCTCTGACCTTTACCTGTTGACATACCGTACAATCTAAGTGGTTTTTGCATTCAGTAACTTTTAAATCTGGACACATACTGATTAAATTCTTTAAACATTTGAAGCTCGCATGGCCGAATTTTCTGTGAAGCTCGTGTATGCAGTCTTTGTGGATTGGAATATTTTCTATGTTATTAGCTTCTTCAACCCTGTAGCTATCAATATTGTCCTCCAAATAATAAAGTTTGTCCTTTTTCAAACCTATGCCACGCAATTCCCCATTCAGTTTTATCTTACACATGTTCTTTTCAAAGATGACTGTGTAGTCTCTTTCTGTTAATCTGCTTACTGATAACAAATTATTTTCTAACTCCTTTACATGTAAGACATCATTAAAATTCTCTTTTAGCCCTGGAATGTACACAGTACCCATTTGATGTACAGTACTTAGCTCTTTCCCGTCAGCCAAAACTACAGCATTTACATTAGCTGATTTTCTATTACTTATTAAATTTATATCATTACACATCGAAGATGAGGCTCCTGAATCAACTAGCCATTTAGAATTTGCATTTTGTTTTTCCTTAATCATGGTTGCAACCCCCTTTTTATTACCACTGTCCCTCAAAAATGGAGGTCTGGACTGTTTCTGATACTGCCGCGGCTGCCATCTGCTCTCTGCTTGCTTGTGTCTCTCAGCTGCAAAATGTTTACAATGTCTCTGCAGATGACCAATCTTCTTACAATAAAAGCACCTCCGTTGCTCCCTTGTAGAGGCTGCTTCCTCCTGCGTTCGCCAGTCAGGAATTGTTTGTTGTTTTGGCACAGTCTTTAAGCTTGCTGAGTCACCCTGCTCAGACATTCTTCTCTGGTTCTCTTCCAGTATTCTGGCCACAATTAAATCTCTATTAAGCTCAGTTTCTGGCAGGTTTTGCAGGCTGTTCGTTATGTTGTCCCACGAAGAGTCTAGCGATTCTATTAAAATGTAGCATTGCTGCTCTTTGCTAATTTGCACTCCCCTCAGTTCAGCTTGCACAAACAAATCTTGCATTATTTTTAAATGTTCTATCACACACTGCCCTTTAGCCATCTTTTGCCTGTATATTCTTTTAGACCATAGCATTTTTGCAAAAGCAGTTGAAGGAGTGTGTAATCTCTGCAAGGTATCCCACACATCCTTGGCGGTCGCTTTATCTCTGACGTCATTAATTAAGTCTTCCTCAAGCATGAGATAAAGACAGGCTTTTGCTTTACTATCTCTCCCTTGAGTGGCTGCATCAGCATCAGCTGCCAGCCCTGTTTCAACTGTTGACCACAGACCTTCCTTTACTAGTAGAGATTGGGCATAAATCTTCCAGGTAGAGTAGTTGTTTCTATTCAATTTACTAAACTTTAGAAATTCCATCTTGATTTGTGCAGTGACTCAATTTGACACAGTCCTTCTGAGTATGCACAGCCGACCCGTCTGGGCTTAAGCAAAACACAAAATGATTTACTCACGAGGCTTATCAAGTGCAACACAAAACAGCTTGCTCTGATCTATCGTCCACAAAGCTTTCTTCCACCCTCTGGAACTTTCAGCTTCTGTGGATGCTGGGTGCTCTAGTAACTGGGCCCATAACCCTTGTCAGGGATGATGGGAGTTGTAGCTCTTCACCTCTGGCTCAAACTCACCACCTTGTTATGCAGCAGAGCCAACCAGCTTAGATCAGTGGTTAATGCTTTCCTCCAAAGCAGCAGAGTTCCAGAGAATAGGCTGAAGATCCTGACAAACTCTCCAAGCCTTCTCACTCTTCTCCAGGTGTCTCCAAAACGTCTCCAGGATTCACACAGGCAACTCAGTAGTTTTATATATAAAACCTACTTTTATTCATCTATATAAATATACTATATGGTCAACAAATCACAATCTCTACACACTACTCCACAATATCTCCAAACTATTCCACCTCTACTCCACCACAATACATTGGCAAACATTGCAATTTTATAGCCATTGTTTATCACCACCCACTAGTTAGTTTCCACCCAGTGGGTGTGTACTTCCATTCTGATTGGTCCACATAGTTCCACCCATGCTTAAGACCAACCCATGTATTTCAACATTTCACCTTGTACACTTAATGATTCTCAGGTGTTTCCAATCTGCATTCAGTACCTCTGTCCTTGGCTCTCAGGCCTTCTAGATTACATTAGCAGTTTCACCTGTGTAGCCCCATAATTGCTCTTGCTTAGTCATTGTGACTTTCACATACATATTTTATTTCTTTCACTGTATGTCCCATGTTGCATTTTCCTTAACAGAAGAAAGGAAGATGGTGGCGCCCTGTGGCTTGCCACGCGGTCACCCCCTGTCCCCCCCTGGCCAGGCTTCCAAGCCAAGCGGAGGTATGGGGGAAAAGGGGGGGCGGGCCAAGGGGACCAGAGGGTTTGGTGTCCGGATCGGGCCGCAAAACGGCCTGCCGGCCAGCAGCAAACCTGCTTCTGGTTGTTTTATTCTCCTCTCTTATTAATTTCAGGTGACTGGCTGTGCCCCTGGGCCAACTTCATATTGTATTTATGGTTTGATTTCCACCCACATTTACAGAGAGTGCTATTCTGAAAATTACTTCTGATCACAGTTCGCAGTGATGATGCATTGTTCTCATTGAAAAATTGTTCTTAAGCATTTAAGAAGAGCCCAGCTGGGTCAGACCAGGAACCCATCCTGTTCAGCTGCCTATTTTGAACAGTGACCAAACAGATGGCTCTGGGAAGCCCAAGAGCAAAACATAGGGGCAGTGTGCTTCTCCCACTCTGCTGACTGGTATTCAAAGGCACCCTCTGTGCTGTTAGAAGAGGCATAGGTAACATGCTTATATGTGGCAGCTTGGGGAGTTTATGTCATTGGGGCAGGGAATTGGCTCTGGATTTTAATCTGGACTTTAAAGGAACAATCCAAAGTGCTGAGCCCTAACACTAAAATATGTTCCACCCCGGGATAGTTCCCTTAAAGTTTTAGCCACCAACTGCCAGTATCTGTAACAAGTCACTGTCCTTTTAAAAGGGGGAGGGTGTAATGAACATTTTGGAAGCAACTGAGGGGAGCTATTTCAGTGGTGTTAACAAGTAATGGTTTCTAGTCATCCAATAACATTACTTTTAAAGGGTTTTTAAAGGCATTTTGAGAGAGATTATGAATTAAATCTTTCAAGTTTCATGCCAGGCATCTCTAAGGATTTTTTTTTTTAAGTAATGAAAAATTATGAACAAGTAAAGAACACTACAAGGAATGCAATAAATTACCTTTTTAAATTATAATGCATAATGGTGGTGGATTACTTTTTGAACACATTGTTATGCCAGATGGGAATCACTTACATTTCTCTGTTTCTAAGCTTTTCAAAACTAGTAGCTACTGACAACCCACTCTTATATGAATTTGTCTAATGCTATTCTAAAGCTGTCTACACTGGTGGCAATCTTGTGGTAGAAGTTGTAAACTACCTTAGGTTTAACTATATGCCCTGAGTGAACAAGTACTTTTATCTGTCCTGAATCTCACACATTCGGCTTCACTGGGTGACCCTGGATTCTGTAATTTTGACAGATTGGAGAAAAATCAATCTTTGTCCACTTTCTTCACACCATACATAATTTTTTACATTTCTGTCCCATCTCTCTGTAAGTACTTTTTTTTCTAAACTATAAGCCCCCCAAACATTACAATCCTTTCTCACAAGGGAATTACTCCATGTCCCTGATCATTTTTCTTGCCCTTTTCTGCAATTTTCAGCTCTGCAGTATTCCTTTCCTTGATCATTCTGAGTTAATGTGTCGTTCTATCCTCACATGCTCGTACAATGGCCACAGAACAGCAAAATACTACAATAGTACAATATCTCCATCTAGCACAGAATGTCTCTGAAGAGCAGAAGCTTTTAACCCATGGTTAGGACCTTTTGGACTATTGCTCTCATAGTCCTTTACCATTGGTCATGGTGACTGGAGTTTCTGGGAGTTGAAGTCGAAATTATTAGGGGTAGAAGACTCTCCATCTCTGCTCTGTACCACACACCCCAATCTAAACTGCTTAGGTATACTGGATGTCTACATCTGCACTGCAGAAATAATGCAGCTTGACACTGAAGTTTAACTGCAACCGCTCAGTGCTATGGAATTCTGGAAGTTGTAAGTTTTTGAGATATGTAGCCTTCTCTGTCAGAGAGCTCTGGTGCCACAACAAACTATAAATCCCAGGATTCCATAGCTTTGAGCCATGGCAGTTAAAGCAGTGTCAAACTGGATTATTTCTGCAGTGCAGATGCAGTCAATGTTAGACTACCTAGACACTCAGGTAAGTCTGAGATACTCACTTTCTCTGGTATACCTTAATTCAAAGGCTGAACATTCATAGTTACAAATCTTTTTTTTTTAATTATTCCTTTTTTTTCCAACAGCAAAAATATAGAAGAGTTAACTTCCTTTTGTGGTGTAACTTTTTAGCTATCGAAGGCTACCCCATATTTTAGTTATGGGGTAGCCTCATTAGAGAGCCACTGTGGTGTAGGGGTTTGAGCATTAGACTACTGTCCCATCTATACGAGGGGAGGGGAATATGATCTCTGAAGAAGCAGCCATTCACAGTGCTGTGACCTGTCTTAATGGACAAATGATTCCCCCTAAACTTTGCATGACCCCTAGCCAATATGGCAGACATGAGTAATTTATTTGCGCTTTTAAATCTGCCACCACCAATGTGTTTTTAAAAAAAAAAAATAGTTTACCATATTTACAAAAAGGAAAAAGAGAGAGTAAAAGATTGCTATTTTATCTCCTTACCGATCTCTTGCTTAGCCGAAAATTCAACATGGTGGCAGCAGGCACTTTCCCTGTTTGCTAGCCCTTCCCCCCCCCCCATGCTCATCCAGTCAGTCAGATTATGCTGCCTGGTCACAGCAATGCGAATATGACTGTCTTAACAATCGCACATTTGCATGTCCTATGGAGCTTTTAAAAAACTCCGAGAAAAGCTCCAAAGGCTTTGCTGAAGGAGTTTAAGGTGGATTTGGCTGCTCCCTTTTCTGAATGAGATGTATTGATGTGAATGTACATTTGGACAGATTGCCTTCCATGTGATTGCCATTTGGATTATTTTAACTGTATAGACAACACCTATAATTCTGGAGAACAGGGTTTGAATCCCTGCTCAGTCATGGAAGCCCCCTGGGTGATCTTGGGCAAGTCACAAACTCTCAGCCCCAGAAAACCCCATGCTAGGTTCTCATTAGGGTCACCATAAGTTGGAAACAACTTGAAGATACACAACAACAAAACCTCACTAAAGGGGGAGGCTGTATATCAGAGGGTTCAAATGCTGTGCCTTCTGGTGTGGTCTTGTGCTCTGTTGTGGGTGTTGAGGTAAAAACAAGTGGATGGTGCGCCAGCTACAGCCTTTCCTTTTGAGTGTCAGCTATAGGCTTTCCGGGACATGGATAACTTAGCCACAGTAGGCCATGCAGTAGTAATTTCCCAATTAGACTATTAGTAATGCACTCTATGTGGGTCTTCCTGATTGGACTACTGCAATGCATTTGGGTGGGGGGGATTCCCTTGCAGATGGCTTGGAAGCTACAGCTAGTGAAAAATGCAGCAGTAAGATTGCTGACTAAGATACCATACAGATAGCACTGGTCTTAAAAGAACAACATTGGCTGCCCATTTATTTCCGGCCTGAACTCAGAGTGCCAGTCATGACATTTAAAGTCCTAAACAGCTTGGAGCACTCAACACTCTCTTATATATACAGGTTTCTTTTCAGTGCCAGGTCATGGTATGGGTTTGTTTGTTTTTATTAAAGCCTTTGGGCCCAAATGTGCTTTTTTAAAATCTTATTTAAATTATTTATTGATTTTAATTTTGAATTTTTAAAATTGTTATTGTTTTATCTGTTTGCCACCCTGAGATCTCATGATAAAAAGGCAGGATAAAAATGTTTAAATGAATAAATGGGAAGAGTGTGTGGTTTGTACCATTGGTCAGTACCTTGTTGGAGTCCAGTGTCTTTTTTTAAAAGTAACTAAAAGTTTTAGTTACTTTTGAGAAACTGGAAAGTAAAGCATTACTTTAAAATGTGTAATAACAATGGTAACCAGCTACTTCTGGGTTCCAGAAACTATAGCTATCCTTAATTATGAAGTTGAAGGCTTTCATGGCCAGCATTCATAGGTTTTCCTTGTTTGTTTGTTTTTCTGGGCTGTTGGTTACTCCAGATCAGATATCACAAGAGCAGCCAGACCAAGAAAAAACCACAGGAATGAAGAAAAACAGCCACCCAAAGGGAAGGTATTTTTACCATACATCAAAGGAGTCACAGACAGAATAGGGAAACTGATGAGGAAACAGTAACCTCCAAATGATCTACAGACCAACCAAGGACTTTATCACACTACCCTGTTATAATGCTATAATTCCACTTTAACTGCTCTGGCTTCCTCCTGTGGAATTCTGGGGTTTGTAGTTTAGTGAGGCCTAAGAGCTCTCTGGCTGAGAGTTCTAAATGCCCCTCCCTAAACTGCAAATCCCAGGATTCTACAGGAGGCAGCTAGAGCAGTTAAAATAGAATAATAGCACTATAATAGTGTAGTGTTACCCTCAGCGAAGGACAAAAGAGACCCTCCCACAGCCACAGGAGTTTACCGCATACCATGCAGCTGTGGACAAGTTTACATAGGGACCACTAAACACAGTGTGCAAACAGAATCAAGGAACATGAGAGACACTGCAGACTGGATCAGCCAGAAAAATCAGCAGTAGCAGAACATGTTATAAACCAACTTGGACACAAAATGTTATTTAAAAACACTGAAATTCTGGACCAGGCCAACAACTATCATGTCACAATGCACAGAAACATTATTGAAATTCACAAACACCTGGACAACTTCAACAGGAAAGAAGAAACCCTAAAAGTAAACAAAATCTGGCTACCAGTCTTGAAGAACACTAAAATCAAAACTCAACACATGCAAATGAACTCCATCCAGGGACAGGGGGATTTCCAACAGACCATGGACCATTAGCTAACCATTAACCAAACAGACACTAATCCTCCTTGGATATCTCCACCCAGAAGATAGCCATTCAAATACACAAATTTACATATCCTCTCGAACAGGGGCCCATGGTATATAAACCCCACACACTCCTACCCAACCATACTCTGACATTGCCAGATACGGGTGCATGCAAAACATCAGAAAGAAACTCTTCCAGAACACAGCTTCACAGCCCAGAAAAAAAACAAGGAAAACCTATCCTTAATTACTTTTTGAGCTCTGTCTTATGCATGGCTTCTTAAAACAAACATGCATAGGCCAGAATCCTGTTGGTTACTCTCAATTAGAGATGACCCATGGAATTGATTGTCAACACATAGGTAAATCCCATTGATTCAATAGGTTCACTCCAGTTAGAAGTAATAGTAAGGTTTTTGTGACTCACACACAGGTTTGTTAGTCAAACACACTCTGACCCAAGACAAAACAAGTAATTATCTTTAGCTTCCAGACCAGCACCATCTAGGCCATGCTTGTTTATTTCATACATACCCACTGAATTTTTTTTCTAACTGTGTGTGTGTGTGTGTGTTCCCTTCATTTTTGACCAAAGAAATCCTGCACTTTTGTCCCCTCACCCTTTGAAGCTTGAGCATCAGATCTACCCATCACCATCAAAAGAGGTTCCTGAAAGTCAGAACATTTCTTTTATGTGATTCACAATGAAGACTCTCAAATCATGCTGCTTGCTCGCAATCCAGCTTCAGAACTCACAATGTCACTTTTTAAATGTAATACATTATATAACTTGATGCAGTGACCCAAAATTAATTTGCTAGCTTTGACATCGCAAGAAAATATACTTGTTATGGCCCATGAATCCCCTCATTCTATGGTCATGTCTAGATGGGCAATTTACCCCAGCTTTTCCCTGGGCTGGAGCCCTACAGTTCAAACAATGCAGGGCTCTTGACCTGATTTGCCTCCAGACAGTCCTGACAATGTCCAAAGTGAAGCCAGGGGGAAGCTGTGGTACACCCTTTTAAAATGTTTCAAAATAACCCCCAGGAAAACCCATGTCATGTGGGAAAACCCAGATAGGTCCAGAGCAGGAATGCAGAAGTCTGTACCTCCATACTCAGCTGTATCACCAGATGCCTCCACTCCCACCACTTGTGTTGCTCTGAAGCCAGGGATGGGGCCCCCAGCACATGATCAAGGCCCCCTGCCTGTGACCAGCTTTGATCACATGCCGAAGGCCTCCTTCCTGGCTTCAGAGGGTATGATGCACAAAAGCAGCAGAGGCACCCACGAATACCGGCTAGCATGTGCACGTGGACTTCTGACCTTTTCATCATGATAATGGAAGGGTGATCCAGGCCAGCTCCAGGGCCAAAATACCAGAAGACAGAATATTCTGGCCAGTGTAAACAAGTCCTATTTCACTGATTCTCTTTTTTTCTTGCTTTTAGGGTCCTTTGGAGGGAGGAACTCCAGCTAAAAAAAATAAGAAAATGCCCTACATTTTCCATGGGGGCAGGGAGAACCCTTCAAAAGGTCCCAAGAAAGGCAGTGTAGTCTCCAGAAAGTATTAAGAAGAAGAAAGAAAACAATCCTCATTTCAGAAAAAAGTATAGATGTTATTTTTAAAAGGAATATTGTTGTACTCATGTTATACTCCAAAAGTAATGTGTTTCACATGTCATCAATTGTAATGCATTATTTCCAAGACCTGTCTAGCTTTGAACAACATTTTTGATCCATGAGTTTAAGTAAATGCCTCTCTCCCATCAATTGCAGCCTTATTTAAGCAAACATTTCAGTTTCCAGTAGGAATGGGTTCCCTCTCCATCAAATGCTCATAACTGGTCACATTCCTTTTTCTTGGCAGTGCTTCAGAGGGGGAAAATGCTGCAGTACTTTTCTAACACCTTTTTCCCCCTACATAATTTATGTTTTAATTTCTGGGTGCCTTTAATTTTTAAAGCTTTCCATCAGCTTAATTGACATGGCTTTCTTGCTGCTCCCCAGCAATAATTACAGCTACCCAGCCAGCCCTCCTTGCTTCCTTATGGCCAAACTAAACATTACATTAAGCACACATTTTTACATGCTTCCTAGAAGTATCCACTTGCTTTTCTCAGGAAAAAAAAAGATGAAGAAATCAAGATTACTTGGCATGGGGGTTGAGGGATTCAGATCTCATTCCTGCTCTGGTAAGTATTTTGGCCCATGCAACTGCTTTCTTTGAAGGGAAAAAATGGCTAGTTCTACTGAAAGCTACAAAGTACATGTAGGAGGTGTTTTTTTATATTGAGCAGATTGCAGCATAGCCCCAGTGCAACATGAACTTCTGGTACAGAACAGGACATTAAACATGCAGGCTGCTCCAGTAAAGTTATAAAGCAGAACTTATGTTTTTTATGGCAGATAATACATCTTAGATAAGAAAAATAGATAGATAGGAGATAGTTCTCTAACTTGGATGGAAGAGTCCCTAAGGCTGACTCTCATGTGTGCATGATGGCTGCTGGCTTCTTGCTTAGAAGACAAAAGGTTGTAAAACACTAAAAACTTCTTGGAGCAAAGGGGGGAGTGACCTCTGCACACAAGCAGGAAGTAAACACAGATCAGAGACACACACACATAGAGCTGTAAACAAGCATTGATGCTTCTTCACTTCTTCAACAGTACAGTCATCCCTCCGCATTTGCTGGTTTGACATCTGAAGATTCGATTATCCGCAAGTTTGCTATCGCCCAGCAGGAGCCGCAGTGCTTCATTTGTGTTCCTTAGCCCATAGTGATAGGAGAGTAGACTGAATTAACCCACCCACCCCACCATCTTGGCTCTGTCTGAACTCCTATCTCTATGGGCTAAGGAACATGAAGAGTGTGTGCCTGGAGGTTGGGCCCCACCATTGCCACCACCACATAAAGCAATGGCATATTCACATATATGGGATAGTCACAGTGTGCATATTCACACAATAGCCTCAAGCTTCAGGAAGAGGTAGCATGAAGAATTGCTGCTACCTCCAGACCCATAAGGCTGCTGCATCAAAGTGCTCACGAAAGCCTCAAGCTTCAGGAGAGGGGGGTATGAAGAATTGCTGCCACCAACCCTCCCTGAAGCCTGAGGCCACCAAGTGCACAGTCACACAATGGAGTCAAGCTTCAGGAGGGCGGGGGCAAAAAGAATTGCTCTGCCACCAACTTTCCCCATTAAGCCTGAGGCCACCACACTTTCACACAACAGCCTCAAGCTTCAGGAGGGGTAAGGATGAAGAATCACCACCACTGCCTCCTTCCCAAAGCCCAAGGCTGATTTGTGCACATTGAAACAGCAGCCTTGGGCTTTGCAAGGGTGTTGGCAGTGGTGGTGATTCTTTGTGCTTCCCGCTTCCTGAAACTTGAGGCTGTCATGTGAATGTGCATGCAGAGGCTTTGGGATGGGGCAGTGGCTGTGGGTCCCTGCTACCAGGTGTGCATTCTTTGAGCCCCTTCCCTCTGGAAAGCCCACCAGCCACCTCCACTGCCACCCAGTGTGTCCATGCTTTTTCCACTTTCGCAGGGGCCCTGTGTCCCTAACCCCCACAAATGTGGAGAGTGTCGACAGTAATACATTACTTTAAAACATGGTTGAGCAGGTGTGTTGGGGGAAGGTGCAAATTCCTCCCAAATCTCTCTATAGGCCACACACAGTCCCCACACAGCAAGCCCCAATATCTCTGTATTCCTGTGTAGTCCTTCTCAAAATAGTGACTGGAAGTGACACAACGTCACTTTCTGTAGCTATTTTGAAAGGGACTACACAGGAAAATGACAGCATTTGGAAGCTGTAGAGGGCTGAGGAGTACGGTTGGGGTATTGTCCTGTATTTTCATATGCGGAGTTCTGCATGGTGTTCAGGCAAAAATTGCCCCAAATCATGCTGATTTTTTAAAAAGAGAGGTTGAGGGCTTTGGGAGACTGATGAGGGAACTGAGGTGTCAGAAAAGTGGGGGTCCAGGGATTGCACCATGATCATTGCTGCTTTATGAGTAACTTGGCAGCAAGTTACTTTTGCAATAATGAGCTAAAATGTGTTTGCTTCCCCCCACCCTATAATAACCCCAGGGTCAAATTTGCTACTTTTCAGAGTAAACTGATAAAGGACTTTATCATATAAGGTTGCTAAAGGGAAATTTCAGCAGGATAGTAAAACATTTGGCCAGTACTTAGCAGACTACATCGTGGCAATCCTGTTGCTGCTTCACATTCTAGTTGTTACTGTTGCACCCCTTTCAACTGAAGGGAAAATCCTGTCAACACTTGCCAATGTTGCTTTGTTCTACTGCTATCCCTGGTGCAATAGGTCCCTTCACTTTAGCTCTGGGATGACTGCAGTCAGTCAGTTTTGGAATAGAAAGGGGGAGGGGGGAAATCAGGCCCCCTCATGCCATGTGACTGCAGTCATCCCAGAACTGAAGTGAAGGGACCTATTGCACCAGGGGGTTGCCAAAGGAGCACAGTCGAATGAAGAGAGGTGTGATAAACGTTTTACAACCAGTATGTTCCCATTTCCTTTAATAACATGATTGCCACAAGACATGAGGCTGGTGTGATAATGTTCAATGTTTCTGCCTGTTACTTGTTACTAGGAGTGTTCTGATTCCAAGTAATGGGGCAGAGGAGGAAAAGTCACATGCCTTGTGTTGCTTCTTTTGTGAGGTGTTGGGCAGCTAGTGTGGAGCAGGGGAGCCAGCAACAAGGAGCAAAGGCAAGAGAGAGACACGATCACCCGCACACTGACAATTAGTGACTTGGGTTAGTTGGATTGCTTTTTAAGAAAAAAATACTTTTTAAATAGTTGGTTTGTCTTTTCTGCCCTCTTCCATTCTGCCCAAATGAAAGAGACTGCCTCTGCCATCAGAAAAAGAAAGACAGAATTAGTGTAAAGGCATGGAGTGGGGCTGCGTTGCCAGGTTGGCTGCCTGGGGAAACAAGATAGACTGACTGAGTAGCTGATTCCATACACCCACCCAAAAACATCTGTGTGCTTTGGATGTGCAGCAATATGGTCTGCTATGCTGTGCTTCTGTTGGTGAATGAAGAGGAGTAGAGTTCAGGCAGGACAACAACAATATTATGATGGCCAGAGACAGAAAGTGAATGTGTAGAGGAAGGATGAACTGCCTCTGCAAGCAATTTTGCTTCTTATTTCTGCTCTCTTTCTCTCTCCCCAAATACAAAAAGTGTGGACTGGGTTTCAGCAATCACTCCTAATATCCAGAGGGAGATGGGAGTGAGTTGTGATTGTTATTCAAAGCTACAATCCTATGCATACTGAGAGTATTACTTCATTATAATTAATTCAATGGGCTTTACTTTTGTGTAGACCTAGTTGCTCTTCAAGGCATTTTGACTTGAAGATAGCCCCTAAGGCTTTCAGGGGTTTTCATGGTAAGGCTGTAAACTAAGCATTCAACTATTTTATCCTTTCAAGTGAGGTTGACTAATTTCAAGTGGGTTCTTTGCATGAAAATTGTGGTTAGGTGAATAGGATCTCAGCCTGCATTTAATAATACTCTTCCCCCTAAACCACTCCATAAAATAAAATATAAAGATGGCAGCATACTGCTTTCCCCCATCTTCCTAGAATCGTAGAGTTGGAAGGACCACAAGGGCCATCCAGTCCAGCCCTCTGACATACACACAGCTAAACCGCTCTTGAGAGGTGGCTATCCAACCTCTGTTTAAAGACTCCTAAGGCAATCTATTCTGCTGTTGAACTGCTGTTGAACAGTTATCATCACAAAGTTCTTCCTAATCTTTAGGTGAAATCTCTTCTCTTGCAATTTGAATCCATTGATTTTTATCCTAATCAGAGGAAAACAAGCATCTTCCATCTTCTATATGATACCCCTTCAGATATTTAAAAATGGCTATCATGTCACCTGTCAATTTTCTCTTCTCTGAACTAAACATACCCAACTCCCTAAGGTGTTACTCATGCGGACTTGGTTTCCAGACGTTTCAACATTTTGGTTACCCTCTTCTGAACATATTCCAGCTTGTCAATATCCTTCTTGAACTGTGGTGTCTGGAACTGGACACAGTATTCCAGGCGAGGTCTGACCAAAGCAGAATAGAGGGGAACTATTGCTTCCATCAATTTAAGCGCTATACTCCTGATGTTGCAGCCTAGAACTGCACTAGTTGGGGGTTTTTTGTTTTTTGTTTTACTGATGCATCACACTGTTGAGTCATGTCAACCTGCTGCTATTTCTGTGGTGGGTTTCATGCCATCAAGCCCCGTGCCTGCAATATTGCAGCCTTTCCCAAAGTGGGAGATGTGCATTGCTAATGGCAGGTGGGAGGAATCAGTGAGGCAGGCTATGAAAAATGTCAAATTTCCAGGGTTAAGAAGCCTTACTGTAAGCCTTACATTTCAACATGTTTTTAATGTCTCCACCCGCCCCTTCAAAAACAGGTGTAAGACTCGGTTTCTTAGATTTTCCTTGGGTTTTCTTTCCAGGCTATGAGGCTGTGTTCTAGAAGAGTTTCTTTCTGATGTTTCGCCTGCATCACTCAGTTTCTTGTTCAACGTGGAATAGAAATGTATATGATAAATGTGCATGCCACATATCACTGCTGTAACTCAATGCTTAAGGCACAGGTCACATTATATAATGGATGAGAACCAAGAGGGTTGTTTCTACTGATTGAAATACTTCTCTCAGTGAAACTGGAAGGGGGCTGTGCTTCTTTTTCCCTTTCATCTATCCCATCCATCCTCAAAACCTGTTCTGAAGGGCTGGAAAACCATCTAGAACAGGGCTTGAAACAGGTACAGAAGGCTGCAAGGTGTGGTAGGGAAAAGGAGGAAAATCATGTCCTCCTAGCAACCAGGCACTAGCACACCATTGAATTCAGACCTATGGAGATTATCAGACAGGAATGCAAAAAGTGTTCCTATCCCACAATTTCCTCTCCCCCCCTCTCTCAACCCTGTCACACCACAATAAGTAAAAGTTTCAGACCTACCTTAATTGTGCATGCCGGGCAGCCCAGGAGTGAATGGAGCTCTAACAGAGCTCCATTCACTTCCTGGAATGAAATCCTGCCTGTTCTTGCGAGAAGACAAGGGCGTGGGAAATTCAAAAATAAAATGCAAACTAATAGAGAAAAAGTGACAGCAAACACAAAAACACACTTTAAAACTTCCAAGTAAACCAAGGAAGTTTTTAAAAAGTGTGCTGTTTACCTGGGTGTCCCAATCTCACCAGGAAGTGTTCTGGCAGGGACCTCCCAGTGACAATGGAATCTCGCCAGCGAAATGGGCACCTTTTCAGTCACACGAACATCTGTGACAGAAACGGAATGGGAGATCCATTGATTACTTCTCCTGGCTGTCAATAAAAAGCAGTGTGAGCAGAATGGTAGCAGAACGGGAGCATTACAAGAGGGTAACAACGTCATCTGAAAAGGAAGCCTTTAGCAATCACCTGTCATCATGATAACACTGTTTTTAGAGCATCTAATAATCCCCTATGAGTTTTCTTTCCCTTCACCTTTGAAAACTAATGTGGGGATTGAGTTGGGAGTCAAAACTGAAACATAGGAGATTTTCAGACCTGCCAAAATGCCGGTTTGCCGCGCGAGCAGCCTCCCGAAACTGCTGCGCGGCAAGGGTCTACTTCGGACGACGCTGTGCCTCTCGCGAAACCATCCGTGTCACTTCCGTGAAGCTTGGGACTGCTCAGCGCCATATTTCAATCACGGGCAACCTCCGTGATTGAAATATGGCGCTGAGCCGTCCCAAGCTTCACGGAAGTGACACGGACGGTTTCGCGAGAGGCACAGCGTCGTCCGAAGTAGACCCTTGCCGCGCAGCAGTTTCGGGAGGCTGCTCGCGTGGCAAACCGGCATTTTGGCAGGTCTGAAAATCTCCATAGAACCGCACCCTGAAAACACACACCAAATTTATTCTGTTGTCTGATTTTTCAAGGGAGATATTGTGTTACTAACAAGCTAGCAATCAACAGTTGAGTAGGTGAATTCAACAACAACAAGCCATCAGCCAATACATCTAGTGCCCACCAAGAGAAGCTTTGCTTCAAAATTTTGTTTGCAGATGTGGGAAAACATTGCCATATGCCATGGTGTATGGCGTTGCTCCAGCTGTTTTTGGACCCAAATCAGATCCATCTCAGCATCCAGATGGACTTGCCAGAAGGCCAAAGCCAGAGTTCAGAAAAAATACTTTTGGGGATAACAACTCCCTCAGCCACCAAAGCCAGTAGCTTTTCTGAGCCCTGCCCACATTGGATCTGGTTAGATCAGATTCACTTCAGCTAGTACCAATCACCTACAATCAGATAGCACCCCTCTAGAGAGTTAAGTGCATTTATGAGGATTATCTCTTTAAAAAGAAATAGCAAGCCAATTAGGGGAAACCAACTTTAATACATTCATTATGCTTCCTTCCACCTGGAGAGAGGTGAATCAAGTACAGGTCCTTAAATGCAGTTTCATTAAGCTTATTCAGTTCTACTTTTATCAGATTATTCATGATGCATGAGGTGTATTTATTCATTTAATTAAAAAAGCTGAATATATATGGTTTAATTCTAATAACGAGGGCATTGTAGGGTCAGGCAGAGGCAGGCCTGCTTCAGTAGAGGAAAAATCTTTATTTTAGAATCTCTCTCAACTCACATTAAAAAAAAAACCCTTTGAAATGCAAAGGGACAGTATAAGAGAGATCCACACAAAATCTATCACTGTCAAGAAGAGCAGTTTGTACTTTAGTTTTGCCAACTGCTGTGCCTGGGATTCCAGTTACACAAGATGCTAGATTATAGATCTCTAAACACTGGGCAGCAAGGAGATTAAAATCAGTTACAGCTTGGCAGGAATGCTGTGCCCCTGTGGGCTGATTTTGCAACCCAAACCACTGGACCAGTTAGGGAAGCAGAATCCACCCTTATTTGGACCAATCCAAGTGCTACAAAAGTATGCAAGCTTTTCAGTTTTCCAGAATTCTTTATCAGGGCTCAAAGGTACAAAATATTGGGGTGGGTGGGTGGGAGAGATGAAGGCAGAAAAATCTAAATATTAGACCAGATGTTGTGGCCATGAAGGCTAAATTTTGGATTGTTGTTTCTTTGTTTTACCCCCCCCCCCTTTACTGCTTTTGCACTAGCCTAATGATTTTTTAGTTTTGAGTTAGTGGCATTTTTGTAGATCCTCCTGTTTTCATTGCCCATCTGTGAATTTGGGCTTTTGGTTTTGCATTCCCCCTCCCCCAAGGATCAGGATGGCTACCTTTATTTATTCATTTGTATTAATTTGTAATACCAAATTATCAGATATATGTTGGTGTTGTCAGCAAGCCAACAGTCATCAAATGTTATAATCACACATGCCAGATTCTGTAATCATACAAGTAATGCATTGATCTTCAGCAGCAGCAGCTCGTAATTTCCATGTGAGTGGGTTGTTGAAGCAGGATGTAAAACAACTGACCAAATGAAGAATGATGGGGAAAGAGTTCTATTCTGCATTGAACTACAAACATACAGTCTATTTCCATTTTCACATAAGTACTTTTACTGGTAAGAGCCAGGATGGTCTAGTGATTGAATATTGGACTAGGACACTGGCAAACCAGAGCTGGAATCCCCACTCAACCATAGGAACCCCCTGGGTGATCTTGGTCAAGACACACCTTTGTCAGCCTCAGAGGAAGGCAATAGGAAACCCACCCTGAACCAATTTTGCCAAGGAATCCCCATGACAGGTTTACCTTATGGTTGCCATAAAACAGAAGGCACACAGAAACAACAACTTTTACTGATTACTCAGAAATATCTCTTCATTGGCTCTTCTTAAGCAAGTGGCAAAGCATTTCAGTAACATTTCTCAGTGGTACATGAAAGAATTTATCAGATATCCCAGCACAGCTCTTCCTATGACTTAAGGACCAAGCATTAACATTTCAAGCACATCCTTCAGTCTTGTCACCACTTCCTTGGACTAGCCACTTAATGAAACACCAATTTCCGAGCACTCTGTCAAATCTATTCTCCTCAAAAATGGAAAGGAGAGTCCTTGACCACACCACACTTTAGTCCAAGGTTCTTCATGATGAGCTGCCAACTCAACTTGGCAACTCAACATTTTCCCAATCCCTCTCCAATTTTGCAATATCACTCCAATTTTCTGCCACCTCATGGCCCCTCAAGTATTTTGATGAGTTCCCACAAACTTTATTCTCATTTTTTTTAAAGTCCAAGACAAGGAACTGGTTGTTCTGCACTAATCCCAACAGGAAACATTGTGCTTTTCATGTCTTGATTCCTTCAAAGGCTCATGAAAACAAAGGAAAATTTTGGTACAATCTCCCAAAATAACAGAACAAAACAGTCTGTTTGTGTCACAAAGCTTCTAAACTTATGAAAGTTACAATTGCTAGAATCCCCCCAGCTGACACAACCACTGGCTATGCTGGCTGGGGGTGGGTGGGGTCCAGAAGAGGAAACCTTAAAAAGTAATTTTTCCAAGCTAGTTTGGGGGCAACAAATGAGAATGTGAATGGAAAAGATTGCAACTGTAGCGACCTCTTTTGAGTTCCCTTTCCTCTGTAACACTTAATTAAGAAAATAAGATATGCCATCACATGTTGCACATTCTCTACCTTGAAGATAATATCGAGAAGGGATAATGAGACATAGGTTTTCCATGGTTTTTTTCTGGGCTGTGAGGTCATGTTCTGGAAGAGTTTCTTTCTGAAGTTTTGCATGCATCTGTGGCTGGCATCTTCAGAGAATGGTTGGGTGGGAGTGTGTGGGGGGTTTATATACCATGGGCCCCTGTTCGAGAGGATATGTAAATTTGTGTATTTGAATGGCTATCTTCTGGGTGGAAATATGCAAGGAGGATTAGTGTCTGTTTGGTTAATGGTTAGCTAATGGTCCATGGTCTGCTGGAAATCCCCCTGTCACTAGATGGAGTTCATTTGCATGTGCTGAGTTTTGATTTTAGTGTTTTTCAGGACTGGTAGCCAGATTTTGTTTACTTTTAGGGTTTCTTCTTTCCTGTTGAAGTTGTCCAGGTGTTTGTGAATTTCAATAATGTTTCTGTGCATTATGACATGATAGTTGTTGGCCTGGTCCAGAATTTCAGTGTACTTAAATAACATTTTGTGTCCAAGTTGGTTTATAACATGTTCTGCTACTGCTGATTTTTCTGGCTGATCCAGTCTGCAGTGTCTCTCATGTTCCTTGATTCGTGTTTGCACACTGCATTTAGTGGTCCCTATGTAAACTTGTCCACAGCTGCATGGTATGCAGTAAACTCCTATGGCTGTGAGAGGGTCTCTTATCCTTCGCTGAGTGTAGAATTTCTTGGATTTTCTTGGTTGGTCTGTAGATCATTTGGAGGTTGTGTTTCCTCATAGGTTTCCCTATTTTGTCTGTGACTCCTTTAATGTATGGTAAAAACACCTTCCCTTTGGGTGGCTGTTTTTCTTCTTCATTCCTGTGGTTTTTTTCTGGGTCTGGCCGCTCTTGTTATGTCTGATCTGGAGTAACCATTAGCCTGTAGAGTCCCATTTAGGTGCTTCAGTTCATCCTCCAGATAGTGGGGTTTACAGATCCTTTTTGTGCGGTCTACCAATGTTTTTATTGTGCTTCTTTTTTGTCCTGGGTGATGATTCGAGTTCTTGTGTAGGTATCTGTCTGTGTGTGGAGGCTTTCTGTGTACCTTGTGGCCTAACCGTTGGTTTGGTTTGCAGATGACTAGGGCATCCAAGAATGGCAGTGTTCCTTCCTTTTCTTTTTCCATTGTGAATTGGATGTTTGGATGGATGCTGTTCAGGTAGTTCAGAAATGAGACCAAATCTTCTTCATGGCTCCAAATGGTGAGAGTATCATCCACATATCAGAACCATGTTCTGGGCTTTTTGGTGCTGTTTCCAGGGCTTGCTTTTCAAAATGTTCCATGTAAAAGTTTGCTATCACTTGGCTCAGGGGGCTGCCCATAGCTACCCCATCTATCTGTTTGTAACACCAGCCTGCCAGCCAGGAGGACTCCAAGCCTGAAGCATCCTCTTTCCCCACTCCAAAGGGCTAGAAGGCTGCAGAGGGCCCTGAGGACTTCTAGCAGCAGCGAAAGGGGGCATGGCCAGGAGTGGCTGGCATTATAAGCCACTCCCACACCCCTCAGGAACACCAGCCTGCCAGCCAGGAAGACCCAAGCCTGCAGTTGGAGTCAGCTGAGACCAGGAATGGAGTGGGGATGGAATTTGCAGTTGTACTGGGGAAAGGGAGGTATGGTCGGAACGGAGTGAACATATGTTACAAAAGAAGGCAGGATCGCTATTTGTTAGCTATCCCACCTTCAATTCACCCTGTTTCCTGGAATGGATTAGAGAGCGTACCAACCATTCCACAGAACCTTACTTTGCTCCTCTGCAATGCCAGGTCAGTTAAGAAAAAACACACATTATTTAGGATCTTCTATTGGATGAGAATGCCAACCTTACCTGCTTCACAGAAACCTGGCTGGGAGAGGATAGTGCTGTCACATGGATGCAGGCCCTCCCAGTTGGGTATTGTGTCAGTGAGCAGGTGAGGGGAAGTGGGCGGGGGGGCAGAGTGGCTCTGGTTTATAAGAGCAATCTGACTTTGACCAGGATACCTGTCCGGAACACAGTCCACTTCGAGTGTATGAACCCTAGCCTGAGGACCAGGGATAGTCTGGGGATTCTGCTAGTATACTGACCACCCCATTGTCTAGCAGACTCCCTAACCGAGCTGACACAGCTGGTCTCAGAGTTGCTGTTGGAGTCGCCCAGACTTTTAGTTTGGGGTGACTTCAACATTACAGTCAAGACCAGTTTGACAAATCTGACTGGTATGGCTTGGGAGTTCATGGAAACCATGACAAACATGGGCCTATCCCAATTGGTCGTCAGGCCCACACATTGTGCAGGTCATGCCCTCGATGCGGTCTTCAGTACGGAACAGGAATATCTGTGGGCAGAGGTTATTAAAACCACCGCATTGTCATGGACGGATCATTTCCTGGTCAAGACTGAACTAAGAGTCTCTTCCCACCCCACCGGGGGTGGTGTACCCATTAGAATGGTCTTCCCCCGAAGGCTAATGGAACCAATAGGATTCCAGAAAGCCTTGGAGTGTTTAATGGTTGGTAACGCCGGTGACACTGTAGAAGCTTTGGTTAATACCTGGAACACCGACCTTACCAAGGCTATCAACACAATCGCTCCCAAGCGTCCTTTCCAACCCACTCCTAACTGTAAGCCATGGTATACATCAGAGCTTAGGAAAATGAAGTGGGTTGAACAATGACTAGAGCATATTTGGCAGAAAACCCGACTCTTATCTGACAGGATTTGTCATAGGAACTTTCTTTGGTCCTATCAAGAGGCAATACATGTAGCGCAAAGATCCTTCTCCTCTGCACGTATTGCGTCTGCAGAGTCCCGTCCAGCAGAGCTGTTTAGGGTGGTAAGGGAGATGATGCAGGTTATACCCGTGCCAAACCCGTTGCTTAACCCAACAACGGCCTCTTGTGATGTGTTTAATAACTTCTTTGCAGATAAAATCTCTCGGATAAGACCCGACTTAGATGCCAGTATTTTGACAGAAACAATTGATGAGGTGTCCAGCGACTCTGTTGATGTAAATTTACTGGATCAATTTCAATCCGTGAGTACCGAGGACATGGACAAGCTACTTGGTAGAGTGAGGAAGACAACCTGCCCTCTTGATCCTTGCCCTTCATGGCTGGCCGTCCGGAGGGGGGGCCTTGATGGTGTTCCTTAAGGACATCATCAATGCATCACTCAAGGAAGGGTGTTCCATCCTGTTTAAAGGAAGCTCCTGAAAAAAACCTTCCCTGGACCCCCTGGACATGAACAACTATAGGCCGGTTTCTATGTTACCATTCTTGAGCAAAGTGATTGAGAGGGCAGTTGCTCTTCAACTCCAAGTGGTCTTGGATGAAACTGATTATCTAGACCCATTTCAAACTGGCTTCAGGACGGGATTTGGAGTTGAGACTGCCATGGTTGCCTTGACTGATGACCTGCATCTAAGCATCGACAGGGGTAGTGTGTCCCTTTTGGTGCTTCTAGACCTCTCAGCAGCTTTCAATATGATAGATCATAGCATCCTCCTGGATCGCCTGAGTGGGTTAGGAATCAGAGGCGCTGCGCTCCAGTGGTTCCGGTCCTTCCTCTCGGGCAGGTCCCAGAGGGTGCTGCTCGGGGACAGCTGCTCCAGAAGAAAGGGGATTTCTTGTGGCGTTCCACAGGGTGCCATACTATCCCCAATGCTGTTTAACATCTATATGAAGCCGCTGGGTGAGATTACTCGGAGTTATGGGGCTGGGTGTTATCAGTACACTGATGAAACCCAGATCTATTTCTCCTTGTCTCAATCATCAGCCTCGAATTTCAATGGCATCTCTCCTCTTAATGACTGTCTTCAAGCAGTAATGGGCTGGATGAGGAAAAACAGGTTGAAATTAAATCTGGACAAAATGGAGGTGCTCACAGTAGCGATCCTGAAACCAGGAGTTGGGTTGCAACCTCCAGTCCTAGATGGGGTCACGCTCTCTGTCAAGGACTGTGTTCACAGTCTGGGTATGCTCCTTGATTCATCACTTCAGATGACAAGTCAGATGAATGCGATGGTCAGGAGCGCCTGTTATCAGCTTTGGCTGATATGCCAGCTGTGCCATTTCCTGGAAGTAAGGGACTTTGAGACTGTGGTGCACATGCTGGTAACCTCTCGTCTAGATTTCTGCAATGCGCTGTACATGGGGCTACCCTCGTGCTTGGTCCGGAAACTTCAGTTGGTACAAAATATGGCAGCCAGAGTGGTCTCAGGAACATCTCAGAGAGACCATATAACTCCAGTATTAAAATCTCTCCACTGGCTGCCTATCAGTTTCCAGGCCCAGTATAATGTGTTGGTTATTACCTTTAAAGCCCTAAATGGCTTGGGTTCAACTTATCTTCAGAACCGCCTCCTCCCATACAATCCTCCCCATGCACTCTGGTCCTCTGGGAGGAATTTGCTTCAGCCACAAAAATCTAGGCTGTCTGCAACCTCCCAGAGGGCCTTTTCAGTAATCGCCCCCAATTTATGGAATGGCCTGCTGAACGAGATCCATCAGATGATGAGCTTAAGTAGCTTTTAAAAAGCACTATAAGATGGATCTCCTTCAGCGGTCCTTTCCTGATTAGATCCCGGTCTCAGGAGCTGCATCTCCTGGCCTTTTTTTAGTCTTGTTGTATTTGTTTTTTAATGTGATTTTAGTTAGGTGGTTTTAATTTTATACTGTTTAATGTCTTTTTATGGGGGAGGGTGGGGGTGTGTGGTGCTTTTAGTCAGCATTGTAGCATTTTAATTGTTGGAAGCCACCCCGATTGTTTTTAGCAGAGGGCCGGGGTATAAATGAATTTAGTAGTAGTAGTAGTAGTAGTAGTAGCAGCTTGTGGTGAGGCAATGTTTGAACAGGGCTGTGATGTCCTCTGGAAATATTTGTTGGATGAATGCCATGGTGTCCATTATGGGGACTTTGGAGAACATGGAGATCACATCAAAGCTGATCAGTCTGTCTCCAGGTTTCAGTTCAATGTTGTTGATTTTTTTTTTTTAATGAAGTGAGCCGAGTCTTTGAGGTAGTGGGCGATTTGTCCTATGTGGTAGTGAAACACTATGTAGATAGTGAGACACCTTACAGAAAGTTACCACCAATGGTCTTGGCCTATGAAATAAGGTAACAGTCATTGTAGCATCACATTTTCCATGACGGTGCCCCCCCCCCAAAAGAAAGAAACAGTGTTGAAAATATGCAAAATCTAGTCATGGCAAAAAAGAAAAGAATTCTTGCTGTTTTATAATGAAAAGAAACATCTCCCATTTTCTTGCATATTATACAAGGACAAGAAAAGCCAGAACTGGTATTCCTAATCAGGAGTGGCTGACAATTCAAGGTGAGGGCTGCATTTGCTCCCAAGCCCATTTTTGATGTCCCTCCGCAAAAGCCCTCCAGAAACATGCTGCCAAAATTGGGCAGTAAACTAGGGAAGTCCTATATAAAGCAAGCCAAATTCTTGCTTTAAACAATTTTTCCCAACTGCCACAAAATTTCAGCAATTGTGGGTTCAGGAGGTACAGCCTATGGTGGGTGCTAGGTGGGACACAACCCTTGTGTTACAGATTGCTAATTTTATTATGTATTTTGCAAACTTTAACCCTCTGATGTCTGAATAAGACTGAAATAAGCAATTTGTATAGAATAGAAAAGCCAAATCCTTGTGTAACAAATACCAGCTTACCAGATAATTCTGGGCATGAAGCCATCTAACTTTAAAGAAACAGATAATGAGAAAATAGTCTGAGAGATTGTCCAAACAGTGAAAACACTCTTCACAGAATGCGAGGAGAATCCTACCTGTCTTAATAGGATTCCACATGATTTTGCCATACTGTGAAGGGGTGGTGGGAACCAGCAAAAACCTCACCAAAAAAAATCTTCATGGCCATTCCTGTCTTTTAAAAAAAAACAATGAGAAGGTGTGCATTTCTGCTCATTAGGACAAGCAAGTTGATCTGAGTCACTTGCCCAAATGAGAGGAAACACAAATCTGTTTGGCTGGACAAGTGCAGGGGGCAGGACTTGCTAACAAGGCAAGCACCCACTGCCACCATGTTGGATTTTCACCTTAGCAGGCAAGCGCTACAACAAGAAAATTGGGTATTGGATGGGGGTTTTTTTCTGCTTTTGTGTTAAAGTGAAAAAAAAATCACTCAATTGCACCTTGGATATCATTTTTTTTTTAAATGGGTGGCAGCAGCAAATTCAGGTAAATGCAAATGCAACTAAATCACTCATGGCCACCATGTTTCCTAGTGGGCATGTGGAGCTTAAGGGGGAAGAAAAGCCATTAAGACAGGTCACAGCTGCTACAAAATGTCGTTGCTAGGAGGGACTCCATTTTTTATGGGCTTGTATAGACAAGCCCTGAGAATGAAAGTGCAAACAATTGGCCAGCATATAAAAAACAACCAGAAAAGTATACTACATTGTGAGCTGATGCAATCACCTGCAAGAAACCTGATGCAACCTGATGGCAGGCATCCAGGAACAGTGATTGGTCACCGAGAGGCCTTATGTAAAGAGTCAGAACAATCTTATCTCTGATTGGATGTGAGAATCTTTATTTATATTACTGGGGACTAGTGAGATTTGTCTCTGGTTGAACAAATAGGAGTGAATCAGTCAGCCCTCAACATTTGCAGGTTTCACTTTTGCGGATTTGATTATTCACAGATTATTTGCTGCCACTTCTGCTGCTGCCCTATGCCATTTTTAATAGGGACTGCAAGCCTTCCAAGAATGAGAGACTACGAACAAGGCTTGTAAGTTCCTATTAAAAATGGTGTAGGGCAGAAGAGGAGGCAGCAGCGAGCTCCACCAGCCACCTGTTCCTGCCTTGCAAAGGAACCCTGATGTCTTGAGGGCATCTACAGTGGGTTGAATCTGTGGATCGTACTTATTGTGTGTGTTAAATATGGTTTGGTGGACAGCTGCATTTTTTCCACTTTTGCAGGGATCCTGCAGCCCTAACATCAGCAAATGTGGAGGGACAGCTCCAATTTAAAAGCCAGCACCTGAGGCATAAAAAGCAGGCTGTTACACAGCCTCCAGTGATCCTAGTTGTCTTGGACAGCTGCTATGCTGATAACGCTGCTCCTGGCTGGGTCATATCTGTAAAACACTGGTAACAAAGAGGATAAGAGAACATCCTCTCTAATATCAATAAAATGTGCTATAGTAACTATGTACTCCTTATCTAGAACAAGTTGATTCCTTATATTTACTGTATAATGAATGCTGTATCAAATGGCAATGCCTATGTGTTTACCTCGCTCGCTCTCTCTGGCTTTTCTTTGCAAATGAAGATTCAGGAAGGACTCATCCTGCGCTTTCTGCAAGCGCACTGATGACTGAAAAGGCCAATCTGAGATAAATAAGTCCAGTTGCAGAAAGCACAGCAGAGGGTCTCCTTGGGTGATGTTTCCAGGTTGTGATTCTTTCTGTGTTGTCATTTCATTTTCGGAATTGGATTTATCCTTCGAGCCTGTGCAATGGATTTTTCTGGTGGAGCGCAGTGTGCACAGAACTGGCCTCACCCTTTAAACCAAAGGTTCATCTGCTGTGGCCTTGCAAGCATGGACAGTAGCAACGAGGTCCTTGGGTCGTAGGTTTGATTAGAGTTTCCTTCTCTTAGATGGTTGACCTTACAGGGTTGGATGAGCACCATCTGCCTGGGTTTGGGATTAGAGTTTTCCTTCTTCTAGGATGGTTGCCATAAGGCTAGAGAGCCCATCCTGCCCTTTGACGCTCTTTGTCAGACCCTTTGGTTTTGACCTGACTGGCATGGGAGGCCCTACCAGTGGCTATTATGCCACTGCCAGCACAGCTCAAAACTTCATTAGGGTACGCAAACCTCTCCCCCATGACAAGGGGGTGTCAATGGGGAGGTACAGAAGGCAAAGCAAAGTTCAACTCCTTTTATAAATGTTTGACTATGTAGCTGCCTCTTAGTTAATGTTTGCTATAAGGAATATGATGTAAGATGTGTGATGCCTTACCATGAAAGGTAAAATAAATGATAAGCTGTGTGCCTAGATGATGAAAAGGTTATGTTCTTTCAAAGGGGAAGTGTATATATCTTTGTATTTACTGTGTTGCCAATTTTAATAAAATAGCCTAAAATATCATTAAAGAACCTATTCATTCTCTCATGTAAAAATTCTTTGGTTCCTATACTTAAGAGTGCTTAGTGGAGTGTTGATGCTAAATCTGCCTGTTTGGACAATACCATTTATCACAGATTGGGAGCCAGAAGGTGATGAGAGTGACCTCTAAACAGATAGAGGTCAGCTGACAAACAGCAAAGAACCCTCAAATTCTCAGTCTAAAGAGACAGGGTTAAAGAAGCACACCTGTTTCAGAATGTCTAGATGGAGAATATGGCAGGTTGACATGTCTGCCTTGTGCAGACAAAGCTAAGCAGCAGAATAGTTGGTTAATTAGCAATTAATTGGCTGACAGAAGTCTCTCCAGACAAGGAAGAGAGCATAGGGATTGCCCACAAGTGTTCAGGATCACTGCTCTTTGAGGTCAGTGGTGGTCAGAGGTGAGTTTTGGACAGGCAGTAGCCACAGGAGGAACATTAAAGCCCTGGCTGCTTAGCAAGCCTTAAAGGACACTGGATCCTCACTTTCTCAATCACTTTTAACTGCTCAATTTGTAAATGAAGAGAAGTCTTCCAACTGGCAATGAAAACAAAAAGTACCATTCTTACTGAAAATAGAATTAGAGAAAGAAAAAGACTATTTACAAGATTTCAGCTGAAAAGGAAAAAGGGGAAATCTGATAAGATGTACCTTTAAAAAGTTTTATAAGATCTGAAGAAACAGCAACTTTAAATGTTAAAGGATTTTTCTTTTACCATGGAATGTGTTTTGAGTAAAGGGGACATTTCTTTGTGGGGAAAGAGGCTTTATCTATGTTGGTGTTTCACTGAGCAACATGCTCAGAGTGGATGGGCTCATTATTACTCTTCATTGTCCCAATCTTATTTTGAGGATGTCCAGACAGTTATAATCTATAAGGACAAATATTTTTATTAGAGATAGAATGTTTGAGTTTAGGCTTGTCGATATGAGGCAATAACATATGGATTGATGTGTAGTAATACCAATTGACAGCGACTTTCATTTGTCTCCACAGGTGTTTTTTTTTTTCAAGATTAGAGGTGTGCAAAGCCATATGCATTTGTTGTTCCAACGGGCATGCCTGTGAATCAAGATGGAGGACATGAGTGGATTACTCACATTTGTATGAGTAAAAGTTGCTGCTGCCTAACAGTAATTTTTTTTAAAAAAAAAGCGAATCCAAGGTGCAAAAGTGTAGTGTTCTGCTTAGAAACAAAAGGGAGGAAAGGCTGTTTCATCACCTTGGTGCACGATTGCTACTGTGAAAATCCAACATGGCTGTACTGGGCACTGCGTTGCCAGCAAGCTCCACCCCCTGTACACATCCAACCAATCAGCTTTCTGCTTATGCTCTTATTGGAAAAGCACAGCAAAGTGAATCAGTTGTCCCAATGAGCAGGAATGTGCATTTTCTTCGAAGTTTTTTAAAAGTCAGGAAGAGCCACAAAGGCTTTTCCCATTGAGTAGCTGGAAGTTTGGGGCCTGCCTCCTTCTGAATACAGCAAAGTGGTGCAGGATCCCATTTGGACAAAACGTATTCTCCTCAAATTCTATGAGGAGCATTTTCACCATATAGACTTCTTGTTTTGTTCTTTCTTTTTTAACTTTCATTGTGCTTCTTTTGTCTAATGCAACTATGTAAATAGTTCATGATTTGTTGAACTAGATTCACTGTATTATCATAATGTGACATAGACAAATAAAACTATTACTTACTTACCTTGGAAGATGATAATGCTGGGAACACAGAGAATAACCAGATGGTGGTGTTGGAGCTATTAAGACTGAATTGGATTTTGCTCTCTGGTTTTTAACCCTGTAACTACTGAATCCAGGAAGATGGAGTCTTCCCCAGAAATTTTACAGAAGTTATGGAAAGAGATTAGAGGTCTGAGAAGTGACTTCATGGAACTGAAGAAGGACTGATGGAACTTAAGTTGTGAAGCAAACAGTTGGGGTTATAACACAAAGTGAAGAGAAAGGGGAAAGACTGTAAAGTCAAATTGAAATCATAAATGAAGAGAAGGGGAAAGATCTGATTAACTTTGTTTTGTTAGATAAAGAAATCAAATGTAAATGATTATGGAAGACCTGTCAGGATAATCTCCCTTTAAGTGAAGAGAGAAAATGTTGGCGCAACAGACCAGAAAATGAATTCTTATAAAATGAACTTTTACAAAATGATGCATAGTTACCATAGAATGTTCTGGTTATACTATAAGGATAGATTAATAGAAATATAGGTGGTTAAGGAGATAGAGATTTAGTGTATGTTATAAGTTTGAAGTGGATATAAGTTTGAAGTGGTCACAGAGCTTGTTATAGAATAGACTGAGAAACTATTGTTTAGAATGTGTAAAGGGATTTTAGATGTTTATGGAAAATGTTGGTTGTGATGTTTTAATATAAGGGTTATATATATGGATTTAAACATAGAGACTGTATAGCTGGAAAAGAGTTGTTGAAGAAGATGGAAGATTTAAATAAGAGGGAAGAATTTAATATTACCTAGGAAGGCAGGATGGACATTGGTGTTGACAAATATAGCAGACAGGAATATATTTACTTGATTAGAGAAAAGTTGATGATAGTTTTCTTAAGGTTTGGGGGTATGATAAAATACTCATAACTCATGGTTTGGGGGTGATAATTAATGGGAATAGATTATTGGAATAAAAGGATAGCAGTTTTTGTTATAAGAATAGCAATGTACACCTGTATATATCTATAGCTGTCACAAGGAAGATTGTCTTTCTCTTTTGGTCTTTGTTTCTTTCTCTCTTGTTCATGTTTTCTTTCTTTTTTGTATTGCCTTCTTTTTTCTTTTTAGCTTATGTAAGTTTTAGTGTATTTTTAAAACTTATAATTATTACTTTTCAAAAAGCATCACACCTGTTTCACATGAACAGTGATGAAAGAAATTGCTCACTTCTATCATAGGCAGTCATGAAGTTCAGGTGGGGAGGAAGGGCACTTCCTGTTACCTAAATTGCTTGGAATCCATGGGGACCCTCTAATATCTTAATATTCATTTGGGGGATTTAATTAACTCAACTTGGCATGTGAGAGGCCGGGCAATGATGGGATCGTTTAACCTATGTATACCAGTAATATCAGAGGAGATTCTAAGCCAAAAGGTACAATTATCTTTATTGGAAATTAATCTTAACATCCATGCAAACACTCAGGTTTCAGACAATCACACAAGGCTAGTGAAGAGAGTTGGAAGTATTTGGATAGAGGAATGGAGTAAGGGAATGGTGGGTTATACTGTACCAAACCTGCAGAGTTGAGATCTCGAAGTAAACTGGCAGACAGGAGGGGCAGGAGGCAGAATGGTGACATGAACTGATGTGGAGTTGAAAGGCAGGTGATTCATGCACATTTGGGTGGTGTTTTAGGAAGATATTTATATGAAATAATTCCCCTGAAGGGATAGGATTTTGAGTGGAATACAATGTTTCTCAGAGGTTCCCAGGTCTAAACAATGGTCTCTCCAGAAGAGTTAGCAATTGTTAATGGGTGCTGTATTTGGAATTGATTAGGACCAGGCAAGGTCTTTGTTGGAAAGGGATGAGGGAAGGAAGGTCCTGTTTTACAAGCATCAAGAACTCTACTATTGTTGAGTGGATTAGTGAATGATTCACTTCCAGGTTTTCAGTTCTGACCTGAATATTTGGTTTTGGGGAATTTCCAAAGGCCCCTCCCTTGGTCATACATGAATCCAGCCTTGGTATTAGGAGATCCCTGGTTTACCTGCTAACCACATGGGTGGCCACATTAAGCCAAATCATTAGATATAGCCAATTATTAGATATTCCAAGATGGGGGCTATCAGGGTAGGTAACATTCCCAAAGCTCTGACTGATTGAGAGTACATAGCAGGGGTGGGCAATTGTTGGGATCTGGGGGATTCATTGGACCTGCAGATGACCTTACAGGGCTGCACCCCACCTCAAAAATTGTTTTATTTATTTATTTATTTATTTATTTATTTGGTCCAATGAAAAATTCCTCACTCTCATTTTTTGCCATCTCTGGGCTATTTTTAGGCCCAGCAGAAGCCTGTTCTTTTCAACAGGAAGTCTTGGGAGGCACAAAACAGAATGGGGTGACACCAGTAGCCCACAGGCCCACTTTTACCCCCTCCCCCAAATCATAGGATTCCATTTTTTAGAAAATAATTCAACTTGAGAACTGGTTATGTTTAACATTACAATTCCTCTGGCTAAACCCCTTACTGTCCTGTTATGAGAAATAATCATTCCACCCAGTGAAGAAGTATTTGGACTAGTAAGGATGATGAACTGGAGAGAGCGGATGAAAGGGATATTTTTTTCCTCCCTCATAATATTGTAACCTAGGGATACAGTATGAAATGGATTAGCAACAGGCTTATGAGAGATTAACTATTATTATTATTAGTTAGTTAGTTAGTTATACTCCGCTCTTCAGCCACAAGGCTATCAGAGCGGCTTACAATTTGTTTTAAGCAATAGCTATTTACACATCTACACTGCATTAAACAGTTTCCAATGTGTGTTAGCTAATTGCCCCCATGAGCTGGGTACTCATTTTACTGACCTACGAAAGGATGGAAGGCTGAGTGAACCTTGGAGCCGGCTGGAATCGAACTTGCAACGTGGTGACTTGCAGTAGTGGCATTTAACCACTGTGCCACCGAAGTTCTTCTTTGGACAATTCTGTAACTGAATTATAGAACTCACTATCAGAAGACAGAGCAGCAGATACTGACTGGGATGATTTTAAGAATCTTTATTTTCACTCTAAATTATGAGCAGTATGGTTTGTAAATGTATCAGACATGTCAAAAGTGGCATTACAAAAATGACAGAAGATCGCAAAAGGGCTCCCTTACCACATGACATCATCATGCACTCACTCTGCTCCCAATCCGCAGGCACTGTTTTGTATTGATGGGAGAATATGTGCGACAATGTGCCCTGTTTCACTGCTGAGATCCCAGTGAACGGGCAGTCCCTGCCAATACACTTCCAGGCGAGATCAGGACATCCAGGATAGGATTTTTTTATGACCCTCCCAGGGGTTTTTTAATGACCCTCCCAGGGTTACTTGTTAATTTTAAAGTGTGGTTTTGTGCTTGCTGTCACTTTTTTGTGTTATTTTTATTTTTTAATTTCCCGCACTCATGTTTTCTCACAAGAATCCACGACATTTCACTCCAGGAAGTGAACGGAGCTCCATTAGAGCTCCATTCACTCCTGAGCTGCCCTGTCGATAGGAGAGAAGGTAAGTGTGGTGGGGAGGATGATTGTGGCAGAACAGGGGTGGGAATGGAGATTGTGGGACAGGAACACTTTTCGCGTTCCTGTCTGATAATCTCCAGAGTGCCTACATATGGATCCATAGCTTAGAGAAGTTACTTTTGGGGAGTAACTACAACTCCCCACCACACCCCAACTGGTATAGCCAGTAGCTGATCATTCTTCTGTTTCTGAAGGTCAAATCTGAGTACTATTCTTCTACATAGCCAAACAGTACCACCCGCACATTTCATGGAAATTTTATACATTCCCACACACAGGCAAACACATTATCTGCCTAAAACAGTAAGGAAAGAGGAAGAAGTGGAAATGAAAACTGAGAACATGACTGAAGGCCCTGAGAAACTTTCAGGAGATATTGGCAAGCTTAAGAAAATCCTGAGGTTTCCAGAAATATACAAAAACTTGTGGAGCTAAACAAGGGAATTCTTCCATGCAGCTCATTCAATACAGAACATGCTCAGTGGCCTTGTAATGGTGATTGACTGTAAGGACTGGGAACAGAAAACTAATGAGGAGAAGGAAAAGGCATGAGAATGGGATGGAATATCCTTAAAAAGTGCATGGTTGATTTGAACAATGAATGGGATCATGCAACGGTGGCTTCCATGTCAGTGTGGTGGGAATCCAGTCCAGTTTTTTAAAGGAGTTATCCAAAGTGCTGAACAATACCTACAAAATAGGTTCAGTACCTTGGACATGTCCTTTAAAGCTATCCATAACCTAAAGCAGACCCACCACCCCATTAACATGGGAGTCACCAGCCAGCACTGCGGCAAAGCCATGCTGCTACATTTTGTTACCAATACCAGTTGAACCTGTTCACTATGTGTGACAAACCTATCTATACTGGAGCTTAAGAGAGTTTTTATTTCAGCATAGTTACCTGGAGACAAATATACCTCTAACTAAAGTGGCTCTTCTCCACAGAACTGGGTCTGGATGGGTTGGAAATTCTGAAGTTTGGGCTCGGGTGTGCAGAAAGCAGGAGAGAAAATAATGGCTTCTCTTTTCCTTGTAGCATTCCCCTGAATACAAAGTGGAGTGTCCCAATTTCCTGCATCTCTTGCAGCAGCCTCTTTAGAAACAACTCACCCACTTGGCAATAAAAAAGCAGCACCCTCCGCTAACCGGAGAATCAATTGGCTCCTATTCCTTCTGTCCTATTCTCACCTATTCTTCCTGTTTTCACCTTGCCACCAATGTTGCTTTCAATTCTCCTTCAAAAGAAATAAAAAGAAACTGAAAAGGAACAGGGCAGGGGAAGAATCTCTTTTTACTGGATTTTCTTTTGATACCCTGGATAGAATGCCTGAATCGTTGCAGGGGGAGGGTTGGAACTGTGAGAACAGCAGCAGACAGAAACCAGGGTGGTAATATTTAGAGGAACACAGCATTCAGTGCCTATCAGTTTTTCCCCAAAACAATTCAAGGAGAGTGCAGAGTACATTTCATGGAAATTTTATATATTCCCACACACAGGCAAACACACTATCTGCCTAAAACAGTAAGGAAAGAGGAAGAAGTGGAACTGAAAGCTGAGAACATGACTGCAGGCCCTGAGAAACTTTCAGGAGATTCACAAATGATATGGCGTCTTTGGTGGAAAATGAGAGGCTTATTTAAAGGTAGTTGGCAAGAGACAAGGGAAAGGCTCCTCGGCGGCTGCCAGAGCTTGCAAGCTGCTGAGTGAGGAAGGGCTGAAAGGCAGGAGATCCCCGCCGAAGGAACTGAAACAGAGAGCCAGCGAGTGGGTTGGAGGCGGGATGCTCGCCAACCGAGGAGTCATGTGGCTGAAGTACACAATCCATTCACGCAATCCACTCACGCTGGCTCAAACACGCACAGCTGGGCTGCATACACTCATACCATACAACCAATATGGACACCAATCACCGCAGCCCAGCCAGACTACTTAGCTCTTCCTATGACGCAGTAAGGAAATGACACAAGCCAACATGGAGCTGTTCAACACTTCTCATCCTCGCAAAGAAAGAGGAGGTGGCCAGGGGCAGCAGCGACCTACATAGGTTAGACTCCGCCCCTGCTTCCTCCCAGCCATGGCGTAGGCACACAGTGGCCAATAGCTGTGCTTGTACTCCTGTGTAGTCATTAAAGCACTGCCCCCCTACCGTAACTGCATGCATCTCCGGGGGGGGAGTCATTAAAGGCAGTTGGCAAGAGAAAAGGGGGTTGACTACACGGCCAAAAACAAAAACAAAAACGAGAAGAATTCAAGAAGAATCTCATTGGTCCTCACATTCCATGGACCACACTTGTGCTATTCAAAAGGGGGGGAGCAAAAAACCTAGGAAATCCATGACTTCCCATCCCTCTATTTTCCACAGTCTTTTTTTTAAAAAAAAAAAGTGCAGGAAAACCCACATAATTGGTTGTCTGATCAACCAGCAACCATCTCAAAATAGGGGCACATAGCAGAGCTGAGATATGATTGGTCGTATCTCAGAGGGGGCTGGCTTACAAGGGATGTCTTGCAATGCAGGAGCCACCATTGTTGAATGGCCCTGCTTCAAGTCCACTGTTGCCTCCAAAGCCCAGAGCTGGGCTCTTCTCCCTCCTCCTCCTCACCACAGCTTCTCACCCAGGCTGGACAATCCCAGTGCTTTCCCTGTCCCCAATCACCCGGCTGCCTGCTTCCTGGCTTGCTGGCTTACTTTCGGGCTGGCTCACTTCTGCCTGCTCAAGCAGCCCAACTTCTCCTGCCACCACCTGGACAGGCGTGGCCTCCATGACTTAGATGCAGCAACTGCAGCAGCCCATCCCACCCAGTGTCCCAGTCCTCGGTGGCTGTTGTGGCCGAGGGTTCGGCCTCCATGACTGGAGGCCCAGCCCTCAGCTGCAGCAGCCCATCCCACCCAGTGCCCTGGTCCTCAGCGGCAGCTGCTTCAGCAGCTGCAACCAAGAGCTTGGCCTCCATGGCTGACTGATGGACAGCTGAGCCCTCAGCCACAGCAGCTGCCAAGGACTCAGCCGGGCAGGATGGACGAGGGCCGAGCGAGTGAGGGCTCGGCCTTACTGACTGACTGACAATCAGGCAGCCTTCTGCAACCTCCCCCCCCATCACCATAGGCAGCCATGTGGATTACAAACTCAGGTATTTTCACCATCACCAAATATGCGAATGCATCATGGGCACAACTTGGGACAGGACCAAAATGGAGGTAACATGATATTTCCAGGATTTAATTCTCCCATGTAGCTGAGCCCAAGTGAAATGTGCCAGAGCATAAATCCAAAATAATAAACCAGGCCACTCATTCTTTCTGAGAAGGTGGTAGTGGAATGTGCCACAGAAAAACAAAGACAGGGGGGAGAGAAAAGCCTATGTAACTGTAAAACACAGTGGGGAAGAGGAAGGAGCATGGACTCTTGGCTCTCCAGGTAAACAGACACCTAGGCTGCGCCTCACTGCAGAAATAATCCAGTTTGACACCACTTTACTATCATGACTCCATTATATAGAATCCAGGGATTAGTAGTTTGTTGTGGCACCAGAGTTCTCTAACAGAGAAGGCTACATATCTCACAAATTACAAATCCCAGAATTCCATAGCATTGAACCATGGCACTTAAAGTGGTGTCAAACTGCATTATTTCTGCAGTGTGGCAGCAGCCCTATAGAGATGAAAACAGTAATGGGAAGAATGGAGAAGCATGATGACAAAGCAAAGTTTGGAAACTTAAAAGTGATTCGCCTCCCAAAGGTTATACTTGCAATTATATTTACATTTATAGTTATAATAATTAAAATTATTTTTTAATTCAAAAGTAAATAAAATAGTTTTAGTATTTTTTTAAAAAATCAGAATGCTGCTAATCACTGGCCAATACTACAAAACAGACCTAAGAGCCTTGTAGCTATGAACATAATAAAAGCAGTTACAGAGCCAACCAAATCTTGTGGGCAACTGCATTTTTTTATATTCCTTTTATTAAACAAGTTAAAAAGAAAAATTGCATACAAACCAACTACCAAATTAACAGTATTACAAATACATCCCATTCTTCTCTCATATAGCAACCTCATATCTGCTGATTCGCCAACCACTGATTCACTTATCTGCAGTGATAACCCAGGGGTGGACAGGAGAGGGAGAGAGGGAGGAAGGAGGAGAGCAGGTTGCTTCCATCCTCCCTTCCCTGCTGGGGTCCAGCGGGGAGTGTTCACTATTATCCGTGGATTTCAATATCCTTGGGGGGGGGGTGCTGGAACCAATCTCCCACAGATACAGGGGTGCTACTGTACACTGATGTCTGTAGAATTATTATTAGTGCTTAACAAATCCAGATGAGACTTGATATCTATCTCTTAGGTATGTTCAATGATGAATTGGAGAAAAGGTTCAGAAAAATCCTATTCTACATGGAAGTAACCACTAGACTAATCTATGCTTGTCATGAGAAATGTGATCTTATTCTCTCTATAGAAGATTGGTCTATAAAATTAATGGAAATGGTTTATTTAGATAATTTGACCCAAATAATAAAAGAGAAAAATTAGAACACATTTGAAAAAGATTGGGAAAGATTAAAAACCACATCTCAGAGATGTTTGGGTGATAGGGCAAACATGGGTTTCCTTGGTTGATCAACAACTTAAAATTTTGTCCTGACTGCTGCTTTATTTTTAGTAAGATAATATGTTGTTATAACCAAATCGTTAATTTGAGTAAGGACAATTGGAAAGATTTGGGGTTTTTCATTCCTGTGTGAGATCTTAATAGGAAGTACAGAATGATGCAAGATTGCAAGATGAAAGAAGATTATTGTGGCAACTGACTTTGAAAAGGAATTGCCTGGGAAATGGGAGTCAGGAGGAGGTTCCAGGTAGCAATGTTAGATCCTGGAGGACTTAGGATTGCTGCAAGGAAAGACCACGTTCCCCAGGCTGGACCAGGTAACTGCCAGAGTGACATTGCTTGAGAAAATTTGGAAATAGGGTAGAATTCTGGAGCAGAGTTGTATCATGCACCTTCATTGGATGACCTTCAGTTGTAACCTCTGCCATCTCCAAATGGGAAGAGCAGCAGAAAAGTGAGTGGTGTCAAGATACATCACTTCCCACTCCCAGCCAGAGCTTGGAGAAGGTTTTTTTTTTTTTTTTTTTTTTTGGGTGTGTGTGTGTGTGTTTTAAAAAAAAAAAAAAAAACTTCCCAGAAACCTCCCAGCCAGCTGGGATTGGTCATGCTGGCTAGGGGATTTAGAGAGTTGTCATTTAAAAAAAAAATCCTCCAAGCTCTGTTGCTAACCCAGTTTTTTTTCCATGCCAAAAGAGGTGTTGGAAGTGAAATCTGAAGGTTGCAACTGACTCATGCCCATCCCACAATCTAAATTTGTCCAGTTGCAGAAACTGATGTCCCCTTTGCTGTATCTACTTGAGATTTATTGACTAGTTAATTACTATAATATCCCACCTTTCCCCATGCACAGGACTCAATGTGGCTTACAAGCCATTAAAAACAGGGTACAACTAAAAATTACTTGTACAAAAGCAGAAACATAGTTAAAATTGTTTGGTTAAAAGCACATAGTGAAAACAATCTAAAACACAATTAAAACACAGCAAAAATAAAGAAGAAGATAAAAGCACGATCACATTAAAAGTCCTTTCTGCCACATGAATTCTAAACCATAGCCCCACCTGAATAAAAAGATTTTTGCCTCCCAGAAAGGAGGTCAACTGAACCACAACCTTGAAGCACCCACCAAGATTATTCTTTCCCATGTCTTCAACAAACATGCCTGTAATGGTGGCGGGACCAAAAGAAATCCTTCCCCTGAAGATCTTGTAACTTGGGCAGGCTCATATAGGAAGATACAGCCTTTCACATAATGAGGACCCAAGCCATATAGGACTTTAAAGGTCATGAATAATACTTTGAACACTGCCTGGAAATGAACCAGTAGCCAGTGAAACTGTTTCAAGCCTCAGTTGGCAACTTTGCTACAACATTTTGGACCCAGTGAAGTTTCCAAATAGTTTCCAAAGGCAGCCTTGCATAGACTTTGTTACAGTAATCCAACCAGGATGTAATCAAGGCATGTTGTTACTGTGGCCAGATCTGATATCTCAAGAAACTGGCATAGCCGGCGCATTAGGTTTAACTGTGCAAACGCACTCTTGGACACTCCTGAGTAGATCTGCCTGAATGTTGAGCACTTCCCTAGGACAGCAAAGGTAGCCTGAGGATAGGACCCAAACTTGTATGTCTGATAGCATATCCACTCATCAGGCTAACCTACTGTATGAGATATTGTGCTTAGAGCATTGGACTAGCATTGGCAACCAAGGCTGAAACCTGCACTCAGCCATGAAGGTCACTAAGTGGCCCTGAGCAAGTCACTGGCTGAGATCTTACATCAAGCAGATGGAGTAAGATGCTCAGCCCAGACAGTTCCAAGTTCTCCCTACAGCCACAGTAGCTATCCAGTCCCCTGGAAAGGCCTTTGTTGCTGCTGCTTACCAATGGGGAGGGTTGGGAGTGGGGAGGCAACTCAGATTATGAAAAAGCAGCTGATCTCAGCTTGAAGAGGGGAAGAAGAAATGAGGGTGAAGTGAACTCTCTTTTTCCTTTTTCTGGAGAGTCCAAACAGCCACATCTTCATTGTTTTTATTGTCAATTCCCTTCCTTTTTCACTGATAAGGTGATGACCCCTCCTGGGACCTGACAGCGCTGGGAATTCTGGATGGAGCTAGAGTATAACTCCATCCAAAAAGAGGCGTAAATGTATATAAGCTACATTTACACATTGAATATGTGTGCTGCCCTTTGTCCCAACCTCACCTTCTTCACAGGTGTGTTGTTAGGACAAAAATGCAGGAAAGAGGGACATGAATGTTGTCTTGACTTTCTGGAGGAAAGGTGAGCTATAAATGTAATCAATAAATAAGTACTGCAAAGTCTGTCAGCTAGCATTTAAGAAGCAGTTGAACTAGACCATTTGTCTTTCCCAAATTCTTTGCATTGTTGGGCATGAATGGCTTAAATGTTTCTCAGAAAATAGTACCTCCCCATCCAGAAACAAAAGAAGCTCAGCTATGAGGCTTAGCTGTGCCTTGTTTTGTCTTTAGATTGGCAGAATTTTTTTAGCAATTGGTTAGTCATGAGCCTGACTCACTGTATACCAGAAAAATAGACAGCAGACTCCCTAAACAACAACAACAACACACCTCACATATACCATGCTGTGAAAGGATGAGCAATAGACTTCGGGTTAAGTAGCTCTTGTCCTCCCTAGTCTTTCTTTATGCCACCTCCTGAGGAGAAAAACATGCACAAACCAGATACCGATACCTTCATTAAATTCAAGGGGTGTGTCCCTTTAAAATAGTGGCATGGGTGCTGAAGAAATGATTACTTTCATGGTTGTGCCAAGAGGCAGAGCATTTGGTGGTGGTGAATTGTTGAAAGGAGAACAACAGCACTGGAACTATGCTTGGAAAAATATTTTCCATTCAGCACCATGAACACAATCACTAGAAAACAAGATATTTTCTCAATTTGAAGGCTGGAAGGAGCTCCATGTTGTGCATTCAGGGGGTTCAGCATCTCTTGAAAGGTCGGGGATTATGTGATACAGGCAGCAGAGCAAAAGGTGCAGCTTCTGTAAAGCCCTTTCAGAAGAGGAAGGCCAAGAGATAATGAAGCCCAAAATAGAAGGCTGAGGAGGAAAGATTGTTGCGAAGTCAAGCAGAAGACACTTCCATGCAGCTGGTCGGATGGAGGCCAAGAACAGGGAGAAGATGTATAAGGTCAGGGGTTGAAGAAGAAAAAACAGTCAGTTAATCCTGAGTCAAGTTCAGACTTCACTGTGGTCCTGATGGTGCCACCAGGAATCTCTCCCCTCAACATCACCAGGAGTGTAATAGGCCCCAAAGCACTCACATAACCCTCTGAGGGCCTCTTTTTCCTAGATGCATCAGGAGCAGCATTGGTTACGAATGATGCATCTTCAGTGGCTGCTTTAGTGACAGTGAGAGAAATTAAAAGGAGCTCTTTCTCACTCTCTCACTTACGCCCTTTCTTCTTCCTCTCTTCCTGGCAACCAACAGGCATCATCTACCCTGGGAAAAGTACATTTCCAAAACTTCTGCAAAAGTGTCCCAATTACAAAGTCATGTGAAAGAGACAGACAAACGAGCTTCCCATTCCCCTGTCCCCCTGCTTCACTGGCAATAACACCGATGGAGCTAAGCAAGTCCACCAGGGGAAGGGCAAGGCAGCTGTCCACTAGTTCAGATTATAATCTTAGCCCAAGAACTATCAGGCATAAAAATCAGAGCTTGGGATATCACTTTAAAAAATAAACTCATTGCTAGCTGTCTGAGGTAGAAAGAATAACTAATTGTATTGCCTGTTATTAGTGTGTTGTTTTAGTTATATTTAATTATTTTTAAAAATAATTAAGAATACAAAAATGGCTCCAAATGACCATGTTAGCATTATTTTAGAAGCTATAAACCAGCGTTACTAATTTAATTCTTTACAAAATGACAATTGCCCATTGGTTACATTACTTTTGGAAAGTAGTAGCATCAGTAACATCATTACCTTAAAAATTACATACAACAGTAACATTGTTCCTTGAACCATGTTATTTCTAACAAATTTGGTGAGACAGCCTGTTTCTGAATAGTAGGGGGTCTTCATTTCAGTCTGGCTTTCAGAAAGTCCCTGTTCAAGACCTCCTGCCAGCAGTCAGCCTGACAATATCTTTCAGCTAAAATCAGTTTTATTATTGTTGTTGTGTGCCTTCAAATCATTTCCAACTTACGATGAACTTAAGGTGAACCTATCAAGGAGTTTTCTTGGCAAGATCTCTTCATGGGGGTTTTGTCATTTCAAGGCTGAGAGAGTGTAACTGCAGGTTTCCATGGCTAGGTGGGGATTTGAATCCTGGTCTCCAGAGCTGTAGACCAACCATCGAAACTACTACACCAAACTGGCTCCTAACAGCAGTTTTGCAGGTTGGCATTTTATCATAATAATGGATTAAGTTTCATTCCTGGTGATGCTTTGCCTCAGCCTGTCCTTTATCACTAAACAATCCAAGGTTCTGCCCTAAAAGGTTAATGGACAAACTTGGGCCATCTAAATAGTTTAAAACTTAACAATTTGCAAGTGCAAAAAAAGAAAGAGCAGAAAGACTGTAAGTGGATATGGATGTTTCTCCCAGTTTGCAATGTTGATCCAGGAACCGCTGAATCATAAGAGGATGTTTGAGCTAAGGAATGCCGTTCTCCCTTGGTTGAGTTTTTAAAAAGAGCAAGCATGTTAGCTTAGAAAGACAGAAGAGAGGGGGGCATGCTGGAAGGACAAGTATGAAACACATCCACACACCAGTCCCATATGCACATGAACACACAATCATTTTGCCAAATTGCTCTCCTTCAGTGGTGGTTGCATCAAGAAAAGCCTTTGAGAGTAAGGGGCTTCATATCCTGGATTTTCAACTAATTGCACAGAAGCTTATCCAGGACAGTTAATGTAAAGGAGAGCTTTATTTTTCTCCCCAATGACGTCAATCATGCCCTTAAACAGTGACCTTAGACAAAAATGATTGTGTACTGGAGGACAGTCTTCAGAATGTTTAAGATGAAAGCACAACCCTTGGTCCTTGGCAAACGAGAGGTGGTGATTTTGCCTGCCATTATCTCAGTGTTAGGGCTAGGGATCAAGGCATCTTTTCATGCCACCTCTTAGAGATTCACCCAGGGGTGAAAAGGGTGAAGGAATCATTTTTGTTTCTGCCAAACCAACTGTCGCCTTTAAATTCATATGCACAAATCCTCCAGCATTTCAAAGAGGGAAAGCCACCTCCGCAACCCTCTCATGTTCACACCAAGGATCTCTGCAGGAGTCTGCACTGCCATTATTATAAACTGCTCAGGAGTATTCTTCACCTTCCGTACACTGTGTTCATTTTCTCTCCTGCACTAGCCCACTTTGCACTGATTGAAAAGCATGAAGGGTGTTTGGTGTGGTTAAAGATATCATAGAAAGCAATCAATGCTCTGTCTTCTTATGTTTTTGTTTATTACAGTTGTATCCTGGCATTTCCTCTAAAGAGATCAATGTGGCTTACATGTTTCTCCCCTGTCCCTCATTTTCTCTTCACAAGAAATTTGTGAAGCAATTTAGACTATGGGATAGTAGCTGGCCAAAGACATGTTGCTGCCTGAGGCAAAGGACAAGGTGGGATGTCCACCCTGATCCAGGTGCAGAAGGAAACTGGACTGGCAGTTGAATGCTACTGATGAGTCAAGGTCTTATTGCACTACATTGTTATAGCACTATTATTCCACTTTAACTCCTATGGCTGCCTCCAGTGGAATCTTGGGATTTGCCATTTAAGGAGGGGTATTTAGCATTCTCAGCCAGATAGCTCTTAGGCCTCCCTAAACGATAAACCCCAGAATTTCACAGGAGGCAGCCATGGAAGTTAAAGTGGAATAATAGTGCTATAACAGTGTAGTGTGATAAGGCTCAGTCTCCTTTAACACCACTGAGGGCAGGAGGATAGTTTAAAGGTTGCCAGAGAGTTCATGTATCACACATGAGGAGAATTACTGAAGGGGTCAGGAAGAACAGATGGGGAACTACAGCTGCTCCCCCAACATTTGCAACCTAAGGCAGTTGCCTCTATCTCATGAGAGAACTGGCCTGCTAGCCTATGATCACCCAGCCAGTTTTATAGCCATTATCTACAGCTATTCCATCTGCCCAGTGAGATATATAAAAATAACATATTTCTGGGTCTGGATCATTCTCCATACTTAGCTACTTCTAGTTGTAAAGGACTTGACACTGGCACTGAAACCCAAACATTAGAAAATCATATCTGCAGAACGTTGAAAAAGGCATCTCCAAAATCTTTCCAGGTGTCCTAAAGGTTGGGTAAGGAAATAACCAAAGATGAGTATTAGAAAATGTAGAGTGCCCCCTTTTTACCGAGGACAGTCAAGTCTATGTATCCATCACAGTCCGCTGATATAATAAATACATAGAGTGGGTATCATATTATCAACAAGCATGCATACACTTCAACTGATGTCACAAGTAACAGTAACATTACAAATAATAAATAAAAATACATTTCTCCAGGACACATGATGCTATCAAATGAATCACTGCATTACAGCAGATTCACTGAAGGCAACTGAGGAAATCTTACAGATGAGAACAACCTGGCACTTCCCTTAAGCATTTCAGGTAAGTCTCAGGTGAGTCACCTGAAAAATGCCAGCCAGAGATTCAGCCAGGTAGAGTACCATCCTGCTTTAGTCAGAGGGGAATTGTCTGGAAATCAAAGCACAGAACAGCCAGGAGCTTAAGAGGCTAGAAGGTGACTTCTATCATGGTTTACAAATCATATTTAGGTCGTTGGTCTAAACAACTACCTGCATCATCCTTACACGTCAACTTGGCCTTGCCTCTTTTCTGACTTGACTTTGCCTTGTCTTAGTTTTATCGGGAATGAGTTCTGACGGATGGTTACATTTCTCTACTACCACCAGTACCATTTGTCACCGCCTCTTCCAAACAATGATTACGTATATTCAGGGCAATTTTGGGGTAGACATTGGAGGCATCATGATATTGAATGAGCAGGAGGATTGGTAAATGCAGCAGGGATGGCTTACCACATTCTCAAGTAAACCAAGTAAGTGCCATGTAAAACAGGAGTGGGAAACATGGGGCTCTCTGGCTGTTATTTTACTCTATTTCCCATCAACCTTTGCTATTAATGAAAGATGCTGGAGTTACAGACCAATGATACCTAGGGGGCCACATATTCCCAACCTGTCACCTAAAGGAAGGGGACATAAAACCATGAAGTTCAGAGTCCAAATTCATCTACAGCTTGGAAAGTCAATTTTGAAAAGGTATTAGTAACAAATGCACTTCCAACATCTTAAAAGTAGGTAATTAACATTACAATGGTTATAATTTAAAAAAAATATTTAGCTACTAATTTGTCAAAAGTAATTGGAATAGTTATATTTTAATTACTTTAAAATCTGAATGCCACAAGCTGCTGGCCTGTGATACAAAAGATAGTCTCCTTCCATACGCCTCATCTTTGCCTCCAGACCTACCACAGAGTACAAGGCAACACTGAGTGAGGCTGCACCCCCATTGCTGTACAAGGAGGTAAAAAGTTGCATTTCCATCTCGAAAGGAGTAACATTAGTCCCCACTCAGTTCCAACTATAATGCAACATAGCTATTCCAAACAAGAAATGATGGTAAGTAACTAGTAATTTGTAACTAATTGTTTCAGACCTCTGAACTTACCTAACTGCAACACTGGACATTTTCAGACAGTGTTTTAATGTGCCTACCACGGGAAGAGCTCCCGGGAGAGGGACGGCGCTCTTGCGCAGCAGGGGGTCGTTTTCAGACGCCACTGTCCCTCTCCCGAAATCATCAGTGTCACTTCCGTGAAGCTTCGGAAGCCTCAGAGTTGCCCGTGATTAAAATATGACTCTGCGGCTTCCAAAGCTTCATGGAAGTGACACTGATGATTTTGGGAGAGGGACGGCGGCGTCTGAAAACGACCCCCTGCCACACAAGAGCACCGTCCCTCTCCCGGGAGCTCTTCCCATGGTAGGCACGCTAAAACGCTGTCTGAAAATGTCCACTGCTATCAAATAATTATCCAGTCAATAACAAAAACACCTAGTTCCATTTCCAGCCCAGTATTTCATTGCAGCCTAAGTCTGTTGTGTTACTTCATTGCTTTCCTTCTTAGTGAACCACTGAACAACAGGGGTGCTACAGAGTCAATCTACACACACTGTGGCATGTAATAATTGCAGAAACAAAACATGCTTCAGCATTTGGTGACAGAGTCGCTTCCTTATCCCTGCTCTGGCAATTCTTCAGGGACCTTCAGCTGCTCACTCTTTAACCACAGAAGTAATATTTCTTTCTCTTGACCTAATGTTTTATTCAGAAGACTAGGTTTCTTTGACAGTTTCACACCTTCAGGCATGGTTTAATTAATGGTAAGGCTATTAAGAGAGAGCCTAATAAATACAAGGAACTCACTCTGTTTAAATGATGTGAGTTATTTCTAAGAACAGAAGTGCTGAAATACTGGGTGAATTTCACTGTCCCTCCAAGTTTTTTTTTATTATTATTAAAAGAGGGGGGAAGCTAATTCCTTTAGTATATAAAAAAAACTTTTATATACTACCAACTTATTTTCCAAACACAAACCTACAGACTTCTTAATAATAGTACAGCCAAGAACTCCAGCAACTGGAAGCATCTACACATGGCATGGGGAACAGGTGACCCTCCAGTTATTGTGGTTAGACTCAAACTCCCATCAGCACCAGACAGAAAGGCCAATGACCAGGAGTGATGGCGACTGTAGTCCAACAACATCTGGAGGGTTTCACAACCACAGATAATATTTGAAGTCTCACTGGTCCAAAATTTATGGCCACAGCACAGGTACAGTGCTGTTATAATCTGTATATAAGAGCCTAAGGCATCAGTTAAACAACAGTTTTTACCACGGGGAGAAATGGGATTTCCTGATCCCGAGTTTGTCCCTTGTTGTTCACATGATTTGTCAATAGATGAACAATATCCCAGGATTATTGTTTACATGACAAACTTTCCCGTGACAAAAGCAAGATCCCAAGACTTAGTATCCCATTTTTTCTTGTTGTTGTTGTTTACATAGGAAAAGGTTCCGGGATTTATTTATTTTTTAGCTGTCAGTCAAGGATGTGATTACTCATTTTTTCACAACCTTGGTGATGCATTTCCTTTAGAGTTTCCCACCACGAGCGGTGCTATTGGCTGGCACAAATGTTTGTTCAAGCTTATGCATTGATCAGAGAAGGAGGGGAAAGGCAACCCCCTCTGCACAATTTCATTTAAAAAAAAAACCCTGATGGGCTTGCCACAGAGGTTAATGCCCCAAAAAATATTAAAATCCATTTCAAAGGCGAATGCCGGTACAGACACACAAAGCATTTTAAAACACAAGCCTCAGTTGGTGCAGGACACAGTGAGAGAAGTCAAAAGCAGAGCTGACCAGAGCCCTGCACACCTGTTTTGCTTTCAGCCGGGGAGCCGAGTGGTTTGCAATCTACTGAGGCACAAACACACATGCCCCATGTGCCTGCTTTGCTTCCAGCCGGGAAGCCAAGTGCAGGGGATGTGGCGGAGGGAATGAATGAGGCATTTGTGAGCCCAGAGGCTTGTAGTGTGACAGTCCCTTTAAAAATTAAACCCTTCAAACAGGGGATGGGGAGGAGGGAATGAATTAAGCGATCGTGAGCCAAGAAGCTTGCAGTTTGACTCTCCGTTTAAAAATTAGACCCTCCTGCAGGGGATGGGGAGGAGGGAATGAATGAGGCGATCGGGAGCCAAAAGGCTTGCAGTGTGACTGTCCCTTTAAAAATTAGACCCTCCTTGCAGGTGATGGGGAGCAGGGAATGAATGAGGTGAATGTGAGCCCAGAGGCTTGCAGTATGACTCTCCATTTAAAAATTAGACCCTCCACGCAGGGGATGGGGAGGAGGTAATGAAGAGGCAAATTTTTTGAATTTTCTGCAATGTTCCAATATTGTTGGATTCCAGTTCCCATCAGCCATAGTCAACCTGACTGATATAAGATATGGTGGGAGTTGCATTTCTGCCCCCACCTTGGCTTGGAGGCAGACTTCAAACGCAGAAGGAAGGAAGCTGCATAACTTGAATCACCATAACACTCAGGAGTTTATGAAACAAGGCAAAAATCACATCATTATGACACAATAATAATATAATGGGCTGAAATTATCAGACGACAACATCCTCCTCCCATGGCCAGTCCATGCTCCAGCTGCAAATAAGCCATCACTTTTAATTGACGGATTAAGCCATCAATAGATTTTCAATCTTGCTGTTTTCACTATATTAAGGAGTGTGTGAAACCAAGTCCCACTGTAGTCATGAGAATACAGCATGAATGGGCAGTCCTCTTTTCCCTGTCCTCATTGCCACTGAGAAAACATCCGGGTGACAAGATGAAAATGATTGACAGGACACTCTTTTTATGAACTGTCCCATACTGCTGGGAAGTGTCAGGGCTTATCTGTGTATTTAATTTGTTGTTTTTAGCGCTTTTACACAAATTTGCGTCTTCTCATGAGATCTCATGCCCTGGCTAACATGGAAGTAAGTGGACATTACAATGTAATAAGTCAATGTGAAGACAAGTGCTACTGTAGTGGGCCCATTAATCCTATTCTTAAAACTCTACTGGTGGTTGTTTGATAATTTCAGTTACAATACCATGATGATTCCGCCTTCCTTAATCACATTATTACAGCGTTTTAATACGCTGGTCAGATAATGTCCTCAGGCACATTCAGGTCTGAGATACAAGTCTGAGGTTGGAGGCTGAGTTAAAAATGGAAACTTTGCTCCCGTCTACACGATTTAAATAATACGTACGGTGTGCGGAAGTTCACGCTTCGGTACAAACGGCCGTTCGGATGCACACAAATGCAAAAGAGGGGGGGCAGTTTTCCACTCTGAAATATGCACACGCGGCATTCGGGAGGGAAAGCGGATCGCGAAGAGAAATCCGTACGCCATTCGGATGGCTGACGGGTCTGTACGGTCCGTTCGCACACATATGAACAGGCAGGGTAATCTGATTGGCTGGCTGAGTAGAGGGGGCGGGGCTAGCACGGAGGGGAATTGGGAGCGGCCGCCATGTTGGTTTCCCGGCTAGCGAGCGTCCGGTAAGTCCGTGAATTTATATGTTTATTTTTATTTTATATTGTAAATACGGAAAACCGACTGTCCACAAACCAGGAACCTTTTAAAAAAAAAAAGCAGCGGGAGATTTAAAACTGCCGCTTGGCTTGCTCACTCCAGCCAGCTTCAGGAAGAGGGAGTCATACGGAGCTTTGGGGGCTTAAAAATCTTATAGCCAGTTTGTATGCATACGAATGACAGGCTGTTTGTATTTTTTGCCCCCCATACGGATTTTTTTATGATCGTATAGCCGCACCCTACGTCTGCAAAACTGACACTCCAGCTTCACCTTTAAGAACCCCTCTGCAGCCCACAGAGGAAAGAGCATCACTTGTCTGTTCCAACCCTGTTTTTTTATTACAAGTCCATAGGGAAATAGCAGGTTCATTCTTCCACAAGTATTTCATATCGTAGTGCCCCTTTGTGTGCTTGACATCTGAAACTATCTCCATGCAGCAAAGCTAAAGCAATGGGGAATTTTAGGTCAGGGAGAATGAGTGGGCAGGATGCTGACCGGACAGCAGAGCCCTGTATAATTCTGGTCAACAGCAAGAAAGTGGAGTAAGAGTTTTGGATATTTCTAGCAAAGTAGTTAGAACTTGGACATCACTCAACACAACTGATTGGCAGTAGATCCAGGATAGATTCAAGGGTGGTCACTAGTTTAAATGGGTGTTTAAAGAAAACCATTGAAACAATACAATGGATTAAGGGCAGAGCTTGGATGAATTACTTCTTTGGATTAACACTTCTGGAGTGGTTTGGGATTCTGGATTGGGGTTCTGGGAGATTTACGGTACTCTAAAGAAATAACTTGTCCAAGCTCTATTAGTGTCTTGCTGAAGCCTCTGTGGTTAGGGGCAATTATTACTGACTATAATTGGGAATGGACCATCACTTTGTTCATGGAATCAAGAATAGAAATTAGAAACAGAAAGCAAGAATTAAAACAGGGGTGGGCACCTGTGGAAGGGTCACCATGATCCCTCACAAAACCTTGGAGGGCTGTACCCCTGCCTCACTGCAACCCCCTTCTCAAATAAAAGACCAAAATTCTATTTACTTTCTTCAATTGGTGTGAGGTTTTTGAAACACTTCTGAAGTAAAAGGTTTTTGGTGACTATTGGACACAATCAAATTCAATGTGCTTGGTTTGATTGATGTAAACTTCCTTGACTTGACAAGTTATATTTCTAAGGGATTAAACTGAAAGGAACTGCCTTAGGGGCAGCGTTTTCCATTGAAGTCAGGAGGTATGCATAGATTTTTATAATGAGTGTTAGGGACAAGCCACCTGATCTGGGCCATCCTGCATGGCAAGGGATTGGACTGGATGGCCCTTGTAGTCTCTTCCAACTCGACGATTCTATGATTCTACGTCATAACACTGTAGTGTTTTAGAAGGCATATGAAGGTACATATTTGAATACTCCCCCACATTTTAAAAAATCCATATGCATAGATTATATATGAAACACACTGTTCTTTTAATATTTACACATACAAAAATGAACAAGAAAGAAAAACTAAACAAATAAGGAAAAGAGGGGGAAAGGTTCACTGCAAACACCTCCATAATAAGGTATTTTTATGGTCCCGGATGCTTTGTAGGGGCATTTTCATCATGTTTTGGAGCCTTCCAGGGCCATTTTAGATCCAGGAGAAGCCTTTTTTAACAACAGGAAGTGACTAGAAGTCACTTCCTGTTTTCTTCCTTTTTTAAAAAAGGGGGGGCTTCTCTAGGGCCTAAACTGGAGCATGGGAGGCATTTCTACCCAAAGCCTAATGAAGATGCTTCCCACGCTTCCTGGAGAACATTTGGGGGCTAAAATATTTTTTGAAAATGTTCACAAAATGTTTATGACACCTCCTTTAAAGTTCAGACTAAAACCCAGACTAGATTCACCATCCCAATGACATGTCAGCCACCAGGCACCCCCATCTGGAAGGGCATAGTTTTCTCAGCCCTGCCTTAGAGAAACAGTACAGTTTCACGTTGTCTTTCCAAATGTATCTTTGATCAGGGCGTGACCAAAGAGTTGCTTTTCATTTCTTCTTACCGAGAGCCCCTGCAAAAGCAGCTGTAAAGAGTCTCTCTTCAGCAAACATTCTCCCCTGCTAAAGTAAACTTTGATTAAACAGGCAATAAAATGGTATGTGCTTTAGAGAAGCCCCAGATACAGCATCCTATAAGCCTTTTCTGATAGGCAAAAGCAACCAGACACATCGTGGCTTTAGATCACATCCAGGCCAGCCACCTCCAGTGGCTACACAGACCTTTAATATAAAATAAAACATGACGATAAGATGAAGAGATATAAATTAGATCACACTGGATTCAATTTAGGGATTCTTTTGTTTGCAGAAAGGACAGATTCAGCACAAACAACAAATTAAACGGAATTTAGAAGCACAGTAATAAGGAAGAAAGGTACAGCAATCCCCCATCATCCCCTCCATCCTTCAGTAAAAGAAAGAAGGGAACAGTGATATCTGGTGGCTTCGAGGCAAGAGGAATAGTGAATTCACTCTGAGTTTTGGTCTGAACTTTAAAGGCACTATCCAAGGTGTTGAAATGATTAGGGTATAGGGTTCCACACCTTAGCGAGACCTGTTAATGTTCCAACTTAAAATCTAGAGCAGATTCACTATCCCATGCACAGAAAAGCCACCACCTGCCACTGGGAAGGGAGGGAGGGTCTTTTCATCCAGCCCCCCTGCAACCACCAGGGGCCACTTCCTAGGCTGTTCCAGTGTGGTTCCTGAGCCTCCCAAGCAACTTTGGGCACAGGAGTGACACAGGGATGGAGGAAGGAGAATTTGGGAGAAATAAGTCCCCACACACACACCACTTCCTCCGCCAGGAAAGTCCCATGGATCTAACCCAAGGTTTTTGCTTTTGGCAAAAATCTTTGATTCTTATTTGCAGATCTTATTTCTTGCAAAATACTACATCCCTACCAATGAGTTAAGTATCTGCACACAAGGGGTTTGAAACCAAATGACAGGGGGAAGGAGGCATTTTGCTGTTTATAGTACTTTACAATCTATAGTCTGCTCTAACCTTCTTATGTATCCCAGCAACATCATTGTGATCCAACTATCCTACAAACCTATCTGGCCATCATTTCAGCCACAGCTTCCCCATCCATAGTAACCTGGGAAGAATAGTTTTGTAGGAAGGCCAGTTCTCAGGATTCAGCTCTCACATACAGCAAGGTAAAGCAAGCTGCTTTGGGAGGGGATGCAGCTGAAGACAGGAACTGAAATCTGTATGGTACAGCAGCCTGTTTTACAGTGTTGTCCCTAGCATGGTGTAAGGATGTAAAGGTTATTCATAAATTATGTCATCCTTAATGAGAAAAGGGTGCTTTGAGATATCAAAACACCCTATATGAAACCTGGTCAATGTCCATAAGATTTTTCACATTTGGGGACTTTTTAGTGAACATTTCATTTACACACACACACAATCAAACCTGAAACTTTTAGAGTGGGTTTTGCAGAAACTGAATTTTCATAAAATGCAAAAAAAAACAACAACAACACCCCACCCTCATTTTTTTTAAAAAAAATAACAAAAACTCTTGTAAATTTATCCAGCAATGAGAAAACTTTTGAGACCCTTCTGTTTTGAGTATCAGTATGAGAATGAAATAAGCAAAGATTTACATCTCCAGCACAGGAGAGGAAGGTTATTTGGTTCTCTATTTCAGACAGGCAAAATATTCTTAAGCTGACACTATGGTCAATGAGCAGAACTGTTACAGGGTATTTCATCACTTTCAAGAGAAAGCAGTGTTTGTGAGAACACAACCAGCACAGCTTGAGCATTTCCTGACTGTGAATACAATCTGGAGAAAGCAGGCATTCTCTTGTCCTATTGCGATGATTGGCACTTAGCATGCTTAATAGTGTGTTTTAAGAAGCAAGGAATAGGGAATTTAACATAATAGTGTTTGCTGACAACATGGCAGTCTCCTTCACTGCAGTAATGGAGTGTATAAAATAAGTATTGGTGGAGATTTTCATACAGGTATGAGCTTATTAAATTAATCAAAATCCAAGCAGTAGATTTTAATTTCAAGCATGGTATGAAAAGGTCTATAAAAGACTTTTGCTCTATTCTGCAGGAAGCAATTTCAAATAAATATCTGTGTATTAAAGTATTTGTGGACTCTAAAGACCTTGCCTGAGCAGAAATTATGTTCCCCAATAAATTAATTAAAGAGATGGCTAATAAATGAAGCAATATTAATTTATCAAGAAATGAAAAGCATTCATAAAATCTGTTATGCTTCCTAAGCTGCTATTAATTGGGGGTTTGTAGTGGATTTGATAAATCCCCAATATAGACCCAAACTGGGATGATCTGGAGGAATTCAGGAGATGTCTGAGTGGAACCATTGCTCATCTGAGACTGATTCGCGTATTAAAATCAGAAGAATACATATTACGCAACATAATATTCAGCAAAACAGTTGCTGAAAATCTGGGCAATCATAATGCTTATCAAAATGTTTGCTAGCCTTGATATAACCGCTTGGTTTTGGAAGGAAGTAGCTGTAATAATAAGAGAAGAAACAGAACAAAAACTGCTGTTAAATCCATAAGATTATTTTTTAAGGGAATATCAAAGATTGCATAGGACAGGAAAATAAATACAGTGATAAACATATTCACAGCCAGGGGTGAAATGGCATCTAAAAGCAAAATTGATGATTAGTAAAATAACAGAATTCAATGTAAATTTTATTTATTTACAGTATAATACAGTATAATATAACAGTATAATATCATAATCCTATATCTACTCAGAGGGTAGCCTAATACCCTAAAGTCACCAGATCCTGTCTGATTTTGAAAGCTAAGCAGGGTCAGCTCTGGTTAGTACTTAAATGGGAGACTGCTATGGAATGCCATGTGCTGTAGGCTATATTTCAGAGGAAGGAACTGGCAAAACCACCTCTGAGTATTCCTTGCCTAAGAAAACCCTATGAAATTCATGAGATTACCATAAGTCAACAGGCAACTTGAAGACACATACACACACATATCTACTCAGAAGCAAAACTCACTGCATTCAGTGGTAATTAATTCTCAGGGAATGTACATGATTGCAGCTCAAGGAAGAGGAACCAGAAACTGAATTATGGATAATTGGAATGTATTATTTAAACTTTTTAGAACAGACCATTGGAGTAAAACATAGAAATATTATGCAGCTATGCTTCATTGGGAGATATATTTCTTCAAAGTTTGTGTTGCTACTGTGGAGCCTTGGTATCTGCGGGGATTTGGTTCCAAGAACCCCACTGGATACCAAAATCTATAGATGCTCAAATCCCATTATATACAATGGTGTAGTAAAATGGCAACAGTTATATAAAATGGCAAAACCAAGGTTTGCTGGGGGGGGGTATTTTCAATCTCTGGATGGTGGAATCCATGGATGCAAAATCCATGGATACAGGGGACCAATTGTATTTTGAGCCTTTTTTAAAAAAATTTCCCTCCTTATTTACTTTTTCCTTTTTGTTTATTTTTGTACATGTAAAAATTAAAAGAACGGTGTGTTTCAGATATAATCTATGAATGTGGATTTTTTTTTTTTAATGTGAGGGAGTATTCAAATACAGTTGTCCCTTCATATTCACTGGAGTTTGTCCCTTCATATTCACTGGAGTTTGGTTCCAGGAACCTCCATGGATACCAAAATCTGTGAATACTCAAGTCCCATTATATGCAGTGGCATAGCAAAATGGTGTGCCTTATATAAGATGGCAAAATCAAAGTTTGGGGGTTTGGATTATTATTTTTTAAAGAATATTTTCAAACTGTGAATACTTAAATCTGTGGATACCAAATCCATGGATACGCAGGGACAACTGTATGTACACCCGTATATGTCTTCTAAAACAGTATAGTGTTGTGACATGATGGCTGAGATCAGGTGGTTTATTCCTCACACTCATTATAAAAACCTTTTAAAAGGATTTTAAGCACTCTGCTTGCTATGCATACCTCCTGACCTCAAAGGAAAACTCTACCCCAAAGGCTTCCGTTTTCTTTCAGTTTCATCCCTTAGAAATATAAATTGTCAAGTCAAGGAAGTATCACATCACATCAGTTGAACCAAGCATCTTGAATTTGATTGTTTCAGATAGTCACCAAAAGCTTTTCACCTCAGAATTTTTTCAGAAACCACACACCAGTCAAGCAAGGTAAATATAATTAAAGAAAGCTGGAGATAAATAACCATTTCCCAGAAAATAAATACAGGCTTTACACACAGCATGAATGAATCAATTTACTTCAGTAACAGAACAGAAATACAAAATATATACAAATAACAAAATCAGCATTGTATTTACAACACACCCACAACATATCTAAACCATGGTAGTGTGCATACAAGTAAAACACAATTAAATCTATAAGGTAAAACATGAGGGTTGTCTAAGCGGCAAAAATACTCCTCACAGAATGCAAGGTGAATATGACCTGTCTCAATGGGATTTTATATCACTCTGCTGTATTCATAAGGAGCAGGGTGGGGGACACCCAAAAGTACATGGGAAGAGCCTTTGCAACTTTTCCCAAAGTTTTTAAAAAATAGCGCAGGAAATGTGCATTCCTGATTGTTGGGACAAGGAACCAAATTCATTCACTTTCCCAACACAGGCAGATGATTGGTTGGACATGTGCAGGGGGTGGAGTTTGCTAACAAGACAAGTGCCCAGTGCCGCCATGTTGGATTTTTTCCTTAGCAAACAAGCACTAAGGCAATAAGATGTCTTTTTTTTTCTGTTTGCTTTTTTATTAAAATGAAAGGTCGCTCTTTTGCACCATGGATATGGTTTTTTTAAAAAAATACTGTCTGGCAGCAGCAAATTGAGGTAAGTAAAACCACAAATAATTCACTTGTGGCCACCATCTTGAGTCGCAGGCATGCCCGTTTGCTTAACAAATGCAGATAGCTCCACATGGCTGTGATCTGCCAAAAAAAACAAAAACAAAACACCACCGTTAAGACAAATAGCAGCTGCTGCAAATGGCCATTACTGCAGAGCAATCGGGGGGGGTTGCCTGATATAGACAACACCATGGTATGTGGTAGAAGCAAATAAAACACAATTAAGATATATAAGCTAGGACACTATTCACTAAGATCATTCACAACTTGTCTTCTTAGTTTTATAGCAGCAACACAAAACATAGCCACTTTTAAAGTGATCTGTGATTCTCTATCCTCTATTAGATATTTTAAATAGTGGTCATCACATCTGCTGGAATTCACTGCACAATAGGTGTAATGAGTGTAGAACGAATGTCCGTGTAGAAATGGCAATATAATAGGACATGATTGATGGTTTCCACTTCATTCAGACCACATGGGCATACTCACTCTGGGTGGGGTATGCTTCCAAATCTACCCTGCAGTAATGCTGATGGCAGAACATTAAATCCAGCTTTGATAGATACTTCGCTGGAGTAAACAACCTCCCACTATCTTTAATTTCTGGGTACCTACCTGTTTTACTCAGATGGAATTGCAACTCCATTTACACACACCATGTCTTGTTCCTATCACACCTGTTATCTCCTGTGAATTAGAATCTCTGGGTTTAATCAAATATCTCTGGCTTTTCTTCACAAATGACGATTAAGGAAGGACTCATCCCGTGTTTTCTGCAAGTGCGCTGATGACTAAAAAGGCCAATCTGAGATAGACAAGTCCAGTTGCAGAAGGCACAGCAGAAGGTCTCCTTGGGTGATGTTTCCGGGTTGTGATTCTTTCTGCGTTGTCGTTTCTCTTCAAGACTTGTTCGGCGCGAGTTCTCAAATAAGGCTGCAGCATTGTGGATAGTGCATCTCCATGCCTCCTCATGGTGAACCATTGTTGGTGATCAATTTGGCCGAGCCTGAGATATTGTTTCATGGGGTCCTTGTATCGCTTTTTTGGAGCGCCCCTCTTATGCTGACCCATGGCGAGTTCACCGTAGAGTACTACTTTGGGGAGGTGATGGTCCTCCATCCTAGAAACATGCCCTGCCCAGCGCAGCTGTGTTCTCAATATCATGGCCTCAATGCTGGTGGTCCCTGCTTGCTCAAGGACAGCAACATTCATCACATAGTCAGTCCAGTGTATATTTAGGATTGTGCGTAGACAGCGCTGATGAAATATAGAACTTTGTTTTTGGTCAACACAAGTGGGAATCCAAGGTCTCCCTAGACATAAAATGGCATCTTCCCTCCCTTCAACATTCTTTAATATTAAATAAATGTTATCATAAATTTGACTGAAATTAGAATTCTCTGTTTTGGGTTAATTCCTGGTTATTGTAATGTATTAAATATACATAGAAGATATTAGGGCAGGATACAGTCAATAAAAGCCATTTTTAAAACAATGACAGAACATTTTAAGTTGATTCCACATAATTAAAAGAAAAGAACTGACAAACACTGGAAAAATGCAAAGCCTGATTCTTCTGCCAAATTTCTATTCATATATAAGAAATAGAATGATTCATTTATTCATACATTTTTATTGAATATCACATAATTTTTCCAGCACAGGACCCACAGCAGCCCAGAACAGAAATGAAAACAAAATACAGCTAAACAAACAAAATCCAGAAGGGAATATTGGGGAAAGGCCATTTGGCCAACTTGAGGTGCCAGATTTGTGCAGTACGTTGAGACACACGCACACCCAATGCAATGAGACTAAGGATATCATTGGCACACAGCAGCTCATGGTGTCAACTTAGGCTGCATCCTCCACCATGTGGATTGAGCCTTCCCAGTAGCCACTAGAAGTCATGGAAGGAGCTCATAAAGAAGGACTATAACTCATAAGGAAGGAAGACTCACATAATAATAATAATAATAATAATAATATTTATTTATACCCCGCCCCTCTGTTAAAACAATCGGGGCGGCTTACAAAAATTAAAATACAATACAGATAAAATCCCCAAACACCCCCCACCCCACCCTCCCCCATAAAAAAATATTAAACAATTATAAATTAAAACCAACTGATATAAAATCACAATTAAAAACAATAAATACTATAAAATACTATAAATGGCCAGCGTACTAAAAGAAGCCAGGATCCCCTGAGGCCGGGATCTAATTAGGAAAGGCCTGCCGAAAGAGATCCATCTTTAGTGCTTTTTTAAAGCTACTCAGGGTTGTTATCTGACGGATCTCGTTCGGCAGGTCATTCCACAATTTGGGGGCGATTACCAAAAAGGCCCTCTGGGAGGTTGCAGACAGCCTAGATTTTTGTGGCTGAAGCAAATTCCTCCCAGAGGACTGGAGTGCACAGGAAGGATTGTATGGGAGGAGGCGGTTCCGGAGATAAGTTGGACCCAAGCCATTTAGGGCTTTAAAGGTAATAACCAACACCTTATACTGGGCCCGGAAACTGATAGGCAGCCAGTGTTAAAAGAACACTACTACAGTATGCCATATTACATTTATATCCTAATTTAAAGTGTTTTTCAGTCTGTTTAGATATTATGCTATACAAATTCACACACATCACTAAACATGATGCATTATCTGATGTGGACGTTTAAGGGGCGATATGATAGCCCTGTTTAAGTATTTGAAGGGGTGTCACATCGAGGATGGAGCAAGCTTGTTTTCTGCTGCTCCAGAGACTAGAACACGGAGCAATGGATGCAAGCTCCAGGAACAGAGATCCCACCTCAACATTAGGAGGAACTTTCTGACAGTAGGAGCAGTTCAGCAGTGGAACACACTCCCTCAGAGCTTGGTGGGGTCTCCTTCCTTGGAGGTCTTTAAACAGAGGCTGGATGGGGATGCTTTGATTGTGTATTCCTGCATGGCAGGGGGTTGGACTGGATGGCCCTTGTGGTCTCTTCCAACTCTGCAATTCTATGATTCTATGATTCTATGAGGGGATTCTCAGAGGACCACCTGCTCCCATGTTTCTCATACAAGCCATGCCCATGTCATTCACTGCTTGTCTGTGACAGAAGTGATTCCCTATTGCCTACATCAAGAGTGGGCAAAAAGCAGCCCATACAGCCCTCATGAAATCCCAACTGGGTCCTACAGATTTCTTCTGAATCCCTGCTCTCACACAAAAAAACTAGTCCCCCAAATGGCAAATCGCAGCATCTAAAGAATCTTGGTGTGTGTGTGGGGGGTCTCCAGATGTAATTTTGCCCCACTGGGAACTGCAAAAAAATACCTTTCTAAACAAGAAACCAGGGCATGGCAAAAATGACCCCTGAATCCACAGAAGCAGTCTGTTCCCATTCCACATCTTGAGCCAGCATGGGGAAATTATCTGTATATATGCAGAAGTACTCGTGTAAAGGCATCACACCAAGGCTAGTATGCTGGTTTCTATAATTTCTCAGAAGCAGTAGCATAGGCTATCCTTTTAGAGTATTAGATTGACATCAAGTCTGTCTCAAACTACAATACCCACCCAGTGAGATGAAATTGACATGGCAAGACTGGTACCCAGGAACAATATCCTACAAAACAGACAGAAACGAGGGTGAAATGACAGGTGACTAATTGTCTCCTATAGTTCCCAGTTGGAACCACTCAAAAAATATCACCAATGAGCTATGACCCATTCTAAACAGTAACATTTTCTTCTCACGGGCTTTGGATGTTAAATATGTGATCACTTTCAGATAGTCCTCCAAAGATAAAAGTAGTACTTGTCAACAATAGGTCACACAACATGGATGCAAACACAAGGACTAGACTTTGCTATCAGTTCTGATGCCAATTCGGTCCCTAACATCTACCTTGCAACACTATTATAAGACCTAATAACATCAACCACAACATCAGAGGTTTCTTCACATGCTCATTTTTATATTAATATGTTTTATCGGATTTCTAAGTATAATTACAAAGAAAGAAAACAGGAAAAAAATAAAAGAGAGGGAGGAAATAAAGAAAAAAGAGGAGAAAGGGAAATACATAGAATATATATTTAGACTCTATATATACAGTGGGCCCTCCATATCCATGGCGGTTCAGTTCCAGAATGCCACACGGATAGCAAAAAGTATGGATTATTGAGTCCCATATACTTCACTGGTGGTGATGTACACATAGACGTTTCGCACATCCGCATGCATGTCACCACCATTTTAGGTATGGGGTTCAATGATCCACAGTCACTTGAATCCATGGATGCAGAGCTTGCAGATAAGGAGGGCCCACTGAATATTTCATATAGGGCAATTTCAAGAAAATACATTTTGAAAATATAATCATCTGATGTTGATATATATACCTAGCCCTTGTTCTTATCCTATGTATTTCACTTATTCATTTTTGTTATTGATATAAGTATATAGCTGTCCATCAACAGTGCCCTTTCCATAGAGGAAACAAGACAATCTTGATGTAAAAAAAATTAATAATAGTAAAAAAAAAAATCAGACCACAGAAATGGCAGTACACACATACACGGAAAGGTGTCCGAACACGCTTCTGTCATTATCACAGGATATGCTATCCTGAATCTCAAAGTGGGTGTTGTGGAACTAAGGGAAGCTCTGAGAGGAAGACTGGAGAACATTCATAATTTCTAGTCTATCCCCAAAGGACTGAATCAGGGTAATTTATCATACTAATGTAACGTGAAGTATTAACAGGCCCTTTTTACAGCAGTATTTTGTTGGGTCAAACATTGAGGGGTCTGGAAGACCAACAAAAAAAAGGACACAGTTCTTTTTTATCTTTTTCATTACTTGTCTTTTTTTTTAATGGTCATGCTTTAACTATTTTTGATTCTTGTTGTTCTTGTGTGCCTTCAAGACACTTCCGACTGATGGTGACCCTAAGGTGAACCTATCGTGAAGTTTTCTTGGCAAGATTTATTCAGAGGGGGGTTTGCCTCTGCCTTCCTCTGAGGCTGTGAGAGAGTCTCCCAATGGGTTTCCATGGCCAAGTGCGGACTTGAACCCTGGTCTCCAGAGTTGTAGTCTAATACTCAAACCACTACACCACGTTGGTTCTCAACTTTTGATTATACTGATAGTTTAATTATATGTAGAACTTTTTATGGCATGAATTTTTAGCTGTTCCCTGTTTTAACTTTTGTAAGCCACCTTGAGACCCAGACTTCAGAAAAAGCAGGATATAAATAAATATTGTTGCCATCATCATCATCATCATCATCATCTGCTCTCACCACAAGGAGATAATATAAACACTTTCTTAAAAGCAGAAATTATCATTTCCTATTTCAGAGTAATAAGCTTCTAAACAGATCTGTGTATCAGATACAAGATGCTCATCACGCATTAATTGACTTACTTATTGCCAGAATACTGATATTAATTCTTTTTGACCAGGGTTAATTACACAAGCATCATTTTCTGCATCCAGTTTCACTCTGATCCCAGTGCACACCAACCACGCATACTGTGCAGCTATACCTGTCACTTGAATATTATCTTCAGTCCATCTGAGATTGTGGATTGAAATATATGAAGTAAATTTAAAGATACATTTGCTAAAGTTAAAGGTGTTAGAAGATTCTTTTGTTGTTATACTGGAAGAGAGACTAACACAGCTACCACTTTGAAAATTAGAGTAATATATTTAGTTAGAGTGGTGTAGTTGAGGAGCCCAGGATTCAAATCCCCACCCGGCCATTCAAACCCACTGGGTGACTTCGGGCAAATCACTCTCTCTCAGCCTCAGAGGAAGGCAATGGCAAACCTTTCCTGAATAAATCTTGCCAAGCAAATCCTAGGTTAGGCTCACCATAAGTCAAAAATCAACATGAAGGCATATAACAATGTTTCCTTAGTTTGCAGAGAATCAGCAGCTGAATTGTTACCATACCTCCATCCATCTTCTCTGGTGTTTAGGTCCTCAGTGGGCCACAGTGGAGTTGGGTGCAATGAAAACACCATACAAACTTGGGCTAATGTCAAGACCCATTTGGATATGAATCTAATACCTTGTTCTATGGGCAAGTCACTATGCATGCTTAACAATATTAAGGCACTGCATATGCTTAAGCTTACAGGACTGATGTGAGGATAAAATGGAATACCTTATGGTATAAGTGTGACAAATTAAAAAAAACACAATATAGATGGCATCCTGCTAGTGACACATACAAGTGTAAGTCCAAAGTATGCCTGCATATGTACTTTTTTTTTTTTTGGTCATTACAGAAGTTAGTATTCTCTTCCTTCTTCTGAACAACCAAAGCCAGACTCAATATTAAGTAACTGCATGCCCTCCCAGCTGGTGGAGAGCTGGGGGGATATGTCCCTATTGCCAGACACAGAATGATTACGTCATTCGCTAAGACCTCTGGAGGACCCTGGCAGAGTTCAGTGCATTGTGGTATTGGTCTGTGTCTGGCTATGGGGACATAGCCAGACAATTCTCCAATCCTTCTCCATACTCTCTACCACCCACTGAATGGCTGTGGGAAGGCTACAGCAGCTAAACAGTGAGTCTGGTGAGGTTGAAATGAGAGACATCGTGTAGTTCCACCTGTGGAATGTTTACACTTTGCTCTGCATTACATAATCTGGCCACAGCCCTGCCATGACAATGCACCTGCTGACCAGTGTCCACTTGGTGTCAGTGAGAAAGAAGCTCTTAGAGGCATGGACGTTGAGGCACAGTAAGACTGAAGGAAGCCCTACATTGGAATGTGTAGTTGCTATGTGGCATGGCAAGTGGAAACATCATCTTACGAGTGGTTTGACTAGCAGGTTATGGATTATTACCACACCTTTACATGCTAATTGAAAGCATGGCAATTGTGTGAATGCTTATTTATTTATTTATTTATATCCCACTCATCAGTCACAAAGACTATCAGAGCGGCTTACAAATGGTCAATTTAACAGTTCCCTGCCCTCAGGCTTACAATCTAAATAAGACATGACACATAAGGAAAAGGGAATGGCAGTGGAAGTGGGGATTAAATCCAGCAGATACTGCTGGTTCTTTTCTCCCTCCAAGGGCAGGGCGGTGGCAGTTGGTCTGGAGGGAGGGCCTTTCACCTGCTTCTGGGCCCAGTATAGTGCTACCAGTATATAGAATTGGAGTCATCATCTGACAGCTGCCAGACTGAATCTAGCCTGCTGCCAAGGACCATTCTTTCTCCACAAACCTAGCAGCAAGAAGAGTACATGGTCAGATCATGCCAGCAGTCCACCCTGGGGAACTGTAGACATTACTTAACACACATTCTCCACCTTCTCCTTACAGTGACCCTCTAGTAAGATTAGATGCTAAACTGGGAACAGGAACTGTATGAGTGTTGTGCTCTCTAAATCTCTCACCTTCCAACATTTCTCTTGAAATTGCTCTGTCTTTTTAATCATAGTCCTCCACCCTCCCCTTAAAAAAAAGAGAGATGGAGGAGAAGCACATGCTTCAAACGCCAGATGGAAGAGATGATGGTATCGCCCACGACTGCAGGGTTTTTCCTCTTACCGTATGCTCTAATTACACTTTCAGCTGCACAAAGGAAGCATTTGCCTCACTCAGAAACATCTTAAATCAAGCTATTCTGTCTCTAAACTTCATCATGAATACTGACAACAATATTAATTATTTATGCCACAATCCAGACCTTACCAAGACTATTAACAAATACATTTGTTCATATATGTGTATGTGTAGTTGTTTTTTTCAAGAAACGTATATCACATCTCACAGAAATCAAGTCACACGTTGCTTCAGACTCGCGTTCAGCTCCATTATGCACTGATGGAAATAACTAATGGGTAGAGGTCCTACACTGTCCAGCACAGGATAAGAGTTCCACAGGCAGAACCCCACTACAGCTCCCTGCTCACCACCCTCAGACTCACAGTTTTGCAGTGATAGTCCCCTGAACAACCATGAATCAGCAGTGTGATGTGGCAGCTAAAAAACCTAATCAATTCCAGGCTGTATCAATAGGAATATAGTGTCTAGATCAAGAGAAGTAAAAGTGCCACTCTATTCTGCTTTGGTCAGACCTCACCTGGAATACTGTGTTCAGTTCTGGGCACCACAATTCAAGAAGGATATTGAGAAGCTGGAACGTTTCCAGAAGAGGGCGACCAGGATGGTGGGAGGCCTGGAAACCATGCCCTATGAGGAGTGGCCTAGAGAGCAGAATGTTTAGTCTGAAGAAAAGAAGGTTAAGAGGTGGCATGATAGCCATGTTTAAATATTTGAAGAGATGTCATATTGAGGATGGAGCAGGCTTGTTTTCTGCTTCTCCAGAGGCTAGGACACGGAGCAATGGGTTCAAACTCCAGGAAAAGAGATTCCACCTAAACATTAGGAAGAACTTGCTGACAGTAAGGGCTGTTCGGAAGTTGAATACACTGCCTCAGAGTGTGGTGTAGTCTCCTTCTTTGGAGGTTTTTAAACAGAGACTGAGTGGCCATCTGTTGGGAATGATTTGATTGTGTATTCCTGCATGGCAGGGGGTTGGACTAGGTGGCCCTTGAGGTCTCTTCCAACTCTATGATTCGATGATTCTGTGTCCTGTGGAATATAAAGGAGTAACTGGAGAAGTATCTGGTTATGCCACCTAACCAGATGAAAACCAATTACATTTTCCACCAAGATCCATCAGGCGCTCAGTTGGTGATGTAATCATTCTGCCGCAGGCTATGGGGACATAGCCAGATGCTTGTCTGATTTCCCCGGTGCAAACACTCTCCACCAGCAATTAATGGGGGCTGTCTCAGCAAAACCTTGACACCAGAGGCAGGAGACTCTGGTCATCACAAAGAGTGGAAGAGAATATCAACCTGTGCAATCAGCAAAACAAAAATAAAAAAATATATACACACATGTAAGGTGAACTAGTGCTCACATATGTCAGTAACAGGATATCTGCCATGGTTTGAAAGCAAACAAAGAGGGAGTCCAGAACAGCCAGTCTGAGCCAGACAAACGAGCAAGGCCAGAGTTAGCAACATTGTAGGGCCAAGTGGAACCTGATTGGTTGCTTTTGGTCACCTGATCATCATGGAGTTAGTAGATGTAATACAATACTCTGGCAATATGACTCCCTGGCTTTTTGGCCATGATAACATTGAAGACCAACATAAAGTACATGAGTTGCTCTCTCCTTTAGTGAGCTGCCAAGGTGGGTCACAGTTTAAAGAATAAGATGCTCAGATCCCTAGTTCGAAATAAAACAGCATGTTGAAAGCAGCAGTTAAATTCTGTGTGACACAGCAATAGAAATCTCCAAATGCCCCCTCAATTTCCCATTGGATCCATAAAGTATTGATATGCAAAAACAGAGCAACTTCAAACTGAATGTTTTGAACGCAAGGGTCCCTTTCAAGCATACACAGACTAAAATAAATATTCAGTGGGCAGATTGGAGCAATATAAATGCATCTGTATGCTTCAAGAGAGTAGATGAAAACAGCCAGAAAGATTTTTTAAAATGCATTTGTGGGTGAATTAATTTACGATTGCATTTTCTGTTGTGTTTAAAGAGAGAAGGAAACTGGGTCAGAGAGTTTCAGGTATTTGCATAAAATGCTTTGCATAAAATATTGTAGAATACTATATAGCTTATTACAATAACAAACAATAATATGTAAAGCACTTAGCTGTCCTTCTAAAGTTGGATAAAGAGTGTTGTTGTTAAGCTATATTACCATACTTAAGAAACAAGATGAAGAGTTAGATCAAGACCTTCAAGAAAATTCAGTAAGCCCATGATGTCCCTCAAGCATGACTGTGTATTTACAACAGAAATGGTTAGAAGACATGGTCAACATGTATAGAAATGCTACAAAATCTATCCATGTTCTAATAGAGCAGCTAGGTTTGGTGGGGGGGTGGGGTAATGGATTTTGTGGGAAAGCTAGAATTGTGTTACATTTCCTCCAGGCTCCAACTGATATTGACACATTAAGGTGGCCTTCAGTTTGGATACAGACTGTTACAGAGCAATCATATACACATATACCAGGCAGTAGGTCCTTAGTACTTCAGTGGCTCTTACATAGCCCTCAAGATGTCTAAGTTTCCAGCTCCCAGCAGCCCTGGCCAATGGTAATGAATGATGGTAGTTACTGTCTAACAGCACCTGAAAGGACCATAAATTCTCCATCCCTGTTTTAGTCCCATTGAAATCAAGAGGTCCTAAGTAATGACTGTTTTGAATAACTTAAATCAAGCATAACTAACTTAGGCTGCTGCCACACTGCAGAAATAATGCAGTTTGACACTGCTTTAATTGTCATTGCTCAATGCTATGGAATTCTAGGGTTTGTAGTTTTGTGAGATATTTAGCCTTCTCGGTCAGAGAGCTCTGATGTCACAACAAACTACAAATACCAGGATTCCATAGGATGGAGCCAGGATAGTTAAAGCGGTGACAAACTGCATTATCACTGCAGTGTGGCAGTAGCCACAGTCTGGATCCAACTCTGAGTATACTATACTGTATAGTGACTTATAAAATTTCATGACGCAAGTTTTTAAAACAATTTTCTCCAGACAGTTTGGTACGAATCGTAGAATAATATTCTTCATCCAGTTCCTCTACATTTTAAAGTAATTATTCGGAATGTTATACTTTATTGACTGGTGTTTTATACTTTATTGACTGATGAGCACTTGCATGTATACCACTATATTCAGTTCTTGTGCTGGAGTATCAGGAAAGCAGCCCTTTCAAACTCAAATGTCTGGAACAATTACTTACTGCATTGCTCTAGTAAGAAAACTACAGGACTGCAAAACTGACCACAGCACCTTCAGGCATATGCATTTTACTATCCTTAGAGCATGGGGAAGATTAATGGTTCCTAGAATCAAAAAAATTATTGAGGTTTTCTTGGGGTGTGTGGCAAGTATCAAACAAATGCAGCAGGAATTATGACATACAAACTGAAGCAACTTGTCCAAAGAAAGCACTGCCTCCTTTACTGAACTCCATGTTTTATTCCTATTCCCTTTTTAGCGCATAAGGAAGAATATGTCATATACTGGCTTCCTCAGATTCAGTAATTGACAGCTTCAGACTTAAACAGAAAGCTTTATTGCTACAGTAATCTAAAGAGCAAACTATACAAAATTGTTGCTTCAAATGAAGTTCATAGGAAAAGCAGTAAAATAAAAAGTATTTACAATTGGCCAAATCTGGAGGGCAATTTTCCCATCAGTCACCCTGTAGTATGTGGGGAAATCATTATTGTAATGCAATACAATCTTGTGTATCCCATGTTAAGTTCAGTTTAGGAATTTCCCTGCATGCATGAGTTCTTTCACTCCCCCTTCTTCTTTGCCTAGGCAATTTCAGCCAACTGAAGCAATGGGTCATTCATCACATGACCTAATTTAAATATTATATTACACTTTGCTTAAGTTTCCTTTTAAGTTTGTCTCCATGTGGCTGTAGCCATCTTTGAGTCTTTTCATCTTTGAGTCTTGTTTTTATCTTTCACCATGTAGCCCCCATCACTTAAGGCTGGGTGAGTTTTTCCTACCCTAAATCCTCTTAGTTAGTTAGGGACCTTTAAGCTTGTTTTAATATGTAGATTAAGATTGATATACTTTCAGTAAACTATTGATATGCATTTTTAAACTGATGTCTTTGTTGTTTAATGAGTCTAATTGACTGGGTGATCAGACCACACATTTAAATGTTAATTGAGCTGAGTCTGCATTCCAATGCCTTGCCCTGCTTACTTTGAAAGAAAAGTGTTTTTACTTTTAAAGAAGATATTTTTATTTTTAAAAGGGCTAGATCCCTGGAATTTTTAATACATTTTTAATTTTAGACTCATACCCCCCCCTACACACCCATCATCCACATTCCTCGTTCTCACCCAGCCTGGACTGCACCCATTGTTTCCCACAGTTCCTGCAGGTGCAAGGCCAGCCAGACCATTTCCAGACAGACACCATCCTCCCTTGTCTCATCTCAGTACACCAACTTGTTACAGTGTAAAAGAATGCAAAACATTAAATGGTCAAACATGAAAGCACACAATAACTTGATACTGGCAGAACTATTGGCAGGGAGGTCGCTTTTAGGTACTGATCCTAACAGAGTATCGGTCCTTTGAAGGTTGGGCATACCAAGGATGACTTGAACCCAGTGGTGGCTGCATGCCCATTGTCAGTGTGACAGTGAATTTGCTCTGAGTTTTAGTCCAAACTTTCTTTTTATTATTATTATTTTATTTTAAAAGGCAAACATTTACAAACAACTTTAAAAAAAATTTAAAAATAAACCAAAATTTGTATTTCCTATCATCAGGTTTTGAACTTGCTTTTTGTTATCTCTAAGAAACTTTCCTTTTTGACACTTTTTATCATATTGTATATACAATATTTCATTACCACAAAATATACAAATGCTTACGGCACCATTTTCTTTGTTATTCTTATCTAAAAGAACTTTACATTTTCCATAAACTTCTAACAAAAATACACTTCTAACTCTCTTTATTTTATTATTGTCTATACTCTCGTACTCTAGCTTGTTACATCTTAATCTGTTAACCAAGTAATCACATATTTGTTCCATTCCAATTCCCAAAATTCTATCAACTTTCCCCACTCTTTCCTACACTTCATTGTTGATGGGCGATTTATCCAACAAGTTCTCTGTTCCATCTGAGCTATTTATAACAATTTTGTCATCCATTCTTCTACATTTGGTAGTTCTTTTGTTTCCAGTATCTGGCATATGTAATTCTCACAGTGGTGGTTATGTATACCATTATATTTTTGAATTCTTTTGGGAAGTCTTTATCTATGATATTTAATAAATACAACTCCAGTTTAAATCTGAAATCAACTTTTAGTTTCTTTCTTATCTTGTTATGTATGTTTATCCAGAATTTTCTTGTACTCTTGCATGATGACCACATCTGATAAAATGAACCATTCACCTCGTCACATTTCCAACAATTTGTTTTTCTCCCCTTATAGATTTTTGCCAACTTTAATGGTGACATGTACCACCTAAATAACATTTTATAGCGGTTTTCTCTCAGTTCCATACACGGTGTAAATTTAATAGTTCTTTTCCATAACTTCTCCCATTCTTCTAAATGGATGCCATGCCCGATATTCATGGACCACTTGATCATATAATCTTTTATTGTTGCTGATTCTAAATCTAATTTTAATAACGGTTTATAAGCATTGGATATCGTTATGTTTTTCTTTCCCATTATCATTACATCTAACTCTGTCTGTTGCTGCTCAATGCCTATCAGATTTTTGTCCATCTTGAATCTTTCCATTAGTTGTCTATATTGGAAGTTTTAGTCCAAACTTTCAAGGAGCTGCAGAAGATGCTGACAGGTTCAGCACTTTGGATAATTCCTTTGTAGCCAAACTTTGAGGGGACTGGAAATGGTGCTGAATGGTTCAGCACCTTAGATAGTTCCTTTGAAGGACTGATTGAAATCTGAAGTGGGTTTGTTGACCCAACGACATGGAAGTTACAAGCTACCACTACTTTTATCCATTCTCAAGGTGGCTTTACAAAAAATACCCTAAAGTGCGATCATAATCCTGAAGCAAGAACCTGTAAAATAGGAAACCCCAGAGATTAAACAGGACCTTCTGCAGACATGCCAAGAAGTGTAAGTTTTGTCACTGAGCTATGGACCTACCTCTTCATATAAACAAAAATGCAGTGGTGGCACTAGGGGATGCAGAAAGGCCAAACCACACCGGGTGGCACTAGCCTTAGTGACGCCACAGCAAAAATGCAGACCCAAGATGTACCTCAGCCAGAGGGGTGATGTTAATTGAAATCCATTAGTTTTAAAGAAGATGGATATATGTCCAACCTGACCAAGAACAATCCTCTCTTTGGAAGCCATCCTGTGCTTGAAAGGTTGTCCAGTCTAAGTCCAGTTTAGAGATGGGTAACTATAAGAGGGGAGAGACCAGGGACTTGGAGTTGTTCATCTGAAGTTGTCCAATGGACAGCAAAGTGAGCAGGCACACAGATCAGCCAGAGGTTATAATTATCCCCACTATGGTAGGATGTATTGTATTTCTATTCAAGTGGAAGCAAATATTTCTAATTATGCACTGGTACATATGCATTAGTATTTTTTTAAAATGGTAGCCTCTTCTTTTTTGATGATGAATTTTCTCTTGGGATGTAGCATAAGTGATCTGCCTAATTTTAAGGCCCATTACAATGAAGAAAAGATACATCATGTAGCCCACCCGGGACTATTCCAGATTATAGGATCATATGAACCCATTTTCCCTTGTCAAAAACTGTTTTGGAAAACTAGCTTATCTGGAGGATAGTAAGCCACTTCTTTTAATAAGCAAGGCAACTGTTTTTGCTATAGGGGCAGTTAAACATGTGGTCTTCTATCTGACTTCTGAAATGGTACAGCCCAACCCAAAGTACATTCTGTACCACATGCCATTTTTGAACATATAGATAGGCTCTTAGCTAGCAGCACTTGCTCTCGCAGATCTTGAAGGTCTTCCCACAGACATTAAAGCTGCGTTGGTAAAAGGTGAGCTGGGCCTTGTTCCTTGATCTTTCTTCACTGGCATCATTCCCATGAGATCTATTCTTTCAGAGTCATAGCTGTGAAAACATTTCAAGGTGAGGAGGACAGAAAAAGTACGATAGAAACCAACACAGCACTCAAAATGAGCAAAACAAGACACAAGTCAAGAAAAATAAAAGGGGCAAAAAAGTAAGCTTTTTGAATGTGAATGGACCCCTGAGGGATTTTCCTGAGACAGTTATTGGTTTTTCAGAAGAGTTTGTTCTTCTCAGCTGGCATTTACTTTGCTAGCAGCTAAAAGAGGATCCAGGTGCAGAGAGAGAGAGAAACATGCCATGTGGCTTCTCTGCCCTCCTTCCCCATTGTGTTTTTGCAGAATTACAGCTGCAAGGAACACTCCAGTTACCAAGTCCCATCAGTACCAACAACCAGAAAAGGAATGTGGCATTCATATCCTTCCCCGCTCCCTCCAATGTAGGACAAATCCTGGGAAGATGCAGCTGAGAAGGCCAGAGGAATTCCTTGGCAAGTGTCTGTACCTCATTTGTAAAGGACTATACTTTCATTTTCAGAGAATGACTGATGTGTGTAATGTAGGCCTTTAGCCTTTCAATTATATATATATATATATATATATATATATATATATATAACTATCTTCATAGTGTGTGTCTGTATGTGCATGCATGAGCTTCAGTTCTGGCTATATTCGAGACCCTCATACTATGCATGCACAGACAGAGCAATACATGTAGACAGGCTAATAGATACTTTACTTTTTAATATTTTGTTTGCTATTTGTCTATTTGCATGGCCCTCCAGATGTTGCTGGACTGCAGCTCCAGGCTTTGAACCCTTGCTCTGCCATGGAAACCCGCTGGGTGACCTTCACCAAGCTACACTCTCTCAGGCTTGAAGGAAAGCAACAGCAAACCTCCTCTGAATAGATCTTGCCAAGGAAACCCTAGGATAAGTTGTCATAAGTCAGAGTTGACTTGAAGGCATATAACAAAAACAAGTGTCAGCACCCAAACCTTGAACATGACTCGGTACCTAACAGGCAGCTAGAGCAGGTGTTTTAACACAGGTATAATCAGCACATAGCTTGGTAGTCCACTGAGTATCCTTTCTGTTCTAACTGCACCTTCTGATCCATGTGTACATAAGAACAGGCTCACAAACAGTCCATTGCAGCAGTCTAACTATGACATTGCCCATGCATGAATCACAGTGGCAAGGCAATCACTATCCACTATCCATCTGTGGAATTCCCTTCCCAAGGAAGTTAGGCTGGCTCTATCTCTTTAAATCTTTCAGCAGGCAACCAAAAAAATGCTGTTCCATGTGGCCTTTAATGTCTGGAATTGCTCTATTTTAACTCTGTTAAAATTGCATTTTAGCATTGCTGTTAGATTGTTTTAAAAGTTTTTGAAGAGTAATTTCATGTATTTTCTAATGTTGTTATCTTTGTACTGTTTTAATTGTTTTTATTTCTTCATCACCTCAGGAGCCCTTGTGGGTTGGGATACAGAAATACAGAAATATCTTCAGAAAATAAGTAAATAAAAACTGTTGCACCAACCCTGAACTATGTATTTGTTCTGTCAAAAGGAATGGTAAACCATCCAGAGCAGGTAAACACCCTGATTCCCAGTCCTGGAAACTAGCCAGTCACAGAATCTCTGTCTTGGTAGAATCCAGCTTTAGTTTATTTGCTCACATCCAGCTATTCTACTGCATCCAGGCATCAGTTCAAAACATGCAGAGCTTCTCCTGATTCAGATCTTCTGGAGAAACAGAGCTGGGTATCAGCCAAACAGTACTACTCTTCTCTCAAACACCTTTATTTCAAAAAGTTGTGGGGCCTTTATTCCAAAAAGTTGTGACCAAGTACAAGTTAAACCTCTGGGGAGATTTGTTTCAAGAACAGTCACATCACAGCTTCACTCGAAGCATTGGAGACCACATCATCATACCATGATGTGTTTGCAATTCGATTGCTGATCACTACATCTACAGGTAGTTAGAAGAAGCCATAATGAGCACAAGTTAAGAGAACATATGGTAGGTCACAAAAATGCAAGTGTCTTGTCCATATCTTCAGGCTCTCCAAGCCTAAGCTGATCTCACAGAACCAGACAAAACAGGGCATTGGGTGCTTGAAGAGGCACAGTATCAACAGTGGGGTTCAACAGATGAGCAGTGTTGCCCACAAAACCTTCAGAAAACTTATAAGAGTAAGGCCCTGAGAGCTCTAGTACCAAGTTCACTTTTTCAGATTATCTTTGCTTTCTCTCTTTAGCCTTTGTCTCTGGTTGTTGTCTCCTAAGAACACAGTATAACAATAAAAATAACCAACAATGTTTTGCAGTGCTGTGCAACATCTTTCAATCTGCACTCTAAATAATTGATGGAGATATTTTCTATTGAATGATCAAGCTGGTTAATTGGCCACAATCACATGACACAATAAACCAGATATCTGCAAGAAACCCGGCTTACTGGCAATGGCAGCTGGTTGCTCCTATGTTATTGGCATGGGGAATCCATTCCAGGTTTTATTGGCATGGGGAATCCATTCCAGGTTTTAGCTTTAAAGGAGCTATCCAAGAATTTTCCCAGAATTGTGACACAATTTTAATTTAAAAGAACAATACAACTAAAAACAAACAAAAAATGAACTTTAAAATAGAATTAAATTATTTACAGTATTAAAACAGTACCTTGGGTCACTATTTGATTAGGGTTCAGCACCTTCGGTAGTTATTTTAAAGTTCAGACTAAAACCCAGAACAGATTTACCACCCACTGACCTGGGAACCATCAGCTGCCACTGTTTATCACTTATGAAGAGTTTGCTGGTGTGCTATGCCTGGATGTTCCCCCTAAATAAACTATGGCACTCCTGCAGTTAACTTTCCATCTTGTATCAAACCTGAGAAGGAGTTCAGGGGTTTCTTTAAGTCCTGTTTCTCTGGTTTGCTGGAAGAAAAACAAATCAGGGCACTGACTGCAGACATGCAGATATGAAATCTAACCATGGAGTAAAGCACACAGCTCACTATTAATAAGCCTGGGTTCCTGTTGATGCCTAGCTCAAAGTGTCATGCAACTGAACCTGATTGGTGAATGCTAATAGCCCCACTGGATTTATTCTAATATTGAGTTTATCATAATCTGATAACAGCCGGATAGGATTTCAAACATAGAGATGGCTGAATCTGACAGGTTCATTTCCAGGCAGTGTGGCTGATTCACACAGTTAAATTCCTTCCATCCCATTCCGTATCATTTGGTGGATGGTTGTGTGTTTTTTAAAGTTCACATGAAAATATGAGACTTTTGTATTCAGTATCCCAAATACACACATTTTAATGCAGATTTTTAAAAAACATATGCATTTTATCCCTATAAGATAAAGTAATTTAGGTGGGAATCCTGTTGGTGACATAACATACATATTTGCTAGAGATTCAGGAGGGTGACATCTCTTCTCTTCTTTGCCCAGATGCCCCCTGCCACCCTTCCTTGGCCAATGAATGGCCAGAAGGACACACTTTGATACTGGAAAAGTTTCCATGGAGGAGCAGAAAGGATGTATGCATAGAACTGTCCTGATGAAGCATTATGCTACACAAGCACAATGAAGGATCATGCCTCAAGTGTGCACTTCTCCCAAAATGTATGGCTGGCATCCCCTTAATAACTTACGAAAGTGTAAGTCCAACGTATGCCTATGTAACTCATTGTTTTGGTCAATGCAGAGGTCAGAATTCTCTACCATCTATGCAACAACTAAACTCTCTCCCCCAAAATCCACCTTTTAAGCTGTTGCAGCCCCCTAACATAGCCATTTACTGGCCAGTGGAGAACCAGGAGGTAGTGGAGTAGCATCCATCTGTGTTCCAATTATTATTATTATTTATTTATTTATTTATTTCTATCCCACCCCTCTGCAACGCAATCAGGGCGGCTTACAATATAAAAAGTCCATAATTACAATACCCTAGCCCACCCACCCCTTAAAATAATATTAAATTATAAAGGATTTAAAACATACAATAATTAAAAATATATTAAATTAGAAAAAAATTAAAACATGCAATAATTAAAAAATCCAATTGCAGCTCAGAGGGAAAGGACAGCCAAGTCTTGGGCCAGGATAATTATTCAGGAAAGGCCTGCTGGAAAAGATCCGTCTTGACAGCTTTTTTAAAGCTGTCTAAGGTGGTAATAAGGCGGATCTTGTCCGGCAGGCCATACCATAATCTGGGAGCGGCAGCAGAGAAGGCCCTCTGGGAGGTCACTCCGGAAAAGATCCGTCTTGACAGCTTTTTTAAAGCTGTCTAAGGTGGTAATAAGGTGGATCTCATTCGGCAGGCCATCCCATAATCAGGGAGCGGCAGCAGAGAAGGCCCTCTGGGAGGTCACTGACAGCCTTGTTTTCAAAGGCTGTAACAGATTCCTCCCAGAGGACCGAAGTGCACGGGGAGGGTCGTAAGGAAGGAGGCAGTCCTGGAGATAAGTTGGACCCAAGCCATGTAGGGCTTTAAAGGTCATAATCAACACCTTGTACTGTGCCTGGAAACTAATAGGCAGCCAGTGAAGAGCCTTTAGCACAGGTGTTATATGCTCTCTTCTGGAAACACCAGAAATCCATCTGGCTGCCATGTTCTGATCTAGTTGAAGTTTCCGAGTCAAGCACAAGGGTGGCCCCATGTAGAGCGCATTACAGAAATCCAGATGGAAGGTTACCAGTGCATTTACCACAGTTTCGAGGTCCCTGGTTTCCAGGAAAGGGTGCAGCTTGCATATCAGCCAAAGTTGATAGCAGGCACTCCTGACCGTCACATTTACCTGATTAGATATCTGGAGTGACGGATCCAGGAGCACCCCCAGACTGCGAACACAGTCCTTGGAGGAGAGTGTAGTTCCATCCAGGATTGGAAGTTGTATTCCCAGACCTGGTTTTGGACCTGTAACTGTTAGTACCTCCATTTTGTCTGGATTCAGTCTCAATTTGTTTTTCCTCATCCAGTCCATTACTGCTTTAAGACAATCATTGAGAGGAGAGATGCCATCTGAATTCGAAGCTGACAACCAAGACATGGAGAAGTATATCTGGATGTCATCAGCATACTGATGACACCGCACTCCATGCCTCTATAGCTAGATGCACAGCAATGACATCATTTACTGGTAGCACCAGAGGATCCTATGGTGGTCCTAGAGGATGCTTATTAGTGTGTGTTCAGTACAGAAACATAGCTAGGTACTGCTCCACTGCAGCAGCTTAAAACGGTGGTCCATTGGGGTGTGTGTGTGTGAGGGGGAGACATTTTTCAGTTCTGCCTGTGCTGAACTTTATAATACAGTACATCTCCCAATCCAGGATCTTGACCATACATTTTTGTGGCCACTTTTCCTTAATGTTCACCATTTTAGTGTGCATTTTGACAAACTAACAACTGGAGCGCAATACTCAGGAAGTGTGTGTTTTGAAAAGCAGCTGTGTTCCAGTTCGTGCTTTGGTGCATGGTGTGTGAATTAGATGAATTTGTCTCAAAATATGAAGCCAATGAAATGTTCTCCCATCCCTACACAAACTTGCCTTTAAACAAAAACAGTATTGACTACACACGGCAAGGTCTGGACATACTGCTTCTGAAGTGATACGTTCAATATATTTGAAAAGCACTGATGCACAAAGCCAGAAAACATTTGCTAAACCCAGGACAGTGCGATGCTAGCTCTTCTCTACCACAGTCTGCATCATTCATTACCATTCATCACAGTTATGGATGCATTTAATCCTCAGTTGGCTCCATTATTTATATGGAATTTGTTGATGGAAGCTATAATGAGCAATGCACTGATAGGAACTGGAGCTCATTTCACAGAGGGAAAAATGAAAGGAGGAGAAGGAAAGAAGGCAGGAGGCAGGGAAGAAGGGAAGTTTTGTTTTATTGAAGGGTCAATAAAGGTGGCTCAGGACTCATTCTAATGAAGCAAAGCAAAATAAACACTCAGATAAAAATGTGGGGGAGAACTTAACATAAACACAAGGTTAGTCATAACAACCAGTAAATTTCTTTCATTCATATATATATATATATATATATATATGGCTTTTCTTCGCAAACAAAGATTCAGGAAGGACTCATCCCGCGCATTCTGCGCGCTGATGACTAAAAAGGCCAATCCGAGATAAACAAGTCCGGTTGCAGAAAGCACAGCAGAAGGTCTCCTTGAGTGATGTTTCCCAGTTGTGATTCTTTCTGCATTGATGTTTCTTTTCAAGACTTGTTCGGCATGAGTTCTCAAATGAAGCTGCAGCATTGTGGATAGTGTGTCTCCAAGCCTCCTGATGTGAGGCCAGGGCGGACCATTGCTGGTGATCAATTTGGCTGAGCCTGAGATGTTGTTTCAGGGAGTCCTTGTATCACTTTTTTGGAGCGCCCCTCTTACACTGACCCATGTCAAGTTCACCATAGAGTACTATTTTTGGGAGGCAATGGTCCTCCATCCTAGAAACGTGCCCTGCCCAGCACAGCTGTGTTCTCAATATCATGGCCTCAATGCTGGTGATAATATATATATTAGACCAACTGGTCTTAAATTTGTTAGTCCCTCGGCCACAATTATTTCTCAACCCACACACTGGGCCACTCTGAAACCATCACTGTAAAAAATTGATCTTGTGGGAATCTTATAATATTGTATAGTATGTCCACAAATCCTGGGAGGATATTAAGAAAAACAAATGCTAATTATAGGCAGAAGGACAACCTTAGAGTCTAACTGGAGTACATCAAGAATTACAGGAACTGAACTAGGAAGCTCATGGGCTGAGGCTAGAGCAGGGGTGGGGAAATTATGTCCTCAATTCAAAATCCCCTCAGCATAGCCTAAGGACTTTATCAGATGCGGCAATTATGGCATCTTAAGGAAGCCTAATGATCGTGAAAGGGCACACATACCAGACAATGTTGTCCTTTCACAATCATATCTTGTTAAAAAGCCATCCTATTTTATTGACAGACCAAGTCATCAATAAATCTCCCATTCTGCTTTTCTGCCAGAATTGCCGACATTTGAATCCTCATGCCATTGTACTCACATGAATGCAACATCAACGGGCAAAAACTTCTAGGTGAGACTGCAACGGCCAGGTAGGGGATACTCTTTTTATGAACCCCCCCTCCCAATGTACTTGGGACTTTAAAAGTGTATTTCTGTGCTTTGCTATATTTGTGTGTGTGTGTGTGTGTTTTGCTTTAATTTTTAAATTTCCCACGCTGGCATCTTCTCATGAGAATCAGTGAGATCTCAACCCCAGAATTGAATGGAGCTCCTTTTGTGCTCCGTTACTGCCAGGGGAGCCTCTTTTATGCTGATCAAAGTAAGTGTGATGGTGGGTTCTTTTGCCAGCATAAAAACACCACAATTTATGCTGGCAAAAGAATATTAACATGGGGTGGTCTGATAAAGTCCTCAATATCCACATAGAATCATAGAATCATAGAATTGCAGAGTTGGAAGAGACCATGAGGGCCATCCAGTCCAACCCCCTGCCATGCAGGAAATCTCAATCAAAGCATCCCCGACAGATGGCAATCGAGCCTCTGTTTAAAGACCTCCAAGGAAGGAGACACCACCACGCTCCGAGGGAGTGTGTTCCACTGCCGAACAGCTCTTACTGTCAAAAAGTTCCTCCTAATGTTGAGGTGGAATCTCTGTTCCTGGAGTTTGCATCCATTGCTCCGTGTTCTAATCTCTGGAGCAGCAGAAAACAAGCTTGCTCCATCCTCAACGTGACACCCCTTCAAATACTTAAACAGGGCTATCATATCGCCTCTTAACCATCTTTTTTCCAGGCTAAACATACCCAGCTCCCTAAGTCTCTCCTCATAAGGCATGGTTTCCAGACCTTTCACCATTTTAGTCGCCCTCCTCTGGACACGCTCCAATTTGTCAATATCCTTTTTGAATTGTGGTGCCCAGAACTGGACACAGTATTCTAGGTGAGGTCTGACCAAGGCAGAATAGAGCGGCACTATTACTTCCCTTGATCTGGACACTATACTTCTATTGATGCAGCCCAAAATCGCATTGGCCTTTTTAGCTGCCGCATCACACTGTTGACTCATGTTCAACTTGTGGTCTACTAGGACTCCTAGATCCCTTTCACACGTAGTCTCATTCAGCCAGGTCTCCCCCATCCTATATCTATGCATTTCATTTTTTCGCCCTAAGTGCAGTACCTTACATTTCTCCGTATTGAATTTCATTTTGTTAGCTACATGTGGACCTATGGTAGGCTGAGCCATATAACCCCTCCCCTACTTACTGCCAAGCCCCAAAACCACCTCGCTGGGCCATCCCATACTTCATGGAAAGCAGGAAGGGTTCAGGATAGTCTAGCTACCCCCCTTCCATAGCACTATGTTGCCATCAGTATTGAGATCTACAGGAGTTCTCCAGGGGTCTCATCATTTCTGTATTACTTGTGTGTCTGATGGGGGTGCCAGATGCTTCTCCAATCCTGTCTGCTTACCATGAAGCATGAAATGCCCATGCAGGGTGGCATCAAAGGTTTTGCAATAAGTCAGGGGGGAGGCTTTGGGTGCTGCGGAGAGACAAAGGGAATACCAACCCCACAATACCCAAAAAGGGGGCACTTACAGATGTGGACGGTCCTACCTGAATTCTGGCCTGTGGCTGGCAGGCTGCTGGCAGACCCCAGGGGCTCTTTACACCTCCAGAATACCCCAGCCCCTCAAGTCTCCCACACACATACCCCAAAATAATTTGGAAGTCAAAAGTTAAAGGAACACTCCTAGAGGTCTTGAAAAACAGTCCCCAAGGAAAAAAACAGCCCCAAATCCATTCAGCTTTTATTTTTAGGAAGCTTTTGGCTTTTGGAAGGTAACCCACTACTGGGATGAAAATTAGCCCCTGAACCCTCTGTGCGTGCCAGCCCCTGGGCTACATCGTGGCCTAATGAATTCAGACCTTCCCTCTCAGTCCTTGTAGGAGCAGGGTTCACCCTCTGCTCTTCTTTTAAACCACTCTCTAGATAGAAGAAAGTGTGTGTGCACATGCACCTCCAAGTCACCTGCCAACTTATGGCAACCCCATGAACTTCATCAGGTGTTCTTTGGTGAGGAATACTCAGAGGTGGTTTTGCCAGTTCCTTTCTCTCGAATACAGCCTGCAGCACCTGGTGGTCTTCCCTCTAAGTACTAACCAGGGCTGAACTTGCTTAGTTTTCAAGATCAGACAGGATGTGGTGCCTTTAGATTAAATGTTCTTTATCCTGTCTCTCTATGTAGTCTTTCACCTTGATTTGGGAACAGTCTCCTTAGCCAAGATTACTGCCTTAATTTCTCTCTCATTGTGTGCATCAGTGTTTGAATAGCAAGCTGTGAGCAACTGTGGTTGGTACATAAAGCATAACACTTAATGATATCACTAGGGACCATCCCTAGGTCTCAGATTTTTGGTCCAGAAGCCTCAGGGCCTGGGATGATCCTGAACTGGCAACCCTAGTTATGAAGCCTTGGGACTGCTCAAGCTTCCTGTAACAGACACCCCCCCGGATCTTAAAGAATGGTAGATCCGGGGGAGGTGTTTTAATGATGGGCATGGAGACGAGCACAGGGGTTGGCCAGGGCGTGTCCTGGTGATCCATCTGGGTGGAAATGACCTGGGCCTTCGGAAGGGCAGAGCTTCGACACTCCAGGCCCTTGTTGACATGCGATAAGGCTGACATGATAAGGCCGACAAGATGAGGCAGCGTGGCCGCAATTTTTTCTGAGGTGGTCTGATATCAGACATGTGATGGATTAAGGTGGCGTGGCCGCTAGTTTTCTCTCCAGGCCCTTGCAGACATGCGATGAAGTAAGGCGGCGTGGCCACAAATTTTTCTGATATCAGACATGTGACATTTTCTGATTTGGTCTGATATCATTTGGATGAAGGTGAATAATGCTAATGGATGAATTGACTCATCCCCTTACCCCAGTAAGGGGTTGGGCATTGCCTGCAAGAAGGTGAATGCTATTGGATGAAGGCCTTGGCCATTTGCTGGACATTGTCCGCAAGAAGGTGCATAAGGCTAATGGTTGAAGGGTTGATGGGGTCCACTTGTCAGACTCTGGGATCCAGTTGTTTCTTGAGGGTATGCGACAAAGGATGAGGGCTGTATTAGCCTCCTGTGTGGGGGATAGGGGCTAAGTGGACACTTGCCCCTATCTGTGGCAGGGAGTGGGGAGACAATGATCAGGCGTTCACCTATGGCAACCTCAAATTGAGTGGAAGGATGGCCCTCACTGAACTGTACCGGCATCTTAATGGATGGTGTGCAGTAAGGTAGGCTATCCTTAGGGCCAGCATCAGGTTGCGATCCTTCCCAGAAGCTACATGGCTTAAGGATCTGTTGCCTGGGGCAGGGCCCTCCAGCAGATGGCACCCAAAGGGAACCCCGGATGCCAGGATCCCCATTGGGGCTTAGGTGAGTTGCCCAGGGATTCTGGGAGATAGGTCACTTGTGACCAACTGCCCAGCTGCCCCCGCAATGGGTCTCCCCCTTTTACAGGTTTGCATACCCCAAGAAATATGCAATAAATAGGTAAGATATCAATAAAGTGGCCCGTATTTCAACCCAATCTTCTGTGTCTGGTCTCGTTATTTCATGCATCAATCATTAAATAGCTGCAGCTTGGCTTCCTGCCTTTATCTGCAAAGCAGCATAGTTGCTTTTGTCTCATTCATTTGAACTTCAAACTTCTCAACACTCTCAAGACATATTTAGGTACAGCCCTCCCTGGTTCTGATAGGTCTTTAACTAGAAGTGGATCATCTATAAGAGCAAGGGGCAAGACCCTCTACTGTCCCTACAGTGTTAACAGTCCCCCAGTGTAATAATCAGCAGACAGGCTCAGAGTGACTTAGAACACACCACTCACCCCCTCCTGCCCAGCATTTGTTAATTGCATATTCAACAAATGCAAATCTGCCCTTTATAGAAATGCTAAAGTGATGGTTGAAATGTTGACTCAAAGTCTTTCTCTCTTGAAAGCTTGGATTTTCTCTGCTGCTAAAAGTCAATGGTATTTTATTTCTGCCTTTTACACATGGGTGAATTCAGTTTCCCTAGGCCTTCCGTGCAAACAAAAGAACCATACATGCACAAGGGAACTAAGAAATGCTTCCAGGGTGTTGAACTTAGGGAGCATGTGCATGCAAGGTGTGATGTGCCAATTGTTAGCATGCCCTACTACCCCTCCCTATAATATCTCATAAATGGAAATATTGGACATTTCAAAGGGGTCAGGTTGACTAGAGTGATCCAAAAAGAGGTCAGGTGGTGATCACAAGGACCAGGAAAGGTGTCTTAGAAATCTTTTAGCAAGCAAACCCAAACTAGGATTGAGCGCAAGCCCCTTAGTAAACAAAACCATTAAGGAGATATGTGCTACTTCTTTCTTGGGCATCTCATCTCAATCACCCAGCTTAAACAATCAAGTGACCTTTCCAACCCCAGTCCCAATGAAATATCCCCTCAAAACCGCCTCCTGTCCTGCAAGATGAAGTTGTCATAAACCCATCAATTCTATTCTCCCAGCCATTAACAGCAATCAGTTAAGTTTCAGTTTCCTTTGTTTACTCAGAGGGAAACCCATCTAAGCTTTGTCCTAGCCAAAGTATATGAAGCAGGATATAAATATTAGTTCCTCAACAATAGAAAAGTGTGCCATTGTGTATGAGCCTAACCACTCTCTTTCTTGGCATGCCTCCAGATAAGAACTTCTAGTGCATCTGAGAAAGCAGCTCAAAATGCCAGCAGGATAAACAAGGGCTGGGAAAACAGCCAAGCCCCAGTGATAGTTAATGAGGGAGAGCCAGATAAAGTTCAGAACAAGCAAGGTTCCATTTCTTGGAGAAGCAGCAATAGAGGCAAGAAGACATATAGAGAAGAGTCCAGAATACACTCCAAAGGTCAAGGCTTACAGAAGACAGCATTGTCCAGAAGTTGGTCCATGGGTCAGCAGGATCAGGCAACAGGGTAGTCAGGAACAGTCCAAGGTCAAGGCACAAGTCAAGGTAGCAAGGATTCAGGCACGGAAGTCAGCAGGAAGCTTTCTCCAGGGAGATCAGTTGATCTCTGACAAAGCCTCCATTGCCCCTTCCAGCCTATATAAAGCAATTAAGGCTTTGCCAGGTTTTTCTTAATGAGCAAGTTCCTCTCGGAAATTCTCAGAGACCTCCTTTGAGCCTCCTTTTGAGCTCGCTGCTGGGTATACAATAGTGGAGGTAACTTCCTCTCCTCTTCTTTGTCCTTATCCGAGTAGGCAGGACTTTCTGCTGGGACTGATGCCAATGGCTCAGACCAGGCTCTTCCTCTGCTCAAGCCTCTAGGTTGGCAGGGTTCCCTGCTGGCACAGGTGTAGATAAACCTGTGCCAGGGTTCCTAGGGCCATTCCCTGCCATGTCCTCCTCCTCCTCTGACTCTATAGCCTCGTCATTTTGGGTTATTTCCAATGAAAGTACTTTATTTCATTTTAAATCTGGAGTTTTCTGCTGTTAGTACTGTTATACATAGGTGTTATACATAGGTGAAAAGGTCTCAGCAGTTCCTCTCTCAGGCACACTGTTTGAGCTAATAATTTCCCCATCTAGATTTTTAGTATCATGGGTAGATTTCAAAGCACAACCCCACCTGTTAGGGTAACACTAGGGTCGCAAGGTCAGGAGTGTCAAAGACCCTATGATTTCCTAGGAACGGCCCTTGATGATATCATTCAAGCATCAACCAGAGTTAGTTAGAACATTTTACTTGCCATTCAGATACACCAATTGAGAAAACATGTCTCTGGTTGGAAATTAGGTTCTTCAAGCTCTACATTGAACAGGGTCGGAGGGAAGGAAAAGGAATATGATGTGTGTACCTAGGAGAGCTGAAAATACAATGATAAAGAGGATTAGAAAGGATATGGAAGAAGTCAAATGTAGCCAGGAGAACTGGAGAAAGAGTACACAAGAGAAGGCTTGGGACTTGGTAAACATGGAGACAATGGCCTAGTCTAGACAAGAGAGCATAATGCTCGTTCCTGCACATTACTGCAAATTCGCAGCAGAGTGCTTTTGTTTCCATGGTCTTTCAGCAAAAATGATACACTGAGAAGCTATCTGAGTTTGAAGTTCACACACCTGCGAATCAAGATGGCAGCCAGAAATTAGCATGTTATACGCTGCCAGTGCTGCACAGTATTTTAAAAAAAAAAAAAACATTAAAGCAAAGGTGCACAAGTGCAACCTTATGCTTAAAAAAATTGCTTGTCTGTCTCAATGCAGCAAAAAAAAGTGTATGATCACTAACTTAAAAATTCAACAGAGTCCTTCCTGTCTTGCTGGCAAGCCTGCCCCCCAGGCACATCCGACCAATCCGATCTCCAGTTCCACCCTCTCCAAGAATGTGCAGCAAAGCGAATTGGTTGTCCTAATGAGTGCCAATGTGCATTTCCTTGCATTATTTTTAAAAATTCAGGAAAAGCTGTGAAGGCTTTTCCCGCAAAGTAAATGGAGTTTTTCACCCCCCTCAGATAGAATAAGGTGAATCACCACAGGATCCCGTTGAGACAAAAGGTATTCTCTGTGAATTCTGTGAGGAGTATGTTCATCATCTAGACAAGTCCAATGAATGCAAATAGGTTATCTGAGGAGGATGGTGAAAGAGAGAGAGAGAGAAGGAAAGAGGACAATTAACCACATACTGAGAGAGAAAGAACGAGAGGGCCTATACAATGAAAGAGAAGCATAGGCAGGAGTGTCAGGGAACTGAAAAAGAAATAGAGGATGTGAAGGGAGAAGGAGAAATCCAGAATTAAAGTAGAAAGGGTTTAAGTGCTTTAGAAGAGCTGGAGGGAAGACATTTGTACTACGCTTTGTGCAACCCACAAGCAGCTCAAATCAAGAAAGGAAATTCTACTACAAATTCAACTACGGTATTTGGACAGTGGGGAGAAGGTAAAGCATTCAACCATTTAGGATAGAGTGAGGAAGGTGGGGACAGAACTGGGAAAGTTAACAATAAGGTAAGATGAGCCACAAAGCAGTAACCCTGTTGCACATGTCCAACCACTCCTGAAGCACTGAACACCTGGGCAGCTCAGTATTTCCCCATGCCAACCACTCCTTTGCCCTAAGTGCTGGCACTCTCTCAAAGTTTGAGAACCTTTGAGACAGAAGAAAGGAAAGTGGGAAAGAGAAGACAGCCCAGACAGACTGCCTGGAAAGTCAACAACAGCTGCTCCAAAGCAACCTACAGGAGCAGGGACTAGTGATGGGCAATCTTTTGAGCTTGATGTGTCAAACGTCACAAAAAAACTGAGCATAACTCGGGTGGTGTGTCACTTTGAGGAAAAAACATTATTTTGCAATATTTATTGTTTAATCAACAATAATATTAATTGTTTATTAATAATTAATGAGATGTCACAACTCATGTGACAACTGAGTAATCAAAATGTACAGTCGTCCCTTCACATTCGTGGGGGTTAGGTTCTGAAGACCCCCACGAATGTGAAAAATCCACGAATAATAACAGCCCCCCCCCCCAGCCTCCTGAAAGTGGCGATGGGGCCTTTGGAAGCCCCATCGCTACTTTCCCCCAACCACCCTGCGAGTCTCCCGAAAGTGACAATGGTGCCTCAGGAGGCCCCGTTGCTACTTCCCCCCATCCCCCACCCCGCCCTACAGAAAGTGGCGACGGGGCCTTTGGAGGCCCCGTCGCTACTTTCCCCCCACCTCTCCCGGCCTCCCTCTGACCCATGGATTTATTTTTTGGGGGGGGATACCTCACCCATGAGTGAAGCAGGGAAAGATATAAAAGAGGTGGACTTACCTGCTGGAGGTAGAGGAAGGCTGGGGGGCACGGTAGCGAGTGTGGGAGCAAGGCGGAGTTGGAGACAAGGAGGCAGCCTGAGTTAGCCATGGAGCAGAGCATGTGCTGCTGGCTAGCCTAGGAGCGATTACACGGGCAGCCCCTGGGCTCCCAGACCCTTGGCTTCTTCCCTCCACAGCACGTACTCCCCCTCCCCACAATGCCACACGCACGCACGCGCACACACACGTGCATTCTCCCCCCTCCCTCTTTTGGCAGCTCCCCTGTGCGGAGCTATTTAGGAGGGCTCCATTGGAGAAGCTGCGTGTGGTGCCCTGGCTCAAACAAGAGGCCCACCTGCCCAGCACCTTCCCTGGCCTTTCCGAGGTGGCTCTGAGACTTTGAAGCCTCGGAGCCCCCTCGGTAAGGCTGGGGAGAGGCCAGGCAGAGTCCCTCCCTCCCATCCGCCGCTTTCCGTGGCCTTCCTGAGGTGGCTATACAGCTTCAAAGTCATGAAGCCCCCTCTGGAAGGCTTGGCAGCCACCCTTCCACTCACCCGTCACCTTCCCCAGCCTCCCCGAGGCGGCTCTGTGGCTTTAAAGCTTTCGGGAGGCCGGGGAGAAGCCGGGTGGCCACCCTCTCACTTGCCCGCCATCTTCCCCGGCCTTTCTGAGGTGGCTCCGAGGGTTCGGAGCTACCTCTGAAAGGGCGGGGAGAGGCCAGGTGGCCACCCTCCCCAGCCTTTCCGAGGTGGCTCCAAGGCTTTGGAGCCACCTCAGGAAGGCCAGGGAGAGGCCGGGCAGCCACCCTTCTGCTCTCCCGCCGCCTTCCCCGGCAGAGTCCCGCCCACTGGCTACCTTACCCAGCCTTTCCGAGGCAGCTCCAGGGAAGCACGTCATGCCTCAGGGGTGGCGGTGACCAGGTGGGGGGGACGCTCCACCCCCCGCCTCCCTATAGTGGTGACTGGGGCTTCATAGCCCCGCCTGCCACTTTCCTCCCCCCTCCCTAAAGTGAGGCTTTGATGCCCAGATCGCCATTTTAGGGAGAGCGGTGAGGTTGCAGGCGGGAGCAGGGGAGAGGAGGCCTATGGCCGTGTGTCAGCACAAATGGCTACACATGTCAGTGCTGACATGTGTGTCATAGGTTCACCATCACCGGACTAGTAGCACACAAAAAAATTACTATCTCTTGCTGTGATTTCTCCCCTTGCCTTGAGGCTAAGAGGAAAGAGTCTAGGGGCCTGGGAGCTGGGAACCCTTCATAGCCTTATTTAAAGCTATATAACACTTCAAGGCAAATATGCAGCACCCAGCTGAGAGATGTTTTCTCTGTTTACTATATTTATAAGTGATGCAGAGTTTGTCCATTGTGGATGCAATGAGCAGCAATGTTTCAAATATATATGACAAGACACATATACATGCATTCGCACAACAGCAAATGTTGCAACAAAAAGAGAGTGCAGCAAATTGAAGACTGGCTTAAGCAAATAGTATTTCAAATTTGATCAAGGATTCAGTTGGACTTCTTAAGTAATATATGTCATGGTGTTTAAATTGAAAACACTACAGATACATTTAAAGAAGACTTTGTATTATGTGAAAGATGGCAGAAGTTATTTGGCTTTGTATACATTTCTTTGCTGTGAGTCCTTAGAACCATGGTTTCCAAACATGACATTTTGGGTCTTTGACACCTAGAAACCCAAGCTACCATGGCCAATGGTCAGGGATTCTGAGGATTGTTCTCCAACATCTGGAGACGCAAGTTTGGGAACCACTGATAGAGGAAGACTGTTTATTTAAAACCTCTGGTTGGCATCCTGCATTGCAGTTATGTATTCATAACCTAAAGTTATTAACTGCTTCATGTTCACCTGTGTGTGTTGTTGCTGTGTGCCTTCGAGTCGTTTCTGACTTATGGCAACCTAAGGCAAACCTATGCTGCATATTCACAATGGTGACACAATTGCTACAATCATAACCCACCTTACACTCAAGAGAACCACTTGGTGGAACAGAAGTCTGCAGCATGGTTGAGTGGGGCATTTCAAAATGACATGGCTAACCCTCTCCCACACTTGAGCTGTGGTGCAATGAGTGTTACACTGCAACTCAAGGGAGGGATGGGCTATGTCATTCAGAACTTGGACATCCAGAACTTGGAAATGTTCATTTAAAAGAAAAAGAAAAGGAAATTACAATTTCTAGAATCCTCTGGCTAGCAGGTTGAGGGTCAAGCTGGCTCTGGGATTCTTGGAGTTATAGGGCTTATCTACACCAGTCAGGATATGTTGGCTTCCTGCCAGCTTATCCTGGTTGCAGAGATGGCCTGTTTTGCCCCTGTTACCTGGAGGGAATGGGCCATAGTCCACACAGAACACTAGCCCATCCCTGAAGCAGCCACTGCCACCATTTTCTCTGCATTCTCAGCAACCAGGAAGAAGCCCCACAACATGTGACTTCAGGTCCCTTGCATCTGACTAGCCTTGGTCACATGCTGAGAGGCCCCTGCCTGGTGGCAGCAGCAAGGGACAGCATGCCAGACACGTGGGGCCCAATCTGTGTTTTACCAGTGGTACCAAATTAAACTGGGTATTTTGCTGTAACATCTTATCGGGCCCTACTCCAGCTTGTCCCCACCTCAGCCCTGTATCTGCCCTGGAGGTGTGATGACTGCCATGGGGCAGAACGGCCAATTACCCTGCATCATATGGATTGCAGGGCTCTGAGATGAGGACAAGCCAGGGCATTTAAGTCCATGTAGATAAGCCCATAGTCTAAAGTAGGGCAACATTTCCATGCTCCTGAAAAGCACTAACCACCCACCTCCTCCTGTGATGTGCAGCTGCAGAAAAGTGAGCAAGTTCTCAAGTGTCCACTGAACTCACAGGAGCTGGTGGCCCTAATCATCTGACTAGGAGTCCTACAAGAAGCCCTGACCTACCCTTAAGTGAGTCTGACGGTAGATGCTTCAAGGGTCAGATGGTGAGGGGTGGAGAGCAGCTGCAAGTTGTTGTAGAATGATGGTATCTGTGCCATGTGGCCTGCCCTGAATCATCCAAGCCAGCCTACTGCCATCAAGTGCAGCATAATTGAGTTTACTATACTGCTTCCAGGGCTAAACAAGATTCAGCTGCCAGATATCTTGGCTTTTGTTCATGGAATGAAGTGAAGCGCTGTCTTGCTCTTTACATCAGGCATAAACATCACTTCAGCTGTCCCTGCCTAAATTCCCCAGAATTCTTTGCAGCGCACAGTGTTTTCATACAAGATGTGCAGGGATTTCTCAGCAGACAGGTCAGTGAGGAAAAAGCTCCCTGAGAACAGAAACTCTGAATACCACTGCATCAGAAATGTGTATATAAATATAAATATATCAAGTAAATATACAAATATATGCAGCACATTTTCCCCATAATATTTGCATGTCTTCTTGGCAATTTCAAGAGAGAAAAGTTTATGTAACTTCCTTTGGCTCATATTTTAATGGAAACTTGCCAAATTGGTGCTCCCTGGACCAACACATGAACCAGCAATATTCACACATTTCCAAACATTCTGCAATTTGCAAAACAAAAACAAAAAATGTGCACAAAATTGTATGTAAGGAATGTGTGTATCAAAATGATATATTTGAACAAATGCACAAAAAAATTACATTATTTTTCCCCATGGAAACAGGCGGGAATGAATTAAATGCTGGCAGGGAAGTGGGGGTGAGAACAAGAGCAGAAATAAACTTGACAGTTTCAACCATTCCTAGTAGGCAGAAGGGGTGCCTGTGTTCAGTGATACCAAATTCCTGTGCTATTAATTCTAATGGAAGAATTGATGCAAAATAATAGTTCAGTTGTGCTCACAAAATTTAAGTGTAGGAAGGACTGAGTGCTCATTTCAGCAGCTGCCTTATTTTTAGGCAATAAAACATCAGCAAACTACCCCACCCCCTTCTCATATGCCCAAACTCTCTCTCTCTCTCTCTCTCTCTCAATCACACACACACACACACACGAAAAGCAGTTACAAACACTACTTGAATAGGTGCTCTTTTTGCTCAAAATTATATTTAGAGCTTGCATGTAATAAAAGTTAATCTGTGTAGTGTCATTGGTGCTTTTAGAAGACCAAGATAAAATGTTTTGTTATTTGAAAAGATTGTGACAAAGACCATAACTGCTTTGATATTTATGGAAAAGATGCCATTTCTGCAACAATACAGAGAAGAATCATGCTCATAATGGAAATATCTGCCCACCCTCACTCCTACACCGACATCAAGATGGGCTGTATTATTACTGGTCTGGCAGAAAGACACAAGAAAATTTAATAAGCAGATAGGAAAATCTCTTTTTAAAACAGGAACAATAAGTAGGCAGGAAATATCCCAGAGCTGCAAATCATACAGGCAGCTGCTATATGTCATTTTAAGCTATCTCTTCATACAGGTAGCTGCTGCACGATCCCTTATATGCTCATGACACAAGCCAGGTGGAGTGTGATGCTCAGAATAAACAGCAGTGGCAAAGAGGTATACATCCTTTGTGAAGTTCTCTGTTTGTGTTTACTCAAGGGGGTGGGTCATCCCATCTTCTTTAGACCAGGGAACCAGATCCTCCCCAACCACACTCTTCAGGAAAGATGTTCTGCCTCAAACATGCACCCTGACAAAAATCCCAGGCCGAAACAGAGTCTCAGCGCTAGAGGAGATGTGCAACTTCTAGCCAGATCATGGGTTATGCTTTCTCACACCCAGCCTAGCAGGTGCCAAGCACAGAATGATAGGATATCATGTTCCAGAGGCTTCTCAATAGCTGCAAAGGTCTGTGGGCTCTCCACTCTATTAGCGCTGAGAGGAAGCAAAAGACACCCTGATCTGGAAGCAAATGTGAATGTGATAGAGCAGTGGTTTTTAACTGTTGGTCCACAGATGCCCAGGAGGCCGCAATGTCCTCACAGGGGGTCTGTGAAGACTTGAAAGCTGCTCAGCCCACATGACAGGAGCCAAGGCAAAGCCTGGATGGTTTGACCTGCGTATTGCTGTTCAATCCTCTCCAGCCACAAATTTGCAGGAAGAAACAGAAGAAAGGTCTCCGCTTCCCCTCCAGTGGCTCTGAGGGAAGGATAGTCTAATTGTAGTAGTAATAGTAGTAGTAGTAGTATCAGGTGTTGTTGTTAGGGTTTTAAATCTTGAGTTAAGTCTTGGGGGTCCACAAGAAAAAAAAATATTTAAAGGGGGTCCATGGTAAAGAAGTGGTTAAGAGCCACTGTGATAGAGCAGAGGACAGCAGGGACTTTTTCAGATGGTACTTACCACGCTAGGAGGTCTCGCGAGAGGCACGGCACTGTCGCACAGCAGGGGGTCCATTCCTGCCATGCAACAGCGCCGTGCCTCTTGCAAGACCTCCTAGTGTGGTAAGTACCGTCTGAAAAAGTCCCAGGTCAGAGAGAGCAAAGAGATCTTGTGGACCATCTGGTCACACTTCTTGCCAGTGGCTTCCATGTCAATGGGGCAAGTGGATTTTAGTCTGTATTTGAAAGAGTGCTTTTCTAAGCTAAACAACCCAAATGCCTTCAACCTTTCCTTGCAGGAGTTGTTTTCCCTAGCACTGACTGCCCACATTGCCCTTCTCTGGACCTCAGCTGTCCCAGGATATTTTGTTTACACATGAGACAAAGGATAAGATGGTGGCCCCTATTCATTTCCCATACGGAAGCCAGATGTACTGACTCTTGACCCTGGCGATTGTATAGTGTTCTCTGCCAAACCTAAATCACCAGACTGGTATAGGAATGGATGGCACCATTAATCACCAGCATCTGTGCCACTTCAAGAATTCATGTAATACTGCTCAACTGTGAGGCCAGCACTGACTCTAAATCCATTCCTATTCTTGCTCTGGAAGAAGGTTGGACTAGATAATCCTTGGAGGATCTTCCACTTCTACAGTTCAGTGATTCTAAATGCAGCACCAGGAACTCAACACAATAAACCAGATGAGGTCTGACTAACATAGAATAAAAGGGAACTATTTATTCCTCTGACTTACAAAATTATAGTTCTATTAAGGTTCCTTAGGACTGCACAAGCCTTGGTTTTTAGAGCCACATCACACTACTGACTCATGGTGGGCCTGAGATCAACTAGAAGTCTCTCAATATGTAAAATCCCAGGCTGAAAAAGAGTCTCAGCGCTAGAGGATATGTGCAACTTCTAGCCAGATTATGGGTTATGCTTTCTCACACCCGGCCTAGCAGGTGCCAAGCACAGAATGATAGGTTATCATGTTCCAGAGGCTTCTCAATAGCTGCAAAGGTCTGTGGGCTCTCCAATCTATTAGCACTGAGAGGAGGCAAAAGACACCCTGACCCAGAAGCAAATGTGAATATGATATTGTATTAGTAGTAGTAGTAGTACTCTCATGCCAAGGACTCCCCCCATTCTATACGGAGTGGGGGGGACACACCACCCCAAAATGGCAAGGTGACTCTTCCCTCATGTTTAGCCTATGAGTTGACACTACTTCTGTGTTTTGTTTTGTTTTGTTTTGTTTTGTTGGTGGTGTTGTACTTGCATAGGGGCAGAAACAGGGGGAGATTGTCTAAATGCAGAACTTTGCATTTGGTTCGGCTGAATTTCTTTCCTTCTTTATTCCAATGATATGCTGCCTTTCTCCCACAAATGAAATTCAAAGAAACTTACTGTTAAGTAGAATAGATACAATGAAAATATTGAAGGCATTTTAAAAAAATAAAATGCAAAAATAAAAAAAAAGTTTTTTTAAAAATTAAAATTTATGACCAGGGTTGATAGCATAATTGTCAATTTCTGCATCTACTTTCACTCTGATCCCAATGAACCACATCCCTGTACACATTGTGGATATTGCTGTTATTGTTGTTGTTATTGCTATTATTATTATTATCTTTATTTATATCCCACCTTCCTCCCAAGATTGGGACTTAAGCCATATACCTAATATTTGAATATTATCCTCGATCCATCTGTGAATCTAGATTGAAATCTATGAAATATTATGATTCATGAAAGAAATTATGAAATAAATCTAAAAATAAATCAGTTAGTTTTAAAGGTGTGAGAAGACTCTTTGACAATATGCTGGAACAGACCAACACAGATTGTGGTGTTGTTGTGTACCTTTGAGTAGTTTTCAACTTATGGTGACCCTAAGGTGAACCTATCACGGGGTTTTCTTGGTAAGTTTCTTCAGAGGGGTTTGCCCTTGCCATCGTCTTTTAAAATCAGACCAGTATGTTTCCTTAAGAGCCAGTGTAGCGAGGTGGTTTGAGCGTTGGAGTAGGAACTTTATCAGGCGCAGAAAAAAATCTCATGATTAAAATGTCACAGTAGCACAAATTGTTCCCACTAACACACGATGTTGTCATGTTTGCGTGGTCAAACTGTGCTCCAGCCGTTAATAAGGTGTTGCTTTAATTGATGGGACAAGCCATCAATAGCTCTCAATATCTTTTTTTTTTTTTTTTTTTTTTGCAGTATTGAAGAGTATGCGAAAACCTGTCCCACTGTAATTGCGAGATTATAGCGTGAATGGGCAGTCCTCTTTCCCCCTCTCCCCATTCCCAGCGAGAAAACTTCCTGGGGAGAATATGAAAACTATTTACAGGACACTCATTTTATGAACTGTCCCAGTTTGTTTGCATGTTTTAAAGTTTGTTTAAGTGTTTGTGTGTTCATTTACTTTGCAAATTAAGGGGGGGGGGTTGATGTTTTTAAGCATGCTCATGTCTTCTCATGAGAACTGGTGAAATCTTACCCGTGCTAAATCACAGAAGTACAATACCATTCTTAAAGCGCTAGTGGGGGTCGTGTGATAATTCCATGGTGGTTCTTTCACACAATTATAAGTGTAATAATGCCACTATGTTTATGTTTTCCTTATTCACAGAATTACAGTGTTGTTAGATGCTGAGAGGCCAAGGTTTGAATCCCCACTCAGCCATGGAAATCCACTGGGTGATCTTGGGCAAGCCACACTCTCTCAACGTCAGAGGAAGGAAATGACACACCTCCTCTCAAGAAATCCTGCCAAGAAAACCTCATGTAGGGTTGCCATAAATCAGAGTCAACTTGTTCAATGTATATAACCAGAAAAAAATACAGCACCTGCCCCATTAAAAACCAGTTCTGCAGCAAGTGTCAAAAGCCCTCTTAAATTTAAAAAATTAAAGCAGGGAGATAAGAAGAAAACAGTCATCCTAGCCTCTCAGTACAAGGAGATCAAGAGCCTGGAAGTGGCCTTTGAGAAAGCCGTCTCCTGTCCCCACTAGACCTGCCTCAAAAGGTCTACTGGGATCAAGAGAAGGGTCTCCCCTAAAGCTCTTAAAACCTAGGAAGGCTCAGGGGGCGGGGCATGGTCCTTCAGGCAGGCTGGATTCAAGCCATATAAAACTTTATAGATCAAACCCAGAACTTTGTTGTACTTTGTTTCTGGTACCAATGAAGCTGACATAACATACAAGTTGTCTGCTGCATAGAACCAGCCTCAGTCAAGAGCATGACTGCAGCAGTTTAAATCAACTGAAGTCTCTGAATATTTTCCAGAACCACACAAAGCATATTGTTTGTTTCATTTTGTTTCAGCCTGGTGTTTGTTTTGGCCCAGTTTTCCATTCTATCAAGATTCTGTTTGAAACTTATTCCTCTCTTCTGAGCTGTGAGCTATTCCTCCCAATGCTGCATTAGCTGAAAATTTAATCTGGATCCACACCCCTCCCCTTCATAAGTGATGGATTAAAAATGATCATCAATTTAGGGTAAAAACTGACACCTATGATACCCGAATTGATTCATGGTTACCATTTGACAATGCACAGAAGAAACTGGAGACACATCTCAAGGTGCTCAGTTTGTATTTTAAAGGAGTTATCCAAAGTTCTGAACCCTACCCTCAAAATAGGTTCAGCACCTTGGATAGCTCTGTTTATTTATTTGTTTACTAATTTATTTTCCTGCCTTTTTCCCACTAAAGGACCCATGGGGGCTTAGAACCAGGGGGGGGGGCTGGTGGCACAGTGGTTAAATGCCAGTACTGCAAGTCACCACATTGCAAGTTCGATTCCAGAGGGCTCCAAGCTTCACTCAGCCTTCCATCCTTTCGTAGGTCGGTAAAATGAGTACACAGTTTGTGGGGGCAATTAGCTAGCACACATTGGAAGCTGCTTATTGCAGTGTAGATGTGTAAACTGCTATTGCTTAAAAAACAATTTGTAAGCCGCTCTGATAGCCTTGTGGCTGAAGAGCGGGGTATAAATAACTAAATAAAAAAAATAAAATAAAAATTACAACAAAGGTAAAATAAAATACAGCTAAAAATCTGATGACACAATTTAAAAAAAAATACTGTATATTCTGGCGTATAAGACTGCTTTTTAACACTTGAAAATCTCCTCAAAAGTGGGGGGGGGTCATCTTAAAGGCCCAGCAGATCTTTTCCCCTGCTGTGATAATGACTGCCTTGTCTTTGAAGTGTTAAATTCCCTGGGCAGTTTCCCCAGCAGATCCTTTTCCACTGCTGTGAGAATGGCTGTTTTGCCTTTGAAGTGTTAAATTGCCCTCCATTTAGCTCAGGAGAGAAGAGAAGCAGTCTTTAAAAGGACATCAAGTTTTGTCTATGGTGAAATTATTTTATCTGAATAAAAGCTTCTGGCAGAGTTAAATCATTCTTTAATTGCAAGGTATTTATTATGGGATTGTATTTTGGTAAACTTGCCAGGAAGATTCCCATTTGCATAGCTTTGGGGGATTTCCTCTCCAGGAGTTTGCAAGTGACTCTAAAATCATTAATGTGCTCATTCAAAAATTTGGGATTTGATAGCTTCATATTAACCAGCTTCATATTAACCAACTTATTTATTAATGCAACCTTACTTTCCAAAGATTGAACACCACAGAGATTTTTCAAAGTATCCCATGCTTTTTTAGCTGTTCTTAGTCCTTTAATTTCACAGACTATTCCATCATCTACAGCCACTGAGCTGGCTGGCTGGGTGGGGGGCAAACTCTATATTTTAACTTAAAAATTGGGGGGCCGTCTTATACGCCCGGTCATCTTATATGCCAGAATATACGGTAGCTGCTATGTAAAAACACCCATAATTTATTTTTTTAAAAAAAAAACATTTATTTAAAGCAAATATAAGTATTTACAAAGCAAGCATATATTAAAGCAAAGGAATAATAAAGAAACAAAATAGAAGATAAATTAAGTAAGATTATACAATAAAACAATGTACAACTTATTCTAGTTAACTTCTATTCTACATTACGTCCCATGTAATACCATCTTGTAAGGATCATGTTACAGTTTTAATCTTTCAATTTCATTTCAACTACGTTGTAATCACTTCTTCGTGGTACTTATACCTGTTAAAAATTCTAAATTTAAATTTGTTAATTTTACACCCAACTGTCTTATCTCGTTGTTAGTTTCGCTCTACTTTGTATGACATGGCTTCAGTAATTATCAAATCAAAATATCTTGCCTAATTCTCCATTTCTCTTCCCAGTTTTTTTATATTGGGAGCCAGTCCATTTCAACTTTATTTGTATGAATTTTTGCTTAAAATATGTGTCAGTGTATATAGTTCTTTCAGGTCTATCAGTTTCATAATCCAGTCATCTATTGTTGGTGCCTCCTGGTTTTTTCATTTTTAAGGCAAGTTTAATCTTGCTGCTGCAACCATATATAAAATTACTCTCCAATGTCTTCTTTCATCTTTTTTGTTTAGAACTGATGTCATGTTAAGTAAATAAAGTTTGGAGTCCAATGGAAATTGAATTTTCAAGATCTTTTGTATTATGTTTAATTTTTTAAATTTAAATTTAATTTAATTAGGTATTTATACTCTGCTCTTCAGCCACAAAGGTTATCAGAGCAGCTTACACATTGTTAAGCAATAGCAATTTACACATCTAGACTACATGAAGCAGTTTCCATTGTTTGTTAGCTAATTGCCCCCACAAGCTGGGTACTCATTTTACTGACCTACGAAAGGATGGAAGGCTGAGTCAACCTTGGAGCCCTCTGGAATCAAACTTGCAATGTGGTGACTTGCAGTACTGGCATTTAACCACTGCGCCACCAGGGCTCCCTTGCAGTACTGCAGTATGTTATGGATCTTATGTTAAGGAAAATGCAACATGGGACATACAGTGAAAGAAATAAAATATGTATGTGAAAGTCACAATGACTAAGCAAGAGCAATTATGAAGCTACACAGGTGAAACTGCTAATGTAATCTAGAAGTCCTGAGAGCCAAGGACAGAGGTACTGAATGCAGAATGGAAACACCTGAGAATCATTAAGTGTACAAGCTGAAATGTTGAAATACATGGGTTGGTCTTAAGCATGGGTGGAACTACGTGGACCAATCAGGATGGAAGTACACACCCACTGGGTGGAAACTAACTAGTGGGTGGTGATAAACAATGGCTATAAAATTGCAATGTTTGCCAATGTATTGTTGTTGAGTAGAGGTGGAGTAGTTTGGAGATATTGTGGAGTAGTGTATAGAGATTGTGATTTGTTGACCATATAGTATATTTATATAGAAGAATAAAGTAGGTTTTATATAAAACTACTGAGTTGCCTGAGTGAATCCTGGAGACGTTTTGGAGACACCTGGAGAAGAGTGAGAAGGCTTGGAGAGTTTGTCAGGATCTTCAGCCTATTCTCTGAAACTCTGCTGCTTTGGAGGAAAGCATTAACCACTGATCTAAGCTGGTTGGCTCTGCTGCTTAACAAGGTGGTGAGTTTGAGCCAGAGGTGAAGAGCTACAACTCCCATCATCCCTGACATCTTATGCCATTTTTTAAATAACAGAACAGTTCCACCACTGTTTAAAACAGTATGAAATCATTTAAAAGGCATAACAATAAAGATAAAAGTGCAGCACATGTCCCCCACTACAAACCCTTCCACCCAAACTGTTAATCCTCAATTGCCTCCCCAAATGAAAAAGTCTTCACTTGCTGGCAGAAAGAGTGCAGTGAGGGGCCCAAACAAGCTTGCCATAAGAGGGAACTCCATAGCGTATGAGTAGCCACCAAGAAGAGGATGGTGAGACTCAACAAAAGCTCTCCCCTGAGGCTCTTAAGATTCAGGCAGGCTCTCATAGGGAGATACAAGTTTTCAGTTTGGACTTAAGCCATATAGGACTTTGTAGATCACACCCAGCACTTTAAATTGTGCCCAGAAACAGACTGGCAGCCAATGAAGCTGTTTGAACAAGGGAGTTAAAGTTTTGACTACAACCCACAACAGATTCACCACATTTCTGGCAATACAACCATCACGGCCATTACAAGAATACAAACCTTCAGAAAATGGCTTCTCCCTCTGCTGATGCATATCCTATATATGCAGTGACACTTCTCAGCAAAGTGAAGATGTTCTCAAAATTAATTAGGAAGCACACACACACGTGCGCACACGCACATACACATGTGATATTTAGGACCCATTTGAAACTAAAACTACCTTTGGCAGGATTCATTCACAAAATCTTGAAAACAGGATCTCCCTGGATGCTATGATGGAAGAAGTGGTGGATTTTGAAGTATGGGTGCTCATCACTGATGTGGCTGCACCCCATGACAGTGTCCAAAAATGCTGGCAAGCTATGTTGAGCCATATGACCCAAACCAGTTCTAGCAGCTTTCAAATCTTCACCAGAAGCAGTTCTTTTATAAAGCTAACACCTGTTCCAGACCAAGCCCACTCATCCCACAAACACCTTGCTTTGCAACAGCTCAGAAACAATATAAGGGTTGTGTATCCCTTAACTGGAATTCCAAAATCCAAAATACTCCAAAATCTAAAATTGTCCCCATGGATGGCTGAGAAAGTGGCACTTTTGCTTTCTAATGGTCCAACATACACAAACTTTGTTTCATGCACAAAATTATTAAAAATATTGTGTATAAAATTACCGTTAGGTTATGTGTATAAGGTGTATATAAAACATAAATAAATTTTGTGTTAGAGGGCTTTTATCAGATGCGGCCAATGTGGCATCATAAGGACGCCAAATGATCGTGAAAGGGTGCGCATACCAGAGGATGTCATCTTTTCATGATCATGTGTAGGGAATAAGGCATACTTTTTTATTGACAGCCCAAGCCATCAGTTGATTTCCCATTCCGCGTTGTTGCCAGCATTGCCAGTATTTGAATCCTTGCACCATTGTGCTCGTGTGAATGCAGCATCAATGGGCACTTCCACTTGAGATCATGACAGCCAGGTAGGGGACGCTCTTTTTATGACCCCCCCCCTTGGTGTACTTGGGAATTCTAAAGTGTGTTTTTGTGCTTGTGTGAACTTTTTGTGTCTTTGTTTTGTTTTGCTTTTTCAAGTTTGCCATGCTAGCATTTTCTCGTGAGAATTGCTGAGCTCAGGAATGCAGAAGTAAACAGAGCTCCGTTCGTGTTCCGTTAGTATTGAGGAAGCCTCACTGATGCTGCTCAAGGTAGGTCTGATGCGGGGGTGTCTTTTGCTGGCATAAAAAATGCATCAAAATATGCCAGAAAAAGAACTTTTATAGGGGGGCGGGTCGCCTGATAAAGTCCTAAGATTTGTGTTCCACCTCCAAGATATCTCATTATGTAAATGCAAGTCCTGTATTCCAAAATCTGAAATACATAACACTTGTGGTCCCAAGCATTTCTGATAAGGGCTACCCAACTTGTATTACTACTGGAGAAACAGCACACACCCCTACTCCATATATGGATGGCAGTTAAATTCTGAGTAGATAGTGAAGACCCAAGAGGGATGGCAGTTGATGTCATCCTCCCTTCTCATCCAAAAGTCCTGGAGGTCTGACCCTGTGTGCCCTGGCTCCAGTACACCACTGGATTCAGGGCAATCCAGTACTTTCCTATCAAACTTTGCACCACTACCAGAACTCAATCAGAGCTTTTGGCCTGTCTTTCTCTCCCTCATTCTGCCTGTCTTTTTGCCACACTTTCTGTGTTTTTCCTCTGCATCCTGAGCAGGGTGCTGAAACCAGATGGGCAGGAGGGTTCTGTTCCCCTACCTTTTTCCAGGACTAGGATGATATATTTACTTTTCTCTTCAAGAAATGGTGGGCAGATTAGAATAAAATCTCCATGCTCTGGTTGGCCTTTTGCAACTAAATCTGCATTTCTGAGATCAGGCTTCACAGCTCAGTAGACCAGAATTAAGCTGCCCTTTGAGGCATCTCTACTAAAAATAGCACACACAGGGAATCCTAGGACTTAAACAAAACCTGTGCATTATTTTCCTGGCCTCGTTTTCCCTCTCTTCAGGCAGAGAGGAGAGCCAAACAAAGGACCTATATTCCAAGCCTTTCCCAATTTTCTACAAGATAAAAAATAGGCCATGCTCCATACACCACTGAAAATAGAGGGTAAGATGAAGAAAGCAAAAGAAAGAAAAAGAGAGGGAGGGAGAGAAACACAGTCCTCAGACACCAGAACTAACAAACTGGCCATTGACTTCCTGACTCTTATAAAGGACTCCATTCCACCCTCTCAGCTCCACTTCCCACCTACAGTTTACAGTTCATTCTTGGGATGCTTTAGTAAATCTTTTTTGTTCCCAAATGTCCCGTCATCTGCCTGACCTGTCTTGCTTGCCAGCCAACAGTACTCAATCTAGCCCTCTGCAGTTAGACATTAAGGAGATTTTCACACTACACTGTTATAGTGTTACTATTCCACTTTATTTGCTCTGGCTGCCTCCTGTGGAATCCTGGGATTTGCAGTTTAGGGAGGGGCATTTACAACTCTCAGCCAGCGAGATCTTAGGCCTCACTAAACTACAAACCCCAGAATTCCACAGGAGGAAGCCAGAGCAGTTAAAGTGGGATAGTAACACTATAACAGTGTAGTGTGAAAATCTCCTAAAGGTATAACGGATGTAAGGGGTGCAGTGGCATTGCATGCTAGCTTCCATTTTATCCAGGAAGCACACAGAAGCCTGGAATATACCACGCTCAGCTGTGGAAACAGTAAACCTGTGAAGAAGGGTTGAAATGCTAGCCTCCATGGCCTGAGTAAAGCCAGCCTATCACAGCCTTGAGAATCAGAGGGATATGGGGAAAAGAATATACAACTAGCTGTTTGTCTGTTGAACTGTCACATAGAGCAAGTTAGAAATACATGGGGGGCAGGAAGCAGATCGGAATGGATTAAATTTTGGGAGGGACAGTTTGATATTGTTGTTGTTTTTGCTGTCAAGTCAGTTTCAACATACACGCTTCTGCATCCATGGATTCAACCAACTACGGCTCAAAAATATTGTGGGGGAGGGGGATTCCAAAAAGCAAACCTCCATTTTATATAAGGGATGCCATTGTACTGTATATAATGGGACTTGAGCATCCATGGAACTTGGTATCCACCAGGGGTCCTGGAACCAAACCCCACCAGATACCGAGGGCCCACTATGTGGTGACTGTATGAATGAGAGATCATGAATGAGAGCCCTAGTCATCAACTGCCCTGCCCAAGTCTTGCAGGTTCATGGCTATATCTTCCTTGATTGAATCAATCCACTTGTAGTGTGGTCTCCGTCTTTTCCGATTACCTGCCACTATTACCAAACATTACTTGTCTTTTCCAAGGAATCATATTGTCTCAGTTGTCCAAAGTTCAACAATCTCAATTTAGGAGATTATCAGATGGGAACAAAAAAAGTGTTCTCATCCTGCAATCTCCTCTCCCACCCCTCTCCCATCCCTGTCCTGGCATGAGAACAAAAAAATTCAGACCTACCTTATTCCCACTTCCATGGCAGCCCAGGAGTGAATGGAGCTCTAACAGAGCTCCATTCACTTCCTGGAATGAAATCCCGACAGTTCTCTCAAGAAGACGAGAGCATAGGAAATTCAAAACTAAAAACCCTAGTAAAAAAGAAAAAGTGAGAGCAAACACAAAAAAAGACTTAAAAGATTTTCCTTGGGGTTTTTTTCTGGGCTGTGAGGCCGTGTTCTATAATAGTTTCTTTCTGACGTTTCGCATGCATCTGTGGCTGGCATCTTCAGAGAATGAAGATGCCAGCCACAGATGCAGGCGCAATGTCAGAAAGAAACTATTCCAGAACATGGCCTCACAGCCCGGGAAAAAAAAAACCCAAGGAAAATCTATGGTTGCCAGCCGTGGAAGCCTTCAACTTCACACAGACTTAAAACTTTACAAGTAACCCAGGAAGGCTACAAAAAAGTATGTCACTTACCTGGATGTCCCACTCTCATGAGGAAGTTTTCTGGCACAGACCTCCCATTGACACTGGGATTGCACCAGCAAAATGGGCACCTTTTCACTCACAGGACATTCAGTGACAGAAACAGAATGGGGGAATCCATTGATGGCTCAGCCTGTCAATAAAAAAACAGCACCGGCGTTAATGAGCTGAATGAGAGCATTATGAGAGGGGAACAATGTCATGTGAAAGGGAAGCCCTCTAGCAATCTCCTGGAATCATGATAACACAATATTTAGAGCATCTGATAATCTCCTTAGGCATCCTGGCTTCTAGTTAGAGTTCAAGCCTGCTTTGCCCTCGGACCCATTCAGGCAGAATCTACACAGGCTAAATGGTACGCCCTTACCTTGATCCATCTTACTCTGCTGTTTGGGGAAAGAACCAGGTTTTTAAAATGTGTGACTTAGCCCCCAAATTGGGTTTGCAGTGGAATCAGGGGGAAGGAAGAAGAGAGTATGTTGTTGGGTGGTCACCTAGGTCAGGTTGTCAACCTTGACTACTGTCTCCATTTTGATTAATGAGTGAGCCAAGGCACAGAAAATCTTGAACTATTTCAGTATCTTCATTACCTACTTTAAAGTGATGTCAATCATCTGTAGTAATTACTTTTACTTTCTTATTATCAAACTGTATCCCTGTTGTGCCTTCTTCCTTAACTTTCATCAATAGTTGTTCCAATCTTTGCTATTTTCAGCAAATAATATGGTGTCATCTTCCTGTCATACACCAGGAAGAGAGATAGGACCGATGAGGAATCAGATAGGAACCTTGATTTGATTGGAACTGGGAGTGTAGAAAGAGTTCAGTGAAAAGTGTTCAACTGAATTGTTATATTGGTGTGTGTGTGTGTGTGTGTGTGTGTGTGTAATTAGATGCTTAACTGACCTGTTACAGAATAAATCATTACTGTTTTATTTTCGCATCTGTCTGGATGTATTTTCATTCAAGAATTTAATGAGGAGAATGGGTCACACATCACCAAACTGAACCCAACACTAAACTCCCCCACTTGTCCAGTACAGTGGTCAAGTTGAACCTTAAGTATCTGATCCAGTACTAAGGAAGAAGAGAATATGGCTGCAGGTAATGATGACTTGGGAAAAGAGAATGTGTGGTAAAAAAAAAAAAAACCTAACAAATCAGAGGTTATTGACAAAAATGTGAATAGCCTGAAAAGTTTTAAGTTGTCCATACCTGATATTAGTAGCCTCCCACTGAACTCTTGAGCCCTAACACACTGGGATCTGTGGAGCTCTGAGCCAGTGATTCACTGAGGACAAAACTACCAATGGCTACTGGCCCTGATCCCTTCGTGGGGAACAAGAGCAAGAGGGGTCTTTCCCTCCTCTCCTCACAGTGGACCTGTGGAAATGGGCCTGGTATATCCCAAAGCCTGGCAGATTCAGCTTGAGACAAGATGGTTGGGTGGATGGTGTTTACATCATTTAATAAGATATCTCCTAAGGTCACTCCCATAACATGGTGTAAATGGTTGGTCTTTAATGGCCTTGACTGCAGCTTATAATTCATCTGGCCCTGGAGACTTGAATTCATTTAGACTAACCAGATATTCCCGTATTATCTCTTTACCTATTTTGTGTTGCATTTCCCCTACTGCATTTTCTGTTCCATTTCCCCCAGGTTGGACACTGTTTTCTTTTGGAAGAAGACAAAAGCAAAGAAGGTGTTGAGTTAGTTCTGCTTTTTCTCTATCCCCTGTTGGCATTTCTCCAACGTCTCCATGCAGTGGCCCTACCATTTCTTTGTTCTTACTTTGTATTGGACATAACCCAAATGCCGTCTTTAGCAAGCCTGAGCTCATTCTACACTTTAGCTTTTCTGACTTTCTCCCTGCACGAGCTGGCTATTTGTTTGAATTCTTCCTTGGTGATTTCTCCCTTTTCCCATTTCTTATACATGTTCCTTTTAAGTCTTAACTCAGTTGAAAGTTCTTTAGACATCCATCCTGGTTTCTTTAGACACCTCCCATTTTTCCTCCTCACTGGAACTGTTTGAATTTGTGGCATTACTATCTCACTTTTAAGAAACTCCCATCCATCGTGAAAGGGATCTAGGAGTCCTTGTAGACCACAAGTTGAACATGAGTCAACAGTGTGATGCGGCAGCTAAAAAGGCCAATGCGATTTTGGGCTGCATCAATAGAAGTATAGTGTCTAGATCAAGGGAAATAATTGTGCCACTCTGTTCTGCCTTGGTCAGGCCTCACCTAGAATACTGTGTCCAGTTCTGGGCACCACAATTCAAAAAGGATATTGACAAATTGGAGCATGTCTAGAGAAGGGTGACTAAAATGGTGAAAGGTCTAGAAACCATGCCTTATGAGGAAAGACTTAGGGAGCTGGGTATGTTTAGCCTGGAAAGAAGATGGTTAAGGGGTGATATGATAGCCCTGTTCAAGTATTTGAAGGGGTGTCACATTGAGGATGGAGCAAGCTTGTTTTCTGCTGCTCCAGATACTAGAACACAGAGCAATGGATGCAAGCTCCAGGAACAGAGATTCCATCTCAACATCAGGATGAGCTTTCTGACAGTAAGAGCTGTTTGGCAGTGGAACACACTCCCTCGGAGCATGGTGGGGTCTCCTTCCTTGGAGGTCTTTAAACAGAGGCTGGATGGCCATCTGTCAGGGATACTTTGATTGTGATTTCCTGCATGGCAGGAGGGTGGACTGGATGGCCCTTGTGGTCTCTTCCAACTCTACAATTCTATGATTCTATGAGAAGCCCCCTTAAATATATACTGTGCCCAAAGTCCTGTAGAGAAGCCTGAAAACTTACACTTATTGAATATAGGCCTGCAAAGGTTGCTAACTCTAACAAGATTTACTGGACGGGAGCAGTGGGAAGTACCACTACCATGGAGACCTTTGGGAGATGCTGCATAAATTGATTATGGGCAACACTTGTTGTGTTTTTGATTTGTTTGTTGTGCTGCCATGATAGCCATTTCCAGAAGATGGTACTTGAAGGTTTCTTCCACAAGTTCATTTGGGGGATTGCACAGACTGACAGACTGCTCTCCCTGTAAGAGCCTTTCCAGATCCTGAGATCCTCAGGAGAGGCCTTTCTTTCAGTGCCAACACCTTCATAGATACAAGACAGGGCCTTCTTCATGGATTCCCCTTAGCTTGAGCACTCTCTCCTGAGAAGGCTACAATGGCAGCTAAAGACTTTGTTATTGAGCCAGGCTTTTAAAACTAAAGACTTTTAAGGTAAGGACTTGTAAGGGGGTGCTATTTTGTTTTAAACTGTGCAGTTTTCACTGCTTTTTAATACTTTTTAAGTGTATGTTTTAATTTTTTTAATATTGTTAATACTGTAGTTTAATGCTAGTTTAATGTTGAGTTTTTGTACGTTTGAGTGCCAATCTTGAGAACAGGGTGGATTATGGATGAGCATGAGGATAATGAGGATGGGGATGATTCTCCCTTACTCCTCATGTTATTACGTCTAGATGAAACCACAAAGCTGAATTCAACCAGGGATTTTAAAATGTTGTCTCCTCAATATGCATATAACACCCAGCCCTACTTCTCTTTATTAATCATGCTGACATGAGGTTGTGCACATGCTAAATCCGTGCCTGGCTACGTTAATAAACTGGATGAAGGCTAACAAACGGAGGCTCCATCCAGACAAGACAGAGGTACAGTCTGGAAAGGGCTTCCTGGTGGTAGAGCCTTTCTTTCACTTCTTGTAGTCTGTGGTCCCATCTATACAAGGGGGGGGGATACGATCTCTTCTGAAGAAGCAGCCATTCACAGCACTGTGACCTGTCTTAACAGTCAAAAGAGCCCCCCTAAACTTTGCATGACCCCTAGCCAAGATGATGGCTGTGAGTGATTTATTTGCACTTTTAAATCTGCCACTGCCAATTGATTTATTTTTTTAAAAAAAACAACAGTTTACCATGGTGCAAACGTTCGATATTTCATATTTACAAAAAAAGGGGGAGTAAAAGATCACCGATTTATCACCTTATTGATCTCTCACTTAATTGAAAATCCAACATAGCAGCAGCAGGCATTTTTCCTGTTTGCTAGCCCCGCTCCCATGCTCATCCAGCCAATCAGATTACGCTACCTGATCACAGCAACGCGGATGTGACCGTCCTAATGATTGCACATTTGTATGGCCTACGGAGCTTTTTAAAAACACTGAGAAAAGCTCTGAAGGCTTCCCTGAAGGAGTTTAAGGTGAATTTGGTTGCCCCACCTTCTGAATGAGATATATTTATGCAAATGTTCATTTGGACAGATCACCTTCCATGCAATAGCCATTTGCGTTATTTTCACCTTATAGACAACCCCTGTGTTTCACATTATTCAGGACGAGGGTGAACCATTGGCTCTCTGGGCAGCTTCTAGGACCTTAGCATCCTAGTGGGGCTCATAGCCAATGTTTGTCATGGGCCACTCCATCAGCTACCATTTCAATTCCTTATAAAGCCTCCGATGTCACATCATACTAGTGCATTGTGGGAAATGTAAGCACTACAAGCCTTTGCTCAGCTTCGCAGAGCTCAAAAAGCTGCTGCCATTGCTGATGCATGCCATCACTACCAGGTAACCCTGTCAGGACATGATGATAGAGGGAGGCCATTTTGCCAGTGCCCTCCTTCAGACCTGGAGCAGGCCCTGCTTTTGTTAGAATGCATTAATGAGGCAAGGAATCTAAGGGCCCATCTAAACAGTGAAAAGGTCCCTCATGGAATTAGCTGGGAATCTTATCTGTCTAAATAGGATCCAGTGCCAATCCACACTATTCAGAAAGGGGGGGGGGCAAAACAGCAAAAACAACAGGGTAAAAGCCTTTCCAGATTTTCCATACTTTTTCACAAACCTCGAGGCAGGTGCACATTTTTGCTCATTTGGACTATTGAATAATAAAAACCTTGAAGGGGAGCACAAAGCTGATTGGCTTGGCAAGATCAGGGGGGGTACTGCCACAATGTTGGATTTTCGTCTTAATAATCACTCGCTAAGGCAATTAAAAGGATCAATTTTTTTTGTTTTGCTTTCTTGTAAATGTAGAAAATCGCTCTATTGCACCAGCGCACCTTGTGACTCCCTTTTTTAAAAAAAATGGCAGCAGTGAAGAACTAATGCGAGTAAACCACTCATGGCCACCATCAGGAATGCGAGGCTTATGGGAGCTTCCAAGGCCAGAAAAACCATTTGGACATGCTGGTACTGCTGTAAGATGCCAATACTACAAGGTATTTTGGACTTTTTTCCCCTCATGTAGATGGGCCCTAAGTTATTTTAAAAAGCAACTGCCTTAGCATAGCATAGCATCTGGAATTATTTTTTACAGGCAAGCCCACAGAGGTATGTTCCAGAGCACCAAAATGCTTGTTGATCATACATCATACAGCTACGCGTGTGTCCATTGTGAAAACGTGGCAATTAAAAATCAAAGGATGTCTCTCTTGTGAAAAAGGACTTAATGTCAATCCTTACATGGTGGAATGATAACTGCATGGCTCAGATTGTTTCTGTCTGTTGGATAAATGATCTTTAATTAATTCCCAGAGACATCAGGCTTTAATGAGAACTGGGTTCATATTAAAACATCATCAAGAAAAGAAGAAGAAGCCAGACACAACGGCGTCCATTGTTCTTTCAGATAATGGAGCTCATTAAAGTTGATTAAGCTTACATAGGCCAAATCCTCCGATTATGTATGTTGGTCATTACCATAATGCAAGGCAGCCCTTGGAATTCATCCAGTTTCCATCAACTGGAGCAATGGCCCATTACTAATCCCACAAAAACAGGCTGAACTCCCCTTACCACCACCACCACCCATACCTCCCATGACTCTGATTTACTGACTCAAGACCAGAAATCAGCATCAGCAAAATTAAATGAATACAAAGCTGGTGGCATTCCAGCAAGTGAGAGCCATATCCAAGACCACATTCTTTTTCAATGTTTCTATTTTTGACTCACTTTGATGCCTGGCAGTACTATTCACATTCCAGCAGGTTAGAGCAGCGTGGGCAAAACCATGAAGAGGAAGCCGGGAATTTCAAAGCTGTGGGTGAAGGGGCCTTTGATCTCTTTCATTCTCTGCTGCATTTATTTTACATTACTTTATGGCTTTGATGTGCACTAGGGAGATTAATCAAATCGTTTGACCATCCTTTGGATCCAGGACTAGACAGCACAGGATTGTGTGCTTCATATTCTATTTCAGACATCATACTTTCTGTCAGTGTTTGGGGTGGTGCTTGGAGCTCAAACTTGGGCTGGATCATACTTGAGACCATGCCAGAGGGAAACAGCAAGCAAGTGTTTGAATTTTAGTTGTCGCTCAAGCGTGCTTTGCATGATGCAAATACTTCTACTTCTTCTTCTTCTTCTTTCTTTAGTTTTTCATCCTTTTTTTAAAAAAAATATATGAACCCATGTTGGGAGGATGTAAACATTTGGAGATAAGGTACTGGTATTGGTTTTGTTTGTATGTGTATTCATTTGTTTTAAAGGAACATTACAACACCCAAACAGAATAGACCTAACTACATAGCAAACATATACCCAGCTAAAGGTCTTATGAAGGGGTGGGGGAGAGGCAGAAGGAGGACTGCAACCAGGATGGGGAAGAATTCTAGCTACAATTTTCACTGCTGTTTCTGTAGCCTTACAATTGTAACTGCTTCGTAGTTTACACTCCCAGCGACAAGAGCAGTATCCTTAAACACCACAAAGATGATACATTTCTTTTCAAAACATGCACTAAAGACAGCAAATTATATTTCCAGGAACTTGAAATCATTAATGTGACATTAAAATAACCTTTTAGAAAATTGTTCCTTGGAGACAAGCCTAACCTTTTTGCTCCGACCATATGAAACAAACTCAACATGAGACCACATTAGAGCTGACATTTTTGATCAATTGAAGAACTATACAGTGGGAACTCAAGGTGTCTGGACACAGGGAAGCTTCTGCAACCACAGGAGCATCTGGCTTGGATTAGAAATTCATTAGCAAAGTTCTTTGCATTTCAAAGAGCAAAGGTATCTCCATTTAAACCTTACCAGTTACAAAGCACAAGATCCCCTTTCCCCAGTATGCCAAGAGCAGAGGAGAGACTACAGGGGAATGTTTACAGGACAAAAAAAAGCCCCAGAAGAATTCGTGTCATCCCTAGTAGTTCACACACATCATGGGCTATTCAGAAGGAAGGGTAGCAAAAAGCCCAGTTAACCCGTAACTTTCCACCCCTCTATTTTTCAGGACCTTTTTAGAAAGATCCAAGATAACCCATGCTATTGGTTGTCTGAACAATCAGCAACCATCCCAGAACATGGACTGAATATTGATTGGTTGGACATTGGAGGGGGTGGGCTTGCAAGGGAATCCTTGCAATTCTTGATGCCCAGCTGGCAGAAGTTGCAACCAGCTGAGAGCCACTGGCCACTCCCTTGCTCCTCCTCCAGGCTGTGGCTCAGTCTCACCTAAAGCATTGCTTTATATTGGAAGGCAAAGAAGTGAGGGGGAAGAGGGGGGGGACAGACAGAACTTGAAGCATTGCTTTCTATTGGAAGGAAAAGAAGTAGACTGAGGGGGACAGACAGAACTTAAAGCATTGCTTTCTATAGGAAGGGAAAGAAGTGGGGGCAGGGGTGGGGGTTCTCTTTAGAGGGGAGGACAGCTGTGGCCGGAAGGAATGGGGGTGGTTCTCCCAGATTGACCGTTCCAAAAATGGTGGATCCAGAATTGCCAGGCTTCCCTTGCAAGCGCATCCCCTCCAAAGTCTGACCAATCAAAATACTGCTCTTCTGTGTGCCCCTATCCTGGGATGGAGGTACTCAGAACAACAAATCCAAAAACCCGAGGCTTATGCTACCTGTGACAAATCATGTAAACAATAAGAGACAAACTCGGGATGAAGATATCTCGCTTCTCCCCAGGATAAAAACTGCCATGTAAAAGAGCCCCAGGGTTTCCTGATCTAGCCATGTACAATCCTGGGGAAAGTTACAGATGCTGAGTTTGACTGTTATTACTCTACAAACTATCCACTCTGGGAATGTGTGGACCCTCTTCTGTTATTTAGGCAGATATTTCTGCCTCCTTGTATACTTGCATTGCAGGCTCATGACATCTGTCTGCAGGGGCTATGCCGTCAGCTCCAAATCCCTGTCCCCCAACGTGTGTTCCTTTCCTCCACAACTGACTCAATTGTATATCATGTTCTGCATCCAAAAGCCCAAGTGGTATAATCCAGAGTCTGGAGTAACAAACACCTGAGGCAAAGCACAAAAATCAGTGTGTATAGAGCCATTGTACTGTCTATTCTCCTTTACGGGTCTGAAACATGAGTAACCTATCACCAACCCTTACGACTCTTCGAACGTTTTCATCAGCACTATATACGTACAATCCTAAATATACACTGGACTGACTATGTGACAAATGTTGCTGTCCTTGAGCAAGCAGGGATCACCAGCATTGAGGCCATGATATTGAGAACACAGCTGCACTGGGCAGGGCACGTTTCTAGGATGGAAGACCATAGCCTCCCAAAAATAGTACTCTACAGTGAACTCGCCACGGGTCAGCATAAGAGGGGCACTCCAAAAAAGCAATACGAGGATTCCCTGAAACAACATCTCAGGCTTGGCCAAATTGATCACCAACAATGGTCCGCCCTGGCCTCACATTGGGAGGCATGGAGACGCACTATCCACAATGCTGCAGCCTTATTTGAGAACTCACACCAAACAAGTCTTGAAGAGAAACGACAACGCAGAAAGAATCACAACCCGGAAATATCACCCAAGGAGACCCTCTGCAGTGCTTTCTGCAACCAGACTTGTTTATCTAGGATTGGCCTTTTCAGTCATCAGCGCACTTGCAGAAAGCGTGGGATGAGTCCTTCCTGAATCTTTGTTTGCGAAGAAAAGCCAGAGAGAGAGGAGAGATAATCCAGATCTAATTCATTGTTGTGTATCACATTCATATTATCATCTACAATTTGATTAAGTTACACATCAGCCTGTGTGTTACCCTCCCACACCTAATATGATGAAGGAAATTTTCAGACACAATTTTCGGCTGTATATATTCCAAAACAGCTCCGTTGCTTCTGCGCGGCAGGGGAGCAGTTTTGGACGATGCCATTCCTCTGCCGAACCCCTCCGTGTCACTTCTGTGACAGAATGGAGGAAGCCGCATTATATTTCATTCACGATTGTTGCCCGTGAGTGAAATATAACGCGGCTTCCTCCATTCTGTCACAGAAGTGACATGGAGGGGTTCGGCAGAGGAACGGCATCATCCGAAACTGCTCCCCTGCCGCGCGGCAGCAACGGAGCTGTTTTGGGATATATACAGCCGAAAATCGCACCTGAAAATCTCTGAAGATGAAGATGGAAGAGGTGATATTTAGGACATTTGTCAGCAAAATTAATACATGAGTTTTACACAAGAAGCAGAAAAACATGGACATGTGCACCATCCTGGCCTTTTCCATTTGGGGCATTATTATTCCTGGCATTTTCCTACCACTAATGTTGGTAACCAATGCAAACCAGAAAGTAAAGAATGAAAATTATAGGCCTAATTTTTATATATTTATTTGTTTAGCTTTTAAGATAGCACTGCAGGATAATTTCTCAAGAGCACAGGTGGGAATCATGTGACCCTCCAGATGTTATTCGACTGCAAAGCCAATAAAATTCCTCACCATTGGTGATGCTGGCTAGGACTTCTGAGTGCTACAGCCCGATAACATCTAGACCTAGAACCTACAACAGCCCTGATCTAGAACGTAGATTTCATGGGAGTTTTACAACAATAGTACAGTACTCATATACCACCAAAACAAAAATTCTCAATGCTATATTTCCTATCAAAGGGGAATGAGAAGTGACCCACAAGGGGTTAGGCCAATCTTTTTCCCTCTTAACACTTTTCTTTTGCACACATACACAGTCATTTTTCCCTACTTCACCGGGGCCCATATCTTCTAACATTTCATAGACGCAAACTGGGGCAAATGTGGCCAAACAACATTAGAGTGTTGTCAAGATGGCAAAAGTTACTAATGAGGGAAATGGTAGCAGTTTGCTTTTCTCTGAGTCTATGGGGAAAGGTAACTTTCTTTCCTTTCCTCTCTGCCCCTCCCCCCACTGAGTTTATTGATTGCAAATGACTTCTGTACTTTTCATTCAGTCTGTCCCAAGGGAAGTAAGTCAAGGACAAAGGAGGAAATTGGAAGAAGGAGAGAGAAACTGGTACATTTTAAAAGCAACTGAAAAAGTGGGACATTAGAGAATTATTTGGGACAGTTCCTGCAAAACTGAGACAATTGGGTGGCACGGGGGGGGGCATTCACACTACAGAATTATAGTGCTATGATTCCACTTTAACTGACAGGACAATTTCCTATGGAATCTTGGGATCTGCAGTTTAGGGAAAAGTGCAGGTTGCCCCCGTATCCTTGGCACTTTCCCAGATTTACTGCTGGTGCCTCAAACTGTGTATACAGTAATAACAAACCACCATGAATACTGTAGAATCATGCTGGAGGACCTACAGTAGAAAATGTCTAGAGAGGATGCCTCTCTAGTCATCTGGCATGGCTCTATGATAAACCTCTGGCAGACATTGATCATAGTGTTACACTGGAGGACCTCCCAATGCCTAGAGAGACCACTTCCAGTATGACACTATCATCCTCCAGATGCCTAGAGAGACCTCCCCCCCAACAGCAGGTAAGTGAAACCACAGGTATCAATCCCACATAAACGGGGGGGGGGGACAACCCCGTATTTAGAGTTATCAGCCAGAGCGCTCTAAGGCCTCATCAAACTACAAACCCCAACATTCCAGAGGATGCAGCCATGGTAGTTAAAGTGGAATCATAGTGCTATAACTGTCTAATGTGAAAGGCCCCTGGGAAACATGCCTGCAGATGTCAGGCAAGTGAGGGGAAAGAGCAGGAGGAAGAACCTCTAAAATCTAAAATTAATAGCATAGGCTGCATAACAAAAATATGATGTAGAAAATGATAAACCAAAGTGCCTAAACCTGTTTGCCCACTGCATTTCAAAAGGACGGGGAAGCATGTTTTAGTTTGTTTCAGGAAGACATCAGAGGCAAAAGGCTTACTCAGATTGCCTCTGAAAAGGCGGGGGGAACACCCCATACCCCTCCAATGACATCAGTTGCAAAAATGTGGTCTGAGATCCTGAGCTGCCTCAATATATTTTAGCTGTTTCTTTAAATACACACACACACACACACACACACACACATATAGAGAGAGAGAGACAGACAGACAGACACATTCAAAAGGGATCTCAGTTACATACAATGATGTTCCAGTATTACCAAAGCAGGAAAACAAAAACACAAAAGGAGGAAAAATAACAACATTAGTCATAAGTTTCTATAAAAGCTGACCAAATGTCAAAACAAAAGTCCATTTGTAAATTTTGTCTATACATCATTCTTTCAAATGTTGCAAGTGTTGTTAAATCTATCCATTGGCTCGCGGAGGGGAGGTTATATTTCCAGTAACAAACTATGGCTATTTCTTTTAAATTCCAGTTTTAAACTTCAGCATCAAAACTGTGTATTATGATCTGAGAGAGCCAGCATGGTGTAGTGGTTTGAATGCTGGACGAATCCCTGCTCAGCCATGAAAACCCACCTTGGGCAAATCACACTCTCTCAGCCTCAGAAGAAGGCAAGGGCAAACTCCCTCTGTACAAATTCTGCCAAGGAAACCCCATGATAAGTTCACCTTAGGATCACCATAAATCAAAAATGACTTGGAACTTTATCAGACCACCCTCCTAAACCCATTTTTATGCCGGCAAAAGAATCCCCATGCTACACTTACCTTCCATCTTGGCAAAAGGCTTCCCAGCAATGAATGAGGAGTGAACAGAGCTCTGTTCACTTCCTCTATTGAATCCTTCAGATTCTCACAAGAATACGTAGCATGGGAAATTCAAAAATAAAAACACAAATAAGTCAGTAAAATTTTATAAAAACACATAAACACACTAAAAAAAAGTCCTAAGTAAAATGGGGAGGGTCACAAAAAGTGAGTCATTTACCTGGAGTCGCAACCTCACCCGGAAGTCCATGCCTGCACTACAATGCAGAAGTTTGCCACGTGCCATGCAGCTGTGGACAAGTTTACACAGGGACCACAAAACGCAGTGTGCAAGCACAAATCAAGACACATGATAGACACTGCAGACTGGGCCAGCCAGAAAAATCAGCAGTAGCAGAGTATGTTGTGGACCAACCTGGACACAAAATGTTATTTAAAAACACAGAAATTCTGGACCAGGCCAACAACTATCATGTCAGAATGCACAGAGAAGCTATAGAAATCCACAAACACCTGGACAACTTCAACAGGAAAGAAGAAACCTTAAAAGTACACAAAATCTGGCTCCCAGTTTTGAAATATAATAGAATTAAAACTCAACACTTACAAAAGAATTCCACCCAGGGACATGAGGATTCCCAGCAGATAATGGCCCACCAACCAACCATCAGCCAAACAGACACTAATGAGCCTTGCATTTCTATAACTAGAAACTAACCATTCAATTACACAAATTTACATATACTCCCCTACAGGGGTTCACAGCATATAAACCCCAGATACACTCCTACCCAACCATTCTCTGAAGATGCCAGCCACAGATGCAGGCGAAATGTCAGAAAGAAACTATTCCAGAACACGGTCTCACAGCCCAGAAAAAAACCAAGGAAAATCTATGGATGCTGGCCATGAAAACCTTCGACTTCACCCGGAAGAGTTCTGGCTGGACCAGCCAACATTGGTGGAATGATGAGAGGACGTTGGCATGAGGTTTCATATGCCGGCAATGCTGGCAAAATATCATCACAGCCAATCTATTAACAGCTTGGCCCATACTGACACTGTATTTCGTGTCTCTGATAAAGTCCTTGAATGCACACAACACCAACACTGTGATCTGATGCTTTTACTATATCTGAGCCTACAGTCCGATGCCCACTTAACTTGGGAGTAAGCCTGAGTGACATATGAGTAGATATAGATATAGGAGATTACCAGACACGGGGAAACGTGGCAAAAAACCACAGCCCAAATGTTGGAAGGTAATGAGTCTAAAAATAAAATTGCATTAAAAAATTCCAGGATCTAGTCCTTTAAAAACAACAAGATTTCCTTTTAAAAGGAGTTTAAAAAATCATTCAGTCACTTTGACTTCACGCTTTATGCAGAGTGCGGTTAACAAGCAGACTTAAGCTCTATTATCATTTGAAAGTGTATTCAGAGATCTGGGATCCCCCAGTTAAATTAGACTCATTACAAAACAAAGGAGTCAGTTTAAAATGCAAAACAAAGTTTACTGAAGGTATATCAGTCTCAATCTACATACTAAAACAAACTTAAGAAAAGGTTCCTAAACTGACTAAGAATGGGTAGGAAAGACTCACCAGCCTACAGCCATGGCTGGGTTCCGATGCATCATGGCATGGTTACAGGAAAACTTAAGATGCCTCCATTCTTATTGAGAGACAGATTCAGAAGGGAAGGAGGCAAGTTACACAAAAGCAATAAAATTCAAATTAGGTCATGTGTCTAATCACTCAGCACTTCCAGTTGGCTAGAAGTGTTCAGTGAAGTAAGAGAAGGGAATTTTGGGAGAACAAAATGCATGCAGGGAAAAACCCTAGACTTATCTAAGATTGTGAATGAGGTACACAAGATTGCTTTTACATTACAATGATTATTTTCCCCACATACAACATTCCCCTTCTCAATCATAGGGAACTTCAGGAACAAACTTCATTTCTTCTCGTAGTCTAAGGAAAGTGTCCTTAGGGAGAGGCTTTGTTAAAACATCAGCTATCATTTCTTCTGAGTTGCAGTACTCCAGTTGAACAAGTTGACTCTGGCACATTTCTCTCACCTTGTGGAAAGCAATGTCAATGTTCTTCTTCAGAGGCTTGTCACTCTAAGAAATCTTTATACAGCTTTGATTGTCTTGCATCAAAATGGTTGGCTTGGGTTCCTCTATCCAAAGATCCAGAAGCAAATTCTGCAGCCATTTGATTTCATCACAAGCTGTTTTCACTGAGACGCACTCAGCACCTGTGGAACTATCCGCCACTGTACTCTGCTTCCGACTTGTCCAACTTACTGCTCCACCACCGTAGAAGATGATGTTTCCACTGGTAGATTTTCTCTCCACCAAATCACTGCCCCAATCAGCATCTGCATAGGCAATCAGTCGTGGCTTGTCACATGCTGGCAGCATCAGTTTGAAGTCAGCAGTCGCTTTTAAATATCTTGCAATTCGCTTCACTGCAGTAAAATCTCGAAGAGTAGGAGAATTAACCATTCTACATAAGATGCCAACAGCATTTGCAATATCAGGTCTAGTGAAGTTCGCTATATACAGAAGTTTTCCAACTGCAGTTCTGTACTTTTCACTGTCTCTCAAAGGTTCAGATGCCTCATTGCTCTTTAAGAAGCCCACTTCCATTGGCATTAGAGCATCCTTGGCATCTCTTAAGCCAAGACAGTCCAAAAGATCTACAATCTTTTGCTTTTGATTAACAAAGAAGCTTCCATCACGGTCTCTTTCAATTTGTACTCCAAGATAGTGTGAGATATCTCCCAAACTTTTAATATCTATTTCTTTCTGGAGATTCAGGAGTATCTCTTGACTATCTGCTTTGTCTTCACTGCACAGAATCAAATCATCAACATAACTGGCAATGTAAGTCCATCTATTGTTTCTGAATCTTTTGTAAACACATCGGTCAACAGTGCCTGGAGTAAATCCTTCTTTGATAAGGAGCAGATTGAGCTTTTCGTGCCACTTTTTGGCAGCTTGTTTTAATCCATACAAGCTTTTCTCAAGTTTACATACTAGATGCTCCTTTCCAGGTACTACAAATCCCGAAGGCTGTTCCATGTACAGTTCCTCATCTAGATCTCCATAAAGAAACGCTGTCTTCACATCTAGATGTTGTACATGCATTCTCTTGGAAGCTGCAACAGCCAATAGGGTTCTAATAGCTGTGTGTGTAACAACTGGAGAGAAAGTCTCATGAAAATCTTCTCCAAATTGCTGATTGTAACCTTTAGCTACAAGTCTGGCTTTATATCTTTCAATCTCCCCTTCTGCATTTTGCTTTGTTGTAAAGACCCATCTGCAGCCAATTGCCTTCTTGCCTTTTGGCAATTCTGTCAAAGTCCATGTTTTATTTTTATATAAGGACTCCATTTCCTCCATTGCAGCTTTCACCCATTTCTCAGAATCAGACTTTGGCATTCCTCTGATCTTCTGCCAGGCAGAGGGTTCCAGAAGGCTTTCCCCTGTGGTTAGGTAGGAGAATCTCAAAGGAGGCACTCCCCTGTTACCCCTCGCAGACTGTCTCACCTGGACTTGAGTTCCTGGCTCTGCTCGTGGCGCGCCGTCCGGTCCTCCATCCTCTGGTAAGTCCTGGGCTGAGGGAGCCCCTTCTGGATGCGAAGCACTTGCAGGAGGGTGAAAGAGCTGCACACGCTGTGGCTGCCACTGAGAATCAGGGTCAGGGTCTTCTTCCACTGCAAAGACATCTGAATAGAAATCTTTGTTTGGTTTTACATTACAATGATTATTTTCCCCACATACAACACCAAACCACATCAGAAGAATGTGATGAGAACAGAAAGAGTGTTCTCAGCTGTTCCTGGGGCATAGTGCATGGACGAGGCTTCACTTTTTTATTGATGGGGCTGAGCCACTAATAAAAAGGGAAACCTTATTTATGCCCGCGCTATGCCCCTGAAATGGTGAATGATGACATCGTCTGATAATGTTGCCTGTTTCTGTTCTCATCACATTCTTCTGACACAGTTTTTGCCATGTCTGATCATCTCCATAGAATAGGATTGCATTATTCTTGTATAATATTTTGTTCTGAATACCACCTTGTGAGGACTACACTCTAAAAATATGACTAATACTGATTATGGTGGGGGTGGTGGGGGGGTGGTAATGGACTTTAAGATTCAAACTGGACCATCTACTCCACTCCTCTGGGTGATGGGAAGGAATCTCAAGGTGAGAATACTGTCTTGAAAAGTGTGTATGTGTGTATGTATGTATTGTTTATTTGCTAGAATCATTTTGTTTTTATTTGAATGGCATACTCTGTGCAAGTGTGGTTGAGGCTTAATGAATCATGTTTAGAGATATCCTTCTGGGCCCACCTTCTGTGACTTCAGAAGGAGCTATCCTGAGGACTCAGGCTTTGGTGTTCAAAGCTCAGAACTTGGGATAGTGCTGATCTGGCAACCCACAAGGGCCTCCAGATATTGTTGGACTCTACTGCCCATCATTCTCTGCCATCTTGTTGAAGAATGATGGGAACAGTAGTTCATCAAGAACTGAAGACTTGCAGTTTCACCACCCTTGTTGTAGAGACACATTTTTAGCAGGGTGGAGAGTTGCCTTGCCACCATCTCAATACACACTAAACAAGGCACCAATCAAGCTACTAGAAGTGCATGGTCCTTCACACTCCTATTATCTCTTTCAAGAAGACACGGTGCTGCATCTGGACTGCAGAAATAATGCAGTTTGACACTGCTTTAACTGACATGACTCAATGCTATGAAATTCTGGGATGGGTAGTTTTGTGACATATTTAGCCTTCTCTGTCAGAGAGCTCCAGTGCCACAACAAACTACAAACACCAGGATTCCATAGGATGGAGCCAGGATAGTTAAAGTGGTGTCAAACTGCATCATTCCTTCAGCATGTTAGCAGCCTTGATTCAAGCAAGAGCCAAGACATCAGTACTGATTGTTGGTGGCACAGGGGTGGGCAACATGGAACCCATGAGCAGCATGCAAGTCCCCATCACTTGCTTTTTGAAGCACCTCATGGCCTCTCCACCAATTCTCAAAGTTTACATTTCCAAAATGGAGAACCATGCTCCTAGAAACCCCCAGGAAATATAGTTTTCCTTAAAATCACATTGCGTGCCCTTCACATGCCTTTTGATCATGAAAATGGGAGGGAAGGGGTAGACATATCCTCCAACATTTCACAAGTGAGAACTGGGACACATGTGCAACAACAGGGTTGTCACAGTAGCACACTGATAGCCTCTGACCACGTCAAGAAGGTCAGGCAACAAAAAGGTTGTTGCAGAGTTTTCATCCTCTAGGCAAGAGAATAAACACACAGACACAGGCTTGTGTCTACAAACTACTTCTCTTTACTATAGCATAATAAAGATATTTACAAAGTTACAGAGAATCCTCTCTGAGAACTATATATTACAGCATTCAGTAGAAAAACATCTTTATACTGCAAAGCCCAGAACAGAGCTGAACACAGTCATATAAGATAGCTGATTACATAGATCACAACAACTTTGTTCTTATAAAGATAACAAACATTCTCTCTAACAAAGATAGCAATCCTTCCTAGGCTCCAAACTTCCAAGGTCGTGCTGTCAGGCCGTTAATCTTGTTATACGGGCTAGCTTCAGCAAGCTCCTGTTAGCTCTCACTGCTGCACCCTGTAGGCCATTATGTTATACTTCAGTTCTTTATAGCATAAATCTATTTTACTGCATGTCCCAATATCCTGACAAGGGTACGGTCAAAATGGCAAAAATTATAAATGAAGATGAGCGGGCAAGCTAAGAATGGCTTCAGTGGTTTGCATTAGCCTCAGCCTACTGGGAAGGTCAAAATTACACCCCACTCCTGTCCTCTCCCCACCCTGCTGAATTAACTGAATTAACTACTTTTACACTTTGAACTCAGTTTGCAGCAACTGAAGAAAGCTGAGGACAAAGGAGGAAAGTGAGAAGAGGAGAGAGCAACTGGGACATTTAAGAACAGCTGAAGAGTGGGATAACAGAGGATTAATTAAAACTATCTCTGACAAATCAGGACAGTTAGAGGGCATGGCTTGAAACAGGATGGAGACTTTTGGCCACTTTTTATTGGACAGGGGTGGGGAGGTCAATTAGTCCTGAGGCTCAGCTAGATGGGAAAATTAATTGCAGAAAATAGCACATTAACTCACCATCACAGCAGCATTCTTTTGTCCCTGCGATCCATTCTCAGTATCGCTGGCATAGGAAGCTATCCATGTTTGAAGTTCACACGGAGCATGCCCGCAAGTAAAGATGGTGGGCAAGAGTGAATTACCTGTGTTATTATTCCCCAAAAGCTCCCTCCGTTTCCCCTCCCCTCCTTGTTAAATCAGAGATATGGAAGAGTGAACTTCTGTTTTTTGAAAGAAATTGCTATGCACCCAAAAATAGTACACAATCGCTTCTGTGAAAATCAACAATGGCAGCTCCGGGCTCTTTGTCACCAGCAAGCCCGCCCCCACGCATGTCTGACCAATCATATTTTTACTTCCGTTGTTCAAATGAGCTGGAATGTACATTTCTGCATTTAAAAAAAACCTTCATGATAAACAGCAGGGGCTGTTATTGCAAAGTACTTGGAGTCCCCCACACACACACTTCGAATATGGTGAATCGCTGTGTGAGCTCATCTGGATATAAGGTATTCCCCTCACATTCTGGCAGGATTTTTTTCACTATCTAGATAACACCCAAATGAAAATGGTTGCCTTCCAGAGCCTCTAAGCTTTCCTATCCCTACTTTTCTGGCCCTTACTTAGGCCATGTCATAGCAACCCTTCATGCAGGGGTGGGCAACGGAGCAGAAGGTGAGAGCCAGTTTTCTTCCCCTTGACACCACCACTACCCTGCACACAGATGCCCCCAGTGTGCCTGAGTGAACCAGAAGTTGCATCACATAATTTCCAGGTTCCATTTTTAACATTTTTCACTGTTTTGGGAATCTCTGGGAATGGGTAAGATGAACCACCCCATTTGTGAGTAGCTCAGGGGTGTCTGGGGTGGGGGGAAAATCACACATCTGGGAGGAAAATACTTGGTGTTGGGTAGATTTTTTTGGGATCTCCCAGTGGGTTTTGGAAGCTAGAACAGTAGGGTTTGGGACTGATATAGGCTGTAGGTTGTACTTTCCATACGCCTACCCTAATGCAAGCCTTGGATATTGCTAAGGAGAGGTATTAGGGGAACCAGGAACAAAGTAAAATCAAATAAATATGATGAACTACAATGAAGGAACACTTACTCAGTGATGTACTTTTAACAACCGAAACATCCATTTTCATTATTAGGCACTGAATATGGATTAATATAGCTTGTAGATGAGGAACACTTGATATCAGGCTGTGCTCAACCTTGCATTAAAAAGTAGTAAACATCATTTCTCTATATTAATTGAAATCTTCCCTCCATTTTTTTTATGCAGTACTTTTCTAGGGTGAACAAAAAAAATGCATATATTGTTTTTTAAAAAATAGAGGAAGATCTAGCGAGTAGCTAGCATTTTTCACTAAATACGTGGTAAATTGTGTGGGTTTTTTTTTAAAAAGAAATCAGTTTATGAACAAATGCTAACATTGATCTACATTAATTTTAGCATTTGTCAGCCAAGCTGCTAATTACCAAGATGAAACTCTCGACCTTGAATGGAACTTTCAAATCTTCAGGAATGTATGAGACACATTATCAGAGCCTCGGGTGCTTCATCTTTATCCTCAGAGAACCCTTACAGAAAGAACTCTCAGGTCCAGATTTTATCACCATACGTACTTCTATCGCTGCTCCTGTGACACTGAAATTAGCTGCTGAGAAAGGGGTTGCCAGCTCAAGATCATCCCGGAAAAGCCAAAACCTGAATTTATTATTACACTACACTGTTATACCATTATTATTCCACTTTAACTGCTCTGGCTGCCTCCTGTGGAATCCTGGGATTTGCAGTTTAGGGAGGGGCATTTACAACTCTCAGTCAGAGAGCTCTTAGGCCTCCCTAAACTACAAATCCCAGAATTCCACAGGAGGCAGCCATAGCAGTTAAAGTGCAATAATAGCACTATAACAGTGTTGTGTGATAAAGTCCTGGGCCTTGGTTATGACATGGGGTGGTCCCTGGTGATGTCATTAAACATCAACCACAGTTGTTCACAGCTTGTCATTCAAACACACACACACACACATTATTTTCTTGCTTAGAAATTAAATCAGAAATGTGAGTTAAAAGGGCTAGAATCCTAGATCAAGATTTAGGAGATTTTCAGACAGGAACAAAAAAAGTGTTCCCGCTTTGCAATCTCCTCTCCCGCCCCTCTCCTGCTCCTGTAACAACATAAAATAAAAAGTTTTCAGACCTACCTTGTTTATGCCTCGTTCTCCGGCAGGGTAGCCCAGGAGTGAAAGGAGCTTGAACGGGGCTCCTTTCACTTCCTAGGTTGAAATCCTGGCTGCTCTCACAAGACGATGAGAGCATGGGAAATTCAAACAGTAAAAGGAAAATACACTTCAAAAAGTTACACTAAGCACCTAAACACACTTAAAACATTACAAGTAACCCAGGGAGGATACAAAAAAGTGTGTCACTTACCTCACTGTCCCAATCTCACCTAACAGGGCACCATTTCATTCACAGGACATTCCATGACAGAAATGGAATGGGGGATTCATTGATGGCTTAGCCCATCAATAAAACAAAGCACCGATGTAATGACAGCCGAATGAGAGCATAGCAAGAGGGGAACGATGTTGTCTGAAATGCAAGCCCTTTAGCGATCTCCTGGCATCATTATCACACCATATTTAGAACGTCTGAAAATCTCCGAAGTGAGGGGATTATTCCTTCTCACCTATTTAGAGAGACCTGATAAAGAACATTCAAGCTAACCTGCTTGCTTGTAGCCAGAAGAGTTAAAGAGCTCTCAGGCTAGGCACCAGGAGGCTATTGTATGGAAGAGAGGCCTTAGTACAGTGAAGATGTTAGATGTAATCTCAGGACAGAGAAAAGGTGGATGCCCACATAGAATACAGTGCTACATATACTTACTGAGGACAAGGTGTGATTGGAGGTGCAGTACAGTATGATGGGAAAGGCAACGTTCCAAGCCAGGACAACAAGCAAAGAGCATTTCAGTAATTGCTTCCCACATGTAGACACACACACGCACACACTCCTCCACATTCCCATACAAGATAATGATAGATAAATGCATGCATGCAGTGACCAATTACAGATTCTGTCTTAAGGAGCAAAGACACCAATGGCTTTAGAGAAACAGACTAAGGAGATTTTCAGACCTGCCAAAATGCATGTCTGCTGCGCGAGCAGCCTCCCGAAACTGCTGCGCGGCAAGGGTCTACTTCGGACGACGCTGTGCCTCTCGCGAAACCGTCCGTGTCACTTCCGTGAAGCTTCGGACGGCTGGGCGCCATATTTCAATCACGGAGGTTGCCCGAGATTGAAATATGGCGCCGAGCCGTCCGAAGCTTCACGGAAGTGACACGGACGGTTTCGCGAGAGGCACAGCGTCGTCCGAAGTAGACCCTTGCCGCGCAGCAGTTTCGGGAGGCTGCTCGCGCGGCAGACATGCATTTTGGCAGGTCTGAAAATCTCCTTTGACTTTTATTGTAGGAACTGCATTCTAGGATAGGAAAGTTACCTAGGGTGCTATCCTAAGTTAGCTGCGTCTCTACAGAGGACTGAAAGAATTCTGGGTAGCAGAAAAGGTGGAAACATCCCTAAGAGTATCAGTTTACATCACAGAGGGAGCAGGATAGGTAGATGGGCAGAGAGGACACAAACTAACTCTAATGCTACTGCCAGCTCTGAGAACTTTATCAGACTACCGTCTAAAAATGCCATAATTCCATAAATGAGGACAGTGGAAACACTGTGGCATTATTACCCTTACTATCACAAGTTACTGTAATCATGCAAAAGAATCATCACGGAATTGTCACATGATGACCACTGGTGCTTTAAGAATGGGAGTTTACTTCCTGGATTTAGCATAGGCGAGATTTCGGCGGTTCTCACGAGAAGACACAAGCATGCTCAAAAACAGTTTTAAAAACCCCTAAATTTACAAAGTAAATGAACAGACAAACAATTAAACTAACCTCAAAATGTGCAAACCTACTGGGAGAGTTCATAAAAAGAGCATCCTGTGCTACATTTTCATGTTCTCACCCAGAGGTTTTTTCACTGGAGAACACACATTCATGCTGTTATCTCACAAATACAATGGTACATGGTTTCACATGCCTTCAATAACATGAAAAAAGTGCTATTAATGATCTATTGGTGGGCTAAGCCATCAATTAGAAGCAATGGGTTTTTCACAGCTGGAGCATGGAGTAACAACATGAAGATGACATCATGCAATAGCGGGGCCCATTCGCACTACCATAACATTGTAATCCCACAGTTTTTGCCGCATCTAATAAAGTCCTGAGGCAGTCTTGACTCTTCAGTGCTAAGCAATGTTGCACTTCTAACAGGCAAAGGGACAGTGGTAATAGGAGTTGTAGTCTAACAAGATGGGAAAGGCACAGCTCCAAGCATACCGTGCAATAAGTAATTTCAACAAGTCAATAAGAGATATTATTTTCAAATACTCAGATTGTCAGAGTCCCTTTCTGTCAAAACTAGCACCCCAAGAAAACACACATTCTTGTCTTAACAACATCCATTCCTCCACCCAAACCTCTTCTGTTGTTCTATTTGCCTACTCTACCCCAAGCAATCGACTGTGTGCACTTAATACAGCATTATTTTTATACAAAATCCCACAGTCCCCTCCCTGTCCAAAACCAAATCAGAGAAATAATTTTATTCACAACACCATTCGCCCAAAGCCGTAACTCTCAATCACCCTTCCCTCCCACCAAATTAGAAAACATCTCATTACATTTCAAAATATAAATAATAACTTACAACAAATAATGCAGCTTCCAACCTGCCTTCTCCTTTTCCCTCCCAAAATGAACTCACTTTAAAAAAAAATGATAACAATAATCCTATTGTTGTTATGTGCCTGCAAATGGACTTCAACTAATGGTGACCCTATAGTCTATAGAGTTTTCTTGGTAAGATTTATTCAGAGGAGGTTTCCCATTGCTGCCTTCTGAGGCTGAGAGGGTGTGACTTGCCCTAGGCCACCCAGTGGGTTTCCATGACTGAGCAGGGATTTGTATGCTCAGGTGCAGCTAATGTGGCACCAGAACAACAGCAAAATGCAAAAGGGTACCAATATCACATGATGTTGTACTTTTGCATTCTGCTGTCATTATTCTGGCATTTCTTTTTATTGATGGGCCAAGCTGTGAATAGATCACACATCCTGTTTTGGTGCCGGCATTGCCAGTATATGAAACCTTGGACCATTTAACTTATGTGAATGCAGCGTCAATGGCCGGTCCAGCACGAACACTTATGGTTGAGATCGTGACATCCAGGTAAGTGACACACTTTTTCAAACCTTCCCTGGTTTACTTGGAAGTTTTAAAGTGTGTGTGTGTGCACTTTTTATCACTTTTTATGTTTTATTTTTGATTTGATTTTTGAATTTCCTGTGTGATTAAGTCTTGCGGTATTTCAAAGTGAACGGGGCTTCATTCATTTCCTCTTCATTGCCAGGGAAACCTTCTGCTGGGAGAGAAGATAAGTGCGGTGGGGGGGGGGGTCTTTTTGCCAGCATAAAAATTGATTTTTTAATGCCAGCAAAATAATGTTTAAAGAGGATCGTCTGATAAAGTCCCTAATCCAAGGCTCAAACCATTACACCATGCTGGTTTTCTTCTTAATGATTTTTATTCTCTCTATAACAATCCTTATTCATTCCAGTGTCCATCTTTCTTGCAACGATCTATCCACAGATTCCCCTTGGTTTTTTTCCAGGCTGTCAGAAAGAAACTCTTCCAGAACACGGCCTCACAGCCCCCCCCCCAAAAAAACCCAAGGAAAATCTATGGATGTTGGCCGTGAAAGCCTTCGACTTCACATAGATCCATCCACATTCTACATGATACATTATTCATTTCACCATAATTTTTTAAAAGATACCTCTCTTCATCACTCTAACCACTTCTCTAACTCCAGCACTCTTCTCTTGTCCTGAATCCAATGCCTTGTGCCCCTCTTTGCTTGGGTCAGGCAAATTGCTCAGCAGCCCAGTTTTCCCCCCCTTTCTCACTGAAAGCAACCATCTACTAAGAAGCAGGTAGTACAAGGTATACTCAAGAAGCAAAATTAGCTGAAGACCCCTCCCTTCCCTGTCTATGCAAGAATGAATTTACAAATTACAAACTGGAGGTGGGGCAAACACCTACAGGCCAGGGAGTGTCAACTGGCCTGACCTTCAACTGACCACACCAACCTTTGCAAAATGTAGTATTTAACCTGTACAAGCTTTGACAGAGGGGGAAAGCAATGAAGCAAAGAACCTTATGGCAAAGAGATCTGGCTCAAAGCTCACCTGAGACCAGAGATCAAAGGCAAAATCTGGGCAAGGACTGGGAACTAGCTACTCTGTACGGAGCTCTGACCCTGAACTATGGCTGATCTACTGTTTCAGGGAACACTATGCATTATAAACCTGTCTTATACAGAATCAGACCACTGGTCCCTCTCCCCCAGGATTGTCTACCTTGACTGGAAATACCCCCTCTCTCTTTCTCTCTCTCTTTTTTCATACACACACACATACACAATTCTCAGCCCACAGCCTCTCCCAGTCCTGCTACCCAAAACTACTATTGCAATGTGCTCTGCTTAGTCCCTCCCCAGAGGGGCAGCTGAAAGCTTCTATGGGTACAGAGTAGAATACTGCAGCAAGGCTGCTGAAGTGTACCTTCAATTAAAATCATATTATCCCACCACTGAAGGATTAGCACTGATTGCTAGGCTCAGTTCAAAGTGCTGGTTTCTGCCCACAAGCAGAACAGGAGGGTGACAGTATACCCACAACTCACCTGTGTTCTGTATCAACTGAGATACAGAGACACACTGTTTTTGTTACAAGGGAGAACATAGGTCTTACATGACTGCTTCCTGCTAGAATTAGGAGCTCCACTGCTACTGGTCATCCTGGAGCTTCCACCCAGACTGATGGACTTCTCAAAATCCTACATAGCTAGATGACTCAGGGAAAGGAAACATATGTTCGTCTGGTTAGTGATGGAAGTTAGCACAACCTGTTATGCATCCATTAGTATAGTGAAGCCAGGGTTCAGAGGGCTAGAGTACCAGGACTTTTTAATTAGCAGGGATAATGAGAGCGCCACCACTGCTTCAGATATCCCTGTTCCCTTGAGCTTAGCAGCAACTCTCACAAGAGCTAGGAAGAGGATAGATTTTTCCCAACAGTATATATGTGTGGGCAATCCCTCTGAGAGCCAGCATGGTGTGGTGGTTTGAGTGTTGGGACTTTATCAGATGCACTAAATATGGCATTGTAACAACACCACATAAACGCAAAAGGATGCACATATCAGATGACGTCACCCTTTTGCATTTATGTCCTGGCTGAAACCCATACTTTTTAATTGATAGCGGAAGCCATCCATTGATCCCCGTGACGCTTTACTGCCGGCATTGCCAGCATGTGAAACCTCATGCCATTGTACTCACGTGAATGCAGCGTGAATGGCTGGTGTGGCACGAACACTTCTGGGTGAGATTGTGACATCCAGATAAGTGGCACACTTTTTATGACCCTCCCTGGGTTACTTGTAAGTTTTTAAGTGTGTGTATGTGCTTTTTAAAAACATTTCCTGTGGTTTGTTTGTTTGAATTTCCTGTGCGAATGTCTTCTCGTGAGAATCTGTGGGATTTTGAATGAAGAAGTGAATGGAGCTCTGTTTACTTCCTCTTTCATTGCTGGGAAGCCTTTGCTGGGAAAACAAGGTAGGTGCAGCATGGGCAGTTCTTTTGTTGGCATAAAAATGGAAAAGTTATAGCAACAAAAGAATGGACTTTTGAATGGACTTGCCGGAGCTAAGCTTCTCCGTGTCCGTCGTCTCCCGCTCTCAACCGGAAGTTTGAGGCAAAGGCAACCCCCCTCTGAACAAATCTCACCAAGATGATTCACCTTAGGGTTACCAAAAGTCGGAAACAACTTAAAGGCACACAACAACAGCAACCCTCATTGCAATTCAAAATATTTGTTGTTGGTTCTTGATGGGGAATTAAGGCCCATTAGCTTTGTGAAAGACTGTCCTGTCCTGAAAGATGATGGACATGAATATTACTAGAAGTGGTTTGTTGATATGGCTCAACATAGCTGTCTGAATTTTCTGACTGCCTTTAGAAGCACAGTTGTAGTGCCATCATGGTGAGTGTCTGAGCTTCCAAATTTACCTCCTTGTTTCAGTAACATCTCCCACACTACCACTTTAGCAATGAGTCAAACCAGGAGCTTGAAACACTTCACAGAGATGTGGCCTTGTCAAAACCTGAAGAGTGACAGCTTTCATTTGTATGCAAAGGGATATTGTAGCACCTTTGAGACTACATGATACCTTTGCATACTGATCCAGACTAATAGGGTTATGTCTTTAAATTCTAGCTTTCACTAGTGTCCTTGCATAACCTGAGAAGACTCTTTGTCCTCAAGGGGAAGGGGTTATCTTCTGGTCCAATTAATTTTATAAACCTTCCCCTACAAGATCAGTATGGCCAGCCCTTAAAGACCAGCTCTTAAGTCTGACATTTCTGCAGCCTCATTCTCTCTCTCTCTCCATTTTGGACACTTTTTAAAAATAGCGTTCTAGATCATTAGTCCTGAAAAGATGGGTCAGGACCCACAAATGGGTCATGCCTTGCCTTAAGGCAGGTTGCACTCATGACCCTGCTGCCATCCTTTTTGTTACCATTACTATTGTTCATGTTTTTACAGAAAAAGAAAAAAGGCAGAATGGAATTAAAACTGCAACAAGGACAAAGACAGAGAGCATTCCTTTATCCTTAGTTCTACTTAGGGAGATATTTTGACTGGTTTTGGCTTTTACATCCCTGCATGAGAAGCTCTGCCTGTAACACCCCCCTTCTCTTATATGCAATGATTACAATTATTTTGGATTGTTATTTTACCTTCGCATTAGATTCCAAATCTATTTGACAAGCTATGACAACTGCAAGCCATCTCAAAGGCAAGCGTGTTTAAAACACAGAGAAATCAGTAGCCTTAAGCATGCTTAGCTCTGTGTCAGATTATAACCAATGTCATCACGTTCCTTATCTGTACAGAACATTGAAATTAAAACCCTCCTGGGGTATCCACAGCATCCCTCAAATCTGGCAGCAATGAGCATTCATTTTCCTGAAGCCAAGATGTACTTCCCTGACTTCATTTATTCATTTATTTAAAATAAATGAATCAATATGCTCATGTCAAGCATACACCTGTTCACATTGAAGCAGAAATGACTATAAAAATCCCAAGTGCCATCTCTGCCTCACCTGGAGAAGGGATAACTGAAATTCCAGATGTGACTTTTTAGAATTTAGTTTTGTTGGGCTCTCCCTATCATTTTGATGCTGACAGGCATCAAAGATAGAATTTCTCAAACTAAATTCTACTGTACTGTCAAGTATCAGACCCAATCAAGTGTTAAATCCTATTGCATGGCAAAGTCTGTGTCAGTTTTACATGCCTTTGCTCATGAATTATTCCATTCAGTTCCATCTCCCCATTAATCTATTGTGTTTTTTTAAAAAAAAAACTTTCCAAAAGGTTTGTTGAAATGCATATTTCCTTTCAAAATACATGCATTTAAGGTATGTTGCAGCATAAAGAGAAGTACAAATGTCATATTTTGAACCACATATCCTAAGAGGCATAGCTGAAGCACCCTTTCACAGTTCATAGTTATATCACTATCATTTAACACTTTAACAGGAAGTGTGTGTGTATGCATGTGTGTATTTGAACAACAAGCTGTGAGCAATTGTGGTTGGTACTTAATAGATTTGGGCCTCAGGGCCTAGGAGGATCCTGAACTGACAACCATACATCTGGGAATTTTTGAAGGTTTTGATCAGCTTAATTATGTGGTTTCAAAGAAATATGGCAGTCACTAGTAGCCTGAGAAGTAATCCTACAAACTGGTAAGACTTCCTTTTGTCATAAACAGAAATAACAAACATTTCAAATTAAAATTGCCACTCTCCAACAATTCTAAAGAACCAGATTCACACATGCAGGAAGCAGCCAGCTGTATACAACAAAACCAACAGCTGGCTGTGGTATTTTTGATGCTGGGTTCAGTGATGTTGAGTTTGGGCAGAGGGAGGTCAACGTTTATTTTCCCCTCAGGCATTTTTGTAACTGCAGCTCCAAGCAGCAAAATTATGTCATTGAATGTTGGTAGCTGCTCACTTTTGTTTTCTGACTGACATAGAGCCTTGGGATGAGGAGTCAGGAAAAAGTCTCAGAAGCTTATCACACTACAGTTGTCCCTCCACATTCACAGATTTGGCATTCATGGATTTAAGTATTCACGGCTTGGAAATATTCTTTAAAAAATCATAATCCAAACAGCAAGCCTTGATTTTGCCATCTTATATAAGGGACACCATTTTGCTATGCCATGGCATACAGTAGGACTTGAGTATTCACAGATTTGGGTATTCACGGGGGGTCCTGGAACCAAACCCCAGTGAATGTGAAGGGACAACTGTATACTGTTATAGCACTATTATTCCACTTTAACTGCTCTGGCTGACTCCTGTGGAATCCTGGGATTTCCAGTTTAGGGAGGGGCATTTAGAATGCTCAGCCAGAAAGCTCTTAGGCCTCACTAAACTACAAACCCCAGAATTCCACAGGAAGCAGCCATAACAATTAAAGAGGAATAATAGTGCTATAACAGTGTAGAGTGATAAGGCTTTGGGCTCAGGGATCACATGCAATCTATGGGTCTCATTTTGCCCTCCCTGCCATATACAAATTTACAACAATAACATTTCTCAAATATCCATTCTTATTGCTGCTTTCTGCATATTTCTGTGTCAAATGCTTTTTTAAAACAGGAAATGATGTCTGTTTTTCCCAAAGATGCCAACAGCCAGGAAAGGATTTCATGGGAAAGAACACAAGCAACTTAATCAAGAAGTACATGTAAATAAAGCAACCTTTTTAAAAGTAAAAATAAAAAGGAGCATAAGAAAAAAGAATCTTTCCACAATTCCCTTTCCATATCTAGTGACATTTACTGTTCATCAAAAATTCATCTGTCTAGTTTTGTGCCCAGGTACACTGTAATCCAATAAGTGGAGGGGGGAGAGAAAAAGAAGGCTTCAAAGGGGCCTTATTCAAAGAGCAACTGTTAAGGACACGGTTAAGAAATAGGTTTGAAAATTATATCCTGGATTCCATCTCTTTGTAACATTTTAACGTGACAAAGCCATGGAATGTGCAGAAAAGCAGTGTCAACGCATAGCATCATTTTATGGACGTCCCCTCTGAACTCTATATAAGAGAATCTAATTGGGTTGTAATCTGGGACAGAGCCATTGGCAAGGGGGAGCAAGGGGAGGCTTAGCTTGATGCTAGTCTTTCCTCTACCTTTATTTCTCTTCCAAAAAAGAAATAGATCCATTCCACTCCTTACAGCTTCAAGTACAGTGGAAACGGAGAATCATCTTTCCTGGTAAGAGAACAAAAAAAGAACTGGAAAGCATGTAATCAAACTGGAGGAATAAAAGAAGACAAAGCTCCACGTGCTATATAATGGTCACAACTTTTATTTCTTAAAAACCCAAAGTGTTTTGGCCTTAACACGAATTGGCCTTCTTTGTGGGCTTTTCAGTCCTCCTCAGAAATACTGCATCTCCAGAAATTTCTGAGGATTGAATAGACCCTGAAGAAGGCCAATTGGTGTTAAGGCCAAAACGTGTTGGGCTTTTTAAGAAATAAAAGCTTGTGACCATCATATAGCACGTGGAGCTTTGTCTCCTTTTATTCCTCCAGCTAAGAGAATAGGCAGGGAGTTCAAGAGGGAAGCATCAAGTTTGCAAAATTGTGGGGGTGAGCTCAGAACATCAGAATAGAGATGCCGGATGTCCAGGCCTGGCCCATCTACTGCATTCCTCAGGGCAAGGGAGATTAATCTCAGGATGTATTTACCACTGTCTCCCATGGGACTGGAATGGGAAAACAGCTGAAACATGCTGACATTGTGCAATGAGGCAAGGCGAGACTCGCTACTCTCAGGCTTTACTTTTGCTTCCTTTTTTTCATGTGATAAGCCCTATGATTTATTTTTATTTGCATGACATACTCTCAAAAATTGTAGCTGATGCTTAATGTATTAAGCTTAATGACCAAGGAGCCACCTTCTGTGACATCACCAGGGGTCCTGCTTAGGTTTCAGGTCTTGGCCATGAAATCTCTGGGCCTGGGGTGATACTAACCTGGCCATCATGTATCATAGCACTGTAAAATCACACTTTCAGAAGAAACTTCATACTTGTCTGTTCCAAAATCAGCCACATTTTACAACATTGTGACAGAGCCGCTGAGTTCTCCCTGGAAAATATGGGAGTTTGGAAATGCCACACAAATAGTTCATCATTTCTTAATACATGTCCATATCAAGCTGCCTTGGACAGCAAATGAAAAGCTTCAGTGGTTCCCAGCTGCAAACACTAAGTCATGCTAGCAGCATGGGGGGCACGTTGTACTTTTTGCCAGTTTGTTTCCATGCTAAATTCTAGGGCCCCGTTTACATGGCAAAATATTCCCTTAAATAAATCGCTAAGATTCCTAATTGTTCCCACACATCACACCACAGTATCACCTCATGCAGAAGGGGGGGGAGCTCAAAAACTCAAAAGTAGCGTGATAGGGGATTTCGCTACTTTTCCAGGCTTTTTTAAAAAGTAGTGTGACTTAGCGCATTATTGATTGTGTGAATTACCATTTCGGAAAAGTCTCTGTGAACTACCAGCAATCTTTCCGATACAGTCGCAGCAGAGCTGTGCTGTGATTGATTGGGGGTAGGCTTGCAAGAGATGGAGGAGTCTGAAATAAAAAAGATCCAGTCCCTGTTGTTTTCAGCCACAGAAAAAATCCAGCAAGCTGTCTGCAGCTTGCCTGGCTCTGTGTGTGTGTGAGAGAGAGAGAGAGAGGGAGGGAGGGAGGGAGATTGAGTAGTGATGGGCTCTACTCGCTTGCTCGCTCGCTCGCTCACACTCCTATGATTGCATTTGTGTAGGAGAGAGAGAGAGAGAGAGAGGGCGAGTGGGTGAGGGGAAGGGGGGCTTGATGGGGGGGAATAGCTCCTCCATGGCTGAAAGGGCTTTTGAAAGAAGAGGCATGAAAACTAGCTGGCATTCCTAAGACATTCCTTAGCCTTTGCTAAGGCATGAAAACTAGCAGGCATTCCTCAGAGGAAGGAAAGGTCTGAGCACTTTTCTCTCTCTCTCTCTCTCTCTCTCTCTTTCCCTCCCTCCATCTCATCTTCCCCCAGATGTGCTTGGGAGGCCATGCTCTCCCCACCTTTGCCTGTCTGAGCCAGAAAGTGAAAACATAAACAGAGCAACCGATTTCCCAAGAAATCATCTAAACTACCCGGCACTGGTGCGAAAAAGCGCTAAAGTGCAAACTATTGCAATAAAAACTGCCACGTAATGGAGCCCTAGGTCAGCATCCTATGCCTATGTATAGCAAGCTTCCAAAGAGACATATTATTCTAAAAGAAGCAGCTACACGCAAGCCCGTTCAACCTAAGAACTTCATCAGACTAGCATCTAAAAATGCTATACAGTAATTCCACTATTGAGGAAAGTGGAAACATAGTGGCATTATTACACTTATTATCACATATTGCCATAAGTGTGTGATACTACCACCACAGAATTATCACACGACCACCACTAGTGCTTTAAGAATGGGATTGTATTTCCTTGATTTAGCATGGGCAAGATTTTGGTGGTTCTCGCAAGAAGATGCAACGTCAGTTTAAAACACCCAAAACCCTCTGAATTTAAAACTAAATCAACATATAAACACTTAAACAAACTTAAAAATGTAAACAGGGGACAGTTCATTAGAAGAGCGTTCTGTAGATTATTTTCACATTCTCACCCAGGTGTTTTCTCACTGGGAATGGGGAGGGGGGAAAGAGGACTGCAAATTCACTCTGTAATCTCGTGATTACAGCAGGACGTGTTTTTGCATGCTTTTCAATACCATGAAAGTTGCGATATTGAGAACTATTGACGGCTTGTCCCATCAATTAAAAGGGATGCGTTATTGGTGACTGGAACACACAGTAACCACGGGAGGACAACAATGTTGTGCGATAACTGGAACCCATTTGCACTACACTACCATGACGTCATAATCATGCCATTATTCCTCTGATAAAGTCCTAAGTCATGCCCAGGAAATCCAGGATGAAAGAAGGTGCAGGGGCAAGGTCTAAGTTCATCCAGAAGTTCATTACTCAAAGCTAGTAGTCCAGACAAATAAAGCCAAAAAGGGGTGAGGCAAGGGGGTGTTAAAAGTAGCCAGTCCAGAGGCCAAGAATTCCAGGAAACAAGTGAACACAGACAGCAGATAAAAGATAAAATGGCTGCCAGCAATGAGGACTCCCAGCAGCTGCTCAGAGATCTAGAGATGTCTGTCTCCAGATATTAGGTGTGTCAGCATCTCCTAGATGAGTCCTCTCCTACTTAACAGCTGCTGATTAAGCTGCAGCTTCTCTTTCTTTCTTTGCCAGACAGGGCCAGACAGGCCAGACAGGGGTGTCTCTTCATTGTCTTTCATATCCTGCTGAGGAGGGAGCTTCTCAGCTGCTTCAGCCACCAGCTTCTCAGATCTGGAGAGGGAGCCATCATCTGGAGCCAGATGCTCATCACAAATCAACTCCACTGCATCAGATCCTCAGTCTCCACAGGGTGAGTTATGCCAGTCAGGAGCATCTCCAGACAGACAACTATCTGGGGATCCATCCCCTAGGTCATCACTGTGCCCTATCCCAGGGTGATTGGCAATAGCAAGTAATGGCAAGTTACTTGCCATTTCTCAACACTGCCTGACAGCAATGAGCATTCATTTTAAGCATGAAATGTTAAAGGCTCCCAGGTTCATCTATAACCCAAACTGCCACCAGAACTCTGCAGCCAGTAAGCTGGCCACTTATGCAAAGGAGGCAATCTGTCATCAAAAGAAGGGTAAAAAAACAGTATAAGTTTGGATCCATTTTTCATACACTAACTTATAGGTACAGTTACCAGTTCAGAAATGTAGGATGGAATCCTCTTGGTAATTTATGCCAGTGTAATGCCCATTATGCAAGCATCAGGCACTTATATACAGCACTAGAAGGGGGACAGAAGAGGAAGCGCCATCTGTGCCACCACACAAAGCTGTCCTCCCAGCTACCAAGCAAGTCAAGACCCACCAAGGCAACTTTCCCCCTTGACAGAGATCACTTGAATTCATCTATCCAGACCCATTGCTCAGGTGCCCTGGGTCATTTTACTCAGGCCCCTGCACTGCCATCTCTGAAACAGAGGACTACTCTCTGATAACTCTTCAAATAGAAGACTGTCCCCTGTAAAGCAGGACACAGAGGTACCCTAAGAGCCAGTAGAGGGCCCAGCATCAGCACTGGTGAGCCGTCCCAGGGTGCTTAGGATCTTCTGGTTCCACTGGGGTACATGCACCATTGTTGTTGTGTGCCTTTGAGTCATTTCCAACTTATGGCTACCCTAAGGCAAACCCAACACAGGGTTTTCTCGGCCAGGTTTGTTCAGAGGGGATTTGCCCTTACCTTCCTCTGAGGCTGAAAGAAATCACCCAGTGAGTTTCCATGGCCAAGCAGGGATTTGAACCCTGGTCTCCTGAGTCACCAAATGCTCAAACCACTACACCACACTGCCTCTCAGTGTGGAGCTGCCTTATACAAAATCTGAGTATACTAAGTCATCTAGCCCTGCATTGTCTTCAGTGGACACTCTACACTGAAAAGCAGCAACACTCCAGCTGTTCAGGCTAGAATCTTTCCTACTGCTACACGGAGATATCAAGGTTGAAAGGAGGAGCTTTTGCATGCAAAGGAGGCCCTCTTCCACTGTACTATGGAAATTTTATTCTGCTCTGGGTGCCTTCTCTGGACGAAGGGATAAGAGGAGCAGTGAATGCCTCAGTACAGCAAGGCAGGTTTCCATCTTGTCTAAAAGAGGTTGTCTTGAGGCCATTATTGAAAAAATCCTCCCTGGACCCTATCCATTATCCTCAGGGCTTGATTCTGTCCTCCATGCTGTTTAATATTTACATGAAACTGCTAGAAGAGATCATCTGGAGTTTTGGGATTTGGTGTCATCAGTACGCTGATGACACACAACTCTATCTCTCCTTCCCATCTGATTCCAAGGAAGCTGTTTCTGTACTAAACCAAGGTCTGCTGTCAGTAATGGACTGGATGAGGGTGAACAAATTAAAAGTTAATACAGACCAGACAGAAGTGCTCCTGGTCAGTCAGAAGGCAGATCTGGGAATAGAGATTCAGCCTGTGCTAGATAGAGATACGCTCCTCATCAAATCTCAGGTTTGCTTCTTTAATGTACTCCTGGACTCAGATCTGAGCCTGGATGCCCAGGTTTCAGCTGTGGCCAGGAGTACATTTGCACAGTTAAAACTAGTGCACCAGTTGTGCCCATTCCTTGAGAAGTCAGATCTGGCTATGGTGACACATGTCTTAATTATACCCCATTTGGACTACTGTTACACATTCTACATGGAGCTGCCTTTGAAAACTGTTCAGAAACTTCAGTGAGCCCTAGATGCTGTGACCAGGCTGTTGACCAGGACTTGTTACAGGGATCATGTGACTCCCTTGTTGAAACATCTCCATTGGCTACTAGACCTTTAAAGCTCTACATGGCTTGGGTCCAGTCTGTCTACAACACTGTATTTCCTTATACAAGCCAGTGCAAAGTTTAAGATCTGCAGTGCTGTTGCACATGTGCATTAGTTTACGCAATGTTGTCATTCAACACAAGGGTTACATAGAAGAATCACACATAGTTCCACTCATAGATATTTATGGGATCTCAGGTATGGTCAACAACCACAGCATGCTCTGTCTGTCTGTCTGTCTGTCTCTCTATCACCCACACACGTATGCACACACGCACACACTAAGGGCTATACATGTCATTGAGCTCTCCTTTTAGTAGTTTATTTGTAAATCCAGCAAGCAGAAAAGAGGGGCACAATTTATATGAAATATAATAAAATAAAGTCATAAACAAATAGATTTTCCTTGGGGTTTTTCAGAGAAGATTCTCTGAAGATGCCAGCCACAGATGCAGGCAAAACGTCAAAAGTAAACTCTTCTAGAACATGGCCTCACAGCCTGGAAAAAAACCAAGGAAAATCTATGGATGCCGGCCATGAAAGTCTTCAACTTCTCATAAACAAATATTGCCAACCAGATTTAAGGGATGGGATGTGATTGGTATACCGTATATTTAATGGCAACAGAGAAATTTGTTTTAGTAGTAAAACTAATGCAACATTTCAAAGCACACATCTATATTTTCAAGGCAGAAATTCAAAACCTGAAAGGGGCAATGAATTAAACTTTGGTCATATGTTGAAAAGGGAGGGAGGAACCTAAAGATTACCAATGTAAATATATTAGCACCATCAGTCAACGTCTCTGCAAGACTTTTGCCTCAAAGAGGGTGTTAGAATTATTTGATCATATAAATGTAGCAATAGCAGCTCTGGGAACTGAAGTCTCTGTTCAGTCTAAAGCTTTGAATTCCAGATTTTTATGAATTTTAATCCCCATCTGGTAAAGGTGTTGCAGTGATTTCTTTTTAAAGGAAGAACTAAAAGATCAACAGGCTCAGGGTAATTTTCTATAATGAATCTTCACTCTTGCCTTTCCTTAACAAGATGTTAAATAGGAAGAAAGAAATGTGTAAAGAGGACAAACATTTTTCACAGGGATACAGCTGAGTTCCCAAAAATTGACAGAGACAGGTCACAGTTACCAGAAAACAGAAAACAGTTACCGCCTGCCCCCAGCATCATCATCATCAGAAAGAAAGAAAGAAAGAAAGAAAGAAAGAAAGAAAGAAAAGGGAAATCTCAATATTACATATCCTTAATTGAAATTTAGAGGCTTATCACATAAGGAAGTAAAACAGCAGAGCAACTAGAACATTTTACTTTCCATTCTGTCTTACTGCATGATACTGGCATTCTTCAGCTGTTCTTTCATTCCAGTCCTATGGGAGATGGTGGTAAACACAAGTATTTTTTCTAACTGGAAAAATCCGTTAGAAAAAAAGACTTGCATTTAGCACCATCTCCTACGGGGCTGGAATGGAAGAACAGCTGAAAAACCTCAATGCCACGCTATAAGGCAGAACAGGAGGCACCATTATTGGGCTGCACTTCTGCTTCCCTTCCCTTGTGCAATAAGCATCTTACAGAGTTTTAAGATTCAAAATCTCATATCAGACAAAATATTTGTAGTCAACTGCTGTCAAGCCAGCAGGAGAGCTCAACTATGTATGAAAGACCTCCAAGACTGCTCAGATCCTGCAAATTCAGGGCCGTGGCTTCCTTGAATGAGTCTATCCACCTGTAATGTGGTCTCCCCCTTTTCCCACGAACAAGTCTTGAAGAGAAACGACAACGCAGAAAGAATCACAACCCAAAAACATCACCCAAGGAGACCTTCTGCTGTGCTTTTTGCAACCGGACTTGTTTATCTCGGATTGGCCTTTTTAGTCATCAGCGCGCTTGCAGAAAACGCGGGATGAGTCCTTCCTGAATCTTCGTTTGCGAAGAAAAGCCAGAGAGAGCTATCCTACCGATCTGATGGCAGTTCCCCTTTTTCCCAGCAATTCACAAGGAGTTCAAACTCGCCACGAGTCAGCATAAGAGGGGCGCTCCAAAAAAAGTGATACAAGGATTCCCTGAAACAACATCTCAGGCTCGGCCAAATTGATCACCAACAATGGTCCGCCCTGGCCTCACATCGGGAGGCTTGGAGACGCACTATCCACAATGCTGGAGCCTTATTTGAGAACTCACACTGAACAAGTCTTAAAGAGAAACGACAACGCGGAAAGAATCACAACCCGGAAACATCACCCAAGAAGACCTTCTGCTGTGCTTTCTGCAACCGGACTTGTTTATCTTGGATTGGCCTTTTTAGTCATCAGCATGCTTGCAGAAAGCGTGGGATGAGTCCTTCCTGAATCTTCGTTTGTGAAGAAAAGTCAGAGAGAGAGACTGTCCTACCGAGCATTATTGACTTTTCTAATGAATCATGTCATCTCATGATATGTCCAAAGTGCAATAGCCTCAATTTAGTCATTTTGGCTTTTACTAAGAGTTCAGCCTTGATTTGCTCTTGGATCCATTAATTTGTCTTTTTTGGTGGTCCATGGTATCTGTATAAACCTCCTCCATCACCATATTTCAAATGAGATGAACTTATCTCAGCTTTCACACCCATAAAAAGAAATTGGAACTACTATGGTATGGATTATTCTGACTTTAGTATTTAATTTTATATCTTTACACTTGAGGATATAATATAATGTTGGTATCCATGGAGGGTGGGGTCTTATAACCAAACCCCAGAGGGTACCAAGGGCCCACTGTATGTTTACTTGCAATGTATTGTCTCAGCCATGGTCTTTAAATTCTACAGAAATGCTCTTCAGGTTGTATTTTGCCATGGATATATTTTGGTATGGTGATGGACTTAGTGCACGTCTTCAACTTTACTCTATTTTTTTCTCTGAAATCATACTGTATTATTTGGTCAGACTTTGCATTATAATCCCCTGACTGCTTTTGTTACATTTCTCTTCACTGTTAATGCCTCATCTTGGATTTTAATTTCCTGGATAAAACATGGTGTAATTATCTGATTGAAAATGTCCCATTCCAGTCCACTTTAGCCTGCTCACTCAACGTATTGCAATGTTTATAAATTCCATTTCATGTTTTACAGTGCCTAGCTTCTCCTGACTCATGCTTCTCACATTCCCTGTTACTATTATATGCATTGTGCAGCTTTGGACTTTACTTTCACACCTAAGCATATCAGCAGCTGGATGTCCTTTTGGTTTGGGTCCAGTTGTGTCATTAAACACAACACTACTCTTACTTGTCCTCTGTTCTTCCCCAGTAGCTGGTTGAGTCCCTTTGACCTGAGAGTCCCATCTTCCAGCACTATCTCTTGCTTCTTTTGAACTGCCTGAGCATGTGGTTTGAAGGTAAAGGATATTCAAAAGTAGTTTACCATTGCCTTCTTCTGTGCAATACTAATTTCTTCAAATTTAAGCTAAAGAGTCCCTGCTGTTGTCTCTGAGGGATCCTCCACCAGTTTCACCTCTCACTACTGCTGTTGTCTGGTAGCTGTTTGGCACATTCATATATTCTTGGATTACACAACCCATCATCCTGTGCCATTGACCATGCCATCTGAATTTGCCCACATCTTCTGGGGAGGCAGTCAAACAAACTTGAAATCACTTGGAGAAATGGGGAACCCCAAACATTTCTTTGTCACAAACAGTTCTGAATGTCATCAGAACTTGGAAAAGTTACATTTGGGGAATACAACTCCCAGAATTCCCCAACAACCATGGGCAGTTCAGATGGACTGGTCTGAATCTCAACAGAACTTGGAAATGTTACTTTCTGGGAGCTGTCATTAAAAAAAAAAAAAAAAAAACCTTTTCTACGCTCTAAATTTCAGTCAGTCCTCAGCAATGGAGGATGACCATAGATTCTTCATCCCCATATGCATGGCTAAGTTTACCATCTCATCTTTATACATGCCAGTGATTTGTTCAGGCTCCAGGCTGTGTCTTGAGATTGAGTTTATTTGCAGAGACAATCATAGCTGCAGCCTCTGGCCTTCTGTTTCTTCTCTTGAGAGAATCCACACTACACAAATATTCCAGTTTGAAACTGGATTATTTTCTATGGCTCTTTCCTATAGAATCCTGGGGTTTGTAGTTTTACAAGACCTTTAGCCTTCTCTGCCAAAGAGTCCTGGTGCCTCACTAAACTACAAACCCCAGGATTCCATAAGAAGGACCCATGGCAAATAACCCAGTTTCGAACAGCAGTATTTATGTATTGTGGATGCACTTACTGTCCAAACTCTTGGTGGTGGGTGGGTTCGAAACCACCTAGCTTGTGTGGTATGAGAAGAGTTCTGGGGAACTCAAAAGCTTCCATGCTTTACTAGTATTTTGTTTAGTCCTCATAAAGGTATTGCCCGTCTGCGGATTTTGTTTTTATTTATGGGACAACATGTTTACCTCTCAATCAATCAATCAATCTCTGTGTATTCTGACAGAATTCTAGATTGCTTTATCAGTTTATCGGTTGAAGGGATATATACAGTTTTCATAAACTGATAGCATTCTTTCAATTTGTTTACTGGGTTCTTTAAAGTATGTTTACCAAAAAGGGCGGGGGGACAGAAAAATGTAAAGAGGGGAAGAAAGCTAAGCAGGGTAGAGGGGGATACATAGAGCCATTCAATAGTATAAGCTTATCATATTTCCAAAAAAAGTTCTCAAGTTTGACGTCTATAAAATATATATTCATGCATGGTAAAGCAGTAAGATCTTCTGGCCGATATTGATAGCATTCTTCAGCCAGGGTATCAGCAGTTCTCAGTCACCATTTCATCATAAAGCTTCAAGGTAAGCATATTATTATGGACTAAGCCGGATGTAGGCTCAGTTTATGCTGCTAACAGCGTGTTCCACCCTGTTTATTATAACCGAGGTCCAATTGAAAGTGGCTCTGGGCTGTTTACCTTCCTCCATCTACTAGGATATACTGTTCCTTGCATAAGCACTTGTTCTTTGCCAGTATTAGGTAATAAACACCGTTTTCATTAGCCACGAATCAGGCTTGGCTATTGCTGAAAGGATCTGAGCTTTCCCACCAAAGATCTCAGAAAACTAATCAACGGAACATCTGCAACTGATCCTCCAGAGCCAACAGAGGCTGCAAACAGTAGCTCATACCCCCAAATTGCTTCTCAGGTCTCAGAGCTACTCCTGTGAGGTGTTAATGCTCTGAGCAGCACACTTTGAAGATTGAACTTGAGGAATATGAGAAAACAGTGAAGAGGAATGTACAAGCAGATGGGACTAGCAAATGCTGGTAAGGAAACTAAACTTGAGGACTCGGGGACAGTGCCAATTAATCCTCTGTCCTCCCACTTTTTTTGGCTACTTTTAAAACATCTCCATTTCTCTTTTTTCCCCTCTCAGGGCTTCTCTATACAAAAGGGGGCGGGGAATACCAACACCTCCAAAAAAGGAGCCATTTGCAACAAACTCCGCATAGCCCCTAGCCAAGATGGCAGCCATTAGTGATTTACTCACAATTTTAAATCTGCCACCACCAAAAAAAAAAACATAAACAGTTTACCATGCAATATTTTATATTTACAAAAAAGAGAGAGAGTGTATAAGATCATCATTTTATTGACTTACCAGATCCTCGCTTAGCCCAAAATCCAACATGGCAGCAGCAGGTGGTTTCCTTGTTTGCTAGCCCCACCCCCCATGCTCACCCAGCCAATCAGATTACATTGCCTGTTCATATCTACACAAATGTGAGTGTTTGAATGATTGCACATTCACATGTCATACAGAGCTTTTTTAAAAAATCCAGTCGAAGCCCCAGCCCCTTCCCACATAGACTTTCAGGTGGATTTGGCTGCCCCTCTTCCGAATGACACATGTTGATGTGAATGTCCATATGAATGGATCACTTTCCATTCACATCCCGTTAGGATTATTTTCACCATTTAGACAAGCCCTCAGTTTGCCCCTTTGTCCTTGGTCTAGTTCAGTTGCTACAAACTGAGTTTAAAGTGCAAAAGTAGTTTTCACTAAGGGCTTGTCTATATGAGGTTAAAAAAAAACTCGGAGTGCCTTGCAGTAATGACATTTCCCAGCAGCTGCAACTTGTCTTAATAGTGTTTTTTCCCCATAAGCTTTTCATGCAAGGTGGCAGCTGCGAGTGATTTACTCGTGTTTGTATTTAGCTCAATTTGCTACTGCCAAACTTTAAAAAAAATGTCTAAGGTGCGATAGAGCGATTTTTTTTATTTAACAGAGGAGCAAAAAAAAACCCAAAACAAAACACCATCCCATTTTCTCGCCTTAGCACTCACTTGCTAAGGTGAAAATCCAACATGGCAGCAGCAGGCACTTGCCTTGTTAGCAAGCCCCGCCCACCCCCTGCACTCACCAAGCCAATCAGCTTTGCGCTTCCTCTCCTATGGGAAAGCAATTCAAAGCGAATCATTTGTCCCAACGAGCGGAATGCGCATTCTCCTCACTGTTTTTTTAAAACTCCAGAAAAAGCCACAAAGGCTTTTCCTGCAGAGTTTTTGACATTCTGGGCTCCCCTCCTTCCCAATATGGCAAAACGATGCAGAATGCCATTAAGACAGGTAGGATTGTCCTCGCATTCCGTGAGAAGTATTTTTGCAGTTTAGACAACCCCAGCAAGCGGGGAGGAGAAGAGCGGTGGAATCCTGCCCTTCCCAGTAGGCAAAAGCAAACTCCTGCAGCCTCTCCTAGCTTATGTGTTCTTCCACATTAATAACTTTTGCCATCTTGACCACATTCTGACACTGTTTGGCCACACATGTCCCAGGTTTCATCTGTAAAACATTGGAAAGTATACCCAGCGCCAGAGGTTAGCAGGGCAAGGCGATTCCCTGCCAAGGAGTATATTGGATCCTTTCAACAATAGCAAAATAATAGTTTGTTTGGCCGTGCTATATAGCATTACCATATAGAATCAAAGAATCATAGCATTGAAAGGGGTTCCATGGGCCATCACATCTGACCCCTTGCTCAGTGCACGAACTCCAAGTAGAGCATCCCCAGGAGGAAGCTGTCCAGCCTCTTTCTGAAAATGTCCAAGGAAAAAGAATCCATTACCTCTCTACATTTCCATACATCTAACTTCTTACCATCCAGAAGTTCTTTCTAATGTTCAATCCAAATGTACCCTTCTGTAACTTAAAACCATTAGACCTGGTCCTTCCCTCTGGGGCAGCAAAGAACAAACCTACACCCTCCTCTCTGTGACAGCCCTTTAGATATCTTCACATATCTTAATATTTGATAGTTTACAGTATTTGATAAACAGCAATAGCAGTTAGTATGTGACTTGACGGCTTGGAAATCATCATATTTGAACCTTACCTAAGTAAAGGAGCAAAAGATACCAACAAGACCAAACATTTTTTTTAAGATTAAAAAAAAATGTTTTCCAAATTCAAATTCAGTGTTTTAACTTGATTTGTTATACATCCTGCCTTCCTTTCATGATGGAAGTACATGGGGTTCCCAGGAAGTTTGAGTTTATTTGCAGATCTCATCCAGGCAGAGAGTAGCCACAGCCCGGCTTAGCAGCTTCAAGGTTTCTGCATCATACATACCTTCAGTCTATGGAGATTATCAGATGCAGCTAATGTGGTGCCAGAATAACAACATCGGAATGCAAAAGGACACCAGTATCACATGACATTTTCCTTTTGCGTTCTGCTGTCATTATTCGGGCATTTCTTTTTATTGATATGCCAAGCCGTGAATAGATCACCCATCCCGTTTTGGTGCTGGCATTGCCGGTGTGTGAAACCTCAGGCCATTTAACTCACGTGAATACAGTGTCAATGGCCAGTCCAGCGTGAACACTTCCAGGTGAAATCACAACATTCAGTTAAGTGGCACACTTTTTTAAACCTTCCCTGGTTTACTTGGAAGTTTTAAAGTATGTGTATGTGCTTTTTGTAACTTTTTGTGTTTTATTTTTGATTTTATTTTTGAATTTCCTGCACGATGAAGTCTCGTGGAATTTCAAAGGAGGAAGTGAACAGGGCTTCATTCACTTCCTCTTCATTGTTGGGGAAGCCTTCTGCTAGGATTAGAGGTAAGTGCGGTTCGGGGGTGTTCTTTTGCTGGCATAAAAATGGATTTTTTTATGCCAATAAAAGAAGGTTTAAAGGGGATCGTCTGATAAAGTTCTATAATCACAACACAGATTTTGCACTGAAGGACCTCATTGTAAAATCTACAAATTCCAAATACAGTAGCACCCCCGTATCTGCTGATTCACCATCTGCTGAGTCAATTATCTGCAATTGGTGACAGCAGAGGGGAGGGAGGAGAGGAGGAGAATTCTTACCTCCCTTGTCCCTTCGCCCCCCAGGATGGCTCCCAGTGGTGGCAATGGCAACAAGGGGCATTTGCTATTATCCTCAGAACCAATCCCCCATGGATACGGAGGTCCTACTGTAGTCCTAAATAGTCTGCCTAAAATACAGATGTCATTCATTCTTTCGCTGTGATATACCACTACTCACCGTTACAGTCACACTTGGAAATGATTTGTTCTCATTAGTAAAAGCTCACTAATGAGTGACTATCCCAAGACTGAAGTTTTTAACAAATCTATTTCAACATTCACTTCTCATTATTCTTCAAAAACATGCCATCATTCCACCTGCCTCCACTTCCAGATCTGATGATTTTCTGTGTAGTTGTTGTAAACAAAGAAATCCTCATCTGGTAATTAAAAAATAATTGCCATTTGGCATAAATTGTTAAGTTTCTTTAGAAGAGCATAGGCTGCTTTCTACATCCAAGTGTTTCCCTAAACTCAGGCACACACATAAGGCCTCAAATTTCTTGCAAGCCTTAGCAAATTGTGCCTGCTTCCTTAGATGTTATTCTCCCTCTCTCTCCCCCGACCACATTCTTTCTCTCATTCTCTTTTCCAGAAACTTTGTATTCTTGAATCAAACCTGGTACACATCAATGGCTGAGACACTCTAATTAAATTTCAGCAGTTGCAGTTGGGAATAGGAAGCTGAGTACTTTACATTAACTAATTCCAATCCAAAATATGAAGAGAGGTGTTAATTTCTTCTCCTATTCATGATTCAAAGGAATGATGAGCTACCTGGCATTGCTGAATGTGCTGTTTGTTGATTATGTTTCAAGTGTGCTACACAGCAGTGGCTGATTCAAACCTAATGATGTCAAAAGGTGCCCAGACAAATTACAGTCACGAGATGCAAATTCAAATGTAAGTATTCATCAGTGGAAACAAATATTCAGTTTTTATTTGTCAAAACATCTCGTGATTTTATCTCTCTTATCTCAGGCTTTTCTAGACTGATTTTTCTTTCATTATGGGTTTCTTTTTTGCTAAATAACTCCTTAAGGCTGGGTAGGGTGGAGGAAATGTGTGGCCTCCAGCTGTTGTTGAACTGCAAATCCCAATGTCCTCACCATTTGTTATAGTTAGAGCTGGCAGGAGGTGCAGTCTAACAACTTCTGAAGGCCCACACAATTCCCACCATGGCCCTAATCACTCCCATTTACTTTTCACATCATTTGAACCTTGGATTGGTGCTCTTTGGGGTTATCTACATCAGCCTTCCTCAAATTCCTCTCTAAATGTGGTGGACCTCATCTCCTATTCAGCATGGCCAATGACAATTCATTATTGCCTCAGCTTTGGTCCCTGGCCTTCAGCCTCAGGGTGGAGAAAATATGACCATCCTACTCTACAGAGTTCTTCTAAGGATTACTGAAATAATGTATAAAGATTATCAGACAAGCCTCTAAAAACTTTTCTGTCCCACTGTATTTTAAAACCTAACTGTCCCAGCACAATAACCTTTTTTATCACACATTGCTGTAATAACAAGAAAAAGCAGCCCCAAAATTATGAGAACATGACTGCCAGCACTGTTTACTTCTGCATTCGCGGGTGCGCGTGATCTTGGCAGTTCTCACAAGAAGATGCAAGCATGCTTAAAAGTCTAAAAACACCTAAATTAACAAACAAAATGAACACACAAGCACTGAAACACATTTAAAAACTTTCCAGCAAAATGGAGAGGTTCATAAAAATAGCGCCCCATACCTAGTTTTCACATTCTCACCCAAAAGCATTCTGGTGGGGACTATCCATTGATGTTGTAATCACGCTGGCAGAATGAGGTACAGTTTCAGATGCTAGCAATTCCGCAACAAAAATGCCACAGCAGATCAATTGACAGCTTGGACCATCAATAGAAAAGAACACCTTGTTAACAACAGCATAATGCCATAGCATGACATCATGTGAAATAGGTGCCTTTTTGTGTTCTTTTGGCATCGTTATCACACCATATTTGCCATGCCTGATAATCTTCTATGCTAGCAGTGCTTTGTTCAAAGAGTAGGCCCATGCTTCAGAGCTATTATTATCCTATTGCAGCCAAGAGTCACTTAAAGTTTAGTCAGCAGACTGCCTCATGCAATAAATATACAAAATGTGAACGGGAAATATGCATTCTCACATAATTAGAAATATATGAGAATATGCATCACGGAGCATGAGGGAAAGATGTGTAAGGACTCCTGTGTCAAGCCAGAGGTATTACAATGCATTTCAACCCAGATATAACTTAACCCTGAGGTGGGATCTTGCCTCAGCAGTAGGAAGCAGGACTGTGCACAAGTTTCACAACTCAGTTTGGAGTGTGATTCAGCAGTTTGGACTTGGGTTTGACTTAATCTGTATCTATGCAGACCCCATACCTGAATCATGATTTGGGGATCCAAATTGCCAGTCCTTCCACATTAACTTACATTTGGGAAATGACTATAACTTTTTTTCCCCCTCACACATCTGCATAAACTTTAGAGTTGTCCTGAAAAGTTTTAGAAAGTTATTAGGCCCAGATGATTGGTGATTCTAGGGCAGGCATGTATAAATTGTGATGTTCTCCAAAAGAAAAAGGGGGAAAGCAAGGTATTGTTGACTGCTCAAGCTTGAAAATGTATTTCTTGCTGCTTTTGTTCTGGCACCCTCCTCTCAGAGCACTGGTACTTAAAGCAGTGGTCTGTGGATAAGTGCTGGTCCATGAACCATTAGCTGCTGGTTTACAGTGAGTCTTCAGGGAACTAAATGAATATGATAATATGGCTCAAGTGTGGTACCAGTTCCAGGTACATTGGGTGGGGGAATAGTGCCCCCCACATCAGATAGTTTATGAAGCACTGCCTTAGGAGATTATTGGATGTGGCAAAAAAATGCGTCAGAAGATCATGACGAGAACAGGAACGGACTCCATTGTCAGACAACGATGTCCTTCAGCGTCCTGGGGGCATAGTGCAGCCATGAGTAAGGCATCCTTTTTTATTAGCAGCTTGTCCCCATCAGTACAAAAGGCAAGTCTCGTCCGTGGCAGTGGTACACCCCTGGAACAGCTGAAGGGCATGGGCATCTGACAATGTCACCCTTTCTGTTCCCATAGCATTCTTCTGATGTGGTTTGGAACACGTTTTTTGCTGCAATCCACTATGTCTAATAATCTCCTTAGAGCATCAGTCAATGATAGCCAAGAACCTACATAATTTAGGGCTGTACTGCACTCCAAAGAAATCAGCAGGGGAGTAGGAAGAGACCTACCTCACAGAATTGTTGTGAGGAGAAAGTGAAGATGTACAGACTTATGGACACGGCCATGAGCTTATTGGAGGAAAGATAGCTTATACATGTAATCAATGCACAAGTAATTCCTATAATTTTTTTTTACCCATGAGGCAGAAAATTCCACAGGGATTTCCTCTCTCCTTCAAAGCCACAGATACAATAATAAAATATTAAGTAATGATTTTCTGTCTGTTCATGGTACCACAAGTCAACTGTCTGATGCAGAGACCTCACATTGCCTAAGGATAGGGCTGGCCCTTTCCTCACAATATTGAAAAGCCTCCTTTCCAGCATCTTGGTTTGTGTAGGAGAAACCAGCTAAAGCACCTGATCAGATGTGGCTCAAGGACTAGAAAACATGGATTCAAAACCATTCTGAGGAACAGAAAGGAAAAGCACCCTCATGGGACTTGCTTGAGCTCTCAAGTAGCTATAATAATACAGAGCGGCAGTGGTGGCAGCAGATACTGTAATGCATGCTGCCGACTCAGGCATGTCCCACTAAGGATCTGAACCAGGGGCAATATTACTAAGAGAACTCATGGAAAATGCTCCTATGAGGGTGTGCGCCATGAAGTTGGCCCCAGTCAGCTCACAGCGAGTCTGAGGAGAGGTGACAATGATTCTAGAGGGACCCAATCAGCAGGTTTCCTTCACTGTCACCTCCCAGCAGATTCATGTCAGAACACAAACAGGCCAGATTAAAAACCATGGCAGGACTCATCATCCATTGTTCTATCCATCTGATGAAGAATTGTCTTGATGAAGAATGAAGCCATTTTTCCACAGTTCTGGACCTTTTTTTCCTGACTCACTCTCTCAGCTTTGTCAAAACTTCCTTAGAATAATGCTGGTTCACCATTCTGCCTTCTGGAACCCATTCAGACAAAATTACATCCTTGGTGTAAAAAAATACAATGAGCATGGCTTTGAATGTGGACTTGCTTTGACATGCTTTTGGTGATGATGGTGTTTTCCAGTGCATTGACTGTTGTTTTGTCTCAGGATCATACTGGAAGATCCAGGTTTCATCACAAGTGATGATTTTTTGAAAAAGGTTTGGGACCGCCTCAAGTTGTTGCAGAATTTCAATGCAAATTTCCTTGCGCGTTCTTTTTGGTCTGGTGTGAGAATCCTAGGGACCATCTTGGCACAAACTTTTCTTGTGTTGAGATCCTCATGCAAAATTTTCCACACAGTGTTTTTGTCAATGTTCACGGCTTCAGCTATCATTCAGACACAGAGCTGGCAATCTCTTTGAAATATCTGGCTGATTTTTTCCACAACTTCTTTGGTTATTGAAGTAGAAGGTCATCCAGGATGTTCATCATCTTGCACATTCTCACGTTCTTCTCTGAATCTTTTGTGCTACTTAAACACACACGCATGAGACATGCAGTCTTCCCCGTAGGCCTCAGTAAGTATTTGAAAAGATTCTGTTGGTGTTTTGTTCAATTTTACTAAAAATTTCAAATTGACACATTGCTGGGCTTTTAAACTTAGCAGTTTTCCAGCACACAAGAGACAACACAGCTGCTTTAAATGACAACTGACAATTAACTGAATGTCCAAGAGTGTTGATGTTTGTCATGCAGGTTCAGACATGTTCAAGGTCACCACTCAAGCATTCACAATCAGTTCTCCCTGATTTGTCTGAAAGGAACACAGAAACACAATCTCGTTATTTAATAGACAGACCTTGTATCATCAGCAAGTTATCTGATCAACTTTTGTGGGTAAGATTCTCCCATATTCATTTTTGAGATCACCATGGGTAGCTGTCCTCCATTAAAAGTGGTCCTTCTTTCACTGGTAGACCTATTCCTCCCTCATATCTGTCCACATGGAAATGCTTGGTATGTAGTTTTCTATTGGGTATTTATTGTCAGGATTTGCACTCAATAGTTTGCACTCAATTAATTCAGCAAGGGGGAGAGGAGAGGAGGGTGTGGAGTCTTGACCTTCCCTGTAGACTCAGGCAAAAGGATACGGCTATAGCCTCCCTTAGCTTGTGTGTTCTTCCTCATTAATAACTTTTGCCATCTTGACCACACTGTGATGTTGCTTGGCCACACATGCTTGTTGCAGGGTTTGTGCTTGGGGATTATGTGTTTTATATCCCAAAATAACCTTCCCAGCTGTGGGTACAATTGCACTGAAATCTATGGGGAAGTAGGTGCTACCCCATCTTGTCTTCCTCAGGCAGCAAAATGTCTGTTGGAACACTGTGCCTTTAAGTCAAAGTAGAAAAATAGTTTGTATGGCTGTGAAGAGCGTGGAGCACCAGGTGCTAGCCCAGCATAATCACCACTGTATATCAGTCTGCTGAGACCCAGAGTTTGTGTGGGTTGTTGTAGTGTATTGTGTATGTTTATTGAGAGTAGTTACTATCTACTGTTGGAGACAGCAAAGGAGTGTTTATATCTTGTATATATTCTGTGCTTCTGCACTCTACTGTTATTAGCTACTGTTGGGGACAAGCACCTCAGACAGTGCTGTTAGTTGGCATCTCTGTGGGCCTAGTTTTTGCATTTTGTCACTGGACATTTTGCAGGATGCACAAGAGAGCCAACAAGGGGTTATGGGACTAGGCTGTGCTAGTCTGTAACTGCCTGTGCCTGTTATTTTTGAACCCTGTACTTGCAATCAGTTTTTGTTCCTGTGTAGAGCCTGTGAGTCCCAGACTGTTTTGTGCTCCTGGGAGGCTGAAGGAAGAAACTGTGACACAGAAGAACAGTGTTTGCAGTTTGCAATTTGTTTTTCCTGTATGTGTTTTTGTAAGCAATTAGCAGTGAGTGTTTGGCATGTTTTGAGTTTGTGCCTGACCAGAAGAAACAACCCATAGAGCAAAGAGTTTGTTTTCATTTTTGAGTGACTTGTTTTGAAAAATAGCCTGCTGAGCCACTGGAACAATGAACTCTGCTAAATTAGATGGAACCAATTATTTCACATGGTCTGTGCTGGTACAAAGTTTGCTTGTTAGAGAGAACCTGGTCAATTGCATAACCAGCCCATCCACCCCCAGACCATGGAGAAATGAGCAGAGACTTGCTGACCAGAAAGCAAGAGCTACTATTATTTTGTGTTTAGAAGCAGACCAGATTGTCTACATAACGAAGATGATAACTGTGTTGGAATGCTGGCAGAGCTTGCAGGACATTTACCAGAGAGACTCCTGTGTGTCCAAGATGATATTGACATGCAGACTTTACAACACCAAGCTGAGAAATGGTGAGGATGTAAAGTGCCATTTGGACAAACTCACGGCTCTGTTCATTGATTAGCAGAACAGAGGCATGAATTTCCCTGAGGCACACAAAGCCAATATAGTCCTTGGCAGCCTGAATGAGAGCTGGGATTTTCTGTTCCACAGTCTGCAGAGTGTGCCAGAGGCTGAACTGACCTTGAACCTGGTCTCTGCCTGCATTCTGGAAGAGGATGAGGGAGGGGCTTCGAGGCTGAAAGTCATGGTCAGCAGTATGCCAGGAGGAAAGCAGACAAGAAACAATACCAAACAACAGCATCTCATGAGCAAGGCAAGGCTATGTGCAACCTGGTGAGGTGGTGCTACTTGTGTGGGAGGGAGGGGCATCTGAGAATAGATTGTCCTTCCAGGTTTGGCCACAAGAGGGAGCAGAGAAAGCAGCAACAGAAGCCTGCAAGCAAGTCTTCTCAGGCAGCAGGGTGTGGTTTTCTCACCACAGCTGCTGGTAATGATGGAGCCAAGCTGGCGTGGCTGCTGGACTCTGGAGCCACACACCATATGGTGAACAGTTTGGAGCTGCTACAAAATGTGAAGCCTTCAACAGTTTCCAAAGGGGACATGGCAGATGGTGCTCCAAGGAAGGTTGAGAAGATGGGAACTGCATTTATTCCCTGCTTAGGGAAATAATTCTCAGAAGTTTTGTTTGCCCCAAGTTTGAAGAACTGTTTTCTAAGTGTATTTAACTTGACTGGTGATGGGTAGGTGATATTTGACAAAATCAATGTTTTGTTTCCAAGGGAGGTAGGGTCTGTGCCAAGGGTGTTAAAAGGGACAGACTGTATTATGTACTTACACATGCAGACAAACAAAATGTAGCCAATGTGACTATGACTAATGTTCCATTGCATAATCAGTGTGTGCATTATCTGCATAGGGTACTTGGTCATGCCAGTTTTGCCACATTGGTACAGTTTGCTAAACTATGTCCAAAGCTGAAAGTTAAGCCATGCCAGAAATTCCTGGACTGGACTGTCTGCAAGAGGGTCAAAGTAAAGGCTTTTCCTGTAGACAAGGAAAGCAAGAGGATAACAAACCAGCCCTTCCAGGTAGTCCATGGAGACCTTGCAGGCCCCTTTAAGGCAAGAGTGGGAGGTGCACATTATATCTTTGTACAGTTGTCCCTTCACATTCACGGGGGTTAGGGATGGAAGACCCCCGCGAATGGGGAAATGCTGTGAATAAGAATAGTCCTCCCCCCACCTGCCTGCAACAACCCACCCTGTTGCCACTCGCTCCCACCCACCCCCGCCCTTTCCACAGTGGCGATGGGGGCTTCAGGAGCCCCTGTCACCACTCGCTCCCACCACCCTGCCCTTTCCAAAATGGCGATGGGGGCTTCTTGAGCCCCTGTCGCCACTCGCTCCCACCCACCCCCACCCTTTCCAAAGTGGCAACGGGGGCTTCAGGAGTTCCCGTCACCACTCACCCCCACCTACCCCCCCCCTTTCCACTGTGGCGACGGGGGCTTCAGGAGCCCCCGTAACTACTCGCTCCCCTCACTGTCTTGGGAAGGGACAGGAATGGAGAGCAGGAGGGAGGGAGGCATTCCACCCTCCCTTCCCAAGATAGCGATGGGCTTCATGAGAAACCCTTCGCTGCCTTGGGAAGGGACAGGATGGAGGGGGGCAAGTGGCTTTCCGCGAATAATCGAAACCGCGAATGTGAAAGTCGTGAATGTGGAGGGGCACCTGTATTAGTTGACCACTTTACAAGGTATGGGTTTGTGTACTTGTTGAGATCCAAAGACCAGGCATTTGCCAAGTTTAAATAATGGGTGGCGATGGTTGAGAGGAAATTTCCCTTTAAAGTCATAATGTTTATTTCGGATAGAGGTGGGGAATTTTTTGGTAATGCATTTCAAAATTGGCGGAGAACAAAGGGCATTCAACATGAAACTACTAATCCATATAGCCCATCTGAAAATGGCCTGGCTGAACAAAGAGTAGGCCTATTGCAGTCCATGAAGTGCAGGTTAGTTGATTCCCAAGCACCCAGTAAGCTGTGGGGTGAAGGTGTGGTATGTGCAAATCATATAATCAACAGGATCTGGAGTTCTAGCATTAACCAGACAACTTATTTTAAGTTATATGGGAGATAGACTAGCCTGAAATACCTTAGAGTATTTGGGCAATTTGCCAATGTCCTTATCCCTAAAACACTGAGAAGAAAAGGTCAACCTAAATGGAGAAGGTTGAGGTTTGTTGGGTATATGGGTAAAAGTACCGGTTTGCTCTAGGGAATGGACAGGTGGTGTACTCAAAGAAGGCAAACTTTGAGACACATAGTGGTTGGGATAAAAAAGCATGATAAGCAGAAAGTGTTTGCTCAACCAATGGCTCTAGAGGAGGCAATATCCACCCATGAAGTATATGTTCAGCCACTGGCTCTAGAGGAGGCTATTCCCACAAATGGAGGGGTGGAACCCCCTGATAGGGTACAACAGGTCCCTGAGAGTGAAGAAGAAATCCCTGATAGGATACAAGAAGTCCCTGATGGCATACAGCAGCAACAGCCAAGCACTTCACATGCTACTACACCTTTGGGGAAAAGAAAGGACATGATATGAAGTAGTGGCAGTAATAGGGAAGACACTGAGTTAATACCCAAGAAAAACAAAGATGAGGTGAAGAGCGAGGCTAGTAGCAAGGGAGATGAACAACCACTATTCTTTTTAATTCCCATGTTGTGTCAGGGGGAAAATGGTGGGGAAAAAATCTTTACGGTACCCAATGGAAATGCAAAGAATGTTGAACATGACAGTGTAAAATGTGAACCGGATGTGGATAACTGTGCAATGGAGTGGCAGAACAGTGGAAATACTATAGACACAGGAAAGGATGAAAATGTACCAAAGGACGGTTGATTTGCCAAAGGGCCAAAGTGATGTAAGGCCCAAGGAGCGTACAAAGAGTAAGAAAAACAGAAAGAAGTGTAATAAATAAGAAAAAGGCAAATTATACAGGAGGGGGGTAATGACTTGACAATATTCTGTGTCTGAAGAAAACTTTATTGTTATATTCACCAATGTGTTACCAGTACAGAGGCATGAAGAAATGGTTGCCTTGCTGAATAAAAGCTGTGAACAACAACCTGTATCCATGTAAATGCCAAGAACAATGTGCTGTATGTAAAGCATATTTGTATGTAAAGCTAAAGAACAATGTTTGTCCTGTATGAAGCAGGTGAAATATTGAGCTGAGAGTTTAAGGCACATATGGAATTTTACAGAAGCTTATGTAAAAATGTTTATGTTCTGTAAATGTATGTAAATAGCCCTAACAAATTATTTTGGAGGGGATTGTTGGAAAACTGTGCCTTTAAGTCAAAGTAGAAAAATAGTTTGCATGGCTGTGGAGGGCGTGGAGCACCAGGAGTTAGCCCAGCATAATCACCACTGTATATCAGTCTGCTGAGACCCAGAGTTTGTGTGGGTTGTAGATGGTGGTAGTGGGTTGTTGTAGTGTATTGTGTATGTTTATTGAGAGTAGTTACTATATACTGTTGGAGATAGCAAAGGTGTGTTTATATCTTGTATATATTCTGCAAGAAGATAAAGAGCCTCCAAAGACTTTGGAAGAATCCAACAGTGCCTGTGCTTCATTTCAAGGTTGGTCGGTGTCAGATTGCCAAATACTGCTAGAGGGTTCTGTGCTTCTTTACTCTGCTGTTATTAGCTACTGTTGGGGACAAGCACCTCAGACAGTGCTGTTAGTTGCCTTCTCTGTGGGCCTAGTTTTTGCATTTTGTCACTGCACATTTTGCAGGACGCACAAGAGAGCCAACAATGTCCTGTGCTGGCACTGCTTGCATCATGAAAACAACATTCTGCACTCTTCCCTCAGCTCTTTTTTTAGGCAGTGTATTGCAGGAGGACATGAGAGAGGGCTTTCTCTGCTGTGATGCCCCAATTGCCCACTGTCCTCCCCTTACAGGCCTGATTAATGTCCACACTGGCTTCATTCCAGTACCAAATTGTGTTTGTATGTGACTTCAAGTTGCCAGTCAACATATGGTGACCCCATGAATTTCATAGGGTTTTCTTAGTCAAAGAATATTTAGAGGTGGTTTTCCATTGCCTTCCTCTGAAATACAGCCTACAGCCCCTGGTATTTGTCAGCAGTCTCCCATCCAACCAGGACTGACCCTGCTTAGAACAGACAGGATCTGATACCTTCAGGGTATTTAGGCCCCAGCACCAAAATAAAACATGGCATTTTATTAAAGACTTTGCAGCATAATTATTTCATCCAAAGCTGTACACCCACATGGTCTTTATACTCTTTCAACTTGTTATATTGTTCAAGGTGCTTTCATTCTGATGAAATAATTCTCAACTCTTTTTAAATGGTTTAGATTTATTTTAACTGTATCTCACCCCAAGGCCTTTTAATATAGGTGGGACATAAACTTTTTAATCAATAGAATGAATGAACGAATGAAGCATTATCACCATGACTGGTGATGAAGCTGTCTGCTCTTGTGGCTGTTCTATGTGCCTTCCCATAGCCTGCTTTCATCCTTATAACCCAACTTGCAAACTGACATGCTGCTCCTAGTGCCAAGGACAATGATGACTCTGTTCCTGTAACATCAGTGCTCCAGTCAGTGGGTGTGCCCCAAACATGGGAGTGCCTGGGACAGAAAATCCAACTACCATCCTGATCCTTCATTGATCTCTAGTTAATATGGGTCACAACGCCTTGGGAAGTCCTCTGGTGCAGTACTCTTCTCCAATCCCCATTCATTCCAATGGGACACCTGCTGCAATGCTGATGTGCCGCATAAGTCAAATGAGGATTGTGCCTCATAAGTCAAATCTATCCATCTCTTCCTGGGCCATCATTAATAGTACTCACAACTGACCAGATTGCTTTGTATCTTTGGGCGGGGGGGGGGATCAAGATATAAATGAAGGATAATTAGAAAAATAAAACATCTTTCTTGATGAAACCCATGGGCTGATGATTTATGATTCTCTTCCCAACAACAGCCAGCTGGACCCAAGCTGGAGTGGACATGCTCCAAAGGTCCAGGAGACAGACCCATCCACACAATATATGAAACTGGACATGGCTGGAAGCCTACTTCTAATCTGGTTAAAACTCTGAAGGCAAAACAAGGAGCTACGCTCTGCACCTTATTTTAAAGGAGAAGAGTTGGTCCTCTATGGTTGTTGTAGGAGCAGCAATTATCCTTTTAAAAAAATCCAGAAAAAAGGAGTGGTCCAGGGGATAGTGGATAGTCCAAAGGTTGAAAAACAGGCAGAGGCTGCATATGGTACACAGCACAAGCAAGGCAGGAAGATGATAGTCTTTCTTGTCCCCTGCATGTGTTATCCAGGGGGATCATATATTGGCTTTGAACATGGAGACTGTATTTCAGTTGATAAACTTTTTCGGGTCTTTTTCAAAAGGCTACTTGAACTAGCAGCAAGTATCACCCTTGCTAGCAAATGCTGAATACCTGTGATGTTTGACATGAAATACTTCTCCCTTGGTCTGTGCAGGACCCTTTTGCAGCCAGTTTAAATGGGAACAGATTACTACATGTTTGATGACTGCCAGGCTGGGGCACAAAACACTATATGCAGCACTGCTGCACTGTGGAGCTTTCTGTCAGCCCGCATTAAGGTGGGGAGTGGTGTCTTTTCTCAGCCTCTTAAAATGAGCTTCCTATCCAGGGACCTTCAGTCTGCAGGGCTCCTGCAGCACAACATTAGTATGCAGCAGCAGGAAGGCTCAATAAACATGGCTCTTGTTGTCGACAGCAAAGAGAATGCAGCAGCCTACACAACTTTAATTCCAGCCTGCAATACATGGCAGTGAGGGGATGGTACCAAAGGAGAGAGATCCACTTCTGAACTGCTTACAAACCCAGTTTATTCAGCACAATATGTTATGATTAGCTTCCACATCATGGAAGAAAGCAACTGGGGCAGCTGATGGTTGCTTTCTTTTATAGGGTCTTTAAGCATTTATGCACACACACACACCCAAAAAAAAAAAAAACCCAGAAGAGGAGCCCTCTCCTTTGCTAAGACCAACACTGTGAGGTCTTCTTGCACCATTCAGACATCAGTTCCTGCTTTCATCTGTCCATCTCTCAGGATATCAAATTAAGAAGGTTACTTCCCCTGTTGTACAATTACTGTCTTGTCTGTTCTTCCTTATTAACTTTTTGCCATCTTGACCACACTCTGATGTTGCTCAGCTTCATGTGTCCTGGTTTTCATCTGTGAAATGCTGAAGAGTATGGTGATACTATTTTGGAGGGTGCTGCCAACCAGTGGTGCCTGACCATTTATCTGGCCTGCTTCCAGCCCCTTGGCACTATTTAAACCATTTCACCTTCCTTCACCCAGGGGTGTGGGGGAAGCCAATGGAGGCATGACACTGAGCAAGGCATGGAAACTGAGCCAACACTCCAGGGGGCCATTTACACAGCAAAAAGTAACCAGGAAGAAATCAGGTCAAACCCTTTTGGTCCCCACACTCATCAGGGCAGACAAGTGCTATTCGGAAGCAGGGGTAGCAAAAAAAAAAACCCAAAAAACCAGTAAACCCGTGACTTTCCATCCCTGTTTTTCCACAAACTTTTTTGGAAAGTCTGGGAAAAACCATACTATTTGTTGTCTGATTAATCAGCAACCATCCCGGATAAAGGGCACGCAGCAGAGCTGGATTGTGATTGGTCAGACCTCAAAGGGGGCAGGCTTGCAAGGGATGCCTTGCTCTTGAAGATCTGCCATTGTTGAACCAGAGCCGGGCTCCTCTCCCTCCACTTCCAGCCCAGGCTAGGCAACCCCTGCACTTAAAGCATTGCTTCCTATTGGAAGGAAAAGAAGTTGGGGGAGAAGTGGGGTGGGAAAGAATGCATTTAAAGCATTGCTTTCTATTGGAAGGAAAAAAAGTGGGTGGAGAAGCAGGGTGGGACAGAATGCATTTAAAGCATTGCTTTCTATTGGAAGCGAAAGAAGTGGGGGAAGAAGCAGGGTGGGACAGAAAGCACTTAAAGCATTGCTTTCTATTGGAAGGGAAAGAAGTGGGAGGAGAAGCGGGGTGGGACAGAATGCACTTAAAGCATTGCTTTTTATTGGAAGGGAAAGAAGTGGGGGAAGAAGCAGGGTGGAACAGAAAGCACTGAAAGCATTGCTTTCTATTGGAAGGAAAAGAAGTGGGAGGAGAAGCGGGGTGGGACAGAATGCTCTTAAAGCATTGCTTTCTATTGGAATGGAAAGTAGGGGGGGGAGAAGCAGGGTGGAACAGAAAGCACTTAAAGCATTGATTTCTATTGGAAGAAAAGTAGTGGGGAGGCAGGAGGCACTCTGTCCTAGAAGCAAGGAGGCAGGATGAATGGGCACATTTGTAGATTCATGTAAACGACATATCTGAGACGCTTTAGTATCTGTGACAAATTGTGGGTACGAGTGACATAATCGCATTTTCTCAGACTAACAAATGTCGTGTAGCTGAGTCTCGTAGTTCCCTGCACTGACAATCTGCACGGTGCATTCCTGGTCCCATGCTTTTTCATGTTAGGCACTGTGTGTACACTGACCCTAACATGGCCAAACTCAGCACCAAAGGAAAGTCATGTGCTGGATTAGTCTGTTTAACCTGGAGAAGAGAAGGTTAAGAGGGGACATGATAGCCATGTTTAAATATTTGAAGGGATGTCATACTGAGGATGGAGCAAGCTTGTTTTCTGCAGCTCCAGAAACAATGGATTCAAACTACAGGAAAAGAGATTTCACCTAAACATTAGGAAGAACTTCCTGATGGTAAGAGCTAATTGCCAGTGGAATGTGCTGCCTCGGAGTCTCCTTCTTTGGAGGTTTTTAAGCAAAGGCTGGATGGCCATCTCTCAGGAATTCTTTGATTGTGTATTCCTGCAAGGCAGGGGGTTGGACTAGATAGCCCTTGGGGTCTCTTCCAACTCTATGATTCTATGATTCTATTTGGTCTGTGCCCTGGTGATGTTGCCTAACATCCCTTGACATCCTCTGCTGCTGGCCACAATGACCAATGAGTTCCTCACCCTGGCAGCTTCCAGGTGTTTAGCACTATAATTCCCATCATCCCTAATCATCATGGCCATTGACTAGGCTTGCTGGAGATGGTGGTATTTTTAGCTCCACATTTAGAAGGCACTAGGCCCAATCTACACTACACAAACTGGATTATTTGTCATGGGAATAATCCTAGGAAATCCTGGGTGAGGCACCAGCATGCTTTGGCAGCGAAGGCTAAAGACCTTGTAAAACTACAAATCCCAGGATCAATAGGAAGGAGCCATGGCAATTAATCCAGTTTCAAACAGGATTATTTGTGTAGTGTGGATTTGGGCCTAGGGTGGGGAGCTCAAGGGTCTCTTATTTAGCCATCTTCCTGTTGTCTGGGTCTTTTTTTTCCTCATGCACCTCCTCCCATGGAGATCGTTCCAGCTACTGCATACTTTGGAAGAGTTACTTTTTTTTCCACCACAGAAGTAACCATGCTAGCTCTGGGATTCTGGAAACTGCAGTCAAAAAAGTAAGTTTGCCAAGCTCATATCAAGAGAACACAGGAAACACACACACAAGCTTCCAGAGATTTAAAACTCCTCCCCTGTCCAAAAGAAGTGGGCTTGCAGCTTAGACTGGTGCTGCCTCCACATTCAGCTCTAAGCAGCTGCCTCCCTGTTATGGGAGAGTGGAAAGGGTGACTGATATGGATTGCAGTTCTTTTCCTCAATCGATACTGTTCCAAACTGCCAAGTCACACAGGAGGCATGCATTATACGCCCGCTGGGAAGCACAGGGGTTAATTACCCCTGGAAATGTACAAAGTGAACCAAGATCTATGTGTGGAGGTTCTGCCCTGAGACAGATTACCTTGATGAAAAAGCTATTAAGATCAAGTCTGGCTGCGTCGTGGCAAAGTGCTCAGATGGAGACCTCTTGGATTCACCTTGAAGACAACCTGCTTGGAAGAACTGTGGTTCCTCTGTGTGTGTGTGTGCGTGTGTGTGCGCATATTCAAATCACCTGTTGACTATGGTAATCCCATGAATCTCTTTTCTTAGGTGAGGACTACTCAGAGATGGTTTTGCCAGCTCCTTCCTCTGAAATACAGCCAACAGCACCTGGTATTCACTGGCAGTCTCCCATTCAAGTACTAACCAAGGCTGACTCTGCTTAGCTTCCAAAATCAGACAGGATCTGGTGACTTTAGGGTATTTAGGGTCCTTCACTTTTTTATCCCTCTCCATCCTGTACTGTATGGGGATTTATTGCTTGATTAGGCACCCAGAGGCTGACACTATAAAAGTGTGGGTCTGGTGAATACCCTACTGAGCTTGTGGAATCTTCAGATCATGTTATAATCAGGAAAGGGTAACATGGCAGACATAAATGGAGGACTCCTCTACCTACAGAGAGAGAGAGAGAGAGAAACACCTGAGGGCAACCAGTTATGAAAATGCAATCATGTTGGTGATCCCTTTGGGGGTCACAACTAAGGAGCTAAAGAGAAATAATTAAAGTGAAGAACTAAATCAGACCGGTGGGCCAGATTGGTGAGCCAGAAAACAAATGCACATCCTCTTTGGTGATGATTTGTACCCAGCAGTGTGCACTTCATTATGAAACTCAGCGCATGCAGCAACCTTATTATAGCACTGCGGCAGTCTGAGGCATCTTTCCTTCCCTCCCCATTCCCACCCATTTCCCTCTCTTGGAGCAGAGGCAAAGCTGCAGGCCTGCAAATCCAAAAGCCCTGCTGAGAGGAGACCATGTTTAAGCCTGTTCCCATTTTTTTAAATCACAGATGTCGTCTTCTTCTTCTTCTTCTTCTTCTTCTTCTTCTTCTTCTTCTTCTTCTTCTTCTTGAAGCTACTGAATCATCTCTGCTTCAGGAGCAGTCAACAGCTTTAGATGGATGAGGCAAGCTGGAAGAACAGGGTCTGAATTGATTCAAAGGAAACCCATTACTCTCTTTCTGGACAGCACTGTTTTAAAAAGCATATGTGAATAACCTGATGTTCCTATGCATATGTGAAACTAAGAGCCTAAGGTGATATAGCACTCAGGTGGACATTTTAACAGCTCTGTGCTAAGACCTCACTTTCAATCTCACAGGGTGTCCTTCAAAACTCACTAAATGTCACAAAAATTGAAATAAATGGAAGGGCATAGATCAATTTTTAACAGCGCTCTGTTCTCCTACATTCTCCCCAGAGCACCTCAGCAGTGGCAACTGAGTTTGCTGGGCCAGAGGGATGTTACAAGGTATAAAAGCCGATTATTTCAGACACTCAGTTTCCCCAAGTGGTAGGAGGTGTCAGGGTAGTTTTAATGGAGTAAGGATCCTGCAGGAGACAAAGAGTGGGGAACCAGACTGGGGAAAAGCAGCATACAGGGAGGAGATCTGCTTTTATTTGTGATCACACCTTTATAACCAACAAGTAGGGTTAGAGGGCAGGAAGAGCCAGTGCCTTGGATGGATTAGATTCTGACCCTCCCCAGAGAATGAAATGAGAATACTGGAGACTTGTGGAATTTTGTAATGGGCATTAATTAACCAAGGGAGAGAGGGACTGAGAGAGAGGTGAGCAAAAAAAAAAAAACCTGGCCTTTTAATGGCAAAACAGGTAAAAAGACTCTCCTAAAAGCTTTCAAGAGCTGCAGTTCACCTTTCAAATAGATCACAGCCCCACCTACCCCCAGCACAATTTAACATGAAAAACATCCAGTTTTTCAAAGTCAGAAATGGACTTCCAGCCCCTTCAGGATTTTCCTCCTTTGGGGAGGTATTTTCTACAGTCCTTCTGGCCCTTGGAGGGTTCAAGAGGAGGAAATTGGTCCCTGGACCCACCAAAGTTGTCCATCCCAGTATACAGTTTGAACACATAGAAAGCAGGTAGACACATGTTCCAGAGGCATGAGTAGAATCCTTGCAATAACCCGCTGCTGCCCTGAGGTTGGAACTGGTAACTTCACACCCTTAGGTTAGAACTTATACACCTGGAAAGATGCATGTTCAAGGACAGAGGAAATTAGGGTGTTCTACATCCATGACTGTAATTGGATGGAAGATAAGCATTTTACTGTTAATTGGGTGGGGAGGGTGTACAGTATATCTGCTTTTGATGCACATCAATCTACATCAGACCTCTACAATCTGGTCCCCTCTGTTTGTGTTGAGGTGATGGGAGTTATGGTCTAGCACATCTGGAGAACATCAGTTTGGGGAAGCCTGATCTAAATTAGGGCTGGACTCTTTCACCATGGGCTATACCTGATGAGGTTGATGGGAATGGTAGTCCAACAACATTTGAAGGTCACAGATTGTTCAGGCTTCACTCTCTAGTGACAGCTCTCCATGGCCCTCTTCAGAAAGGGATCTTTCCTAGCCCAGCCTAGAGATGCAGTGAGTGACTGAACCTGGGATCTTTTGCATGAAGAGCAGATGTTCTCCCACTGAGCTATGACAGTCCTTCTCCATATCACCTTCCCTCTGTTCCCAGTTTTAGATTTATTTTTTCTTAAGCAAAAGTCAGGATTTCCATTCAGAAGCTAACCAAGTGGTGAAAAAATTATCACGGTACAAATTCCTCATGTTGTTAACCATGGACTAATCACATTATATCTTATGGGGAAGATGGGATTTGACCAGGTCCATAGCCAGCATGGTATAGTGTTTGACCATTGGACTATGACTCTGGAAACTGTGGGTTCAAATCCCCACTTGGTCAAGGAAACCCACTTCCTCAGCCTCAGAGGAAGATAAAGACAAACTCCCTCTGAGCAAATTTTGATGAGAAATCCTTGTGATGTCACTGTAAGTCAGAAATGTGTTGAAGCACACAACAACAAATAATGTGCATTTTTCTTGGGCTTTCCTAAATTCAGTATATACATTCCAAGATTTCTCTGCTTAAAACAGTAGCTTTGGGCTTATCTACACTAGCCAGAATACACTGGCTACCTGCCAGTATATCCTGACTTCAGAACTGACTCATTTTCTCCTCCTGCATGCACACACACACACACTACCTGGAGAAAATGGCCAGAGTCCAAACAGGATGCTGGCCTATTGCTGAAGCCACTGCCAGCACTGCCATTAACCCCGCTGACACAGAAGCCAGGCAGGGGTCCTGCAACATGTGACTTCAGGTCCTATGCATATGACCAGCCTTGGTCACATGCTGGGGGACCCCTGCCTGGCTTCCGGGAGAGGCAGGGAGATGGCGGCAGCAGCAGTGAGGAGTGGTATGCTGGGACATTTTTTTTTTTTTTAGGTATTTATACCCCGCTCTTCAGCCACAAAGGCTCTCAGAGCAGCTTACAAATTGTTAAGCAATAGCACCTACACATCTACACCTCTTTGATAGCGCCCTAGTCACTCTCCATGCAGTTCCCAATGTGTGTCAGCCAATTGTCCCCACAAGTTGGGTACTCATTTTACTGACCTACGAAAGGATGGAAGGCTGAATGAACCTTGGAGCCTGCTGGAATCGAACTTGCAATGTTGTGGCTTGCAGTACTTGCATTTAACCACTGCACCACTAGGGCTCCCCTGGTGGCACAGTGCCTGATCATGCAGGGCCGGATCCGGTTTTTCCTAGGTAAACTGGGTATTTTTTCAAAACACTTTATCAGGCCCTATCCCAGCTTGCCTCCATTCCAGCCCCATATCTGCCTTGGCGGTCATCTGGACTGCCCATGGGCAGACTGGGGAAAATATTTTGTATCATGCAGGGCTCTGGAACAGGGCCAACCTGGGGTATTTGGCCTATGTAGATAAGCCCTTTCTGGTTTTCATCATTAATAACTTCTGCCTTTTTGCTGCATGACCATACCCTTTGGACCACACTCTGATGTTGCTTGAGCATATGTCCCAGTTTTCATCTGTGAAATGTTGGAGGGTATGACAGAGAGATATAGTGAAATGATGGCATTACCCCCCAAATAAAAATCCTGTCATCCCCAGTTCCAGGGAAATTTTTCTTCAGTCCCCAAATGTCTAGCATTGCAGTAATTTAAAACTTCAGTTGAACACTTAGAATTCAGTTTAGATATCCAAAGAAAAGACTATGGTAGAATCCTACAAAACCTCAACACTAACACTGTAGGACTTACTAAAACATTACAAACCTTTCAATGTACATATTTTGTATGCTGCAGGACTCACCATTAGTGAATCTATCTGTAAAAATTCATTATCAGCTTTGACACATGTGCTGATGCCATACAGGTGTTCAATGCTTCATCAGCAAAAAACACATTTAAATAATCTTGCATTTTGAAAGTAATATATTTGAACGAATTTCAAGTGGACAATTTCTCCACAAGTCTGCAGAAAAATTGCAGCACACTAGATATTAACAGTTCACATCATTAAAGCAGGATGACTTCCACAATATGCCTGTAATTTCTAGTCACCATTATTTAAATTACAGAACTATTTTCCATATGGGAAACATGTACTTTAAACTGATTTGCTTTTTTGGAAGCTTCACAACATGTTTTCTAACCAGGGTTTATTTCTTGTCATGAACTTAACCAGGGTTTATTTCTTGTCATGAACTATTGACACTTTGGACTTTTTCAAACAGGGGGGGAAAAACTCGCGGAGGTCAGAAGGAGGACAGTGCTGTCCCACTTACAGCGCTCCATTTTGGATGACACCATCCTCCTCCCAACCTTCCCCCATGCTTCCTCCATGTTGCAGGCACAAGAAATGCACCACTTTTTATTGACAGGGGTTTTCTGTTAATAAAAGTGGCATGTTTTTCATACCTGCAGCACTGAGGAAGCACGGGGGAAGGTCAGGAGGAGGACAGTGTCATCCAAAATGGAGCACTGTGAGCGGGACAGCATAATCGTCCTCACCACCTCCGCGAGGGGGTGTGTGTCCCCATTTGAAAAAGTCCTTTGTTTCAGGGAAACCTCTTATACAATGACAGATGCCCAAACCCTTCTGGCCTCCACCCAATTTTTGTTTATTTGCTTATTTAATATCCCAACTTTCTCCTGGGACAGGACCAAAGTGGCTGATTTTTGCTCTGCTCTCCCAAGTGGAAATTGTCTCACTACCCCCCTGATATGACACTTAACATCACGGCCATGGACAGAATCCTGCTATGTTAACAGATCCTCTCAGTAGAAGGAAGGCTTGTTGGCAGTTGTCCTACAGCTATGGAAAGGATAGTGGAAAATCTTCATAAAATGGCCTATTAAACATGCTTTTCAAAACATCAAGAAACACTGCTGAAAAGAATCTGGGATGGTTGAGAATCTTCACAGTTCAGGACATAGTCTACACAAAACATGCATGTGGGTATTTTGTACAGAATAAATGATCTGTGCAGGAAACAGAATTGTTTCATATGGAAAATAATATATCTATGCAGAAATATGATTGGTGTGTGTGTGACAAAATGCTATTTCTCACACAGAAAATGGTTTTCTGTGCAGAAATGTCATATGAGAATTTTACACAGCATAGGTCCAGAATTGTGAGTAGTCTCTGAAAATTGCACAGTTTTTGAAGAATTTCTCACAGCAGGAAGAAATTTATTATAATTACTCATTGCCCCATTCAAGAAGAAAGTTAGTGAAGATTACATCCCATAAGTTTAGAATGAATTGCTAGTCATAATATAGCAGAATTACCGGGTTTTGTCTTTACAAAGACAAGCAAGATGCATCTTAACGCTGGTCTTTATGATATGGTTTCCTTGTGATGGTTGGAGTCAGGCTATTGTTATAGAATTTTATTGGCCTAAGTCCAATTGTTAGTCCCAACTAAAGTAAACATATTGAATCAATTGTGATTTGGAAGTACAGTTGTCCCTTCACATTCACTGGGGTTTGGTTCCAGGACCCCCCGTGAATACCCAAATCCGTGAATACTCAAGTCCCATTATATGCAATGGCATAGCAAAATGGTGCCCCTTATATAAGATGGCAAAATCAAGGTTTGCTTTTGGGATTATTCTTTTTTAAGAATATTTTTAAACTGTGAATACTTAAAACCGTGAATGTCAAATCCATGAATGTGGAGGGACAACTGTATGTAATTTTACCTATGTAAATTCCTTTGATTTAGTGGAACTAGCTAGGACTGAGAGAACCAGCATGGTGAACTGGTCTGAGTGTTGGACCAAGACTCTGGGAGACCAGGGTTTGAATCCAGGCTTGGCCATGGAACCCCACTGAGCTACACTCTCTCACCCTCAGAGGATGGCAATAGCAACCCCCCTCTGAAGAAATAGTGCTAAGAACACACTGTGATAGGTTCACCTTGGGACACAATAACTTTAAAAGGACCTGAAGGCACACAACAACAACAAAGCTGGGTTTAACAATTAGATTTAGGCTGATGGATTAACTGAGTGATTGGCTGATTGATTGATTGATTGATTGATAAATGATTTTAGCAATGTTATTTTCACTAGCAGACTCAAGTGTAGGATAATATTTAAATCTGTGAACTCTTAGGTGCCATTTTGGCTTGGCATGCAACTCCTACTGTTATTCTTAGTCTAAAGATCAAACTTAGTTGTAAGCAACCTTATTAGGAGAAAGGTGGGATATAAATTAAATAAATAGAATGAATAAACAAACAAAGATGAAAACATGTTTTTTGGATCGCAGCTGCCTGAATCACTCTCCCAGCATTCTGGATGGTGTAGTCCAAAGAGTAACATTTCCAAGCTCTGAGTTGAAAGCTCCTATTTCTGATGGTCTGCTGCTCTTTGAAGATGAGGAGGAGGAAGAGGAAGAGGAGGAGGAGATGTCATGCACATTTGTTAATGTCAGAGCCATGGCAGCAAAATTCCCTAAAGCATCACTCACTGGCAGCTGACATTGCAACAGATGGGATATTTATAGCTTCAGTGCTTCCCTCTGCACCATTCTTTTCTCTCTTAATAAAAAGCAAGAAAAGAAAAAAGAAAATAAAGAGGCACCTTTCTTTCTACCGAGGTATAATCCCCCCACTGGCACTTCTGTCTTGCCACTTCTTTTTTCTGCAATGAAAGCACAAACAGCCTATGTGTTATTGTTTTTGTACAGGCACTAATTGGGTTAGCCTGTATTCAGAAGGCAGTAAACCCCACTTCTGTTGGTATCTCCAAACACAGCGGTGATGACATAAAAGGCTAGCGTCTGTACAAATAAAATCACTGCTTCATCCAAAAATTCCACAGTCCCCTTCATTGTTCTACAGAAATTGAATGCCTCATCAGAAGAACTATGTGTGAGACAGAGTGATAGAGTGCAAGCAAATTTAAAGCGGGGGAGAGTTTGCAGGTGAATTAACAATTGCCTGTATTTAACACGAGTCAATTTCACAGCAGTGACAAAGTAAGATCAAATTTTCTAATGTTGGTGCTGTTCACATTTTCAGTTTGATCTTTGTAGGATTTTGCCTCAAATTATGTTTTTTGATGTCTAGGGTAGTGTAAAATATAAAATCTTAAACTATAAAACATTAAATTCTCCTAGCAAAATTAAAGCTGAGATGGAAATACACACACCAAATTCTCCTCAAAAGTCTTCTCTGTGAATTCTGACATGAATATTATATAGAAGCTGTCAGGTTGTGTGGGTAGTCAGAGGCTGGGTAATACACAAAATTTGACATTCCAACATTTTGCAGTCAAGGAGTATTTGATGACACAAGAGGGAGAAAGCACCCCCTTTAGCTGCATTTAGCATGGGTCGGCCCACACCATTCTGTGGCCTGAAGCAGAGCAGCTAATGGTGCCCCCTCCTACACTCACCCAATTCAAAGAGGACAGCCGGACTCTTTTGACACTTGAGGGAGGAAAATCCCACAAGTGACATTTTTCCCATCCTGACACATAAGGAAGAAACATTTCACAATGATAACAAAATAAGCAACCTGTAGCAAGCCAGCAGGGCATAGTGTTTTGAGTGTAGGACTCTGGATACCAGGGTTCAAATCCCCACTTGGCCATGAAAACCCATTGGGTGACCTTGGGCAAGTCACACACTCTCAGCCCTCAGAAAACCCTGTGATTGGTTCACCTTACTCTTAGCCATAAGTCAGAAATGGCTTGAAGGCACACAACAGCAATAGCAGCAGCAACAAGCTTTGCTATCCTTTCATGACACTCAAAATCTGTGGGCTAAGGTGTGCATTTTACTCTGGCTAATGGGATGACCATGTAGGAGCTGGCCATGCACCTCCAAACCTCAAGGTAGGATCTAAAACTCAACATGGACAGTACCTAACACCTGGAATTCTGTAACAATCCATTTTCACTGTATTTGACATCTAGCATAATTGGACGTTTGATAGCTGGGACACAATAGATGTCAATATCTTGTTACCCTAAGTGGTGGAGGGTGCTTTGAGACCCGCTTGTGATATCAAACTCTAGATGGGGAAATTGTTAGCTCAAACAGTATGCCTGTGAGAGGAGGGTAACCGCAGGGACCTTTTCACTTATGTGTACCACTACTAACTGCAGAGAACTCCTGGTTGAAGTGAAATAAGGTATTTTTATTGGAAATAGCACAAAAGCATTCACACACACAGCTAATGTTCAGAAGAACCACACAAAGCTATTGAGGAGTAAGGCAGAAAAGTTGGATAGAGGGATAGATTTGGGAGATAGGATGATAGTTACCAGTCTTGAAGAGCGGAGTTTCAAAGTACTGAGACAGAAGTCTGAGGGTGGCACTGAAAGTTCAAAAGAGAGTGGCTGGGCTCAAACACAGAAGCACACCTTTCTGTCATTGGGGACTAATATTTATATCCTGCTTCATATCCTGAAGGGGGTGCTTTGGCTAGGACAAAGCCTAGATGGGTTTCCCTCCAAGTGAACAAAGAAAACTGAAACTTAACTGATTGCTGTTTATGGCTAGGAGATGGAAATTGATAGGTTTATGACAATTTTGCAGTGCAGTACAGGAGGGGATACTGAGGGGATAGTTCCTTGGGACTGAGGTTGGAAAAGTCATTTGATTGTTTAGGTTGGATGACTCATTGCTGAGATGCCCAAGAAGGAATTAGCATATACCTCCTTAATGGCTTTGTTTACCAGGGGCTTATGCACAATCCTAGTTTGGGCTTGCTTGTTAAAGTATTTCTAAGACATAGATTTCCCTTGGGTTTTTTTCAGGCAGTGAGGCCGTGTTCTGGAAGAGTTTATTTCTGATGTCTCGTCTGTATCTGTGGCTGGCATCTTCAGAGAATGGTTGGGTTCACCGTTTCATATGCAGGTGAAACGTCAGAAGTAAAATCTTCCAGAACATGGCCTCACAGCCTAGAAAAAAAACCAAGGAAAATCTATGGATGCCGGCTGTGAAAGCCTTCGACTATTTCTAAGACACCTTCCCATGTCTTTGTGACTGCCACCTGACTGCTTTTTGGATCTCCATCATCAACTTGTTCCCCCTACGAAGTGTCCAATATTTCCAATTAAGAGATATTATGGGGAGGAGGCAGTAGGGCATGCTAACAATCTGTATTTTCCACTTTTTTTCTTCTGTGTGAATCTAGCCAGTATTTTTGAATTTTTATTACTAAATTCAAAATATTCCCTTCTTAAATAAATTAAAATTTCCTATACTTCATTTACCTCCATTTCATCTAATTCCTTCCTTTTTACTTGAAACTCAATATAGGTTTGTTTTTTCTTATCTGATATATATTTATTTTCCAATAATTCTATTTCCCTTTCTAATTTCCTTTTCCTCTCTTCTTGCCTTTTTTTTTAATTAAAAGTTTCTTTTATACATATTCACCTTGTCACAGCTTTCATAATATCCCACAAAATAACTTTTGACACTTCTTTATCATTTAATACCCATAATTCTTGCCATTCATGTTCAATTTTTTGTACTATTGCTCTATAATTTAAAATTTTTGTATTCAACCTCCGCCTTTTCACCTGTTCATAATCCCTCTTAATTATAGTCTCCACACTGACCAAGGCATGATCTGTTACTTTTATACTTTCTATCTCTGCATTTATAATTTTATCATTCAAAATTTTTGATAGAAAAATATAATCAATTCTTGAATAATTCTTATGTACTATTGAAAAAAAGCATATTTCCTTTCATCTCCCTTTACAGATCTCCATACATCTTTCAATCCCTTTCTATTTATTATTTTATTTAAATTTGTGATGTTAGCATATTTATCCCTTTGTGAATAATTTGATTTATCTCTTATTCTTTCCATCTGCATATTAAAATTCCCCACTACAACAATATTTTGTTCCTGCATATCATCCATTTCTTTAAATATTTTGTCATAAAATTCCTACTGTTTTAATTTGGAGAATATACATTCACCAATATATATTTATCTTCTCCCAGTTCACCTTGCATTATAATATATCTTCCATCTTCATCTTTTTTTTCACATTTTAACAATAAAATTACATTTTTTGCTATTAATATTGCTACACCTCTAGCTTTTGAATTTCCAAATGCTTTTTTATAAACCCTTACCCAATTCAATTTCAATTCATTTACTCCTTCCCTTTTCTGATGCGTCTCTTGCAAAAATATTATGTCCACTTGATCCTTCTTCAATAGTGCTTCAATCCTTTTTAATTTTATTACCGTGCCAAGGCCATGAACATTTAAAATTGATATCTTTAGTTTATTAAACACTAGGTTCTCCACTATAAATTCTATAAACTCTCCTGGCTCCAAAAAGTGATCTTCCTTTCCCATACCTATCCCTTCCCAATTTCTTCCCAATCCCTTCCCCTTTCCCCCCTTTCCCCTCTTTACCTCCCCACCTTTTCTTCCCAAGGCAAATAACCTTTCCCACAACTCCCCAGGCCTTCCAGGTGAGGAGTGGTGAAGAGATCATCTGATGGCCCAAAACAATTCCTTCCTCCCCGAGTGCTCATGACAGTAAAAAAACAAATCCCCCCCCCTCTTTCTTTCTATAAAAAATTATTCTTCCTCCTTCTGCTTTCTTCATCTGTCTAGGCTTTTCCATCTCTTCTATCTGCTCTAACTGCTCCAGCAGTCCCATGCTCCTTCTTGTATATTCCCAACTCATCCAGCAATTGCAATCCTTCTTCTGGTGTTTCCATTCTATATCTCTTTCCTGCCCACTTAAATTTCAAAAACACTGGGTATCCCCAGGAGTACTGTATGCCAGCTCTCATGCTAATGATCTGACTAACAACAGAAATGCAGCAGCAGTTAGTACAGTTGTCCCTCCACATTCACGGATTTGGCATTCACGGTTTTAAGTATTCACGGCTTGAAAATATTCTTTAAAAAATAATAATCCAAAAAGCAAACCTTGATTTTGCTATCTTATATAAGGGACACCATTTTGCTATGCCATTGCATATAATGGGACTTGAGTATTCACAGATTTGGGTATTCCCGGGGGGTCCTGGAACCGAACCCCAGCAAATGTGAAGGGACAACTATATGGCTAAATTGGCTGGCTTCTTCTATGAACATCTCCTTCCATCTATGGAAGGCTTTTTATCTAGCATATGCATCTCACCGGTGGAAGGAGGAGCACATTCTGTCAATTCCTTCCTCCTCCTGCAGCCACCAGTTTCACCTCCCACACTGTTCCAAGGGATTTCCAACTAACCCTATAGAGCAGCCATCTAGAGGGTGCAAAAGGAAGGGGAAATCCCTGCCTCTCCTTCTGCTATTCAGAACATTCCCTGAGTGGAAGACTGCTCAGAGAGTGACCATGCTAAGAAGGGGAAAGCCTGGATCAAAATCTGATAAACAAAGTCATCCCTGCACATTTGCGAGTTAAGCATTCATGAATCTGATGATTTGCCAATTTGACTAATATGTTCTCTCTATGCATTTGTAGGTCCCCCAGCATGATTCTGTAATCAACTTCCACTTGGAAGTGGCCCATCAAGTTGCACTGGGGGACCTAGAGTTTCATAGAGAGAACACTTCTCTAAGCATTTGTAGGTTCTCCAGCACAATTCTATGGTCAACTGCCAGTTGAACATAGAATTGTGCTGGCAGACTTAGAGATTCCTAGAGAAGTGTTCTCTCAGGTAAAAAAAAAATTAGCACTTGGCATCTTTATTTGTGTTCGCAATTTTCCATTTTCTCAGGGGTCTTGCACCCCGAACCCCTGTGAAAATGGAGGGCCAATTGTATATTGACTTGATTCAGTCAAACAAAAAAGGGCAATTTTCTGTACAGATGTTAGATTCCAGTTTTGACATTCAAAGTTGAAATTCAAGGGCAAATTTGATTGGTAGAATCTGAGCTTGGCATGTTGTAACATTTTGCTAAATTTTGATAAGATCTGGCAGAAATAAAAGAGAAATATTCAACAACATATCACCCAAATACTCCTGTGCCATGTTTTAGATCTGTACAGGTATACTTCAGTTGATGTTGTAAATGTGTTCTTGAGCATGACTAATCTAACATAAAATTTGGTACCAGAGGCAGAAATAATATGGAAAGAATAAAGATTATAAGGATAGGTTCCTGCATCTCACACACAGAAGAGCAGTTCAACATGTTTCAAAACTAACAATATCCACATGGGAGGTGAAACAACCAGGCCAGGTAAGCCTTGTATACACACACACACACACACACACACACACACATTTGAACCTAGTGAGCATTTGAAGCAGTCTTCCAAATGCATCCAGGGATTACTTTTTTCTTTTGTCAGCCTCCACTTTTCTTGTGGTTTCCATTTTGGGGGCCAAACATATAGACCTATACTTTTTTAACATGCTAGGTGTAGCTGGTGAGACAGGCTTATCCACTCTCTCTTTTCCAGTTCACACTTGCTCAGTAAGGGATTCTGGTGACATAAATTTCCCTTGGGGTTTTTTCTGGGCTGTGAGGCCATGTTCTGGAAGAGTTTATTTCTGACATTTTGCCTGCATCTGTGGCTGGCATCTTCAGAGAATGGCTGACATCTTCAGAGAACTCCTACCCAACCATTCTCTGAAGATGCCAGGCCCAGATGCAGGCGAAATGTCAGAAATAAACTCTTCCAGAACACAGCCTCAGAAAAAAAAGAACCAAGGGAAATCTATGGATGCCAGCCATAAAAGCCTTCGACTTCACATTCTGGAGACAGCTGCTGTCTACTTTGCCTGTTGTAGGTAGGCACACATGGTGGCAGCAGGATCAGCTAGAGTGGAATCCCACCTTTCTCAGGTCAAGCTGTATTGCATTCTGCACCACAAGCCCACTAGTACAAACTGACATTAAAAGTCTGTTTTTCTCCAGCCTTGCTTTACCATCCTCACAATGCTGATGTGGCTTTTAAAAAAACCCATCCAGCTAGACAGAGGAAGAGGAAGAAATTGGGGGCTAAGCAGGCATTAATAGCCTTTGTTTAAAAAAAGAAGCTTTGCTCTTTTAAATTAAAAGTGCCCTCTTTTTTCATGATGACCACCACAGTGGTCTATTTAGTGGCAACCATTGGGTGGTGGCCCCACTCCTGGAAATTTCTCATTCCTGCTCTAGAACCCCTGACCCCTCACATATCTATTTCTCCCTCTCCTGCCAAGGACACCCTCCCCTTGGCTCCATTGCTGTACTCCACAGACAATGGATGAGGAAACCATTTTAGAATATAATCACATGACATAATAGATGCTATGAAAATGCAAATAATAATAATAATAACCAAAATAACTTTTTAACAGGGACTGACATATTACAGCTCCAGCAGAGCATCCAGTCTGGTGCCCAATTAAACAAAAATCCTCATTGAATTTATTTAAAGTTTCTGCCAAAACACTGCCAAATAGTACTCAGGGGCAAAAATACTGAACTTTGAGAAGAGAGAAATCTTATCTCTCAATTTATCATGATAATGAGAAGTCAGCCATATATTGACCTCAGAGAGGCACTTGGGCAGTTTGAATTCTCAGTTCCACTAAAATCCTTTTTTTACTCTAAATGGAAACATGCTGTCCAGCTCTTTCCATATGCTGTCAAATCAGCTATGCTGCTCAAAATGGTGGTCCAGGGACTGGTGCCAATCCATGAGTATCAGCTGCCAGTCCCTGGAGAGTTTCTAGGATGGAAAAAAACCAATTGTGACCAATGAGCATAAACATGGTACCAGTCCTTGGCACAATAGGAAAACAGTCCCCTGCATCAGATATCTTAAGATGCAATGCCCTAGACCTCTGAGACACATGTACAAACACACACACACACACACACACAGAGAGAGAGAGAGAGAGGTGGACAAGTGGACAGCCCTTCAATTAACTCACTCAGGCAATTTTGGTGGACACAGTCGTACTATTATAGAAGGTTTTTTTATGCCTCTCAAAACAAAAGATGGACTCTCTGCCTTCAGGAAGGAAAGGCTTTTAGCCATCTGCTCTAATTGCCTGCCATCAACAGTCCAGTTGCTCATGGCCTACTACCAGAAGCAGGAGGAGACAAATGAACTCCTCAGTGAACAACACTCCTTGTGCTTAAAGCAGTTTTTTAAAAAATAAAAAAAAATCTTTGTGGCATATGTGGTAGAATGGTTAACATTTCTCTGAGAATTGACTTCCAGTATTTGTTATATTTTATGTACTTACTAGGAAGGTTGTAAACTGAGGTCTCTTGTTTTGTGTTTGTGCATTATCTGTTTCTCTCTCCCTCTCTCTCTTTCTCTCTCCCCCTATGTATGCTCTGTGTGTGTGTGTGTGTGTGTGTGTGTGTGTTTCTCCAAAGAGAGGAGAGGGAGCCACTCCAACTGTATTATTATTATTATTTGTTGCTGTTGTTGTTCACATTTCTTGTGTGAAGCATGTATATAACACCTTTTTGCATTAGTGCATTCAGAGTCACAGTACTGAGGATTCTTTTGTCACTCTTTGTAGGCTTCTAAATGCCATGGAATGTGACCCTATGCCAGGTTAGGGCAAAGGACAGACTGTGGGGCTACAGGGCCCCCCCAAAGGTCATTTGTGTAAACCTGCATCCACCCACCCAAAGCGAAAAAATAGCATAAAATGGCTCCAGAAGTCTCCAGGGGGTTGCCAGAGTGAAAACTGGAGAGGGTTCCTGTCCTTGTAATGGTTGCGTTTGTTCTTGTTGTGTGCCTTCAAGCTGTTTCTGACTTATGGCGACCCTAAGGCAAACCTATCACAGGGTTTTGTGGGCAAGATTTGTTCAGAGAGGGGGTTCCTTTGCTTTCGTCTGAGGCTGAGAGAGTGTGACATGCCCAAGATCACCCAGTGGGTTTCCATAACCAAGTGATGATTTGAACCCTGGTCCCTAAATTCCTAGTCCAACACTCAAACCACTACACCACATTGGCTCTCAGAAATGGATGTGTAGAAGAGGGAATTTCAATGTCATTTGTTGCCTGGTTGTGTGACAAGCAACACGCACTGGAAACCCTTCTTTTACCCAACCATTAATGACCCAAGAGTGTCCCCAGTGTTCATTCTGGCAAACCTATTTCAGAACATTTCAGGGGGCTTTTTAAAAATCAGGAAGTTACAGTCAGGGAGGCATGGGGACTCTGGGAGATCAAAAATAGTGGGTGTGGGGCAGGTATAAGTCCCAGGGTTGGGTCAGCATCCAGGGCCCTTTGACACTACACTATTACAGCATGCTGATTTTGCTTTAACTGCCATGGTTCCATGTTATGGAATGGTGGGATTTGCAGTTGAGGGAGAGGCATCTCTGCCAGAGATGGAGTACCTCAACTGTTTGCAAATCCCATGATTCCACAGGATGTTGCCATGGGAGTTAAAACAGAATCATAGTGCTATAATTGTATAGTGTGGAAGGGCCCCGGAATGTTGCCCACCTCTGTTCCAAGTTAAAAAGTACATGTGTACACACAGAAAAATGTATAGTTATGCTGCAGACACTACAATTTTCTGCAGTGTAGAGAATTATAATCACTTAGCTCTATGCCATTTTTTTCTTTTAAAAAACCTTTGATGTGTATATGATGTTCTTTTTCTTTTGAATCTGTTACCCACCTTTCTCTGAAGTGCTGCGCTAAAAAAATGTGCATAATGTACAATCACATCAGCAGATGATATTCCTTTTCCAGACATTAAGCAACTTCAGTTCAACAAACATCCATAAATGAAAAGAGGAGAGCGAAAAATAGTTTAGGGAATTGGAAAGGTTTGGGGCAATTGCTTCAAAAGTAATAGAGATGCAGCTTTAGTATTTTGACTAAATTCCTCTCTCAGGTTTTCATTTTTTTAGCTCTTGAGATGCAGCTTGTATTTGGCAATATGGGGAGAACACCAATTTGCTAGTTTAGCTGTTCTTTCACTAAACCACTAGTAAAATACCCCTGTGAGTTTTTTTATGGATCACAACAAAGTGAATCCAGTCTTCATCGGGAGAGATTACATTTACATCCTGTCACATCCCATTAGGTTGTTTACAGCTGTACGCAACGTTCTCATCCCATCTGCCTGTATTGCGCCAACAGGAAATAATGTAAGGCAACCATTAACAAAATAATGTAAGGCAACCATTAACAAAAAAAAAATATTCCTTATAAATCAAAACCCCATCTAAACAACAATTGCAGCAGCCAATTCGCTTTTGCCAGGCTTAGCATCCTGATAAATCACAGGCTATGCCAGCAATGCCACACACATAAAAAGGAATAAAAAGGCAGACACAGTCATTCTCTGGGGCCAACACATTTAAACATTATGGAGAAAAGGAGAAAACCTCAAATATACAAACATTCTTGATTCCACAATCACACTGACACTATCTTCCAGAGTTCTTATGAAATTTAGAACTAGAGACTATATGGAAGGCAAAGTTTGGAGAAGTTGCATTTTTAGACTTTGTTGTTAATTGCTGTCAAATTAGCTTTGGCTTATGGTGAACCTATGAATGAGAGACCTCCACTTCCATAGTGCAGAAATAATGCAGTTTGAAACCACTTTAACTATCCTGGCTCCATCCTATGGAATCCTAGGATTTGTAGCTTGTTGTGGAACCAGAGCTCTCTGACAGAGAAGGTTAAATATCTCACAAAACTACAGACCCCAGAATTCCATAGCATTGAGCCATGTCAGTTAAAGTGGTGGCAAACTGCATTATTTCTGCACTGTGGCAGCAGCCCAAGACATCCTGTTATCAACAGCCCTGCTCTGGTCTTGCAAACGCAGGGCTGTGGCTTTTTCCTTGGATGAGTCTCTCCCTCTATAACGTGATCTTCCTCTTTTTCAAATGCCTTCAACTTTACCAAGCATTATTTTCTTTCCTAGTGAGTCATATCGTTTCATGATAACATCCAAAATATGAAAGCCTTCATTTTGTCTTCTAGTGACCTTTCAGTTTTGAATTGCTCCAGGACCCATTTATTTGTTTTTTGAGACTAGGATTAAGATGACCAATCATGCTGGCCAGGGAATTTGTGGAGCTGTGGTCCAAAAATTTAACTTTTCCAACCACTGGGTCAAAGGTGGTCAATACACACTCTACAGCCTTCATGTGGGACCCCACCCCCCGTTCCCGGGGGTCCCTTCACTTGGCTGAGCTGGTGTTGGTGCCACCTCCAGACCCTGCCTCTTTTCTGGCACACCTGAGGCAGGGCGGCTGTTCCGAAAGGACTGGCTCCCACCCCCTTGGCGAGAACAGTTGACCTTTGGATGCCCACCCCCACAACTGTCACAGGAGTGGTCAAACTGGCACTTGTACCGGGAGCACTTGCCCCCGTTGTACTCCCAGCACACCGGCTTCTTCCCCTCCTTTTTGTGATTGGCCTTGGGTGGATCGCTCTTCTCCCGCCGGCCCGGTCCAGTGGCCTGCAGCCAAGTAGCGTAGTCGTAGGGGATCTGGAAGCTTTCTTCCTGCACTCAATGTCATACATGATGCCATTGGCATCCCCCGCCTGAGACCTGACCTTGATCACCTGACGGAGATGGTTGATCAGGTGCCAGGCCCGCTCCGGAAAAACCAGAGCCACGACCCCCATGAAGACCGCATAGCCATGGAGCCAGTTGGCAAAAGTGCGTTCCCCAGTCTCTGAGCTGGTTTTCTCGTTCTCCTTCTTGTCACTCCTGTGAACCCTGGCTTCCTCACCCGGGGGTGGTGCCAGTGAGAAAACATCAACATAGTAGCTTTGCAGGATCTTGGAACACACTTTGTGATCCAGATGGCTCCCCGGAGGGTCCTCCTTGGATTTTGCTTCCCTCAGCTCCTCACCCTCAGCTACACCCCCCGAAGCCTTGCGCTCCTCTCCGGCCTTTTGCCTGGCCTTCCGGAGCTTAAGGGCCCACCCTGGCAGGCCTGGCATGAAGGAACCCTTTTCCCAATACCTGTATTTGTCCTCATCGGAAGACTCACCCGATGAAGATCCGGAACGAGACCTCCTGCACTTTTTCCACGGGCTATGCCTACCACCGGATCCACTGTGATGTCGTGATGCTGATCCCCGTGACTCGGAGCGACCAGAGTCCCTGGAACCACTTCAACCTCTGGACCGTGAGCGCTTTGACCTCCCGCTGCCACTGGATGACGTGCTGGGTTCCATGCTCAGGGCCACTGGTAGCATCCGCACCTCCTCTCTCACCATGGAAGAGGGTTCCCTACTCCTGTCCACCCTGTCTGCATGGCGGCAACTCCAATCAGGTTGGAGGCTATGCAACCTCTCTTAGCCACCTACCCCAAAAAAGAGGCGGCGGCTTATCTGGCCGCGGATTTTGAATTGGGTTTTCGCATACCTTTCCAGGGTCCTAGGGAGGTGTCCACCTCCGGCAACCTAAAATCAGCGGTACAGCTGCCGGAGGTATTAGCCCGGAAGATTGGGAAAGAGCTGGAGGCGGGTCGCATAGCCAGCCCATTTGAGCAACCTCCCATGCCCAATCTGTGGGTCTCACTGCTGGGGGTGGTTCCCAAGAAGGCGCCCGGGGAATTCCGTCTCATACACCACTTATCTTACCCAAAAGGAGCTTCTGTCAACGATGCCATTCCTCCGGAATTATGCACAGTCCGGTACGCGTCATTGGACCACACGATCCGGCTCTTGAAAAACTGTGGTCAGGGAGCCCTCATGGCCAAGTGTGATATCCAGTCAGCTTTCCAGCTGTTACCGGTGCATCCGGATGATCACTGCCTGTTGGGTTTCAAATTTCAAGATAAGTGGTATTATGACATGGCATGTGCATGTGTGTGTTGGCCATCAGCTCCCCTTTCCTTCTGGAAGAGTAGACATTCTGCCCCTCATACTTTATGACATAGGAGAGCACGCTGGCCTCATCCTTTACCATTAAGATTCCAAACCATTGCTGACAAATTTCGAAGGACTCTATTTTACTCACCTCCAACCTCAGGAAGTTGCCAATTACTAAATATGTGAAGTGCTTTGGCATTTGAAGGTGGAATAGAAATGACTATCATCTCTTCAACACATCCCTAGTTATGCGATCCAAAAACTAAGACCACCACTATAAAGAAGAAGCAAAAAAGCCACTGAAAGATGGGAAATCCGAAGTCTCAGTAGATCCCACAGGTTCCTACACTCCTTTGCAGTGAATGGTCTGGGGCAAACCATTGCAATGGTACTGTTGAAAAGCTACATCTGGTCTGCTAATGCCAGGATGAGAAACCACTGGGAGAAACATGCTATATACTCAGAGCTTTCCAAGCTGGATGAGCACTGTCATACAGCAAGATGCAATTATATGCTTTAGGTGGCACTGTTTGGGGGCTGGGTAGATCAGGGTTTGGAAGTAACACGCAACAAGTTAGCAACATTCTCTTACTGCTTTACTGTTTTCAGCAATCAGGGCAAGCCTTGGAACAGTTACTTTTCATACAACAACTCCCAGAATCCCTCAGTTTGGGGGATTGTGGGAACCGAAGCCTAAGATAGTAACTTTTTCCAGGTCGGATGAAGGACATAATAAGGCTGCCGGACTTACCCAGTGATTGATTTGCAGTCCCAGCAGGGGCCCCACACACTTCCTCCCATGTGGTGGGTTGAGATCTGCATGGGCACCGCCATGCTGGGTCCATCTTCTTCCCAGCTAGCTCCACAGGTGGCTGGGGGAAGGAGTAGCAACCAATCGGGGTGAAATTTGCTTCACCATGATTGGTTGGGTGGTGCTTGCTTCTGAGCCAATCAGAAGCGGCCTCCAGGTTTGAAACGGATTGGCTGGGAAGAGAGGGAATCCTCTGCTGCCAGCAGGCTTCACTCTGGTACAGCAGCTGGGTACTAATTCCCAGCGTCCTCAACCAGTTCAGTTGCTGATCAGGCATGCTTTGCCCACAGAGCAAAAGACTGTCAGTTAGCATATCATGTACATTCGTGTACCTCTGCACTGTCACATTGTACCTTTGCATGAGTAATTGCACATTTCCTTTCAGTCTAAGGGAACCTGGGTCATTTTGGTGGCATGAGCATCATGGTGCCCTGGAGGACTTAACAATATTTTCAAGCAATGTGTGGGGTTGACAATAGAAGATGTGGGGTACAGCCATGTTTAACATTTGAAGGGCTGTCATACAGAAGAAGGAGCAAGCTTGTCTTTTGCAGGCTCCAGAGACTAGGACTCGCAGCAATGGACTCAAACTACAAGAAAGTAGATTCCTGCTAATATCAGGAAGAACTTCCTAACAATAAGGTCTGTTCAGCAGTTTACTGCTTTGCCTCTTTGGAGGTTCTGGGAATGCCTTATTGTTCATTCCTCCTCAGCAGGGGGTTGGAATGAATTGCCTCTTTGTGGTTTCTTCCAATGCTATTATTCCAGGATGCCATCACACCAAACAATGTATTAGGGCAATGTGCCTCAGTGTGACATTTCAACTAACAGCTCATAGCTCATAATTTGGGTCAGCATAGGCATGGTTGGCTGCATGTACATGTAGTCAGTCTACTAAATAATAGGACTATCTCTCCCACATGTAGATGGTGCACTTCAGAGCATTGGCCCCCAGAGTCAGCAAACCCATGGATGACCTGAATGTTGGTGAGTTGGTATGCGAGTCCAAGCAGGAACTCATCGAATAGAGCACTGCAATATAAGTACATTTCCTTTGAGGAGAATCCCCTGTGCACCAGGGTGCAGCGTCCAAGTGTGACCAACTGGAAAAGGGGGCTTCTGACTGCCTGGAGGACTTGGTAGACCTTCCCTGACCCCCACCCCACCCTTCCAATAATTCATCAATTGGCTATATTTCATAAATTGGCTTATTTATTGACACTTCATAGGGTTAGCAGTAGACCCAGACTTCCCCAGAAATAGGGACTGAGCAAAGGTTTGCTCAAAACATAATGAAGAAGTCTTTCCAAATTCCCAAAAGACACACCCGGGTAGTAATTATGCTGACACCCACCCACCCCACTTGGACAATAAGATAGGGTGGAAATGTGCTAATTCTCCTGGATGCACCTTAAAGTGAGTCATGCAGTAATTCAATCAAATGGCCGGAAAACTTGTTACTCTATAAATTGGTTTTCCCATCTCCTCAACAACAGAAGCTTGACTGATGCCCATCAGTCTTAATGTTCCAGCCATTAGCAATTGTTGACATAGCCAGAGCTTCCATTGTCCAACTGCGGGAAACTCCATCTAACATTGTATTCCACTCATAATACCCCTTAAGGGCAAATATTGGGTATAAATATTGTCCCAAAACACAGTCAAAGTGTTAACAGCATTCACAGTTTCCTTCATCCTGTCACTCTGTTTGTCTGCTTTTGCGACCCTCGGAGCTCTGTCTGAGTATCTTCTGCTACACGAATCTCTGCTCTTTGGACAGGTATAGTATAGCCTATCATCCTGAACTCAATTCCTCTGTCCCAGTACTTCCTACTTTCTTCAATAGCCCTGTGTGATTGCTTGAAGCCTGAGTGTTGGTGTGAATGCTTCCAAGGTTATTTTTCAATAAAAACCATTATATTTTATTTCCTGGCTGTGAGTCTCATCCGTTAGTACCAGTAGGTCAAAAGGTCCCATAGTTACCTGGCCTCTCGCAGTCATATTGAGCTAATTAAAATTCCCCATATTGATATCTGGACACGAGTGGGTTCTTCACAGACCCCACGCAATTTGGATAACACTGCCCAGCTTATTCTGCCTGCCTGCTGCCTTCCTCCCTTCCTTCCCAGCAGAGTTTGGCAAGCTCCCACCCACCCCTCTCCATCCTTGCCAGTCCCAGGATGAGGAGGACTGAGGGCTTGCCCCTCACTGCCACTGCCCACCACTTTGCACAGCAGCCAGCCAGACAGCATTATCTGCTTTGGCCATGCCTGGCTCGCCGCTGTCTCTTCCGCTGCCTCCAGTTCATGTTGCCTAATGCTAGCGTGCCAATGCCTCTTCCCACCCCCGGTGGGAAGGAAACATCAGGGGGAGCACTGCTGTTGATGCCAGTGCCACCACCTCTGCTACTTCCCTTGGGAGAATTGACCAATTAGCCAGCCTTCCTTCCTTTTGCCACAAGACTGGCACAGATGAGAGGGCGGATCAGGCCTGAGCTGTCGCCACTGCTGTTCTCACATGTGAGAGTGTGGTATCCACCACTGAGAGAGGTGGCAGCTCCATGCAGCTGTGGCCCTGCACCACTCTTGGCTTTGGAAGGAGTGTCTGTATCATGAAATCTCAGGTTAGAAAACAGAAAGAAGAGTATAACCAATTTAAACAATTCCAGATTATAACATTTTATAAATATTTTAAAAGTATTAGACAGCTCAAACAAGTGAAACCAGCTTTTAAAAGGCTAAAAGGGTTTTTAAAAACCGTGTAAATGCTTAAAAGTGAATTAGGCCAAGGCTTTAATAAAAAGCCATGTTTTGACCTGACATTGAAAAGAAGCTAGTATTGATACAAGTGAGGCCTCCAAGGGAAAGGTATTCCCCAATTGGGGTGCCACACTGGGAAAGCCCTCTCCTGTGCCCTCCTCCACTGTATTGCCCCCACTTGTGGGACAAAGAGGAGGGTCCTTCTGGCAGATCTCAATTGTCAGGTAGGCATAAATAGGGAGAGGCACACTTTCAAGTATTACCTTTTAACAAAATTCACAAATTCTTTCATCTACAGGGAAGAAAGTATATGAGATTTGAAGTACAAGTTGCCCCCCATATCCATGGGGGATATGGTCCTGGACTTAACGTTTATAAGTGAAACCAGGGATAATAGCAAACCCTAGTAAAATAAAGGACTTCTGATACAAGCATAGCATAGTGTTGCATCGGAGGACCTAGCAATTCCTAAAGAGGACCACCTCTCCAGACATTTTCCAGCTTGACTCTATGGTATTATGTTTCTCTGTTTTTTCAGTTGTGGATAACTGAAACCATAGATATAGGTTCCGTAGATATGGGATGTGTGTGTGAGCTGTGTTCTAATGTGGGGGGGGGGGACTGACAGATTTAACCACCCCTGTTGCCAAGCATTCCCTTTCTTTAGAATTATTGCACAAAATCTGTTCTGAGGTACAATTTTTAGCATAGATTATTCTGAATCACACATGCTATGTCTAACAAACTGTTTCATTCTGTCCAGATCTTTTCCTAATTCACACAGTTCCATGTAGAATGTACGGTTCTGAGGTACATTTGTGTAGTTTGAATTTGTGCAGCTGTAAATTAACTGGTCATGTCCTAGTTCCAGAAGAAACAAAGTAAGGGGAATAAAAGTATTTCTGTTAGAATAATCTGTTAGGGATAATTCTTCTATGTTGGATACGGAGACATTTTGCTTTTTCACTACATTAATTGTATTGTTTAGGTTTATTTATAGCTTTTTCTTTCACCAACGTTGAGGCTACATTAATCTTGTTTGAATTACTTAAACACAGGTGGAAATTTTGTTTTCCAGAATGAGAAATTAGGAGGTATGAAAAAATATATTTTATTTGGAGGGGGTTAAGTATTGTTACCACCCCCTCACATAAACGCACAATTTTGTGCTTCATTAAAAAAAAATCTCTGTCACTCACCCCAAGTGGGTTCTGTTCAGTCACTTTACTCCCACTTTGTTCACGAATCCCAACAGATGAAACACTGTGGGGAACATTTATACAGTTTCCATAAAAGATAAAATAAAATAAAGAGATACAACACGAAGAACTTCACAAATCAGCTCTTATAAGGAACCTGATCTTGTCATAATCTCACAGCCACAGTCCTACCAACAAACTTAGGACAGACAAAAAGGAGCCTTTTTTTTTCCAGTCTGGGAGTAGGGGATGATCCCTCCAAACGTTGAACTAACACTACACTCCCATAATGGCTCATCATTTGCTATGCTGGCTAGGGCTGATGGGAGTTCCAGTCCAACAACACCTGGGCTAGGCTGAGGACAGGCAGAATAGAGCACTGCCAAATGAACTAACTCTGTATTCCATTTCTCACAATACTGATAGGCAAATATAAGAATTTCACATCAACCTTTTATAAAGGATGAAGAAAAGAAAGATAAGGATGGGTATCATCAGTACAGTGACAACATATGCTCAACAGAGATTTCCAAGCAATGTTGGCCAGCACTTTTATGCAGATGTTAACCCCATTGTGCAGCTACAGTCTTCCAGTATAGCATTCATGAACCTACTCTCCAGAACTGAATGGGATCATAATACATTCCTTCCTCTGAGTCCCTGCTCAGTTTACATAAATTGGCCCAAAATGACATCAAGATTACTGGGTTTATTTAATTTTTCTCCTGCCATTCTCCTGGCACAGGACCCAATGGCTTTCAACAAAGTAAAACAAAGTACAGCTAACATCTTAATTTTTAAAAAAAACAATTCTATTAAAAGTACAAAACTGAAACCATTTAAAACACATTTGATACATAAATTTTAAAAAAATAAAAGCACATGACACCACATTAAAATATCCTTCTGTTACCTGAGTTAAAAGTCAAATGTCTGCCTAAGTAAAAAAAGCCTTTGTCTGCTGGTTGAAAGAGAGCAGAAAGGGAACAAAGCAAGCCTCCTGTGGGAGGGTGTTCCACAGCCTCGGAACAGCCCCCAAGAAGGCTCTGTTCCATGTCCAAAGGTGTTTGTGATGGTATTTGTTTAAAAAAAAAACACTGCAAAGCTTAGGAAAATGAACAGTTGGTTGCCTTTTATTGTCATCTCAAAAATATGAAGAATTTTAATGTATTCACAATTTAATCTTGCATATACCATTCCACAGCAGGCTTCTAGCTATTAATCAATTTCCCTTGCCATTCCCTGGAATGATGTCATTGGTCTCTTCTTTGCATGTTCCTGCACAAGCATAAAAAGCAAGGATGAAAGTTGTTCAAAGGTTGCATTCCCTGCTTCTTTCTAATACATTACACACTAGCTCCTACCCTAACTGTGCCAGAAATCATTGTATTTTACTTTATGAAGCCCGAAAGAAAAACTGTTTGTGTATTTGGTTCCCTTTTCTCTCTGGATAATTCTTAAGTTAGCTGGAAAAGAAAATGTGGACTCAACAAGGCCAGCCTAAGATATTTTGCTGCCAGAAGCAAAGAAGAAAATGAAGCCTCTCTCCATTCCAAGTACAGAGCCCAATTGGAATGCAGTTGAATATTAATTCAACAGTGATGATGAGACATCATCCTCCACTGTGTTTAAGAGCAGCACACTAGGATGGGAGCACAGGATCTGTGCTCATGAGAACAGAGGTGAGGCAGTCTCATCTCTGTTCCCTGTCTTGCAGCCCCCACTTTTCAATAACATATAATTGGCAATATTTAATAATTTGGCTGGCTATGGCTCACCACGTGGTTGGCAAATAAACAAGAGACTCCCCAGATACCAAGGCTTGAATCATGCACAACCCAGGGAGGGGCCTTCTAAATTCCTTAAACAAGTCACACCTAGGTCAGCGTTCTTTCTGAGAACACATAGAGGTGAGTCATCCACTAATCCCATCAAGGATAGCCAAGCATTCAGTGATTGCAAAACAGGTTTTTCCTCTTTTTTCTAGACCACAATGGAAGGTTGCCTGTACCCATTAAATCCCAAATGGCTAGCCCATCAACAAACATTAACATATCCAGAGAATCCTTTGTTCAGTCCAGGGAATCACCGAGAGACATTGTATTCCACTCTAAACCCCATCCGTTCAAGGGACATATCAAATATCACACTAAAACACCACCAAAGTGTGTGTTCCCTGTCTCTATCCACTCTACTCTCTGCTCTGTAACCCTCAGAATGCAACTCTGAGTATCCTCTGCTGCACTAATCTCTTCTCCTCTGATTGGTATAGTATAACCCACAATCCCCTCACTCTATTATAATAATAATAAATAATAATAAAATTTATTTATATCCCGCCCCTCTGCGAGCAATCGGGGTGGCTTACAACAATAAAATAATACAAGAAATTAGGATTAAAAAATCTCATGAATATTTACTGAAACAAAAGAATCTTGGAATGGAATTTATGTCCTTGGGTGAGAAAAAGAAAAAAGGGGTGGTTCTATATATAAAACCAGATTTGAAGCCAAAATTAATTCTATCAGATGCAAAGGGAAGATACATATTTGTTGAAATTAATATGGAAAAAATAAAGATGTTGGTGGTGGGCATTTATGCGCCTATAGAAAAGAAGGGGCCCTTTTTTAAAGAACTGAGGGCGAAACTAGCACAAACAAGATATAGGAACTACTGTGTAATGGGTGATATGAATGGAGTTGTAGAGCCTGGTATAGATAGATATGCAGTAAGGAAGAAAATAAGTAAAAATCAAGGTAAATTAGCGAAAGAATTCTTTGAGATGATTGAAGAATTTCAATTGATAGACACTTGGAGATACAAAGAAGGATTAAGGAAGGAATTTACCTTTTACTCAGATTCTCACAACTCATTTTCTAGGATAGACATGGTATGGATTAGCAATACTATGGCTACTCTTATTAAAAAGGTGAAAATATTACCAAAACCGATGTCAGATCATAACCCTGTGGTATTGGTACTGAAATGTGGTCATAACACAAATAGATGGAGATTAAAAGATACACTGTTATATAAAGAAGAAGTAGTTAAATCAGTGAAAGAGAACCTGAAGGAATATTTCAAATTGAATATGGATAATGGAGTAGAAAATCACACGGTCTGGGACGCTGGGAAGGCAGTAGTGAGGGGTATATTTATACAATGTAATAATATATTAAATAAGAAAAGACATGAAGCGAGGAAAAAATTGCTAGAAGAAATTAAGCAGAAAGAATTAGAATTGGTTAAATTCCCAACAAACAAAAAAAATAAAAATCAGATTAAAATACTACAGGAACAACTAACAATGTTATTCGCGGATGAGATGAAAAAGAAATTAGATTATATAAAGCAGAAGGAATTCGAATTTGGAAATAAACCCAGCCGATGGCTTGCGTATAAGCTAAAAAAGGAAAAATCAAAAAGGATTATAACAAAACTAAAAGTTGGAAATAGAGAAGTAACAAACGATGAGGAAATTCAGAAACTGTTTTATAACTATTTTAAAATGATTTATCAAGACCAGGAAATTAGCAGTATAAAGATGGAAGAATATATTAAGAAAAGTCAACTTACTAAACTTTCAGAGGTGCAACGAAAATAATTAAATAAGAGGATCACAATAGAGGAAATCATAGAAACTATCACAAAAATGAAACTGGGCAAGACTCCGGGCCCAGATGGGCTACCGGCGGAATATTATAAAAAGTTTTATACCGAATTGGTAGTACCTTTGTCCAGTGTCTTAAATGATATTTTAAAAGGTAATCAAATTCCCAAGAGTTGGGGGGAAGCCAGTATAACTTTACTACCAAAAGAAGGTCGCGATGAGCAACAACTGAAAAATTATAGGCCTATATCCCTATTAAACGAAGATTATAAAATATTTGCGGCGATGTTAGCAAATAGATTAAAGACAGTTTTAAATGACTATATTCATAGGGATCAAAATGGGTTTCTACCTAAACGTCAAATTAGGGACAATATGAGGGTAATAATTAATGTAATTGAATATCTACACTACCATAACCAAATTGAAGGAGCATTAATATTCCTAGACATGGAAAAGGCGTTTGATAATTTAAAGTGGCCTTTTTTGACAACTGTGATAGATCAGATGGAATGTGGGGAAAATTTCGGTAAATGGGTCCAGGCGATATATAGGAAACAAGAGGCCAAATTAATAATAAATGGAAAATATACAGATACATTTAAGATAGAGAAAGGAACCAGGCAAGGCTGCCCCCTCTCCCCCTTATTGTTTATTACGGCATTAGAAGTACTGAATAATAGGATAAGGAGAGAAAAAGAAATTAAAGGAATAAAAGTAGGGGGGGAGGAATATAAACTACAGGCATTTGCCGATGACCTGGTAATTATATTGGAAGACCCACTAAAGGGAATAAAAAGTCTACTTGGAATAATATTTGAATTTGGTAATTACGCTGGCTTCAATATTAACTCAGAAAAAACAAAAATGTTAACTAAAAATATAGATAAAAGAGGAAAAGAAAATCTGTACAAGATAACCAATTTTGAAATAGCGAAAAAAGTGAAATAGTTAGGAGTGAATTTGACAACTAACAGCCAACAGCTATTTGAAAATAACTACGCTAAATTATGGGAAGAAATTAAAAGAGATTTAAATAGGTGGAAGGATTTAAACTTATCTTTGATGGGAAGAATTTCAACTATTAAAATGAATGTCCTACCGAAAGTAATGTTCCTGTTTCAAGTGATTCCAATTATCTATACAAATAACGTGTTTAAGAAATGGCAGAAGGACATAAATAATTTTTTATGGGCAGGAAGGAAGCCAAGGATTAAATGGAAGTTGTTAACAGACTCAAAGGAAAGAGGAGGCCTTGGTTTACCGAACCTGCAATTATACTTTGAAGCGGTTTGTCTATCTTGGCTGAGACCATGGATTTCACTAGAGAATAAAAGAATATTAGCATTAGAAGGGCATAACATCGTGATGGGCTGGCATGGTTATTTATGGTATGACAGGATCAAAATTAATAAGATATTTAAAAATCACGCGATTAGGAAACCCCTCTTCAGAATTTGGATGAAATATAAAGATAGGTTATGTCCCAATATACCGGGGTGGGTCTCAACGCAAGAGGCTTTTGAGAGGAGAGAACTAAGAAGCCAGAATTGGTTGAGATACAGAGATTTAATGGTGAAAAAATTAGGGAGTTGGGAAATTAAGGAATGGGAAGATTTGAAAAAAGAAGGGGAAAAAATTCAATGGCTGAATTATTATTCGATAAGGGCTAAAATGAAGGAAGAACTAGGGAAAAAACAATTTGAGGAAAAAATGGCTGGATTTGAAAAAATATTAAATTTTGAAGGAGGACATATAATAAGTTCCCTATACAAAATATTACTAAGAATAGATACAGAAGAAGAACAGGTGAAGCATTGTATGGTGAGATGGGCACAGGACTTTGGAGCTAGCATCCCCCTATCACATTGGGAAGACGTTTGGAAGAGAGGCCAAAAATTTACCTGCTGTTATAATCTTAAAGAAAACTTCTTCAAGATGATGTACAGATGGTACTTAACCCCACATAGTTTGTCTAAAATGAATATGAATTTTTCTGATAGCTGTTGGAAATGTGAATCTCAGAAAGGATCTCTCTACCACATGTGGTGGAAGTGCGATAAGGCTAGGAAATACTGGTTTAAAATTAATAAAGAAATTGAGGATACATTGGGCTTCGAAATAGGATTAAGATCAGAACTGTATTTACTAAATATGATAAAGCTAGAAAATAAAAAGGAGAAAGAACACAGGGACTTATTAATGTACTTAATTACGGCTGCAAGAATTAATTTTGCAAAAAGATGGAAAGTTAAAGAAATTCCTACAATGTCAGATTGGCGAGTTAAAGTAATGGAGTTGGCCAATATAGATAAATTAACAAATCTAGTAAGAGGGAACCCAAAAGAAAAATATCTTAGAAAATGGAAACCATTTATAGAATTTATAAAATATAAGGAAGGGGAGATTAACATAATTGGATTTGATTAATAAGCGAGTGGGCACGGAGGAAGAAGTTAGAACAATTAGTTAACATCCATAATAGGAAGAAAGCGTTAAGGATGGTTAAGATTGTTTTAGAGATTAGTCATGGAAAGCTAGTAACAGAATTGTCATCTCTATTAATAAGGCCTTGAGACTAAATAGGATAAAAACTAGATACAGTCGTCCCTTCACATTCGCGGGGGTTACGTTCCACGGACCCCCGCGAATGTGAAAAAACCGCGAATACTGTTTGCCCCCCCCTTCCCTGCTATAGCGACCATGGGGCCTCCGGAGGCCCCATAGTCGCTTTCCCCCGCCTCCCCAGGGCCTTCGCGGGGCCTCCGGAGGCCCCGCGGAGGCCTTCCCTGCCCTCCCCACTCCCCCCCAGGGCCTTAGTGGGGCCTCCGGAGACCATCCGGAGGCCCCGCGGAGGCCTTCCTTGCCCTCCCCACTCCCCCCAAAGGGCCTTCGCAGGGCCTCCGGAGGCCCCGCGGAGGCCCTCCCGGCCCTCCCCACTCCCCCACAGGGCCTTCGCGGGGCCTCCGGAGGGTCTCTGGAGGCCCCGCGGAGGCCTTCCCAGCCCTCCCCACTCCCCCACAGGGCCTCCGGAGACCCTCCGGAGGCCCCGCGGAGGCCTTCCCTGCCCTCCCCACTCCCCCCACAGGGCCTTCGCGGGGCCTCCGGAGGCCCTCCGGAGGCCCCGCGGAGGCCTTCCCTGCCCTCCCCACTCCCCCCCAGGGCCTTAGCGGGGCCTCCGGAGACCCTCCGGAGGCCCCGCAGAGGCCTTCCCAGCCCTCCCCACTTTCCCACAGGGCCTTTGCGGGGCCTCCGGAGGGTCTCCGGAGGCCCCGCGGAGGCCTTCCCTGCCCTCCCCACTCCCCCACAGGGCCTTCGCGGGGCCTCCGGAGGCCCCGCGGAGGCCTTCCTTGCCCTCCCCACTCCCCCACAGGGCCTTCGCGGGGCCTCCGGAGACCCTCCGGAGGCCCCGCAGAGGCCTTCCCAGCCCTCCCCACTTTCCCACAGGGCCTTTGCGGGGCCTCCGGAGGGTCTCCGGAGGCCCCGCGGAGGCCTTCCCTGGCCTCCCCACTCCCCCCACAGGGCCTTCGCGGGGCCTCCGGAGGCCCCGCGGAGGCCTTCCCTGGCCTCCCCACTCCCCCCACAGGGCCTTCGCGGGGCCTCCGGAGGCCCCGCGGAGGCCTTCCTTGCCCTCCCCACTCCCCCACAGGGCCTTCGCGGGGCCTCCGGAGACCCTCCGGAGGCCCCGCAGAGGCCTTCCCAGCCCTCCCCACTTTCCCACAGGGCCTTTGCGGGGCCTCCGGAGGGTCTCCGGAGGCCCCGCGGAGGCCTTCCCTGCCCTCCCCACTCCCCCCAAAGGGCCTTCGCAGGGCCTCCGGAGGCCCCGCGGAGGCCCTCCCGGCCCTCCCCACTCCCCCACAGGGCCTTCGCGGGGCCTCCGGAGGGTCTCTGGAGGCCCCGCGGAGGCCTTCCCTGCCCTCCCAACTCCCCCCACAGGGCCTTCGCGGGGCCTCCGGAGGCCCTCCGGAGGCCCCGCGGAGGCCTTCCCTGCCCTCCCCACTCCCCCCCAGGGCCTTAGCGGGGCCTCCAGAGACCCTCCGGAGGCCCCGCAGAGGCCTTCCCAGCCCTCCCCACTTTCCCACAGGGCCTTTGCGGGGCCTCCGGAGGGTCTCCGGAGGCCCCGCGGAGGCCTTCCCTGCCCTCCCCACTCCCCCACAGGGCCTTCGCGGGGCCTCCGGAGGCCCCGCGGAGGCCTTCCTTGCCCTCCCCACTCCCCCACAGGGCCTTCGCGGGGCCTCCGGAGACCCTCCGGAGGCCCCGCAGAGGCCTTCCCAGCCCTCCCCACTTTCCCACAGGGCCTTTGCGGGGCCTCCGGAGGATCTCCGGAGGCCCCGCGGAGGCCTTCCCTGCCCTCCCCACTCCCCCCACAGGGCCTTCGCGGGGCCTCCGGAGGCCCCGCGGAGGCCTTCCTTGCCCTCCCCACTCCCCCACAGGGCCTTCGCGGGGCCTCCGGAGACCCTCCGGAGGCCCCGCAGAGGCCTTCCCAGCCCTCCCCACTTTCCCACAGGGCCTTTGCGGGGCCTCCGGAGGGTCTCCGGAGGCCCCGCGGAGGCCTTCCCTGCCCTCCCCACTCCCCCCCAGGGCCTTAGCGGGGCCTCCGGAGACCCTCCGGAGGCCCCGCAGAGGCCTTCCCAGCCCTCCCCACTTTCCCACAGGGCCTTTGCGGGGCCTCCGGAGGGTCTCCGGAGGCCCCGCGGAGGCCTTCCCTGCCCTCCCCACTCCCCCCACAGGGCCTTCGCGGGGCCTCCGGAGACCCTCCGGAGGCCCCGCAAAGGCCCTGTGGGAAAGTGGGGAGGGCTGGGAAGGCCTCTGCGGGGCCTCCGGAGGGTCTCCGGAGGCCCCGCTAAGGCCCTGGGGGGGAGTGGGGAGGGCAGGGAAGGCCTCCGCGGGGCCTCCGGAGACCCTCCGGAGGCCCCGCAAAGGCCCTGTGGGAAAGTGGGGAGGGCTGGGAAGGCCTCTGCGGGGCCTCCGGAGGGTCTCCGGAGGCCCCGCGAAGGCCCTGTGGGGGGAGTGGGGAGGGCAGGGAAGGCCTCCGCGGGGCCCCCGGAGACCCTCCGGAGGCCCCGCGGAGGCCTTCCCTGCCCTCCCCACTCCCCCCGCAGGGCCTTCGCGGGGCCTCCGGAGGGTCTCCGGAGGCCCCGCGGAGGCCTTCCCTGGCCTCCCCACTCCCCCCCAGGGCCTTAGCGGGGCCTCCGGAGACCCTCCGGAGGCCCCGCGGAGGCCTTCCTTGCCCTCCCCACTCCCCCCAAAGGGCCTTCGCAGGGCCTCCGGAGGCCCCGCGGAGGCCCTCCCGGCCCTCCCCACTCCCCCACGGAGGCCTTACCTGCCCTCCCCACTCCCCCACGGAGGCCTTCCCTGCCCTCCCCACTCCCCCCACAGGGCCTTCGCGGGGCCTCCGGAGGCCCTCCGGAGGCCCCGCAGAGGCCTTCCCAGCTCTCCCCACTTTCCCACAGGGCCTTTGCGGGGCCTCCGGAGGGTCTCCGGAGGCCCCGCGGAGGCCTTCCCTGCCCTCCCCACTCCCCCCACAGGGCCTTCGCGGGGCTTCCGGAGGCCCCGCGGAGGCCTTCCCTGCCCTCCCCACTCCCCCCCAGGGCCTTAGCGGGGCCTCCGGAGACCCTCCGGAGGCCCCGCAGAGGCCTTCCCAGCCCTCCCCACTTTCCCACAGGGCCTTTGCGGGGTCTCCGGAGGGTCTCCGGAGGCCCCGCGGAGGCCTTCCCTGCCCTCCCCACTCCCCCCACAGGGCCTTCGCGGGGCCTCCGGAGACCCTCCGGAGGCCCCGCGGAGGCCTTCCCTGCCCTCCCCACTCCCCCCCAGGGCCTTAGCGGGGCCTCCGGAGACCCTCCGGAGGCCCCGCAGAGGCCTTCCCAGCCCTCCCCACTTTCCCACAGGGCCTTTGCGGGGCCTCCGGAGGGTCTCCGGAGGCCCCGCAGAGGCCTTCCCTGCCCTCCCCACTCCCCCCACAGGGCCTTCGCGGGGCCTCCGGAGGGTCTCCGGAGGCCCCGCGGAGGCCTTCCCTGCCCTCCCCACTCCCCCCACAGGGCCTTCGCGGGGCCTTCGGAGGGTCTCCGGAGGCCCCACGGAGGCCTTCCCTGCCCTCCCCACTCCCCCCGCAGGGCCTTCGCGGGGCCTCCGGAGGGTCTCCGGAGGCCCCGCGGAGGCCTTCCCTGGCCTCCCCACTCCCCCCCAGGGCCTTAGCGGGGCCTCCGGAGACCCTCCGGAGGCCCCGCAGAGGCCTTCCCAGCCCTCCCCACTTTCCCACAGGGCCTTTGCGGGGCCTCCGGAGGGTCTCCGGAGGCCCCGCGGAGGCCTTCCCTGCCCTCCCCACTCCCCCACAGGGCCTTCGCGGGGCCTCCGGAGACCATCCGGAGGCCCCGCGGAGGCCTTCCTTGCCCTCCCCACTCCCCCACAGGGCCTTCGCGGGGCCTCCGGAGGGTCTCCAGAGGCCCCGCGGAGGCTTTCCCAGCCCTCCCAGGGCTTTCACGGGGCCTCTGGAGGCCCCGTGTCGCGGTTTTGGGGGGGCCCTGGGGGGCCCTCCCAAAACCGCGAATACTCGAAACCGCGAATGTCAAATTCGCGAATGTGGAGGGACAACTGTACTTAGTAATAATTATCATGGATGTTATTATTAAGGTGAGTAAAGAAAGGAGAGTCAGAAGGTAGGATACTATATATGTTTACTTTGATATATTATGTTAGGTTACGTTGGAAGTGAGGAGTAATAATAAATTTGAGTATAGTCATATAGGATCTGACATTAGTAAGCGGGAAGTCATTTTAATTTTGTGTTATTAGAGAAATGTCTGGGGGAGGAGGGCACAGGTAGGGGGGAGGGAATTTGATTGTAGATGGCTTTGTATATGTTGGTGTTGTATGTCTGTATAGGTATGTATATGTCTGTCTATGTTGTAAGTTTAATGTTTATATAAGAATAAAAATTTTAAACAAAATAAAATAATACACAGTATAAAATAGCTCAAAATCCCTTCCCCCCCTTAAAACATTATTAAATTAATACAAATTAAAATCAATATATAATACAGTTTATTAAAAACCCTTTCGAGCAAGCAGCATCAGTTTGGAGGTCCAGAAGCAACCTCCAGAGGGGGTTCCTGAGGCCGGGGTTAGCTATTCCGGAAAAGCCTGCCTGAAGAGAACCGTCTTGACAGCCTTTTTAAAGCTGTCTAATGATGTCATTACGCGGATCTCATCTGGCAGACCATTCCACAATTTGGGGGCGACAGCCGAGAAAGCCCTCTGGGAGGTGGTCGCCAGCCTAGGTCTTTGTGGCTGCAACAAATTCCTCCCAGAGGACCGGAGAGCGCAGGGAGGATTATAAGGGAGAAGGCGGTCCCTGAGATAGCTTGGGCCCAAGCCATTTAGGGCTTTAAAGGTGATAACCAACACCTTGTACTGGGCCCGGAAGCTGATAGGCAGCCAGTGGAGGGACCTCAGAACCAGAGTAATGTGGTCCCTCCTAGATGTTCCAGAAACTAGCCTGGCTGCCATATTTTGTACCAGCTGTAATTTCCGAACTAAGCACAAGGGTAGCCCCATGTAGAGTGCATTACAGAAATCAAGATGTGAGGTTACCAGCGCGTGCACAACAGTCTCAAGATCCCTTACTTCCAGAAAAGGGCACAGCTGGCATATCATCCGAAGCTGATAGCAAGCACTCCTGACTGTCGCATTTACCTGATTTGTCATCAGGAGTGACGAGTCAAGGAGCACCCCTAGACTGCGAACACAGTCACTGGAGGAGAGTGTGACCCCATCCAGGACTGGAGATTGCAACCCGATTCTTGGTTTCGGGGCCGCTACCGTGAGCACCTCCGTCTTGTCTGGATTCAGTCTCAATCTGTTTTTCCTCATCCAGCCCATTACTGCCCATTATTCAGCTATCCAAATACTTCCTGCTTTCTTCAATAGCCTTGTGTGATTGCTTGAAGCTTGAGTGTTTGCATGAATGCTGTTAAGATTAAATTCCAATAAAGATCATTTAACTGTATGTTCTGGCTTGAGTCTGTTCAGTGATTACTGCACAAGTCATAAGATCCCCGCAGTTACTCAACCTCTCCCATGCCAATTTGAGTTAAGTAAATTCCCCAAACTAAGATTTGGACACTTGTGGAATTTCCACGAACCTCAGCAATTTGGGTAACAAGTCAACTGATCTTGCCACTCTTCTCTGCCCTCCTGCTGCCCCTTGGTGTCTGAAAAGCCCTAGTGCTTCAGGAAGATTTAGTAAGTCTAGAGAATCCCACAAGGCAGCCTTCCTGACTCTGGACCATCCATTGGAGGGATATCCCATGTTTGAATGCTTCCCCATATTGGTTTGTTTTACAAACTGTTTATTTACAGAGACAGAGTAGAGTGGAGAGAAAATCAGTTAAGATAGAATGGAAATGTGAAAGGGTCCCAGAACTCTTCTCCCTCTCATACCACCTTAGGTGACACTCTTCTGCCCCGTGACCTTCTGAGGGCTGCAGAGACTGCCAAAAATGCCCAAAACACACACCCCCATTGCACTTCCATTGTGAAAAACAGATTATTTATAAAATGTTAAAGAATGTAGTTGGGCTGTAACCTTTATAAAGAGCAATTTCCACTCCCAGAGGATGACAGACGGGACAGTTTACCTTTCTGTTAGCCAGAAGGAAAGACAGTTCAGAGAGAGTCCAAGGGCCACAAATTCATTCTTGGGGGTCTACATGCTGCCCCCATGCTAAACTTTGCCAGTTTTAAACCAGTGCAATTGCAGGAAAAATGCACTAAGGACTCTATCACACTAGCCTGCTGTTCCACTGCAATTGAGCTAGTTTAATTACAGAAGTTTTTACATCAATCTTTATCACACTTTCTCTGCATTAGCACTTTAGCACTGCTTTGGTGATCCATGGTTGTGCAGTCTGTTTTCTGTACCACCACCACAGCACCACCTCCTGACCCACGTAAGCCCTACCTTGCCTGTGCGTGCCTTTCAATTTTTTAATTTTTCTTTGCCATAATTTCATAATTATGGCACTAAAACCTGCCAAGAAGGAATGAGAGTCCTTCCTCTCAGGGAGAAGTTTCCCCAGTGAAGAAGGGCTATCATGCTTCATTTCGGGAGGCAGAAGCCAGGTGCACCCCTCTACACAGGCCAAAGAACAAATAAAAGTCCTTCCCCAGAGGGAAAAGTCTCCCTGGTGGGGAAGGACAGTCATGCCTTCATTGGCGGGGGAGGAGAATCATAGAATCATAGAGTTGAAAAAGACCACAAGGACCATCTAGCCCAACCCCCTGCCATGCAGGCATACACAATCAAAGCACTCCTAATAGATGGCCATTCAGCCTCTGTTTAAAAACCTTCAAAGAAGGAGACTCCACCACACTCCAAAGCAGTGCATTCCACTGCCAAACAGCTCTTACAGAAGCCAGGAGTGACCCTCTGCACCTACCAAAGAACAAATGAGAATCCTTCCTCCCTGGGAAGGCTTCTATAAAATAAAAAACAATTAAAAATTAGGGAAAAGGGGGAAAGAATAGCAAGGGGAGAAGAGCAGAATCACTCCCACTCACATCACATAACTGCCTGACAGGTGAAACTGCACCAAGAGGAACTTTTCGCACATAAATCCATTGTGGGAAAGAGGCATTGATGTCAATGAAAAGGAGTGCTCTAGGAATGACTGGGATACTAAGCACCTACAGGACAGACATGGCATTGTGCAATAAGTAATGGCCAAAGATACCATTATCCCATGGAAATAGCATTTTACCAGCCTTGTATGATAATAATAAAGTCCTTCAGCTAGATCAAGTGTGACAATATATATTCCTATCCTTCTGGCTCAGTAGACAGGCAATCCTGAAGTCCCTCAAATGCTGCTATAGAACATTGGTTCTCAACCATATGTCCTACAGATAGATTCGACATCAGTTCCTGGAACTCCCAGCCGATGTGAGCAATAGTTAGATATTCTAGGAGCAGAAGTCTTAGACATTTAGAGGGCCTAAAGGTTGAAAATCACTGCTACTGAGCAGGTGAGGGGTGACTCCTAGTGAAAAGTTCACATATAAAAAGTATCACTTTGCAAGTTATAAAACAATTGTGTTGATCAAGGACAGCATCAAAGTTTCACAAAGTGGATAGCTAAAGCCAAATAAGGAAGAGGGTTGTGTTTAGATTTCCCTTCCAGCAATAGCAGAATCATGAAGGTCCCAAGTGCAAAGATAGATGCAAGGAGAGAGATAGGGGCTTGAGTACCAGCTGAGTGCCACATATGGTTAGTGAATCATTGATGAGACCAAAGCACCCAGTGCTCTTCATAGCCCAAATCCACCAGATGGATATTGTGATCAAAAGGGAAAATGCAGGAGGACCATGCTTTGATTTATAAGGCACTCAGTGTCCAGTCCTGACCCATGGTGCATCGTGGCCTGGGTGCTGCTGCCAATCCAACCTGCATTGACCTTTATTAAAATGTTCCATTATTTCTTTTACAGCAAGCTGTAGTACCCTCCTTCCTCTGTCTGAAAGCTCTGTGTATGGCTATTGATTCTTTCCTTGGCACAAATCAGCCCATTAAGTGCAGAGAGACTGGGACAAGTCCTCCATTTGACCTTGCCATGTCTTTTCAGTAATTAAGATAATGGCCTCATGCCATAATCACTTTCCTATTGATTCAGATCAGGGAGACAGCACCTTTAAATCCAGGAGGAGCACCTTCTTATTTCTTCAAACTATAATTTGAAGTTTGGAGAAATAATACTGCTATTATAGTAGTATGAGGGCTGAAATGCAGAATATATTAAACATATTTACTTACAAATAAAGCAGACACAATCCCTTTCTTCCTGACTGGGACCACCATGCATGGGTAAGGGAAATTTAAATCTACCTACCTACCTACCACAGCAATTTTCCCCCCAAAATTCCCTTCCCTGCAGTCAGGAGTTTTAAGGGTAGGGGAAGCCTTCATTGATGTTTATGTATGTTGCTTTTTTTAAGTCCTTGGAGAATTCTGAGAGAAAACCAGTTGAGGAGGAAAGTTTAAATCTCCCTGACCAATGCGTAACGTCCTGGTTTGGGGTGAGGATACAAACACGTCTTTATGAATTAAAAGGAGATCCTGAATTGCATGCTACATACTTAATGTACTATGGAGTTTAGGCCTTAGTCAAATCTTGCTGAAAGGCACTAGCTTCTATACCAGAAGTTGCGATTGATGGCTTCTATGTCATTGGAGTGGTGAATCCGTACTAGGTTTTACTACATTTTCAGATAACACTGTTATAGTGTTACTATTCCACTATATTTGCTATGGCTGCCTCCTGTTGAATCCTGGGATTTGCAGTTTAGGGAGGGGCATTTGCAACTCTCAGCCAGAGAGCTCTTAGGCCTCACTAAACTACAAATCCCAGAATTCCACAGCAGGAAGCCAGAGCAGTTAAAGTGGAATAGTAACACTATAACAGTGTAGTCTGAAAATCTCCTGAATTTCAATGAAACTATCCATAGTGCTGAGCCTGTTTGGGAAATGGGGTTCAGCACCTTGGAGACTTGGACAAAAACTGGATTCACTACCCCACTGACACGGAGGCCACAAGCCACCACTCCACACCAGCATTGTAACAAAATTGTTGTTGTTAACTGCCTTTGAGTCAACTTCGACTCATGATAACCCCATGAATTAGACTTCTCCAAGACCCCATGTCTTCTACCACCCTGCTCAGGTCTTGCAGGTTCAGGCCCGTGGCCTCTCTAATTGACTCTATCTGGTGTATGGTCTTCATTTTTTTTTCCTTCCACCTTTCCTAGCATTTTTTATTTTTCCAGTGAGCCATGTCTTCTCATGATGTGACCAAAATACGACAGCCTCAGTTTAGTCATCTTGGCTTCTAGTGGCTGGTCTGTTCTAAGGCCTATTTTTTTGTCCTTTCAGCCATTCCCTAATCTCAGGACTCTTCTCCAACACCACATTTCTAATGAGTTGATTCTCTTTCTATCAGCTTTCTTCACTATACAGCTCTCACATCCATACATAGTAATGGGAAAGACAATGGCTTAAACTATACTGAATTTAGTGCTCAGTGTTATAATTTTGCATTTTATTATCTTGTCTAGTTCTTTCATAGCTGCCCTACCCAGTACTAGACTTTTTCTGATTTTATGGCTGCAATCTCCTCTCTAGTCTATGATTGATCGAGGAAATGGGAAGTCTTTTGCTATTTCAATTTCCTCATTGTCTATTTTGAATTTATGTAAATCCTCTGTGGTTATTATATTTGTTTTCTTAATGTTCAACATTAAACCTGCTTTTGCACTTTCGTTGACTTTCTTTAGTAGTTGTTCCAAGTCTGTGCTATTTTCAGATAGTATTGTGGTGTTGTCTACATATCTTTCAACTGAGCTAAGACTTAAAAAGGACATGTACAAGAAATGGAAAAAGGGTAAAATCACCAAAGAAGAATTCAAACAAATAGCCAGCTCATGTAGGGGGGAAGTCAGAAAGCTAAAGCACAGGTGGAGCTCAGGCTTGCTAGAGAGGTTAAAAACAATAAAAAGGTCCTTTTTTGTTATGTCCATAGCAAAAGTAAGAACAAGGAAATGGTAGGGCCACTGCATGGAGAAGATGGCAAAATGCTAACAGGGACAAAGAAAAGGCAGAGCTATCCAACACCTTCTTTGCCTCGATCTTCTTCCAAAAGGAGAACAGTGCTCAACCTGGGGAAAATGGAGCAGATGATGCCATAGGGGAAATGCAGCACAGAATGGGTAATGAGGTAATTCAGGAATACCTGGCCAGTATAAATGAATTCAAGTCTCCAGGGCCAGATGAACTAATTCAAGAGTATTAAAAGAACTGGCAAAAGTACTGGTAATAATCTTTGAGAATTCCTGGAGAACAGGAGAGGTCAAGCATACTGGAGGAGGGCAAATGTTGTCCCTGTCTTCAAAAAGTGGGTGGGGGGGAGACCCAAATAATTACCACCCAGTCATCCTGGCATCAATACTAGGAAAGATTCTAGAGCAGATCATTAAACAGAGTCTGTAAGCACTTAGAAAGGAATGCCATGATCACTAAAAGTCAACATGGGTTTCCCAAAACAAGTCATGCCAGACTAATCTTATCTCTTTGTTTGATAGAGTTACCAACTTGATAGATAAAGGGAATGCTGTGGATGTAGTGTATCTTGATTTCAGTAAGGCTTTTTATAAGGTTCCCCATGATAATCTTGCAAATAAGTTAGTAACCTGTGGTCAAGACAATGCAACTGTTAGGTGGATTTGTAATTGTTTGACTGACCGAACCCAAAGGGTAGTCACCAATGGCTCCTATTCATTCCTGAGAGAAGTGACTAGTGAGGTGCCACAAGGTTCAGTCCTGAGCCCACTGCTATTCAACATCTTTATCAATGACTTGGATGAGGGAATAGAGGGCATTCTTATCAAGTTTGCAGATGACACCAAATTAGGAGGGTCAGCTAATGCCCCAGAAGACAGGATAAGAATTCAAAATGACCTTAACAGATTAGAAAGCTGAGCCAAAACTAACAAAATGAATTTCAAAAGGGAGAAATGTAGGATACTACACTTGGGCAGTAAAAATGAAAAGTACAGATATAGAATGGGTAACACCTGGCTTGATAGCAGCAAGTGCAAAAGAGATCTAGGAGTCTTAGTGGACCACAAGCTGAACATGAGTCAGCAGTGTGACATGTCAGCTAAAAAAGCCAATGAAATTCTAGGCTGCATCAATAGGAGTATAGTGTCTAGGTCAAGGGAAGTAATAGTGCCACTCTATTCTGCTTTGGTCAGACCTCACCTGTAATACTGTGTCCAGTTCTGGGCACCACAATTCAAGAAGCATATAGACAAGCTGGAATGTGTCCAGAGGATGACCAAAATGGTAGGAGGTCTGGAAGCCATGCCCTATGAGGAGCAGCTTAGGGAGCTGGGTATATTTACCCTGCGGAAGAGAAGGTTGAGAGGGGACATGATAGCCATGTTTAAATATTTGAAGGGATGTCATACTGAGGATGGAGCAAGCTTGTTTTCTGCTGTTCCAGAGACTAGGACACAGAGCAATGGGTTCAAACTACAGGAAAAGAGATTCCATCTAAACATTAGAAAGAACTTCCTGACAGTAAGAGCTGTTCAGAAGTGGAATGCACTGCTTCAGAGTGTGGTGGAGTCTCCTTCTTTGGAGGTTTATAAACAGAGGCTGGATTTGTCAGGAATGCTTTGATTATGTATCTCACAGGATGGGATTTGGGCTAGATGGTCCTTGTGGTCTCTTCCAACTCTACGAATCTATTTTAAACTGTTAATGTTCCTTCCTCTGATCTTCACTCCTCCTTCCTCTAAACCTGTTCTGTGCATGATGTTTTCTATGTAAAAGTTGAACAAATAGGGTGATAGAAGGCAACCTTGCCTTCCTCCCATTCCCATTGGGAACCATTCTGTTTCCCCATATTTCGTTCTTACAATGGCCTCCTGTCCTGAATACAGGTTACGCAACAGGACTATTAGGTTTCTTGGTACACCCATTTCTTTTAGACCAATCCATAGTTTCTCATGATTCATGCAGGCAAAGGCGTTGCTATACTCTATAAAGAACATACTGATTTTCTTCTGAAAGTCCCAACTATACTCCATTATAGAATCATAGAATCATAGAGTTGGAAGAGACCACAAAGGTCATCCAGTCCAACCCCCTGCCATGCAGGAATACACAATCAAATCATTCTCGACAGATGGCCATCCACCCTCTGTTTAAAGACCTCCAAAGAAGGAGACTCCACCACACTATGAGGCAGTGTATTCCATTTCCAAACAGCTCTTACTGTCAGGAAGTTCTTCCTAATGTTTAGGTGGAAACTCTTTTCCTGTAATTTGAACCCATACATTATCCAGTGTATGTTTGCTATGTGGTCCCTAGTGCCTCTGCCTTTTCTGAACCTGGCTTGCACCTCTTGAATCTTTCTCTCCATGTATGGTAGGAGTCTTTGTTGCAGAATTTTGAGCATGATTTTGCTACTGTGGGAGATTAATGCAATGGTCATTTAATTGCTACAATCTTTTGTCTCTCTTTTTGGATACTGATCATTTCCAACCTGTAGACCACTGTTTTGTTTTCCATATTTATTGAAAGATTGTAGTTACAAGTTGGGTTGTAAACAACTGGTGTTCTCTGTAAACAACAAAATAGCTATTACAACTTCATCATATGTTAAGGACTTTATCACACCATCTTGTTGTCTTGCAGCAATCGTGTTGCTTAAGCATACCGGAACATATTGGTATGGAAACAATCACTATCACACATTCTCTGTAATAGTGCTGTGATACTGCACATTGCAATCATTATTCTGCACTCCTGCTCTGACCCCACCTCCCTCCCCATGTGTGCCCTACATAGCACATGCATGCTGTTTATTTTATTATTTTTTTCTGCAATTGCAAACTTGCAATATTGCACTGTTTCAATGTTTCTCTGTTCCCCTGTGCTTTTAAAAAAATTGTTTTCCCCTAATTGCATGATCACAACCTGCTGCAGCAGCGCAATTGCACAATTAATATATTTTTTAAAAAAAATACTGGGGAATTAAATAAAAGCTATAGAAGGAGAAAAGTGGCTGAAGAAAAGGTGTTTAAAATATCCCACATATATTCAAAATGATGCAATGGGTTGTTAGTTTAATCAAGGCAGAGTTGCAAAGACAAGGCAGAGTTTCTCAGCACTGTGCTGCCTTGCGGGGTGAGAGCTGCAATTGTGGTTGTTTATAAAAGCCTCTCTCTCACACTCTCTCTCCTGGCTCATCTTGCTCAAGTGCTACCAGTTTATGCAGGAGCTCACTTTCCTCCTTCTCTCTCTTACACACACAACCCAAGACATACACACAAACTCACACTCAAACACCATGAAGAGGAAATGCAAGTGTGATGACTAGCTGCTAGAAGCAATGGGGGTGCAGTAACCCTGGTGGCACAGTGGTTAAATGCTGGTACTGCTTCCACAACGTTGTGAGTTCAATCCTGCAGGGTTCCAGGCTGACTCAGCCTTTCATGGTAAAATGAGTACCCAGCTTGTTGGGGGGAATTAGCAAACACATTGTAAACCACTTAGAGAGTGCTTAGCACTATAAAGTGGTATAGAAATATAAGTGCTAATGCTATTGCCATAGGTGACAGAGCACCAAGTTTTGCCCTGCTTGGGAAGCTTCTGGGATGCCTCTCACAGTGGATCTTCCCTTTGCTCCACCAGAAGTAGAGTGACTTCATCCTGCTTGGGGATAGGGAACAAGAAAAGAAGAGAAACACACCTGCTCACACCAAATGACTGCCAGAATATCAGGGCTCCTGTCAATGAAAAGCACCTCCCTACTAACTGCAGAAGCACTGGAGCAGAACGCGATGAGCACAATGCCGTGTGAAACCAGGTCCTGTTCATGGGACAGGAACATCATCCTGGTGTTCTCCTCAGGTACTTTTTACTGTGTCTGATATTCTCCAAAGTCATTTATTAATGCAGAGGTATCAAAAGAACTGGTATGAAGGCTCTTTTAATATTGGACATTCCAGATTTATTCATCTACCTTTCCAAGTCGTATGATGGATAAGACCTGAGCTATACAAAGCAGAAGATAAACTTTGGAATGCAGGCATTTATTGTAGCATTTCTCAGAGCCACACCCCAGGTAGATTTTTTTTTAAAAAAAAAACATACAGCTGTGTTGATCCATATCAGAAAACCAGTTCTAGCAGTTCTCATCTCCAGCAGAAACAGGTCTTATGTATTGCTGATGGGTCCTAATTGTTCATTGAAGATCAAGATTTTGCAAAATATTTTGCATTACAACAGGGATCGCTCACAGCAATACATTATTACTGGGAAAATCTACCTCCACTCACAACAGCAGGAGTTGTCCTGAGCTCAGAAATAACAGAGAAATCAGAAGGATGTGGCAGAATCATCATCACACATCAGAGCAACCAAATCATGCTGTAGCTTACAACAATGCCATCGCTTTGGCCAGGGCTTCTGTTACAAGAAACAGAAGGTTATCCACTAATTGCCATTTGAGCGTATCATTATGCTTCAGTGTGTAACTCAACCATAAGGAAAGTGTTGCTTCGTTCTTCAGGAGTAGCCAAGCTGCATTAATAATACAGGAAATAGGCCCAATGTAATAGAAAACCAAGTGCTTTGAGGCTTATGTGGATTTAGGCCAGATCTCTTGAATCCCCTTAAAGCAAAACTCATGAATACTATTAAACAAGGGAAAGGTTTATTCAGAGAATATCAAATCACTCACAGATGTTATGGAGATGACAACATAAGAGTCCTGCTGGTTCCAAAGAGAAACTTATAGTCCGGTCCACCACCACCACCCACAAGCAGCCAACTACATGCATACAGACAACCACAAGTAGCATGTGAGTGCAATAGTGACTCCACCTCATGTTTCTCACCACCTGGTATTCAAAAATATTCAGCAACTGGTATTCAAAAGTAATCTGTCTTCAAGTTGCCTCTGACTTATGGTGACCCTATCTTGGTTTTTTCTTGGCAAGATCTGTTCAGAGAAAGTTTGCCATTGTCCTCCTCTAAGGATGAGAGTGTGACTTGCCCGAGGTCACCCAGTGGGTTGCCATGGCCAGACAAGTATTTGAATCTGGTTTCCCAGAGTCCTAGTCCAACACTCAAACTGCTACACCATTCTCTCATTCAATGGCACATTCTCTTTGAACGGCTCTCATTCAAAGGCACACTGACTCCAATACTGGAGGTAACACTGTACAGTCATTTTGACTACTAGCCAATGATAACCTTATCCACCATAAATTTGTCTAATTCCCTTCTAATGCTGAGTTGGTTGCTTTTGCGCCACCGTGGGGTAGCAAATTCTCAATTTAACGATTCACTGTGTAAAGAAATCTTTTCTTTATTGGTCTGTCCTGAACCTTCTACCATTCAACTTGGTTGGATTCTATATCCTTAGAGAGTATAGCTTAGATGTCACATACAGAACAGGTCACTGTTTTTCAATAGCTACTTGATGTCAAATATGAATATACATTTGGACAAGCCAAAATGTATATCCCTTCTTCCAGTAACATTCCTTTAGAGCAGCTCATAATCAATAAGAACAATAAAAGCATCAAAACTGTATATAACAGCAGCAAATTAAAGGAGCAGAAGTAATAAATGCTCACAAATATCCCCCCACTAGAATAAAACTGAATTCAACGGATGTTTTAGAAGGTCTGGACAACTAAAGAAGGTTCTTTGCCTGGGATAGATAAGACATGAAACTGGGAAATGGCTGAGACATTTATTTGGTGCCTGAGGCGAAGGAGAAAGTGATATGTCCTGCCTCCTTCTACCCACCTACTCCATATACACAGCAGTTTAATCTTCCTTCTACACTTACAAAAGAACAATGCACCCCCTTGCACCTAAAAGTAGTAGGGTACTTTATTTATTTATTTATTTATTTATTGGAATTTATACCCCGCTCTTCATCCATGAAGGCTCTCAGAGCGGCTTACAAATTGTTGAGCAATAGCACCTACACATCTACACCACTTTTATAGTGCGCTAGGCACTCTCCAAGCTGTTTCCAATGTATGTTAGCTAATTGCCCCCATAAGTGATGTCCTCATTTTACTGACCTACAAAAGGATGGAAGGCTGAGTGAACCTTGGAGCTCTTGAGATTGAACTTACACTATTGTGGCTTGCAGTACTGGCATTAACTGCTGCACCACCAGGGCTCCCTCAGTTACCTCCCTAGGGTAACTTAGGAGACGTAGGGCATACCTCTCTCTTTGCTCCCTTCCTGTCAGCATCTGCCCTTGAGGTGCCTGCCTCACTCTGCCTAATGGTAGGGCAAGTCTTGTTGACAGGAGCACATCAGGGATGAGAGGCCATTACTGAGACAGACTTCTTATGGGTTTTAGCACCTGGGGCTCCCTGCTTCCTGTTCAACACACAGTGCCCATAGGGCAGTAAGTACCAGTCTTGAAGAGCAGTTTCATGTAACGAAGATATTCAAATAGGAGTCTGAGGGTGGCACAGGAGGTTCTGATCTGTGGGTGTGCCGAGAAAGAGAGTGGGTGGGTTTGTTTTATTTTATTTTTATTTATTTATTTATTTATATCCCGCTCTTCAGCCACAAAGCTATCAGAGTGGCTTACAAATTGTTTTAATCAATAGCTATTTACACATCTACACTCCATTAAACAGTTTCCAATGTGTGTTAGCTAATTGCCCCCACAAGCCGGGTACTCATCTTACTGACCTACGAAAGGATGGAAGGCTGAGTGAACCTTGGAGCCCGCTGGAATCGAACTTGCAATGTGGTGACTTGCAGTACTGGCATTTAACCACTGTGCCACCAGGGTTTCTCCAGTGTGGCACACCTTTCTATTGTTGGGAGACTAATATTTTTACCCTATTTCATGTCCATACTCTGGCTAGGGAGATTTTCACATGGGGAAAGTAATCCCCGGGAAGATCGGGAGAGAAACGGGGCTGTTCCAGTAGCAGAGCTCCATTTTGCATGCCCCCTTCCTTCTCCCAATCTCCCATCATCCTCCCTCCATGCTGCTTCTATTACCTCCTGCTATGTTCTGAATTTTTTTTACTAATGAAGAACTTTCATTAGGAAAACATAGTGGGAGGGAAATGGAAGCAGTATGGAGGGAGGACGATGGGAGATTGGGAGAAGGAAGGGTGTGTGTGAAACAGAGCTCTGCTACCGGAACAGCCCTGTTTCTCTCCTGATCTCCCCGGGGATTACTTTCCCGATCTGAAAATCTCCTAGGACAAAGCCTGGTTGGCTTTCCCACCGGATAGACAAAGGAAACTGAAATGTAACTGATTGCATTAATTGCTGGAAGATAGGAATTGATGGGTTTACAACAACCTCGCAATGCTTGATGGGGGTGGGGTATGAGGTGAGATTTCCTTAGGAATAGATTTGGGAATGGCCACTTAATTGTTTGGTTGAATGATTCATTGCAGAAGTGTTCAAGAAGGGATTAGTGCACACCTCCTTAACGACTGTGTTTACTAAGGGGCTTCTGCACAATCCTAATATGGACTTGTTTGTCAAAATATTTCTAAGACACATTCCAGGTCATTGTGACCTCTGCCTGACCTTTTAGGTTTACCCCACCCAACCTGATGCTGAAAAGTGTCCAATATTTCTGATTATGAGATATTGTAGGGAGGGGGTAATACGGCATGGTAACAGCACCTTGTGGTATGGCATATAATAGCTCCTTTATTGAGGAGCAGCTATCCCCAAGCACCACCATCTGGAATCTACCAGAGAGAGACGACCAGAAGTACTGAAGCACAATGACCTTGATTCCCAAACCTCTCAGGACACCATGGTTGATGGTATCAAATGCTATTGAGAGGTCCAAAAGCACTAGCAAGTGCTTTTAAAGCACTTTCAAAGAGAATGCTTGATTGGGAAGCATTTTCCAACAGCAAGGACACACTCTCTCAGTTCTTGCTCAGGCAAAGATCACTAAGGCAACTACAGCAGTCTCACCTCTATATCCTGCTCTGAAGCTGATTTGAAATGGGTCTAGATAACTTGTATCATCCAAGACTGCCTGGAGTTAGGAGACAACTGCCCCTTCAGTCACCTTGCCCAGAAAAGGAAGATTTGATACTGGGCTATAGTTGTTAAAGTCCAGGACAGTGGTTCTTAACCTGTGGTCCAGGGACCCAAGGGGTCCACAATGTCTTCACAGGAGGTCTACGAAGGCTTGGAGACTGCTTGGCCCACCTCCTGCCTGCAGTGGATTGGCCATGTGATAGGAGCCAAGGAAAAGGCTGGCTGGCTGGTTTGGCCTGCACATTGCTATTCAATCTGTTCCAGCAACAAACTTGCAGGAAGAAGCAGAAGAAAAGTCTTCCCTCCCCTTCTAGTGCCTGATGTTGTTGTCATTAGGGTTTTGAATCTTGAGTTAAGTTTGGGGGGTCCACAGCAACAAAAGATATCTAAAGGAGGTCCCTGGTAAAGAAAAGGTTAAGAGCCACTGGTCCAGGGGATCCAGGGAGGGTTTTTTAAAGAAGGAGTTGTACCACTGCTTCTTTTAAACAAAATGGAAAACTTCCCTCCCTGAGGGTTGTATTAATAATAAATAATACATTGTAGCTGAGATCTAACTGCATCGCCTCCTTGGACAACCAGCCAAGGACAACCAAGACAGGGATCGAGAGAAGAAGTCGTCTTCCTAGTTCAAAGCAATGAGAAGAAATGCAAGTAAGTCCTGCAAATAAATTTCAGGGAGTGAAAGTGAGATGGATGGATAGAATTATACTTTTTTAAAATTCATCAATCATTGCACAAAGCAATTTTAGTCTGACTACAGTGTAGATTCTCTTGAGCTCCTGTGCTCAGCTAAGGCATATTTAGTTACCTCCTGCTCATGTGGTTTGCATTCTATTGAGTCTTTTCTTTAGTTATAGAGGAAATAGTATCTCCCCCACCACCACCAAAGTCAAAAGAATTCATACTTAGAAATAACAAGACTGCATAATAGTATGCTTGAGCATTTGGCTTCCATCAAGAGGGTTTGTAGTTTGTTGATTTACCAAGGGAGCTCTCCAGCTAAGAATTCTAAATACTCCTCTCTAAACTCCAAACCCCAGAATTTCATAGGATGGAACCATGGGAGTTAAAGTGGAATCACAATGCTATAATTGTGCAGTGTGAAAGGGCTCTGGGAGTATTTCACTTGCAAGAAAATGTTCCAAGCTGAAGTTCTGACTGGTCAGTGAACAGGCTGGCTGCATACTGGAGCAAAGCTTCCAAGAGTCATGCTGTCTGAGATATTCTGGAGAATCAGTCTATAAAAGTAACTTTTTGATTGCTTTAATTCCTTTTAAATAGCTTTTAATTCTATTCATATATTTACCTTCTATATGTTTTACTGAAATGAACTTTTATCTGTATAGGTTTTAATTTTGTAAACTGCCTTCATTTCCAGGGGTGGGGAAAAGGTGGGATGAAAATTAATTTATTATCCTGGTTTCATAGTCTACCAGATGTTAGTGATGGAGTTTTGGACATTCAGTAATTTGGACTCTATCTGGGAATCCACCAATCAGTGAGGTATTGTCAGATAATGTGGCATGTTCCAAGCAGTATCACTTTTAGTACGTGGGCTGTTGTGATTCTATAGTGAATTCCTTTGGATGTTTTTTCAGTCCATTTAGAATTGCTCCAAGAGCAGCTATTGCCACTGGAACCACAGCTGTTTTCTTTTATTATTTAGGTTTGCAGCTCTACAGTAGTTCCAGCAGCTCTAGGCAAGATACGAGGAGCCCACAGATAGACCACTTCACACATTATTTCCCAGAGGGAAAGCAGTGGCGTAGGAAGTGCACATAGTCCTAATCTGAAAGCATCCTCTGTTTGAAGGGCTCTGTCCAGCCAAATTGATTTGAAAGAGAAGGAATCAGGAATTATTTTTTTTTATCTTTTTATTGCAATTTTCCACAAAAATTACAATCTACGCACAAATATATACACAAAATTTACAAAATATACACAAAACTAAACACAGCCATTTTACATTAACAGTATAAAAACAAAACACAAAAAAAAAAACTTCCAACTTCGCAGTGTTTGGGTCAGTTTACCATATCCACTTTGGCTTCAGCTTAATATCTTCAAAAGAAAAAAAGAATCTAATACACTGATGCTATAATTCTTAACTTACCCCGGAGGAGTAAAGTTTCAAGCCTTCCAGTATCTATTAGAGATCCTATCTGTATCAGGAAAGTGTTATTGGGGTATTCATTACTCTATTCTAATCTGTAATCCAAAAAGTCATATATCCCTTCCGTTTTCCCTCCCAAAACTCAATTACCCTTTCCCATTCCTTTCTGAAATCTTCCACTGATTTATATCTAATCCAGCATGTTAAATATTCCATTTGAATCACTTCTCCCATTTTCCTCTGCCATTCTTCGGTATCAGGGATCTTATCCTGCCTCCAATATCTCGCGTAAACTATTCTGGCCGTGGTGGTCATGTATAGCATAATTTTTTTGAATTTTAAAGGGAAATTCTCATCAAAGATGTTTAGTAAGTACAGCTCTGGTTTTAGTTTGAAATCTTCCCTGAGAATTCCCCTAATCTCTTCATGTATATTATTCCAAAATTGTTTCGCCGACTTACATGTCCACCACATATGGAAAAATGAACTATTTACCTCCCCACATTTCCAACAGTTTGTTTTTACCTGTTTATACATTTTTGCCAATATCATTGGGGTTAAATACCAGCGATGTTGCATTTTATAACAGTTCTCTCTTAATTCCATACTGGTAAAGAGACTCATATTCTTTTTCCACAGGGTCTCCCACTCCTCCATTGAAATGCTTCTCCCCACATTTCTAGACCATTTTATCATATATTCCTTCACTGTTTCCTGTTCTGTTTCCAGTTTCAACAGCAATTTATAAGCCCCTGATATCTTAATCCCCTTATAGTCAGCAAAAAGGAGGTCTAATTCAGTTTTTAGATTTTCCACCCCTGTCTTTTTATTATCTATTTTAAACCTCTCTAGAAGTTGACGATATTGAAACCAAGTACATTTTATCTGATCTTGTTCTAGTTCTTCCTTGGTTTTAAGTCTCCACCCCATTTGTTGAGCCAGTAACAATTCATTATATGTCCACCAATTTTCTTTATGAATCATTTCCGTTCTCCTAAATGCCTCTTGTGGGGACACCCACAGAGGAAGCTTCATGTAAATCTGTGCCTTGATTTTTTTCCAGATCCTAAGGAGAGATTTTCTAATGAAATGGTCATTAAAGTTCCTATCTGTTTTCTCTTTTTCATACCATAGGTATGCATGAAATCCAAATTTCATACCCACGCCTTCTAGCGTCAATAACTTATTGTCTTTCAATATAAACCACTCATATAACCAACCAATAGCACTTGCTTGATGATATAGCTTTAGATTTGGTAATCCCAGCCCACCTCTCCCCTTTTCATCTTGTAGTGTTTTATATCTTATTCTCGGTTTTTTGCCTTGCCATATAAATTTTGTTATATCTTTGTTCCAAGCTTTAAAGATCTTGTCATTTAATACTATGGGGAGATTTTGGAATAAGTAAATCATCTTTGGCAATACAGTCATTTTCACCGCATCTATTCTTCCTAAAAGAGATAGATTTAAGTATTTCCAGTTTTCCATATCTTTTTTAATCTCTGACCATTTCTTTTTGTAGTTGTTATCAACAAGATCCATGTTGTTTTTTGTGATTATGACTCCCAAATATCTGATTTTCTTCTCTACTTTAAAGCCCGTCAGGACTTTAAGTGTATCTTCTTCTTCTTTATCTATATTCTTAGTCAGTAATGCGGTTTTCTCTTTATTTATCCTAATACCTGACAGTCTTCCAAAGTCTTCCAATATTCTCTGTAATGGTAATATGGATTTCAGTGGGTCCTCTAAGTAAATTGCTAGATCATCTGCATAGGCACTGATTTTATATGTTTGATTTTTAATTCTAACTCCTTGGACCTCTATTTCTTTTCTAAGCTTGTTACATAGCACTTCCAAGACCATAATAAAAAGCAGAGGAGAGAGAGGGCAGCCTTGTCTTACCCCCTTCTCCAAGCTTATGGGCTTTGTTTTTTGACCATTGATTATAATTTGTGCTGTCTGTTTCTTATATATAGTTTTAATTGCATTTAAATACTGTTCTCCTATTTCTACTTTCTCTAACAGTTGAAACATGAAGTTCCAATTAACGCTGTCAAAGGCCTTTTCTGCATCTAATGCTATCATACTGAATTTTTTATCTGGATGCTTGTCGAAGTATTCAATAAGGTTTAGTATCCTCCTGATGTTATTACTTATATGTCTGTTTGGGAGAAAACCCGTCTGGTCTCTGTCAATCCAATCAATTAATACCTTCTTTAATCTTTCAGCCAGGATATTTGTGAAGATTTTGTAGTCAGTGTTCAGGAGTGCTATCGGTCTATAATTTCTCATATCCTCCGGATCTTTGTTTTCCTTTAATATTAATGCAATGTTGGCGTGTTGCCACGATAATGGCATTTCACCACCCATCAATATGTTGTTCAGAGTTTTAGTTAGTGGAATCTTCAACGTCTCCATAAAAGTCTTATAGAAATTTGAAGTAAAGCCATCCGGACCTGGAGTCTTGTTTATCTTTAGCGACTTGATAGCATTCTCCACTTCTGCTACTGTAATCGGTCTATTTAGGTCTCCTCTTTGAATCTCCGTCATCTTAGTGATGTATTGTTGAGTCAAATACTCGTTTATCATAGATTGATTTCTTTCTTCCCTCTGAGGGGCCTTATATAGCTCTCTAAAATATCCTTGAAAGGCGTTTTTTATTCTTTCTTGTCTTGTTTGCACAGTCCCTTTCTCCTTAATTTTCAAAATTTGTCTTTTTTCTTGTTCCTTTCTTAATTTGTAAGCTAACCACTTTCCAATCTTGTTGCCATGTTCATAGTAGTTCTGCTTAACATATCTCATCTTTTTTTCTATCTCTTCTACCATTTCTATCTTCATTTGTTCCTGTATTGTCTCTAATTCATTTTTTAACTCTTTGTTTAACGGATCACTCTTATGCTGCTTCTCTTTTTGTATTAATACTTGTTGTAGTCTCCTCATTTTTTCCTTCTTCATTTTGTTGTTTTCCCACTTTATTTGCATTGCTATTCCTCTGATAACCGCTTTACTAGCATCCCATATTGTCGGTATAGACGTTTCCTCTTCTCTATTCTCCTTAAAGTAGTGTTCGATTACTTGCTTTATTCTTTTTTTTGATTTGCTGTTATTCAGGAGTTTATCATCAAATCTCCAGCTATACTCCCTGCTATTAGTTTCAATCCTTAACAATATCAAGTTGTGATCAGATATTACTCTGGGTTGTACTTCTATACTCTTTAATTTTGTTGCTATGTTCTTCGAGATCATAAACATATCAATACGCGAATATGATTTGTGGTATTCTGAAAAGTATGTATATTCTTTTTCATTACCATATAGGTATCTCCATGCATCCAATAGAGACAGATTGTTCATGAACTGTGTGAAAGAGTTCGGTAACTTTCCTTGCTTCTCACTGATCTTGGACTTTTTACCTTGAGTTCGGTCCTGTAATGGGTCCAGAACTCCGTTCCAATCCCCCAAGGCTATCATATTGTCAAAGTCCAGATGCAATAACTTAGACGTCATATTTTTGTAGAATCTAGATTTACTCTCCGAAGGGGCGTAAACCCCAAGGATTAGTGTTTTTGTACCTAGGAAATTAGCCTCTAGAGCAATGTAGCGGCCGTCTTCATCCTTCAAGACTTCCTTAACTGTCCATTTCTTATTTACATAAATGACTATTCCTTTTTTTTTCTTATTTCCCAGATTTGTGAATTCGTTTCCTAGTCTCTTATTCTTCAGGAGGTTTTGATCTTCAAGTCGAATATGCGTTTCCTGGATGCAGATAATATCTGCGTCAAGCTTAGCCAACCGATGATATATCTGCTTTCTCTTTTTGGGGCAATTCATTCCCCTTACATTCCATGATATAATTTTTATTTGTGTTTTGCCATCTCTCATCATTTTTTCGTTGTATACTTTTATCTTATTGCCTTCCGCCGATTAACAATATCCCTATTCAGTGTCCTCAATATCCAATTCGTCAGTTTCCAAGTCCAAGTCCGATTGTGTGTATTCAATAATTTCACTTCTTTGTATATCTTCTAATTCCCTTCCAGTCGCACCTTGTGTCTCCTCCTCCTGCTCATCTCCTTCAAGTACTTCATTCTCGTCCTCTTCAATCTCACTGATTACTGCTGTCTCTTTCATCGTCTCACCTGTGCCTCTCATCTTTTCTATTTCATCTTTCGATTTAGTTCTTTGCCTCCTTCTTGGATATCTTCTCTTTTCCTCTGTGTCTTCTTCCGTAATGTTTTGAGGTTCTTCTTTTGTATTATCTTCGTGAGAGTCAAATTGTTTTTTGAACTTTGTCATGAAGTCTTTTGCTTTTTTAACCGTATTTAACCTATACTTCTTCTGATTATATGTAAAGGATATCCCTTCTACCTTCTCCCATCTATATGTCACTCCTTTCCTAATTAACTTTGATGTGATGAACTGATATTCTTTCCTCCTCTTGAGGATCTGAGCGGGGATATCTTTATAAATTGCAATCTCACAATCATCAATTGTTAACCTTTGCAAAAAATTCTTCTGTAAAATCAAATCTTTTATTTTCCCTCTAGTGAAGTATATCACTATATCTCGCGGTAGCCTTCTTTGTGCCGCTATTTTAGAGTTAATTCTGAACATCCTATCCACCTCAAATTCCATCTTCTGTAAAGGATATTCCAAGTATTCCGCCAATTTGGGAAGAATTCTTTCATACACATCCTCGTTCTCAATCTCAACCAACCCTCTCAATTTGAGGCAGTTTTCCCTTAACTTTGCTTGGATTTCCAAGTCTTGGTCTTCTGATTTTTGTTGTCTCCAGTTTAAGTTTTCTGTTGTTTCCTCCAATCTCTTCGTCTTTGTTTGAAGTTCTTCCACCCTGTCCGTCAAACCCTCTATTTCAGAAGAAATTTTCCCCAGTTTCCTCCCAAAGTCATCCAATTCTTTCTTAATATCTTTTCTAGTTTCCTTCATTTCGGATAACACCTCCTCTCTCAATTTTTTAAATTCTTTTCTAAATTCCTGGAATAATAGGTGTTGTAACTCTGGCGTTTCTGTTGAATCTCTTCTCAGGGTGGTGGTTTGTGTTAATGTTGGTTTCTTCAGAGGCATCTTTATTGTAGGTATGTGTTTATGTGTGGGTGTATTTATTTGGTTTTAATATATTGTTTGTTTATATATTCAGTTGTATATTAATTTGTGTTTGTATTTATTTTATCTGTGTTTTGTTTATTTTTTGTTTATCTTATCTGATTATCCTCTATACCGTTTTAGTCATTAATATTTGTTGTTGTTTGTTAATTTTTTAGTTGTTCTTATTTATTGGTTACTAAATTGCTTATTAATTTAATAACTATTGCTGTGATCAACAATCTGCAGTGTATCGTAAAGTTGTGTTGTTGGATAATTACACCACTGTTTCCCCCAAAAATATGTACACCCACCTATATCACTTCTGACTTCAGCATATGCTTACACTCATGAAATTAATCTCAATATACCATTCCAATCTTAGTTTAGCCTAAGTTTGACCATCACTTTGCGTTCCCAATTCAATCAATCTAATTGTTCCAAATATTTCAATATCCCCTCATTAATCATTAATCATTAATCATTAATCATTAATCATCAAGCAATCTGGATAGACTATTCAGACTTATCCACAATATATTCACAGTGTATAGTCCTCTATATACCACAAGAGGGAGTTGCTGAAAGACAATCTATGCAGTCTATACAGGAATAGTGTTATATGCAATCTATACCAACTACTAGTAGAAGATAGAAGAGGCAATGAAGAAAGGCTACCAGTTAATTATCACAACTTAGCAAATTAGCAAAGCCTCAATTTTCACGGTTGTCTTGCTTGTAACAGCGTTTGTTTTCTCTCCTGTAGAGACACTCGCCACTCCACTCCAGCAAGCAGTTAGCTTCATTCAGATTAGTTTCATATGAGGGCTTTTCAGTCTTTTACAGGCTCTTCTGAGCCTTTCAGGCAGTCAATTAGTTCAAGCACAATACAGAGTACAGGGCACAGCAAGGAGACTTTTTAGTAACAGTACAATTTTGCTTGTCTATCCGTTTTAAATTTAATTCAATTTGAAATGTTCTCAAATCTTTAAATCTCTAACAGTCTGGTGAGAGTCCGTTGAAATTCTAGCTTCCAAACAGTCGGAGCCTTTCCAATTATTTTCAATTATCTCCTCTGTTGACCAACCTCAACATTTCGGTCTAATTAGAAACTCAGTCTATGTTACAGCATGTTAAAGCTGACCCAAATGCTTGAGACGCCCTGGTTTTTCTTCATTTTTGTTTTCCCACTAGCTTTAACAGTCTTTGTTGTGCTGCACTGTGTAGCTCCTCTTGCGAACCAGCTTTATTTACTCACCGTCTCTCAGTACTCTCCGCGTCTCTCTCTCTCAATACTCCCTTTCGTATTATTCTGTGCTGTCCTGTATTGTTCTTCAGGCCTCCCGCCCTGTTCTCTCTTTACCTTCCAATTGTTCTTTCCACACTGTCTGTTTTTCTATTTCACTCGTCTTTCCTTCCTTTCTCCGTGTTCCCCCGACTAAGACTCTCCTGACTTTCGTCCTCTCTCTTCTCTCCGCGTCTCTCTCTCTCTCCCTCCGTCTCCCCTCCGGCTTCCTCTCTGTCTTCCCCAACGTCTTATAGCTTTTACCGTAGAAGATTTTGAACTCGTCCAAACTTACTGCGAGTATTTGCCCCCGTTGCTTTGCTTCAAAATCTGCCTAGGTCGGCAAGGACGCTAGCCCCTCAGGATCCAGGAAGGGTACTGAGTGAGGGTGTTGATGGCTCTGGTCTCCCCTCAGCGTCCGCTCTCCCTCCGTACCACTGAAGTGGCACGGAAAGGGGGAGCTCCCCTGAGGGTTCCGGGACCCAGACGAGCCCACTCCGCTACCTCTTTCGCAGGAGGTACTTTTCCCTCTCACTCAGCGAGCGCCGGGCGCGAGTCCAAGGAATCAGGAATTAATGAGCCTGGAGGTTGCTCATTAAGAGTAGGCATCTTGACTCCAGGTGGAGTAGGGATGCAGGTCTGTTGCTCTCAGCCATCATCACTATGGTGAGATGCATGGGAGTTTTATTTAAACAATTTAATTATTTCCAAATTTCCATTTATACAAAAAAAAAACCTGTCCCTTAAAGTGCTATCAATATAAAGACCGTGGATTCACTCTAATATCCTGATATCCAAATTAATTGATTTTTTCCACAAGAATGGCTAGGGATGAAGTCAAATGCACCTTCAGGATCAATAAATGCAACATACAGATGGCCAGGAGTTCCTTTAGTATATTCATTAATGAGAAAACCCGGTAATTCATAAGAAAACCTGGTAATTCATAGTTGACTGTCTGGGCCTAAATCCAATTTGCTCTTGAGTTGTTTTCAATTACCCAAATCTCTTAACTTCAGAAAGATATGTCTTACATGAAGCTTTCCTATTATGTCAAGTAAACTTACTAGTCTATAACTATCTGGATCATTACAATCCCTTCTTTTAAAGATGGGTACAACAACTGATGAAGTCTGTTACTGGGGAAGCCTCCAAATCTTAAGTACATAATGTGACTAAAACAGGGCCCCTCCAATCTTGAAAATCTTTAAGTATATCAGAGGCAATGAAGTTTTCCCTTGGGGCTTTATTGTGCAACAAATAAAGATGTTATATGACTAACAGTAACAGGAGACCACCAGATCTATATCTATCCGTTAACACATGCAAAATGCGTGTAATGCATGTAGGTCCTCATCTTGCCTGTAATCCTCCCAGAAAACCAGCTCTGGCTGCCTGCTGCAAATCAGTCCATCTTGTGCCAGGGACTTCTTTTTGTGGGAGGAGGTATAGAAAGAATATTCATCATAATTCATTTCCTGGCCAAGAAAGGGGAGTTTCAACTGTTTGGGAAAATCTATCTGGAAGACTAGAAGAAGAAACAAGGTTGCCATGAGAGTCTTTGTAGCCTAAAAAGCATTTATGCAGAAATGCACATGGGATTTGCACAGAAAGTATGTTTCTTGTGTAGGGAACAATGCATTTTGCATATAAAATACTGTTCCCCATGCAAGAAGTCACATTGAGCAGGGGGGGGGGGGAGGGAGGAGGTGTATTGCTGCACAGGTGAAGACTTTCCAAAGTGTGGAATGTGATCAGGAACTGTGCAGATATCTTTTGGTTTTTGTCCATCAGGGAGAGTAGTGCAGGAAGGGTTCCATCTTGTTTGTGAGGACAAATAGTCTGAAAGTTTGCATTCCTAAGTGGAAGTCACTGCAGTGAAGTTACTTCTCACATGGTGACGGGGTGGCCAGGTGAAATAAGGGACAGTGCTCCTGTTTCCTTTAATGGTTGCAAAGAAGAGAGAATTTCACCAGGTGTTGCTTGGCACATTCCTTCTTCCACACAATTCTTAAAGGAACAGGAGCCCCATCCTTGATTTCATCTGGCAACCCTACACTACTACTGCTACTACTGTAGCTGTTTTTGTTGTTATTTAATTTATTTGTATCCCACTTCAAGGGAATTGGGACTCAAGGTGGCTTACAGTTTAAAAGAGCAATACAGTTAAAACATGAAGGTCATATTAACGTCTACATCCCAAATCCTTGGGGTAGCAACTTACACATCATCCTCCCCCTCAAAAAGAGGAAATGTGTCATTAAAACAGAGGGCAAATAAAAGATGGCATTAATTTCCATAAAATGTGCACCTGCTCATATACAGGTTGTGATTGGTGGGTAAATGAGGCCATGCTTCCTCCCTTTGAGCAAGGTTGAAGATGATGTAGCTAACAGAGGATGACTTGAGACTGCAGTGATAGGGCCAGATTTTCAAGCATCCCAAACTGTAGACCTGGTCCTTCAAGGCAGGGAGAGGGGGACATTAACCTTCCAGAGATTTTGGATTTCATTTTCCAGAAGCCCTAGCTAACGGGGCCAATGGTAAGAGATTACCATCCAGAACATGGTGAAAACCATTCACGCTGCTGTTTGAACCACCAATCATCCCATAACTCCATGTTGCCTAGATTGTTGTCATCCAGTCCATTACAACACCATAGCAATGGTTTTATATACTAGCATGAGCAAAATGATTTTGTTCCTGAACATTTGCATTTGAGTTCTATTGATTTTTAAATTATGTTGTGCAATTTATGTCATTTTATTTTAAAGCAAGCATTCTTCTGCTTTATGTTCCTTATTGCCCTGGGGTGTAGATCTTTTTGAACCTCTGTTGTAACATCTCTAAAATCATGGGCAGTGTTCACCAGATAGTGTTATGTTTTTTCAAGACTGCTGTGCTATTTCCTTGCTGTTGCCAATGTGACTCAGATCCCAAATGTATCATTCTTCATTCTGGCTTAATGAATGATACTGTGTGGAACGTAATGTTATTCATTTAACCGTCAATGGCCAGTTCATAAGTGAAGCCTACTCACTGAGAAAAAGAGACAATCTGAACATGTTTATTAGGATACTCAGATCACAGGACTTGGCTCCTTTCCCCCCCTTCTCAGGGGAAGGGGGAAGAAGCTTAGGGTGAAAGTGCTGTCTTTAAAAGTATGTGTGTGTGTGTGTGTGTGTGTGTGTGTATTCCTCATTAGTCATTGAACGGCATACTCTGTGCCCCTCTGGTTGATGGTTAATATATTAGGCATAATGATATCATCAGGAGCTGCTGGTTATAATAGTACTGGGATATACTCCCTGTAACATCACAAGAGGTTGTCTCTAGGGACTTTATCAGAAAAGGCTAAAATTGCACAATTATGTCACAGTAGCATGAACAGGTTCCTGCCATCACATGACGTTGTTGTCCTCCCGTGGTCACTGTGTGCTCCAGCCGTCAATTACATATTCCTTTTAATTGATGGGACAAGCTGTCAATAGCTCTCAATATTGCTGTTTTTGTGGTATTGAAGAGTGTGCAAAATCACCTCTTGCTGTAATCATGAGATTACAGCATGAATGGGGCAGTCCTCTTTCCCCCCTCCCTGTTCCCAATGAGAAAACATCTGGGTGAGAACGTGAAAACATTCTACAGAACACTCTTTTAATGAACTGTCCTGGAGGGGGTTTTTTTTTTTTTGCATGTTTTTAGGTTTGTTTAAGAGTTTATGTGTTGATTTCATTTGTTAATTAAGGGGGTTTTGGTGTTTATAAGTGCACTTGCATCTTCTTGAGAGAATTGCTGAAATCTCGCCCATTCCAAAGTCATGGAAGTAAAATCCTGTTCTTAAGTGCTAGTAGTGGTTGTGTGATAATTCCATGGTGGTAGTATCATACGATTATGGTGAAGGGTGATACTGAGTGTAATAATGCCACTATGTTTTCGCTTTAGTCAATAGTGGAATTACAACATTTTTAGACGCTAGTCTGATAAAGTCCCAGGTCTCAGGTTTTGGCCATGATATCTCAGGGCCTGGGATAGTGTTGATTTGGCAACGCTAAATCATGAGAAATTATTGTTTGATTGAGGTGACTGAAAAAACATGGTAAAAAAACTTCACTTTTTCTGGGCACCCACACAAACATCTATGCACCATACAAGCTGCTACCAGTTGGTCTGTTATGTTGTCCCTGTGCTGGTGGGATGGAGAGTTCATGCAGTAACATTCCTAGAAAGTAACATTCCATACTTTCCCCTAGTCACAGTCACTAAATGTCTGGCTATGGAGGTGGGGGAACATGGCTGGCGGGCACATTGGTGAGGAGGCTGGGCTAAACTGATGTTTACTAGGGATGGGATATTCCTGGTGGTCTTCGATTTAGAGATACCAGAGTGAAAATTGGAGAAGGCTCCTGTATCTTTAATGGTTTAATGGCTGGAAAGGGAATTCAGCTTTAATGGCCGAAAAGGGAATTTCAGCAGGTGTTGCTTGTTACTTGGCTGTGTGACAAGTGACATTTACTGGATTCCTTCTATTCAACCATTAAAGGGACAGGAGCTCTCTCTAGTTTTTAATATGGCAATCCTAGTACACTTCCAGATTTTAGTCCTTCTGCAACTCTACTGATATTTTTAAAAACATAAGGCCTTTCCCCCCCAGTTTCCATTTGATCATGTGGACTGGATCCTATGAACACTTATGCCAGATAAAGCCTGCTAGTCTTTAAGGTGCTACAACACTATTTCTTGTTGCTTTTGTTTCACTTTGAGTTTTATTAATTTATTAATGTTTATTTCTAAACCAGTGGCTGGTATTCATGACTGCAGTTATGAATGTGTAATCTAGATTTATGCATTCCTAGATGATTTGTATTTGTGATCCCTATGTATTCAATGTGGAGGGAATACATAAGGATGGTAAAAGTCCCCCAGTCCTGACTTAGTGGGCAGCTGTTGCTGTGAGCTATGGGGATCTGTTCTCCCAAAGATAGGGACTCAACAGACTCATGTTTCTACCTCCTCCCATGATTGATTTCTGGTGCAACAGTCAGAAGCAGGATCCCTTTTGTGATTCTTCCTCAAACCAGAGATTGCTGATGGAAGGGGGTTGAGATGTTAGTCTGCTGCATCCTGATTGACAGGAGAACAGACACCTGTTGTTCACAGTGGCTGTTATCCATGAAGGGCTTGCCTACATCACCCAGGATACTCCATATTCTGGTCAGAGTATTCCAGCCCTAGACCTAGTGGTCCTCCCACCATTAACTGCACTTCCACCATGGCAACTCCATCATGACAGCAACAGAGGGGTATTCACACACCTGAGGCCCATGCGTGGACCAGCAGTTCTCTTCCCTGCACTGGTCATGTCTTCTGAGGCTAGGAATGAGGTACCCAACCATGGTCGCATGGCTGTGCACCCCACAGTGGCCTCAGCAGACATGATGCCACAAAAATCTAGGCTGTCTGCAATCTCCCAGAGGGGCTTTTCGGTAATTGACCCCAATTTATGGAATGGCCTGCTGAATGAGATCCGTCAGATGACGAGCTTAAGTAGCTTCAAAAAAGCACTAAAGACAGATCTCTTTCTCCAGGCCTTTCCTGATTAGATCCCTGTCTCAGGAGCTGCGTCTCCTGGCCTTTTTTAGTTTTGTGTATATTTGTTTTTAATGTGATTTTAGCTAGATGGTTTTACTTTCATATTGTTTAATGTCTTTTTACAGGTGTGGGTGGGTGTGGGTGGTGCTTTTAGTTGGAACTGTAGAGTTTTAATTGTTGTAAGCCACCCTGATTGTTTTTAGCAGAGGGGTGGGGTATAAATAATTATTATTATTATTATTATTATTATTACTACCTGGCTGGGAAATGGCTGTGTTGGGCACTGCATAGACCATGTGAACAGATACCCGCCGTTGCTTCAACAGAACTCACCATTTTCTCTGGAAAAACTGCAGTGAACAGTGAGGCTAATTTTAACCATGTATCTGTTCTATTTTAAGGCATATTTAACAACAACAACAACAACAACAACTCTTATCTGCCTCTCCCCAAGGTTCAAGGCAGGATACAACATAAATTAAGATACAATATATGACATAAAATCATTTAAAAACACAGATAAAAACACGTAGAATTAAAACAAACATTAAAATTGTTCATAGACTTAAAATACCAATTTAAAATTCATAGATTAAAATCAGCTGGGTAGTCCTGCTGGAAGAGATAGGTCTTTAGTGCTGTTTTAAATTCCAACAGCATGTTTAGCTCTTGAATCACTTCCGGTAGGCCCTGGATTCTTGTTGGAACACCACAGTTGTTATCGGGACAGTTTAGACTTAGGATCGGGACAAAAATCCTGCATTGTCAGGACTGCTGGGCATGGGAATGGGGAGAGGGCATTTCATTTGGCCTGTGTATACATGTCCTAAGTCAGGACTGGGAGAGTTCGGACTGTGAGTTGCTACTTAGCAACACTACTAAAGTAGTTACATAACTAAGCAGCACATACAGAATTCTGACCATAATTGATTTAATAAACTTTGGGCCTAATTGAGTTGTCCCCTAAAATGTACATGTACAATTTTAAACCTTTAACCTGATTTTAGTCTGCTTAAATTATTTTTCTTGCTTTAAAATTCTTAATTGCTTTAAAATGTTTAAATTGATTTTACTTGTATACTCCAATGTGGTCACAGGATAGACAGCAGGGTAGGTGGTGGTGTTTTATTATGGAGCGGTAAACTGTTGGGTTATAAATATTTTAAATGATATAAATAAATATATATCTCCCATATCATTTGAGAATAATATAGCAGAACACTTCCCCCACTCCTTCTTGATAGGTTGACTCTGAAGATTATGGATAAACTAAGGAAATGATAAACCCACCCACCCATAGACCAACCCACCTAAAAAAGTAAAGTGGGGTTGACAAACACTCATACCCACATATGTGCAATTGTAAGTTATGAATATTAATTGGCTTCCTGTTGGAGGCAGACTTGGTTGCAGACATGAGTTTGCTCCTGTCAGAATCAGCCGTTGCACTAGGCAGAGAATGGCAGCTACCTCACACTGCAGATTTTGGGTGTCATGAAATGACAGCAAATTGTTAGCTATTTAATATGTTATGATTGTATTTTTGCTGCCAAAGAGCTGGAGAGGTGCTTGTGAGAATTTCTGTCTTAGGTGCCAAAATAACTTGATTGGTCTAGGAGATGGTGTGCCCAAATATTTCAAGGGAGCGGGAGGGCTTCATTTTGGTGCTCTGCCTCAGGCAGCAAAGTGCCCTGGGTTGGCCCTGGTTGCAGCATGGCCCTAAATTTCAAAAGTTTAAAGCTTTGTGAGCTTTCATGTAACACACACACACACACACACACACCATTCTGCTGCTATTAGCTGTTGGTGGGTGGATGAATGTATTTTATGATTGATGTCAAGGATGCTGCAAAAAATATATATTAGTAAATGACAAGCTGGGAAATTTCTACTGTGTCTCGGAATTGATATTTTTAAATGATTCCTTCTTTCCCAGAACAAGAGGGGTGGTGCAGTGTGCCTTGAGGGTAATAGGTGATTGACCTGGCTTTAGGGCTGGATTAAAGTAGCCTAATGATGGATACTACAATATAGCACAAGAGGTACTAGTACTGTTTACAAGGTATAGTATTTCAGAGGTGAGGCTCAGTGGGAGTAATTAAAAGAATGGATGCTTATGATGCTCTTTCATGATGGGATTTTGTTGGTCTCCACCCAATGAGTGGAAAGTGCTGAAAACATTTTATTCCTGTGTCAGTGAGTTTGGTTACTATATTTATCATTCTGTATGCACACATCAGCCATCACCTTGGGATGTTCTAGGTCCAATGTGGCCAGAAATGAAGCATATGGTGTTCAATTGGTTGTTATTAAACAAGCCTGCTTGATGTGTATTTTGCTTACCGAACTGTTGCCATCTTGGTTGTGTAACTGCATTTTGCCTGTTCCATTTTATTTAAATTAAGAGTAATGAAACGTCACACCAAGACAGTGATTTTGTTCAGATCGCAAGGCACCCATGGCACCTTCCCTCTGACATTTGAACTTGCCAGCCGGTATGCATTGACCAGTTTGGTGTGATTATTAGAAAACATATAACCATTTTCTTTGGCAGAAAATAGTTATAGGAGCCAGAATGACTTCCAATGTGCTTCTTAATGGTTAGTCAGACAAGCTGGAAGCACATCCATTATAAAGGGAATTACCAGTCAATAGCTGGGATATTTAGGTGATATGTTCTGTGAGAGCTGTGTGTGTGTGTTGTGTGCCTTCAAGTCATTTGCAACTTATGGTGACCCTAAGGTGAACCTATCACAGGTTTTTCTGGGAGTTGGAGAGTGTGTGACTTGCCCAAGGTCACCCAGTGGGTTTTCATGGCTGAGCAGGAATTTGAATCATGGTCTCCAGAGTCATTAAACCTCTATGCCATGCTGGATACTCTACCCCCCAAAGGCTACGAGATGGTTGGAGATGATGGTTTATCCTTATTCTCCACTTCTGCTCAGGGAGTCTGGGCAAAATAGTTAAGCCTGGAAATTAGGGGAGACCAGAACTTGGATATAATGTGTCAGAAGAAGTAATATTGTTACTTGCAATGGTCTAAATCCAATTGTTAGTCCCACCTAGCATGGCTTCATTGGATCAGTAGGAATTTGGGTAGGTCAACACTTTTGTAAATTTTGGCAACCTAAATTACACTAAGGAAAGCCTGGGGGAAGTGCAGTTATTTTACAGAGGGTTTTTTTGGGGGGGGGTTGGCTGTTACTGGGCTGTAAGCACACAAGAGGGGAGATTGAAACTTGGAGAACAGTTGGGCAGAGAGATGGGAGTGAGTGACCATACCAAGAGATTCCACCTAAACATTGGGAAGAACTTCCTGACAGAGGGAGCTGTTTCTATAGTGGAATCCACTGCTGCCTGGGAGTGTGGTGGAGCCTCCTTCTTTGGAGGGTTTTTAAACAGAGGGTGGATGGCCATCTGTCTGGAATGATTTGATCACGTATTCCTGCATGGCAGGGAGTTAGACTGGATGGCCCTTGAGGTCTCTTCCAACTCTATGATTTAGGGGGTAATTTTAGGTAAACATTTTACTGTTTTTATATTTCTGTGTTGTTTGATACATTTCTGGGGGGGGGGCCTACTCTCCCAAGTAAAAGTAACACCTTCACAATATTACATTGCGTAAGGACTAATGACAAAGGATTACTTTAAAAAAAAGAACATAAACTTGTTATTTTTGAATAATAATGTTACAAGCTCTGGGGGAGATTGTGGGCCAACTAGATTTCATCCTACTGCAAAAAGTAAGTGCAACAAGGGGTCTCTGATGGGGAGGTGGGTTAAAGCCCCATCTTATCATGTCATGGCACCATCTCAGCTTCCCCCATTTTTCGTGCTGGCTAGTTAATATTTTTTTTTGAACAGCTATGCCATGCAAAGATGAACTACATGACAAATACTGTGTCTAGCCTGGTCAAAATATTGGGAGAAGAGTCAGAGAGGAACAGGAACAGAAACAAAGAGCTGACGTTGATCTCTGTGGGCTGCCTCTCTCTGGAGATACGAATATTGGTGCCACTTGCAGGGTTTAAGTCACATGCCATGCTGGCTGAGGGATTCTGGGAGTTGTACTCCAAAGTAGGTAATGTTTCCCAGCTCTGATATGTAAATAAGCTCAATCCATGCCCCGCTTCCAAAAGGAGTGAAACCTTGGTGTACAGAAGGAACTGGTTGGCTTCTATGTCAGCAGCTGTGGAATGAGCTTACTGATGAATATATATGTGAAAGTGACATAGACTGGAGTCAGAGGGATTTGCCAACCACACCAGAACAGTGGTGGCTTGAGGCTTCCATATCAGGGAGGCAGTGGATCCACTGCATGCTTTTGCTTGAGCTTTAAAGGAGCTATCCATGGTGTTGAACTTGTTTTGGGGATAGGGCTTAGCACCTTGGATAGCTCCTGTAATGCTTAGGCTAACATCCAAAGTGAGTTCATGCTCTACTGACATGGAAGCTTCTAGCTGCCACTGCACCCAGGGTAGGTGAATCACTGTACTTCCAGTCTGTGTCGCTTTCACATACGTTCGCCATCCAATTTTGTGCACCAGTCTCAGAGTTCAAAATGCACACACAAAGCCACATACAAACTGCAAGTTTGCTTAATGTGTTCATTTGCATGTGTAAGTTTTGAGTGGGCAATTGCTACCACTAAGTTGGGGGAGATACTCAGTCCAAAGGATAACTTGTCTTCCAATCTTTGTATTAGTCTGGGAAGTGGAAGCTGGTTTGTGTTGGGGAATTTGAGAGACAGTAGTGTATCACACAGTATTTGCAAGCAGAAGGTGAGCAGCAACCAATCCCACACCACCCCGCCACCACAGGAATAAAGCAGGCTTTGTTTTCTTTGTAAAAACATATGAAGTAGGGTTACTTACAAATACTAAAGGTTTCATAACATCTCTAAATGTTAGGATGAACAAACTCAGACTAGCCACAGGAAGTATGTAGGAAGGGAGGGTGTGTGGCTAAGACCAACAAGCAAGAAATAACATGAGGTATATAAAAATAGTCTGATGCATACTAGCAACACTGAATGTAGGTATAAGGCTGCTCCCTATAACAGTTTGTATCAAAATGGAGGCCAAATGAAATTCTGTTGTCTCTTGCTGCATCCTGCAACTTCTCACCATCTGGAGAAGTGGGATACACATAGCTGTGTTTTCTCTGAAGGGCTGTTTTGGACACTAAAATCTTTTTTAGGGTGTGCCAGCTGACTCATGCATCAATTTTCACTCATTATGTCAGATCCATTCTAAGTCTTTGTTCTTATTTTGAAATATGGCAGAATGTTTCCATGGGTTCCCTAAAACCCTTTGGCAGCTGATAATGAAGTTGCTCATAGCATACAAACAGAGGCAATTCTCCTATATACAGAATGTGATTTTCCCTGAGTGAACAGCTGCTAGGATTTTACTTCTTAGGACTGTAGCATACTAAAGTTTGCTTTCTTAGCTTAGTGTAACTACATGTGCCTGATTTTTTTTAAAATACAGGTATGGCTTGGTTTGCTAGGGCTTAAATACCCTAAATGCACCAGATCCAATCTGGTTTTGAAAGCTAAGCAGGATCAGCTGTGGTTAGTACTTCGATGCACCCTTGAAGGCACATACACACACTGTTTGCTAAGCAACTGGAAACTATAGTCTGTAACAAACTGGAGCAGAGGAAGGTGTGAGAACCCCTCTGGCTGTAATTATGGGCCAGGGGTGGGTATTGTCAGGTATCAGCATTCCCAAACTTATAGAGCACAAGGTTCAGGGTTCATCAGAAACTTTTATTGCCAGAAATCCAGGAAGCCTACAGTACAAAGCTGTTGTTGAGACCGAGAACCTAACGAATACACTCTAAGTTAAAAGCATTTTACAATCAACAAAATCTAGTGGGCTGCATAATTATTAATTATCTATTATCCCCTGATACAGGCATTCCATAAACTGAGAGTTAACATCTTCCCAGCATCTCTAGCCTTAAAAATAAAACCATTAATTGCAGCTGCCTTGTTATCTCCTTTCCCAAGCAAAGCCCAGACAGTTATACATACATTATTTCACCCCTACACAAAATGCTATGCACACTCTACATCAAGGCCACAGGAAAACTAATGAATATGGCAGGAGCAGGAACAAAGGGGACTGATCCTGACAGGTATGAAGCTAAGGCTCAATGAGTGATTTTTTTTTTCTCAGCTTGGTATTAAAGAATTTACCCAAATTTGAAAATTCCTTCATATTTAGAATGGAAATAAGTTATGATTATTTTAAAAAATGGAATATGGCAGAAGCATAAATTGATAGCTTTATTTACTTGGACCCAGGAATTTGAGTCTGGCTTGCTCTTGAGTTTCAAGTTTAAAGTCTGGCTTTGAATCTCTGTGTATTCAACCCTGTTGGTGTTGAATCAGTGTTGCAGCCTCTTTTTCTTCCTGAGGTGCTCCTCTCCTTTAACATTTATTTGGCAGCCAGGTACAGTAAGGTCTGTACTCTGTGCTGGGAATAGCTGTACCTGTTGAATTTGGCTGGTACATCTGAAAAAGAATTTCATCTCAGTTCATTTTTGAAGAATTTAGCCAAATTTCTAATTGTATTTTTATTTGCAATAGAAAGAATGAAAGGTCCAAAAAAACTGAATGCGAGAGAAAGCAAAAGTCACAGATTGTCCACTCCATAGGTCAGAGTAGGCAGATTTTCCATATGTTACCATGGCCTGTATGCTGTGGCATTACTAAGGCCAGTTTCACCCCACCCTCTGATGGTTTCACCTGATGCAGTTCGGCCTCTCTGCACCCCCCTAGTGCCGCCACTGCCTGTACAACTTGCCAACTGTGTACCACCTTTCTCTCTCACGTACCTGCCTGTATTCCCAAATCTCTCCCTCTATTAACTCTTTCAGCTTTACTCTTCCATAGCCTTGTATGGTTCTTAGGAACATGTGTTGCTTGTGAGTACATTTTGTGTTATTTCCAATAAAAATACTCTATTTCACTTTAAAGCTGGAGTGTTTTCTGCAGTTAGTACTGATCCCCACAGTTACCCTCCTCTTGCAGGGATTCATTTGAGCTAATAATTCCCCCAAATAATAATAGAGATTTGGGTGTCATGGGTGGGTCTCTAAAGTACCCCCCACCTCTCAGTGTAACAGTACCATTCTATCCTCAATGCTGTTTAACATCTACATGAAACCACTGAGAGAGATCATCCAAACACATGAGGTGAGGTGCTATCAGTATGCTGATAACATCCAAATATATTTTTTCGTGCCTTCAAAAGCAGTCTCAGTTAAGGATAAGGTGTCTCCTCTGAAAGAATGTCTGGAGGAGGTAATGGGTTGGATGATGAAAAACAAATTGAGGCTGTATCCAGACAAGGCAGAGGTGCTTACTGTCAAAGGTCCTAATCTGGGTTTGCAGGTGTATCAACCAGTCCTGGATGGGGTTACAGTCCCTCTGAAACACTGTGTTTGCTGCTTAGGGGTGCTTCTGGGTCCATTGCTCCAAAAGACAGCCCAGATAAATATGATGGCCAGGGGGCCGTTTACATGATGAAAATCTCCTGGGAAGAATTCGTGTCGATCCCTGGCAGTTTACACGTACATCGGGTCGGGTACGTGATTTTCAGAAGGGGGGCCACCTTTTATCCCTCAACCTGCGGGACTTCTAGTCCCGTGGTTTGTGACGGTTTTTTAAAAGTCACGGGAGGATTCGGAAAATCAGAAATGTAAACAGCCTGAGACAAAATGTCTCGGTACTGGGATGACCGGAAATGGTGACCGGGGGCAGGCCAGAAAAGGAGGGGTCAGTCACCCGTTCTACAGATCCAGCCTCACCAGCCGAAAACAAAGGCATCCCGTCCAGCTGCACGAAGGTTGATGTATGTGTGTGTGCGCGCATGCGCGTGCATGTACTCAATCACCTTTTTAAATGGATTTCTACACTGCAAACCGTTCAGCTTTAATCTCTTCCTCAACTGCATGTTACAGAGAGATGGTCACCCATTCATCCCCTGCCTTGATCACCTCCCTGGTATTCCCAGCCTCTGAGCGAATGAATACCCTTTAATTCCCCCTCTGTGCCTGTGCCTTTTAAATTGTCTGTCTGTAGCTGGTTTGCTGTAAGGGTTAACATTTTAAAGGGGAAACCCAACCCCGCCCCACCTCACTCGGCTTGATCTCCCTGCGTCTGAGCGAAAGATCTCAGTCTGGGTCTTTCAAAATGCCTAGCCTCTACTCGGCTTGCTTTCAAAAGGAAAGGAGATGGTTTAATTGTTCCTCCGTCTGAGGTCTTTGAAAAGTGCCTTCTGCCTCTGTTTCAAGGGTTAACTTTTTTTAAAGAAGCGAGGGGAATACCAAACCTCTGCCCCCCTGTCTCCCCCACCCAGCCAGCCAATAGCAGCGCTCGTGGCATGGAACTTTAAAGGAAGTGCGTCACCGAGGTTGTGAAAACACGAGTAATCACATACTTGATTGACAGCCAAAAAAAAACCTACACCTAAAAAAAAACGGAACTTTGGACGTGTAAATATCAGTCACGGGACCACCTGGGATATCCAGATCAGTGACATAAATCGTATAAACAGCAAGGGGCGGATTCATGATCACAAAATCACGGTAAGCACCGTGACAATTTCTGTCATGTAACTGGCACCCAGGAGTTCTGTCAGATTTTGGCTGTTATGCCAGTTGCTCCCCTTTCTAGAGCTGGAGGACCTAAAAATGGTAATGTACATGGTGGTATACTCAAGAGTGATGCACTGTACATTGGCTACCACTATACCAAGTTCAGAAACTTCAATTAGTTCAAAACATGGCAGTCAGATTGGTTACTGCCCATTGCATTTGGACTTTTGCAATGTACTCTATGTGGGTCTGCCGTTGGAAACTGTTGGGAAACTTCAGCAGGTCCAGAATGCTGCAGCCAGAATCCTGACTGGAAACTAATACAGGAGTGCCATAGAGCACCAAATTGCAAAGGGGGAAAAAACCACACAGAAAATGATTCAAAGTATAAAGTAGAATAATATTGAAGGGATAATACATCCAATTGACCATCATTGTTTTAAATTATAACATTTTATGAATTGTAACACTAAGATGGTCACTTACCACATTATGTGCCCATGTAATCAACTGTATGTGGGTATGACAACTTGCAAAGTCTGTACTCATATTTTGGAAAACTGTTATAAAATTAGACATGAGGTCCTGGATGCTCCCCTGGTAGAACATTTTGTCTCTCATTCTCATGGAGAATAATTTAAATTCATTGTTGTGGATAAAGTTACCCCGCATGGATACAATTGGAACGATGTAAACACCCTCTTACTTAAGTTTCAGTTCAAGCTACTGTTATAATTGTCCTCTATGTGTATTGGTTAGGTCTTTGACTGTTTTGTTTTTCCTCCAGTCCTTTATATGTGGTTGGTTGTTTTGCATCTTCCCATTGTTGTTGCATTTATTGTTAGCCCTATTCTGTATTATTGCCTCTTATATATGTTACTGAGATACTTGTGTTTCCCTTGTGTTTTACATTGTGTACCCTGTATATGTTAATATACCCTTTATATTGTCACCATTATTCCCATATACTAGTCTATCATATATGTTCTGGTTATGTTGTCTCTCTGTGGTGGTATGCATTGAGTGCTTTACCCTATTTTGTATTACTTTTCACATATGTTACTGATGTAGTTGTGTTCGTGTTTTTCACTTGTGTAGCTCATCAATTGTATTACCCCTTCAATATTATTCTACTTTATCCACTGAATCATTTTCTGTGTGGTTTTTTTCCCTTTTGCAGTTTGGTGTTCTATGGCACTCGTATATTAGTTTCCTCTCTACTGCAACACTCCTTTTTCCTGAGAATCCTGACTGGAGCCAGTTTATAAGGGGCATATAATTCCCTTGTTAAAACAGCTTCACTGGCTACCAGTTTGTTTCCGAGCACAATTCAAAGTGCTCGTCATGACCTATAAAGCCCTATATCGACTACTTGAAAGACTGTATCTCCCCATACGAACCTGCAAGGGCACTAAGATCCTCAGGGGAAGGCTTTCTCTTGATCCTGCCACCATCACAGGCTCACCTGGTGAGGACAGAAGAGAGCTTTCTCAGTGGCTGTTCCAACCTCTGGAACTCCCTTCTACGGGAGGCTAGGCTGGCCCCCTGCCTGTTTTCCTTCTGCTGGCAGGCAAAACATTTATATAAAAGCAGGCTTCTAATACATAGCTGGAGGTATGGAGGTTTTATTGGGGGGTGATTTTTTATGTATTTTTATATACATATATTGTTTAACTCTGTTTATTTTAATCTTTTAACTGTATGTGTTTTTATTGTGAGGGTTTTAAAATTATTTTAAATTGTATTTTATGTAATTTTGTGAGCTCCCTTGGATCCCTTCTGGGAGAAAGGCAGCATATAAATAAAATAAAATAAAATAAAATAAAATAAAATAAAATACTGGCACATGTACGAGTGAGCAAATTACACTAATATTGAAATCACTCCACTGGCTGCCATTGCCAGTTAGTTTCTGGGCAAAGTACAAAGTGTTGGTTATTACCTTTAAAGCACTACATGGTTTGGTTCAATGTTGCCTACAGGACTGCCTTCTCCCATATAATCTGTCACATAGGACTTTTTCAAACAGGGCCAAATGCCCCGTTCCTGCCCTGCAAGCCCCAATCCTGTTCCTGCCACTGAATAAAGGGAAAATGTTCAAACACTTACCTTTATTCCATGGCAGGAATGTCTTCCCTCTCCCCAAGCTGGCCGGCCATAAACACAGCTGTCGTAAGGCTGCCTTTACACCTAGGAACTGAAATCCCATTCATTCTCACGAGAGAACGGGCGGGAGGTAAATTTAAAAATAACCCCCCCAAACATCAAAGCAGTACACCAAGCACAAAAACACATACAAAAACATAAAAGTAACCCAGGGAGGGGGGGAAGGGTGCCACTTACCTGGGCGTCCCATTCCTGCCTGGAAGTATCCAGAACAGACCTCCCCCCGATGGCTGTCATTATGGGAGAAGAATGGGACACCTTTCAGACTACCCTGATTCCATTACTACAATGGAACGGGTGGTCCAAAAACGATGTTTCCCTGTGATGAAAATATCATGGGGAAATGCAGAATGAGGACAGGGGAGACACAGAAAAGGTCAACGTCTTCTGAAAAGAAGACTTTTTCCCAACCCTGTTCCGTGTCTCCCATGGATTAAATTGCCCATCTGAAAAAGTCCATACACTCAGGTCATCTGGGAGACATTTACTTCAGTCAGTCAGTACTAGGTTGGCAACTGTCACCCAAAGGATTTTCTCTTCAGCCGCCCGCAGACTGTGGAATGATCTGCCAGAAGAGATTCAACAGCTGCATATGCTCTCTTAATTTAAATCAGCTTACTAAAGACCAGTCTCTTCCAGCAGGCATACCAAGATGTTTTATAAATTATACGTTTTGCTGTGTGAATTGACTATTTTTGGTATGTATTGGTTTTATATGCCCTTTTAGCAGGTGTAATATGCTTTTTAACTGATGCTATGTGTCCAATCTATTGATATATTCTAATCTGTTGATGTTCCCTGCCTCAATCCATAGGGGGAGATGGCTAAGAAATTGTTGTTGTTGTTATTATATTCCTGGGAATGAAGGTATAGAAAAGAGGCAGAAAGGCTGTTGTATGCTTATAGTTATACAAGTTGGTGGGGAGGGTCTTAGGGAGAGAAATAAGCCACAGTGAAATAAATCATTGATGGTTCAGCAGCTTATTGGGATCTCAGATGCAACTAACAAGCTATTTGACCACAATATCCATAAAAGAGGGGGGGGGAATACTCTCCTCCCTCCCCCATACTGATGTTGATTTATTGAAAACTGTTGCATTTTTATTTTTAAGTTGCTTTGGATACATTGAATACAGAATGACCAGACATAAATTAAATAACTAATAAAATCTGCAAGAGGGAAATGCCTGCTGTTATGGCATGTGGTGGGTGAAAGGAGGTTTTGCATCCTGCCAACATTCCTGGGGGCTGACCATGTAAGACCTCCAGGCCATCTTATGTCAAGGGTGGCAGGCAGATTCCTTTCACCTCCTTACAACAGCATTCCCCAAAATAGTGTTTTATTCCAGCCCCTAGTCAGAGCTGACTGAAGCATTTTTGCTATCTGAGGCAAAGGACAGAGTGATGTCCCCTCATTCTATGTGCCAGAAGTTGGCTAAAGTAGCAGCTCCGAGTGCATTAGTACAGCTGACAATGGTAAGTGTGCTTCAGTACATGAAAGGCACTGGTTTGTTTAGGGGGACCAAGACTCAGCTGTAGAGTCCTGAATGTTATGTATTCCTTTATGGGAAGATGTATGTAAGGGTATATTCTAAAACACAAGAAGAAACCTTCAGACAGTGCTTATGTTGCATGAACCACCTGCATGCATAGAGCTGGAGCCCTTTCATACTACACATGAGACACTACACATCCTGTAGAATCCTGGGATTTGCAGTTTGGGGTTAAGTACATAGAATTCTCAGCCAGAGAGCTCCTCTAGTGCCTCTATCAAACTACAAACCCTAGGTTTCCTTAGGATGTTACCCTGGCATTTAAAGTGGAATCATAGGGATTGTCTAAGTGGTGAAAATACTCCTCATGGAATTTGAGGAGAAGATGATGTGTCTTAATTGAATCCAGCAGTGTTGTGCTGTATTCGGAAGGAGGGGGACCAAAACCCCCTGAAACTCTGGAGGAAAAGTTTCCCAGCTTTTCCTGGAGTTTTTCAAAACAGTGTGGGGAATGCATATTTCCCCTTGTTAGGACAGCAATTCGATATGAATCGCTGTCCAGTAGTACAGGAAACATGACATAACTGGCTAGACAAGCATGGGGGCAAGGCTTGCTAACAGGGCAAGCACCCGCAGCCACCATTTTTCCTGCCTTAATGAGCAATTGCTAAGGAAATAAAATGTGTTTCTAGTTTGTTTTGCTGCACTGTAAAATAGAAAAATCGCTCAATGGCTGTAGCATACCGTAGACATCATTTTTTTAAAAAATAAAATATTAAACAGTGGCAGGGTACTGATGCAGGTAAATTGCTCACAGCCACCATCTTGCATGTGAAACTTATGAGGGCTTCAGCAGGCAAAACCACCATTAAGACAAGTTGCAGCTGCTGCTACTTGCTATTACTGTGGAGTGAGCCCATAATGCTGTCTTTGTATAGTGGGAAAGGCCCCTGAACTTGTGGGTCATGGAAAGCAGAATTAGCAGAGTACAACAGAGCTTATGCCAGTAGGCAAGGAGAAGAGAGGGAGAGATACCATTGCTATTGGTTGTAATTACCAAAAAGCCAGGAGACATCTCAGGCTCCTTTGGGTCTTCACTGCCAGCTCCAGCAAACTTAGCCAGAGTTTAACCAGGCTAGCTATCAATTGCCATTTACCAGCCAAAGGGCAGGACTTTGGGGCAGAGCAAGGATTTCCCCTGAGCAGGAGGGCCCCCAAATACAGCAGGGCACATTTTGAAACAACTGAAACAAGTAAGTCAGAGGAGGACCAAAGATTTTCTGAAGTAAGCAAAGTGATACGCCTTGCTATCTAAAAAAAAAAGGGGGGGCTATCAGAACATGAACTCCAGAGTCTAAATGAACCAGACTCCATTACGGCTGCTCCAAATGGCCCCAATTATGTGTCAAACATCACTACTTAATGGGAGAAAATTTGGGGGGAATCGACAATTTGATTGGGTTTTTGTTGTTGTTGTTAAGTGACAATACTAGCTTGTCATCCAGCTTGTCAGCTCTACTCAGCTTTCAAAAGCTTCCTGATTTCTTTGCAAGAAGAAAGCCAACATACGGTAGTATAAAGTTTAGGGTGTTGGAGTAGGACAAGGAAAAGCGGGCTTATCTACACTGGCAAACCCACGTACTCACCTTGTATTCACTGCTCGGTTGCCACATGACATTCCTGACGATTCACAGATTCATCAGGGGCTTTGCAGGAAAATTTGGCTCAAAAATATTTGTGGTTTGCTCTGTATTTCAGGGGAAACCCTGGATTATTGGCTGTATGGCGGCAGTGGATTGGCTTCAGTAAAAAGCCAGGGGTGGGGCTTCCACTGGACATGACTCTGTTCTGCCAGGTGTGGGGGTTTTAATTTATTAATTTATTTATTTATTTGATTGTCCGCATATCTGTATAAGCATATCTCCTCTTATCCAGTAGTACAGTACTCTGGGACAATCTATATCAACATGCACAAGTGAATGAGGGGGGAAAACCTGGAGCAGACCCCGTCATGTGATCTGAAATAATACGATATGCAGGACATATGAACAGCCTAGGGCCCCCCTTTTACACCAATGTGAATTACAGCATGGCAAGATTCTCCAATCTCCCATTGGACCAGCCCTGGTGAGTGTGGTGTTTACAGAATCACTGCAGATCAAAAACATCTGCAGTGGCTACACAGTGGATTTGGGGTTTCCTGCCAGTGTAGACAAACCCAGAGATGCAAATTCTAGTCCTACTGAGCCATGAAACTCATTAAGTGATCTTGGGCTAGTTATTCTTTCCCAGCCTGACCTACCTGATAGGGTTGTTGCTGTGAGGATTACAGTGAGGAGAAAGAGAGCCATGTATCCCACCATTAGCTCATGAGAGGAAGCATAGCATATACGTGTTAAAGGATAAATAAGGAAATATATTTATCCAATGTGTTGTGGTGGTTTGAGTGTTGGACTAGGACTTCAGGAAAGCAAGGTTCAAAATCCCATTAAGCCATGGAAACTCACTGTACAACCATGCACAAGTCATACTCTCTCAAGGCCCATTCACACTACAGAATTATAGTGCTATGATTATTCCACTTTAATTGCCATGGTTCCATCCTATGGAATACTGGGATTGGCAGTTTAGGGGGCACTATTTAGGATTCTCAGCCAGAGAGCTCTAGTGCCTCATCAAACTAAAAATGCCGAGCATTCCACAGGTTGCAGCCATGACAACTAAAGTGGTATAATAGTGTTGTAATTGTATAGTGTGAGTGGGCCCTCAGCCACAGAGGAAGACCAAGGCAAACCCCCTCTGAACAAATCTTGGCAAGAAAACCTAAGGTGATAGGGTCAACTTAAGGTTGCCATAAGTTGGAAACAACTTGAAAGCACACAACAACCAGTAAAGAACTATTTCATTTGGTTCTTATCAAGGCGTGATACTCTAGATTCTGAAGTTTTAGTCCAGGGATTAGTTTCATACTGAAGGATACAAAATTTGTATTGCCTCCATACAGCCTGGCCTCCCCCTCCCCCCTTCTCCACTTTCTTTGGCAAAACCTGGAACCTTTCAAGCATTCATGATAAATACAGAGAATTATTTATAAATCATTTGAAAATAAACACTAGGGAAATAATTGCACTAGCTGCTTCACAGTCTTTTCAAATATTACCAACGCACCCAAGAGACTTGAGCTTTTGTGCCATTGTGATTCAAAATAACTTCGGTTCAGAGAGCGTTGGCAGTGACAATGCAGAGTGGGCTTCCCATATGAAAATTAATAGCTGAACATTATGTGTTTTTCCTTTTTTTTTCCCAGAATCTGATTACATTAAATAATTGCTTCATGTCGCTAAGGCTGACGTGACAAAACTTGTGAAGCACCCTGGACAACACAGCCCTGGCAAGGTTTTAAAATGAATTCTTCCATCACCTCACACACTGTGTACTGTAAATACATTAACCAGGTTGAAATCAGATTATTTAAGGGTAAAGTGGCTTCAGGAATCTGGATGGCATTTGATGCCCCAATGGCTGCAAAAGGTGGCATTTACAACCATTCTGTCTGCTTCAGAAGATTTGTTGCCAAGTCCCAAGACAACTAAGCTGAATGCTTTGATGGCTGCTGCAGTCCTGAAACAAAGGGGGAGAGATACAGGCTGCCCAGGCCATCCTTTTAAACTATCTTCTGCACTGAGCTCTAGGGCACTGTGGAGAATTTAAATGGCTGCCCCCAACAGGAGGGGTTAACAATTGTTTTAATTTTCCACAGCCCCCTGGAGCGATCAGAGGTGTTCTGAGGAAATTAAAATGGCAGCCACTGATCAGAGAAGTGCCACTGCCAGGTAAACTTCTTGTTTGGGCTGGGGCTCTGGCATAGGACAGTGCCTAGTGTTGTTGGACCCCTCAGGAATGGAGTCAACCCAGTTTGCAGACCTATTTGACCTCGGTGCTTGTAAACATTATGGAAATGTTAATGTGTTAACAGTGCTAGGCTGGCAACTGTCACCCAGAAAACCTTTTCTTCAGCCGCCCCTAGACTGTGGAATGGCCTGCCAGAAGAGACACCATAGCTGAATACACTGTCTGAATTTAAAGCAACATTAAAGACCAGTCTCTTCTGGCAGGCGGCAGGCCTATCCAGCTGATTTTAAAGTGTGAATTTTAAATTGTGTATTGATTGTTTTAAAATGTTTTGGTTTTACTTGTTCTTTTAAATTGGTATATGTTTTTAACTGATACGTGTTTTTAACCAATGTTATGTTTATTTGTTAATTGGTTGTTGCCTGCCTTGATCCATAGGGGAAAGCAGGTAAGAAATAATAATAATAATAATAATTATTATTATTATTAATCTTTAAGAAGACATTTGTTGGCTGTTAAAGGCATCCCTCAGTTAACAAGCCTCTGACAAAGAAGCTCATTTTACAAACTCCTTTTATGCTTGTCCCTCTTTCTTCTTTGTCCTCTGTCTAGCTGGAAGCTTTTTAGCAGCATCAGCACTGAGAGGATGGTAATAAAATTATGGAGAAACACAGGTTTCCAGCATCAGGTTGCAGTATGGGCCTGCAGTAAAGCATGCAATAAAACTTGAGCTGGGATTGTACTCCAGCTGATTCTACTGCAGCTGTCTGTGCCTTCCTAACAATAGATAGGGTAAACAGCAGCTGCCTTCAGAACCCCTTACTGAACATGTGTGGGCAGCAAAATAGAGAGGAAAGGGGAGAGCAAAGAAGTCTGCCTCACCAGCTACTGCCAGCATGTTAAAAATGCACAGATGTTTGGCCACCAAAATAGAAATCATAAGAAAAGAAGAGCCTGGCAAAAGAAAAAGTCATCCCTGGATGCACGTTGGAAAAAGCCTTCACATGCTCTCTAGAAGTTTCAAATGTTTTTCTTTACTTGTGCAAGAATTATCTGACCTGATTGTTTCACTTGACATGTGTATATTGTTAGTTTTCAATAAGAAGTTTGCCAAAACACGTTGAAATGCTGTATCTTTTTGTGTGTGGTGCAAGAACCTGTCCCTATTCTTTCTATGTTATTTCTATCTCTGGTACCAAATTTTCTGCTAGAGAAGTAATTCCCAGGAACAACGCACCCTTGTCTACACTGGCTAAATACCCTGACTTGCCCCCATTCCAGAGCCTTGCAGTCCAGATGATGCAGGGCATTTACCCCAATCTGCCAAGCAGTCCAAATGATCCCTGGGGCAGATACAGGCTAGAACAGGGGCAAACCAGGATGGGACCCTTTACCGAGTTATAAGAAAAAACCCTGTTTATTCCGTTTCTGCTGATCAGGCCCCACGTGTCTGCCGGAGCCCATCCGGCATGCCACTCCACGCTGCCACTGCCAGCTCTCTGATTCTTCTGGAAGCCAGGCAGGGGTCCTGCATCATGTGACTGAGGCTGGTCACATGCAGGGAGCCTGCAGTCACAGGTTGTGGGGGCCCTGCCTGGTTTCCTCATTAGCAAGAAAATGGGGGTGGCAGCAGCTTCAGCGAACGGCCAGAATCCTGTTTGGACTCTGGCTTGTCTTCTGCAGGTAAGCGGGGGACGGGGGGGGACAGGCCACCTCTACAGCCAGGATATGCCGGTGAGGAACAACCGTATCCTGACTAGTGTAGATAAGACCCTGTACTTCATTAATTGAGTTATACCTCTACTTATTGGTAAAACATTACTAATGCATTACTTTTTATTTTTTTAAGAAACAATATTCACTTTAAAATACCAAAAAGGCTACTAATGTCCCCCACAAACAAATGTTCAAGCAACAAGTACTTTTTCTCATTAAGCAAAAAAAAAAGCCCAACAATTTCCTCGTTCCCATTAAAATGATTCAAAGTAACAATGTTGCCCTCATTACTCAAAAAAGCAACCAGTTGATACTTTACTTCTGACTACTGTTTTCTATAATGCAGGAATGCAAACTGCATGAAAATACTCCATTTGACATCAGTTGGGCAGGAAGGTAAAATGAGTGGGATTTTGTTTCATGAATATTATATGTAACTGTGTGAGACATGAAAAAATGAGTCAACACACCTTCTTACAGCCCTCAGTTAAGCCAACTGAACTTCAGCTAATGTTCTAGCACTCTATAATAGCCTTCTCCAACACTAGCTGGGGATGATGGCATGCCTTCCAATTGTCCTGATTTGGCAGGGACAGTCCCAATTAACCCTGTTATTCCAATTTTTAAGCTGCTCTTAAAATTCCCAATTTCTCCTCTTCCTACTTTCACTCTTTGTCCTCAGCTTACTTCCACAGCTGCAAACTGAGTTCAAAGTGCAAACGTAGTTTTGGTGTTGTTAACTGCCTTTGAGTCAACTTCAATTTATGGCAACCCTGTGAATGAGTTATCTCCAAGACTCCCTTTCCTCAACCACTCTGCTCATGTCCTGCAGGCTCAGGGTGGTAGCCTACTTAATCAAGTCTATCCACCGGGTATGTGATCGTCCTCTCTTGCTGCCCTCCACCTATCCTAGCATTATTGTCTTTTCTAGTGAGTCGTGCCTTCTCATGATGCGGCCAAAGTACAACAACCTCAATTGAGTCATCCTGGCTTCCAAGGACATTTCAGGCTTGATCTGTTCTAGGACCCATTTGTTGGTCTTTTTGTCCATCCACGGTATCCTCAGCACTCCACTCTAGCACCATGTCTCAAATGAGTTGATTTTCTTTCTATCAGCTGTCTTCACTGTCCAGCTCTCCTATCCATATATGGTGATGGTAAATATGATGGCTTGGACGATCCTAACTTTGGGGCTCAGTTTTTATCTTTGTGCTTTAGGATCTTGTCTAGTTCTTTCATAGCTGCCCTTTCCAGTCCTGGTCTTCTGATTTCTTGATTGCAATCTCACTTCTGATCACTTCTGATCAATGATTGATACAAGGAATGGCTCAATTACACTCTCTCTCAAGTTGGTGTGAGAGCCAGTGTAGTGTAGTGGTTTGGCCATAGGACTAGGACACAGGGAGAGCAGGATTCAAATCCATGCTTGGCCATGGAAGCCTACTGGGTGACCTTGGGCAAGTCACACTCCTCTTGGCCTCAGAGGAAGGCACTCTCAAACCCCCTTTGAACAAATTCTTCAAAGAAAAACCCATGATAAGTTCACCTTAGGGTCACCATAAATCAGAAATTACTTGAAGACACATCACCATCACCACCACCACCACAACAGGAGGTTGAAATACCGAAAACTATATTGTGGCTGAGGTGGAGGTAAGCTTCCCTGGATAAACAATGGAGTAAGGCTACAGATCACACAATAAATGGACTATGGTTATTTTGGAGACTTTTAAAACTCCACTCTTGAGCCATCTCTCTCAGTCTGAGTACAGTCGTCCCTTCACATTCGCGGGGTTACGGGAACAAGACCCCCGCGAAAGTGAAAAAACTGCAAAACCATGCATAAAAGCAGCCTCTGAGGGTTTAATGAGGAGCCCTTCCTAAACACACACACACACAGGGAAACTGACCCAGTCTCTGAGCATTTAAGGAGGAACGCTTCTGGCTGGCCAAAAGAAAAGCACAGCCCCATACTATGAGCATGCAAGCTTTCCTCCTTAAATGCTCAGAGGCTGGGTCGGTTGCTTGCTGGGACTTAAATGCCACCCACACCTTCCCTGTGTATGAATGTGTGTAGGAAAGGTTTGAAATGTGAGTTTTAAAGAAGCAATTCAGTTTGTTGAGACACAGAGAGGAGAGTGGCAAGGGAGGGACTTTGCTTGCATGCTCACAGCATGGGGCTGTGATTTTCTTTCGCCTTAGACCCTCTGAGGCTTGGTGTGGGGGTTGCTTGCTTGCTGGGATCTTCCCTGTGTGTGTATGTGTGCAGGAAATTTTCCTCCTTAAATGCTCAGAGGCTGTGTTGGGGAGAGCAGGTGGGGGAAGGAATTTCCAGGAATACATAAAACAGCGAAAGTCAAAGCCTTGAATGTAAAGGGACAACTGTATATACAACCAGACTATTGTACATATATTTGGTACAATTCTACAAGAGTGGGTTCTTAGAGGAGAGGAAAGTTGGAGATCAACTTTGCATGAATTAATTAATTTTCTGTCCCACCTTCCTCCCAATGGAGAACCCAAGGTGGTTGCAACATGAATGAAAAGAGAATACAGCTCAAATCAGTCAGTTACAACATTGACAAGCAATTAAAAACAATGAAATGATTTATATACGTTCCCAAATTCAGTTTTTCATGGTCCATAATATTACATTCCCTAGGCAGAGAATTCAATAATGGAGTACATAAAGTGATGAGTATATTTATTGGCTGCATTTCTACCCCTTTATTTTATTACCTTCCCAGAAGCTCAGAAGGGATCTCATTTGGGCCTCACAATACTCTAGTGATGTAGGCAAGGCTGTGACAGAGCAGCTGCCCTAGGTAGGGATCTGAAAACAACTCTCCCTAGTCCACCTCCAACATTTTATCCAGTACAGTTGTTTTTATCTGAGGTGCATCTTACTTCTGCATATCAAATGTCGCTGAGACATTTGTCATTAGCAGTTGAAAGACAGAAGTGGCAGACTACTACTAAATATGCATCTCTGCCTGTGCCCTACAACCTTAGCAGTAAATTAAGGTATAACTATACCCTGTGAAAACAGTAAATTGCTAACAAAGGACAAAAGAACCAGGCATTTTTTAAAAATAGCTTCCTGATAAGCAATTCACGGTGCTCCAGTACAGAGCAAGAGGACCTCAACACCATTAACTATTAGTTTTTAAATCAGGCTGGCATTTCTCTACTCCTATAAATGAAGCAATGTATGGCTGCTGCAGTGCTTTGAAGATTTTTCAACCAACCTTTGGCAAGGAAGAACCTGTCAGCAGTGGACACCACATTCCAGTACCAATAGAGAAGTAACTGGATTTAAAGCTGTGGTGTTTCTGTTGCACCTAATGAGCTGTGCCAAACTATCTATCGGGGGAAAACATTATCCATACAGCCCCACCAAAAAAAAAGAAGCTAATTTTCTACCACTGTTAGAAACATTTGCTTATTAGCTGATATTCAATTACATCACCTTCTTCTGGTTTCTCTTAATTGACTTCCTTTGGTCCAGGAACATCAGGCATACAGGTGTCACCATGGCTGCTGCCACACTGCAGAAATGATGCAGTTTGACTTCGCTTTAACTCTCATGGCTCCATCCTATGGAATACTGGGATTTGTAGTTTGTTGTGGCACCAGAGGTCTCTGACAGAGAAGGGCAAATATCTCACAAAACTATAAATCCCAGAATTCCATTGCACTGAGCCATGGCAGTTAAAGCAGTCTCAAACTGCATGATTTCTAGAGTGTGGCAGCAGCCCATGAGAAAGAGAGAGATCCCGTCTTTCATACACGCAGGGCACAAGCAGGTAAATCTCCACAGAAGGGATACAAGAAATTTTGTCAGCATCTTATTTATGTTCATGACAAGATATCCTAATAATGAGACAGCTTGTCAAAGATTCCACAGTCCACATTAAAAGTTTTCACTTCTATTGCAAGAATTGAGGTCCCAAGCACATTCATCCACTGTGTCTTCCACAATTTGTGAAAAATGTCACTAGCATCTTTGCCCTTTGTGAAGCAAAGCACACACACAAATACAAGGTCTGTCTATTAAATACCAGGACTGATAATTAACCCATCTTTGTTTATATGTACAGTTGTCCCTCCACATTCATGGATTTGGCATTCACAGTTTTTAGTATTCATGGCTTGAAAATATTCTTTAAAAAACAATAATCCAAAAGCAAACCCTGATTTTGCCATCTTATATAAGGGACACCATTTTGCTATGCCATTGCATATAATGGGACTTGAGTATTCACAGATATGGGTATTCACGGGGGGTCCTGGAACCAAGCCCCAGCGAATGTAAAGGGATAACTGTATTACAATTCTAATGCTTGTCCTCTTCAATATACCCCCCGACCACACTCACACACCAATGCAGTCTTGTATTCCACTGGACGAAGGCATGGAGCAGTTCAGTTTCTGTAAGCTGTTTCAACACACCTGCCATTTTCTTTGAGGATGTTCAAGTGTAGTAATGTGTTTATCAGGCAAAAACTGCTTCACAGAAAGTGCTGTGTGAGTAGGCACATTGTCTTGATGAAGAATGAAGCCATTTTGCCACAGTTCTGGACTTTTTTTTAATGACTCTTTCTCTCAGCTTTGTTGAAACATCCTTATAATAATGTTGGTTCACTGTTCTGCCTTCTGGAACCCATTTTGCCAAAATTACACCTTTGATGTAAAAAAAAACCCAATGAGCATGGCTTTGAATGTGGACTTGCTTTGATGTGCTTTTTTCATTCTTGGTGATGATGGTGTTTTCCAGTACATTGACAGTCGTTTTGTCTCAGGATCATACTGGAAGATCTAGATTTCATCACGAGAGATGGTTTCTTGAAAAAGATTTAGGTCCACCTCAGGTTGCTGCAGAATGTCAGCGCAAATTTCCTTGCAGTACTCTTTTGTCTGGTGTGAGAACCCTAGGGACCATCTTGCCACAAACTTTTCTCATGTTGAGATCCTCATGAAAAAAATTCCACATAGTGTCTTTGTCAATGTTCACAGCCTCAGCTATAATTTGGACACTGAGTCAGCAGTCTTCTTCAAACAATATGGCTGATTTTTTTCACAATTTCTTCAGTTCTTGAAGTGGAAGGTCATACAGGGCATTCATTGACTTCCACATTCTCATGTCATTCTCTGAATCTTTTGTGCCATTCAAACACACGTGCACAAGACATGCAGTCTTCCTTGTAGGCCTCAGTAAGAATTTGAAAAGATTCTGTTGGTGTTTTATTAAATTTTACTAAAAAATTCAAATTCATATGTTGCTCGACTTTTAAACTTAGCATTTTTCTGGCACATAACAGACAACACAGCTGCTTTAAATGAAGACTGAAAATTAATTGAACAGTGCAGAGTGTTGATGTTTGTCATGCAGGTTCATATTGGAAATTGTTTAAAATACCAGGGTAATTATGTTGTCCCTGTTTAAACATCCACATTGTACTTCACATGCTAGTGGAGAATACAGCCAATTTAGCAGAGTTCAAAATAAACGCAGCACCATTTAGCGTTAGATTCTTAGCATACATATGAAAACCACAGATTAGTAAATAACCAAACACCCTTTGTCTTTTCCCAAGTTGTTTAACTAGCAAAATAACCACTCCAAACTAAAAAGTTAGTTTAAAAGTACAAAAACATCTTTACTCACAGTTGGAGAGCTATCTTCATGGCAGGTAAATGAAACACCATCAAAATAAACTAAAACTACTTTAAAATGTTTAAAAACTATATTGTTACAAAAACAATACTCAGGACTATCCTGGCTGGGGTCCTCTCCCTTCGACGGCCATGTGGTTTGTTAAAGGAGCATGGCTTCTGGAACAAAGAAGGAAACTTAGATACTTCCCTTCGTCCCAGAACTCCAATAGCAAAACTTCAGGAAGTTACATCAGCTCATTTTGTATGACTTCTTAGTTAACCCTTCAGTAGCAAAACCATTTCCACTTATTGGACTGCAAACTATATTTTCCAACAGTTCAGACATGTTCAAGGTCATCACTCAAGCATTCACAATCAGTTCTCCCTGATTTGTCTGTAAGGTAGAAACACAGTCTCGTTATTTAATAGACAGAGCTTGTATACACAGACAAAGAGAAAACAGATAAGCAGGCTGCTCACAAAAATGCAAGCAAGCTGTCCAATGTTTCTGTTTTAATAGTCTGTGCAATAAGGCAGCAGTTACCATATTTTAAAAATTTTCAGACTGACAGGAGTGTGCAAAATTTTGTCTAGCAAATGTATATACTGTCTCTGAAACACAAAAAAAGAAAATGCTTGCCTCTCCACAGCAAAAAAGTGGAAAAACTGCACATTCTCATTTAGTATGTGAGTACAATGCAAGTAGGCTTTGTATCTATGTGTGTATTTGCCTTCAAGTCGCCTGTCAACTTATGGCAGTTCCATTAATTTCATAGAGTTTTCTTAGGCAAGGAATACCCAGAGGTGGTTTGGCCAGTCCCTTCCTCTGAAATGTACCCTACAGCACCTGATATTTGTCGACAGTGTCCCATCCAAGAACTAACCTGGGCTGACCCTGCTTAGCTTCCAAGATCAGACATGATCTGGTGCCTCTGGGGTATTTAGGCTTTATATCCATACATTACAATATTATCAGGTTTCAGGTTAGCTAGGATCAACTACATTATAGGAGTTCTGTTTGGCTAAGACATCCATGTGTCAAATTCAAAAAGGAGAAAGACCAACTTCCAGGTTGGTAAATGGAAGCAAAATAACAGCAGTCAGAGGAAACAATCAGACCAAACACTGCAATGGTTGTTTTTTAAGATGAATATCCCCCCTGGGGGGGAAATGGTTTATTGCTGCACTACCACTGTTTGAAATGGTTTTTCTTTCCCAGCAAAGTGCTGAAATTGGAGGGTGTTCATTGCACTGTCAAATTCACAGATAGTATAAAATACTGAATGCACTTTATCATTCAGATCTCTGACACCTGGCAGAAGGGTGGCTGCATTTCACACTAGAAACCTGAACACCTTGATACTAAGCTATTATTGTCGAACTATTAGCAAGTGGAGAGATCAATAGTGATCCATTATCCACTTAGATATGGAAAGAATTCTCTTAAGAGGAATTAAAGGAATCAATCTGTGTTATGAGCAATCTTCTTGAACACGTACAACTAACAGGGGGAAATGAGTGAGGCAGAGAAATCAGCCTGTTCAATAAGTTTTATAAGTGCCAAGAGTTCTCAATATCAAGTGAGAGCACCAAAAACATGCAGTTGATCACAGTATAGCTGTGTCCAAAAGGAAGCAAATAATTATCTAGACATTTTTTTTTAAAAAAGGAACAATAAAGGGACAGCAAACCTGGGACCAAAATTACCTAAACTGTCTCCTTCCCAAGTGTGACAGGCAAATAAGACCTTTTCAGTACATTTCAGCAACTTGTGCATATTTTCATCATCTCAACCTGAGAGTAAGCCAAAACAATCAAAACAGTGTGAGTACCTGAGATCTACAAGGAGGGAATAGAGAGTTGCTATGCACTGTTGTGGGAAAATACCTAAACAATCAACTGCTTCTCTTTCAGACAGTGGCACAGAGGCAAATGTTGAACTGTAGGCATTTGACATGACAGTTCCCCATGCCTCCAAGGCAGTCCCCCACCCAAAAAAATGTAAATAGGATTCATTAGCATTATTCAGTTTTAGTAGTTTTCAGCTCCACAGGGAGCAGATCTTTTGTAAAGTTATTGTGTCTTAACTGTCTAATCAAGAGCAACCCCACACACACACAATATTTTGCATGACAATTGGAGTAGCTTGCATCAATTTATTACTGATGGGAAAGTCATTCTCCTTACCACAGTCTGATTCCACTATTGGAAGGCTTTCCTGTTGCAAAGTTTTCAGATGGCACAGGAGGGAATTAGTGGGTGGAGCTCACATTGCTGACCCTTCAAACCCATAGTTGTGGTTTGGAAGGGGATCAGCCAACCTGTGATGAATGGGCTTGTTTAAATCCCTCTCTTCCAGTTAAAATGTATGGGCTGCTCCTGGAATATGATATTGGGGGTTTTTTGAGAAGCAGATTGGGTTTGTTGCCAAGAATGCTATCTTTGGCTCATTATTTCCTCTTCATTGAACAAGCCCACCATTGCTGCATTGATCCATGACAGACCTTGGAAAAGTTACTTTATGGGACTACAACTCCCCAGTCTCACATCTAGATCGGCCATTGAGAGTTATATTGTAAACATGCCAAACATGTAACTTTTCCAAATATGATTCATGCTTCCAGGCACCATTACTGCAATGTGCTTTTGGTTTGTTGTTGTTAAGTGCCTTCAGGTTGACTTCAACTTATGGCAATTCCATGAATAAGAAACCTCCAAGTCATCCTGTCCTCAATAGCCCTGCTCAGGTCTTTCAGACTAAGGGCCATGGCTTTCTTGATTGAGTCTATCCATCTAGAATGCAGTCTTCTTTTCCTACTGCCTTCTACCTTAACAAGCATTATTGTCTTTTCTAGTGAGTCATGTCTTCTTGTGATATGGCCAAAGTACAAGGGCCTCTGTTTAGTCATGTGGCTTCTAGGGAGAGTTCAGGCCTGATTTGCTCTAGGACCCATTTATTTGTCCTTTTAGCAGGCCACAGTATTCGTAGAACTCTTGCCTAACAACACATCTCAAATGAGTTGATTTTCTTCAGAACAGCTTTCTTCCCTGTCCAGTTTTCACAGCCATATATAGGAATGGGAAATACAATGGCATGGACAATCCTAACTTTAGTATTCCTTTATATATCTTTGCACTTCAAGATCTTGTTTAGTTCCTTCATAGCTGCCCTTTCAAGTTTTAGTCTTCTGATTTCTTGGCTTCAGTCTCCACTCTGATTAATTACACAGCCAAGGTATGGAAAATCTTTAGCAATTTCAATGTCTTCATTGTCTACTTTAAAGTTATGTAAATCATCTGTGGCCATTATTTTTATTTTCTTAATGCTCCACTGTAAACCTGCCTTTGCACTTTCTGCCTTGACTTTTTTCAATAATTGTTCCAAGCCTTCACTATTTTCCTCTAACAGTATGGTGTCAGCATATCATAGGTCTTGTCTATATGAGGGATAAAATCTGAAAAGGCAGGTATTTGCATGGATGTGAACTGTCTACATGGTTTTTTAGTCCCCTCTAAACTCCACATGACCCCTAGCCCAGTTGGCGAGTGTGCCACTGCACCGGTTGGGGTTCTGCAGGGTGTCCTCCTCCTAAGAGTCTGACCTCACACCAAGAGAGAATCCAGAGCTGCCACTTGGAAGGTGCCACAGAGGAGAAAGTGAACCAGAGTGTGTGGGGGGGGGGAGATGGTGGCATGTGAGGTCCCTGCAGAGCAAGAGGGGGAGGCGGCAGCGCAGCGGTGGCAGGCGAGTTCGGGGTTGCTGCTTTTCCAGGCTGCCATAAAACAAAGGGTCAGATAGAGAGATAGCAATACTAGAAGCCGCAGAGCTAAAAGTGCATCTCAGCCCTCCAAACACCCCTTCCCACTTTGCCTCTTCCTCTGCCTCTTCCTCCTCTCTGCCCCAGCCTGCAGGCAAGGTGCTCTCTCTCTCTCTCTGTCACACACACACACACACACCACATGGACACGGCTGCTCAACCCACCCAGCCCCTCTCTTCCACCCTCCCTCACCCTCAAATTTCCCACCTCCTCTGCCTTCCCAGTTCTTTGCAAAGCCACTAACTTTCCCTCCACGGTGAGGTGGGGAGGGGGCTGGAACCAGGGCCAGGGCCGAGCCAGGCCATGCTGCCTCCCTATGGATGATGAGCCCAGCTCTGGCTCCAGCCCCCTCCCCACCCCACTGCTCCACCACCACATCTGCTGTCCTTGTCCTCCCTCCCAGGGGATGCAGAGGGAGGCAGCATGGCCCAGCTCAGCCCAGCCGAAGGAGAAGGAAGGAGGACCTAGAATTACCTGGGGAGAGGACAGCAGTGGTGGTGGTGGGGCTCTTGCATAACTTTAAAAAAAATGGCAGCCACCGCTGATTTCCCCTCTTTGCTAGCCCCGCCCCCTGTTCTGGTTCAGCCAATCAGAAGGCTGCCTGTTCGAATCTGTGCGACTGTGGGTGTACAAACAGTCTCACATTCAAATGGCATATGGACCTTTTCCATGACATTCGAACGAAGCCCTGGACCCCATCCCCTGCAAATGGACTTTATGGTGAGTTTTACCAACCCCCTCTGAATGACTCATGTGTGCGCATGTCTGTTTGAACGGATTGTCGATCTTTCAAGCACCATTCATATATTTTTTTTTTGCCATATAGACAGGACCTTAGATTGTTGATGTTCCTCCCTCCAATTTTCACACCTTCTTCCTCTGAATCTAGTCCTGCTTTACATATGATATTTTTAGTACATAAGTTAAACAGCATACAAGTTAAAATGCAGCTTTGCCTGCATTTGCCTGTTTCTTTGTATTCTGTCTTAACAACAGCCTCTTGTCCTGAGTACAGGTACATCAGGACAATCCAACATTGTGGCACACCCATTTATTTAAGAACGATCCATAAGTTTTTGTGATCTATACAAAGGCTTTGATTGTATAGAGGTTACTTAGGATTGTCTATAAAGGCAGTCTATAAAGCACAGGTTGGTCTCCTTTTAAAATCTTTGGTACATTATCCAGCATATGTTTGCAATATGATCCCTAATGCCTCTTCCTTTCCTGACCCCAGCTTGGACACCTGGTATTTCTTGTGAAAGTCTTTGTTTTAGAATGGTGAGCATTACTTTGCTTACATGGGAAATTAATGCAATGGTCCTATGATTACTGCAATTCTCTTGTGTCCCCTTTCTTGGGGATTGGAATGTATTGAGTGTTTGCAGTCTGAGGGCCATTCTTTTGTTTTCCATATGTGTAGACAGATTTAAGTTAGAAAAAGAGTAGATTCTTTCTCTGTAGATTGAAGCAGCTCTATTGGTATGCCATCTGTTCCTAGTGACCTGTTTCTCCGAAGTGATCTGAGTGCAGTTTCTACTTCACTTTTTAAAACTGGAGGTTGTCTTCATATGTTTTTTTTTTCTTCAAATGAATCTGGATGATTCTGTGCTGCTTTGGAACAGTGAGGCAGAGAGGGAGGTAGGGGGAGAGGAGGAGAATCAGGCCCCCTTGTGCCATATGATTGCAGTCATCATGGAGCTGAAGGAAAGGGACCTACCAGCAATGGAACAATAGCAAAATTGGCAGGTATTGACAGGATTTTCCCATCAATTGAAAGAAGCGCAACAGTAACAACTAGAATTTGAAGCCTCAACAGGATAGCTATGACGTTGTCTGATAAGTACTGGCCAAATTCATTACTATCCTGCTAAAATTCCACTTTAGCAGCCTCGTTTAATTAAGTCCTTGGTCATGTAATGTGCTCCCTTGCTGGTTGTAGGGCATCCTGTTTGGAAGCTTAACTTGAGGCAGAATAATGTTGAGAGCCTTCTGACTGCCCCTGGGAAGTGGCACAATGCACAACCACCAGTTATAACACTGTGATCCCACTTTAACTGCCCTGACTGCATCCCGTGGAATTATGGGGTTTGGACTTTGGTGAGGCATTGGCGATCTCTGGCTGAGAATTCTAAGAACCCTTCCTTAAACTGCAAATCACAATCCTAAGTAACCCTCCTTAAAAGTAAATCCTAGATGACTGTCTTGTGTGATAAAGTCCTAAGTCAGGGGAGTGGGGACCCTGTGGCTCTCCAGGTGTTCTTAGAGTCCAAGTCCCATCTGCCTCAGCCAATCATCAAGGATGATGGCAGTTAAAATACAATAAGAACATGAGTCAACAGTGTGATGCGGCAGCTAAAAAGCCAATGCGATTTTGGGCTGCATCAATAGAAGTATAGTGTCTAGATCAAGGGAAGTAATTGTGCCACTCTATTCTGCCTTGGTCAGACCTCACTTAGAATACTGTGTCCAGTTCTGGACACCACAATTCAAAAAGGATATTGACAAATTGGAGCGTGTCCAGAGGAGGGCCACTAAAATGGTGAAAGGTCTGGAAACCATGTCTTATGAGGAAAGACTTAGGGAGCTGGGTATGTTTAGCCTGGATAGCCCTCTTTAAGTATTTGAAGGGGTGTCGCATTGGGGGTGGAGCAAGCTTGTTTTCTGCTGCTCGAGAGACTAGAACACGGAACAATGGATGCAAGCTCCAGGAACAGAGATTCCACCTCAACATTAGGAGGAACTTTCTGACAGTAAGAGCTGTTTGTCAGTGGAACACACTCCCTCAGAGTGTGATGGGGGTCTCCTTCGTTGGAGGTCTTTAAACAGAGGCTGGATGGCCATCTGTCAGGGATGCTTTGATTGTGTATTCCTGTGTGGCAGGGGGTTGGACTGGATGGCCCTTATGGTCTCTTCCAACTCTACAGTTCTATGATTCTATAACATCCAGAGGACCCCAGGTTGTTGCTTGAAGTGAAGGACAAACAGTGCAGAACAGCAGGAGTAGCCCTAAAATGCCACCTGGCTTAGTCTATAGTGAGCTGCCACCTTCCACCCCCACCCATCATGGTAAATAAGGAAGCAGGGGTGCCCAAGATTTGCTTGTGCCATGGGGTTGCAGTTGTTGGAAGAGACAGCAGCTTCTGCATTGTGTTTTTGCTGCTCTCCAATAAGAGTAAGATGGCTTAGACAGAGAGCAGTGGTGGCACTGTGTTACGTACCCTGACACCCCCAGCCCCACATCAATATTAATAATTGATAGTACTGTATTTAATAAGTAGGTCAAATGTGGCCTTCCACACCATGCAGCCATTAAAGCTGGAAAATCCCAACAAAATGCAAAGACTAGCATTCAGACTCAATCAGGTAGGCACTTAAGGAGGGGCCACCTAAATTCTAAAGAAATGCTAATTTGCAAGGCAGCTGGAATCAGGAACACTTGGCTAATCCTATCAGCCAAGGCTGGGAGACACAAACCTGTAAACGACCCTCATTCCTTCACCCTTCCTAAACAAAGGAAGTTGCTTTCCCCCATCTAAATGCAAAGTATCCGCACATTAATGTATCTGGAGTGCCTTTGTGTCACCTTGGGCAACTCCAAGGAGCATTGTCTCCTACTATAGACTCCATACCCTGAAAACGAATATTGACTATTGACTATAAAAACCCTTCCAAAACTTCTCAAATGTGCACAGATCTCCTTCCTGTGGACACTCTGGACTTTATCAGGTGCACTAAACAGTCATGGAGAAGCCCCCCGCCCCACATGGCTACTCCCTCCTACCTTTGTAGCTGCATGAGGCAGGGAGTGGCTTCTCCATGACTGTCAGTCATGAAGAAGCCCCCCCCCCCTGCTCCACACAGCTACTCCCTCCCACCCTCATAGTTGGCCTTTCCCCACAGCCTCTTCCTCTGTTTTGCTCCCCCCTCTCTTCCCCATTCACTAGCTGTGAACGGGGAATAGAAGGCAGAGGGAGGAGGGAGAGGCAGCATTAGGGAAAAGGCCAGGCAATGGGACTGACAGTCCCGTTGCCCGCCTGTCCTCTGCTGCAGCCTCTTACTCCGTTTTACCCCTCCCTTCCCCGAGGGAGAGGCAGCCTCTATGGAGAAGCCAACTTCCCTGCCCCACACAGCTACGAGAGTGCAAGGGAGTAGCCGTGCAGGGCAGGGGGGCTTCTCCATGACTGACAGTCATGGAGAAGCTACCCCCTGCCTTGCGCAGCTATGAGAGTGTGAGGGAGTAGCCGTGCAGGGCAAGGGGGGGCTACTCCATGACTGACACTCACAGAGAAGCCACCCCCTCCCTTTGCAGCTAAGAGGGTGGGAGGGAGTAGCCGTGTGGGGCAGGGGGGCTTCTCCATGACTGACACTCACAGAGAAGCCACCCTCTGCCTCACACAGTGGTGAGGGCAGGAGGGAGTAGCCACACGGGGCAGGGGTAATTGTGGTGGGAAGGGGGGGTTCTCCATACCAAAAATAGCAGATCCAGAATTGCTAGGCTTCCTTTGCAAGCCCATCCCCTCCAAAGTCCAACCAATCAAAATACAGCTCTGCTATGTGCCTTTTCCCGGGTTGCAGGTAGATGTAAATAACAAATCCAAAAAAATGAGACTTCTTGTACCAGTGACAAATCACAAAAACAGACAAATCACAAATCTCCAGATCTCACTTCTCCCCGGGATAAAAACTGACATGTAACTGAGCCCCTGGAGAGCCACAGCTACCCACCCTCCTACAGAACTTAGAAGAGCCATTCCTTTGTTTGGGTTTTTGCAAGAGCTTCCAGTTTCATTATTTAAAGCTGTCTTTGAATGCTGGCATTATAGTGCTTAGTTTACCATTTGGATTTTCCTGCTGTTGTTTTTGTTGTTGTTGTTCATTGTTTGAGCTATAGCTTTCCAAATATTTGCTGCAAAGCTCTTTGAACAATCAGAAAAACATGTTACTTTAGAAATATATGTTGAGCAGAACAGAACAGAAATGTATCTATTTGCTATTTTGATGTTGCAGAATGATATTGGACCACTCCTATTTTTTTAAACATGCATTTTTAGTCATATCATGTTGTCCTGCATATTTTTAACACTTCAGCCTGCAAGGAATGTATAGGAATTGAGACAGCATGGGTGTGTATGTAAACACACACACCATTAAATTAGAACCAAAATGTGAAGCCCAAAAGAGAGATCAAAGGGGAAACATTATTAAAGTTAATCTTTCCAAAGATAGCTCAGCTATATAAAATTTAAGTGAAATGCAGTTTAATGATTCAGAGTTTTCAATTTTTCAACAGCATTAAAAACCCCATTCCAGAAATGGAACCATCAGTTCAAGAGACTCAGCCTCAGAAGATTCATCAGCTGATGGAGATCAAAGGCACCCAGATGCACAATGACAAACTGAATTTCAAAATGAGCTGTCAGATTCCATGGCATTACAGTCTATTTTATTCCAATAGATTTTTTTTAATTGCTCAGCTAGCAGAATGCCCAGAATTACAGTGGGCAAAGGGCAGAGATATTGCTAGAAGCACCAGGTGGACAGCTACAGTTTCATGTCTCTGCACCCTGCAGACCAATACCCATTATATCCCTAATAGGTTCAGTCAAAGCTTGGGAAAGTGTCCCTTTTTGGACTACACCTCCCATCATCTCCTAGCCAGGATAACCATTTGTACCAGGGGTACAAGGCTGTTGGACTGCAATTCCCAGCATTCTTCACCTTTGGATGTGCTGGCTGATGGGATTTTCAGTCTAAAATATCTGAAGGGAGGCATGATTCCCACCTCTGATTTATATGAGGGGGAGAATAGTTGCATATTATGACAGCAGCCCTATGCTTAGAGGGAGGAGCTATCAGAGGACACAACCGGTTAGAGGGGATGGATGTTGAGAGATTATTATTGGAATGGAAGCCTTGAGAGAGTCTCTACTGCAGAAGTGCCCATTTTAGGAGGATAAGTTTAAAGAGCCAAACATGCAAGCACAAAATAGGTTTAGAATTATTTCTAAATAATTCTGTTTCTTCCTCAACAGGAAGAACATTTCTTAAAGAAATAAATTATTGGATAGAAACAGCCTGATCCTTCCTAAACTACGGTAATCTAAAAGAGAAAAGGATGGGAGGGAGACATGTGGCATGTCCTCCCTCATCAAAGAGCAGATGGGAAGAGAGAAACAGGAGGTGGATGGTTCATTCTGGGCCTTTACAACAGAGAGCAGTCACTTACTTAACCCTGACTGAACCAGACAATGGGCTCATCTACATGGGCCAGAATATGCCAGCTCCCCTGCCAACATATCCTGCCCGGAGATCAGGCCCGTTCCTCCCCCATTACTAGCATTAAACAGGAGGAAGTCCAGACTGCCACACCGGTCCACTGCTGTAGCCACCGCAACCAATACCCACGTCCCACTCTCCACAGCCAGAAAACAGGCCCGCAGCATGTGAGCAAAACCCCCTGCCTGTGACCAGCTTTTGTCATACACTGGAGGCCTGCTTCCTCACTGCAGAAGAGTGATGGCAGACAGCAGCTGCAGTGACAGCCTGGCATGGCGCTCTGGGCTCCTGTTGTCATGCAGGGCCTGATCCGTTTTATTTTGGCTGCAACAATTTTTCATACACACACACATACATACATACATACATGAAATGGTGTAATGGGCTTTTACTCCATCTTTGCCCCAGACTTCCCAGGGGCAAAACGGGGCAAATGCCCTGCATCGTCTGGACTGCAGGACTCTAAGACGGGGCCACAACAGGGAAAACAGCACATGTAGACAAGCCCAATGTTATCTGCCTATAACACTTTGGGGATAGGTGGCTGAGAGAGGAATGAAAAGCAAGCAGGAAAGAAAGTAATGTCTGTGGCATTACTAAGGCCGGTGTCACCTCTCCCTCCAACAGTGTCACCTGGTGCGGTTCAATCTCTCTGCACCCCCCTAGTGCTGCCAGTGCTCTCTGTCTTGCCCTTATTGGACAAGAGAGCAGCAGTAACACAATGCAGAAGCTGCTGTCTCTTCCAACAACTGCAACCCCATGGCACAAGCAAATGCTGGGCACCCCTGCTTTCTTGTTTACTGTGATGAAGGGGGGGGGTAGCTCACTATAGACTAAGCCAGGTGGCATTTTAGGGCTACCCATGCTGTTCTTCACTATTTGTCCTTCACTTCAAGCAACAACCTGGAGTCCTCTGGATTTTATTGTATTTTAACTCCCATCATCCTTGATTATTGGCTGTGTCGGCTGAGGCAGATGGGACTTGGACTCTAAGAACACCTGGAGAGCCACAGGATCCCCACTCCCCTGATTTAGGATTTTATCACACCAGGCAGTCATCCCACAGCAATTCCTTTTTGGAAACAAGCAGAAATGCTGAGGTGGTGGAACAATAATTATCACAGCTCTGTTTCAATATCAGAATGGTGCTGCACATTCCTTCCACGTGCAGTCCATGTGTTCCAGGTGTTCTTAGAGACCAGCGGAGGTGGGAGAAGATAGAGATCAGGATGGAGAGGGCGGGGGAAGCGAGATTGGGACAGTGGAGGTGGGGGGAAAGATCAGGATGGAGACAACTGAGAAGCCAGATCAGGAAGTGGTAGAGATGGGGGGGGGGAGAGAGATCAGGACTGGAGGTCAGGGAAGCCAGATTGGAGGGGGGGAGAATCTGGACAGGGAGGGCAGGGGAAGCCAGTTCAGGAGTTGGTGGAGGTGGGGAGGGAAAGATCAGGATGGGGAGGGTAGGGGAAGCCAGATCAGGATGGTAGGAGTAGGGAGGAGAAAGAGTTCAGGATGGGGAGGGTGGGAGGAAGCAAGATTGGGCCAGCAGCTCAGAGCAGCCAAAAAACAGCATGGGGAGGGGAAAGAGAGGGGAAGAGAAAGAGAATCCCATCCCCTTCTGCCACTAGCAGCTGTCTCTATTGTTTCTGAAGAGGAAGGGATCACTGCACAAGGGGGACTACCAGGATAGCAGCATTATTGAGCGTCATTGGAGGTTTTTCCTCATCAACGATAAGGTGCGTTTCAGAAACTACTGAAGCACACACACCCAATGGGATGAAGATGACGTTGTGCAGTAAGTACTCCCCAATAATGCTACTATCCTGCTCCAGTCCCACAACAGAAGCCTTGTGTGATTAAGTCCTTAGAGTTAATCTGGATTGAATAATCCTGGATTGAATAAAGTAACTGAGAACTGAGAATATTCCATACACACAAACATGCACTAGGTAAAAGGACTGACTTTTTGTTTTGTCTTCAGTTCATGCAAACATATTGGATTGCATCAGGTGACAAGACAGTGAGCCACACCACAGAGGCTTTGAGGGTTAATTAAATGACTAGAAGCACCTGCAGTCCATGGATATGCAGCGTAACTTCATTTAATTTCATAATACAAAGTTAGAAAGAGAAAGATACAATTACTGAAAAACTGCATACACATATAAAAATGGGGAAGGACAAAACTAGCAATTAACAATTCCCCACACTAATTATGTTGAAAGATACCATAATTTACATAAAGAGGAAACAAGTGAAGAATGCATAATGGCTCAGTGTTAAAATTACATATATCAAAGGAGCTTTAACGCCACCAAGGTCTTAGCATGGCTGCCTACCTTCTTCTAGGAGGGTGGAAGGGACTGTGTGTACAGTTCTGACAGAGGAGAGGGAACAGTCCTCCCTGCTGTTTTTGAGGGAAGAAATTGTGCTGCATTGCTCTTTGGCTTAAAGCACCTTCACCCACTGCCTTCCTAAACCAGGAAATATGCATCTCTGACACTCCATTTACAGACCTTCAACAGATCCTGAGTTTGTCATCTGAGGGAGGTCAGCTTTTTTTTTTCATATGCATTTGTAGCATGTGTTTCAAATCTAAGGGCATCTGGCTGGGAGTTTGATTCACAGACAGGAAAATCCAAGAACAACCTGACCTTGTCAGGTCCAGTCCCACAAGTTAACAAGTTAAAACTGGAACACATGTGGCCAAACATCAGAGTGTGGGCAAAATGTGGAAAGTAATGTATGAGGAGGAACACACAAGCTAGGAGAGGCTGCTGCAGTTTGCTTTTGTTTGAGGCTACTGGGAACAGCAACATTCTTCTCACTTTACTGAGTTAAATGAGTGCAGACTATGGACTTTTTCAGACACCCCTTACCGTGCAAGAAGCCTCCGGAACAGTTACAACACTGTCGTGCAGCAGGGGGTCCATTTCGGATGATGCCATCCCTCTCTCGGTGTCGTCCGTGACTGTTCCAGGTATGATTGGAGGCAGCCGTGCCATATTTTACTCACTGAAGTTGTCAGTGAGTAAAAAATGGTGTGGCTGCCTCCAATCATACCCGGAACAGTCACGGACGATGCCGAGAGAGGGACGGCATCGTTTGAAACGGACCCCCTGTTGTGCAACAGTGTCGTAACTGTTCTGGAGGCTTCTTGCGCAGTAAGGGGTGTCTGAAAAAGTCCTACTTTTATACTTTAAGCTCAGTCTGCAGTAGTTGAAGTGAGCTGTGATGGTAGAAACTGGGGCTTTTAAAAACATCTGAAACACTGGGATGGCAAAGGATTATTCGGGACTGTTCCTGCCACATTTGGATAGTCAATTGGGCTTAGTGATGAAGAATGGCTCAAGGGACAGTAGAGAGGGGTAAAAGCAAAAGTGCTCTTTCCAAAAATATATGTTTGGGGATTTTAAAGAATGTTTCAGGACACACACACACACTCCTCGAAGGACTATTGGTGGGCAAAGCAAAACATTCAGCACAGCGGTAGATGCAATCATTACAACATAAACAGTGTAACAAATGAAAAGGAACAAATGTGTATTTAAATGGATTTGGAATGGTTCCTTTGGAAGCTCATCCATCAACATTTCTTCCCAACAAGAATCTGTCCATTGTAAACCCTCTTTTTTTCCTCCCTCATATTTCAGACTAGTCACAGTGGTGATTAATTACAGCACATTACAATAGAGATCTTCTGCTTAGGAGGACATGAGCCTGTTGCATTCCATTTCACAATGTCAACCAACTTTTCTCCTCCTGTTTGGAAGAAAGAACAGATGAACTACTTGGCCTACTGGATTGATTGAGTGAGTGACTGATTCCTTCCTTCCTTTTTTTCTTATTGCAGTTTAGGTTCATCAGAGGCTATTAAGCTCTAGAAGTTCAAATGACCTCCCCCGCACCCCATACAGCCCTGGAAATTTCTATCACTACAAAGCGTGAGTCTTTAGCAAGGGGCACCTCTGTACCCACAGTACTAGAGCCAGAAATGTGAAAATGATTACTTTTTCACTATTAACAAATTCTGCACCTGAGAAATGGGCAGGGTCATTTAACACATTTTCCCTAATTCACATTGCTTTCCCAACCACTTATAGGACTTTATCAGCTGTGGCAAATATAGTGTCATAATAACACCCAAAGAACATGAAAGGGCGCCCATTTTTCACAATGTCGTGCTATGGCATTCTGTAGCCATGAAAAAGGCATTATTTTTTATTGATGGGTCAAGCCATCAATTATCTGCCATGGCATTTTTTTTTCCACAGAATTGTGAGTGCCTGAAACTGCAGCCCATTGTGCGGGCATAATTACAGCATCAATGGGCCGTGTGGGAACATGAAAACTAGGTACAGGATGCTCTTTTTATGAACCTCCCCATTTTGCAGGCAAGTTTTTAAGTGTGTTTCAGTGCTTGTGTGTTCATTTTGGTTTTTAATTTAGTTGTTTTTAGACTTTTAAGCATGCTAGAGTCATCTTGTGAGAACCATCAAAATCACATGCACCTGCCAATACAGAAGTAAACAGAAGTAAACAGTGCTGGAGGTCATGCTCCCATAATTCTGGGTTGCTTTTTCTCACTATTATGGCCACATTTGATAAAAAGGGTTATTTTGCCGGGACACTTAGGAGATTTTCAGAGGGGAACAAAAAAGCATTCCCTTCTCGCAATCTCTTCTCCCGCCCCTCTCCTGTCCCTGTAACAATAGAAAATAAAAAAATTTCAGACCTACCTTGTTCATGCGTCCTTCCCTTGGCAAGGCAACCCAGAGTGAAAGGAGATAGAACAGAGCCTTTTTCACTTCCTGGTTTCAAATCCCAGCCATTCTCGCAAGAATACAAGCATGCAGGAAATTCAAAAAGTAAAAGCAAAATAAACATCAAAAAGTGACAGCAAGCACAAAAACACACTTAAAACATCCCAAGTAACCCGGGGAGGGTACAAAAAAGTGTGTCACTTACTTGGATGTCCCAATCTCACTTGGAAATATTATGACACAGACCTCCCACTGATGCTGGCATCGCACCAGTATAACAAGGCACCATTTCAATCGCACCTCATACCATTACAGAAACGGAACGGAGAATCAACTCACAGTTTAGCCTGTGAATAAAAAGAAGCACCAGCGTAATGACAGCCAAACTGGAGCATGATGACACCGGGACAACGTTGTCTGAAAGGGAAGCCCTTTATAGCGATCTCCTGGCATTGGTATCACGCCACATTTAGCTTGGGAGAGAAGCATTTTTAGAGGCTCATCTGATTAGTTAGCCCATTTTTCTCCCACAGTGGGATTTCCTCAGAGAGGCATGCCACACCTATCAGACTTCCAAATTAAATTTGTGTTTACCTTCTGAGAACCAAACAGCAAAGCAGGGGTGGCCAACTCCCAACTGTATGGGCCTCCCATGGGACCTTGAGGGGTTCCGCACATGTGCTATGCACCTTTTTTTCCATTCTATTCAAGGTCACTAAAAACCACCTTTGTCTCCTGGTGGTATGGGGGGAGGGGGTTATGCCATGTTTTGGGGCTTTCCTAAGCCCTGGAGAAGGCTTTACTGACCTGCATGGCAGGGGGTTGGACTGGATGGCCCTCGTGGTCTCTTCCAACTCTGCTATTCTATGATTCTATGATTCTATGACCAGAAAGTAAGTCAAAGGTTACCCTATGAGGAGCGGCTTAGCCAGTTCAGTATGTTTAGTCAGGAGAAGAGAAGGTTAAGATAGCCATGTTTAAATATTGGAAGGGATGTTATATTGAGGATGGAGCAAGCTTGTTTTCTGCTGCTCCAGAGACTAGGGCATAGAGCAATGGGTTCAAGAAATTCCACCTAAACATTAGGAAGAATTTCCTGATAGTAAGAGCTGTTTGGCAGTGGAATGCACTGCCTCACAGTGTGGTGAAGTCTCCTTCTGTGGAGGTTTCTAACAGAGGCCAGATGGACATCTGTCAGGAGTGCTTTGATTGTATATTCCTGCATGGAAGGGGGTTGGATAGGATGGCCCTTGTGTTCTCTTCCAACTCTTTGATTCTATGAACTCATCAGGGAGGGAGAGGAGAGGAGAGGAATTTTGCCCTTCCCAGTAGGCTTAGGCAAAAGCAAACTGCTGCAGCCTTTCTGGTTTGTGCATTCTTCACTAGTAATAACTTTTCCATCTTCACCACACTGTGATGTTGCTTGGCTACATGTATCTCAGTTTAGAGGATATTTTTAGTGACATTGAGATAGATGCCTTTTCTTATGAGAAGCTGCACCTCATTAACATCAGGCAGGCACAACATTATTGCCTCTGTGCTGGGAACAGCAGGAACTACAGAAGACGGCTGATGCAGTTAGAGAAAATGTTATTTCTGTTTGCTTTTTAAAGAATATGTACAACAAAATGTTCCAACATGGGGATGAAAAGAATTTGGGAAAAAATCAGAAAATCAATGTGGAAAATGGCTAGATTTTTTTTACCCCTTACAGGTTTCTGTTCATTTCTAAATCCTCTGATTCATAGCACCTAGAAAAGAAGGGTCGTCTAAAACAGATAAAATGATATCGAGAAAGGATTACTCTCCCTGCCACCAACTTCAAATCTCATCCTCCTGCAGTTTTTTTCGTGAAACAAAAGATGTTCAGATTTCCCATGTGATGTCTACTTTCCTGCTCCTCAGTCCAGGGAATTGGCAGATCCTAGCAGGCCTGGCAGTCCACAAAATAAAGATTAAAACCGTACAATACTAAAACATCAGAGCACATGATATAAACACCTAAACATATTTTAAATGATAACAGAACGTGCTGCCAAGATCAATGTGAAAGACTGATGCCTTGAGTGAGAAAATGGCAAAGTTGTGATGGACAAGTGGATCTGGAGGTCAAACGATTCAGGACAGTGGAGAACTGTGATAGGGAGCTTCCAGACCAAGAGCCAAAATCCAACTTTCCTGGAGTCCTGATCCAACCCACTAAGGTTCACCAGAGGTTCATGTCCCCTTCCCCAATATACTATTGATTAGAAAGTTCTGAGCATTTGTGTGCATTATTCCCACACTCTAAAATGTTGAAAATTGCATTTCCTATGGCTTAGCTACTGGTAGAAAGAGCTTTACATTAACATGTGGTGAGATTTTGAGGTCCTACTTTTTAGATTTTGGACCCACCCACCCTTGGAATGCAGCTAGCAAGACTTTATCTAAAATCAAAGTCAGCCTTTGAGTTGAAAAAGCTTCCTGACTACTGGTGTGGGTTCACTCAACATATCTACTCTCCCATGTTGAAAGAATGAGCAAGGGGGTCGTAGTGAAGCACTTGGTAGCCCTGCCCATAACTCTGGCTCATACTGCAGCCATGCCCACTGCCAGGCGTTCAGCAGGAATCCCAAATGGCTCAGCACCTCCACAGCTCCCAACCTCCCCAACAAAAATTGTTTTTAAAAATGGGTATACCTTTTGCCCCCAAATGCATGAAAACACATGAAAATACTACCAGCCCAGCTCCATAAGCACCTCAGAGCCTCAAATTGCTCCCAAATTCCTCCATTTACTTTCCAGTCCCTCTCAAAATGGCTACAGGAATTGATGCAGTATCACTTATAGTCACCATTTTGAGAGGGACTGCAAAGTAGATGGAGATATTTGGGCTTGCTGTGGGGAAGGGTGTGGCCCACAGAAGGTCTGGAAGGAAACTGGTCCCTCACCCCCATACAGTTGCTCACCCCTGATCTAATGTAGGTAACGAACCCAACCTGAATCAAGGAGCAGATCTGCTGCAAACATTTTAACCTTGCTCTCCCATAATCCTCTTCCACATTGAGGAAACACATTAAGGGCATCATGGGTATTTCTTCCCTTTAAACCCGGAGTGGCCATGCTCCAGGTCTAGGGGGGCCACTCCTTCAAGGCCCCAATAGGCCACCCCATACTGCTGGCGCCACCATTTGGGGCGAACCCATGAGGCAGTCCATCACCCTTGGTTTCCTGCTGTTAATGGGGGAAAGTGTTTTCAAGCAAACACTGTCCCAGGGGGCAGTTTGTTGTGCCTCACTCACAGGACTCAGACTCAGGTAGTGAGGCAGAGGGTCAAGGCAGTGAGACAAAGTGCCAAACTAGCTCAGCAGAGGGCCAAGAAGGTATGGCAGTTTCTGAAGGACAGGACACAGAGCTAACAATACCTACCATGGCAGAACGAAGGAGGGGAAAGGAGGGGCTACAGAGTTTGGAACATTTAAGAACCAAACACTCATTAATCAGGGAACAGTTATGTGCTGAAAATGGACCACGAATTCCAGCCCCTCCCTGAGGGATTCTACAATAGTTATTCACAACAGCTCTCTGGTGTAAGCTACATTCCTGACCCATGTTCCTGTTGCCTGATAACCTCAGTCCTTGCTCTGTTTGCTGACTAAGGTTTTGGATCTCCCTTTTGGACTGTTCAGATTTATTGCTTGACTGTGTTTGATTCAGATTGCCTGACCATGCTGTTTCCTCATCCCTGCTGGTGAGCCACGCTTCCCTCTGGGATTCCTGTGGGTTCTGTTGCCTGTACTCTCTCTCTCTCTCAGGGACCTGGCCTCATGTTGGCTCCCAAACAGGACAGTGTTTTCCTTTTCAGCCAAAATATGTACTTTGCAGCTGAAAAAATTGAGGGGTTGCAGGGATCCTGGGGACCCAAGGGCTGTGTGGAAATACTCCCCCTCTCCTGGCTCTATGCAAGCCTTTAGCTTCACAATTCCCATCCCTGTTTTATATCCCATCAGGGTACATTTTACCACATGGAATGGAAGGGAGGGGGAGATTTTGGTATAGGGATGCCATTTCTGACAGGAGCCCCACTTTTTAGCCATCCTGCTCTTTCATCTTTCCAAATCACAAAAGAAAGAAAGGGATGGAGGCAATATCCCTGATATTTAAACAATGCAACTTTAAAAACAAAATGTGTCCCTGAAGCTGAGGAGTTGCTGCAACTCCATTATAAAAGAGCAAAGGGCTAACACAAAGATGCTTTCAGTTTACCTTTCGAGGTACACAAAGCAAGGAAAGCATTAAGGCTTGTGGCAAAAAGCGAGGTAGGTGGGATTATCTGCGTCAAAGCATAAGTCAGAGTGCTGCACACAGCCTCCAAGCAGATCAAGTGCCAGCCTATAGCAAGATGAAAAATAAAGTAAAAGGCTTCAGACATAAAATGACCCTTTGATCTGGTTACATTACATATACAGGAGGAACAAGATTTTCCTCGGACAAGTTCCTTATGCAGTACCTAATTGATTCTCCTCTTCCTGAGTGCATTTCCCTTCAACAAGAGCACATGCTTCGTGTGTGTGTGTGTGTGTGTGTGTGTGTGTGTGTTTTCCCCTTTATCTCCAAAAATAAAATGAAATGAAAGACTAATTTCCTTTCCGGGCATTCACCAGGTCTTTTCCTCAAGGTAGACAGAAAGTTCTTTTAAGGGAGTTTACAGGAGAGTAGTATGTGGTTCATTAGTTGCTCACCCAACTTAACCCTTGATGGCTGGAGTTATTTGAGAACATTTTTGTTCACAATCCTATGTGGTGTAGCTTTGGAAATCACAGACTGGGGGCCCATCTATACGAGGGGGGGACCGGAATACCTCATAGTAATGGCATCTCACAGTAGCAGTGCATGTCTTAATGATGGAGGGTTGGTTTTGTTTTTGTTTTTTTTGGCCTCAGAAGCCCCCATAAGCATCACATTCCAGATGGTGGGTGCATGTAATTTACTCACTTTAGTTCTTCGTTGCCACCAATTTTTTTTAAAGTCATCAAGGTGTGCTGGAGCAATATAGTGATTTTCCAATTTATCAGGAAAGCAGAACAAAAATAACCACTCTATTTTATCACCTTAGCGATCATTCACTAAGGGGGAAATCCAACATGGCAGCAGTGGGTGCTTGCCCTGTTACAAGCCCCACCACTGCTCTTGCCCAGTCAATCAGCTATGTGCTTCCCTTCGAATTCCTTGTCGTTTGATGGTCCCAATGAGCAGCAATGTGCAACCCCCTTGCGGTTTTAGAAAAAGTACAGGAAAAGCTGTGAAGGCTTTTCCTGCGTTGTTTTTGCTGTTTTGGGCCCCCCTCCTTCCAAACAGTGTGGATTGGTACAGGAAACCATTTAGACAGTTAGGCTTCCCAGTGAATTCCAAGAGGTTTTTTTTAAAAAAAAACTGTTTAGACAACCCCTGTGTCTTTTTTCGTGTGGTTCCATAACTCGCCAAACCTTAGGCCAGGGATGGGGAAGCCTTCAACCCTCCAGATGTTGATTAATTACTATTGCCAACTATTATTTCCACCACAGGCCAGGCTGCTTAGGGCTGATAGGAACTGGGGTTCAACAACACCAGGAGACCACAGTTTCTACAGCAACAAAACTGAGGAGGATGCATCTACACTGTTGAAATAATGCAGTTTGACACTACTTTAACTGCCATGACTCCGTCCTATAGAATCCTGGGATTTGTAGTTTTATGAGGCACCAGCACTCTTTGGCAAAGTAGGCTAAAGACCTTGTAAAACTACAAATCCCAGGATTGCACAGGATGGGGCTATAGCACTTAAAGTGAGGTCAAACTGCATTATTTCTACAGCGTAGATGCATCCTGACTTGCCAAATGAATAACAAAACCCTAGGCATCTCTTCTCAAAAATAAGATTCCATGAGCTCTATGATGCCTACTCTTAGGAAACTGGGCCCAGGGATGCAGTTGGAGAAGATAAAATCTAAAAATAAAAGCAAAAACCAGGGAGACTAAACTGTAGATAACACACCAATGGCTAAGAGATCCCTTAGCACAGGGATTTTGAACATCTGATTTCTTCCATTCCACTATTCATTCTGTCAAAGACCCTGATAGATAGAAACATAGGCTGAGATCCTGTTAATTGATTGCATACTATAAAATAATGCCAGTGTAGTTATGCTGGGGTTACTGAATCACATCACTGCACAAGCAATCTTCTAATGGAGAATACAGTATGGGTGATACAGGCATATTCACTTTTTGTGTAAACCTCTACATGCCACTGAGAACTGTACTTACAGAATCCCACAGACAGTGCAACAGTTTGTATCAACATAACAGGGTCAGCAAAACCTTGAATCAGAGTCTAACCTAACACAACCTCTGGGAAATTGCAACCATTGGCAAAACAGCATTTACACCAGTATGAAGCACTACATGGTTCCAGACAGAGACGACACACATTTTTTGTGAAGTGACTTTTATGTTTATAGGTATTCTGTTATTTCATATATCACTTAAATACATGTTAAGGAAATTTAAGAAACAATACAAGCATTACAAGGCGTACAAAGAAACAAAAATAATGAGATAATTCCCATTAGGCGCTGAAAATTGTAATAATGTTCCTCACTGGAATTTTTCACAGTGCAATAGGGAGCAGAGAACAAGAGGGAGGGAAGAGCAGGAAGAGGAAGACCACAGTACAGTTCCTCATGGTGCAGAGGTACACATGAGAAATAAGGCCAAGGGGATGTGGATCCACAACAGACAAGATAAGAGAAAAGGAATGCAGATAAAGAGGCACACAGAGACAGAAGTAGGAGTGAAGAACACACAAGACTAGACACATGGCGGAAACAAGAGGGCACACAGAAGAAGAAAAAGAGAGTGGTTGGACAGAAAGACATGCAGAGAAGTAAGAAAGAACCTAAGAGGGAGGGAGAGTGGAGAGCCAAGAGGAAGAGCCCACCTATAGGACACTGGAGAAGGACAGCAGTGACAAGGGGACAACAGCAGAATCAGTGGAGATCAGGTAGAATTTGAAAGAGGTGTGAGAAAGCATGCACAGCTGAAGGGAAATAGAGCAGAAAGAAGAAAACAGGGAGAGAAGGGGAATTCAAAGGTGGCCTAAAAGTAATAGCATCCATAAAAGCAGGGATCATTTCCTTTTAAAGACTGCATGATGTGTGTATCTAGTTCAAAATCCAGAGCAAAGCAGTATGCACTAACACTAACAAAGGCTCAGTTTTTACCAAAGTATTTCACACTTTCCAGAGGCAAAAGTCAGTGGCAGATACCGTGGGCTTCAACAGTGACAATGAAGGGGATGCAATGAACTTTCTGAGTGCTGTGTATTTGCCTTCCCAGACCAGCAGTTTCAGAGTTAAACAGAAAACTTTATTGGAACAGTAATCCAGAAAGCATATCATACAAGGTTGTTGCTCAGAATTGAAACTTAGAAAACAGACAGTATAATAAAAGCATATTGCAATCTTTGAAACCTGCCAAGCTTCAATACTATTGGTTACCCATCATCCCTGACCACTGCCTCCTCCTCTTCCTCCTCCTCCTGAACAAATGTCCAGTCCATTTTTCTCAAGCCTAGTATGCCGCTGCAAGCTTATCTCTCCATTTCTCCTTTTCACCATTGGCAAATAACACTCATTAACAAGCACAGAAAAATTAAAACACAATTAACAGCAATGTTACAATGGAAACACTGACATTGGCAGGAACAGGTCATGTCTTGGACCAATCCTGACATTGACTATCTCCTAGACAAAAGTGTCAAGGAAGGGAGAAAAGCAGCAGAAAAAGAAGATCCCTTCTGCTTGCCACCACTCCACTCCAAACCACACCCTCAAGATGGTGGCAACGCAAGACATACAAACCCTGATTTTTAACTCCAGCAAAAATTCTAGTATCCAGCTTTTGAAGAAATACTTTTGCTCTGTGATGGAAAATTGCCAAGCAATCTGTGGTTGCTAAAGGACATGCACACAGCCATCAAAAAGCTATTTATACCTCTTGGGGAAGGACAAGAACCTTCTTGTGGCTGGCTGCCTACACTCTTATTTCCATGACTGGTGGCAGACAAATGAGAGAGGAAAGAAGGTTGGAAAGAAGAGCGGGGCCAGTTTAAGAGCCCTATGGTACCTGCAGCCTCAGGGGGCCCCATCATTGGGGGGGGGAGCATCGTAACCCTCCTCCTGCAAAAACATTATTAGGAATAACCTGAATATCCTGTACTGTGAATAGGTTAGGTTAGGTTACATTGACCCAAGATAAACATATGGGGCCCCCAAAATAAAGCATTGCAGGGGGGCCCAGAATTCTTTAAACCAGTCCTGAAGAAGAGGCATACTTCAGCTGGGTCCATCAGCCCACCATACTTGTGGATGCAAGTAAACCAGTGTTCTGTCTCTTCCATCCAGACTCAACAGCAAATAATGATCCAGCCCTTTCTTTCTCTAAAAGCCTTTAGGCTGGCAGCTGTCATCAGTGCAAGCAGGGAGTAATGCATTCCAGGCTCAAACAACCCAGTAAGTGATACCTTTTCTTCACCTATTTTTCCCCCTTTCTCTCCCTAAGTCCATGCTAGAAGCTCTCTTGACAGATGAATTTAAAAGTACCAGCCATACTGAGGACAGTCACAGTGATGGCTCTCCAGAAAGAAGACACAGCTGTCAGAGATCGAAGACTTTTTTTTCTGAAGTTACGTCAAAGAGGAGTAGCAGAAGGAGGAGGACTCTGTTGAGAAGGACCTCTCTAGGTATTGAAATACACACAGCTCCACAGTGTGAGTTTGCCTGGATTCATCAGGCCTTTTTCAAAAACAACACAGCCATGCCATCCAGTGCAGTAAGTGACCACCACTTCAGTATTAGTGTGGGAGTGTCATTGCCTGAGAACATGCCTTTGAGGCAGAACTGAACTCTGATAGAATGAAAGCCTTAGCTTTCAGAAGAGGATTCATTAACGGTTGGTCTCTCTCTTTCGATTCTTCCAGATTGGACTAAAGAAGTGTGAGTTCCTGCAATATAGATCCTAGGGTTTTGTCAGTTCTTGCCTCTGCATCCATTCATTCCATTCTTTTTGGTGGGGGGGAGGATTTCTTAGATCTGCACTAGGTCTCTTCCACAGTTTTTTCTTTAAAAAAAATGAAATATGTTTTGTTGAGATGGTCCTATGGTTTGAAGGACAAATGTTATCTTCCCTGAATTCTTTTTAAGAGTTAGAGTTATAATACAATAATGCCATTTCACTGATGCACTATAGCATTGAAACACCCCCAAAAAAAATTAAAGAAGAAGGGAAGGGAACTTGTTTTTTCCAATATGTCTCAGAATTAAAAAGAATTTGTGAATGTCCAAAAAATAGTCTGGGGACAACAAAAATGCCATTTGGATACTGAGAATTACCAGATAAGTACCACAACCTGTCGAGGTATATTTGTTGGCATGGATTTTTACAGTAAAGTGAGCTGTGGCCAGTAGAGGTCATGGCAACCTATACGCACAGCTAGTATTGATTCTTCTTGACTAAAGCCGGATATGTGGGGGAGAAACCAGCTGGGTTGTTTGTATAGCTGGTATCTCCATGGGAAAGGATTGTATAGGCTATAAGACTGGGAACCACTTATGTTGATATGATTGTATATCCCATCATGTCGTGTGTGTGTGTGTGTGTGTGTGTGTGTATCAGTTCAGATTGTTACTGAAAAGAGCTGGGAAGCCAAAAGTTCCCTGCCCCTGCTCCTACTTTTATTTTATTTTATTTTATTTTATTTATATCCCGCCTTTCTCTTGGCAGGGGACCCAAAGCAGCTCACATCAAGTTTAAAAAAAAAAAAAAACTACTTGATACAGAAGCTATTGAATAACCAGTTCTATTTAAAACACTAAATTTGAACAGTTAAAACACATTAAAACATTGTAAAAAAAAAAAGATAACACATAACACACCTCATTAAAAAGATCCTTCTGCCACAGTAAATTAAAAGCCAAAGGCCTTCCTAAATAAAAATAAATAAATAAAATCCTTCTGCCACAGTAAATTAAAAGCCAAAGGCCTTCCTAAATAAAAAGATCTTTACCTGCTAGTAGAAAAAGAACAGACAGGGGGCCAAGAGAGTTTCCCATGGGAGGAGATCCCACCCATTGGGAGCAGCCACTGAGAAGGCTCTCTTCCTCATCCTCACCAAATACACCTTTGATGGTAGTGGGACAGAGAGAAAGCCTGCACCTGAAGATCCAAAAAGTTGGGCAGGCTCATACCTAGACAAGATCGTACCTGTGAACAACACAAAATTTTAATCCAGGTACATCCATACCATGCAGGGAGCTGGAGTCCTATGGTATCTGGAGGGCCACAGGCTTTTTACCCCATAGTCCTAAACTAGCAGTAAGAATTGTATGACTCCCAGATGTGGCTGAACTCCAATGCCCAGCATTCCTTCCAATTGGCCATACTGGTAAGGGCTGCTGGGAGTTGAAATCCAACAACAAATTTATAGCTGCACATTTTTCACTCTTGTGCTAAACTAAACCACCCCAAACTAGATGATGATGGTGGTGGTGGTGATGATGATGATGTTATTTCTTACCTACCTCTCCCTCTGGATCAAGGAGGGGGACAACAGATTAAAAGACAGCAACAAATAGACACATGCCACAGTTGAAAACACAACACCAATTAAAATACTTAATTAGTTAAAAGAGCATAACAGCAGTTTTTAAAGTTTACATATTTAAAACAATCAATCCATAATTTAAAAAAAACATCTAGATAGTTCTGTTAGAAGACAGCAAATCCAACTTTTGAACCTCTTCCAGCAGGTCATTCCACAATTTGGGAGCAGCTGATGAAAAAGTCCTCCAGTTTAGCCTTAGAAGGTACTTTCTTTTCTCCTTTTCTCTGCACCTGAATTAGTCCATTTAGTATTTGATTTTTGGAAATGCTTTTCAGTTTTATAGAAAACTTGTTTGGTATTTAAAATGGCCATCTGTATTTTAAATATAAATTTCATGGAGGATGTTTGTTTGTTTGTTTGTTTGTTTGTTTGTCAGTGACTTGGAAACGACATGCTTCACATGGTGATGAGGGATCGCTATTTTCAGCTGGAACCAGATGTTTATAATACTAGGTTCCACTTGCACAGTTCCACTTTGAGTCATGATCTCCTAGGCCAGGAACTTATATAGGAAGTGGCCTAATAATTCAGCACTATCTATACTATTCCCAAGCTTGGGCCCTCAGATAATTCACCGCAACTCCTATCAACCATGTTGGATAGGGGTGTTGGGAGATGAAGTCCAAAAAGGTATCCAGATGGTGCAATACTGAGAAGCCCTGGAACTTTCTGGTAAAGTCACCCCAGGGTTTTATCCAGGAGTCTTTTTCAGTCGTACCTGGAGACAGCACAGATCAAACCTGGGACCTTCCACATGCAGTAACCCTGAGCTAACAAGCCATTCTCACAAAGGTTTATTTTGGTATAGAAATCTCCAGGCCTGAAGTCTATAATGAACTCAGGTCTAAAAAGCCTTAGAAATTTTCAGAAAAGGCTTGGCTCATGGTGCAGCAAATCACAGCTTTCCATTAGCCCCATTTTTCTTGCACTCCGTGTATGAAAAGGATTTAATTGACAAAGGGGCACTTATCTGCTCATTTCCTAAAAGCTCACTTTAGTAGGCATTCCAAAAGAACGCTTGACTCTTGTGGGACAACAACCATCTGGGTTCACATCCCCTTTACACTTTTGGAAAGATCTTGCAGAAACCTACCAGAAAAATGAAATAATTTCATGGAGAACCACACAAATTACATTAAATTACACTTTAGGCATATGGGGGCAGGCAAGGGACTGTACAGGAATAATGCAATAGATTCATTAAAGGCAGTTCAGTCACCTGGGAAGCCAAGAAATGTTCCTAAGTAGCACCGAGGAACAAGATTGGGAGGGGATGATTTGGAAACATTTTTACATTTCATGGCATGCCATTTTGCAGCCACTCCCAGAAAGGTGTGATAAGGATAGTGTTTTAATTAGTTTCATCATCCTCTATCCAATGTCCTGAAGCTCTCATTGGTATCTCTACAAGAGAACGTGGATAGTTGTTCTTTTCATGTGGAAATGCTTTTGGACGTGTGGGCTACTCCTATGAATCCACAGGCTTCACTTACAGTATGATGGTTTTATCCTCCTAAGCATAGTTGTGTAATGCCCAACTCAATGAGCAGGCCTCAGGATGAATCCAAAAGCTTTATTGAAATCCAGGCTCAGCATAGCAGCAAAGTCATTGCCAATTCTGGCAATAAAATATGGGGACTTGTCTATATGAGGCAAAAAAAAAAAACTTGGAGTGCCTCACAGTAATGGCATTTTGCAGCAGCTGCAACTTGTCTTAATGGTGTTTTTGCCCCCATAAGTTCTGCATGCAAGATGGCAGCCGCAAGTGATTTACTCATGTTTGTACTTACCTCAATTTACCACCACCAAACTTTGTAAAAAAAAAAAAAAGATGTCCAAGGTGTAATAGAGCAATGTTTCAATTTAACAGAAAAGCAAAACAAAAAAACACCCCGTTTTCTCACCTTAGCGCTCACTTGTTATGGTGAAAATCTAATATGGCAGCAGCAGGTGCTTGCCTTGTTAGCAAGCCCTGCCCCCCCATCCAGCCAATCAGCTTTGCACTTCTTCTCCTAAAGGAAAGCAATTCATATTGAATTGCTTGCCCCAACAAGCAGGAATGGCCATTCCCTTTACTGTTTTTAAAAAACTTCAAGAAAAGCCATGAAGGCTTTTCCTGCTGAGTTTTTGGTGTTTGAGGCCCCTCTTCTTCCCAATATGGCAAAACAATGTGGGATGCCATGAAGACAGGTAGGATTATCCTCACATTCTGTGAGGAGTATTTTTGCTGTTTAGACAGCCCCTAAGTTTCATTTTTACCACCCCCAAGACTTGCACTCTGGTTACTACTTAGATGGGAAACCTCCAATGAATACCAGGTGTTGTAGACTATATTTCAGAGGAAAGAACTGGGAAAGCTACCTCTGAGTATTCCTTACCTAGGAAAACTGTATGAAATTCATGGGGTCACCATACGTCAACAGGCAACTTGAAGGCATATACACACACAGCTGCAAAAAATAAGAAGGATAAGAAGAGGCACACTGGAGAAAAGGAATTCATACTAGTTGCCATACACCAAGCTACCCTTTGCTTCATTCCAATCATGCTTAGTGGTTCAGTATGGATGCACTGCAGGTGTGCTTTCCATTACAAATGAACTCTCTAAGGCTCACCCAATAAATGTTGCTTCCTGAGGACAAGCCTGTGGACATGTTCCCCTCACCACAAAAACCATCTAGAGGGACAGTTAACTCTTATTTCAATGCTAGTGACAGAATTATGTCTTCCACTCTTCCTAGGACTAGCTCTGTCCTCCATCAGTTTCCATATCCTGCCACCTGCAGTAGCTGCCTCATTCTGCTTCATGGTAATGCCGACTCTGGCCACTTCATCTCTCCATATGTGCATAAGGGCTAAGAGTGTGGGACTTGCCCAAGGTCACCCAGTGGGTTTTCATGGCCAAGCAGGGTTTCGAACCTTGGTCTCTCCAGAGTCATAGGAGATTATTAGATCTGGCTAATGTAGTGCCATAATGATGCCAGGGGGATGCAAAGGGATGCCAATATCAGATGACAATGTCCTTTTGTGTTCCACTGGCATCCTTATGGCATTTCTTTTTATTCATGGGCCAAGCCGTCAATAGATCCCTCATTGTCATTTGGTGCCAGTGTTGCCAGCATGTGAAACCTCAGGCCATTTAATTCCCATTAATGCAGTGTCAATAGGCAATCCTGCCAGAACACTTTCAGGTGAGACCGTGACATCCAGGTAAGTGACACACTTTATATGACCCTCCCCCGGTTACTTGTAAGTTTTAAAGTGTGTTTTTGTGCTTGGTGTAACTTTGTGTGTTTGTGTGTGTTACTTAACTTTTTATTTTTGAATTTCTCACGCTCACATCTTCTTGCAAGGATGGGCGGGATCTCAGTCCAGGAAGTGAATGGAGCTCCTTTAAAGCTCTTCATTCCTGGGCTGCCTGTCGACACAAGACAAGGTAAGTGTGATGGGGAGGGTTATTGTGCAGGAACAGGGGCAGGACTGGAGATTGTCTGATAATCTTCATAGTCCAACACTCAAACCACTACACCACACTGCTCCATACTGTCTATACTGCAGTAATTTAAACAGAATGCACACAACCCGTAGTTACATTATACTCTTAATCACAACAACATGTACACAGAACTGCATATGACAGGAGCAAAATTGAGCTTGGGCAGTTTGATCAAGGGCTTATCTACGCCAGTGAAAAACCGTGAACCCCACCCCCCAATCCAGCCCAATAATGCCACACAACATGTGGCCTTTTCCCCAAATCTGGTGTGATAGTGACATACGATATATGGCCCTATTCATACTAGATTAAGGAACTACCTCCTTGATCCAGGTTGTAGAGAATTAGCAGTTTTCTCCAGTGTTTGCTGGAAACTTCAGAGAAAACTGCCATGTGAACAATCCATCCTCACAGGATTGGGGGGGGGTAGGAGGGAAGGACAAGCTCTGCCTGAGGCATTGCCATTTCCCCCCTCCTTGGCACCACTTCTCATTCCAAAGGCAAAGTCCCAGTGGTAGTCACTCTCTCTAAAGTGAGAACGCCTGGCAAGCCCCCACTATCACGAGTCTAACCACTGACTTCAGAGAGAGCATTTGCCTCTGGCGCTTTGATTTTCCAATACACAATCACCCCTCTGAGCTCCAGGAAAAGAAAAGTGCCAGCAGTAGTCCCCCTCTCTGAAGTCAGAACGGTAAGCCCAGCCTGCCATCATGAATCTAGAAGCCCATTCTGACTTCAGAGAGGGCGACCACCACTGACACTTTCCTTTCCCTAGAGCTCAGAGTCAAGCATGAGTAACAACTTTGAATGGAAGCCAAGTAAAAATCTGAATGCAGATCCAGGCTTTAGCAGGTATGGTGCTTAAATCCAAACTGGAGTAGTCCAAATTTCATGTGCCGCAGCTCTGGGCCAAAGTAGTCCAAACCTTATCCGGATTTTTATCCCCCATGTAGTCAAGCCCCAAACAACACTAATGAGTGAAGAAGGCGCTAGATCCATGTATGTCAAGGCTGGATTGGCTTTCCCAGTTCTTTCCTACCACTCGGCAAAATGAGTCAGCCACCTTAGAGGGCAGATGCTAGGAGCTGAGTTTGGGGCAGTGGTAACAGCAGTGGTAGGAGCCCCATTGGCTTTTCTCCAGAATCCCTATCCAGCTAATGCCTCTGTTGAAGAGCAGAGCTGTGCATTGCCATGAAGCCTGTCCTGCAGGAAAGGCATACCTTCCTCTCTCTCGTCTAAATAAAAGCATGTTGTTTGTCCGAGGGGCATAGGTTAATGGGAGGTCACAGCATGCTTTGGACACAGAAGGCCTTACAATCAAGCTGTGTCATTGGACCTCAGCTGTGAGGACTGAGGGAATACTCTGAAGACAACAAGAGAAGAGGTTGGGTTTGGTAGCTGCAATTCCCCCCACCCCGCCCTGCCTCTTCTCCATAGCCAGCAAAAGAATAGACTAAATTGTGCAAAATAAACCTTTAAGCAGAAATTACTCAAAGTAAGAACAAATCATAGAGAGGGGGGGCACAAGGTTTTTCTTCCATGAAAGTGGGTTGCCATGGTAGAGGATATATTTTTGCCCAGACTCTAAATGCATATGCCCCAATGCCTCATGAGGACCAGAAGCCTAACCTAGCAACCTCAGTCACTAACTGGTGTTTTTTTTAAAAGAGACGAGAGCCCCGTCTATACGAGTGGAGGGGAGTAGTGCCTCACAGTAATAGCAAGTTGCAGCAGCTGTGATTTGTCTTAATGGTTTTTTTTTGCTCCCAGCAGCCCCCATAAGCTTCACATCCAAGAGGACAGCCAAGATGAGAGAGCCCTCCTCTCTTCTGGCAGCAGTGAGAACAGCGGCACAGGGGGTGGGAGGACCGGGGAAGGGAGAAGAGGATGAGGGAGCCCTCCTCTCTTCCCTGGTCCCAGCAGCAATCCCCAATCACTCACTAAAGGTTTAAAAATGGCGGCTGCAGACGGTTGCCATGTCAGCAAGCCCCCACCCCATGCTAGTAACCAGCCAAGCAGGGTTGCACTTCCTGTACTCTCGGATAGCAATTCCTATCAAATTGCTGTCCTAATGAGGGGGGATGCACACACCCCTCACCGTTTTTCAAAAACTCCAGGAAACGTTGTGAAGGCTTTTCCCTTGGAGTTTTCGCCATTTGAGGCCCCCTCCTTCTGAATATGCCATAAACAAAGGGGATTTCCATTAAGACAGGTAGGCTTCTCCTTGAATTCAACAAGGAGTATTTTCACCGTTTAGACAGCCCCTAGGCAAATTCATCATAGATAAAGCTCCTAATGGTTACTAATCAAGATAGCTAAATATCACTCTCAGTACGTCAAGGAGTATGGTTCTCTTACTACCAGGGAACATGAGAGGAAAGGTGCTATTAAGCCCATATCCTGCTTGTGGGGAACAGAATACTAGACTAGATAGGAAGGAACCACATTCTCTGGTTTTTATGTCAGGAGAGGGCCATTTGGCAGGCCTGATTTGCCCCCTGGGACTGCAACCACCATGCATGGCAGCAACCATGGGGGGAGCATTTAAAGCAAGGATTTTCCTTGCTGTCAATCATAGAATCATAGAATTGTACAGTTGGAAGAGACCACAAGGGCCATCCAGTCCAACCTCCTGCCATGCAGGAAATCACAATCAAAGCATCCCTGACAGATGGCCACCCAGCCTCTGTTTAAAGACCTCCAAGGAAGGAGACCCTACCACACTCCAAGGGAGTGTGTTTCACTGCTGAACAGCTCTTACTGTCAGAAAGTTCCTCCTAATGTTGAGGTGGAATCTGTGTTCCTGGAGCTTGCATGGTTTGCAGCACTCTGCAGCTGAATTTCACAGCCAGCCATTCCAAGCTATGTAAAGCAAGCAAAATGTACCCTTCACAGTTTACTGCACTAGCCTGTTATAGCAGCTGCACACATAGCAGTTTAACTGCAGTTGCTCCATCCTATGGAATCCTAGGATTTATATTTTGGTGAGGGACTTTGAATCCTCTGCTTGAGAACTCAAGTGCACATTCCCTTGAAATAAAATACCCAAGGCATCTGGGAAGGAGAACTGAGGATTAAACCAGAATACAGTACTTTGGGAAATGTGTTTCAGGGAAGGGCCCATAGTTCCCTGGGAGAGATTCTAGGCATCTCACCAAACAACAAATCCCAGGATTCTGTTGGATTGAGCCATTACAGTTAAAATGGTATCAAACTGTTCAATCATTTAAGGTACTCTGGTTGCCACCCAATATCAGTAGTGTGCTTCTTGATGGGACTTGAGCCACATATTACCTAACCCTGTTTTATGTGAAAATAGGGAAGGGCATATCCGTGGTTTCATTTACCCGCAGTCAGGGGGGAAGGTCTCTCTAGGCATCTGAAAGTCCTCCAGTGCAACTTTATGGTCAGCTTCTGCAAAAAGTTGAATGCAGAGTGGTGCTAGAGGACCTCTAGATGCCTAGTTCTAAGTCCTCCAGTGCAATTCTGTGGTATTCTATGGCAGTTTGCTATTATCCATGGTTTCAGTAATAAATGCCTCATATTTGTTACTGTACCCAGTAAGCCTGGGAACTTACTCCCCACATATGGGCAACCTGTATATGAAAATATGAGGCTATCATGCAGCAAGGCAGACCTTGCCCTGGTGGTATAATGGTTAAATGCCAGTACTGCAGCCACAACATTGTGAGTTCAATCCCAAGGGCTCCAAGGTTCACTCAGCCTTCCATCCTTTCATAGGTTGGTAAAATGAGTGCCTGGCTTCTGGGGCCAATTAGCTAACACATATTGGAAACGGCTTAGAGAGTGCCTAGCATACTATAAAGCGGTGTAGATGTGTAAGTGCTATTGCTAAACAATTTGAAAGCTGCTCTAAGACTTTGTGGCTGAAGACTGGGGTATAAATACTCTAATAAATAAAGTAATAAAATACTGCCCCCTCTAGATCAGTACTGAGTAGGCGAAACTCTCCAATGTTTCAGGCCAAGGTTTTCTCCAGAGCACTTTTCATCAGTACAAGCCACAAATTCATGCTTTCAGGACTCTAGCATGTTTTAATACTATTTCTAACATTTATAATACATTGTGCACCTATGTGTTATAAACAAATCCACCCATTTGTTTGTTTTGAACCCATCTGGCATGTCAACAATTGCTATGGTATATGAGTCCTTACAGCATAATACTCACCTGTCCCTCCTCTTAATTTTAAATTCTCCATAAGTACCAACTAAATCTCACCTTCACAAGATTATAATAGGCTAGAGAAGTTGTTTTTGTCAATTACCACCTTGTAGTCTACTTACGAAAAATACAGGAAATTTATTGAGGCTAAATCAGCATTAAGATGTCATAGAACAGAAATTATACCCTTCCTTGTTCAAGTAATTTAATTGGGAGTGATTCAGAGTCACTAAAATAGCTTGATTTGTGGGAGACTGTACATATACAGACAAAGCAGGATTGCATGTAGAAAAAAATATTCAGTGCTACTGTACAATTTTACAATCTAATAATGAAATGAAGCAAAAGAAAACAACTTAGGAATGGAAAGGATTATGCATCTAGATTTACAGATGTTGGATATCTAAATCCATGTATCTATATTATCAAGATTGTCATAGGAGACCGAGCGTGTGCACTAATCTCAGGCCAAGTGAGCATTATCAGCAGCCTACTAGTGCCACCATTTGGAAAAACTGGGTATTTCTCTACTAGCAAGGCTTAAAATCCTTTGCGGACTTCTTTCCTGCTATGGATATGAATGCAGAGATTTCCAAAATGCATTCTGGGGCACATGCAATGTAAAATTAATCTACCCAATCTGATGCTTCCACTTTTCTGTGCCCATTTGTTTTGTTCATACATTAGAGTGAGGATGCCTTGGACACAGAGGGGGGGGGGACCCAGAATCATCAAAACTACTCAGAAGCCTTAGTCCCATCTCTGAGCTCCGGCTGACTGGCCAGACTGAATGACACAATAAGGCAATATTATTAAGCTACCGTCCAGGTCAGGGGTTGGCAAAGTTAGACCTTGGGCCTCCTCAAGCTGTTTTTGTGGGCCCAATCTCTCCTGATGCCAGAGGATCACCCTTTTGGGGGCAAAAAGAAGAGCTATTTGCCTCTTCTGCTTGTCTCCTGGAAATGTGATTCTACTTTTAAATAGGTCAGAGCCCTCATATTGTTAAACATTAAAAAAAAAACTGGTTTCTCAAAACCAGAGGTAGACTGCTGTTTACTTCCAGGAGGGTTGCCTACCCACGTTTTTGTTGCAAAGAGGATTTCTGACCATTGTTCTGAAATGGTACAGGAAATCATACAAAGCTATTTTTTCAACAACAGTTAAGAAATGTTAAGTCCCAGTGATTCCCATGGAGATTATCTAAGCAGATGCTGAACTTTTCCATTGACAATCATGGTCATTAGGAGTATAGTGTCTAGATCAAGGTTAGTAATAGTGCAACTCTATTCTGTTTTGCTCAGACCTCACCTGGAATACTATGTCCAGTTCTGGGCACCACAATTCAAGAAGGATGTTGACAAGCTGGAGTCCAGAAGAGGGCAACCAGGATGGTGGGAGGTCTGGAAGCAACACCCTATGAGGAGTGGCTTAGGGAGCTGAGTATGTTTAGCCTGGAGAAGAGAAGGTTAAGAGGTGACATCATAGCCATGCTTAAATATTTGAAGGGATGTCATACTGAAGATGGAGCAAACTTGTTTTCTGTGGCTCCAGAAACTAGGACATGGAGAAATGTACTCAAAATTCAGGAAAAGAAATACCACCTAAACATTAGGAAGACTTCCTAACAGTAAGAGCTGTTCAGCAGTGGAATATGCTGCCTTGGACTGTGGTGGAGTGTCCTCCTTTGGAGGTTTTTAAACAGAGGCTGGGTGGCCATCTGTTGGGAATGATTTGACTGTGTATTCCTGCAGGGCAGGGGGTTGGGACTAGATGGGCCTTGTGGTCTCTTCCAACTCTATGATTCTATGATTCTAAATATTGAATTTCAGCCCATTGGTGGGGCTGGATCATGGTCCCATTCATGGCCCATTGGTGGGGCTGGGGATGGACAAATCATTGCTAAATCCATCAGCTTGTCACAAGTAGAGTAAACTCAATGAGCTTTGCTTAAGTGTTGACTTAGTCTGATTGACTTAAAATGTCTGACACAAGGGCCCACAAAACTACAAGGGGAGACACCAAATGGCTTTGCCAACTATTGATCTATTCCAATCTTAGATTTTCTGTTTCTTCCAAATCAGATCACATGCTTTGCATATATATATATATATATATATATACACAGAGCAGTGATACTCCAAGTGGTGATCTGTGGGACCAGTGCCAGTTTGTGAGCTGCTGGTCTATGGTAAGTCTCCAGGAAAGAAAGAAACCCTTTTGATGGGCACAAATATGGTGCCAGTCCCTGGTACATTTTGGCAGGGGGGGAAACCCTTGCCGGTCCTCTACATCAGAAAGCTTAAGCAGAACTGCATTGGAGGATCACTCACAACTTCACATACAGCAGGGCCAACTCCTACTTTAGGCAAAGTGAAGCAGTTGTCTCAGCCAGTAGATGCTGGGAGATGGCAGTGGTGTGTTGAAGGGAAGAGTTGTGTGCCATACAGCTTGGCTTGGACACATGCACACACCTACCAAGCTAGCCTACAGTATTGAAGAAAGCTTTATCTGCCAGCCCTGGTGGCCTTTTAGGTGAAATGAGCATGGACATTGTCTTGTACTCTCCCTCAGGCAGGGAAATATCTTGGGTCAGCCTTGGTTTAAAAAAAAAAGATAGCTTTTGCTAGCAGCAATGCAGAACTTCTAGTAGCTCCCAAGACCCCCAAACTGAAGAACCCCTGGATCTGGACTCTGCCACTGCTGCGTGTAGTCAGTCCCATTAGAGTTCCACAATAGAAGGTTTTTCAGGTCAGGACTCCAAGATGACTCAATACAGTTGTCTCTTCATACCCGCTGGGGATTCGGTTCCAGGACCAAAATATGTGAATACTCAAGTCCCATTATATGCAATGGCAGAGCAAAATGGTGTCCCTCATGTAAGATGACAAAATCAAGGTTTGCCTTTTGGATTATTATTTTTTTAAAGAATATTTTCCAGCTGTGAATACTTAAATCTGTGAATACCAAATCCGTGGATACGGAGGGACAACTGTACATTGTTCTTCCCTGAGCTGGCCAGGCTATAAATAAACTTCTGGGTCTAGCAACCATCAACACGGGTCTTTCTAGCTTATATCCACAACCACCTATTAGGACTGGTCTGCATGGACCAAAAAAAAACCATGCTCACCTCGTATTTGCAGCACTGTTGACATAGTTTTTTGAGGATTCACATCTTCAGAAGAGTCAGAGTTTGTTCCACATTTGAGGGGGTGGAGGACTTGAATTTTTAGCCATGTGGCGGCCAAAGATTGGCTTTGGAACAAAGCCAGGGTGGGACTTCCAGTGGATGGGGCTAAGTCCTGGTGCTTTATTTTCAATTGCGCATATCTGGATCTCTGCTTATCTAGTAATACAGTAGTCTGGGGCCATGTATATTCACTTATTCATATGCACAAGCGAACGGTGGGGGGGGCTGGAGCAGCCTTGGCCATATGGCCAGAAATTGTATGACATAGAAGGCAAGTTATTAATAGAGGACCGTCCTTTTACTCCAGCATAGATTATAGTGTGGCGGGATGCTCCAATCTACAATCAGACATGCCTGGTGTGTGTGGCATTTATGGGACCTCTGCGGATCAAAGAAATCAACCACAATTATGCAGTACCTGAGGAGTTTCCTGCCAATGTAGACAAGCTCTTAGTTTGCCTTCTGGATAGCATTTGGCCCAGCTCTAACACACTTGAGCTCTCAAGTCTGCTCATAGCCCAGCATCACAAGGCTTATCTTCAAGTGGCCATGCTGGCTGTTGGATTCTGGGAGGTGTCACCCAAACACATAACTCCTTTCAGCTCTGGCTTAGCTGCACAACAACTGGATGGGTCCAGTAGCATGAACTCACAAGGTATTTGGAGGAAAAGATCAACTTGATGCTCCCTCTGTATTTGGATGCTGAACTGCTGGCCCAATAGGGCAGAAAACCTTGTAAGACAATTTGTTTGAGGCATCAGGGGTGTTGAAGTGCAACACCATCAGCAATTCCCATCTCCATCTTAAATTCAGAGCTTGGAACTGAGTTTTGGGGGTAAGAAGGGTTAACTTTGTTACACCTTGAAAGCAATGTAACAAGATCAATTTTACTTCATTAGTATATCAAGTCACAGTTTCTAGCAATTCTCAAAAGTCCAGTTTGACAAGAAGTTTTTTAGGTCTGCACCATTCTCTTCTCAAGCCTAAGGTGTTTTTATTTCTCCTCCAACAAGAAACCGAAAGTAATGGGGGAAAGAAAAAACAGCACAATAAGGAAGACAACAATTGAACTTTTTCATCATTGTCATGAGTAACCGTGAGGGCCCATGACTTGAGTATTGGACTAGGACTCTGGGAGACTAGGGTTCAAATTCCTACTTGGCCATGGAAACCCGCTGGGTGATCTTGGGCAAGTTGCAGTCTCTCTGGCTCAGAGGAAGGCAAAGGCAAAGACAAAGGCGAACTTCCTCTAAATAAGTCTTGCCAAGACCAAGAAAACCCCATGATAGGTTCTCCTTAGGGTCCCTATAAGTTGGAAACAACTTGAAGGCCCACAACAACAAGTAAGCGGAAAGGGTAACTTCTTAAACATAGTGATGAATAACAGAACAAGCGAAGGAACTTTCCAAGCTCCACTCAAACTCCTTTGACTCTTCTCCAGTACAAGATGGAGGAGAGGAAGATGACAGTGATTCCAGTTCTGACAACCCTTGTGCACTGTTGAGAGAGAAGGGTGGAATCCTTCTCTCAGTGGGCAAGGGTTGCTACAGTCACTCCACTGTGTTTCTCATTCTCCCCCTTCCCCCATCAATGGCAAGGATAGGTGTTATCCAGCAACTATACATATACTATCAATTTTGCCAAAAGACCATGTAAGCAAATTAACGCTGCTGCAAATTTGCAATAATGCACAGTAATCAGCATTATATCCTTTCATCTAGACAAGCCAAATGTGTAAGAAAGCAGGCTAGCTTTGCCCTGCATTGTTTTGTAAAGCGGGGGTTGACAGAAGAGAAATCTGGATCTACTGATCAGTCTCTGGATAATCTGTAGGAGATTGTCAAGGATTTCTGACCCTCAATTATATAACAATCATAGCACCAGAATGACTCTTTCCCATCCTAATTCACACTGCTGAAATGAAGAAAACTATCTATCTATATATATAACTCCTGGGTATGTTGCCTTTCCCAGTGTGCTGATTGGCTGCTCAGGAAACACACCTCACCAATCACCACCCACATGCAAACTCCCTCTCCACCTCACAATCCACTCCTGCCACTCAATCTGCACCCTCCCCAGCCTCATAAGGGCCCCTCCCTCCCCTCATTCCCTCAGCCACTCATCAATCAGATGGGACTCAGACAGTCAACTGGCGGCAGAATGCCACTGCTGCCACCACCACAAGACTCAGATAGTCAACTGACAGTGGCAGAGGAACGCCGCTGGTGCCATGGCAACGGGACCCAGGCACTCAACTGGCGGTGGCAGCGGGCCTACTGGGCATTTTGGGGTGAGATTTTTAACAGTGTATGTTACACCGGGCACAGCTAGTTTATTATTATTTATTCAGAGTATTTATTTCCCGCCCTTCAGCCAAAAAAGGCTCTTAGAGTGGATTATAGATTATTAATTTGACAGTTCCCTGCTCTCAGGTTTACAATCTAAATAAGACATGACACACAAGGAAAAGGGAATGGCAAGGGGGGGGGGGGGTTTACATCCAGCAGATACTGGCTGCTCTCCTTTCCCTCACAGGCCATAGCAGAGGAGAGGAGGTAACCATGGGCACATATCTATAGGAAAGACCTGTGGCCCCTGTTCAGTTCTGATATGCAGCACAAATCCATGAGCTTGGAATGATTTGATTCCAAGTCTATGTCCTTTGCAGGTGGCACTGGAAGCTCAAATTTCTGGTAGAAAAACAGAGAAGTACGCATATCCCATAAGCCTAAAGTCTCTTCACCCATAAAGCAGCAGCACCACCTGCTGGCAATAAATGAAAAAGAGAAAGATTAAAACAGGACTCAAAAGGCTTGGAAGGGGTGTGATTAAATTTCCTTTTTTTATGCATTCTGCACTTTTTCCCCCCTTGAGATACCTTGACAGCCATATGCTATGACTGAAGGAAATTCTATTAGCGAACTAAAAATTTATGCACCTTCAATCTGAGTGTTCTCACTATATCTACAGCACGGGATGAGTCCTTCCTGAATCTTCATTTGCGAAGAAAAGCCAGAGAGATAGCTACAAGAACATGTTTGCTGATCCTTTTCCGAAAGCATCTCTAAACAGATGTTCTCATAAAGCCCTGTGGAGGAAAGGAGGCATGGGTTTATTCACTCCAATTCCCGAAAAGGAAACACATATTTTAGTTAGTTAAATTTTTGTACTGATTTTCATAATGGCTTACAAGCAGAGTATAACATATTAAGAAAAAGTAAATTAAATCCAACCTCTCTCTGCCACCTTCCCCCCCAAAACAATAAAATGTCACTGCAAACGTCATTTTAAAAATTGAATATGAAACAGCCTTCCCCAATTGGCCATGCCAGTAAAGGATTATGAGAGCTGCAGTACAGGAGCTGCAGCCACATCTTGAGGTCAACAGGTTGGGGAAGTGAGGCACAAAATAGCAAAAGCACCAGGATACAGAATTTGAAAAAAGTATTTAGATCACTTAAGGTGCATCTGTACGGTAGAAATAATGCAATTTGATACCACTTTAAATGCCATGACTCCATCCTACAGAATCCTGAGATTTGTAGTTTTGTGAGGCATGAGCACTCTTTAGCAGAGAAGGCTAAAGACCTTGTAAAACTATAAATCCCAGGATTCCATAGGACGGAGCTACAGCATCTCAAGTGGTGTCAAACTGCATTATTTCTACAGTGTAGATACACCCTTAAAAAACCTGGGAGAATGCTTTTCAGTTGTTTCACATATCAACTAAAAAACAACAGAAAAGCACCAAAGTTACTCAGGTAGAGTATCACAGAGTTTTTTTTAAAAAAATCCTTCCTAGTTTGCTTCACCTGAGCCTGCTTCACCTTAGCCTGCTAGGGCAACCAAGACTATAAGAAGATGACAAGAAACTATGAGATATGAGTGCTTCAGTAGACACCCAAAGCAGATGCCTGAGATAGCTGCCTCGATCTGCCTAATACAGAGCTAGAGAACTGACTTCCAAAGAGAGAGAGGATTTTAAGAGCCGTCATGGTGGTAGTCAAATTGTGTCTACATTCAGAAACTGGGTTGCATAGATACAAGGGGTTGCTAAAAAGTTCTCACCCCAACCAAGAAAGGGATGGCCTAGAGCCATGAAACATACATACCATTCCACATATTCACCCCAAAGTTTGATGCACGTGGCACATCGTTTCTCAAGTTTTTTTTTTAACCCTTCCCATCCAAAAAATTCTGATATCTGGTCACTGAAATACTGCTCTGCTGCTGTTATCATCTCTGAATCTTTTGAAAATTTCCTTCATTTCAAACTCTTTTTAAGGTTTGGAAACAGGAAATAGATGGAACCAAATCCAGTGAGTGGGGTGGATGGTCTATGCACTCAGACCCGAAATTCTTCAAAACATCCATCATCTTGCCAGCCCTGTGAGCAGGTGCATTGTCCTGCAAAAACAGAACACCTTTCTGCAGCTTCCCTAGCTGTTTTCCCTTCAATGCCCCCTTTAACCAGCACAGCAAGTTAGAATAGTATTCTGCATTCACTGCTTGGCCCTTCAGAAGATAGTCAGTCTTCAAAATACCCTCCTTATCCCAAAAAACTGTGGTTATGACCTTTCCAGCTTGTAACAGCAAGAACCTTTTCATACTACATAATTACAGCACCATGATTCCACTTAAATTGCCATGGTTCCATCCTAGAGAAGCCTGGGATTTTCATTTTAGGAAAGGGCACTTAGAATTCTCAGACAGATAGCTCTAATGCATCACCAGGCTACAAATCACAGGATCCCATAGAATGCAACCAATGCAGTTAAAATGGAATCATCATGCTACAATTGTGCAGAGTGAAAAGGCCACAGGTTAGATACTGAAATACTGGGAAGAATGTCTTTGGTAGCATCATGGCAAGTCCGATCAAAAGGGCTTTAAGCTAAATTGTTGGGAGGTTGGAGATGGTAGCTCAAACATCAACCCAAAGGCAAGTTCTAACAGAAGGACATTAATTCTAGAGGAGAAGTTGAGGGAAAGAATGAGCATCCACAGAAAAACTGACAGCAAATTAATAAGTGAGATCAAACAGAGCTTCAAATGTCTATATACCAATGCACAGAGTTTGGAAAACAAACAAGATGAACTTGAAGTCCTAGTGCAGGAAGGTAAATATGGCTTTAAAGGCATAAGGGAGAGCTGGTGGGATGACTCCTATGATTGGAATATTACAATTGAAGGGCATAACCTACTCAAAAGAATAGATGTAACAGAGAAGGAGGAGGAGTGTCATTATATGTTAAAGACAAATTCAGTTGTACAGAAATCCACATGAGTAATCAGAGTGGACCAGTTGAGAGGATTTGGAAAAAAATAAATAGAGAAATAAGTGAATGCAACACTGTGGTAGGAGTTTGCTACAGGCCACCAAACCAAGAAAAAAAATGATGGATGGTGCTTCTCAGGAAAAAGTCTCAGAAATTTCAAAGATGCAAGAATTAGTAGTTATGGGAGACTTCAAGTATCATGAAATCTGCTGGGAGACTAGCTCTGCTAAGCATAGGCTTGCCAAGAAATTCCTGATGGTCTTTGCAGATAATTTCTTATTTCAAAAGGCAGAGGAAGGAACAAGAGGATTGGCAATCTTGGACTTGATCCTAACCAACAGGAAGGAGTTGGTCACTGGAATCAAAATAATTGGTGCTTTAGGAGGACGTGATCACGTAATGCTAGAATTTACAATTGTGGGATAGCACATAGAAGAGTATATTCAAACACAAATGAAAGATTTCAGGAAAGCTGATTTTAACAAGTTCAGGGAATTACTGGGTGGACTCCCATGAATAAACACGCAAAAGGAAAAAGACACCCAGCAAGGGTGGGAGTTCTTGAAGGAATTGCAAAAAACACAATCCCAAATAAACCCATGGAAAAAGAAAAATGGGGAATATCTGAAAAAGCCAATGTGGCTGCACAGCAAATTCAAGGAGGAAGTAAAAAGAAAAGGGAGTACCAGGTATGTATATAGAATGGAAGGAAAGACAAATCACCAAGGAAGAGTTACAGATATATAGCCCAAGCTTGCAGGAATATTAGAAGGAAAGCTAAAGCTCAGATATTGCTGAGACTGCCTAGGCAAGCATGGAAGAACAAAAAAATCCCCCCTCCCGATACATTCGAGGCAAGCAAATGACAGTAGCAGCACTATTCAATAAGGACAGCAAAAAGCTAACAGATCATAATGTAAAGGCAGAACTACTCAAAACCTAGTTTGCTTCATTTTTCCCAGAAAAAGAGAACTGTGTGCTTCCATGCAGCAGCAGAGACCTTGGCAAGGCATCTGGATTACAAATGAAGATTGATAGGGAGTTAGGAATCACCTTTGTTGTGTGTGCCTTCAAGTTGTTTCTGACTTATGGTGAACCTATCACAGGCTTTCTGAAGCTGAGTGTGTGGTTTTGCTCAAGGTCACCCAGTGAGTTTTCATGACTGAGCGGGGATTCAAACCCTGGTCTTCAAAATTGTAGTCCAATACTCAAACCAATACACCACACTGGCTAGCTAACCTAAATGAGTTCAAATCTGCAGGGCCAGACAAAGTGCATCCCAGACTACTGAAGGAACTTACTGATGTACACACTGAACCACTTGCCATCATTTTAAAGAAAACTTGGAGAACAGGTGAGGTGCCAGGGGAATGGAGCAAGGCAAACATTTCCCCTCCCTTTAAAAAAGGCAAAAAAGAAGATCAAGGAAACTATAGGCCAGTCAGCCTAACCTCAATGACAGGAAAAATATTAAGAGCAGAGTGTATAGGAGTGTGTCTGCAAGTGTCTTGATGACAATGCAGTGATCAGTAGGAGCCAGCATGGGTTTGTCAATAACAAATAGATATTGCCAAATTTATCTTATATCTTTTTTTCGATCAGGTCACTAGTTTAGTAGATGGTGGGAATGCTGTGGATGTCATTTATCTGGATTTCAGTAAAGCATTTGATAAGGTCCCCTATAATATTTTGATTAGTAAACTGCTTAAATGTGGAATAGATGGGAACACTGTCAGATGAATCCATAATTGGTTGGAAAACTGTGCTCAAAGAGTCAATCAATGACTGTGCTTCAAACTGGGAGAAGATCTCAAATGGAGTGCCTGAGGGTTCATTACTCGTCAATATTTTTAACAATGAGATGATCAGGTGGAGAGAATCCTTATCAAATTTGCAGATGACGCAAAACTGGGAGGGGTGGCTAACACATTGGAAGATAGGGACAGAACTCAAAAGGACCTAGACAAACAAGGAAACTGGGCAGAAATTAAGAAAATGAAATTCAGTAGAGATAAATGCAAAATTCTACGCCTAGGCCACAAAAAAAAAAATGTAGAGGTAGAAGGTGGGAGCTATATGGCTCAGCAGTACTACATGTGAAAAAGACCTTGGGATTATTGTTGATCACAAGCCAGCACTATGATGCTGCAGCAAAGAAGATGAATGCTATTTTAGCTGGCATTAATAGAGGCATAGTTTCCAAGTCAAGGGAAGTAATATTCCCACTATATTCTGTGTTGGTGAGGCCTCATCTGGTGTATTGCATTCAGTCTGGGGCTCCTCATTTTAAGAAGGATATAGACAAGTTGGAGCAGGTTCAGGGTAAAGCAGCAAGGATGATAAGAGGTAGGGAGAACAAAACATATGAGGAAAGGTTGAAGGAGCTGGGCATGTCCAGCCTGGTGAAGAGAAGACTGAGAAGACATGATTGCACTTTTTAAATACTTCAAAGGTGTCACAGAGAGGAGGGGACAGGCCTGTTCTCTGCAGTCCCAGAGGGTAAAACAACTGTTTTAAATTACAGGAGTGTAGGTTTTGATTGAACATTAGAAGGAACTTCTTGGCAATAAGAGTGGCTTGGCACTGGAACCAATTGCCCAGAGATGTGGTGAAGTTTTCTTCTCTGTACCTCTTAAAAAAGAAGCTGGACAGCTACCTGCTGGGGCTGCTTTAACTGGAGATCCTGCATTGAGCAGGAGGTTGGACTAGATGGGCCATGTGGCCCCTTCCAGCTCTATGATTCTATGGACTTTATCACACATGGCAAAAATCACATGATTACGGAGCCATAATAGTGCGAATGGGTCCTGCTATCGCATGATGCCATAGTCTTCCCGTGCGTACTGTGTGCTCCAGCTGCAAATAAGGTGTCACTTTCCATAAAGCCATCAACAGCCCTCAATATTGCTTTTTTGCATGGTGTTAAAGAATGTGGAAAAAACACATCCCACTGTAATCATGAGTTTACAGCGTGAATGGGCGGTCCTCTTTCCCTCCTCCCCATTCCCAGGGAGAAAACATCTGGGTGAGAACGTGAAAACTATCCGCAGGACATTCTTTGTATGAACTGTCCTGTTTTGTTTGCATGTTTTTAGGTGTGTTTAAATGTTTATGGGTTGATTTACTTTGTTAATAAAGGGTTTTTGTATGTGTGTTTTTAAGTGTGCTCAAATCTTCTTGTGAGAACCGCCGAAATCTTGCCCAGGCTAAATCACAGAAGTAAACTCCCATTCTTAAAGTGCTAATGGTCATCATGTGATAACGCTGTGCTGGTTATTTCATGTGATTACAGCGGCGCACGATGATAAGTATAATAATGCCACTATGTTTCTGCTTTCCTCATTCACAGAATTACAGCATTATTAGCCACTAGTCTGATAAAGTCCTTTGACTTTCTATGAAGGAGCCTTCAATCCAGATGCTCTCAACTAGGCAACTAGCTATGTCCCCCTTTAAAAAAAACACGATTATTTCTCTGTATATATTATTAATCCTTCATGCTGCCTCAGTTCCACAGCCAGTTAAAAAAAAAAAAAGTGTCTGCCTGCCCTGAAGCCCTAGAGGAGAAGTAACATCAAGGATATTTAACCAGTGCTGCATTCACAACTGAAATTTCCACCCTCAGGATAAATTGTTCTCTAAGCTAAACAAATCCATTTTCAAACGCTCATCACAGGACAGAAAAACACATATTTAGTTGCAGAATAAAACAGGTGCAACTGAGCTGCCTCCAGCTTTAAAATATTTATCAGCATATAGAGATCCTGTCTTCCAATTTCAGAGGTGCTCATTGTAGCTCAACACCAAAGTTAAAAGCATCAGTCTTAAAAAGTTCTTAAAACAACCACCACAGACAGCAAATAAAACACTCATCATCCAGGAAATCATAAAAATCACTCATTCCGCCGATAAAATTCTTGCTTGAGAAGAAAATGACAGAAAACCATCGAAGAGGAGTAACATGATGGAAAGGGACTCCTAGAGCCTAAGCAGAGCCACAAGAACATCTCTTTTGCCCAGAGGTTATTTTACCTGTGGCAGATCTTGAAATAAGTTACTTTTGGGAACTATTGCTTTCAAAATCACCCAACCAACAATTTCCAATGGCCATTTTGGGTAGAGAATTCTGGACACTGTACTCCCTAAAAAAGGAACTTTTTTCAATCTCATAGTTTAACTAGATACTGAATGAAGAGGTATGTCTTCTACCTTAGACCTGTGTTGCCAGAATGTGATTCTGTCTTTCCTGTACAATGCATAAGAATAATCACCGCAGTTCCAAGCACTCACCAAATTTGACAGAAAAAGTACTCTGGACTTTATCAGAAGCATGAAAAAACGCATCAGAAGATCACAACAAGAACACAAACCAGCAAACTTATTAGATGACGTAATCCTTCAGCTGTTCTGGGGGCATAGTGCGGGTGTGAATAAATAAAGCACCCCTTTTTATTGATGGCTTAGCCCATTAATAAAAAAGGGATGCTTTATTCACACCTGCGCTACACCCCCAGAACAGTTGAGGACACGGGCATCTGATAATGTTGCCCTCTGTGTTCTTGTCATGATCTTCTGATGCATTTTGGGACATGGTTTTGTGCCGCGTTTCCCAGCGTCTGATAAAGTCCTCTGTCACCAACTAAAACAAATCATTAAAAATAAATATTTTACAGCACAATCCAAGACATGCCTACTCAAATATAAATCCTAATGGGTATACAGTGTATACAGGTTAGCAGCCTTATCACTTGGGACAAAATAAAGGGACGTACCTCTACATCGAGTACATTAAAAAAAATACGGAATTGACTAGTACAAAATGAAGCAATGGCCATCAACATGAGTAGGTTTAAAAGTAGTTTAGACAGATTGATAGGGAATAGGGCTATGAATGGCAACTAGCCATGGTGGCTATATGTTCTCTTAAGTGTTGGAGGCAGAAGTGGGAAGTTTCTAGTGCATTCATGTCTTGCTTCGGGGATTTCCCAGAGGCATCTTAGGGAGCAGAACTGGAGAATAAGCTGGGATACCAGCATGCCAAGCCTGTTATGTAAGTATGTATGCACACATGCATGCATGTAGTTCCTGTTGGGATATATAGTTGCAATCCAATATGCTGTCTTGTTTACTGCTGAAAGGGTTAAATGGTAAATGTAAACAGAAAGGATGAGATAACTTCCTGTTGTAATCTCAGTGCCTTCCAGAAGAAGGAGGTTCCTTAAGTCCCTCTTTGTTCTGGAAGACACTACAAGGGAGAAGACGCCATGAAGATGTCCTAAGAGGCAGCTGCCTCACGGACATGCTCCTGCATGTTTTAGTTTTAGAAATGTAGCTTTCAAGATAGATTTTGTTATTCTTGTCTACCTTCAAGTTGTTATTCTTGTGAACTTTGAGATGCATATGAAACTCGTGAGTAAAGAACTTTTCTTATGTTTTTAAAGCTACATTTGGAGTATTTTGATTGTTTAAGCTAGAGTGTGGAAGGAGGGTGAATGGCTATTCAAAGTCTGTGTGTCTGGAGCTACTACATTTTTCCTGCATGTATTTTTAAAACAGTGACTCTGCTAAATTTGCTTACAAAGGGGATTAAATCTAACAGTTTCTTTAGCACCAAATAATTCCAATATCCCCATTAGTTCCATCCATCCATCCATCCAGCCTTTCTCTCAATATGGGATCCAAGGTTGCTTACAGTGACTTACTTATTTACACACACACAGGGAGAGAGAGAGAGAGAGAGAAAGAGAGAGAGAGAGAGAGAGAGAGAGAGAGAGAGAGAATTGCAGTCATGAGGGATTACTATAGGATTACTATATCAGAAGTGGGAATTATGTGGCTCTCCAGATTTTGTTGGACTGCAACTCCCAGCAGCTCTAGCCAGCATGGCCAAAAGCTGGGAATGGCTGTCCAACATCTGCAGCACTACACAATTCCCACCATGGCCTAAATCCAATTGTTGATCCCAATTTTAGAGGAGACCCACTGAATCAAACCAACTAGAAATGTAGGGATAAGCTCTTGCAGTGTCACAGGAGGCAAGTCCTGCCAATGTTGCAGCGGTGATGTTACATGGAGCATCCCTGGTGATGTCCCATGAAATCAGTCATAGATAAACTTTTCTAAATAAAGGTTGAGGAGGGGCAAACAGCCCATAAACAGCCAATGACACATGGAAGAGTTAAGTGTGGGTATATGATGGGCCATTCTTATGTCCCATGTGGAGGAGGCAAAAAGGGTCCCCAGGCCCGGTAAACTTTCCCATGGCTGTTCTAAGAAGACAAGGCAATGGCAATCCCAAATCATGTTACACCCCTTCTTTCTCAGCCCTTGCTACAAATACAGCAATTATCTAGCATAAAAGTACAAAATGTACAAAGCATGATATGATTACACTTTCCATCTCTGACCTCAGAAGTCCTGTTGTTGAACCAAAAAAAAAAAAACCTACAAAGAAAGATTGGAAAAAGAAACAGCAGAGTTGGAATATATCCACAAAATCCAGTCCATCAACAATGGGTTGAACAAACACAATGGTTTCCTGTCACTCTATACATATTATAACACTAGTTAACACCCCAGCCTCATGAGGGTGCTTTTGGCCAGTTTATCACATTTCCTTTCTGGCTCCCAGCCAGCATCACACTACATTCCACACTACATTCCAAAGGGTATCTATTCACCCTGGCTTTAGGTAACATCTTTCCTCCTGCCTTTGTTCTCCAACAACCATTGTCAAAGCTGAACATGTCAACTCATCACCATACCCACAAGTTTTGCATTTCTATGGCTACTCACACATACAGTCTGCTCATAAAGATCTGTTCCCAGGCATCTCACTCCATGCATCTGAGGAAGTCAACTGAAGTCTACAAAAGCTTATGCTACAACTTCTTTCTCCCAGTTAGGATTATCAGACAAGTGCCTAAAAACGTTATTATGGCACTATATTTTACAGTGTTCAAGAGTCCAGCAATATGAGCTCTCGTGCCGCTTACTTCCATGTTTCTCCGTGAATGAGATTTCAGCACATCTTGCAAACACCAAAATTAAAAAAGAAAATGTTTAGAAAAGCACATATACGTTTAGAAACTTGCAAGCAAGACAGGGAGGTTCATAAAAACAGTGTATGGTACCTAGTTTTCCCGTTCGCACCCAGAAGTGTTCTAGTGGGACCGCCCATTGACACGGAGTTGACGCTGGACTCACGCCAGCAGAACAGGGCACCTTTTTGCACACACAAAAATCCAGAACACAAACACTACGGGAGATCAATTTTTGACTTCTCCCCGACAATAAAAAATAACTCCCTCATAACAGCAACAGAATGCTTGCATAACACTGGGGCATGTCATCATCTGATAAGGAAACCCTTTTGCAAACTCATGGTGTCATTATAATGCCATTTTTGACGTGTCTGATAATCTTCTTAGTCTCAAAGGTACTACAAGATCCCTTTGCATAATAATTACACTTTGTACAAGTGTACAAAGCATGACACAATTACCTCACAACCCTACACGTGGTACCTTTGGAGAAAAAATATAGCAGCTTCCCAAAAAGCCACCAAGTGAGCCAACCACACTAGGGACCAAAGCACACTGAGCAAGATTGATTTTGCCAGGGATGCAGGACGAAAGTTATAAGGCGTAAACTCTCCAGGCTCTTCTAAAATACAGTAATGGGGCATGAGATTGTACAGTATAGCTAACACAGGATCACCTTTCCTCAAGGATTTGTATCCAGATTCCCTATGCCTAAATTTCTACCATCCAGCCCCTGTTTGAAAGCAGATCTCTTACAAGACAATGCAGATATTGAAGCCCACACAGAGATCACTCTCCTATTCACTGCCTTGTTGCTTAGAATGTGACAAGGAAAAAAATCAGTGCAATCACCTTTGTGAGTTCTGTTTCGAGCTGATTTATAAAGCACTCTGATTTCAGGTGTATTTCTATTAATGGGATTGTGTGATCTCGTTGCAAAGGTATTTATTCAAGCAAGTGTATAGGTATGAGGGAGGAAAGATGAAGACATTGCCCTCCCCAAAGTAAGTACCCCCCCATGAAACTTCCCTGCAGTCCCCAAATTCCTAGCACTGCAGAGAGTAGGACATTGAAAATCATTCACACCTAGGACTTTATCAGACAACCCCCTTAAAAGGTTCTTTTGCCAGCATAAAAAAAAATCCATTTTTTATGCCAGCAAAAGAATGCCCACCACCACACTTACTTCTAATCCTGACAAAGGCTTCCCTGGCAATGAAGGGGAAGTGAACAAAGCCTCGTTCACTTCCTCCTTTGAAATCCCACAAGACTTCATCGTGTGGAAAATTCAAAAATAAAATCAAAAATAAAACACAAAAAGTTACAAAAATCACATACACACACTTTAAAACTTTCAAGTAAACCAGGGAAGGTTTTAAAAAGTGTGTCACTTACCTGGACGTTGTGAGCACCTGGAAGTGTTCGCACCAGACCAGCCACTGACACTGCATTCACGAGTTAAATGGCCTGAAGTTTCACACGCCAGCAATGCCAGCACCAAAACAGGACAGCCGATCTATTCATGGCTCATCCCATCAATAAAAAGAAACGCCAGAATAATGACAGCAGCACGCAAAAGGATGACACGATATTGGCGTCTTTTTATGTTCCGCTGTCATTATTCTGGCACCACACTAGCACCGTCTGATAATCTTGCTAGAAGACATACTTGCTGAGTTCATATTCCCTGGGTGATTGTGCCTGGCCCCCCCCCTTTTCTTTATGCCTCAATTGTATTTCTAAAAGCTTTTAAGTTACTGCAATGTTAGAAATTTGGAGGCTCAAGGAAAATTTCATGGAGGAGGGTGAATTCTAATGGGAGAGACATTTCTCCTTTCCTCTCTCCTGTAGTTACACTCAGTATTCAGGCAAATACACAGGTAGGCAAACACGCGGGTAAAGATCAAATATGCACACATGGGTTCGATCAAAATCAGAACAGAGGGTAAGGAAATCCTTACTGATCTGTTTTATATTTTAAAATGGGGGGAGGGCTGTCTGGGAAGTAAAGAGAATGAAATCAATTTGCGTTAGACCCTACCATACTCTCCAACAGACGAAAACCAGGACACATGTGGCCAAGCAGCATCAGAATGTGGTCAAGATGGAAAAAGTTACTAATGTGGAAGAACAGACAGGAGAGGCTGCAGCAGTTTGTTTTTGCCTCAGTCTACTGTGAAGGACAAGATTTTGCTCCCTCCTTTCCCCTCCCCTCTTCTGAGTTAACTGAGTGCAAACTACTTTTGCATTTTGCTGTGCCTTTACAGCAGTTCCTCAAAGGCAGAAAGTGGGAGGACATGAGAGAAACTGGGACAGTTTAAAAGCAGCTGAAACTTTGGAATGACAGTGGATTATCAGGACTGTCCCTGGCAAATCAGGACCATTAAAGGATATGCTTCAAACCCCAGCAACAATGTCACTGTTACCCAAAATGCTCCTTGGAAAATTCCAAGACAATATCGAGGTTCTAATATGTTGGGGAAATTAGCAGCAACTTGACTTTAGCTATGCAAAAGGGGGTAACAAGGGGACCTTGAAAACCTTTGTCTACCAGTACTAGTCTGGATGGAATACACACACGTGAAATTAAGTATGGTTTTCATTGAATAGTTTAAGAATAACACAACACACACACAAATTCACCCAGAAAAAGCATTCACACAAGGCTATACAAAGGCAGTAAGAAAACTTGGGATAGAGGGTAACAAGAGGATTTGTTGGGGGTGATACAACCTGTCCTGTAGTCAATCCAGCAGAGTGGATGGAGGAATCAGGGGTGGCCACACAGAGGGACAGAGTGTCCCCTGGAACTGGAACTGTGCACACTGAAGCATATTTTGGAGGGTCATTATAACTCCAAATACACCTGAGGGTATTGGATGTTTCATAGGTTGAAACAATAGATTTCCTGAGCCTTCATGGATTGCACAATGAGTTTTCTGATCTTGACAAAAGGTGTGGAAGATGCTAATGTGTTCCTTAAGGTCCAGTGATAGGATTTTAAAAGCTTGAGCAACCTGTCTTAAGGTTTTGGGGATTAAGGAAAGGAAGTTTCAAAATCAGCAACTACAAAGGTTTCATTTCATCCATTGTCCCCCTTTCCTGGGAAATGTGTCCTTTTGGGCTTTTAGCCTTAGGCTTTCCTAGGGTAAGGCAGGGCACTCAAATGACCTTTCTGAGACCATCCTCCCTTTTCCCTTGTGGAAGGCCACATTAATTAGCCAATTAATAATATGCCAGTTTATTAATACACAATTTCTGAGGTCTCTAGAAGTGGGGTGTAAGCCGTGTTTAACATCACCACCACAAAAGTACCCTACACTGCAATTAGGTTTTCTAAAAGCCACCAATAGAAGCTTTTTAAAATGCAGCATACAGGGCAGGATTGCATATTTCCAAACAGTGATCAAAGAAATTTTCAGCAGGAAAAATCTTTTTCTCTCTGGTCAGCTGTTAACTGAAGGAAAAAGAGCATTCAGGGAGTTAAGAGCTATATGGAAACACCTTCTGGTCCTTGTACCGCCTCACAAGCCAAAGGCTCCCCATCCTTGGTTTAGGGTCACTGAGTCAAAGGTTTGTCTCTTTCATATGGGATGTTAATTCTGCAAAGAAAATCAATATAGTAAAATAATAATAACAACAACAACAACAACAACAACGCCCTTGAAAATGTAGGAGCAGTGCCCGCTGAAACCTCAGCAGCCAGAAGTTATTTACACACACATAAACACAAAAAGCTGGCATTCTTCTTTTGGGCTTTATGTCTTCATAAATGACCTTATGTACGCCCAAAATTGAATCCAGTAGTTTCGCAACATCCATCTTAATCTAGGAACTGCCCTGATGTTACAACATATGTAGCAAGTGGAGTGACTGATGCACCAGGGCCCAATGTGCAATGGGCACTGACGCACATCAGGGCCCTCCACAATGCACATCTGGACACCAGCTAGTAAATGCTGGAGCGCAACAGGCACACCTAATGCACATCAGAAGTGCCACATGCATATCAGAGAACTCTTGCCAGTGCTCGAACAGACATCTTTGCAATTCACTAACAGGGTTTTGTTGCACGTATGCAATGTGGCTATAGATCTGTAAAGTTATGAAGCAGAGTTTTATTAATGCTTAGACCAAAGGCCATTTACATACAAAATGAATAAGAACAATATAAAAGTACAACCTAACAGAAGTGCTACATAAAACAACTAGCATCTAAATAATGTGTATTTAAAAAGATAAAATTCCATACAGTTAAAACACACTGAATATAAACAACAATACTAAAATGAGATAAGATCATCTCCATAGCAATCGACTGCAATATCAGCAATAAATCTTGCACGAATTTTCATTGCTGCCAGGGCAAAAAGAGAAACCTTGTGAGTTATCATAGAGTCAATATCAGACAGAAGATAGAAAATCTTTTCAGAAACAGTATTAAAATGTAAATGAGACAGAATAGATCCCAGAAAGTTGGTTCTTGGTTCTGAATATAATGAACAGAAAAACAATGAGGCAAATCCTCAATTTCTGGGGTCTCACAAATATACAGAGGGCCGAAGTGCATATGGGAATATCTGCCATTGATCATAGCTGTAGGCATTATTTGAAAACAAAGGGCTGTAAAAGCTTGCTTAAGTTTGGGGAATGTAAGCTTTACTAAGGAGATTATCAGATGCAGCTAATGTGCCACCAGAATAACGACATCGGAAAACACACACCACCATCCTTTTGCGTTCTGCTGTCATTATTCTGGTGTTTCTTTTTATTGACAGAATGAGCCATGAATAGATCACCCATCCTGTTTTGATGCTGGCATTGCCAGTGTGTGAAACCTCTGGCCATTTAACTCACATGAATGCAGTGTCAATTACCGGTCCAGCGTGAACACTTCCAGGTGAAATCACAACATCCAGTTAAGTGATGCACTTTTTTAAACATTCCCTGGTTTACTTATAAGTTTTAAAGTGTGTGCATGTGCTTTTTGTCACTTTAAATGTTTTATTTTTTGTTTTATGTTTGAATTTCCTGCACGATGAAGTCTCACGGGATTTCAAATTAGAAAGTGAACAGGACTTCATTCACTTCCTCTTCATTGCTAGGGAAGCCTTCTGCCAGGAGGGAAGGTATGTGCAATGGCGGGGGGGGCACTTTTTTGCCGGCATAAAAATTGATATTTTTTTATAATAATAATAATAATAATAATAATAATAATAATATTTATTTATTTATACCCCGCCCCTCTGTTAAAGCAATGGGGGCGGCTTACAAAATTTAAAATACAATACAAATAAAATCCCTAAACACCCCCACTCCCACCCTCCCCCATAAAAAAACATTAAACAAATATAAATTAAAACAACTAATCTAAAATCACTTTTAAAACTATAAATACAATAAATATAATATGCCTGCCAAAGAACATTTTAAGGGGATTCATCTGATAAAGTCCTAAATAAACAGCCCATTGATGGTCCAATTTATAAAGTCTATACTATTTTGAAAATTTAGAGTTGTTAATAGCCTGTCTGTCCAGTTCGACACCATGGTTAAAAATGTATTCATGGAGCTTCTTTTTTGAATTCAAGATAGAAAAATTATCAAGTAAAACACGATACAATTCAGTTATGGAACACAGACTGTGATGTAGGATCACAGCCAAAGGTTTTAGAGGTTGAGGTGGAGAATAATTATAACTATGCTGTATATCTGCTTACTTCTCACTGAGGTTAAAAAAACAGAACATACTCAGCAAATTAGCAAAAGCTACAGAATGACCGTATGCAGTTAGTGAACAGCAACTTAAGTAGCTTTTCAGAGAGTTCGAAAAAGTTAAGTTTTTTGAACTACAGTTCCCAGAATCTCCCAGCTAAGATGGCCAGGTTAGCTTTTGCATAGGCCTAGCCTTACTCTGGCTTCTCTTCGCAAACGAAGATTCAGGAAGGTCTCATCCTGCGCTTTCTGCAAGCACGCTGATGACTGAAAAGACCAATCCAAGATAAACATGTCCAGTTGCAGAAAGCACAGCAGAAGGTCTTCTTGGGTGATGATTCCGGGTTGTGATTTTTTCTGCATTGTCATTTCTTTTCAAAACTTGTTTGGCATGAGCTCTCAAATAAGGCTGTAGCATTGTGGATAGTGTGTCTCCAAGCCTCCCGATGTGAGGCCAGGGCAGACCATTGTTGGTGATCAATTTGGCCGAGCCTGAGATGTTGTTTCAGGGAGTCCTTGTATTGGCTTTTTTTTTAGCGCCCCTCTTACACTGACCCATGGCAAGTTCACCATACAGTATCATGGGAAATGCACAAAAAATAGGTTGGATGCCTTGTGTTACACTGGCCACACCCTTGGTGGTAAACTAGCAAGATGGAGGGAGCTGTTCCATATAATAGAGGTGCTGTTCCATAGAAAGGATAAACCCACAAAAACCCTAACATAGAATCATAGAATTGCAGAGTTGGAAGAGACCACGAGGGCCATCCAGTCCAACCCCCTGCCACACAGGAAATCACGATCAAAGCATCCCTGACAGATGGCCATCCAGCCTCTGTTTAAAGACCTCCAAGGAAGGAGACCCCACCACGCTCCGAGGGAGTGTGTTCCACTGCCGAACAGCTCTTACTGTCAAAAAATTCCTCCTAATGTTGAGGTGGATTCTCTGTTCCTGGAACTTGCATCCATTGCTCCGTGTTCCAATCTCTGGAGCAGCAGAAAACAAGCTTGCTCCACCCTCAACATGACACCCCTTCAAATACTTAAACAGGGCTATCATATCACCTCTTGACCATCTTTTTTCCAGATCAAAGGGAGAAAGCAGTAGGAAGAGACTGCACCTGAGACATTTTAAGAGCAGCTGAAAAAGTAGGATTAATCAGGGCTGACCCTGCCAAATCGGGATAGTTGGAGGATATGCCATCAGGAACAGAGGATGGCGCCAGTTGTTGTCTGAGACATCTATAATGAGGACCTGCCAGATTGTGGAAGACTAACATAGATATTGCTGAATTAAGTGGAGTAATGTCACACTATAGACACAGAAGCCAGTATAGAGAAAGGCAACAGTTTTTACTTCTACTGTCTATTTGTTATTGAAAAGTATTTGCATGCTTACATGATTTCAATTTGTTTCACATTATTTTAATGCTTTCAGTCTGTTTTTTAAACTTGTTTAGTTTGCTTTTAAGCCTTTTAAAAATCATTTTAATTATTCACACACTTTTAAATGTCAGATTGTTTTTTTACTGGAATCTCTTGATATCTGGATAGAGGGTGGAATATAAATAAGGAAAAGAGACAGACACAGAGGTGGCTTGATCTCATGGATCACATTTTATTTCAGGTTTTATGTATGCAGGCTTTTTGCCTTGTAAGTTGCCCTAGAAGCAATTTTGATGAAGTCTGGTATAGAAATATTTTAAACTAATTAATAATCTTAAGTTGTAAAACTTTGATATATTTGCTGAGTTTCTATCAAATCTATTTCAGGGTTTGGAAATATTTGAGAACATTTTTTTTTTTCTGCATTGGGAAAGTGGAGTGGAGGAACATAGCATGGCAGGAGGTTGGACCTGCGTGGTAGGAGGTTGGACTGGATGGCCCTTGTGGTCTCTTCCAACTCTACAATTCTATGATTCTATGAGTTGCTGAAAGCTGGCACTGGACTGAGGAAAACACGGTCACTATCTCCTCCTTTAATTTAGCAACTTGCATGATAGCCACTCTCTGGTCTGTTGAGATACCCCAAATTATTTTCAAACATGTTATTCAGTTTTTCACTGTGCAGCCCCTGCAGAAGTCATGGGGCTTTTGCCATCGTCAGGCTTGAAATGTGCTCCCTGATTAATGAACCTCTTCTGAGTATTCCTTGCTTTTAAAACCTTATGAAATTCATAAGGTTGCCATAAGTCGACAGGCAACTTGAAGGCACATGCACACAGAACCTCTCATGGATAAGTTGTGGAAGGGGTGGAATAAGAGGCTTGTCAAGGGAGTCACAGGACACCTCAAAAGGGTCATGAGCATTAAGGAATAAATGAAAAGAATTGCAACACCACAGGCGTGCAAATATACTCTGCATAATTTATGCAGGTTGCAAAGTTCAGGCGCAGAATTTTATTTTTAATACACCCAGCAAGAAATGCAACCCACCAGTGTCATTCATCTCACCTGGTGTGGAAGTTCCCAGTTGTTTGGTGTCTCATGCAAAGGTCTGATAATACTGATAATGTATTGTGGGTACTAACACAAAAGAGCTGCCATGGACCTTCATAACTACTAAATTTAAAAAGATTCATAATGATTCTGTCTAGCCGAATTTGCTGTTTAAAAAAGCAACAGGATCCCCTCAAAATAACCATTCAGTTAAGGCTTATGGTGATATCAAGAGACTGGCCATAAAAAGAAAATAAATTCATCTAGCATCTTCACATATGTAAATTATTTTTACATTGCAAGCCAAGACCCACCCCATTGTAGTAAGCTGGGCCTCTGCCACCAGGCAGATGGTTTTGGAGTCCTTGTTAGCCTCATGACGAAATATTAATAGCTACTGGTGTTAACACCAGTGACATAGAAGGGTTAACGTGTATTAGGGACCTTCTTGGATGCTTTCTGCATTAGCTTTGCAGTTTGAAAAGATACCAAGGCTAGGAACAGATCGGGGAGTGATGTTTTCTCTTGCTACCCTGCTTGGTACATCTTCATAGCTATGGGTCACGTTTGTACACTTTGATGTCCATTGCCTATACACTATATAACCATTGGGAGCCCAACTTGCATTGACCTTGCCTTGAAAATGTGTGTGGGGGGTACCCCCCAGCCAAAGCTCCATGTATGCCCAGCAAGGACAGGTTGCTTACCTGTAACCATAGATCTTCGAGTGGTCTTCTGTGAATTCACAGAGTTGGGTTTTATTCCTGCGCCTGCGCAGTGCATACAGAACCTTCTACTATCGCTAGGCAGAATGTGCATAGATACATTTTTGGCGGTAACTCCGCCAACACTAATGGTCCCTTAAAAGGCTCTCCCGCCTAAATCCCCTCAGTTCCTTGAATGACGCTGCAATCAGCAGCATCAGGAACATTAAGCATATATGCATCAGCAGGACACAGAGGGGAGGATGGGCGGGTCTGTGTGAATTCACAGACCACTCGAAGATCTATGGTTACAGGTAAGCAACCTGTCCATCTTCTTCGTGGTCTCTGTGAAGTTGGGTAGATTAGCAAGCTTCCCCACTGGAGGAGGATATGTCCTGTACATCATTAGACGAGGACCCCTCACATTAGCTTTGAAAGGGATTTCTCTACCTTTTCCTCTTTCTCTCTCTCTCTCTCTCTCTCTTTTTTTTTTTTTTTTTTGCACATTCCGCAAATACTAATTAGGTCAATATACAATAGAATAGCATTTCAGCATGGGAAAAGTTCAACATGGAATGCACTCACTTATTGGATGGAGGACAAAAGCACTGCCCTCCCAAATGCAGCCTCGTTTCTGGAACGAGAGTCCAGTCTGTAGTGTGAGATAAATGTCAATGGTGAAGACCATGTTGCAGCACAGCAGACTTCCTCTAGAGGCACCCCTGAGAGGAACACAGTCGAAGTGGAGACAGCTCTCGTAGAATGTCCACGAATTCGAGGAGGCAGCGGCTTATTAGCCAGTTCATAGCAGAGAGCGATGGTCGACGTCACCCACTTTGAGAGACGCTGTGAAGAGATCGGTGCACCCCGCTCAGAGTCAGCACAGGAGACGAAAAGCTGGGGTAATTGTTGGAACGGAGCAGTCCGTTGTATGTAGAAAGAGAGCGCCCTCCGCACATCCATGGAGTGGAAAGTACGCTCGAATTCATCCTTCGGGTCCTGCATCAAGGCCGGTAGGACGATGGGCTGCTTAAGGTAGAAACTAGAGACCACTTAGGAAGAAAGGAAATGTCCGGTCTCAAGACTACCTTCTGCTTGTGGAAGCAGGTATATGGAGGGTCCGACCGAAGGGCACGGAGTTCTCCCACCCAACGAGCTGAGGTGATGGCAACCAGTAAGGCAGTCTTCCAAGTCAGCAGCCAGAGGTCGGTCGAAGCCATGGGTTCGAAGGGTCATCTCACTAATTGAGAGAGGACAAGTTCAAGGCTCCAGGTCAGCATGGGATCGAGTACTGGAGGATGGAGATGGAGATTAATATAACCTTTCAAAAATTTCTTCACTATCCTGGAAAGGAGAAGGTTGATTCCGAGCCTGGAATTCGACAGAGATAGCTGCTAGGTAGCTCCAGAGGGACAAAGTCGAAAGCCCTGCTCTCGATAGGTCGAGAAGAAATTGAAGAATCATCGGTACTGAACAGGACTCGAGGTCTGATCCCTTGTCTGCTAGGAACTTCTCAAACCGATTCCACTTGTACAGGGAGGCTTTCCGAGTGGAGAGCTTCCTAGCAGCATCAACAATTGCCTGAACGTCTCGAGGCAAAGCAGAAGGAGGGGCAGCATGAGGTGGTCGTGGGTTCACGGCCGAATCCTCCAAGCCGTCAGGTGGAGTGAGTCGAGGTCGGGGTGTCTGACCCTGCCTTGCTGAATGGTGAGCAGGTCTGGTCGGCCTGGGAGGTGGAGAAAACACCTCTCGGACAGGAGCAGCAGTGGAGCGAACCACGGTTGTCGGGGCCACCACGGTGTGATGAGGATCACGTTCGCCCGATCCCGACGAAGTTTGGCAACGACCCTTGCCAGTAACGGGATCAGAGAGAAGAGGTACAGAAATGGTCCGTTCCATTGGAACAGGAATGCGTCCCCCTTCGAGTCCTTGTGCCATACCCTGGAGCAGAATTGGTCGCACTGTCTGTTCTGGGCAGTCACGAAGACATCTATCAGAGGAGTCCCCCAATGACGGAAGAGATCTACCACCACTTGTCAGTGGAGCATCCACTTGTGGACGTTGGAATTGGAATGGCTCAGTCCATCTGCAAGAATATTCTCCTCCCCTGGGAGATGGATGGACTGCAGGAAGATGTTCCTTTCCACACACCAGTCACAGATCCGCAGAGTGAGTTGGAGCAACTGAGGAGACCTGGTACCACCTTGCTTGTTCAGGTAGTACATCACACAGGTGTTGTCCGTGATGAGAAGAACAGTTCTGTTCCGGACCAGCACCTCGAAGGCTCGAAGAGCTTTCTGGACGGCCAGGAGGTCCAGAACATTGATGTGTAACTTTCCTACCTCGCTGCTCCACAAACTCTGGATCTTGTGACAGCCCAGGTGGGCCCCCCATCCGAGTAGACGCGCATCCATCGTGAGGGAGACATTCAGTTGAGGGGGATCAAACGGAAGACTAGAGAGGACATTCTGTGGTACAAGCCACCAGTCGAGAGAGCGTTGGACAGAGCGGGGCATCGTAAGGAGTTTCCTGGGAGAATCCTGTAGGTGGTCGAAGATGCTTAGAAAACAACGCTGGAGCGTTCGGAACCGCAGTCTGGACAGATGAGTAACCAAAGTGGTTGCTGCCATGTGCCCAAGGAGGACTTGGACATCGTACGCTCGAACCCGGCGTGATCATCAGCAGTGGTGAATCAAGGATCGAAGGGTGTCAAACCGATCGTCGGGCAGGTATGCTGCCGCGGAGACAGTCCAGCCGAGCTCTGATGAACTGGATGGACTGAGCAGGGTTCAGCTGGGATTTCTCAATATTGACAAGTCCCAGGGCATGTAACACATCTAGGGTAAAGACAATGTCCTTCTCGAGCTGGGCCTTCGAAGTTGCCACAAGCAGCCAATTGTCTATGTAAGGGAAGACAATGACCCCGTGTTGTCGAAGAAAGGCTGCCACTGCCGCCATGCACTTCGTGAAGACCCTCAGTGCTATGGAGAGTCCGAATGGAAGAGCACGGAACTGGTACGCGTCGTCCCCGATCTGAAATGCCAGGAACCTCCTGTGTGAAGGGTGGATCCCGATGTGGAAATAGGCATCCTTGAGATCTATGGACGTAAACCAATCTCCTAGTTGGAGAAGAGGTAGGATAACAGCAAGGGTGGTCATCCTGAATTTCTTCGGGATGATGTACCAGTTCACCCTCAGAGGTCGAGGATAGGACGCAGGCCACCGTCCTTCTTCGGTACCAGAAAGTACTTCGAAAAGAAGCAGCGGTGACTATGCTCGGCACTCACAGGTTCGATGGCCCCTTTCTGAAGTAGAGTTTGAACCTCCTCGATGAGGGGAGGGGAGGGCAGCATGATACGGATCAGACCTGTTGGAGGCATTTTGTCGAATTCGATCCAGTAGCCCTGTTGTACAATCTGTGGTACTGAGCGGTCCGATGTTATCGAGGACCAGGCATCCTGGAACGATGACAGGTGGTCTCCAAACAGGGGGATCTAAAAGAGAAGGTAAACATCAACATAAGAATGGGAAATTCAAAACCTCCTTCTGCCTTGATCCTTGGATCGCTGTTTGGACGGCAGAAGGTACCGGGAGGTGGATCCCTGACTCCTCACCAATGAGGCAGAAGACATCGGTTGTTGGAACCGGGATCGTCTGGCCGATTGCAGGGTGCCACTCCTTCTCTAAGATTGGCAGTAAGAAGAGACATACCAGCCCAAATGGCATCTGGAGCGATAGGCAGAAGATGAGGTTGATGGCATACCATACGTCCGTGCGGTGGTCCTCATCTGTGTAAACTCCAGCTTCTCATCCGTTGCCGCATTGAAGAGGCTGGAGCTATCAAAGGGCATGTCTTCGATCATGGCAGCCGCCTGCGTGGAGAGCCCCAAAGATCTTAGCCAGGCATGCCTTTGTAGGGCGATGGAGTCTGCTACCGTTTTAGCAGCGCAGTCTGTGACGTGCCTCGCCAAGTTCATATGTTGCCCCGCCAACAGTTAAGCCTCGGTCTGGATGGCCTCAGCAAGTCTCTGGTGCTTGTCGGGCAAGTCCTGGATCAGCGGTAGCATCCGCTCTCACAACACCTGCTGGTAAGCGCCCATGCAGGCCGAGTAATTAGCGATTCGGAAGCTGAGCCCAGCAGCCGAATATAGCTTCTTACCCGTGATGTCTAGCTTCCTTCCTTCAGGGTCTGAAGGAGTAGACTGTGCCCGACACTGCCTCCGAGGTTGGGCTGCCTCCACAACAACTGAGTTGGGCTTTGGGTGCTCTTGCAGCCAATCGATGCCCTCTCCAGCCACCTTGTAAAGTCTGTCAATTCTGTTTGAAGTTGACAGGATGGATGATGGATTCTCCCATGAATTGTGGGTCAACTTCAAGAGGGACGGCAGCACTGGTATATGAGCCACTGGCGGAGCCTGAGACTTGAGGCGTTGCGATATGAGGTCAGCCGGTTCCGACTCCTTCTCTGTCACCTTTAAGTCCAGCGCATGTGACATACAGACTATCTGTTTGGCGAACGACCAAACGTTGTCCGCGGGCGAGGAGGAGTCCTCGTCCAGCAGGTCAGGTTGAAGAGATGGAATGAAGGGCAGGTACTCCACAGAAGACTCAGAGGAGGAAGAGGAGACCCCGATGGAGAGATGTCGTATGTGGTGGTGGATTGGGTGGTCGTGGTGCTGGAGGTAGCCGAGGTAGAGGTCAGGATGGAGACAGAGAGGTCTGGCAGGAGGCGTCCTTAAACACCGATCTCGATGGTTCTCTGAATGAGAGGGCATCCTTTTCCATCCCATGGAAGGAATTGCGAGGTGGAGACAGAAGCAGGGTTTGGAGTGTTGCAGCCTCAGTGGTCAAATGGAAGACACTCTCACCAGTCACATCGGCTTTCGAGTGTACCACCAAAGGGGCCATGAAAACAGACCTGGCCAGGTCGTACGCACCATAGGCCGATTCATCCTCCTGAATCCTGGAGGTGGAGGGCCGGGGTTCATCCTGTGGCTCCTTGGCAGCAGCCGAGTCACGGAGCAACTCCGACCTCGAGACCAGCAGCACGGGAGAGGGACCATGAGCCCGTGGGGAACCCTCTGCTTCTTTCACTGAGCCCACTTCAACCTCAACTATTTCCAACGAAGGAGTTGGAGTAGGAGCTCTGGAATGAAGCCACTCGGTTTTGACACCTCGATCCCGAGGCGATGCCAAAGGTCGTGCTGTAGGTTGGTGTGGAGGAGCAGTAGGGGCCTGCGGAGTCAATGCCGAGGACTCTCGAGCCCAGGGTGGTTCCTTTGGCTTCTCCTCAACGTAGGCGCGTTTCGCTTTCTTCTTCTTAGGGACTTTGCCCTTAGAAGACGTAGATGGCTCTCGGTCCCAACCACGATCCTTAGAGCCCGCTCGATCCCGAGGGGGATACTTGGATCCTATGGCCGCCGAATCCGACGAGGGTAGGTCCCCAGCTGGGGTCGACCTAGCAGCATGCTTGTGCGAATGCAGCACAGCCTCAGGATCAGATGCCACAGAACGACGGCGTGAAGGACTACGAGAGCAGTGATGCTTGGCAGGTGGAGAATCACAGACCTGGATGAAGGAGAACTCTCCCGTTGATGAAGGAGTGTCCCGTCCCAAAGCTGGAGTTGAAGCCACAGATGGAATAAGGGCCTTTTCATAGAGAAATGACTTAAGGCGAGAGGAGCGATGTTTCCTCGCCTGAGGGGTGAAGGCTCAACAATCGTCCACGTTGTGGGCCTCGCCCAAACAAATGAGACACCGAGAATGGCCATCTGAGTTGGGCAATTTTGCCTGGCAAACCACACATCTCTTAAAGCCTAATTTAGAAGCCATGGGGACAATCAAAAACGAAGTCAGAACAGTCCAGGTCAAACCAGAAATCAGAGAGCGTTACCACAGCCAAAGGAGCACAAAGATCATACTCAGGAGAATCCGAGTCAAGCCAGTGATATCAAACAACAGCCAAAGGGTAGAGAAAGAGACGAAGTCAAAAATCAGTCCGAGTCAGAATCGAAAATGAAAGTCGCAAGCGATGAAGGTTCCTTTCAAGCTGCTAGCGCGGCGGAAAAAAAGGAACTGAGGAGATTTCGGCGGGAGAGCCTTTTAAGGGACTGTTAGTGTGGGCGGAGTTACCGCCAAAAATGTATCTATGCACATTCTGCCTAGCGATACTAGAAGGTTCCGTATGCACTGCGCAGGCATAGGAATAAAACCCAACTGTGTGATTCACAGAGACCACAAAGAAGATCTATGGTTACAGGTAAGCAACCTGGGATTTGATTTGATTGCCAGCCGAGGGATAAGTCTGGGTAGGATTTCTTTCGGGGATCAGTTCTACTACTGGAAGTGAGCAGATGCTGGACTCTTATCAGCAAAAGGACTGGAATGCTTCTCTGCTCTGTACCATCTGCTGCAACATTTACCACCGATAAAGCTTATGCTATAGTAGTGGCACATATCAGTGTTCAGCACCAAACAAACCCTTAGAGAGGCCTTAAACTACACCCAGTTCCAGAGCAAGACATTCCAGAATTAGACACCCATCACCAAACTGCTGAATTCATCTGTGGACACTGAAGTGAATTATGACTTGAAGGTGATTGTGGTGAGAGGGATACCTTGGAAAATATAAAGATACATGGAGACCCACGCCTCAGATTCACATCTTTGGACTGTGGTGGCAGTAGAAGGCGTCAAAGCAGTGATTTTTATAGGTCAGTCAACAGACACCAATGGAAGCTGTGATTTGATGTTGAGGGGAAGCATATGAAAATTATGCAAATTCAAGAGTATCTGTTTTAATTGTACCAGATCCAACTTTAACCCTATGTGTGCCCCTTCTATTTCTGTCACTTTGACCCCCCCCACACACACACTTTGGTATTCAGAGGAATCTACTGTATATATATATAATTCTCTTGGGTATGTTGCTATTTCCAGTATGCTGATTGGCTGCTTAGGAAACTGACCAACCAATCAAAGCTTGGTTGGGCAGCCAATCAGCACACTGGGGGCAGGAATATGTGGACCTTTAAGTCCTTCCTAAACATGGCTACCAGCAGAGGAGGGGCAATTAGTAGGGGGGGATGTGGCATGGTGTGTATGTGAGGGGGGCAGCAAGGTGGCACGGTTGGGAGGTGGTGGGGTTGGCAAGGGGCATGGGGTGGCGAGCACGGGGGGTGGCAAAGAGCCGCGCGAGGCGCAGGGCAGGCAACAAGGTGGTGCGGTTGGGTGGTGTGGAAGTTGGCGAGGGGCACGGGGGGCTGAGGAGCACAGGGGGTGGTGAGGAGCAGGGGGTGGCAAGAAGCAGGGCAGGGTGCAGGGTGGGCAGCAAGATGGCGCAGTTGGATGGTGGGGAGGTCAGTGAGGGGCACCGGGGGTGGCGAGGAGCATGGGGAGGGTGGTGAGGAGCAGTGCAGGGCAGGTGGCAAGGTGGCACAGTTGGGCAGTGGGGAGGTTGGCGAGGGCACGGGGTGGTGGCAAGGAGCAGGGGGTGGCAAGGAGCAGTATGGGGCACAAGGTGGGTGGCAAGGTGGCACAGGGACGGGGCGGGTGGCGAGGGGGACGGCAGGGGGAGATGGAATAGGCAGCGAGGGGTGCAGTGACACAGGTGGGCAGGGAGGGCGGCGATGGGCGGGGGCAGTGCAGGGAGCAGCGTGTGTATCATCGGGGGGTGTAGGGCATGGGGGGGAATGGTGTATGCTACACTGGATATAGTTGATTCTAAAGAAATGAAGGTAAGAGGTGATGGCTAGCAATTCTGCTAGCACTCTGTTTTTGCAGCATGCCCAGCCAAGATATTAACAAATGTTATTTTAAATTTCAAAACGATTTTTTATCTCTTGGCAGGTGATCTCCTCAGGCACTGGACTGGGTAAGGCAGCAGTAGAGTATAGATCAATATTTCAAGCAGGAGTGTCTTTCTGCTTAAGGGTATTGTATATAGACCCATTTAATTCAGCTAGCCACTACTACTTGGCATCACATCATTATCAGAATATATTCTAAACGTTTATGTATTCAAAAAAACAGGTAAGAACTGACAGGCTTTTTTTGGCTTTTATTACAAGCATATAATATTAATTGGCAGAACACTGAATACAAGCTTCACTATCATAAAATCAAAACATTAAGCAATAACCCCCCCAAAAAGGCTTATTCAGACAAAAACTAGCCACCAATAGTACAAAAGTTACACAGCAACACAAAGCATTAAAAAAAAACCTTTAATGTAAACTTTCAAATAAAACCAAGCCAAAAATATGATTATTTCTTTTAAATACGGCAAGAATTTTCAGTAATTTTATTATGCCACATAGTGAAGATAAAGGCTTAAACAGCTGCACTGGCTTATTGTCCCCTAACCCTAAATTTATCTTGTTGCAAATGAATGGTATTCCTGACATTGTCCTGCCATTTGGCTGTTGTACTAGTCACTGCCTTTGAAACAGGACCTTCTGCAGGAACCCATACCCAGTGAAGGGATATTTACGCAGAGCATCTTGCTTGATTTTCCTCATGCAAGGAAATGTGCCCATTCACACAAAATTGCCAGGAGGCTGCGTAAGCATCCTTGATAGGTTTGGTGTTCGCAGACATCAACAGCACTCTAGAGATGCATTTGGCCAAACTACACAGTCAGCAACAGACTGAGTCATCCGGCAAACCCAGATCTGGGAACCCAGATATTTGCCAAAGAACATCACAGCATTCAGGCAAGTGGGAAACAAGTGGTGGGCACGAGAGAGCCCTTAATATTTCTCCTACCACATTTCCTTTGCAACCTCATCGCCATCCCCTCCTCAGCCACAGTTCTGGATGCAAGTTTCCAGGCCAGAGTAGGGAAGGAAGGGGAGATTGTTAAGTGCCCCCCACTTCTTCCACTGCAAGTTACCATCTTGCAGTTGGCAGCTGTTCACCAAAGACCCTGAATCTCAGAGCCAGGTCTGCTGCCAACCATGCAGTTATGGCCTTTGTAAGCCACTCTCAGGCCACAGCCTGTGCTCAAAAAGAGCAAAGAATTTCAAGCTCAAATGACAATAGCCAACTTTAGGGTTAGAAACAAATTCCTGGAGAATGTGTATTCTGCCACCATCTTCCACTACCAGAGGAAAGAGTGTTTCCAAGCCAACAGAATGCATTTTAAGAAAAATGTTGTGTTCCCTGTGCACATTTTGACTACAAGGTGAATATATCCACTTGCAATTCTGACATGCAATGGCCTGCTTGTGTTCCCCATCTTCTTACATTTTTAATCTGAGGTCACACACATACACACAAATATATGATAAGTTAAGGTATCATGTGAAGTGTTTAAAACCAGAGCAATTACCTGAGGAAATACAGAAACACGATTTTTTCTGTAAAATACAGTTTTAACCGTCTGCAGGAAATGCATTTCTTATGTACTGGTTAAAGTATAAAGTTATCAAAGAGTCATAGTCTAGATGTACAAATTGGTTGGCTTTCTCCTGTTGCATTTAAACATACAGCTCAGTTTCAAATAACTGCAAATAGGCTAACTTTGCAAATAGATTTGTCACTCATTGGAAAAAAAATCTCCCAAGACTAATTAGATCATTATGAAAATAATAAGAGCCAGGAAAGGTTTCAAAAGGCTCAAATAGTATAGAAGAAACAAAAATTAGCACCATCTTATTTTGTAGTCTGATATTTTAAAAAGTATTTGTATTATTCCCCCCAGAGGTTAAAAGTTTGCATCTGGAACATTGCACAACTGTTAAGAAATAAATATTTCCAGGTTTAATGGTACACAAAGAGAGAGAAATACCAGACATACCAATGGCACACACGTAACTTTCTGACAGGCTGAAAACCTTGCCGATTACTTCTACATTTCATGTTTAAGAGTTCTTGTCAAATCATCTTTAAAATATTGCTAACAGGTAATCCTTTCACACAGACATAACTCCCAAATGTCATTCTTTAAAAAAAAAAAAAAACAGTAAGGGAGGAAGGGGAAGAGAAGAGCCCATTTGAATGTACACTTAAAACCACCTACATTCCTTTTCAGAGCTGTGGTTAGTAGATGCTACATTTACCATTTAAAATGTATGCCTAACAAAAGCATGTTTCAAACCTATTGCACAAAAGCATAAAGTAATGCTCTTTATCCATACAAAATAAAAACATACCCCCCCCAATCAAACAAGGCCAAGTAAAATGTTATCCTAGATAAGCAGTTGCTACCAAACCCAACCATGGCTGCATCTCCACCCTTACTCTAGCATATCTTACCCAAGTCTCACGTTATGGCATCCTCAATTTTCATGCTGCACAACACTGGTTGCCATAGGAAGGGGGCAAGGAAATACAGAATGTCATGACATCAGAACACAGATAATTTACAGTAGAGATCATGAAGTGTGGGAGAAGGAGCTAGACACATGGCTGCCCCTTTTAGTAACAGCCACTCATTTAGTGCAACATCTGATTTGGCCCTCACCAAAAAAAAAAAAAAAAAAAAAAAAGGAAGAAGCTTGTAAAAAACATCTCACAATTTCATTTTATATGCCCATAAATAAAGCTGGACCATTGAAACAAACAAACAAAAAATACTTAGATGGTAAAAAGTATGACAGAAGGCTTAAAATAGAATAAATAATTTTATAAAGTTAACTTTCAACCCCCCCAACCTTATTTAAAATTCAATATTATATATTCTGATTTCTCTATTTTAAAAGAAAATTATTCCAAGCGAGACCATAAACCTGCGTTGTTATGCTCGTCTCTTTGTTGCTGAGGATAATGCAACAAGACAATTTTACTGCATTTATTTACCAGTGGTAAGCAGTCATTTAAAAAAAAAAAGAAATAAAAAATTTAAAAATGACTTCACAGTTATTTTATATATCATTTTAATCAACCAACATAAACTCACTGGTGGCTGGAAGAAGCCCAAACCACTTGAGCAGAATACGATTTGAAGACCTTAAGCCAGAAAGATCAACAGAAAGAATGCTTTGCCAACATAACCATTGTGCAACCTGTCCCTTAAAAGCTTCACAGAAGAGAGACAATTTCTATCACAAGGATCTGCTCTGTTGGTATTCACCTGCTCTGTAGGTGTTTTTTTCTGATAAAACAAGCCAGCTAGGTCTCTGAAACAAATACACCCCAAGGGACACAATTTCCATAAAAAAGAAGTATTCTGAGAACCTGTTTTGAAAAAGGAAAGAAAACCAGAAGTATTTTCTGCCAAGGATGGTTTTATCAGGCTGTTATAAAAGCAGAGAAAAACACTCATTTAAGAGCAACAAAACCAGCACAGGTGTCAGCTGCTGGTTTTGGTTTCAATGCACCTGACTAGATATATTTAAATATATTTATATAGCACCGTATCAAATTCAAGTGATTCAAAAATTTGCTAGAAACTTAGCAATACAGATTCTGTAGACTGTTGCAGTCAAGAGTTGTGGGGTTGTAGTCTGCATTGTGATACCATTTAATCCCTCAGCTCAAGTTACACAGGGTAATATCTGTATTTAGTGTTGATCTTACAGTTCATCTGTGTATCTAGTCTGAGGTAGAATGAATAGTTGGATATAGTCCTTAAGCACTCCAAATGCTTAACTGAACCAAGGGAGTATTAGACAGGGGAACCAAGTTTAAAGCTCACTAAGAAGTGTTAGCCAGTATGTTTGTAGATAGCACCATGTGGCCTGTGAACTGGGGTGGGAAGGAATCCTTACATTTAAGGCTCTGTGACTATATGCATTCCTGTATGGACCTCCAAATTCCATGACACTGCAGTTTTCCATTAACCAATCGTTTTTTGTTTTTTGTTTTAATTGGAAAATACTTTCTGAGCAATGGCAAGTAATAGTTTACCATGAAATAAACTGCTGTTTATCATTAAAAAGATGACCTAAGAGCAAGAAGTTAACATTTTAAGGGCACTTTCCAGTGGAACACTGTCCAGCAAATACCACGCTGAAATGAATGGAAGGATCACAACAGCGCAATTGCACTAATCACATTCACTGAGAAATCACTCCCCCCCCCAAAAAAAGTGGGTAAATACCCTAGACATTTAATCTACTCTTTGCAACTTCCATTCATTTCACCAGGACATTCCTGAAAAACTTTCTGTTGAAAGAGCACTGTATCTTTTCCCCCCCACCCCCCTTCAGCACCGAAGCCAATCGCTAAGTGCTCATCCCAACATTTTGAACCTGCTCCTATTTTGCCCTCCCTTTGACTACTTCAATTTTCACCTATTCGTGTTTGCCTGTATGAGGCTAAACATAAAGAAGTCCACAGAACTCACCTTGGACAGAGGGCATACCCATGTACTGACAGCAAAAGCCAGAGAAGCAAGCTTAAAGGAGAATGACAGTTGGGGAAAGCTTAATCATGATTCTTTAGTCTAGCAGCCAATGCTCTAGGCTCTAACTGATGCAATAGAAAAATGAGGACTGAGAAAAAAAACCCTTGTATAAGAGAGAAATAAGACATGGCTGTATGTAGAGATACATGCAGGTACACATTCTTGGGTGCAATCCATGCTGAACCATATCAAATTAATGAAATGATCCCAGGAAAGGTGTGTCGCATAGTTGTTACCAACCAATCATTTGTCACCCATTCATGTTTTTGTAGAATGCGAAAAAGCAAATTTAAAGAACTAATAACTTTAAAACAAATCTCAGATTGCTTAAAGTAAAACAGCATTTATCTCTTTTAAGTAATTCAGCCTTCTGTTGAGAGACCATATACTTACACAGCTCAGACTTGACAATGTGCCCCTAGGAAGTTGGATGATGATGATGATTACTATTACTATTACTATTAAAGTTAAGATTGACAGATCTGACCCTATAAAGATAGTTTCAGTAAATAATCAAGCTAACACAATAGTGTAGCTTAGGGAAACCTAGAAATCAGAAGAAAGGTCAACCTGTTAATGCACATCACAGAAAATGTGCTGCAGCATTAGTATAGTGTGTTATTCAAAGGAGCACTACTGGATTCAGGTAGTTAAACCTGCCTACAGCTTATTTAATTTACTGAAAGGCAATCCCACAGTCCAATATCTCCCTCAGCTCTTTAAGCCACATATACCCTAAATGAAGGTTCCTTCTAAATACTCAGCACTTTTATGTGAGCTGATAAAAACTGCAACAGAATAGAATGAGCTAAAATTCGTCCAATAACCTCAGTCAGATGAACCAGCAGAAGAACACAAGAGCATAATCCATAGCATCATGCAGCAAAATCACTGCGAACTGTTAGATCTTTATCGATGTTAAATATTCTGCAAGAGGGCTAACTAACAGATAAGAGGGTCATGAGGTATAACGAACAGAAAACCTTGCAAAAAATACACCACATTTAAGTTTAGTTGTGAAGCAATCTAAATGTTGTTTGGTGACAACCAATCTTAAACTATGTCTTAATCTTAAACCAGCTCCTCCACAACATCTTAAACCTATTTTGCATCTTTGCAAGATGATGACCAAGAACTGAGCGTCGTATGGGAAACCATGAAGTATCTTCAGCGTCTGTAAACTTCGTGCTCTCAAGTTATGATTTCTGTTGGTGTTTCTTTGTAGGTTTTTTGGTAGAAAAAAGTATAAATATTTTTCTATCCAGAAAGTTGGGTTAATGCATCCCTCAGAGACAGATTCAAGATGGTTGACTGGGACAGCACAACCTTTTACGAGAATGGATTCTGCTGGTCTGTGTCTTGGGTGAACTGTGTGATGCACTAAGAAGGTGCCCAATGATAGTCTCTGCAAAAAACCGTCCAGAAGGACAAAACAGTTCTTACAGCAAGTCCATTTTGGGTCTGTAATGTAGCAGTAGAGGTGCTTTCTGAAAGATAAAATAACATACCTGGTTGAGGAAATGGCTACTTTAATCATAGCTGTATAGAGAAAAGTAAGAAAAACATCCCAGTACATACATTAAACTCAACACTAATTTAAACTACTGATGGCCAATGTCTTTAGCCTGAGAAAGGGGCATTCCCTAGCAAAGTTGTTTGTAAGCTGGAGATGATCTCCTCAAAGCCCTGAATGAGTTGTCTAGGAGAGGGGCTGGAATCTTCAGCCTGAAGAACTTGGCAGGTGCTCTGCCACCTTATGACAAACATGATGACACAGAAAAAACTTTGCATTAGCACAGATGTCTCTGGAGATCCTTCTCCACTTGGACTGGGTAGGATATTTGCCAAGTTAAAAACAACAGAGAAAGATTCATACACACAGCTTCCAGCCTGCTGCAAGGAGAGATGAGAGACACAAGGAATCAAAGCCAAATGTAGTCCTCAGGCCATCAACCAGATATCTCTGATCTGAATGACAAAATAAAAGTCTAGAAATTCAATCTAAGATGTTAACTGCATCAATCAATCTGAAACATACCTTAAATCTCCATCTTGTAACAACTACGAATTTGAGAGTGTGGTCCTTGCCCAGAATTTCTTCATTGCATAATATATCCAGCTAACAAAAACGAAAAATATTTAGATCATTGATCAAATGTTTCAGTTTCCAAATAATTCCAAATTATGACACAATCAAAAACAAACATTAAGAGAAAGCAGCCTAAAGATAAAATTGATGATATCACCAAATTCCCTTGCAGGCAAAGTACAGATGTTTCCTCAAAGCATCCTACAAGGTTCCTATGGACACAAATTAGAAATCCTTTAGAGTACAGTAAACTCATTAAAAGCTCAAGCCCCAAGTAACAAGGGCATTTACATAACAGAGTTAGCAGACACACAACACCTATATCCATTCAGGTTGCCTGCTAAATGGAGGTACCCTCACAGTTCTGCTCCTAAGTGGGGTTGCTCAGACTTGCTTCAGGACTTTTAGAAGTTTAACTGTACACAGTTTTCTGCTGGTGTGCAGAAAAATTAAGTGTTCGCTCATGATCTGTGTACAATAGGTGAGTAGCTTCATCTTTATAGAAAATAACTCCTGCACCCTCGCTTTAGTTTATTAAAATGAGTGTGTGAACAGAACATGCCCGCTGAAATAATCCTGGGAACAAGGGACTGACATACAATGCCAACAAGCTTGAATATCAGTTTCCAGGTAGGATTCAGTATGAAAAAGAAAGCAGTAAGTGAAAGTAACCAGTAAATATCTAACTGTCCAGGGAGAAAATCACTACACAATCCATTTCCAAGTATCCAATCTTATGACAGAGTTGATAATCAGAAGCAACAACAACAACAACAAAAACAATAAACCAAAAAAACATAGTACAATAGCCTTTTGTGGCAAAGAGTTCTTCATTAGATGTCTGATGTTTGGTTTTGATCCAGTTTGAAAACAGTTGTCTAATTTAATGATGACCAGACCCCCTAGACATATCTACAGTGATACAATGTATGGCCCCAAAATTTTCAGCACTGCAGATATCTAACTTACACCTAGTTGTACCTTTACTTCCTCCTTTTGTTCCAATAATCACTTCTACCTGGCCTTGGTTACAGTTGTGTGCCACAACTCCAAGGTGCTGTACCACAATTTACACAGAGTCCATGCGAAAAGCAGTTATTTATACCATCAGCAACCATGAGAAAAATCTTCCCTTATAGGGTTTTCCCAACAAAGAGCAAGAAATCCATTTCTCCTTCCAAGAATCTAAGTGGCAAGTTTGCCTTCTTCACACTCTTCTTTACCTAAGCCAGGGATAGGAATTATGTGGCCCTCCAGATGTTTTTCAACTGCAAACCCCAGCAGCCACAGCCTGCACAGTCAATGAGAAGGAATGCTGGGAACTAATACTCAATGGCATCTAGAAGACAGTGGGATGCTCACTCCTCGCCTAAACTTACAGTAAAAAATTAAAAGCTTTCCTATGCTAACTGGTCAGGTGTCATATCTTGAAGGCAACATTCTAACCACATATAAGTGAAGAGCCCATGTAGAGTTTAAAACCTGGGCTTTCAAACTGTCTATATTTTATCTTCTTCCCCTGCCTCTGTGTTTCACATGATATTACTAAACTAGAACTCTTCCTGATAAATATGCTGCCCAGAAACTTTCATCATCATCCATTACCAAATTGCAGGGAGATGGATGGAGGAGACAAAACTGAGGCATGCCTAGTAGAAACTGGACAGATTGACTAAACTATCTAGCCCAGGAGTGGGCAAAATGTAGCCTGTAGGCCGCGTGCAGCCTGGATTGTGTTTTTGCAGCCCCTGATCCCCTGCATTCCCTGAAACTCCTGATCTCCTCCATGTGGTATTTTGTGGCGTTTTTGCCTGAACTGCACAGAAAATTCCTTAAACACACACAGCCCCCCACCTGATCTAAGCAACCTTCCAGAACTACTTCTAACTCAGTTTTCCTCTGTACTACCCCTCTCAAAATGGTGACAGGAATCACTTCTGTACACCATTTTGAGAGGGACTACAAAGGAAAACAGAGATACTTACTATGGGGAGGGTGGCCCTGCAGGGATCGGAGAAACTGCCCTCTGCCCTCTCATACAGTGCCTACCTATGGTCTAGAGCAAAGGATATCTCCTCTAAAGGTATCTTACTCCCTCTATTAAAGGTGCTTTTGACCAAGAAGAAAGGTGTGCAGAGGGACTAGTATTAGTACCACTAATTAGACTAAGATTTTAACCATATTTGAGCAATGGTAATTTAATTTAACTCTTTTTTTAACTTTTGTACTTGTGATGCTTTAGCTTTATTTTTTAATTATTGTAAGCTGTCTTGAATCCCACCTTGGGAGAAAGGAGGGATATAACTCCAATAAACAAACAAACAAATTATGTCAGATACAAAGAAGGGCCAGGAAATTGAAATCTGCAGGGACAGCCAATGTATCCTCAGATGGGAACCAACAGCATTCAAAGGAGACCCTACTGCTGCCAGTCAGGCCGGCAGCTCTATAGATCACTGAGTTTGTCAGGGCCATGTAGACTGTCAATAACTGAAAGTGGCTGCACTGGGTTGGTAAAGTGGGGGGGGGGTGCTCTCATGCCCACGGCAACATCCATGGTTGCTCTGAGTCATCATCTTGCAAGCTATTCATGAAAGCAAACTCTAAATTTATTTGTGACACTTTATAAAATTATAATATTGCATATAATAACAAGGTCAATAATAATAATGCAATTTAATACAAAAATCCTTTGAGATCCAATTAAAAGTTGATATCTCACTTCATTCCAGTCCATAAAAATCTTCCTTAAAAACGAGCTGCCACTAGTAGAATGCCAGATAGGCATATGGAGATCAGACAAGACCTTTTTTCAAATACATAGGTAATAAAATTAGTCAAGTGAAAAACAGGTGGCACAAAACAGAACACCCATCCATAAAATACAAACAGATTATGCGATTATTTGCACAGAAATTATTTCAACTAATGGCAAGGCATTTTCAGCAGACACTTTTTATTACAGAGCTTATTTTTGAAGCACACACTTTGAAACTTTATGTGCTTGCAATCACAAGTCATATGGGATCTCATACAAACTCCAACAGTTGACATCAGGAAGCTGGTGCTGTGTGTTTTGTTTCCAAAGCAAATTTCTGCCTTCAGATGCAAAGAAAACATTGTGCTTGTTTGGGAGATTTCAGTGGCTGGGGAGAAGCACAATCCTACCCAAGGCCCTTCACAACCCTATCTTAGTAGATGCACAAACAGAAATGGTTCAAGTGGAAATTGAGGAAGAAGGAAGAATAGAAAGGTAAGATTTTTATTATTTTAAGTTGTTTTGTTGCTTGTATTCTGCTCTGAGATCTGATATACGACAGGCTAACAACATTTTTATTCAAATAACAACTAATA